>OX392507.1:1632200-3098568 GCA_947623375.1 Apotomis capreana
CGTATACAATTTTACATTGGTTTAAGAAAATACAAAGAAATGGAGACAACGTCAAGTACAGGTTCGATTGTCTAACTAACTATTTAAATATATCGTACCCTACAGTACGTATCACCATTTGCTAAAGTATGATAATTACATGGAAATATAATTATTTCACTTGCATCAAGCACTGTCCAATCGCGACCGATATCAGTCATATTTAACTGATAAGATCGAAGATGCTCATTAAACCCAAAACAAGTAATTTTTACACATAACAAAAGTATGTCATCAGATTTCGTATGAAGTATATACTTTAGAATGTAAAACTGATAGCCTATTGATGTTGCTGTGGTAATTATATTATTAGTAGCATACTTAATGCCATTGTATTCAACCCATTCCACTTTATTACCAAAAGAAATATTAGGTGGGATACATTTTAAAATGTCTGTCAAGTTTATTATATCAGAATTATCAATTTTTCCAATTTTGATTTTTGCCTTTAATTGTTCTCCACTTTGCATTCTACTAGCTGCGTTTAATTGATCTTTTACAATTAAAGTATAAGGTAAATTTTTTCTTGATGTAGTATTATTAGCGATACTTTTAAGTACTTTATGCTTTGCTTCGAAACGCATACACCACAAATTTCTGAGTGGACCCAAATTTCGCATCACATGTGGGTAGTGAATCATAAAATGGTGCTTCGGTTTCAAATTATCTTTAAATAATTTCACGTACTCAATATTGTGTTCCGATATCAATGACTCTAAATGACAAATCGAGTTTTCATTAACACTTCTATCTAAAACTGTTTCCACAATTTGGACAAGAATTAAAAGCAAATTCCAAACGACGTCATCATCAGGTATTAAATCTCCAATTACAAGGGGTAAGGAATAAATCAATGTCATCATTTCCGATGCACTTGTGTGTAACTTTTTATTCAACAAATATTCTCTTTTTATTATTCCAGGAATATTTTTGCGTGGTGAAAAATTAAACATTTGGATGCGATTATTAAGAGTGTTTAAATCGAAAAAAATTTCATGTTCAGTGTAATATAAGATTATATGGCACAGATCGTAATGGCACACTCCTTCAAAGATATCGTGCATAATATCTACACTCAAGTTTTCCACTACGTGAAACGTAGACAATGAGTTAAACACACATTCTTCACGAATACCAGTATTTCTTGGATCATTTAAACGGACGTCATTCTCATAATTTTCTCGAGTGCGCAATAATTGATGATTCTGTTTATATTCTGTTATCATATCACTTTTATGTCCCTTGCAAATCCTGCAATAATAATTACTAGAAAAAGATTTACTAAATCCTAAAGCAGTATTTAATCCAAGGTTGTCACCCAAGATTAAAGCCAGCTTAAAATATAATTTAACTGGACCATAAGGACCCTTAATGTCTAAACCTTTGTGTTCTAATAAATGTAACTCTTTCAAAAGTTCACGAAAGATAATCCCATTGCCAAATGACTTAACAGAAGTATAGTGAAGCATTGCAACAAATATATTGTCTAACATAGCGGAGTACTGAGGTGGAAGACAGGCTATTTGGCAATATGTAGCAGCAATCGATTGACGGCCAGCACGACTTCCTAATGCGTTTCCACATTCAAAGTCGTCAAAGTAAATGTGCAGCGGAATTATAATATTTGATTCCAAATTATTTTCGATTTTATCTTTCCAATAAGATGACTGAATAATATTAGACGTACATGAACTTGTATCAGATAGTAATTCCTGCATATATTCAGTTATAATGTTATACATGCCTGGCTTTTCAAAAAAACATTTAAAAACTTTTGCAAGCGGTAAAATAAGACCAGTTTTTTTCTTAGGAAGGATACACACTGTTGAATTTCTATGCAATATATTTAACGAATCATCAATTATGAACGTTCTCGGGAAAATATAATACCCCTTTTTATTCAAGTTCTTTACTAGATTATGTTCTGTTGATGTATTGCTAAAAGGATTCATGCATATCTCCGAAATTTCGTCTAAACCTGATTTTATGGATGCTTCATTTACATGAGGTAGAACTTGTTCTGATAAAATTCTCCCTATTGGTTTAGTAACGTGCTGTGTTACTTGTTCAAGAATATTATTAGCTGTTTTTCTATTCAAGTCGCTATGACCATATAACCAAGTGGCTAAATATTCCAAAGAACTGTCTAAATTTTCTCTGTAACTGTCGTTTATTGTTTTTAACTGTTTTAGTTTGGGGCTACTCAACGAAGTATTAAAGGGCTGAATGACGTCAGAGTCTACATTTACATTCCTGCAGGTTGCAGTGCAGTCAAAGGAATCGGAGGAATGTGTGTTTAAGTGTTTTCGAAAACTTTTAACATTGGTATAGTATCTGTCACAGCTATTTTGATTACAATAATATGTAGAATCTGTTGATAAACTATGTATAACTTTCAAATGAAGTATAAGTCCTTTAGTAGTATCGAACTGACTGACACAATTAGAACAACGCCACATCGTGCCAATTTCTAGTCACTCTTTTTACTCGTGCAAAGCTTTTATAAAAGTGGCCACTTGGCTGAATTTTTTATCGGATGGGAGTTGAATGTCGTAAAAATATTGCTGGATAAATATCCACAACTGTTCACATTCTTTTGGATAAGCGAGGTTTAAGACCATTATACACTTGAAACATATATCAAGAGCTTTGGTTAGACAATCGAACCTGTACTTGACGTTGTCCACCGCCACGTAAAATGCTTCGAAAGCTGCAGACGTACCTACACACACGATTATTGGTTGGCATGTAAGTCCCTTCCTGTTGTAGGATTTACGTCTGTTCTGCAAAGCTTCTTCAACATCCGCATAATTCTAAAAAAAAAAAAAAAAGTAAATGTATTTTATCTATTCATCACAATGCATGTGTAACTCATATCTGAAGAGTGAAATCCAAGAGGCTATGAGAGGGACAGACGGGTATAAACTAAAATATAGAAATTCAAGATAACTTACGTTTACTTGCAGTATAAAAGCTTCACTACATTCAGCAATTGACACCTTATTAAATTTATTTTTGTCGGGATGTAGAACCTTGGATGTAGGTTTAATTTTGTACGGCAACAAACAGCACAGTGCAAAATCACGTGTATCTGAAACAAGAAATCGTCGTTTGGAATTTGCTTTTAACCTATTGACCGCCAAGTGGTCTAGCAATTTACCTTGCCACTGACGCCAGAGTAAAAAAAAGATGTGCCCCAAAAATCAACAGGGATTGAAAAATACTTGTAGCGGTTAGAATTACAAAGTTTTTGATCATTGAAATTTGGACGGCTGTGGCCGACGTGGCGTCAGGGGCACGATTTTTTGTTGACGGCCACAGCCGACTGTGGCGCTCAAAAGGTTAAATCTTGTCCAAATTGTGGAAACAGTTTTAGATAGAAGTGTTAATGAAAACTCGATTTGTCATTTAGAGTCATTGATATCGGAACACAATATTGAGTACGTGAAATTATTTAAAGATAATTTGAAACCGAAGAATTTGATATCGGTCGCGATTGGACAGTGCTTGATGCAAGTGAAATAATTATATTTCCATGATTACTAACATTACCTATTTCACCTTAAGGCAGGTCCGACTTGGCTTAGGTTAGGTACGACGACGGCAGGCTGACTTAAATTTTTTATTTACGGCACTCAAGGACAGTGTCTCTGCAATACACAATTTATTATTAATATTTATTAGTTTTAGGATATACAAGCCATTTTGGTGAGTATTTAAATAGTAGCGAATATTTATTTAAGTACCATATCATATATTAATTGAATGCGTTAAGCGATAAACAAGTTACTTGTGTTTGGGATGAGTAGTAATATGTTTGGTATAACAAAAAATTTCACGGTCAACAGTTAGTTTTTTGCCTCAGCAAAAATTACTAAAATGGAAGTAATAATATAAAATATTGGTGACATCCATTTAACAATAATATAGATTATTTGGTCTTAAATTAACTTTAACGGTGTTCACATATTTTTATAGCATGTAAGAAAAAGAAATATTAGCTTTATTTATACAATAGTTTGTGATACACTATTTGGTGAGCATTCATACGTTTTGGCAAGTATTAAGAATTTATTGGAAGTAATTTATCAACATATTTGGTAGGCGTTTAAACACAAGCCATTATTTAATTGAGTAGATAGTTCAAATATCATGAGAATTTTAAGTGAAGGCATACTTTTTCTAAGATTGTAATGATGATTCCCGATGATTCTGCTGAAAGCTTACATTTAACCTTTTAACCTATATCTATAGCGGTCAAGAGCTGTCGCGCCATCAACTCCGGCGACTTCTATCTTATATATAGATGTAGGCACTTACAATGTAAAATCAACCTACGCGTAATAAAATGAAATAAAGCAAATATTTATATAAGTACTTCTTACTCTCATCGTCTTTTTTCAATAGTGCCTTCAATTCCGGTTTTAAGGAAACGTCATTTTCAAGCAGGATTGTAGCCTTTGTTTGGAAGTCGTCCCACTTTTCAAAAAGCTTTAAACCTCTTTCGGGATACAAATAGATAAAATCGATTTCAATCTGAAAGTAGGTTTATATATTGAATTAGTTAAAAATAATAACCTTTTGAACGCCAAGCGTTGAAACTATTTACCATGCCACTGAGGCCACAGCAAAAAGTTTAGTAACGGGCGTGGCGGTCGTCTTTGGCGTTCAATAGGTTAAAAAGAAAAAGTTTATATGATGTATGAGACAGACAGACAGACATACAGACAGACACAGACAGACAGACAGACAGACAGACAGACAGACAGACAGACAGACAGACAGACAGACAGACAGACAGACAGACAGACAGACAGACAGACAGACAGACAGACAGACAGACAGACAGACAGACAGACAGACAGACAGACAGACAGACAGACAGACAGACAGACAGACAGACAGACAGACAGACAGACAGACAGACAGACAGACAGACAGACAGACAGACAGACAGACAGACAGACAGACAGACAGACAGACAGACAGACAGACAGACAGACAGACAGACAGACAGACAGACAGACAGACAGACAGACAGACAGACAGACAGACAGACAGACAGACAGACAGACAGACAGACAGACAGACAGACAGACAGACAGACAGACAGACAGACAGACAGACAGACAGACAGACAGACAGACAGACAGACAGACAGACAGACAGACAGACAGACAGACAGACAGACAGACAGACAGACAGACAGACAGACAGACAGACAGACAGACAGACAGACAGACAGGTTCAAAAGGTTCATCTTGCCAAAGGCAACTTTCTGATCATCAACTGCGATCAGCAAAAGCGAACACCGCCCACTTACAGGGATTCAAAGTTCTAAAAAGTTATTCGGTGCCATACGCACAAGATACATTCAAAATAACGATAATACTTACTAGTCGGTGTCCATGGCTCGATTTCAGGCATGGCCATTCATTAAGCATTGTTGTTAACACAGCGTTACTATCATAAGTATTTTTTTTTCGATATTCACATGTTTTTTTCCATTTCTCTTCAACCAACGGCCAGGGGTCACGATTGACTTTTAGCCATTGTTCATCAGATCCTGAAAGAATTCAAAGAAAGGCTGTTTTATTCTCATAGTAAAATTCTCAATTTTGAGTAAAAACCGAAGTACTTTCTTTAAGAAAATCCTTAAGGTCCCCGTCTTATCCCACCTTAGGATTAGGTCCACCCTTTATACTTAAGTATATGAATTATCAATAAAAAGTAAATAAATAAAGCTGCAGAAGAGCATACCCTGCGATTCATTTGTGGTTTCAGTTTCACTGTCGGAACACTCAGCACAAGATTCAGAGCTAAATTTTCGCTTTTTAGGAAGCACTCCGGATGTCCTTAACACCCTCATCTGATTATAATATCGGTCCACAAGTTTTCCCTTAGCAGGCATGGTGTTTTTGTGACCTACAGTTCTACTCGGTACATAATAAGTTTCCTGGAATGGTAAAGTAAGTAAGTAAGTAAATTTATTATTATATTTTTATTTTGACGATCATGATGTGAATACTTATATTCTTGAATATTTAATGCAAATGTATACAGTTATTTTCACATGAAATAAATGAATCTAAATCTAGTAGGTATATAGTTAAAGCAAGCAGTTGATTTGACTGACTATAGTTTGAGGCTAGGGCATCTTTCCCCGGATAAATGGGAATACACCGGATATCTTAACAATGAGCTATCTACTTCTAAAACTAACTACTGAATTAAAAAACTAATATTTGTAAAAACCTTGCACTCTGTAGGACACAACCGCACAATTTCAGTAGCAATTGCTTCAAAATCAACTTTTGACATTTTCTTAAATGTTTTGAGATAGTACTCTACGATAGCATGAACTAAATTATTCCGTGAGCTAGGATCAATTTTTTTTTGTTTTATAGCTTGTAAAGCTTGTCGCCCCCGCATGTTATCTGCTAATACTTTTTGTAAGTTGAACTAAAACAAATACAAGAAAGGATACTTAATGTAAACAAATGGCATAACTACACACAGACTATAGGTAACCATGCAAACGTACATAACTTGTAAACATTTTCATCACAACTATTTCAATTAACTTTGTCATTTTTGACCAACTATCTCAATCGAACAAAAAAATTATTCTTGAAATTGGTCCAATACTCCGAGTAATCGGTGAAGATTCATAAAAAAATATCCCAATAAATTGAGAACCTACTCCTTTCTTTGAAGTCTGTTAGAAACATAGTCATATAGATAGATATAGATATACAAGTCAACATGTTACACACATTACATTCAAAAATTACAATATATGGTTAAATACCTTGCTCTGGTCGCTTTTGTCACTTGCAAATAGCTCACACGAAGACAGTGAGAGTGCATCAGTATCCAAGGAGTCAGTGTTCTATAATAAATACAAAGTAATATACATGGTGTCCCACGAATTTTCAACATGTCACACATGTGTGGACAGACATTCGAAAAAGTATAAGATAAATTTTATCCGTCTGCCAATCGATAAGTTCAATTCTCCTTAGTAAGTATTTTGTAGCGTACACTGGTAACTAGTACACGTCAAAGTCGAAAAATTAGGTGTAATATTGTCCCAATATAATTGTTAATTACGGAATAGGATTCCCAGAAATGGTTTCTATATTAACACAGTACATAAAATCATAAAATAAAGAGTATAAAAACTAAATCATTTTAAAGTTTGGTATATACTTACAGAATGTACTGTCTCCATTTCTTCCTTGTATTTTTTTAAACCAATATTAAATTTTATCCTATCTCTTAACTTGTTTTCAGGAATCAATATATCCAATTCTTGTTGCCTGATCCCCTCGAGACATGTAATGTCTATCTGGTGATCTAAAAGTTACAAGAAGTTGATTAGGTACTGAATGTGGTGGTATCTACCGGTTTATCAGTTACAACCGTTGTACCCGTTTTCCCGTAGGAATGAAGCATTTTCCCGCGGTAAAAAATAGCCTATGTTCATCAGGGATAATGTCGGCTTCTAATGGTAAAAGAATTTTTCAAATCGGTCCAGTAGTTTCGGAGCCTATTCAATACAAACAAACAAACAAACAAACAAACAAACAAACAAACAAATCATTCCTCTTTATAATATTAGTGCGAGTTCAAAGTGCGCTGACAGCATTAGCAGAAAACCACAACTCCGAAAGTCTGAGAGCCCTTCAAAATGGCTGACATTTTAACCAAAATATTTCGGTAAAATTTACTGAGAAATTTTGGTATCAGATTAATATTTAATATTAATCTGAAAAAGAAAGTTGAATTTACAAAACATGCATATTTTAGCGGAATCTACACGATTCAATTATTTTCAATCTAAAAAAAAGAGCTGATTTAAGCCGGGTTCGAAACGATTGCGCCATATTTTCATGGCTTCTCAACTTTTAACGTTTCCCTAAAAAAAGTGTGTCGTGTATTGTCGACATAATTCACTTAGCGTTGTTATTGTTCACAAAAACAAACTAACAAAATAAATATGTTTACCGCGACGAATGGAAAACGTATCTTAGAACTGTGATGATTTTTGCTAAATCTAGGGTAAAATTTGTTACATGAGGAGTGAGTGTTTGTGTATGGACCATTTTCAAATCAGATTGGTTTTTACGCGGGATTCAAAGAAAACATTGTAAAACGATGAGAAATTAGAGAATTAAGCACTGAAAGAGATTGTACTTATGAAAATAAATGAACATTATTGTATCCTGTTTCTAAATGAGTTTCGTTTTATCAAAGAACTATCAAACTATATGTTAGGTTACACTTTATACTATTATATATTGGTACTCACCGCGAAATATTTTGATGGTGTCTACGGACACCTCCCAACTCTCTAGTAATTCTTCCATTTTACGGACTCACTGACGCTAAAATATTTATAACTATAAATAAAATGGCACAATCAGAGCTCCGTGACTCCGTGATGACAATAATTAATGCCAGCGTGTGGCGCGTGCGCGTGCGACTGTCTGTGGGTATACTATACTAGGCGCCGCACCCCGCCCGCCACCCGCCTTCGGTTTGAGCCGAAACAGTGTTGCCAACGCATATCGCCAATTCGCCAATTCCGGATAGAATGTAATTTGAATTTAAAATATAATAAAAAGTACTTTTTAAAGGGAACAATTTAAACGCTCACCAAAATGGCTTTTATACCCCAAAACTAAGTTCCAAATAAAATGAATTGCTTCCATTTAAATTTAACTTACTCTATACAGTGCTCCCCAAATTAAATCATTTTGTATTCCAAAATCGATATACATTACACCAGAATAATTTTATGTTGAGTCAGAATATCTTTTTGCTTCCCAAAATGGATTTTTTGCTCACCAAATATTGTTTTCATAAAACATCAAAATTATTACCAAAAAATATCTTTTTGCTTCCCAAAATGGATGTTTTGCTCACCAAAATGGATGTTTTGCTCACCAAATATTGTTTTCATAAATTAGTGTTTCAGCTAGGTATCCATCTAATCCTGATCACCTTTCAGAGCAGATCCGACTCGGCCGGGTTAGGTTAGGTTAGTTTTTTTTTTTATATCCCTAAAAAACGCTCCATAATGTGCGGTAGTCATTATTAGCTATGCTATATCAATTTGAAATTTTCTCCATACAAATCGTTTTTTTTCGATATTTTCCGAATTTGACCGAATTTTCGGACAAGATTTCAGATTCATATTTTTGAGCTCCGAGAGCCCCCCGATACCGAGTTTTAGCCGCCTAGCACCAATTTAGAAATTTTGAATCGTTTTTTGTTCGATATTTTCCGAATTTGAACGAATTTTCGGACAAGATTTCAGATTCATATTTTTGAGCCCCGAGAGCCCCCCGATACCGAGTTTTAGCTGCCTAACACCAATTTGAAAATTTGAAAAAAAAAATGTTTTTTTTTCGATATTTTCCGAATTTGACCGAATTTTCGGACAAGATTTCAGATTCATATTTTTGAGCCCCGAGAGCCCCCCGATACCGAGTTTTAGCCGCCTAACACCAATTTGAAATTTTGAAAAAAAAAGTCGCCATCTTGAATTTTTTTTCCACATTAAGTGTCTAACAACCAACCTTTAAAAACAAAATCTGCTTTTTGTCAAACCAGCCAGCTGTGTGGATGACCTTGTTGTTGAAACCAAAAAAAAGTTACTTTGCAGGCCTAGGCCTGAAAAGCAGTATGAAATCCCTTTACAGTCTTCTCGAGTTGTTGCGCCCAAAAAGCGATACTTACCGAGCCTATTTTAAGGAACGTAAAGACATTTCATTGGATGTTTGAGAAAAAGCCATTTTGGTGAGCATTTAGTTTTTTGCCTCAGCAAAAATGACTAAAATGGAAGTAATAATATAAAATATTGGTGACATCCATTTAACAGTAATTTAGATTATTTGGTCTGAAATTAACTTTAATGGTGTTCATATATTTTTATAGGATGTAAGAAAAAGAATTATTAGCTTTATTTATAGAATAGTTTGGGATACACTATTTGGTGACCATTCATCCGTTTTGGTGAGCATTAAGAATTTATTGGTAGTAATTTATCAACATATTTGGTAGGCGTTTAATCATATTTGGTAGGCGTTCAAACACAAGCCTTAAAATTTCACGTTGACATGAAATTTATCTGTACCATAATTTTTAGAAACACTCGAATTTTGTATGTAAATCTGTATTAATGGCAACACTGATTGACGCGTCGCGTGTCGCGTCAGGTACAGCCGTCGCTCGGCTCGTGTCACGCGCGGAAGTTATAGGTACCAAAAATATTTGGTTCAGTTTACCAAAACTTAGTGGTAAGATGATGGTCAGAAATTCGTAGGTACTCTGTTAGCGATAGGCCTTCTGGTGCCATAATTTTCTGGAGCAACTTTCTAGTTAGTTAGTTTGTGTCTAGTCTTATAGAAGTAGGTACCTACCTACCTACTTAGGTAAAAGGATTAAGTACGTACTTACCTATATTTTTTAAGGTTCCTTCAGATCCCTTAAGTCGAACTATACTCATTAGGAATGTTCATAGGTACTTACATAATTTTCATTAGACGTGCGCGCCGGCGTGATCTATATATATAAATGCAAGTGTCCTGACTGACTGACTGACTGACTGACTGACTGACTGACTGACTCATCAACGCAGAGCCAAAACTACAAATGCTAGAGAGTTGAAATTTGCACAGTAGGTTGCATTTATAAAGTGTACAAGAGATAAGAAGCGATTTTGAAAAATTCAACCCCTAAGGGGGTTAAAAAGGGGATGAAAGGTTGTATGGGGTACAAGTTTTTTTTTAAGCTAGGAGTTTGAAACTTTGTAAAAAGGTATTTTATGAAAAAATAAGAAAACTAATTTCAGCGTTTTTGCAAATTCATCCCTTAAGGCGGTGAAAATGGGGTTGAAAGTTTGTATGGAGATCAAATATTTTTTTGAGCGCGGCACTTGAATCTTCGTGTAAAGGCATACTATTAAAATACAAGAAAAGTAATTTCAGCGTTTTCAAAAATTCATCCCCTAAAAGGGTTAAAAAGGGGTTGAAACTTTGAATCCATTACAAATTCTTTGAAACTTCTTATAAAGGCACATATAAGAATAACAAAGTAATGTTAATTTAACATTATAAAAAATTCAACTTCTAAGGGGGTTAAAAAGAGGATGAAAGTTTTTCTTGGGGTTCAAATTTAATTTTAAGCGTTTTTGAAAATTCATCCCCTAAGGTGGTAAAAAAGGGGTTGAAAGTTTGTATGGAGATCAAATATTTTTTTGAGCGTGGGACTTGAATCTTTGTGTAAAGGCAAACTATTAGAATACAAGAAAAGTAATTTCAGCGTTTTAGAAAATTCAACCCCTAAGGGGGTTAAAAAGAGGATGAAAGGTTGTATCGGGTATAAGTTTTTTTTTAAGTTAAGAATTAGAAACTGTAAAAAGGTATTTTATTAAAACATAAGAAAACTAATTTCAGCGTTTTTAAAAATTCATCCCCTAAGGCGGTGTAATAGTTGTAATTGAGATCAAACTTTTTTTTGAGCGCGGGACTTGAAACTTTGTATAAGGGCATATTATTAGAATACAAGAAAATTAATTTCAGCGTTTTTGACAATTCAGGTCTGAAGGTGGTGAAAAAGGGGTTGTTTAAGGGGTTCCTAGATGACACTAGCTGTACCTGATTTCATAATGATTCCGTGTAATTAGAGCAATTTAGCCGAAGAAAAAACTAAAAAGCGGCCAAGGGCGAGTGGGACTCGCCTACGGGTTTAGTACCATTACGTAAAAAATTGCAATAAAATCACGTAAATTGTTGTATGGGAGCCGCCCTTCAATATTTATTATTAAGTATTTATTATTTGTTGAATTACAGCAACCAACATCAAAATCGACTTGGCCTAAATCTCATACAACTTGCAAAAAAAGGAAAGTAATTTCAACATTGCTTCGATCTGAAAATAATAAAGATGTAAAATGTTCAAGATAAGATTCCACGCGGACGAAGTCGCGGGCAACACAGCTATGTTTGATATTTGCTTTATTTAACCTACCGTTACCTACCGTTTCGAGTTTCAATAATTAAAGCAGCCTGTAACATGTAGTTAGTTTTAATTTTAATTTCAAATATTAACTAGCCGGGCTAAATTGAGTTTGCACTTGGTATGTATTGCGCCGGATACAAATGAGGTGCTAGTTAACGCAACCGATTACGTTTGTTGTATGGGAGCCCCACTTAAATATTTATTTTATTCTGTTTTTAGTATTTGTGGTTAGGTATAGTATAGCGGCAATAGAAATACATCATCTGTGAAAATTTAAACTGTCCTATCAATCACGGCTTATGAGATACAGTCTGGTGATAGACAGACAGACGGACAGTGGAGTCTTGGTAATAGGGTACCGTTTTAGATACAATTAGAAATGGAATAGAAGCCATACATTTTTTTTCTCGAAAATCCAATGTTCAAGCTTAATAGAGCCTGAGTGATGTCAACAAGTGTTGATTTAACTTGCTTAGTGAACTTTGACAAACGTTATTTGGCAGGCGTTATGTCGCTCTCGAACAATAATTTAGAATGTGATCTATTCCTCATTGGTCATACGATGTTTGTACAAGAAGCATTGTCTCTTTCATTATACCAAATTATTTAAATATTAATATATAATTATTTACGCCCTAGTAACCGCTAAAGATACAACAGCCATAGCCCTAATTAGTAAGACTTATAGTTTGTTTATTTAAACTTTATTGCACAACACAAACATCAGTACAAATGGCGAACTTAATGCCTAATGGCATTCTCTACCAGTCAACCATAGGGCCACACATCAGAGATGAGATGAGAGATTTAATCATTGTTTATTTTTATCAAGGGGTGTTTGTAAAATCAATCAAGAAATCTACTAATCTAAACAAAGACCAATCCAACTGATATCAATTGTTGTTTCAACACTCCCAAGTTGGTTATTATCACACATACGCTCGGTTACTTTTGTAACAAAAATATTTGGTTCAGTTTACCAAAATTTAGTGGTAAGATGAGATGATGGTCAGAAATTCGTAGGTATTCTGTTAGCGATAGGCCTTCTGGTGCCATAATTTTCTGGAGCAACTTTCTAGTTAGTTTGTGTCTAGTCTTATAGAAGTAGGTGCCTACCTACCTACTTAGGTAAAAGGATTAAGTACGTACTTACCTATATTTTTTAAGGTTCCTTCAGATCCCTTAAGTCGAACTATACTTATTAGGAATGTTCATAGGTACTTACATAATTTTCATTAGACGTGCGCACCGGCGTGGTGTTTGATATTTGCTTTATTTAAGCAAAAATGAACTATTTTCTAGTTTTCAACTAACATTATAGGTACGCACTCGTGGCTCGTAGGTGAAAGATTCTCTGCACAGGGAAAGGATAACCCATTAGTCTCCTTCAAGTTTTCTGGCGTTTACCTACCGTTACCTATCGTTTCGAGTTTCAATAATTAAAGCAGCCTGTATTTAGTTAGTTTTAATTTTCATTTCAAATATTAACTAGCCGGGCTAAATTGAGTTTGCACTTGGTATGTATTGCGCCGGATACAAATGAGGTGCAAGTTAACGCAACCGATTACGTTTGTTGTATGGGTGCCCCACTTAAATATTTATTTTATTCTGTTTTTAGTATTTGTTGTTAGGTATAGTATAGCGGCAATAGAAATACATCATCTGTGAAAATTTTAACTGTCCTATAAATCACAGCTTATGAGATACAGTCTGGTGATAGACAGACAGACGGACAGTGGAATCTTGGTAATAGGGTACCGTTTTAGATACAATTAGAAATGGAATAGAAGCCATACATTTTTTCTCTCGAAAATCCAATGTTCAAGCTTAATAGAGCCTGAGTGATGTCAACAAGTGTTGATTTAACTTGCTTAGTGAACTTTGACAAACGTTATTTGGCAGGCGTTATGTCGCTCTCGAACAATAATTTAGAATGTGATCTATTCCTCATTGGTCATACGATGTTTGTACAAGAAGCATTGTCTCTTTCATTATGGACAGTGGTCTTACTATAGCAATACTAGTATTAATGTTTACAATAACCAATAATGTCTGTTGAAGTAATGAAAGCCGTTGGTAGGGTATACTAAAGCATTTGTTGGATTTATCGAGGTGCTTCAGTAGAACCAATGAAATTTAGATGTTGGTCTTACTATAGCAATACTAGTATTAAATAAATAAATAAATAAATAAATATTAAGGGACAATCATACACAAATCGACCTAGTCCCAAACTAAGCAAAGCTTGTACTATGGGTACTAGACGACGATATACATAATATATAAATACATATATAGATAACATCCATGACCCAAGAACAAATATTTTGCACAAATATTTGCCCCGGCCGGGATTCGAACCCGGGACCGCCGACTCAGTAGGCAGGTGTCTACCAACCGAGCCAAACGCGTCGTCAAAAAAGTATTGATGTTTACAATAACTAATAATGTCTGTTGAAGTAAAGAAAGCCGTTGGTAGGGTATACTAAAGCATTTGTTGGATTTATCGTGGTGCTTCAGTAGAACCCATGAAATTTAGATGTTGGTCTTACTATAGCAATACTAGTATTGATGTTTACAATAACCAATAATGTCTGTTGAAGTAATGAAAGCCGTTGGTAGGGTATACTAAAGCATTTGTTGGATTTATCGTGGTGCTTCAGTAGAACCAATGACATTTAGATGTTGGTCTTACTATAGAAATACTAGTATTGATGTTTACAATAACCAATAATGTCTGTTGAAGTAATGAAAGCCGTTGGTAGGGTATACTGAAGCATTTGTTGGATTTATCGAGGTGCTTCAGTAGAACCAATGAAATTTAGATGTTGGTCTTACTATAGCAATACTAGTATTGATGTTTACAATAACCAATAATGTCTGTTGAATTAAAGAAAGCCGTTGGTAGGGTATACTAAAGCATTTGTTGGATTTATCGAGGTGCTTCAGTAGAACCAATGAAATCTAGATGTTGGTCCTACTATAGCAATACTAGTATTGATGTTTAGAATGACCACTAATGTCTGTTGAAGTAATGAAAGCCGTTGGTAGGGTATACTAAAGCATTTGTTGGATTTATCGAGGTGCTTCAGTAGAACCAATGAAATCTAGATGTTGGTCCTACTATAGCAATACTAGTATTGATGTTTAGAATGACCACTAATGTCTGTTGAAGTAATGAAAGCCGTTGGTAGGGTATACTAAAGCATTTGTTGGATTTATCGAGGTGCTTCAGTAGAACCAATGAAATCTAGATGTTGGTCCTACTATAGCAATACTAGTATTGATGTTTAGAATAATTACTTTGCCTTTAGTCGCTTTTTCTACGAAAGTATCGCGATTACAATTACTGAATGCATTTAACAAATTTAAATTTGTAATTTCAACTAAATTATTATGTACTGGTTTCTGTCATGAACTCATTACACACAGACAGAATTTGAACAATCCGTCATTGTTATTTCAACACAGCGATTAATATCTATTTCAAGAAATTAGTTAATTTAAACATGAGTATTTTGTACTAAATACTATAACGGTCATTAATGTGAACCAATTCAGGAATCAGTAAAAATTTGGTTGTTTGTATTGAGTCGTAACTAAACTAATAAGTAATTTAAAATAAATTGTTGGTTGAATATACTGAACGCATTTAACAAATCACATTCAGTAATTTCAACCTAAACATTATGTACATATTCTGCCTAACAACTAAAGTAACGGTTAAATTTACAAACCCGAAATTTACCATGATGTTATTGTTACTACAACCAGCTTTTGCATTAATTTTAACTAAATGGGTTTAATAAAAATAACAAAGTCATATTTGTTACTTGGATCAATAAGGTTTAGTAGCTGTTTTGTAAAATTTATCAATATCTAGTTAATTTAACCGAAAAATAATCAACCGAGATCATTTTCGTAAAATCAACGTGTAGTGTTTTTTCCGTGTAAGGCGACCCGTAGGCGACCCGCGCGCACCAACGATATGGTACGGCAGAACATTAAAGTATCAACACGGCGTGTTGCGTTCATGTTTATGAGGTCTCTCTACACCACTTAACACTACAATTTACCATGTTATTTATTTAATTTCTTTTTTCGTTGACGTACGCATGGATCATAAACAAGGACGCAACTAAACGGTGGCCGCCGTGTTCATACTTTAATGTTCTGCCGTACCATATCGTTGGTGCGCGCGGGTCGCCTTACATGCTCCGTCTAGTGGGGGTTGTCTGTGTCTGGGGCACAATTTTCTGCAAGCGTACTGAGCGCAAAAGGTCGTATATGACTTAGTGGTTTTTGATTTAGTTTTCGTCGTTTACTTTGCAAAGGAGAGTATACTTTTAACTTCATCATGAATGAACCCCGGATATTTTAGAAAGAAAAGACTTGAGGACTGGCAGACACTTGCCCTCTGCCCTTTCGTTTTGTATTTTTTATAATACAGGTAAACTTAGATTTGTGATTTGTGCTTGATTTAGAAACACGCGTGTGACACACTGCGCACTTTTTTACGATTTTCAGTATTAAATATATTTTAGAACTATTGTACTTTCATTCTCCCGCTGAGGGCCAAATTGTATTTTAATTTTGAATCTTATTAACATGAAATTATAAAGTTGATTTTTTGTCAATACTATTTCCACGACACGATGTCGCATCGTAGCACGATGTCGCAACGTATCAAGAAGCGATGTCGTGTCGAATAATTATAAAATTTCAAAAAGGATATTTGAGGACATGTTAAGAAACCTGGATCGCTGCTTAGGGTCTATTAAGAAAACGTCGAATTTAATCCACAGAAATTTTATTCAAAGTAATCCTTAATACAGTGAGTTGTAGCACAAAACAGATAGGGACAGAAATCAATCTACATACAACATTGACGTATTAATTACATGGACACACAATCCGACGGAAAAAATGGCACCCTCCCAACTAATGCAAAATCACAAATCGCATTAGTTGGGCGATCAGTCTCGTTTAGACCATGACACGTGACGGGTCTCAAAAATGACTTAATTTTCAGTGAAAAATTGCAGAAATAACAGCTATAAACTAAAGAAAAAGGTCGGAATATTCTTTATTACGCAGATTCTATTGATTAATTAACGAATCCTGTGTAAAATCATAGCATATTTTAGATCAGAATTATTAACTTTGTCCCTACAAAATGCACCTCATCACAGAAAAAAAATGTAAGGAGTCGCTATAGTTTTATATTTTATTAATTAATAAAGGAGTGCAATAAATAATTATCCTATTTTTTTTATTAAAGATTCCCACGCGATCCTAAACAACGTGAAAAATTGAGGACACGTTTAGTAAGAGACAGACGTCAAGAATAATTTCAGCCAAATAATTCGTCTCTCGTGTGTTCGTTCGGCATAGTCATATATGTTTTTTTTTTTATGTTTAATCAAAAGAAGCGTAAAAGTCTTTCACTCAACACAGCTTTAATATCTCAATAAAAACGTACAACAATGAATGTATACAAAAGAAGCGTAAAATGGTTATGTAGTGTTTGTGGTAGTAGGTTACATAAATAGATATATACTGTCTCAGGCGCACGTCACATAGGATGCTGCGTTTAGTTACACGCGAGCCGAGGGCGAGAGTGGACGCATGACATTGCTATGTGTGCGGCGGCGAGTGAGCCAGTGTTATGAACATATGCCTTTTACAGGCAGATCCTACAGGTTACATTAATAAATTAATAAAAAAAATGCTCTGTAGTCATTGTTTTATTTTTTCTCAGAGTCTAGACACTGTCAGTTTAAACCTTTGAACGCCAAGAACACCTAAAGACAATGTGTGCTGCCGTGCATACTACGCCACCGACTTTCACGCCACGCCATCAAACTTTAAGGGGAACATTTTTATGTTAATATTTTGCACTTGCCTTACTCTCATTTCACATACTAGAACCAGATGAGTTGAGAAATCATAATGTCATTATTACTGTTCCCTTCTATGCAGTGTCGGCACCCTTTTATGCAGTTGTTAAATAAAAACGTAACTTAATTTGTTATTAACAATTTACGAGTTTATTTAGTTCAAACAACAAATATATTTTAATACCTAAATAAAATAATAATGAAAATATTTTTAGTATGTAAAACTATTAAAATCTGCTCCATTCGTGCCATGTTCCAAGTTTGACAAGAGACATGAGTCAGAATATGCTAAAAAAGTTAATGTACACGAAAAATATTTGTGGTAATAAGTACGTAAGCCAATTTGACACTTAAACGTTTGAGTAAAGAGTTATTTTGTACGAAGTAATTATGTTGTTGTAAATTATAAATAAGCGATATTGGCATCTACTTGAACATGACAGCAGTGCCACTTTTTTCGACAATTTTGTTCGGGTCTGTGGCTCTATTATAAATAATACCTCAATGACATACAAGCGCTCTCGAGAAAACGCACACATAGACATTGCTCACGGACACGTCAAGCGGATGTCACTCGCGCTCGCATAATTGACAACATTTCATATTTATAATTATAACAGGTGGAATTTAATATAGAGATCGACAGGGCTTTATGTCGTGTACCTTAAAAAAAAACTTGGAATTTATTCTTCTGTATTTAAGGAAATATAAGATAATACATCAAATAACTGCAATCTAAGACAATACGGGCTGAATAGGGTTGTTGTCTAAACCAAAGAGCGAAAACATAATTTTTTTTTTATTTGACGTTGACAGATGACAGATGCATACCGAGTATTAAAGGAGTTTTATTAAGTTTTTTTTTTAATAAGAAAACCGACTTAAGTAACCGTTCCATTAAGTTCTGGTTTTGGTGTTGCCACATTTTAAAATGAGTATGTTTTTATAAATTAATAATAAAATAAATAATCATCTCAGAAAATAAATAAAAACAGAGATTACTTCATCTTTTTAAGCAGAATTCAGAAAAGTAATAAAATGATAGTCTTAAAAATATGAAATGTTGTCAATTCAGTGAATAAAGGATTTTGACCTTACAAACGGTCCGGTAGTTTTGAATTTTTGATATGTTGTCTAGGATGGTTAGTCAGTGTTTAAAATGCAAAATGCACAATTCCCCCCCTCCGCGCCCGCCGCCATATTGAAAAAACCGGCCCTCTTCATATTTTTGCTCATATCTTCCTTTAGGACCATTTTAGGTAGAAGAAAGCTTCGACAATGTTATAGAGAGTTAAATTTACTACATTTTCCATTTTATATTTTGTTTCTAGGATAGATAGTTACGGAGATATGCACATTTAAAAAAACTTAAGAAATTGCAATTTCCAACTCAAAAACAAACTTCTTGATTATATCTTCGTTTAGAAGCATTTTAGCTAGAACAGTGCTTGGGCAATTTTGTAGAGAATTAAATTTACTATAATTTACATTTCAAATTTTGTTTCTAGGACAGATAATTACGGAGATATGTAAAAAATAAAGTCACATTTTCCGAAAATGTATGTAAAAATGGACATGAGTTTTATAAGCAATTATATTTCCTACATGTTTTAATTTGTCCTAGACTAGTCCGTAACTGAATGACAGCGTTCTAAACCAAGAATTTTGAGAAATTTTCGGAAAATTCGACTTTTCCTGTTTTTAGGGTTCCGTAGCCAAATGGCAAAAAACGGAACCCTTATAGATTCGTCATGTCTGTCTGTCTGTCTGTCTGTCTGTCCGTCTGTCCGTCTGTCCGTCCGTATGTCACAGCCATTTTTTTCCGAAACTATAAGAGCTATACTGTTGAAACTTGGTAGGTAGATGTATTCTGTGAACCGCATTAAGATTTTGATGCAAAAATAAAAAAAAAATAATAAATATTGGGGGCTCCCCATACTTAGAACTGAAACTCAAGATTTTTTTTTTCATCAAACACATTCGTGTGGGGTATCTATGGATAGGTCTTCAAAAATGATATCGAGGTTTCTAAAATATTTTTTTTCTACACCGAATAGTTTGCGTGACAGACGCTTCCAAAGTGGAAAAAAGTTGGTCCCCCCCCCTCTAACTTCTAAAATAAGAAAATGAAAAATCTAAAAAAAACATATGATGTACATTACTATAAAAACTACCAACGAAAATTGTTTTGAACGAGATCTAGTAAGTAGTTTTTTTTTAATACCTAACTTTGCAAGTTTGCACCTAATTTATATGGGGCGCTATACATACCAGGTGCAAACTTAACTTAAACACTTAGGGATGGAAAGTGTTTGTACGGAACCCTCGGTGCGCGAGTCCGACTCGCACTTGGCCGGTTTTTTAAATGTGCATATCTCCGTAACTAACCGTCCTTGAAACAAAATTTGAGGTGTAAATTATAGTAAATTTAATTCTCTACAACATTGCCCAAGCTTTGTTGTAGCTAAAATGCTCCTAAACGAAGATATAATCCAGAAGTTTGTTTTTCAGTAGGATATTGCGATTTTTACGTTTTTTTAAATGTAGATATCTCCGTAACTATCTGTCCTAGAAAAAAAATATAAAATGAAAAATGTAGTAAATTTAACTCTCTATAACATTGTAGAAGCTTTATTCTAGCTAAAATGCTCCTAAAGGAAGATATAAGCAAAAATATGAAGAAAGTGCCGGTTTTTTCAATATGGCGGCGGGCGCAGAGGGGGGGGGAATTGTGCATTTTGCATTTTAAACACTGACTAACCATCCTAGACAACATATCAAAAAAAAATTTAGTTCGAATTGAGAACCTCCTCCTTTTTGAAGTCGGTTAAAAATTCAAAACTACCGGACCGTTTGTAAGGTCACACATAGTACTTTAGTCTCTATTCACCGTATTAGCACTGGTCCGAACTAGTCCGAGATATCGTGTCCGTGAGCAATGTCTATGTGTGCGTTTGCTCGAGCGCGCTTGTATGTAGATTGATTTCTGTACCTATCTGTTTTGTGGTTATAGCATAATATGTGTAGAACTGTAGACACTTTGTTAGTGGTCACGCGGCGTTGTGTTTCTGGTGCACGTTCCTCTCGTGGCGCGTGCGCGCGTGCGGCCGCGTGAAGCGCGCGCCGCAGAACTGGCACGGGTAGTTCTTCTCCTTCGTGTGGGTGATCATGTGGTTCGTCAGGTAGCTGCAAACAACGTTTTTCAGGGCTTATTTTTTACCCAAGACGAAAACAAGCGATGTTATCTATACTATTATAAAATCCTAAATTTGTGTTGAAAATAAATTTTCTATGGAGGGAGGTCATGATTTCAGGAAAAATCTCGATAGCGTGATGCAGCCGCATAGTTGTTTTGTATGGACACGCTTCGCCGTGCCAACCTGGCGCCATCTGTTTTCAAAAAAACCGTTGTCCTCGCATCACGCCGAAACGGCTGGATAAAAAGTTACCAATTTTGGTACAGGAATAGCAGAACATCCAAAGATGGTTATAGGATACTTTTTATTATGATTAATATTTATCTCTGAAAACATAAATTCCATGAAATATTTTCCTTACAATGTGTAACCTTATAATGACAGCGTTTGTGAATTTGAATTTAGAACGACGCGACCCCCGCGTGGCTCTTACGTGTACAAAAACTAAAAAGTATGAATTCGACATAATACCTCCTCGCGGCGCACCGGTATTAACAATAAGGTTAAGGTTGTTTGAGGCGTTGAGTTACGGAAACCGTCTTAGTTAGATAGAAAAGATGGCGCCAATTATCAACCAACACAGACAAAAATATGAGTGCAATGTTCGTTGTAAATTGGCTCATGCTCAAAAAAAAACATACATTTCTTTAAAAACACAATTTGCGACAATAGGAACTAATTAATGCTCTTTTATTGAATATGCAATTATATTCTTCTGTAGTTTGTAAGTATTGACCATAAAAAAGCCCGGAGACGCAATAAAAAATGTTAATGAATAAAACAGATTTTTAATGCCATTTTATCGAGCGTAATTGAAATAAAAGTATTTCGAATCAATTTAAGTAAATTAAATACATTTTTAAATATGTTTTACCAACCAACATTTAGAACAATTAGGCGCAAATTTTTGTATTGTTTGTGTTTGGCCTAACTTACTAATAAGGTAGCGAAATGTATAATAAACGATAAATATACGATATATTATCCACAATTTTGCATCTATGTAGTTTTTTTAATATATCAAATTTATTCAAAGTATTAAATATCAGTAATTCTTTATTTTTAACGGTGTGTTGAGATTTTGTTCTCAATGACCCAATTTTCCGCTAGATGGCGTTGTTACTTTGACAAAATCTCCATACTAGCGGCTGCATCGCGCTGTTAAGATTTTTCCTGAGTTAATAACACCAGCTCCTAGGTTTCTAAGCCATTGATGGGTCTCCTCAACACCGAGGATTCACGTACGCCGTTGCGTGCCCGTGACCACGATTCGGCACAAGCTAGGGTCTAGCTGTGATGTGGGTTAACCTGGACTTCGAGAATTACTACCGAAGTTGTTGAATATTGATCGCATACCTAATATAAGCAGCAGTGTATCAGGTATTGAGAGTTGCTGCTCGACAATGTATGTATGCATTTTATATGAAAAACAACCATGATTCGAGACAAGACAAAATTATTAAATTTACAATGTAGAAAGGATTTCACCTAGCCGGGATTTGAACCCAGAACCTACTGAAATAATAACCGTGTTATCTCATGCATTTTCCTTTGCTTCCTTATTCATTATACCACGGATAACAAAACAGTGAGGCCATCACGTATCCGTTCAGTGGTGCTGTCGCCATTATTGACGTACGCTCGATTGAGTTAAGTTGGCACCTGAATCTCATGGCGTTACTTAGGACATTATTATGACAGGTCATATTATTATATTAGTATTAGTACCATTGTAGACAAAAAAAAATTATTGTCATCTTAATAGATGCCATTAATTTATGTTCAGGTAGGACTATGAGCTAATTATTTTTCAAGGTGCTTTGAATAGTTATCTACAATAAACAATAAATATTCAAAACTATATATAAACATAAGTCTAGCCTCAATTTAAACTAAACCAAGATGATGTTCACAATGGTAGCACCGAAGGTGCGGAGCGATCTAGAGTAGTCGCCCACCCACTAAATTAAGAAGTAACTTAATGCGAGGCCGTAGGCCGAGCTCTACGAAGCACCGAAGGTGCAGAGCGTCCCAGGGATGCCGCTCACACATTTAAGCTTATATTAAGCGTGTGGGCGGCCTCGCATTAAGTTTTTTAAATCTACAATAGACAATAAATATTAAAAACAATCTTTTAAACATACCTAAGTCTTGACCCAATCTTAATTAAACCAAGATGATGTTCACAAGCGTAGCACCGAAGGTGCGGAGCGTTCTAGGGAAGTCGCCCACCCACTAATATGAGTAGTAACTTAATGCGAGGCCGTAGGCCGAGCTCTACGTAGCACCGAAGGTGCAGAGCGTCCCAGGGAAGCCGCTCACACACTTCAACTTATATTAAGTGGGTGGGCGGCCTCGCATGAAGTTATTTAAATCTACAATAGACAATAAATAATCTAAACGATTTTTTAAACATAAGTCTTGCCTCAATTTTAATTAAACCAAGATCATGTTCACAAGCGTAGCACCGAAGGTGCGGAGCGTCCTAGGGAAGGCGCCAACCCACTAATATAAGTAGTAACTTAACGCGAGGCCGTAGGCCGAGCTTCACGTAGCACCGAAGGTGCAGAGCGTCCCAGGGAAGCCGCTCACACACTTCAACTTATATTAAGTGGGTGGGCGGCCTCACATTAAGTTATTTGAACATATTTTAAGTGGGTGGGCGTCTTCCCTGGGACGCTCCGCACCTTCGGTGCTAAGTTACTTTATAAACCCTTAGTAATTTAATGCGAGGCCGTAGGCGGAGTTCCACGAGCGTCCCAGGGAAGCCACCAAACCACTTAACATATGTTTAAGTAACTTAATAGGCGGCTTCCTTGGGACGCTCCGCACCTTCGGTGCTACGCGGTGCTCTGCTTGCGGCCTCGCATTAAGTTACTTCAACTTATTTTAAGTGGGTGCGGCTTCCTTGGGACGCTCCGCACCTTCGGTGCTACGCAGAGCTCGGCCTTCGGCCTCGCACTAGGTTACTTCAACTTATATTAAATGGGTGGGTGGATTCCTTGGGACGCTCCGCGCCTACGGTGCTACGCGGAGCTCCGGCCTCGCATTAAGTTACTTCAACTTATAATAAGTGGGTGGGCGGATTCTTTGGGACACTCCGCACCTACGGTGCTACGCGGACCTCCGGCCTCGCATTAAGTTACTTCAACTTATAATAAATGGGTGGGCGGCTTCCTTGGGACGCTCCGCACCTTCGGTGCTACGCGGAGCTCGGCCTTCGGCCTCGCATTAAGTTACTTCAACTTATATTAAGTGGGTGCGGCTTCCTTGGGACGCTCCGCACCTTCGGTGCTACGCGGAGCTCGGCCTTCGGCCTCGCACTAGGTTACTTCAACTTATATTAAATGGGTGGGCGGATTCCTTGGAACGCTCCGCTCCTACGGTGCTACGCGGAGCTCGGCCTTCGGCCTCGCATTAAGTAACTTCAACTTATATTAAGTGGGTTGGCGGCTTCCTTGGGACGCTCCGCACCTTTGGTGCTACGCGGAGCTCGGCCTTCGGCCTCGCACTAGGTTACTTCGACTTATATTAAGTGGGTGGGCGGCTTCCTTAGGACGCTCCGCACCTTCGGTGCTACGCGGAGCTCGGCCTTCAGCCTCGCATTAAGTTACTTCCACTTATATTAAGTGGGTGGGCGGCTTCCTTGGGACGCTCCGCACCTACGGTGCTACGCGGAGCTTGGCCTTCGGCTTCGCAATAAGTTACTTCGACTTATATTAAGTGGGTGGGTGGCTTCCTTAGGACGCTCCGCACCTTCGGTGCTACGCGGAGCTCGGCCTTCGGCCTCGAATTAAGTTACTTCCACTTATATTAAGTGGGTGGGCGGCTTCCTTAGGACGCTCCGCACCTTCGGTGCTACGCGGAGCTCGGCCTTCGGCCTCGCATTAAGTTACTTCCACTTATATTAAGTGGGTGGGCGGCTTCCTTAGGACGCTCCGCACCTTCGGTGCTACGCGGAGCTCGGCCTTCGGCCTCCCAATAAGTGTAGTGAACGTATGATATTGTGTTTACGCGTGCGAAGCCGCGGGCAAAAGCTAGTAACTGTTATAAGAATCGTAGTTCTTAATCGTACCTACGGATCAATTTGCGTGTGGTATTTTTTCAACATTCAATTCAATTCATCTGTTTAGGAGCTGCGATGCTACAGAAAAATACACATGTTAAACTTATAACACCCTTTTTTTCTTTAAAAGTTAAAAAGAGAACACTGTCGTTCCCAACAATTGACTGTTATATAGAATTGATTAGGTATATAGATAGGGGCCATAAGGCAAGATTACGAAGTTCGGTAATTATGTGTGATTTGATTACTTAGTGCATAGGTATAATGTACTTTTGCTAACGACGTTACGTCTAGACGTAACGTCGTTAGCAAAAGTACTCCTAGGAGTAACTATTGGTAAACTCCACTACAAAAAACAATCTTGACGTTCAAAGGCATTTTGCAGAATTGTTTAAATGCATTCATAAATTGGCCATGCAGTTGTGCAGCCCACAGTAGTAAGTACTGTGGCTGTGGTATTATTGTAGCCCCACAGGGGGTAATACAACCCACGCCATATTGCGGATTTTTAGTGGTACTAATTTATTTTACTGGGAACGCCAATTTTTTGGTAACTGGCGTTGAAAGTCGGCGAATGGTACTGATGTACACAAAGATGTAACAGAACTAAATATTCCGCAAATTTCAAGTATTTTTTGCATAATGTAGCCAAAACTATCCACAGTGATGAAAGTCAAGTTTTTTTTCAATAGGATTCAGTATTTATTTCGCAAGAACAACGACAGATTGAGCAGCATTCCGGTAAACAATGTTTTGAATTTAGTTAATAACAAATTCTTGACAAATAAATAGTTATTGACGTTTAATAATGCAAAATATATGACGTATGCACGTTATTGCCATATGAAAGCTGTTTGTAGCGCCACTATCCACGTCATGCTCCCCAGCAGCGCCACCATAGCTTTTTTAAATATAAATATATAGGAAAATACATATCTACATAATGTCTATAAAATTCTAGACTAGTTTAAAAAATATCTATATCGCTAGTTTTGTTGTGAGCTATTTTATTGTGGCGCTGCTGTAGAGCATACTTCACAGCAGCGCCACCATCAAACGTCTATTCCTGTATATCGTAAAGACACTTATTGGGCATCAAATAATTCTATAACAACTCTATAGCGACCTAGCATATGAAATCCCTCATTTTATATTGAATATACGGACACATGGTCCTGGGGAGCATGACGCCACTATCCTTGGGGAGGACTGACACTCGCTAGGCTGTACCCACAGACAACCCCTACTAGACGGAGCATGTAAGGAGACCCGCGCGCACCAACGATATGGTACGGCAGAACATTAAAGTATAACCACGGCGGCCACCGTTTAGTTGCGTCCATGTATATGAGGTCTCTGTATACCACTTAACGCTACAATTAACCATGTTATTTATTTAATTTCTTTTTCGTTGACGTACGCATAGATCATAAACATGGACGCAACTAAACGGTGGCCGCCGTGTTGATACTTTAATGTTCTGCCGTACCATATCGTTGGTGCGCGCGGGTCGCCTTACATGCTCCGTCTAGTGGGGGTTGTCTGTGGTTGTACCTTACTCAGCTGGTCACTCACGTCTGTATCGCGAAGCTCTTGTCGCACAGCTGGCAGCGGAACGCCTTCACCCCACTGTGCAGCAGCTGGTGCTGCTTGAGCGAGTCTGGTCACTCACGTCTGTATCGCGAAGCTCTTTATTATTATTTTTTTTTTATTTTTTTTTTTTTTTTTTAGCTCTTGTCGCACAGCTGGCAGCGGAACGCCTTCACCCCGCTGTGCAGCAGCTGGTGCTGCTTGAGCGAGTCTGGTCACTCACGTCTGTATCGCGAAGCTCTTGTCGCACAGCTGGCAGCGGAACGCCTTCACCCCGCTGTGCAGCAGCTGGTGCTGCTTGAGCGAGTCTGGTCACTCACGTCTGTATCGCGAAGCTCTTGTCGCACAGCTGGCAGCGGAACGCCTTCACCCCGCTGTGCAGCAGCTGGTGCTGCTTGAGCGAGTCTGGTCACTCACGTCTGTATCGCGAAGCTCTTGTCGCACAGCTGGCAGCGGAACGCCTTCACCCCGCTGTGCAGCAGCTGGTGCTGCTTGAGCGAGTCTGGTCACTCACGTCTGTATCGCGAAGCTCTTGTCGCACAGCTGGCAGCGGAACGCCTTCACCCCGCTGTGCAGCAGCTGGTGCTGCTTGAGCGAGTCTGGTCACTCACGTCTGTATCGCGAAGCTCTTGTCGCACAGCTGGCAGCGGAACGCCTTCACCCCGCTGTGCAGCAGCTGGTGCTGCTTGAGCGAGTCTGGTCACTCACGTCTGTATCGCGAAGCTCTTGTCGCACAGCTGGCAGCGGAACGCCTTCATCCCGCTGTGCAGCAGCTGGTGCTGCTTGAGCGAGTCTGGTCACTCACGTCTGTATCGCGAAGCTCTTGTCGCACAGCTGGCAGCGGAACGCCTTCACCCCGCTGTGCAGCAGCTGGTGCTGCTTGAGCGAGTCTGGTCACTCACGTCTGTATCGCGAAGCTCTTGTCGCACAGCTGGCAGCGGAACGCCTTCACCCCGCTGTGCAGCAGCTGGTGCTGCTTGAGCGAGTCTGGTCACTCACGTCTGTATCGCGAAGCTCTTGTCGCACAGCTGGCAGCGGAACGCCTTCACCCCGCTGTGCAGCAGCTGGTGCTGCTTGAGCGAGTCTGGTCACTCACGTCTGTATCGCGAAGCTCTTGTCGCACAGCTGGCAGCGGAACGCCTTCACCCCGCTGTGCAGCAGCTGGTGCTGCTTGAGCGAGTCTGGTCACTCACGTCTGTATCGCGAAGCTCTTGTCGCACAGCTGGCAGCGGAACGCCTTCACCCCGCTGTGCAGCAGCTGGTGCTGCTTGAGCGAGTCTGGTCACTCACGTCTGTATCGCGAAGCTCTTGTCGCACAGCTGGCAGCGGAACGCCTTCACCCCGCTGTGCAGCAGCTGGTGCTGCTTGAGCGAGTCTGGTCACTCACGTCTGTATCGCGAAGCTCTTGTCGCACAGCTGGCAGCGGAACGCCTTCACCCCGCTGTGCAGCAGCTGGTGCTGCTTGAGCGAGTCTGGTCACTCACGTCTGTATCGCGAAGCTCTTGTCGCACAGCTGGCAGCGGAACGCCTTCACCCCGCTGTGCAGCAGCTGGTGCTGCTTGAGCGAGTCCTTCGTGGCGTAGAACTTGCCGCAGTCGCCGCACTCGAACGGCCGCTCCTTCATGTGCTGGGTTCTGCGGAACAGAGACCTTTTTTAGGGTTCCTGATGATGAATATGCGTACCGATTGGAAACATGTCGAGCAATGTTCGACTTCTACGACATGAATAAACCCGTTTCGTATTTTTTAATATATCTTGACATATTACAAGTTCCGTGGTATACATATCGTAAGATGATTTGATAAATCGCAATTTTCTAGGGGCAATGCAAATATTTGAAATTTCCAAGTGGAAAGTTGCGCAATTTTGTAATATTTCTATCGGCACATAGAAATATATCCACTCCTAGTCATCATGAGACGAACAGGCGCGCGGGGTGTCGCGGGGGGAGGGGCAACGATAATAAACATAAACATAACACATTCGCAGTTTAACTCCATACGAGTATGAAACATGTCGGTCGGGCCGCTCCTGACCATTTATGATAATTGTAAGAGATGTGTCACGAAAGTATTCATAAGATTATGAAATTATCTGACATAGTGACAGCAAATGGTAAAGCATTGCTATGAAAACGGCGTGGGGATCTTAAGCTTAAAATGACTTCAGCAGACATTTGTAGTACTTACCGAATGTGTTCGTCTAAAAAGAAGTTTTCGAAGAAACTTTTTGGACACAAATGACACTGATGCGACTTTTCTTTTAGATGGACTTGCCGGCTGGAACCAAATAAATAAAATCACAGTAATATCATAACACATTCACTGTCAAGGGGCGTGGCCTAGGAACAAACTTGTATAATAACGGCGAACGCATAATATTGCGTCGCTGGCAGTGAATGCGAAAGTTTATGCGTGTGTTTGTTTGTTCTTTGTTGTTCATTATTCTTGATTCTACGATAAAGCGGCTGAACCAACTATGATAAAATTTGGTATGGAGGTAGCTGACACCCTAGATGAAAACAGGCTACTTTTTATCCCGAAAATATGTGGTTATCCTGTTGGAGGAGCAGGTAAAACAGTGGTTAGTTAATCATAATAATAACAACTAGTGCAGTCGAAAATAAGTAGAATAAACAGTTTCTTGCGTGAATTTCGTCAATTTCGATTAGTTTGAGACTAAAATATCAATGAAAAATTCAAATATATACCTACCAATAAATCGCAATGGCCATGTAACAGTAACATGGATAATATGTTAAGAAACAAGTCTGATCATAGAGAAAAATGTCTAAAACAATCAGCATTTTTGAACAGAAAAGCCTTAACACTTACATATGCCGCGACATGCGGTCCTTAGCGCGGAACTTCTTGTGACAGAGGTCGCACTCGAAGGGGCGCACCTTGGTGTGGATCCTCGTGTGCAGGTCCAGCTTGTGCTGCGAGTGGAAGCGGCGCTCGCACAGCACGCAGCCGAACTTCTGCAGGTCGGGGAAGTGCACGCGCACCTTGTGGGCCGACAGACACGCCACCTCTGCCGGTGAATAAGTTCATAAGTCTAAAGTCACCTATAGGTTTCACGAGAAGACCAGCGCTGGTTCCCGGGCCAGCATTTACGCTGAGATGTGACCTTTTCGTGGCATACGCAACAACGATTTTATTTTATTTCTTATATTAGTTGTCCACTTTGTGTATGTTATCATTCTATTCTATTCATTCTAAACCATTGATACAAAGATCAAAGCTCAAAGAAAAATTTAAATGCTTAACTTGGCAGAAGAGACCTGAAATCAAACCTGGTACCTCGGGATTACCGTATTAACCTTTCCACCACTCTAATGCCCAGATAACCTTTCGAATTTTTTCTTGTGCTTTGTGGGCCGATCTAAGCATTGTTTATTTGAAAAGCTAAGCTACCTCTATGTGAATATGTTAATTTAAAAAAATTCAAACTCCAAAGTTTGGAGTTTTAAAAAATTAAAACTAAATTTTTTTTAGAATAACTTAAATTTGTTTAACAACTGTTAAAACCATTATTGTCATGCAAAAATTTGTCAACACTTACTTTTATGACAAATGTCACATTCAAACTTGAAGCCCAAATGCTGGATCCTGTAATGTTCCAGCCGCCCACGATTGGAACTGAACAGCTTGGGACAGGCCTTGCACTGCAGCATCTGCCTCTGACTCTTGGGCAGGTGGACGACAGAGTGAAGCTTGAGGTGAAGAACTGATTTTCCACATTCCTCACAAATTTTTGGCTTCGGTTTAAATTTTGCTACTTTTGATGGCTTGATTTTTTTGGAAGGGTTTCTTGTTTTAGCTTCTGGTGCTAGAACATTACGAGATGATCATAACAAATGAACAGAAGTACATGCTATATACCATATTCACATATATATTACATAAGATGATATTGATAAGTTTTACTGTTTACCATTTTCTTTGGATTCATCTTTAAATTCTCTTAAACAATTTTCTTCTTCCAATCTCTGCAGCTCATTATCAGATTCTATGTATTCTATGTCTTCATACTTCACATCTAATTCTTCTTTAATATCTGTGCAGATATTCGGGCCACGTTTATCGGGATCTAACTTATCATCTTTCATTCCATTTTCATCCACATACACAGATATCCCTTGGTCTTCCAATGTTGCAGACGGGTAAAGTGATTTCAAATAATCATCATTTTTTAAAGAGAGTGCCTTAAACTTATAGAACGATATGATCTTTCTATAGCAGTTCTTACATAGATTCGTAGTAATTTTCGGGTTTGGCGTAACCTATAATAAATATTTTAAAAATGTAATGTTTTTATCATATATATTAAAAAGATGTTTTTTACATACTCGTATATCCATACTTACTGTAATATCTAAACAAAACATCATGATATCAACGCATTTTTTATTGTCCTCATTGACGGCTTTCTCCAATTGTGAGATATTTTTATCGGCTGGAGTTTTGAGGCAGGTTCTGCAGGTGGTCATAATGTTGGAATTCAATTCCCTAACCGACATTTAAGAAAACAAACGCTTGTATTCTATATCCATCGCTCGAGTAAGTAAGTAGAGAATATCAATAACAACATCCAATTTTTTCCTGTCTTTTTACTGTTTTTGTTTGCAGTTTGACAGTGACAGGTAAAGCGTTTCGTTTTCATTCAAGCCAGCGTCATCTGTCACAATCACAACTATCGTATTCTGGTATTCTGCATGGTCTAATGTATTCTGTTTTAACGTCTTATCAAGTTATCATGAGACCATTGCAAGACAAACCATTACTCATTTGTTATGAGAAGTGTCTGTACAGATAATTTGAATAAGAATTTGTTACTTCTATACCTACGTCGTCTTCGAGACATGCTTTAGTTCAGTGATGTACAGTAGTAGTGAACAATCAATAAGTAGGTACCCATGGTTTACTTTTTATTAGGAATACCAAACTCTAAGGATTATCATTATCATACATTTATTGTAAATAGCTCTACTTATGCTTACGCATTACGCATGGAACTGCGATGAAACGTATTTGTTTATTATAATTATAATACCGTTTCGACTAAATAAATAATACAGTTGAAACTAACTGATATTTTTACGTAAGCTTCGAATGTCCCGCATGGATCCTTGCTTAGAGTAGATCCGTGCCTAAGCATACGAGGGTTAAGTTAGAATATCAAAAATACAACATGTTAACAAATATACATAATTTATTAAGTATATTACATATTACATATTCATATTCTCTCAATTGAAATCTCAATCCTTAACAAAATACATGTATAATTTAAAATTAGGTATAACCTTGAGATTTTGAGGGGTAGCTGGTGGTTTCTTCTTAAGTTAGGGCCAGCAATTTACTTCTTTGCACCCTCCTATTCGCGCCTGATTACTTATTCCTCTTGGAAAGTAAAAATAATGTCTATGGTTTTTCGTAGCCCCCTGATTTGAGCCCGTGAGCCCTAAAGCTAAAGTAGATCTATGAACTTGCGCCTACATGGGCGGCGCGGTCACGAGGCGGCGGCGCGCTTCTGGTGCGCGGTGTACTCGTGGCGGCGGCGGTGGTCGGAGCGGCCGAAGCGCACGCCGCAGAACTGGCACGGGTGCTTCTTCTCTTTAGTGTGGCTGATCATGTGCACATTCAGGTAGCTGCAACAATAAAGATATTTTCAGACTTCATTTTGTCGTTAATGTTTTCACGGTCCTGTGTTCCAGCGACGTTAAGTATCAATGGAAACAGTGTAATTGGTCATATCTCGAACGGCTTCGCTCCACCCGCAGAGGAAACGCACCCAAAAATTGCTTATGCCTGCGTGCCCATTATATCCTCCTGAGTTCCAATGTCCTACACATAGTACATACATAAACTTCATCTAGTACACTATAGTCTGTCACAAAAAATTTTTTTTTTTATTCCGGCAAATATTTTTGCTGTTGCATTGATAATTTAGTACGATATTTATTGCTAACGATTACGCTACATTTGAAACGATACACAACTATTTATCCCTTAGATACCCAAATATTCCGAAATATTTTATTCCAAATTTATTAATTCCGATCTTTAAAACTACTAATTTCATAATTCCTAGGAAATAAAATTCCGATTACTAAAAAACACGAAATTTATTTAACCGAATTTCAAAATTACGATTGTATATTATTCCGATTTTTATAACTCCGAATAATGAAAAGCCCGAAGTGTCATTGGCCCGAAAAACAAAATTCCGAATTATTTATTTTCCGAAACTTCATAACTTATTCGGAAATTTGATATTCGGGATAATGACATTCGTATTTTCAATAATCGGAAATTTATTTCTTCGGAGTTTTAAAAATCGGAATTAGTAAATTCGGAATAAAATATTTCGGAGTATTTGGGTAAAGATTATTTACTTAACCAATTTTTTACGTTAAAACAAAAATAGAAAACCGGATTTCGACAAATATCGAATTGGCTGAACCCCGAAAACTATAGGTTAGGTTATTGGCTGAACCCCGAAAACTGTAGGTTAGGTAAGGTTTGTATTGTGACCACGTATAGCGGAGCGTCAGACTTGCTGAACCCCGAAAACTATAGGTTAGGTTATTGGCTGAACCCCGAAAACTGTAGGTTAGGTTAGGTTTGTATTGTGACCACGTATAGCGGAGCGAGCGAAGCGAGCGGAGCGTCAGACTTGCTGAACCCCGAAAACTATAGGTTAGGTTATTGGCTGAACACCGAAAACTGTAGGTTAGGTTAGGTTTGTATTGTGACCACTGACCACGTATAGCGGAGCGTCAGACTTGCTGAACCCCGAAAACTATAGGTTAGGTTATTGGTTGAACCCCGAAAACTGTAGGTTAGGTTAGGTTTGTATTGTGACCACGTATAGCGGAGCGTCAGACTTGCTGAACCCGAAAACTATAGGTTAGGTTATTGGCTGAACCCCGAAAACTGTAGGTTAGGTTAGGTTTGTATTGTGAAACAGATTTGCTAAACCCCGAAAACTGCAGGTTAGGTTAAATCCTAAAATTACCTATTTCACCTTGAGGCAGGCCTCCGTTAGCCCAAAAAACTTTTACATATTTAGGTTTATATTTTATAGTTATTCATAACAGCAATTCCTAATTTTGATGTATCGGACTTTTGATTAGTCGGGTTTATTATTGGTCGGTGTAATGATATTCGGAGTTTTGAAAATCGGTATTTTTAGAATCGGAATTCGTATTTTTGATATTTCGGATTATTATTCATTCGGACTTCTTATTTTTCGGTGTATTGAAATTCGGAATTTTGAAAACCGTGATTGTAAACGTTAGACATTTTGAAATTTCGGATTTATAAAAATCGGAAAAATGTAAAATCGACATACTTATATTCGGAGTTTTAAAACATTCGGAATTATAATAATCGGAATTATGAAATTCGTGATTTCGATAATCGGAATTTAGTTTTTCGTATTTATGTAGTGTACCCCTATTTAAAAAAGTCAGGTAAAAAACGCGAGTTGAACGAAATTGGACAGGGGTCAGGTCATACTTACTTCTGTTTCGCAAAGCTCTTGTCGCACAGCTGGCAGCGGAAGGTCTTGACGTCGCCGTGGATGGGCCGGTGCTCCTTGAGGTTGTCCTTGCTCTTGAACGTCTTGCCGCAATCGTCGCACTCATAGGGGCGCTCTTTCGAATGAGTTCTGCAGAACAATATATACATATACATACATACCACGTAACAAATGCATTTATAAGTGTGAAGTGAACACAATGATCCAATTTATTGGACTCGTGAGTGGGGCCGTGGTATGCTTTCGTGTGTAGAATGTTAACGTTTTAATATTTCTTCTTCTTCCGTCTCGAGGCTACTCAAATATTTGATGACCAAAAGGAAGGGTCGCATACCTCAGGTCAAGAAGCAAACATGAATGTGGACATGCCGGACAATATTGAATACTTGTTAATATTAAACGATTAGCCCCATACTGTGTCGGAGGTATGTTAAAAGGTTGATGTTAATTATTATTATTAGTTATAATGAGATATTTGAGATTAGATCGTATTATTTCTTAATTTAATCAGAAGTGATTAAAATCTAAAAGCAGATATTTATATTCCTAACAGTACTTACAGTGCATGTTTAGTTAAATTGTCCTTTCGGAAGAAACCCTTTGAACACACGTGGCATTGATACACCTTTACTTTTTCGTGGACTTGACGTCTGGAAGAAACATAAATTATTATTATAATAATAGAAACAAGGTTTTATCGAGATTTCATCACATAAGATTGCTATTATAAACTGGGCATTTTTTTAGAATATAAAGTAACTTAATGTCTCATTCCCTGCTGTAAAGAAGTGCGGCAAGATGTTAATATTAACGTATTCACATAGAGCTAAATAGCTAAGGTGTAAAGCCTTTAAAATTAACAATGGAAAGATCGACACACAAAGACAAGGAACAATTAGAAAGGCTATCTGGGGTTAGGGTAGAAATGAAATGAAATTATTTATTGATAACAGGTGGCTATAGGTCACAAATATTACAATTAAACACTATTACATTTACAATGTACAGGGGTAAATTATAAAAATCTTCCAAATTATAGAAATTATTTTCGTGGAGCCATTTTTCAAAGTTCCTTTAAAACTTGGAACAGAAGCTGCATTTCTTACCGTATCAGGCAACCAGTTATAGATGAAAGGGCCTGAGAAATACACGGATCGCTCTGATTTGATAAGTTAGTGGAGACATGGTGGGCTGGTAAATCAGAGGTACCGGGTTCGATTCTCGGTCTCTTCCGCCAGGTTACGGTTACAAATTTTTCTTTGTGCTTAATATCAATGGTTTAAGTCATCTTTTTTTTATTTTCTATTTTTGACTTGAAACTCACATATGACGCGTGATGCGGGTTTTCGAGAGGAACTTTTTATGACAGATGTCACACTCAAAGGCGTGAACCTTCGTGTGGCTGGTCATGTGCAGGTCCAGCTCGGACTGCGCGATGCAGCGGCGGTCGCACAGCACGCACACGAACCGCAGCGCGGCCGGGTTGTGGGCGCGCAACTTGTGGCTCCACAGACTTGCCACCTCTGACACAAAAAAAAAAGTGCTCGTGCACAGCACAACCATGACACAATTTATTCTTAAACTTTAGGGCAGCGTTTCTTAACCTTTTTTGTTCTAGGACCCCTTAGGAAATAAAGCACACTTTTAAGGACCCCCTTACTAAAAATAAAACAGAAATAAATAGCACGGCGTGCGTAGCGATTACGAGACTTTTGGTGGCATTTATTTATGATTGTTAAATAGTCCATAGATAAGGCTGCGGACCCCTATACATATGCTCGCGGACCCCCAGGGGTCCCCGGACCACAGGTTAAGAAACTGCTTTAGGGTGTACTACATTTATTAGTGTCCGACCGAAGTTTCGGTTTCGGTTTCGGCCAGTTTCGGCCTAAAAATCATGTTTCGGCCAAAGGTTCGGTTTCGGCCATAGTACAAGCTTTGCTTAGTTTGGGACTAGGTCGATTTGTGTATGATTGCCCCTTATTTAACAAAATAAGTTTTATTCCCAAGGCCTATGTCCAGCAGTGGACGACTCCGGGCTGATGATGATGATGATGATGAAGTTTTATTCCAAATTTAAAGAAAATTTGAAGACGTTTAGAAGTTGCGCAAATTAACCACTTTTACAAAAAAGTCGTAATAGTTCTCTAGTACTGATTTTATCTTTTTTAAGCTTTTAATCATAAAAATGTCTTCCTGGACATAACAACTTATTATTTACCTATAAGTAATTAATCTATTGTATTGTTGCATATCTTCCTTACTTCATGCTACTAGCAGATGTTGATATAATGTTCAATTAAGCTGAAATTTGACACAGCTGCCTTTTGTGTAAGTGCGTTCAAGGTGCGTGCGTTCACATAATAATCTAAATGTTGAAAATATGAAATACCCTGGTGACTATAAAAAAGTGAAACCTAGAACCCTGTAATATTAGGCCAGAGAGTTGTTCAATTGTGCATATATCTGGAAAAAAACGGCCCACTGATATTTTATCCAACATTTTAATCGCGTTTATAAAAGGTTCGGTTTCGGTTTCGGCCGAAACTATAATCAAAACCGAACCTTCTGTTTCGGTTTCGGCAATAAATCATGTTTCGGTCGGTCACTATTTGTTGTTGGTACGAGGGGCACACCGAAATAATCGGGAATAGAGTACTTTAAACTGAGTTACATTAAATCCTTTTTTGTCACATGCATACTGGCGACTTACAATCACGATGCCGTTTTTACAATTTTAAAAAAGAACGATATATTTTTTTAATTCCATTTTTAAATTGACAACTCGATGAACAAAATGGAGCTGACGCTTGAAAATTTTCGTGCAATTATTTACCATAACTTTCGTCGTGGCTTATCTCCAGATGAATGTCGCAATGAGCTTGTTACTATATACGACATTGAAGCACCTAGTCAGACGACAATATATCGGTGGTATGCTGAGTTTCGACGGGGTCGTGCCTCTCTTGGCACCGTACCTTCATCAGGTCGGCCGAAAACGGCGGTTTCGCCTGAAAACATCGCGGCTGTGGAAAAACTACTAAAAGAAGATAGACATGTGACATACGAGCAGATTCGGGCAACCATAGGCATTGGAATGACTGCAATTCACACTATTTTGCATGGTGAATTGGGTGTCAGAAAATTGATTTCCCGATGGGTACCCCATAATTTGTCTGAAGAGCAAAAGGCGGCTCGTGTTGATTGGTGCCGATCTATTCTGAAATGCTACAATGGAGGAAAGTCAAAAGCCGTTTATAATATGGTCTCGGGTGACGAATCCTGGATTTATTCTTATGAGCCTGAAAGAAAGCACCAGTCGGCAGTATGGGTCTTCGATGACGAGGTCAAACCAACGAAAGTTGTGCGTTCTCGAAGCGTGTCGAAGAAGATGGTGGCTTCGTTCGTCTCAAAAAAGGGGCATGTTGCCACAATTCCTCTAGAAGAACAAAGAACCGTTACCGCTGATTGGTATATCACAGTTTGTTTGCCGGAGGTGCTGGCCGAACTTCGCCAAGGGAACCCGAGACGCCGCGTCATCTTACACCACGACAATGCGAGCTCCCACACCGCCCACAAAACAACTAAATTTTTGAACGACGAAAACGTTGAGTTGATGTCCCATCCTCCATACAGCCCTGACCCGAGTCCAAATGATTTTTTTACGTTCCCTAGAATTAAAGATTTATTGCGTGGTCAGCGGTTTGAGAACCCAGAAGCCGCTGTGGAAGCCTATAAATCGGCCATTTTGGCAATGCCTACTTCAAACTGGAATTATTGTTTTAATGACTGGTTTAAAAGAATGCAAAAGTGCATTGAATGTAACGGAGAATACTTCGAAAAACAATAAAATATAATTTATGTATATAGTGCACATAGTTTTTTAAATTCCCGATCATTTCGGTTTGCCCCTCGTAGGTTGGGCTCCAGCAATGGTGCCATAACTGTGTGTTAAAATTTCAGACCTAGTTTTTTAATTAGAAAATCAATAATTTGCGTTAGGATTTTCTCAGTATTTCTGAAAACATTAGGCAGCATGCGAATATGTCAAGATACTTTAATAAATTATATTGACACACAATAGTCTAGTTGACCCATTTTTGAAATATATTTGAAATTGTTAATAATGATCTTACTAGCTCTAAAGGAAATGTATTGTAATTTTATGAGAGCTAAGTTTTTATTAGTGACCGACCGAAACATGATTTATTGCCGAAACCGAAACCGAAACAGAAGGTTCGGTTTTGATTATAGTTTCGGCCGAAACCGAACCTTTTATAAACGCGATTAAAATGTTGGATAAAATATCAGTGGGCCGTTTTTTCCAGATATATGCATAATTGAACAACTCTCTGGCCTAATATTACAGGGTTCTAGGTTTCACTTTTTTATAGTCACCAGGGTATTTCATATTTTCAACATTTAGATTATTATGTGAACGCACGCACCTTGAACGCACTTACACAAAAGGCAGCTGTGTAAGTAATTAATTTCAGCTTAATTGAACATTATATCAACATCTGCTAGTAGCATGAAGTAAGGAAGATATGCAACAATACAATAGATTAATTACTTATAGGTAAATAAAAAGTTGTTATGTCCAGGAAGACATTTTTATGATTAAAAGCTTAAAAAAGATAAAATCAGTACTAGAGAACTATTACGACTATTTTGTAAAAGTGGTTAATTTGCGCAACTTCTAAACGTCTTCAAATTTTCTTTAAATTTGGAATAAAACTTCATCATCATCATCATCATCATCATCAGCCCGGAGTCGTCCACTGCTGGACATAGGCCTTGGGAATAAAACTTATTTTATTATAATGATTATATCACAGGCGCATTGTTAAATTCACAATTTATTTTTTAAAGACGATTTAACGGTACGGACGGTTAGACGGTAGACGGTAAGCGAAACCGTCGCGAAGCGAAATTAATTATAGAAATAACAAGTTAATTCGCGCTTGGCAAGCATTGAGTTAAGTTGAAAGAAAATGGAAACGTACCGTTTTTTATGTGGGTAAATGACACCGCACTTCATTAAATTGCTATGTAGATTCAAAGATCGTCGATCGTCTTAAGACGTTGGACCGGCAATCCAAATATAACGATGTGAACCACGCAATATTTTTTTTTACGTCTTGAGCTTTGTGTCTTTAAGAGAAATCTTCCCAAATAGTGACAATGGGTCTCAACTTAACAACCCTTAAAAGTAAAAATGTTACGTTAACTCTTCGTTAACTGTAATACCGAGGCAGCGAGCTGTAAATTGTAGATGGACGCCATATTGCCAACCGCGCCGAGCGCACACGCCTTCAGACGACGCGACTCGAAAGTACAATGTATGTAATAAGTTTCGGCGCGGCCGAAAGGTTCGGCTGTTTTTTGGCCGAAACCGAACCTTTGGCCGAAACATGATTTTTAGGCCGAAACTGGCCGAAACCGAAACCAAAACTTCGGTCGGACACTAGTTTTTATTAATTGAAATAAGAATTTTCATGAAAAGACAACCAGAACACCATTTCTGCCTTTAGCTTTTCTGTGGTGTGACGCAGAATAACAAGTAAATAAAACAGGGCTACTTTGGTGTTCAAAATTCGACCGTCATATATGCCATCATATATCCTTATTTCCTAATTAATAATACTTAATATCTTAATCCTTATTTCAAGCATTTCTAAATACAGAATAAAAACCATATTTTAAAATTTCTTTTTTTCACACATCTACTTTCATGAAATGAAAAATATATATTTAGGTTTCCTATGCAAAATACTATACGAAATAAACATCAGTTTAATATAATGTAACATTAGTCAATTAGCCTATTCTCCACTCGTCCCTGTCATACACCAGTGCATATGGACCAGGGAGGTAGGAGTGGAGAGGAATGGGGGAGGCCTTTGCCCAAAGGCACACAGACTTGGTTACCGTATAATATAAAATATAATGTATTTTTATTTATCTGATATAAGGCTTAAACCACTTAAATAAATAAATAAATTAGCCTATTTGGATTATGACTTATTTTGTAGTGACTCACTCCATTTTACCTTCATTATGCTTCATAGTATTCTAGCCACATTCTTATCAACACTTACTTTTATGACAAACATCACACTCATACAAGAAGCCCAAATGCTTGAACTTGTGATGTGCTCGCTGTCCTCCGTAACTAGTAAACCGCTTAGGACAGGCCGGGCACTGGAACACGTGTCGCTCGCTCGTGGGCTGGTGAACGGCCAAGTGCTCCTTCAGGTTGAGGACTGATTTACCACACTCCTCACACATTTGCCGTTTCGGTTTAACTTTTGAAGTCTTTATCTTTTTGACACAGTTTCTTTTTTTGGGCACTGGTGCTAGAAAATAAGAATATGATCATAATGAATAAGCATATCAACACTACGCCTATTCCACATGATCATAGTTTTTTTATTACCATCTTCTTTGGTTTCATCTTTAATATCTCCAAATTTATTTTCATCTTTCAAATTCTGTAGTTCTTTGTCAGACTCTCTGTCTTCTGTGCCTTCATACTTGACGTCTAATTCCTCTTTAACATGTATGTAGCTATCTTCAGCTATACTGGGGCCAAATTCATCAGGATCTAATGAGTTCTCATGTTTGATTCCATTTTCGTCCACATACACAGATATCTCTTGGTCTACTAACGTTTCCGCCGGGTAGAGTGAATTCAAATAGTCATCATTTTTTAAACAAAGAGCCTTAAACTTATAGAACGATATGATTTTTCTATAGCAGGTGTTACAAAGATTCGTAGTAGTTTTCGAGTTTAGTGTAACCTGCGATCATAAAACATTAGTGTAATAGTTATTAATATGTTTTTAAAATACTCATACATCAATACTTACTGTAATATCTAAGCAAAACATCATGATATCAACGCAGTTTTTATTGTCCTCATTTATGGCTTTCTCAAGTTGTGAAATATTTTTATTGGCAGGAGTTTTTAGGCAGGTCCTGCATACTTCCATTTTATGAAACTATAACCGATGTCAAGAAATTACGTACTCTTTGACCGATCTATAAGAAGAGAAGCGCTAATATTCGTAATTTCTCGCTCGAGTCGAAATTTCAGAAAATAACAGCACATTCACATTGCACATTGTTTACCGATTTGATTTGACATGACAAGTATTAGTCTGTGTTGTCATGTCATCATGACATGACAACACAGACTAATACTAACGTAATTTTGACAGCATCAGAAAGCGTTAACTTGCGTTTCGTTTTCGTTCAACGAATTGCCAAAGAGATTAAGAGAATATAATAACTACCCTACAACACTACTCGCGAAGTTGGCCAAGGTTGGCTGAATATGAGTGTGACAGCACTTCGCTGCGGAAACCTGTACTTCAGCTTACTTCGCGAGTAGTGTGAGCTAGGGTTAAGAGGCGGAACTCTCGGTCTATCATATTAGCCAATAGAAAGAGTACCTACATCGGGGAAAATCATGGAAAAATCAAACGGTAGTAAATATAGTTTGGATAACATCATTTATTTTCAGTTTAGTCATATAGACTGCTATACAGATAATTTGAATAAGAATTTGTTACTTCTACACCTACGCTACGTCGTCTTCGAGACATGCTTTAGCTCAGTAATGTACAGTAGTAGTAAACAATCAATAAGTATTAGGAACCCATGGTTTACTTTTTATTAGGAATACCAAACTCTAAGGATTACCATTATCATACATTTATTGTAAATAGCTCTACTTATGCTTAATTACGCATAGAACTGCGATGAAACGTATTTGTTTATTATAATTATAATACTGTTTCGACTAAATAAATAATACAGTTGAAACCAACTGCACGAATGTCCCGCACAGATCCGTGCTTAGAGTAGATCCGTGCCTAAGCATACGAGGGGTAAGTTAGAATATCAAAAAAAATACAACATGTTAACAAATATACATAATTTATTAAGTATATTACATATTCATATTCTCTCAATTGAAATCTCAATCCTTAACAAAATACATGTATAATTTAAAATTAGGTATAACCTTGAGATTTTGAGGGGTAGCTGGTGGTTTCTTCTTAAGTCAGGGCCAGCAATTTACTCCTTTGCACCCTCCTATTCGCGCCTGATTACTTATTCCTCTTGGACAGTAAAAATAATGTCTATGGTTTTTCGTAGCTCCCTAAAGTAGATCTATGAACTTGCGCCTACTTGGGCGGCGCGGTCACGAGGCGGCGGCGCGCTTCTGGTGCGCGGTGTACTCGTGGCGGCGGCGGTGGTCGGAGCGGCCGAAGCGCACGCCGCAGAACTGGCACGGGTGCTTCTTCTCTTTAGTGTGGCTGATCATGTGCGCATTCAGGTAGCTGCAACAATAAATATATTTTCAGAGTTCATTTTGTCGTTAATGTTTTCACGGTCCTTGTGTTCCAGCGACGTTAAGTATCAATGGACGACGTTAAGTGTAATTGGTCATAATCTCGAACGGCCTCGCTCTACCCGCAGAGGAAACGCACCCGAAAATTGCTTATGCCTGCGTGTCGATTCCAGCAATCATTTTTGCTGTTGCATTGATAATTTAGCACGACATTGAATGCTAACTATTACGTTACATTTGAAACGATACACAACTATTTAAGAAAGTCAAGTAAATTTCAAGTAAAAAAAAAAGAGTTGAAAGACATTGGACAGGGGTCAGGTCATACTTACTTCTGTTTCGCAAAGCTCTTGTCGCACAGCTGGCAGCGGAAGGTCTTGACGTCGCCGTGGATGGGCCGGTGCTTCTTGAGGTTGTCCTTGCTCTTGAACGTCTTGCCGCAATCGTCGCACTCATAGGGGCGCTCTTTCGAATGAGTTCTGCAGAACAGTAGGTATACATATTTACACATACACATACGTACCACGCAACAAATGCACTTCATTTACAAGTGTGAACACAATGATCCAATTTATTGATCCGTGGTATGTTTTCGTGTGCTGAGGGAATGTTAACGTGTTAATATTTCTTCTTCTTTCATCTCGAGGCTACTCAAATATTTGATGACCAAAAGGAAGCGTCGCATACCTCCGGTCAAGAAGCAAACATGAATGTGGACATGCCGGACAATATTGAATACTTCATATTTAACGAGTAGCCCCATACTGTGTCGGAGGTATGTTAAAAGGTTGATGTTAATTTTTATCATTAGTTATAATGAGATATTTGAGATTAGATCGTATTATTTCATAATTTAATCAGAAGTGATTACAATCTAAAAGCAGATATTTATATTCCTAATAGTACTTACAGTGCATGTTTAGTTAAATTGTCCTTTCGGAAGAAACCCTTTGAACACACGTGGCATTGATACACCTTTACTTTTTCGTGGACTTGACGTCTGGAAGAAACATAAATTATCATCATAGTACTAGAAACAAGGTTTTATCGACATTTCATCACATAAGATTGCTATTTTAAATTGGGCATTTTTTTTTAATATAAAGTAACTTATTGTCTCATTCCCTGCTGTAAAGTAGTGCGGTAAGATGTGAATATTAACGTATTCACATAGAGCTAGCTCTGGTGTCAAGCCTTTCAAATTAACAATGCAAAGATCGACACACAAAGGATCAATTAGAAAGGGGTTAGGGTAGAAATGAAATGAAATTATTTATTGATAACAGGTGGTTATAGGTCACAAATATTACAATTAAACACTATTACATTTACAATGTAAAGGGTAAATTATAAAAATCTTCCAAATTATAGAAATTATTCTCGTGGAACCATTTTTTCAAAGTTCCTTTAAAACTTCGAACGGAAGCTGCATTTCTTTTCTTACCATATCAGGCAACCGGTTATAGACGGAAGGGCCTGAGAAATACACGGAAAACTCTGATTTGATAAGTTAGTGGAGACGTTAATATGGTGGGCTGGTAATTCAGAGGTACCGGGTTCGATTCTCGGTCTCTTCCGCCAGGTTACGGTTACAATTTTTTCTTTGTGCTTAATATCAATGGTTTTTTAATTACCTATTCTAGACTTTAAACTCACATATGACGCGTGATGCGGTCCTTCGACTGGAACTTTTTATGACAGATGTCACACTCAAAGGCGTGAACCTTCGTGTGGCTGGTCATGTGCAGGTCCAGCTCGGACTGCGCGATGCAGCGGCGGTCGCACAGCACGCACACGAACCGCAGCGCGGCCGGGTTGTGCGCGCGCAACTTGTGGTTCCACAGACTTGCCACCTCTGACACAAAAGAAAAAAAAATGTGCTCGTGCACAGCACAACCATGACACAATTTATTCTTAAACTTTAGGGTGTACTACACAGCCTATATTTGTTTTGTTGTTGGTAGCTTGGGCTCCAGCAATGGTGCCATAACTGTGTGTTAAAATTTCAGACCAAGTTTTTTAATTAGAAATTCAATAATTTGCGTTAGGATTTTCTTAGTATTTCTGAAAACATTAGGCAGCATGCGAATATGTCAAGATACTTTAATAAATTATATTGACCAATAGTCTACTAGACCCATTTTTGAAATGGTTACTAGCTCTAAAACCAATGTATTGTATTTTTGTGAGAGCTCCAAAGCTAAGTTTTTATTAATTGAAATAAGAATTTTCATGAACAGATGACCAGAACACCATTTTTGCCTTTAGCTTTTCTGTGGTGTGACGCAGAATAACAAATTAATAAAACAGGGCTACTCCGGTGTTCACAATTCGACCGTCATATATGCCATCACATATCCTTATTTCCTAATTAATAATCCTTAATATCTTAAGCCTTATTTCAAGCATTTCAAAATACAGAATAAAAACCATATTTTTAAATTTTTTTTTTCAGGCATCTACTTTCATGAAATGTAAAATATATATTTAGGTTTCCTATGCAAAATACTATCCATACTAATATTATAAATGCGAAAGTGTGTCTGTCTGTCTGTCTGTCTGTCTGTTACCTCTTCACGCTTCAACCGCTGAACCGACTTAGATAAAAATTTGGTATGGAGATAGTTTGAGACCCGGGAAAGGACATAGGATACTTTTCATCCCGAAAAAATTTAGTGTTCCCGTGGGATGAGCGGGTAACACCGCGGGGCACAGCTAGTACGAAATAAACATCAGTTTAATATAATTTTACATGAGTCAAGTAGCCTATTCTCCACTCGTACCTGTCATACACCAGTGGATATGGACCAGGGAGGTAGGAGTGGAGAGGAATGAGGGAGGCCTTTGCCCAAAGGCACACAGACTTGGTTACCGTATAATATAAAATATAATGTATTTTTATTTATCTGATATAAGGCTTAAACTGCTTAAATAAATAAATAAATTAGCCTATTTGGATTATGACTTATTTTGTAGTGACTCACTCCATTTTACCTTCATTATGCTTCATATAGTATTCTAGCCACATTCTTGTCAACACTTACTTTTATGACAAACATCACACTCGTACAAGAAGCCCAAATGCTTGAACTTGTGATGTGCTCGCTGTCCACTGTAACTAGTAAACCGCTTTGGACAGGCCGGGCACTGGAACACGTGTCGCTCGCTCGCGGGCTGGTGGACGGCCGAGTGCTCCTTCAGGTTGAGGACTGATTTACCACACTCCTCACACATTTGCCGTTTCGGTTTAACTTTTGCTCTTTTTGATGTCTTTATTTTTCTGGAGTAGTTTCTTTTTTTGGGCGCTGGTGCTAGAAAATAAGAATATGATCATAATGAGCATGCATATCAACACTACGTCTATTCCAGATTGTTTTTTATTACCATCTTCTTTGGTTTCATCTTTAATATCTCCAAATTTATTTTCATCTTCCAAACTCTGTAGCTCTTTGTCAGACTCTCTGTCTTCTGTGCCTTCATACTTGACGTCTAATTCCTCTTTAACATGTATGTAGCTATCTTCAGCTATACTGGGGCCAAATTCATCAGGATCTAATGAGTTCTCATGTTTGATTCCATTTTCGTCCACATACACAGATATATCTTGGTCTACTAACGTTTCCGCCGGGTAGAGTGAATTCAAATAGTACTCATTTTTTAAACAAAGAGCCTTAAACTTATAGAATGATATGATTTTTCTATAGCAGGTGTTACAAAGATTCGTAGTAATTTTCGAGTTTAGTGTAACCTGTGATCATAAAACATTAGTGTAATAGTTATTAATATGTTTTTAAAATACTCATAGATCAATACTTACTGTAATATCTAAGCAAAACATCATGATATCGACGCAGTCTTTATTGTCCTCATTTACGGCTTTCTCAAGTTGTGAAATATCCTTATTTGCTGGAGTTTTTAGGCAGGTCCTGCATACGTCCATTTTATGAAACTATAACCGATTTCAGGAGTTTACGTACTCTTTGACCGATCTATAAGAAAATATGCGCTAATATTCGTAATTTCTCGCTAGAGTAGAAATTGTAGAAAATAACATCTTTCAGTAACTCTGTGATAACATCACATTCACATTGTTTACCGATTTGATTTGACAGCACAGACCACAGACTAATACCACCTAGGCTAATACTACCGTAATTTTGACAGCATCAGAAAGCATTTGCGTTTCGTTTTCGTTCAACGAATTGCCAAAGAGAATATAATAACTACCCAACAACACTACTCGCGAAATTGCGCGAATATGAGTGGCTAGCACTTCGCCGCGGTAACCTGTACTTCGGCTAACTTCGCGAGTACTGTGTAGCTAGGGTTAAGAGGCGGAACTCTCGGTCTATCATATTAGCCAATAGAAAGAGTTTACTTGGCAAACTCATACCAACATGTACATCGGAGAAAAATCAAACTGTAGTAAATAGTAGTTTGAATAACGTCATTTATTTTCAGTTTAGTCATATAGACTTATTTATTATGACTGATATTGTAATTAACAATTAACACCAACCCAAAATAATCTTTAAATTACAAAGGTGGGACCGTAAATACAGAATTATTTTTACATTAGGAAAGAACGGGGTTTTCGGTTCGCTTCGGGCATCTTTAGAGGGCCCAGGGAACCTCTGGACTGATTAGCCCTTTTTTTTATTTATTAACCAGTCCCTGGTTTTAAAAGTTGCCAGCACACTTGCTCCTGGACACACCCTAGTACCTATAGTTATCTAATGTCTGGTCGTATCATCACGAGGCGTGTTTCTGATGCACGGTGTTCTCGTGGCGGTTGCGGTGGTTCGAGCGAGCGAAGCGCACGCCGCAGAACTGGCACGGGTACTTCTTCTCCTTCGTGTGGGTGATCATGTGGAGCTTCAGATTGCTACATAAAACAAACATTTCTTTTAATATGTTCACGATCCCGTGTGCCGTATATCGAGCATGACACACTTGTTCCATATCGTCGTTGCGCTTACTAAATCTGATATGTACATCATTGTTTTAATAAAATTAATGTCTTACTAATTGCATATAAGGCTCGTTTCTAGTTATTAAAATCTTGCACATAAGGGTTATTTCTATTTATTAAAATCTTAATTTATGTGACCCAAATATGGTGCAAGAGGGACGGATAGCCAGCAACCAACCATAGTACTCGCCCGGGTGGCACTTCCACTGAGCAATAGAAAACATTCTATTCCTGTTTTTTTTTTAATGTCATACGGGGCTAACGAGCAAACGGATCGCCTGTTGGTGCGCGATTAATTCCCGTCGCCCATAGACACCTGCAACACCAGAGGAGACACAAGTGTTGCCAGCCGCACAGGTGGGGGTGGGGGTACGCTCTTTTCGTTTTGGGTCCGTAATGTTTTACATAATTTTATTTCACCTACTTTAATAGTTGACCAAATTTGGTAATAAGTAGTAATAAAACACTTTTTCTGAAACTATTACAATTTCTATCATTTAAATCTTAAAATACATATTACAATATTTAAATGTTAGTATTTGAGCGAAAAATTTAAACGTTAAAACTCCGGGCCAACACTGCAGCCTTAAAACATATTCAAGTTCTCATACAAATCTAATGAGTCGTCTCATACTCATCTACACAAAGGGTGTCGGGAAGAGATCGCTCTTTAGCGATAAGCCCCTTTCACTTGCCAAGTTGCCGTTGCCGAGCTTCCAGTTGCCGAGATAGTTCGAGTGTCCGGCGTTAGGTGCCGTCCGGCGTTAGGGGACTTCCCCTTATTGTTTACTACTACCTGTATTCTTTTGCAGTGTATATTTCGTGTTTGTATTGTGAGGCGTGCAATAAAGAATACTTGTATCATATTGTTACTTACTCAAGTCTAAAGAAGCTCTTAGCACAATGTTGGCATTGGAACACCCTGTCGCCGTGGCTGGGCAGGTGCTTCTTCAGACAGCCCTTCTTGGCAAAAGACTTGCCGCACTCACACTTGTATGGACGCTCGTTCGTGTGGCTCCTGTAGAACAGAGTAGGGCTTGACACTTAGCGATTTGAATAATAATGCAGCGACAAACACCTGTAGAAGCTCGCTAGATGGCTGGATTAAGGGCCAGATTCACGAGGCAGTTCTTTAACTAACTACCGGTAGCTTGTGGGCTCTGTCTCACTGCCGGAAGCACCCTAATTTTGTTCTTGAAATTAGGAACTGATTTTGAGTGATGAAAGGATGACACTCCAATTTTGGCAGTGTCTAAAGATAGGCACGAAGTGTTAACGTGGGAATTTAGTGTAGGGACCTGTCTAACCTCCTAAACATTGATAATACTTACCGTAAGTGTTCATTTAATTCGAATTTTACATAATAAGCTTTGGGACAGAAATGGCATTGATGTAGTTTCTGTTTCTCGTGCACCCGGAGGCTGGAACAAACATACGAAAATACAGAAATATCATTACAATAAATACATACATTTAATTCAAGCCACAAAGATGAAAGGACCAGTTGTGACTGTTCAACTTGTCCTTAAGAATAATGAAAGCATAGATAATGTTCTTTTAGACGAGTTTTAAAAGAAGCCAAATATTTAGCAAGTATTAAGCTCACAAGCAAGGAGTTCCACGAACAGACACCCTTAAAAGTGAACAAATTATTTACTATTAATTATTTGCAATAAGGAAAAATTCGAAAGGTTATCGGGGCATAGGGTGGCGGAAAGGCTAGCACGCTGGACTGGTGAACCACAGGTCCCGGGGTCGATTCCCGGTCTCTTCCACCACGTTACGCATTACGCATTTAAATTTTTCTTTGAGCTTTGATCTTTGTATTTATTTATTTAATCTTTATTGCACAAAAGAAAACTTATCGTACAAAAGGTGGACTTAGTGCAATGAGGCATTCTCTACCAGTCAACCTTAGGGCAAAGCGGAAAAATTGTAGGCGGTGCAACTAACTTACACATAAGTAACAAAACATAATTATTGTATCAATGGTTTAAACAAATTATTATCAAAATTGGAGACAATACAGTATGGTAAGGGGCAAATTTTAAATTTAGATACCAAAAGATTAACATGTGAATATATTATCTTGTATACTTACATGTGATTTAAGATAACTTGTTTCGAGCCGAACTTCCTGCGGCAGATGTCGCACTCGAAGGCGAGCACCTTGGTGTGGCTGAGCATGTGCACGTTGAGCTCCGACTGCGACTCGCAGCGGCGGCCGCACTGCACGCAGCCGAGCGGCAGCGCGCCCGGGTCGTGCATGCGCCGTTTATGCGCTGACAGCTTCCACACCTCTGCGACATACAACATCACAAGAAACATGACAAGCTGTGCCGTACTTACCCGTTTAGGACCGGGTCTATGGGCCCCAGGCAAAAGTAAGACTTGCACCATACTTATTTAATTTGCTAAGCATTTTGAGATAGGGGAGGGGGCCCAAATGCCATATGCCTGGGGGCCCTGGCCCTCTAAGTCTGGGCCTGGTGACAAGTCATAACAGCTACTTTTTTAATGTCAAACCGATTCATCCGTATGAAGTTTCTAGGAAAATACTATCTAATGATGTCATTCAAATTAGTAACCTAAATCATTCTAAATGCATGCTTTTATTTTCGTTTAATTAAAATAGTATGTCGAAAACTTTTAGCGTAATCTGATTTACCGTTGTGCTTTTTGAAATAAACACTAAAAGGTCCATGGATTTTTCAAGGATCGCATCATCCATCAGGTCTCAATAATTTTCTTAAGTCCTTTAACTACATATAGTATCAAACTTGAATTACATTGTAATTTGTCAAGCACTTACTCTTAAAACAAATATCACATTCCAATTTTGTACCCAAATGGTGTGCCTTGTGATGGGCATCTAGAGCGCCCTTTTTACAAAACAGCCGCGGACAGAGCTTGCACTTCACCGTCTTCCGCTCGCTGAGGGGCTGGTGCACCCGAGAGTGCTGCTTCAGGTTGAGGACTGATAAGCCACAGACTTCACACACACTCCGTTGTTGTTCAACTTCTGCTGCTTTTGATAGCCTTCCTTTTTTTGATTCATTATTTTTTTTGTGCACTGGGAAATAAAAAAAGATCACAATGAGTGAATAGTGTTGCACAAAAATTGTGTCTTATGATTATTAAAGATTTATGTTAAATATTAAGTTATAAGACAAGGTTTGACTCAAAACTATAAAAAGAAGAAAGTTACGAATTTTTTTTTATCAAAAAACCGAAATGGAACTGGACAGGACATGTTATAAGAACTAACATGGAAAAATGGGGCTTAAGATGTGATGGAGTAGTGTCTTAAGTACAATAAGTTTCTGTCAAAAATGACATTTTAGTGGCAAGCTTTTATAGCCGACTGTACTTTTCTTTGGATATCCATCAAATGCTCACTGAGACGATTCTAAAGAGCCCAAGCTCGGTAGGGTTGCTTTTTCTATTATAGAGTTCCTATGGCCACCTTCCGGTTCCATCATCAGATCAGCCCCATGGTACCATATTATTGTAATGTCATCAAAGTTAAGTAAGTATGCAAAATTTCAGCTCAATCGGTTGACGATATCTGCTTCAAAATTGAGTTGCAAGATTTCACCCGAACAAACATACTTACTTTAAACATACCATGCAAGTTAAATAAAAGCTTTAAATAAAATAAAAGAAAGCAAAGTAGCCAATATTAGAGGTGTGAACACCGGAGCTCGGCGTGGGTGAGCTGTTTTCAGAATTTGCATAATATGGATATACCTTGTCATGCCCTTGCCCCGTTTTGCCCCACATGCCCCATACACAAATGAAATAATTTTATTCAGGCTGCCTTTCTGCTACGAGCTTTACGTTGCAATAAAAACAAATTATTAATGATTTTATTAGAACCTACGGAACGCGATTAATATATTTTGTAAAGCTTTCCGCTTAAGTGGGAAAAAACAGTTTCAGTTCAGTGTAGATATGATACTATAATATAAAGTTTAATCAAGTGAATACCATATGGTATCCCTCTTCAACCTCATTAGATAGGCAATTAAACTGTTTAAGGATGCCCATGGCCCAAGTATCTCTGGACATGACAAGGGAATAATAATACCAGGAGGGAACGGGACAACTATTTACAGAAACCGTTAAGAGCGACAGAGACATAGACAAGATGTTTTGTCCTTATCAGAGTTCCGCTTTTTTCGCTGGGCCGATGATTGTCAAATTGACAGAACTCCGCCCGCCGCCGACCCCTCCAAATTCAGTAGTCGCTTTACTTCTTGTCAGTGTCGGTAGTCTTTACTACTTTTCTACTGCTTTTTAATTTGGCTGCTTTATGCGATTGTAAGGGATACCAACACAATAATTGGTAAATTACCCTGAACTCAGGGAGTTATGATAATAATAGATTTTTTGTTCTAGTTCCAAAACAAGATTCTGCAGTACCTACGTCAATTATGGATACGCGCAACAGGACGGGTGGCACAAACTACTAAGAGATACTACGTACGAGTGGGCAGGGCAGATTGGTAATATTACAATTTACTATTTTGTTCATATCAAAAGAGCTGAATCATAATTATGTAAAGTAAAGACGAAAGTGTGTACATATTTGTTACCCTCAATAAGTAAATATACTTTTTCATTGCATATTGTCAGTTTTTTTTCGTAAAGTTTTATTGTAGTTATTTTATTATTTGTCCCAAACAATATAACATGCATTTAAACCATTGCCTCACCGTCAACAATTAGCACTGGAAAAACGGGAGAACTATTTGGAATCTGGTAACCCAGTGTTAGTGCTCCTGTCCATGTCCTGTCCCTTTCGGGCATGGACCAAGTAACCTCTGGACATGACAAGCGAATAATAATACCAGGAGGGAACGCGACAACTATTTACAGAAACCCTTAAGAGCGACAGAGACATAGACAAGATGTTTTGTCCTTATCAGAGTTCCGCTTTTTTTTGTTTAGCGGATGATTGTCAAATTGACAGAGCTCCGCTAAATACTGCCGGGCAATTCAAATGTGCGTTGTAGCCTACTATAAAACAACGAATATTGTGGATAATTTTACATTTCGAAAGTTTATATATGAATAATAGTGAGTGCTATTAGCTATAGATTTGTAAAACAATGGTGCGTTGCTCCATAATTGGCTGTAAAAGCGACACAGGCCAAAAAAGTGAAAATATAAGCTTTCATAGGTAAGTGCGATGTTTCGACTTTGCTTTTGCTTGATTTCTGCAAATATATAATTAATAATTATTTATACGATAAATAGCACAGCAAAATCATATCAAAACATCAGAAATCTGCTTAAAATCTCATTTTGTAATATCTTATTTTTAGGTATTACCCCTACAAATTCAATAGTATTTACGTCTTGTCAGTGTCAGTAGTCTTTACTCTTTGTCTTCACCTTTACTAAACGTTCCGCCGCGTTTTTTTACTGCTTTTTAATTTGTCTGCTTTATTCGATTTTAAGGGATACCAGTATAAGAATTGGTAAATTACCCTTAACTCATGGAGTTTTACAAATATATTTTTTGTTTTAGATTTCCGAAACATGATCCTGCTTTACTCCAATGTTGGATACGGGCAACAGGACGATCGAATTGGAAACCAACCATAAATGCTTGTATATGCTCACGACAATTAAAAGGACAGTAAACATCTTGCCTCATGCCTCCTATGGGCTATCTTGCTGCGCTCTCGAAATTGTAATTAATTTTGATTTTATTACATTTTGACAGTTTTTTTTGCAAAGTTTTATTGTAATTAATTTATAATTTGTCCCATACAATATAATGATACATTTAAAACTAATTCACACCGCTAACATTATTAGCTAGTTGTTAGCCTAACAACTAGCACTGGAAAAACGGGAGAATTATTTGGAACCTGGTAACCCTGTGTTAGTCATGTACTTTGCTGCTGTCCCTTTCGGGTATACGCATATGCCGAATCCATAGGTACTTCATCCAAGCTTTCGGGTATAGAATAGGGTTGCCAACCGTACTATATTATATAGTATTGTACTATATTTTGACTCTCTGTACTATATACTGTTGAAGAAATATATAGTACGCAAAAATACTATATTTCGGGGGTTTTAACAAAGTACTTCAAATTACACACGTTCCAATAGAAGCGTATATGACGCGTATTGTATGCATGCCAAAATTGCCAAATCCATAGGTACTTCGAAGAATTATTATACATATATATATATCATTATTCTATAATTCTGTTGTGTCAATTAGAAGTGTATAAGCCTATTGGCCGTTTTGTTTACTTTCATAAATTAATATTCTTGCTTTTTTCAAAACCTGACATCAAGCAGAATTAAAACGCGCCACTAATTACATTACTGTCACAACTGACATTGGCAAAAGCCTCGAGCTGCCATTCTCGGCTTAATAATAATATGTGTATAAGCGGATAAATAAATAATAATACTTTTTTTGCGATTTTGAGTAAAAATGCCGAAAGTAAAAGAAAAAACAGTGTTAAAGTGGATCGAAAATGAACCCGATATGACATTTGACGGCAATATAACCATATTTTGTGCAAAATGTAAAACCAGTATCACTAGTAAGAAAAGTAACGTGCAAAGGCACATCGAGGGATCAATGCACAATAAGAATTATCAGATATTTGATGAAGATTTTAGTTTTGATTTAATTCAGTTTCTCATTTTGTGTAACATACCATGGTCTCAATTGAATAATCCCGCTTTCAAAAAGTTTTTTTCCAAGTATTTATGCTGCCAGTGTGCAAACCGACCTACACTTCCAAGTGAAACATGCCTGAGGAAAAACTATTTGGATAAATTGTATCAAAGGCAAATCAGCTGTATACACAAGAATGTTGCAAATGAAAAAATATGGATTTCTCTTGACGAAATGACTGACTCATTAGGGCGATGTATAGTGCATTTCTTAGTGAAGCCATTGAATTCGTTTAAAAGACCATATTTAATAGCATGCAAACAGTTAACAAAAGTTAATGGCCAAGCAATAGCATCATTCGTCATAGACAGTCTGAAAAATATGTGGGGCGTATATTTTGACAACAAAATTGAAAATGTCCTGGTGCTAAGTACTGATGACGACGCATACATGTTGCAGGCTGGCCGAATTTTGAAAACTTCTCTACCGAATATGAAGCACGTAACATGTTTGGCACATGGCCTGAACCGCGTAGCTGAAAAAATACGTTCCCTGTATCCAGATGTGGATTTGCTTATTTCAAACGTAAAGAAAGTTTTTTTGAAGGCTCCAAGTAGAATTCGAATATTAAAGGACAAATATCCTAATATGCCCCTGCCTCCAAAGCCGGTGATTACCAGATGGGGAACTTGGCTGGAGGCAGTGGCATATTACGAAAAATACTTTGAGGAAATAAAAGTGGTCCTATGGGCATTGAGAGCATCCGAAGCAAAGTCTATAGGCGTGGCGAAAAAAATTATAGAAACTGAAAATTTACGAAATAACTTAATATATATTGTTGAGAATTTTTATATAATCGAATATGCCTTAAAGAAATTCCAAGAATCTAAACTGTCTATAGTAGATGCGTTCTTAACTTTAGATCAAGTGAGAGCCGTTATAAACTGGTCTTCATCTGCTTCTGTCAGTCAGAAATTAGAAGACGTCATCTCTAGAAACCCAGACTTAGATTTTTTTAGAGAGTATGCCGATAAACTTTCAGAAGCTACAGACGTGGACAGCATTTTAATGTACAATTTCACTCCACTTACTTCAGTGGATGTAAAAAGATCTTTTTCTATATATAAATGGATATTAAACCCAAGGCGAAACTCACTAAAAATTGAAAATATAGAAAAACTAATAGCCATTTATTACAATAGCACAGAAATTTTCAATAACCAAAAAAAGCCTACTACTCCTTGTGTATTTTTTATTTCAGTTTAATCATGTCAGTGTCTCTTCTTTTAATATTTATTATGGATACACCTTATCCATATTAATATCTACAAGACATGACATTAATGATGTAAAAATAGCTCACCCACACCAAGCTCTGGTGAAGACTACATAAATAAAATAGCAGGAACAACATAGATGAGAACAACTAGTGACAGATCGGCATGGAAAAATCTTGGCGAGGCCTATGCTGAAAAGCAAGATAGTCAATGACTGTTTACAAAGGCTTATAATATAAAAAATAAAAAAGATTTATAATGTGATTTTACCCTTTTGTTTGATTTCAACCTTGGTTTCTTCACATTGTTTATTTGTTTTCACACTCTGCGGGTCTATATTCGACCCTATGGCTTCTGTCGTTTCATGCTCAACATTACATTCCTTTTTAATATTCGTAAAGCAATCTTCAACTATACTGGGAACATAATCATCTGGTTCAAATGAATTTTCATTTTTAATTCCGTTTTCGGGCAAGTACACTGATATTTTAGTGTCTTCCAACGTTTCTCCTGGTTGCAGTGATGTCAAATAGATGTCGTTTTTTAAAGAGAGAGTCTTAAACTTATAGAAAGAGATGATTTTTCTATAGCAGTTGTTGCATAGATTCGATGTGATTTTAGAGTCTTCTGTAACCTACAAATATTATAAAACATATAATTAATTTGTATATCACTTACAAAAAGCTTATACACTTATACCTACCGTAATATCTAAACAAAACAACATGATGTCAACATAGTTTTTGGTATCCTCATTTATGGCATTTTCTAGCTGTATCATATCCTTATTGGCTGGAGTTTTGAGACAGGTTCTGCATATATTCATAGTAGTGAGTTTTTTCAATATCTTTAATATCGATGTTAACGAAAATATTTTTAAATTCTACCTCGAGTACGATTCAATCTGGATTCAATTCAATCAACAATAACATCAATCAGACGGTCAGTCCGACTGACAGATGTCAGATGAGGCGTTTCGTTTGGTCACTTGGTGCGGAATACTGGGCACTTATACCAGCTTACACTACTCTCGAAGTTCACCGAGGTTGTCCTTCCAGTTGATTTGCAAGATTTTTGCTGAAACCCTTCTTCAAAGAAAATAGATTTTCAATACAATTTTATATCATTATGCGAATGCGGTCTTGGTGAACCCTACCCTAGATCACATCTTCAACTGCACCTAAGTTTCATACTCTTTGTACGATGTGCTACCCAATAATATTCCGCGGTCTGTCATTTTCTCTTCGCTTTTAGCTTCAATGGACACTCCTCTCACTGCTATCCTTATCAAATATATAGTAGTAGACTATAAAGCGCAATTTTTATCTTACTTTTGGTCTTTTCTGATTCTCCTATCCTACTATGTTGGCACGCCCGCCCTACTTACTGTCATCTTCTTCCCGCTCTTTTTATTAATAACTGTACAAATGTCTTGTGTTGTCTTTAACATAAATGTTATTTGTTTTAGGTCTCCTACATGACATATCCCATCACAAAAATCTAAATTGTGTACCGATCAATTTCCTGTCGTGTGCTATGTCCAAACGTCGTCATTGGCGAAATACCTCTTGCTAAGATCAGCAAGAAGTGAAAGCCACCAGAAAAAAAAAAAAATAATACATATATTTCACCTGTATAAATAATGTATTAATTACCCTTAGAATATCAAATAAATCACAACCTGGAATTGTTGTTGCAACATATATATATTTACCTAATTTTACAATAGAAATCATACACCTTAAAAAGTTGCATAGATAATTTTAATAGTACATTACTGCAGACGCCGGGAAATAAGGGCTTGCCGGCTGAGTAGGTATAGACGGCCGACCGTAAGGGCGGCCGTCTAGTGATACGAAGCCGGCAAGCCCTTTTCACGGCTAAGGCATGTATAGTGCTATTCTCAAACATATGCAATTAAATAAAAAAATACACCACTCAAAAAAACATAATTCAGCTGTTTAGCCAGTTCATAAACACAGACGCCATGTTTAAAAAAAAGTATTTTTAATTTTGCCCTTCAATCCCTCTATATTATTTTTCTTTTATTGACCGCCAAGCGGTCTAGCAATTTACCGTGCCACTGACGCCAGAGTAAAAAAAAAAGATGTGCCCCAAAATCAACAGGGATTGAAAAATAATAATAAAAATAATTGCGGGTAGCCACGTAACTCGCTAACAGCTATTTAAGGAGCTCCGTGTATTATCGCTTGTTAAAAATATAAGCATGTGAAATATTATACTTCTGCGGGCACGAAAAGGACGCTAAAAGCTTGAAAAATATGTTAAAAGAAACAGTTTTTGACAGAGTGGTTTAGGTTTTGTGTAATCTCAGTGCAAAGTGAAACAATTTGTGTCAACAACAAGTGGCTCGTTAAAGAGCGCCCGGACTCTCCGTTATCAGATATAGAACGTCACTAGTGAGTCATAACTGTTCGGATACTATTACTGACTTTAGCGTACTACGTCAGTTGCTTATTTGGCTTAGTGCAGCTGACGGTCGGCTGGAACTCAGTGGTACCGGGTTCAAACCCCAACGAGCCCCGCGACAAATTTTTGCTTTTTTTTTTATTTAATTTTTTCTGTATCGATATTTTGTACCGTAACAATGAGTAATTGCTACGCATGCAATAAAAACATCAAAGCCAGCGAAAAAATATCATGCTCAAAATGTGACACCAGTTATCATAACTTGTGTGTCAGTATTGCCTCTGCAGACTTCAAAAAGTTTTCAAAAGATGATAAATCTTCCTGGACATGTCCAAAATGTCAGATCACCTCACCAAGGCTAAGAGACAATACCAACACCCCGATAGGTCAACAAGCTGGCCGGTCTACTAGCCAGTCTGCGGGAAAGGCGGCAGGCGAGCCTACCAGTCAATCAGCAGGCCAGTCCACGGGTCAACCATCAGTTCGTGCGGCGGGCCAGTCATCAGGGCCGTCGTCAGGCCAGTCAGTGAGTCAGTCATCAGGTCAGCCAACGGGTGCGGGTCAGTCGAGTCGTCGTGCAGTGCAGCTCGCATCGGAATTAAAGACTGGAGAGGAGTCCATTGGGACAATAGTGAGAACAGAAATTAAACTGGCGCTTAAAAACGAGCTACCCAAAATCCTGAAGGATATATTCAATCGAGAATTAGGACCCTTAAAACAGGAAGTAAATGATCTAAAAACAACGGTTAATTTTCTGAGCGATCAGCATGACGATTTTGTCACCACACTCAATAAAGTAACCTCCGATAACAAAGAGCTACTAACAAGATGTGACGATTTATCAGCAACGGTTTTAAGGCTCACTAATGAATTAAACACTCTACACCAGAACTTGCGTGAAAGTAACATAGAGATCAGTGGTGTGCCTGAAAAAAAGAATGAAGATATTCTTAGTATCGTAAAGAAATGTGCCCAGGCTGTGTCACATACAGTGTTGGAAACCGATGTTATAAAATGTACCAGGGTGGCAAAACAAAACAAGAATGATGATAAGCCTAGAGCGATTGTTGTAAGATTGAGAAGCCCCATGTGCAGAGACCAGTTTTACTCAGCTGTGACAAGGTTCAATAAAGCTAATTCTACGAATAAACTGAACACAACACATATCGGCTTTGAAGGTGAAAAGAAGCCTGTCTTTGTGAGTGAGCATCTTTCGCCATACTACAAATCTGTGCACGCTGCAGCTCGCAAGAAAGCTAAGGAATTAAATTACACGTTCGTGTGGGTGCGTGATGGACGTATCTTCATGCGTAAGGAGGAGAATGCTGAAAAGATCTATATTAAAAGTCATCAAACTCTAGACTTAATTAAGGAATAGTTTTGTTATTGTTAAGAAAAATTGTTTAATAAGTAGTAATTAATTGTACGTTATGGCTAGCCTTAGTATATTTTACCAAAATGTAAGAGGCATAAGGACTAAGGCCCAAGATGTTTGCACCTCAGTATTAAATTCTGACTTTGATGTTATATGCCTTTCTGAAACTTGGTTAGATGAATCTCATCATTCTCGGGAGTTCTTTGATGATAGATACACGGTTATACGAAGAGATCGGGATGCATTATTTAAGTCTCAATTTGATAAAGGCCATGGTGGTGGTGTTCTCGTAGCTATATCAAAGAAAATCAAAATAACGCATAAACCGGAATGGCAGACCGTTGTGGAGGATCTATGGATACAAGTAAAATTATCGTCTGGCACATTAAACTTGGGACTAGTGTATTTACCGTCTTATATCCCTGAAAACATTTTTGAAGACTTCATCCGTAGATGCGAAGATATTAGCTTGATTGATAATAACAATCCAACCATAATAATAGGCGATTTTAACCAGCCAGGACTTAAGTGGATTTCAGCAGGGACTGATAGCAAATTTCTAGTTCCTGAGGGGTCTGACAAAAATAACAGTATCAAGTCTACCAAAATTACTGATTTATTAACCACCTGCAATTTATATCAAAGAAACAATATATTTAATATTAATGAGGTTATTTTGGACTTAGTTATTGCTAGTGAAAATGTAAAATTAGATGTTTCTAATACACAACCAATCAGTAAACTTGATTCTCATCATCCCCCTTTGGAGCTGAATATAGAAATTCTCAATCCCGTTCTCTTAAAAGAAAACAAGTCGCAACCTCTATATAATTTCAGAAAAACTAACTTCACATCTTGTATCTACGATCTCAATGAAATTGACTGGGAGTCATATAGTAGATTAAGTTGTAATGACTTTCTTCAAGTTTTTTATAATCACTTATGGGAAATCATCTCTAAACATACACCAACAGGCAAAAACAAGGCTAATTCTTATCCGTCTTGGTATTCACATACATTCATAAAACATTTGAAAGAAAAAAATAAGTTTCACCATAGATATAAAAAATATGGTAACCCTAGAGACTATGACACTTTTGCCAGATTGAGATCCACATGTAAAAATCTTATCGACCAATGTTATAAAAAAAAAAACCGGCCAAGTGCGAGTCGGACTCGCGCACCGAGGGTTCCGTACAAACACTTTCCATCCCTAAGTGTTTAAGTTAAGTTTGCACCTGGTATGTATAGCGCCCCATATAAATTAGGTGCAAACTTGCAAAGTTAGGTATTAAAAAAAAACTACTTACTAGATCTCGTTCAAAACAATTTTCGTTGGTAGTTTTTATAGTAATGTACATCATATGTTTTTTTTAGATTTTTCATTTTCTTATTTTAGAAGTTAGAGGGGGGGGGACCAACTTTTTTCCACTTTGGAAGCGTCTGTCACGCAAACTATTCGGTGTAGAAAAAAAATATTTTAGAAACCTCGATATCATTTTTGAAGACCTATCCATAGATACCCCACACGAATGTGTTTGATGAAAAAAAAAATTTTGAGTTTCAGTTCTAAGTATGGGGAGCCCCCAATATTTATTATTATTTTTTTATTTTTGCATCAAAATCTTAATGCGGTTCACAGAATACATCTACCTACCAAGTTTCAACAGTATAGCTCTTATAGTTTCGGAAAAAAATGGCTGTGACATACGGACGGACAGACGGACAGACGGACAGACAGACAGACATGACGAATCTATAAGGGTTCCGTTTTTTGCCATTTGGCTACGGAACCCTAAAAACTACATATCATTAATAGAAAATGCAATTGTAACGAATGTAAAAGCATTCTGGCGCTATACTAAAGATAAGAGAACCACAAATGACCTACCAGATTGTATGACGTATGATGACCGGTCGGCATCGAGTGGTCAAGATATTGCTAATTTGTTTTCCGATTTTTTTGCTTCAGTCTATGCTTCTCCTACCACTGGCTCAGCACAACCATCTCATCCACTGCTTGGAATCTGTGGCTTATCTATCCACAGTATCCATATTGATGAGAATTCAATTTTGAAACGATTAAATGGACTTGACACAAATAAAGGGGCCGGCCCAGATGGGGTCCCTCCGATATTTATTAGAATGTGTGCTCCGGCTCTAGTAAAACCCCTATATACAATCTTCGTAAAATCAATATCAGAGGGTGTTGTACCAGATTTATGGAAAGTAGGAAGGGTAATACCGGTGTACAAATCTGGTAATAAGCACGATGTCTGCAACTATCGTCCTATTAATATACTCTCGTGTTTTAGCAAGATTCTTGAGTCATTAGTTTATGAGAACTTATACTACCATTTCCGACCTATTCTAAACGAAAATCAACACGGTTTTGTTACGGGAAGATCCACCACCACAAATCTCTTGCACTATACGAATTATATTTGTAACGCCTTTAATGAAAAAGTACAAGTTGATTCCATATATACGGACTTCTCAAAAGCGTTTGACCGCGTTAGTCATAGGCTCTTAATTGGTAAACTTCGAAATATGGGTGTTCATGGTAGTTTGCTAAGGTGGTTTGAATCCTACCTCCATAATCGTAGCCAGATCGTGGCTATATACGGGTACGAGTCGGTCCCGTTTGAGCCGTCGTCTGGAGTGCCTCAGGGCTCTAACTTAGGACCCTTGCTGTTTGTAATGTTTATCAACGACTTGCTGAATTTGATATCTTCCGAATGCCTTGCTTATGCCGATTATTTGAAAATTTATCGTAAAATTTTTACTGTGCAGGATTGTTGCATGTTACAGGCAGATCTTAGCGCTGTACAAGACTGGTGTTCAATAAATGGTATGCCCTTGAACATAAAAAAATGACAATGTATAACATTTACTAAAAACAAAAAACCGATTATATAAGACTATAAACTAAATGATCACTCTCTTGAACGTGTTAGCATTGTAAGAGATCTTGGAGTTCTTTACGACAGCCATCTTTCCTTCAGAGCTCATTATGACCACATTGTAGCTCGTGCTAATAAAATGCTCGGTTTTGTCATCCGCATAAGTAAGCCATTTAAGCATGGTAAAACTATATTATTCTTATACGAGTCCTTAGTGCGAAGTATACTGGAATATAATTCTTCCATCTGGAATCCAATTTACAATGTGCATAACCAGAGAATAGAATCGGTCCAAACTCGCGCACTTAGATATGCTTGTATGAAAATGGGTAATCGTCAATCCCTCCCCACCTACAACGATCGATTGAATTTCTTTCAAATGAATACCTTAGAACATAGGAGAAAAGTTGCAGATATCAGCCTCCTATTCAAAATTGTAAACTCTGTTGTAGATGCAAATATCATTCATGAATTTAAAGTAAAATGTTGTACGAGACCAGTCCGCCACCCTCGATTGTTTGCCAATGTTGTAACTAATAATAATGTCTCGGCGAATAACCCAATTGTCCGAATGTGTCACACATTTAATAGTATTTGCCAAAAATGCGACATATTTTCAATGACGTTTTATACGTTTAAAGCCACAGTGTCACGGGTCCTTAAATGCGAATAATTATTTAGTATAGTACTTAGTGTAAGTTTAATGTAGTTACTTCCGCTTTTTATTTAGAACTGTAATCTGAAAATGATGTGAACAGTTCTTGTTGAGTTGCAAACAAATGATGATATTATGTATGTATAATATGTAATTAAGGCATAAAGCTGTTAGTTTGTAACTTGTTACTGTTCCTACATATAATAAATAAATAAATAAATACTTGTAGCTGTTAGAATTACAAAGTTTTTGATCATTGAAATTTGGACGGCTGTGGCCGACGTGGCGTCAGGGGCACGATTCTTTGTCGAAGGCCACAGCCGACTGTGGCGCTCAAAAGGTTAATAAGTCGTCCACGTGTGTAGTGTTCGAATATAAGGGTCATTATACACAACCTGATAATAGAATCTTAATTTCTATAACAAATAAAATAAAGGCAGAGGATTTTTAATATTGTCTATGGTCTCTGGTGACTTACGTATAAGTAATTTAAATTTATTCATCAACACATTGAATCATACAGATTTGTATTCTTCATATACATATGATCATTATATGTTTAAGGATACTCAAACTGAGCCAGCATTGCCATATACTAACACACGTGACGATAAATCGAGTGTTCTGGATGAAACTACTTTTTTCGATCCCAATGAGTGCAATTTTACAGTTTTCCATCAAAACGTTCAAGGCTTAAAATCAAAAATCGGTGAATTAGAAATTTTAAAGGACTCGTTGAATATAGACGTGCTTTGCTGCTCTGAAACATTTTTAAGGGGAAATGAAGCTTGTACTATCCAAATTGATGATTACGTGATGGGGGCAAAATTCTGTAGGAATAAATTGACTAGGGGCGGAGTCTGCATTTATGTTAAAAAAACCTTGAGTTTCATTGACCTTGAATGGATTTCTGCTATGTCGAAAGAGTTGCATTTTGAAACCTGTGGCATTTTAATACCCGATATAAGCTGTATAGTGGTATGTATATACAGAAGCCCTGATGGTGACTTAATTTATTTTTTAAGAAGTCTTGAAATCCTGCTTGACAAACTAATTCTCCGTTTCCGTTATTTCAAACGAAAAATAATTTTGGCGGGTGATTTTAATATAAATTTACTAAGCAATGATATGGCAAAACGTTCTTTCATATCTTGTCTATGTAAATACAATTTGATTGCAAAAATTAATAAACCAACAAGGATCACAAATACATCGGAAACTTGTATTGATAACATAATTTCTAACATTCGACAGTCCTCAGCCCATGTTTTAAACCTGGGTATCTCTGATCACACAGGTCAGATATTTACATTTCCCACCTGTCTTGGATTTAGAGTAAAATATTGGTTTGTAGAATCTAGAAAAATTTATAAATACATAGATATATTCATTAAGTACATTTCACAAGTAAATTTTTCAGATGTTTATGATAAACTGGACTCCAATAGTGCATATCAGGCATTTATAGATACGTTTAAATTAATATTTGATTTAACAATACCCCTCGAGTCTGTTAAAAAAACGTTTAAGAAGAAACCCAATTGGAAAACGAAAGGTATAATAAAAGCAAGTAAAACCAGACGCAAACTGCATTTGTTAACACAAAGACGCAAAGATCCGGTGTGCGCGAATAACTACAAAAAGTATCGTAAACTATTCAAGAAAGTGATACGTTGCTCTAAGATTATTTCAAATGATAAATTTATTAGTAATAGTGTCAATAAATCACAGGCTACTTGGGCAATGATTAAGCAACAAACCACCTGTGCCAACCCTTTAAAAACGACAATGAAGAAAATTATGCATGGCGGCACTTATATATCAGAGCCTCTAGCCATTGCTAATACCTTTAATGATTATTTTCTTAACCAAACTACGGATTCGGGTAGTGCATCGCCTTGTGAACAATATAAAACTGTGTCTCAAACGGTTTGCAAAAGCATATTCTTAAGACCTGTTGACAATGACGAAATAAAAGGTGTTGTTAGATCATTAGGTAACAAGAAAAGTTTTGGCCATGACTCTATTCCAATTCAGGTAATAAAAACGAGTATTGATTATATTTGCGACCCTCTAGTTTACATTATAAATCTCACACTTGAGACAGGAATATTTCCTGATAACCTAAAAATAACTCTAATTAAACCTTTGCATAAGAAAGGTGACAAGGATGAAATCGGTAACTATAGACCAATAGCTCTCCTTCCTACATTTTCGAAGATTTTTGAGAAAGTCATGTGTTCTAGATTGTTAGGGTTTATTGAAGCTCACAACATACTTAGTCCAAACCAGTTTGGGTTTCAAAAGGGTAAATCTACTTCTTTAGCGATGTTCAAGATCCTTATGCACATCTGGGATGAAATAAACAACAAGAGACCATGTTTTGCTCTTTTACTAGATCTCTCCAAAGCATTCGACTGCGTAGTTCACGACACAGTTTTATATCAGTTAGAAAACATGGGCATTCGAGGTAATGCTCTTAATCTTTTTAAAACCTACTTGTGTAATAAGAAACAGGCTACAGTCATTGAATCGTTCAATAACTTTACAAAATGTATGGAACAGACGCGTTCAGATTTCAAGACCGTAAATGTTGGAGTTCCACAAGGAAGTGTGTTAGGACCACTTATTTTTCTAATCTACATTAATGAATTGCCTCAAATCGTCGATGAGTTATGCGTATTATTTGCTGATGATGCTACGCTTCTGTTTTCGGGATCTTTGTCAAATGAAGAACTTGAACAGAATATTAATAATACCCTAAGCGTTGTAATTAAATGGCTAAAGACCATAAACTTAAATGTCAACTTACAGAAAACCAAACTCCTGGAATTACGAAATTATAAAACAGTACCCAGGTCTGTTGCCGTAACAGCGGGGTCGGTAGTTATTGAACAAGTCGATAATGCTAACTTTTTAGGTATTAAAATAGATACACATCTTAACTGGAAGTCTCACATAGCAGATTTGAACAATAAAATTGCAAAAGCCTGTTATGCTTTATCCGTACTGTCCGAAACTTGTTCTGAGAATGTCATCAAAAGTGCCTACTATGGTAATGTATATTCGTTACTTGCATATGGTATAATTTACTGGGGCGATTCCACTGACGTTGAAACCACGTTTAGATTGCAAAAAAGATGCTTACGCACCATGTATCATTTGCACAGTCAACATTCACTCAGAAATGTTTTCAAGGAAAATAAATTACTTACGTTAACTGGGATTTACATACTGGAGCTCTGCCTCTTTGTCAAACAAAATGGAGAATACTTCACAAAAAAGTCATCACTTAACAACAATTTGCGCACCCAGTACAAATATAATTATCAGAATCCGAAGGTCAACAATAAACTTATGTATAGAAGCACATTCATTGCCGCAATGCGTGTCTTCAATAATCTTCCAGTTGAATTAAAGTCACTTGAAAGTAAACAATTTAAAACCAGCTTAAAAAACTGGCTCATCGATAGGGTCTTCTATAATATGAATGAGTTTTATAGTTATAAGTAATTCATGCATGTACTAACGTGTAATATGAAATGTTAATTATTGTACGTCCGTGACGGATAAACTGTTGTTACTAAATACATTTTGTTACCATCTCTGTACACAGTTATACAATAAAATATATTCTATTCTATTCTATTCATATCATTTCGTGTGTACTAGGCATTGACACGGATATTGTTGGTCCGATGGCTGAAAGGGTAGCCACTAGAAAAAATATATATATTCAGCTGTTCATAAACACAGGCGCCATGTTTACATTAAAATTAAAAACAAATTACTTCCCGGCCTAGGCCTTAAATTTTGTATGAAATTCCTTTACAGTTCTCTCGAATTATTCCGCCCGAAACTTGACACTTCGAAGCCTGTTTTAACGCACGTTATGACGATATTGCATTGCATGTTTGAGAAAAATAATTGTCGTGACCTGGTAGCTTCTAAGTCAGGACCGGAAATTTACATCTCTACTGTACCCGCGTCCTGTTGGACGGTAAAATAAACGTCGTCTATGGTTTTTCCTAGTCCCCTGAGTAGAGGCTGGCGGTCGTGGGCATGAGGCCCATGTGCCCTAAAGCGAAAGTCTGTCTATGGTCCATGAAGGTGCGTCTTCTTCCGCGGCGGGGTCACGAGGCGGCGGCGCGCTTCTGGTGCGCGGTGTACTCGTGGCGGCGGCGGTGGTCGGAGCGGCCGAAGCGCACGCCGCAGAACTGGCACGGGTGCTTCTTCTCTTTGGTATGGCTGATCATGTGCGCATTCAGGTAGCTGCAAAACAGGATATTTCCAGAGCTTATTTGATCCTTAACACGTCCACAGTACAATGTGCCATATGTGGACCACGAAACCAAAGCTTCACTAGTGCAGGTTCCATGCATAAAAGAAGACAGAATAGGTATAAATGACGAATAGGGAATGAGAAGAGATAAGAATTAACCAAAACCGCTTGACTCGAGCAATAGCAATATTTTGAAATAGGAGCCAGATTTTACCTAATACAATTTTCGCATTATTTTAATGGCCTAAACTTATTTCACTGCAGAACACGTTTCGCATAAATTGCTTCCGCTGAACAATGTCGAATCATCATTTATTTGTCTGAATCGTCTGAATCTTCTAAACACATACCTAATATTACACATATTGGCGATTTTTCGTTAGGTGTAAATAGGGCCACAGACAATAAAAACTGCTGCCAAAAAAGTAGGTTAGGTTAAACTAGAATTGCAATCCCGAACATAACTAGTGCTAGAAAAGTAGGTTCTCGGCATTAAAAAAATATGTGAAAAGTGTACCCTCGCCAAAAAGGGCATTATGCGCAGTGATGCTGCGAGTTAGAAATTATAACCAAAAAATGCGTGAACAAGGAGAACACCCACGACATTTGTGCTCTTAATAGTTGTTACGGACAGCTTTGCGAAACGTATAGTTTTAAGTTAAATAAATAAATAAAGATTTAATAACTTAGACATAAGATCGTTGCCCGTATAAGCGGCTGAAATTAATTAAATTTCCCTTGTGTAAATTATTTCATGTAAGAGCTCCCGTCAAGTCTTAGTCAAGTCGTAGTTTCGTCCGTTCATTACCTATTTTCATCACAGTCCATTCGCTCCTTACTCATCGCTGAGTTTCGGAGTGTCCATGTAGACGATTACCGACGGACGCGGTTGTCCTCTACAATAGTCTTAACTACTCACGTGAGCCTCGCAAAGCCCTTGTCGCACAGCTGGCAGGGGAACGCCCTGGCGTCGCCGTGGATGTGCTGGTGCTTCGAGAGGTTGTTTTTCGTGGTGAAGCACTTGCCGCATTCGGCGCACTTGTGTGGACGCTCCTTCGAATGAGTCCTGCAGAATAACTTTAAAATGTCACAAGTGCAGTGATACTAATAGGCTAATTGACCCATTTTTGAAATATATTGTACATAATGATCTTACTAGCTCTAAAAAAATATTTTTTTTTAAGGGGTAAAAAGCTAAAATTGTGATTAAAAATTTCATGAAAAGCGCCATCCGCCATTTTTGCCTTTAGTTTTTATCTGTGGCGTGACATAGAATGCCGAGTAAATCAACAGAAGGGCTACTCCGATGTTCTAAATTCCGCGGTCGTATCCCGTCCCGCTCACTTAAATAAACATTAACAGCGGATCGAGAGGGACGCAACTATTCGGAGTCATCGGAATAGCCCTTCAGTTTTCTTTACGGGATTGGTGACGTCACGATCTTGGGCAAAAATGGCGGATAGTGTAATACTTATAAAGACTATCTGCTAAATAAATACATCCTGGGAACGAGCACCAAATTGTAATATTTACGCGGAGGTACTTCAACTCTAGAGTTATCCTGAGTCACGGGACCACCAATCGTAATGTATGCTAAGCCCTAACTAAAGGTACAGGTCCTACGCCTCCTTCACCTTCGCCTCCAGACTCTACTCCTACAACGAAACCCTAGGAAACCCTTCAACGACTACCTAGCCTTCCAGAACCTACAACTAACCAAACCTAGATATGAAAGGATCTTTACACAGTTGAGCTGAACATTTCTTATAATTAATGGCCAAAAAAAGTGATCGGTATAACCGTAGTGAACGTCTAGATGGTAGGAACCTACGTTGAAGTAGTAACTCAGTATCTTTAAGGGATATTTAACCGTGATGTGTTGCTGAGTGCCGCCATACCTATATACTGTGCTACTAAGTATTTTTGTTAATTGAACCTAATAAAATTGTAATCTGTTTCTTTTTTAACCCTAACTTCTATCCTTCTGCTAACTTAGTTCTTTATACTAATGGTATTCTAACTTAACTTAATGTTATTTATCCTCAAAATATAAATATATTGTTTCCTGTGTATTCTAAAAAATATCTACAGTTCTTATAACATGATTCAATATGGGATATTCTACCCTTATTAAATATTATTTATATTATTTCTATATGAAATATAAACTCATTCAGTCCACAAGTAAGCTATAGATATATTAAATTACTCTATGTAACTATAAAGATAAATATATGAATCAAAACCAAATATTATTAGAATTCTAAGATGAGAGATAATGTTTTCTTGGAATTGCATGTCTGTTCCAAGAATGTTTAGTAGACAAGTAATGTTGTACAATATGAAACTACACTTCATAATTAATCTATAAATAGATTGAAGTTACTGAAAATATAAGGTTTTATTACAAATTTAATGAATCTTAAGTTTCATGTTCGACCAAATTAAATAATTTTAGTATGATAAATTAATATGGAATAATGGTATGGATTTCATACTTTTAGTAAGTTCCAGTATGATATTCTAAAGTAGACTAGGTCTAAACAAGAAGTAATTGGTTGGTGAATAGAATTCTGAGTTTTATTGAAATGCTTTGACCGCATACAAAATATTATCATTAGACTGTGTTATATTGTAATGCTATCATCTCATTCTCCCAAAAATATTTAGTTTTGTTTAAAAAAATGTCGGCTACCATCATGTCTAATGACATGGGCAATCGGGTAAAAAACATGGTTACTTCATGTGTACATATTGAGGGAAAATCGTTCCTCGGAAAATAAAACAAATTTCTGTTAAATCTGTTTGGTGTGTTATTTTAAATATCACCAAACCCATGTTCTCTGGATGCCGTATGATTGCCAGATTTGATCTTTTATTGGCCTTCGGGCTCTTTTAGAGTAAAGATCTCTCCCGGATCTATCTAGAATCTATGAATCTTTACTATCTATATTTGTTATTAAACAACACGAATTTTCTTCACTCGTGAACTAAATGAATTCTCACTTCATTCATTACAAACAATAGATTTGTATAACTTGGGTTTTCGTTTAACTATACTCAAAAACATGTCATTCATCCCTGAAACATAATAACTCATTGTTGTCAATTCGAAGTCTCTTTCAACTCGCGAACTTGACTCATTCTGATAAAGGAAATTCATCACAACCCTTGTGATATTAATTAATTAAGTTCTGAGATCTGTGATGTAAATACGAGAACGAATAACTTTCATTATTGCTATCCATAAGTCCCCGGCTTTTCTTTTAGCAATTTACACTTCAGATACTCCACATTCAGTCTTAGGAATGCTTTGTATTTCCATACTATACAACAATCCACAATTTCCTTGTCAAAATTATAACAATATATAAAATTATTTTGGTTCATTGAAAAGCGAATGTCATCTGTCAGCTGATTCTACTTAACTTTAGTGTTGCCATTCTAACACTAAGGCTATAACTAATGTACATTACTTTAAATCATAATCGGTAGTTTTAACTAATTGTTTTATAAATATTGATGTCAAATTAAAGGTTTTAAATATCTGATTGGTTTAAATAACAGGTTTCTCTATTCCCTTTCTTTATAAACTGTTACAAGATTTTGTTTTTCACTACTGACATCCCAAGTCATAAACACTAGTAAAACAGTAGGTCAGCCTCTGCATCTACTATACCTGACGAGAATAAAATAATTTGAATAGATGTTATGTTAGTTAATGATGAATGGCCGATTGCTCGGAAGATAAAAAACCCCGTCCTAATGTTCCTATCAGTGTACCTATCTCTATACCCTGTTCCCTAGCTAGTACAAAACACTAGAGGCCTAACCCTCATATTTACATTTAAACGTGTATGGGACCTAGGTAAGCTAAACTATAAATTCGGGAGATTAACCCGAGGTTGGACTAGAATCGGTGTAAGTGGGTCCCCCCTTGCGTGGCTAACGAGACGCCGGAAACGCAGAGTAACCCGCCCTAATATGTGTAGATATTGCAAATATATAAATATATACGTTTATGAGACCAAACCTGGAGGTCCATCTGATTTCAACAAGTGTGGATATCCCACATGTCCAACTTCGTGGTCCTTGCATTCACCAGATAGAGCACTCCAAATTTGTAGGCTTATCACTGCGCTTGTAAATGGCAAGTGTCCGGGTTGCCTAACCCAGATAAAAACTAAAGAGTCTGAAAGATATTCGTTTAACAGCCGCAAGGTTAAATATCTTTCATCTGGCAACCATGTACCAAAACACTATTTCTGGCATGTAATTAAGCTTGATAGCCATAAAACAACAAAATCCCACAACATTTCAATAAGTAATTATAGATCAGAAACATTAATGTAATCCCAACAGAAATTCCCCTTAGAATTAAATTTAATACCTTATTGCCAAACAATAGTGTTACCCAGTCGAAGTCGCAAGTAAGAATGAATCCCATCCTTTCATTCTCTGGCGTCACACACATCCCTGAGGGAGTGTGGGGAAGCCATGACAGGGCTTGGCCCTCTGTGGCGGCATCTCCTCCGTTCGTGATTACGAAACGGGACGTCTCCTTCTGAGACGATTTATTTGTTTGTCTTCTTCCTTGTGGCGGTGTGTGCTGTTCGTGGGCTACTGTGCCAAGTCACAGTGCAGACGGTGAAGGTGGAGGTGACGCTGGTTGCGATCTTGCTCAGCTGCAGACGAGCACGTTGGCCTTTCTGCGGCTTTGCGGACATGTTGGCCAATCTTTGGCGTTGTGGGCACCTGGTGTTCCAGGGGACTCAGTCGGGGGGCACGAGCTCTCTCGGCAGAGCCCTGCCCCGTACGTCTGGTGGACGAGCGTGGAGTGGCGCGATCCCCTCGAGGCTGGGAATCCCCGAGTGATCAGCGCGGCGGAACATGGCTCCAGCCAGTTGCCCTATGAAGGCGTCCAGCCCTTGCCACTTCAGGTCTCGGTGAATAGTCTCGTTCCGCATGTAACGCGGGGCCGAGACTATGGTGCGCAGGGCTTGGGACTCCTGCGCACGCAGCCTTTTCTTGTTGGAAGCGGATGTAAGAGCGTACCATGCGGGTGCCGCGTAGGTTAAGCGGGACCGCAGGTACGTCTTATATATCCCAAGCTTTATGCGCAAGGGAAGGCTGCTGGCAAGGACTGGTCGGAGTTTGATGGCTGCTCCTCTTGTCCGCCGGATCGTTTCGTCCACGTGCTTCGCCATGGTGAGTCCCCTGTCGATGGTCACGCCCAGGTACTTGGCCGTGTGTGACCATTGAATGTCCTGTCCGGACATGCGAAGTTGTGGAGGTAGCTGCTTTCTTCCTGTCACGAGTGCCTGTGTTTTCCCCACATTCACCGACAGTCGCCAACGGGAGAGCCATTCGGGCAGGACGTCAAGCTGACGCTGGATCTTCCTGGCCGCGTGCTTCGTGTTCATGGACGTCGCGAAAAACGCCGCGTCGTCCGCGTACAGCCCCAGCTTGACGTCGCCCTCCACCGGTATGTCGTCGGTGTAGTGGGCGTAACAGGCTGGAGACAGGCAGCTTCCCTGGGGAACACCCGCTAGTATCGGGCGCTCCGTCGAGGTGGCGTCCTCCACCGCCACCTGGAATCTTCGTCCGGACAGGAATGATGCGACCACTCGTACCACCCGTCGGGGTGCAGGAGACGTTGACAGTTTGTACACTAGGCCCTCGTGCCACACCCTGTCAAACGCCTTCTCTATGTCAAGGAATACTGCAACCGTGACCTTCTTGGCGTTCATGGCCACCGCCATGTGGTGCAGTACCCTTGACAGCTGCAGCGTCGTGCTGTGCTCTGCACGGAATCCGAATTGCTCGGGTCGGGGCTCGATGTGCGGCTGAAGTTGGCTCAGCAGGAGCTTCTCGAACACCTTCGACATCGTGCTTAGTAGAGTTATCGGGCGGTAACTCTCCGGCTTCTTCATGCTTTTCCCAGGCTTGTGCAGCATTATGAGCCGGCCAAGCTTCCACGAGGAGGGGAAGTGTCCGGAGCGCAGGATCCCATTGAACAGGCGCGCCACCGCCGCAATCGCTCGCGGCGGCAGGTGGTGGAGTGCCCTGTTCGGGATCGCATCAGCGCCCGGTGCCTTTCTTGGCTTTGTCCGCTGAAGTTCTAGCTTGACCTGGCCGGGTGTGAAGAAGACGGGGTCCTCTTCCGCCTCGATAGGTGCCGCGAAGTATTGTGTGAGGTGTTGCTCTACTGCTGAGACGTGCTCTACATCGTCCGTCGGATTGGGCTGGAACTGGGCTTGCAGGCTCTCCGCGAAGAGTTCGGCCCTGTCTTTCGCGTGGTAGCGTGGAGTCCCATGCTCGTCGGTTAGCGGGTGAGTGGCCGCTGGCGTCATCCCGAGTTGTCTGCATAGACGGTGGACAGAGGGCATGTCCCCGTCTATGGTCGCCAGGTGGTGCTCCCAGCTTTCTGCGGCGTGATTTTGAAGTGCCTGCTTCACCCTCTCCACAAGTGCGTTAAGCGACGCTTTGAGGGTGGGGCATCTCGTCCTCTGCCATTGCCGTCTCGTATGGCGCTTCTGTGTGATGAGTTCCTGGATCCGATCAGGTAGAGGCTTTCGCCTGGAGCTGGCCGGAACGGTGAGCGCCGCGGTGTTGAGCGAGTTCTGGATCTTGGCAGTGATGGAGGCAGTGGCTTCTTCGACTTCTTCTGCTGAGGAGACCGGCAAGGAGACGAAGTTCTCGTCCATTGCCGCCGAGAAGGTCTCCCAGCAGATGCGTCTCTTGGGCGACGGGGCAGTCGTCGTTACTGGCAGGTCCCTGATGGTAAGCAGGACAGGGCGATGGTCCGAGGGGAGGTCTGCCAGGACTTCGTGGGTCAGCACCGCGTTGACCCCTTTGTGAATGGCGAAGTCTATGATGTCCGACGAGTTGTAGTTGTCCGCGTAGTGTGTGGGCTCTGTGGGACCGGACACCTCAAACTCGCCATTCACAACTGCTGCCTCGATGTAAGAGCCCGGAGTGTCTGTGAGCGACGAGTGCCAGGTGGTGGATTTGGCGTTGAAATCCCCCGCCAGGATGGTCGGCATGGGGGCATTTAACAGCTCACTGACGTTAGGCACTAAGTCGCTCGGCGGGCCGCAGGGACGGTAGATGGCGTAGAGGCGCAGGTCGTAGTCGGCCACGCGGATGTCAACTCCCAGAGCCAGGATGGAGTTGAAGGCCTTCCACGTGACCGGCTGATGGACGATGCGCCTCTTGATGGCAATGGCCAGCCCTCTGTGTGGGCGGCCAGTGGCTTCGCTGACGTCGTCATGCCGGTAGACGACGTATCCGCCGATTTTCAGCGGCTCTCCTTCGCGCAGCCACGTCTCACTGACCAGCAAGATGTCGATGTTTTGCTCCTGGAGAAAGTGGCGGAGCAGGCCCAGTTTGCCGGACAGTGAGTGCGCGTTCCAATATACCACTCGCAGTTCCCTATTGAATGGTAGGCTGGAGTGATGTGGCGGCAGTTGATACAGCTTGGATCGTGGCTGAGTCGGCGGACGCGGCGACACTCAGCAGTTGCTGTATAAGCTGCAGCATCTTCTCTGCAGCGGAGTTTGGTTTAGGCGCAGGCGCCTTCTTTCTTTGTTGCTGTGGCTGTTGGTGCTCAGCGGCGGCGGTGCGGCCCTTTGCGGCGGCCTTTACGGCGGCGGGCTTGGGCTTGGGCATGGTCTGCGCGGGCGCGGGCTTGGGCTGCGCTGGTTGCGGCTTCTTATTTTTCTTTTTGGCACCCGGGGGTGCGTTGGACTTCGGCGTTGGTGCGGGCAGGCGGGCGGCGGAGGTTGAACCCCTTTGTTGGGGGTTGTTGGCCGGCGCCATCAGTGTTGCCGGCGCCGACTCTGCCACCGTGGGCTCTTCTATCGCCGCTCGTGTGACCGGGCCTGGCCGAAGCGGTTTGGTGAGCGGGTATGTGCCCGCCTTTTTATTCCTAATCTCCCTCTTGAAGACCGGGCCGTTTTTGTTGGAGGCAGGATGTGGTCCTCCGCAGTTGGCGCAAGTGGGCGGTTCTCCCCTTGGCAGTGTGCAGTCCTTTGCCCTGTGCGGTCCTGCGCAACGTACGCAGCGTGTAGGGCGGTGGCAGCCGAGGGAGGAGTGCCTGAAGCCCTGGCAATTGTGGCATTGCGCAGGGCCCTTCTTACTCCTCCACGCTTCAATTTTGATGCCGGGCATATTCAGGAGTTCCCGGACATCGTAGATGCTGCGTGATTCTTCGGCAGTCGTGGCTAACTGCACGAAGAATACGCAGCCCGGCCTCCCTCTTCTCGCCTTGATTGGCTTGGAGTAGGTCGCGCTGTAACCCAGCTCTTGTAGCGCAGCGATGATGTCCTCTTCTCTAGTGTTTGTGGGGAGACCTCGCAGGCAGATTTTCAGCATCTGCCCTTCCTTTGTGTTGTAGATGTGGAAGGGCAGGATGTCAACTCCAAGGTCGTCCTGGAGCTTCAGGAGGTACGCCTGTACCACCCTGAACTCGTCGTCGCCCTTGGGGTGGAAGGTGACTCCGTCACCGGCAGCTTTGGCATTTGGAGCGTGCCCCAACTGCTTCCTTAACTCCGCGAAATGTTTCGGCCAGTCCGGGAAATTTTCGAGCGTTATTGGCTTGTATTTTGTTTTTGGCGGGTCTGTATTTTTTTGACCCGCTCCCTCCTGCTACGAAGCAGCAGGAGTCGAGGTTTCTTTTTTCCTCTTATTTCCCGAGCTGGACCGAACATTCTCGGGTTTGGAGGCGGCGGCGGCGGCGTAGTTGGGCTTGTTGTTGTTCTGCGCTGCCGGTTTGTTTACTTCGCGGGCGACGGCGGGGGTGAGTCCCGGCGGGGGGGCTCTGGGCTGCTGCGCTGCGGAGTAGGTTGGTGGGCTCGGTTTCCAGCCGCTCACGGATGGAATGGGAGCGGCGAACGGCGATAGGGCTACGCCCACCGACTTGGAGCGGCGGCGTAGACGGGGGTCGGTCGGCGGCGAGGCCTTCCGACAGATGCGCTTGTTTGGCGTCTCTTGCATCGCAGGGCTGGGGCAGGTCTTCCTCTTCTCTGCTGCAGGTGCAAGCACCGTTGGGTGCTGCTGGAGGAACTCTAGGAACGGGAGGTCCTCTTCTAGCAGCTCCGTTTCTTCGCCCAGTTGGTGCCCTGTTATGCGCACGTATGCCGCCATCCAGGCCGCGAGGCCAGGTGACGGCAGCCCCTCCTCCATCATGCGGGCGACCACGACTCGATCACGGTCGAGGTCCTCCCGATGAGTGGGGGCGGCGTGCGGCATTTGGGCGGGCTCGGCGAGTTGCGCGGCTTTCAGGTTTCCATTGTTGACAACCTTAGGGCTGTGCACATTGGCGATTTGCGACGAAAATTGTCGCGTGGGCTCCGTTTGGCTCGTAGTCGGTGTCTGCGATGATGGAGCGGTGTCTAGGGCATCTGAGAATCCCTCCAGTTCCCTCTGGAGGTCCTGGAGACTGCGGCTTTTCTGGGTGGGTAGTTGTGATGCAGCCTGTTTCAAACTACCCTCGGACTGGTGTGTATCCGTGCGGGGTTGGGGGGCGCCCACAAAAGTGTGCGAAGGTGCTCCGCGTCCTGTAGGACGCGACGCTCCCTCCCCCTTTCCATCGGGAGCAGGAATCCAAGTCTTCCCACCCTTTGATCCGAGTAAATCGGTCGTCGGGTGGGCTAACTCCGTGCGGGGTTGGGGGGCGCACACTTGCGTGTACGGAGGCAGCCCGGGTCCCGAGGGACCCTGACCGCCCTCCCCCGTCCCATCGGGAGTGGTAACCCTCGTTGAGGATGAGCCGTCCTTGTTTCGGCCGGGTTTGACGGCCTCCGGACGGGCTAGCTCCTTGCGGGGTTGGGGGGCGCCCAGTTGCCTGGACGGAGGTAGGCCGCGCTCTTTCGAACGCGAACTACCCTCCCCCTTTCCATCGGGAGCAGCTCTCTTTTTCTCTTCCATACAGGAAGCTGAAACGGCGATTCCGCGACGCTCCTTACTGTCGGCTTAATGCTCGACTCCGCATTGCTTCCCCCGGGGCATCCGTTTGAGCGGGACCGGGATCAGCTTTGCGTCGAAGGGCACCGACGGCAAGAGGCAGAAGGTGGCGGCAGGCGGTGTTCTTGCTCGAAGAGCAGGCGATTTCCGAAGTCTTCGAAGCGAAGGGGCAGCGAAAATCACGAAGTGCAGCTAGAGTTGGTGCGTCCGAGCGGGGGTCCAAGATGGGGTTCCGTTGGCGTTCCTCCCATCCCATCCTGAATCCCATCCTACTAAGCCCTTGCCTATTTATACCCAAAGCTCTAGTCATTCGCCACTGCCGACCTACTCGACTGACCCGTTCTATTCGACTACTCCATCTCACTCAACAGCGTCATCTGTCTCGCCCCACTCAACCGCTCTGTCTCACTCATCAGGCTCGCCTGCCTCGTCCCACTCGGGACACCCGACACGTCCAAGACTCCTCCCACTAAATGCTCTATATGGAATTTTGATCCTTATCCAGTCTATATAAAGTTCAATTCTTCCGTTGGAAATTTTTGTGAATATTAATTTGCTATTCAAAAATTGGCAGGATGCTTACATTTGTATTCGCTCATTTTTAATACTTCTATAAAATGATGATGTTAATATTATATGGTGTAATATGATCTTATTGCTAATGTGATGAGAATTTGATGATGATAATGATGGTGTGAGTTTTACGATGGTGATATATGATTATATGATGGCGAACACATGATGTGAACATGTGAATCGCTACAATAGCGTTTTAAGCATTAGAATTCAGAATAAAAACCATATAATCAAATTCAATTTCTTCATGCATCTTCTACTTTTATGAACTGAAAAATACATATTTAGGTTTCCTATGCTAAATACTATACGAAATAAATATTTGCTCCGGTCAGGATTCGAACCCAGGACCGTCGGCTCAGTAGGCAGCCAACCGCGTCGTTAAAGAAATTTGGGAAGTATATTAAAAGTTCAAATGGATACTTGCGTTTTATACTGCCGCAAGCTGATATTTATGTTACTAATGGCACTTACCGCACGTGGTCATCAAATTTGAACTTTTGGAAGTAACCCTTTGAACACAAGTGGCATTGGTACCGCTTTACTTTATCATGGACTTCTTTTCTGTAACAAACATAATGAACCGTACTGGCAATAGGATAATTAAGGAGAGTACAAACTTTTAAGCAATAGTACAAAAAAGTGCTTACAACAAATGATTGAAAACTCGTGTAAAATCCATTTTATACTGTGCCTAGTTCGACTAGTTACGAATGGAAAGATTACAACCAGGAAAATTTATTTTCATATTTTTTGGGAAAGATATAGCCACACTCGTTCATAGACGTGTTTTGTCATGCTTCTTGTATACGGACCAATTGGCCATGGCCAATGAACGTCGTGATTACCCAAAGGAGTTCCGTACCCAAAGGATCCGTCCGTCTGTCACCAGGATGTATCTCATCAACCGTGATAGCTAGATAGTTGAAATTTTCACAGATCATGTATTTTTATTACTGCTATAACAACAAATACTAAAAACTGAATAAAGTAAATATTTATGTGTGGCTCCCATAAAACAAACATGATCTGTTGCATTAACTTTGCACCTCATTTGTATCAGGCGTGTTATATACTTTAGTATATTATATGTATAACCATAGATGTAATAAATAGGGAAGGCCTATGCCGAAGTTTATATCGCTCCTAAGTATGAATGTCTCGGCACTGGTGTCGCGCCGGAGGCTCGCCAGACGCTACGTTGCGAATTCCATTTGATAAGCCGGTCCGGCGACGGCCCTCTGCACCGTTTCTAGAGCTTAAGTTATAAGTTAGTTTTAAAATATTATTAAGACGGTTCGGTCATGTACATTCGGCCCATTTTAAATGTCTGTAAAAATAATTTGTGTGTACTTTTATTTTGAAGTATAAGTTTTAATCGAACTTAAAAGACTTTTAATTTACTCAACCGACCTGAACCGCATATTTGGCGCAGTTGAGTAGCTAGCACTAAACCGGACTCACAAAAATCGGTGCCCGGTCTCCGTATTAACGGTTAATTAGTGCTCTTACGAACTCCCAGTGGTGAACTGTTCATATCTGTGGAAGCTGCGACGCCCTGGAAGACTACATCGCTTTCGACGGGACCAGTTAAGGCAATGTTAATTACTGCAATCATCACGATACTGTGAGTAGGTTTGGAAATTTATAGTTAGCAACCAGATTAAATTCCTAAATTCCTCGAATATTGTAAAAGTGTTATACATAGATTATAAGAGTGTTTTAGTGTGGTGAACTAATCCAAAGTGCTACTAATCTATAAAATAAATTTAATAGCATTAAGGCAAAATGAACGAATTACAATTATTTGAGATTGCTCTTAGAGTCGTACCGACTTATGACGGTAAAGTCAATTCTTTGTATCGATTTATCTCAGCTGTAGACTCTATAGTCGAACAATATTACGATAGAGCCAATCCAGAAAATTTTCAAAATGTTATCGTAAATAATGGTATAATTAGTAAGTTACAAGGTAAAGCATCCGAGGTGGTTGACATAAATGCTGCCAGAACTTGGAATGAAATTAAAAGTGCTTTAATCCAAAACTTTGCCGACCACAGAGATGAAAATTCTTTGAACCGCGATTTGATAAATTTAACCCAAGGTAACGAAACACCTCAACAATTTTACGATCGCTGCATACATTTACTTAATACTCTAATCAATTACGTGAATTTACACAACGATGACGAAAACGTTAGAAACTGTAAGAGAGACTTTTTCACCATGCAAACCCTGAAAACATTTTTAGCAGGGTTAAAGGAACCTTTAGGCCCTACTATTCGAGCCATGCGACCTAATACCTTACCAGAAGCGCTCCAGTTTATAAAAGAAGAAAGTAACATCGTGTATTTGCAAAAAAGAAACCAAGGTCAGTCTTCTTCTACTGAACAAAACAAATTCGGGCAACACCACAAAAATGCATTTACTAATTCATACAGATTTCCCTTTTCTAATTGGAATCGTCCTAGACAACAATTTAGCAATCCTGTTTTTAATCAAAATCAACCACAAGTGAACCAAAACCGCGGAAATACGACTCAAAACAGACAAAATGCCTTCTACCAAGATCCAAAAACTTACAGAGCCCCTAGGCCAACACCGATGAGCGGGGTATCGTATGGCGGTGCAACGAGTAATTTGCCTCGCCCAACAAATAACAATAATCTTAATACTCGACCAAGTTTTATTCCTTGGCAAAACAATGAGCACAGACAATCTAACGCTAACAGGCAAAATGTTTTCCAAAATATCGGATACTACCCAGAATACCGATTTGAAGAATTAAATCAACATGAAATGACTAATACTCCCGAACACTACGACAACAACGCACCTCCTTATTTTAGCGAGGAAGATTACACAGAACAAGAAATTCCGGTCGAAAATGAGAATACAAATTTTTATCCGGCCCAGAACCTCGACAACGAAACTTAATACAAATTCATGCCCATCTCAATAGACAACTTCCATTTATCCAGATAAATAATCCACCAATGAAGCTGCTAATCGATACAGGATCGAATCAATCGTTTTTGTCTCCCGATATTGTCAAACCTCCCGATATTGTCCTCTTTCGTTTCGAACTCATCGCTAGTGGACGTGTTACAAGTTAATTCAAATATTTTATTCGTTTACGCATGCTATTATAACACTTAACTAAGTAAAGTTAAACAATAAGTTCCCGCGAGTGCACTGTTAATAAAATTGAGAGCCATCGTTCCTCCTCTTGCCCCTCTTCACTTCGGGTAAACGAGACGGTTGAAATAATTCGTCTCGCTCGCTCCCGTACTGACGCTGCCCTCGCGTCGTGCCCAGCTACTCCGCGCGGTCGGCTACTTTCGGCGTCCTTCGTGCGCGAGCCGCCTAACACAAGGTGATTTGAACTTCTACTTACATTGTTGCTTATCGCTACGCTACGAGTATGACCGCGAAATGTGAGGCTTGTGGCAAGTTCGTCGGTAGCAGCGGCGAAACAATGGGTTGCGCTTCTTGCGCTAGATGCTACCATTATCAATGTTTAAATATCTCATTAGAGGACTTTAAGAAGCTATCTAAAGACAACAGGAAAGTAAAGAAATGCTCGGTGTGCAAAATGGAGGAGAGAAGCGTTAAAACGCCGACACGCAATCCGTCCGGGAGCGCTAATTCCAACTCGAGCAAATCGGCGCCGAATCTAACTGCGCCGGCCCCGGCCGGGGACGCTGCGAGGCAACTAGCGGGTCCCTCTGCTCCGCCTGTGTTGTGTTTTACGCGAAGTCCCTACCCTTTGTTGTATCAGTACCAAATCGGAGGTGAGGCTATTGAGCGCGTAAGTTCAATACGGGACCTAGGTGTAACTCTCGATGCGAAACTAACATATGACTTACACATTGATGACATAGTAAACCGTGCGAACAAGAACCTGGGCTTTGTGTATCGTGTTTGTGGAGAGTTTAAGGATGCCGCATGTATTAAAGTAGTTTATTATGCATATGTTAGAAGCATCCTTGAATACGCAAGCTGTGTCTGGTCACCTCAGTATACGATTTACAAGGAGAAAATTGAGAAAATTCAGTATCGCTTTCTGCGTCACCTTAATTTTCGATCCAAGAAATGGGATACTAGCTATTTTTCTATGTGTTGTCGCCACCACCTCCTGAGCCTTGAGAATCGGCGTCTCATGCTTGACACGTGTGTTTTATACGACATTCTCTCTGGCCGCATCGATAGCTCTGCGCTGCTTGCAGAGATTAATTTCTCTGTGCCAAAAATAAGAACCCGTCACGCCAATCGTGCCCTGTTTAGCCTTCCAACAGTCAACACCAATTATGCACAGAATTCCCCATTAATTCGGTTCCTTAGACAATATAATAAACTGTTTAGCAGTATTGACTTATTTGACTGTACCAAATCGACATTGAAGAAGCGTATTCATTCTTTAATGTTAAGCTCAGATAATAGTTAATTCAATATCCCTTTCCATTTCCACACACACACTCACACACACACACACTCACACACACACACACACACACACACACACACACACACACACACACACACGCGCGCGCGCGCGCACACACACACACACACACACACACACACACACACACACACACACACACACACACACACACACACACACGCGCGCGCGCACACACACATGCGCACTAACCTGATCGAGCATACCATGTTTGTTTAATTTTTCTTGTAACTAGTTCTGCTTACTGTATTTTTGTGGACATCTTTTATTGGCTTTTGTTGTTGTACTATATTGTTAATTATTACAAATTGTATTGCTGTTGATGCCCCAAATAAATAAAAAAAAAAAAAAAAAAAAAAAAAATAAATAAAACGATTTTATAAAAACCTTCAAGTGGACTACGAACCATTTGCCGTAACAAATGTGCATTGCACTACTCAACATAAATATACCATCTATGTACCATTATTCGATGAATTTCAACAAAAGGGTTTGTATAAATTCCACATTTACAAATTTCACAACGTATTCGATGGATTAATCGGACTTGACCTCTTACAAAAACTTGGCGCATCTGTCGACCTATCCAAAAGACAACTCGTTACACAAAAAGCAATAAACCAAATACAAATGCTAGAATCAGGGAATCATAATCTTCTCGAAGTACTCGTAAAAGCCAATAGCTCAAACGCGATTAAGGTACCTGTTAACACAAAAAACGGAGAAATTTTTATCCCTGAAAAAAAAATTAATCAATGCGTCTTGCAATCGGTGGTTACTATGGCCAACGAAGGTTATGCTTTCGTTGAAATAAACAACCCGACCAGCAATGATATTATCATTAGCATTACACACCCAATACCTTGTACACGTTTAAAGGATAATTTTGAATGCTACAACTTCGAAACACCTTTGCCAAAACCTGACGATCTTGAAAACCTTATAAGAACAGACCACATGAATGCTGAAGAAAGAAAACAAATAATCCAACTATGCAAAGATTATAGCGATATATTTTACCGCGAAGGACAAACTCTTACGTTTACAAATAAAATCAAACATCGAATTCGAACTACCGACGAAATACCGATTTACACAAAATCTTACAGGTACCCCCATGTACACAAAGCCGAAGTAAAGTCACAAATCAATAAAATGCTTCAGCAAAAAATTATTCAGCCATCGGAATCCCCATGGTCATCCCCAATTTGGCTTGTAGAGAAAAAGATGGATATACACGGTAATAAGAAGTGGCGACTAGTGGTTGATTACCGCAAACTTAATGAAAAAACCATCAGCGATAAGTATCCTATTCCTAATATTAATGATATCCTCGACAAGCTAGGCCGCTGCCAATACTTCACAACCGTAGACCTTGCTAGCGGGTTCCATCAAATAGAAATGGATAATAAGGACATCGAAAAAACTGCATTTACTGTAGACAACGGTCACTATGAATACTGTAGAATGCCTTTCGGGCTTAAAAACGCGCCATCCACCTTCCAAAGGACAATGGAAAATGTCTTAAGAGGCTTAATAAATACAATTTGTGTCGTCTACATGGATGACATAATTATATTTTCGACTTCTCTTCAAGAGCATATCTTTAACGTCCAGACAGTTTTCCAACGCCTCAGAGAGGCAAATTTAAAGATCCAACTAGACAAGTCCGAATTTTTAAAACACGAAACCGCGTACTTAGGCCATATTGTAACTCCTAATGGCGTTAAACCTAACCCAGATAAAATAATGGCAATACAAAAAATTCCGGTACCAACGACTCCAAAAGAAATTAAATCCTTTCTAGGACTAATAGGCTACTACAGAAAATTTATACCAAATTTCTCCAATCTTACAAAACCCCTGACGTCTTGCTTAAAAAAAGGCGCAAAGATCGACCCAAGCAACCCTAAGTTTATTCATGCATTCAGAACATGTCAAGAAATCCTAACGAATGACCCAATACTCCAATATCCGGATTTTGATAAGGAATTTAACCTCACAACCGACGCTTCTAATTTTGCAATTGGTGCAGTCCTCTCGCAAGGACCAATCGGATCAGATAAACCAATAGCATTTGCTTCCCGAACCCTGAACGATAACGAGATAAATTATAGCGTTATAGAAAAAGAACTACTCGCCATTATTTGGGCCACAAAGTACTTTCGCCCATATCTTTACGGGCGCAAATTCAATATAGTGACTGACCATAAGCCTCTGCAATGGCTGATGTCGCTGAAAGAACCAAAGTCACGTCTTACTAGGTGGAGACTCAAACTAGAAGAATTCGAGTATACAGTCTACTATAAAAAAGGAAAATATAACACAAACGCAGACGCTTTATCCAGGGTGCAACTAAATGCAAATGAGACAGTAACATTTGAAGAACTAAGAAATGAATCAACATCTAGCGATGATAATTTATCTATAATCGTAAACGCCTCGGAGAGACCTAAACTGGATAACCTTGAGGAACAAAATAAATCACAAACTGTACATACAAACCACGACCAACCAATTCTTGAGATTCCAATCGCAGAAAAACCTGTAAACACTCACAAAAATCAATTAGAAATTAAATTTGTGTTGCATTCTCCTCACAAACCTGCAAATAAGGAAGTCCATCCTGGGAAAAACCGTATATCTGCTCAAATTAACCTTTACAATTTAGAGGAAGACATCATTCACCTGTTCAAAGGCCATATACGTCCTAACATTCAATATGGAGTATGGTTATCAGACCTTAAATACATACCCAAAGTCACAACGATATTGCAAAACCTCTTCAGAAGCTCTGCATACAAATTAATTTTCTGTAAACAAAAATTAATTGATGTAACAGAGCTAGATGAACAACTAAGATTAGTGAAAGTATTGCACGAAGGAAAGACCAACCACAGAGGCATTCAAGAAACCGAAAAAGAACTAAAACGGAACTATTACTGGCCTAACATTACAAAAACAATAACAGAATTGATTAATAACTGTAATGCATGTCAGACCGCTAAATATGAGCGACTTCCGAATAAACAAGTACTACAGATCGTACCAACACCCGCGAAGCCGTTTGAAGTTATTCATGTGGATACCTTCACAGTTAAAGGGCAAAAGTTCCTTACTATCATCGACACATTTTCAAGATATGCCCAAGCATATCCAATCGATAGTGTGACTGGAATAAATATCATAATCAGTCTTATTATATACATGACTCATCACGGCTTACCTTTCAATATTACGGCTGACCAGGGGACGGAGTTTAAGAACTTACTCCTAAGAGAATTTGCCGACCTGCATAAAATAAATTTACACTTTACCAGTGTTAGCAATCCACAGTCAAATGGTGCAATAGAGAGGTTCCACTCTACGATACTTGAACATATACGTTTACTACAGATGAACCATCCTCAATCCTCCGTAACTGAACTTATGCTTTATGCCGTACTGGCCTATAATAATTCGATCCATACAACTACCGGCAAGAAACCCATAGAAATCGTCAATGGACATCTAGACAATCGCGATCCTTTTGATATACAATTAGAAAAGATGTGCCTTCAAAATTATATAAATAAACATAAAGAAATTACAACAGAACTGTATAAGAAAATGACCGAATATGTGAGTAATAAACACACAACTATAATAAACAAACGAAACGAATCACTAGAGCAACCACTCGAGTATGCAGAAGGCGAAGTTTGCTATGTCCAAAACCCTGCCGCCGTTCGACATAAAGAAAAACCTCGTTACATAACTAGAAATGTTGCTAAAGACCTAGGCATAAAAATTGTCGATCAAAAAGACCAGGAGTACCATAAGCGACGGTTGCGTAGGCCGCTAAACTTGCAACATAATTTGTTACAGGATGACAGGGTGCAGGCCAGCACGAGCCGAGGAAGCGACGCTGACGCATCTGAATAAGAGTCCCGGTATTTTGCCATTTAAGCTAGGCCCATGTAAAATACGCCAATCTGAACACACATTCCTTCATTACGTCGACTTAAACGAAATCAGAGACCAAATTCGTGCAGTAGACGATCAAATCCAATCATTGCAAGCATTATGCCATGATATCGATGAAAACTTGTTGTTTAGATTTAATGTTTTAAATAAGCACATTAGCGATAAGTTAAACAAAGCTATAGGGAAGTATAACTCTCTAGCGAAAAATAGTTATAGATATAAACGAGCTCTAATAGACGGTTTGGGATCTATCATTCGTAGTATTACGGGAAACCTTGATCAAACCGATGCAAAAAAATATGATGAAGCGATATCAATTTTACAAACTAACCAAGCCGAGCTAGTTAACCATTTTAATAGGGATGTTACACTAAATCATTTTTTCCTGGGAAACTATAACGAAACGATATCATCATTGTCAAAAAACCAAAACCTCATTTCCTATAAAATAACGGAAATAATTCGAGAAATAAACGTCACCAAACAAGAACTGTTCGGTTATCTACAATTGGATACATCTTTTACACTTGTTGAAATTAATTTGCAAATCATTCTTGAAACCCTTAATAATTTAGAAACCGCTCTTTCATTCTCTGCAAAAGGCATAGCAGACCATAATATAATTACATTCGAAAACCTTCAATATTTCATCCAATTTCTGAGCAAACATTATGATCCCTCACAACTGATAGCCACCGATGTTAAAGAGTCTCGTATATTTTATAACTTTTTAGAAATAGGGTCTTATTTTAGTAATAATATGCTAGTATTTGTTATTAAGGTTCCAATAGTATATAAGCCCGTTTTCGAATACTATCACTTGTTCCCAATACCTACCCCGAACTCTAATATCCTCGTACCCCCAAAACCTTATCTGGTTGCCGACGAAAACGCGTACCAGTATCTGGAAGAGGAATGCCTAAATTACGGAAATCTATACTACTGCCATAAGCAAATGCAATTTTACAACGCGAATGAACGTGACGACTGCCTGTACAAGCTGATAAAGTTACAGACCATTTCGACGTCCTGCAGTTTCCATAACGTGAAAATCATGGAAGAAATCTTTGAGAAAATCAATGACTACTATTACCTAATCTTCTGCTTAAAACCAACAAAATTCCACATTCGCTGTAAGAATGAGGAGTACACCACTATAAACGGCTCCTACCTTCTGAAACTACCAGAGAACTGTTCTGCATCGACCGAATTGAGCTCATTTACAAATGAGAAGAGTGTCTGCAAAGGAACCCCTATAAAGCTATACTCGCTAGATCTAAAGAATATCCACATCAAAAATCCTTTGGAGCCGCTGAAAATCGATAAAATCTCTATGAACCGGTTACACGACACGATTGGCTACATACAAAAAGAGCAGCGACACATACAACTAACAAGCCCCGAACATCACCAACACATCTATTGGACTACACCACTCTACGTTATTTTGATTATCATTGCATCATACATGGCATTCATTAAAATCAAATCACGAAGATTACCATCACCACCCACAGAAAGGTTGAGAACTGAAGAAAGAACCTCTGTCTGATAGGGGAGGTGTTATATACTTTAGTATATTATATGTATAACCATAGATGTAATAAATAGGGAAGGCCTATGCCGAAGTTTATATCGCTCCTAAGTATGAATGTCTCGGCACTGGTGTCGCGCCGGAGGCTCGCCAGACGCTACGTTGCGAATTCCATTTGATAAGCCGGTCCGGCGACGGCCCTCTGCACCGTTTCTAGAGCTTAAGTTATAAGTTAGTTTTAAAATATTATTAAGACGGTTCGGTCATGTACATTCGGCCCATTTTAAATGTCTGTAAAAATAATTTGTGTGTACTTTTATTTTGAAGTATAAGTTTTAATCGAACTTAAAAGACTTTTAATTTACTCAACCGACCTGAACCGCATATTTGGCGCCATACATACCAGGTGCAAACTTAACTTAACCCTTAAGACGGAATAAGTGTGTGTACGAAACTCTCGGTGCGCGAGTCCAACTCGCATTGGCCTGTTTTATTCTACTCCTGATTTAAACTTACATATGATGTGTGATGCGAGTCTTCGTGCGGAACTTTTTCTGACAGACGTCGCACTCGAAGGCGTGGTGCTTCGTGTGGCTGGTCATGTGCAGGTCCAGCTCGAACTGCGAGATGCAGCGGCGGCCGCACTGCACGCACACGAACCGCAGCGCGGCCGGGTTGTGCGTGCGCAACTTGTGAACCGACAGACACACCACCTCTGTCGTATATTAGTCATAGTTAGTTATATTTTTTACACAGCAAACAGAACACAAAATTATATAAAAGGTGCAAAATCCTAACTATTTCAAATAGCACAACTCAAGTGACCCTACGCTTGTAAGATCAAGGACTTTTACTTGTTTCGTTCTAGTCACACATAATTTATTCTTAACCATTTGAACGCTAAGCAGTCCAGCAATTCCCTGTGCCATGGAATGGATGATGTAGCAAACAAAATATAGAAGTGTTCCAAAATCAGAAGGGATTGATAAACACCTGTACCTGTTTGAATTACAGTTTTTGATCATTCAAATTTGGATGTTGGAAATTGTTGGATAAAGAAGAGCGGGCAATGCTTTAGGCCTATATTTCTTTTTGGCTAGTATTGGCCTGTACATGGATGGTTCCATATAAAGAACCCTAAAACGGCCTATGCCTACCCCCTTTCACTATGTGTCAAGATTTTCATATTCATTTAATCTGAAAATAGACCATTCTACTTAGCACTTGCCTGACATAGAATAAAGGGATTTAGTATAGGGCTATAGGCTACCTAGAACCATAAACATGTTATAATGAGGGCGAACATGGTGGAATTATCCCTTTCGCAGTTGTATTGTAATTAGGGGTAGCAAAAGATCCCGCTGGGTTGTGTATCCATAAAGATATTGCACTCACTTTTATGACAAATATCACATTCAAACTTGATGCCCAAATGCTTGGTGTTGTGATGCTTTTTTCGACCACGAGAAGTTGCGAACAGCATAGGACAAGCCGAGCACTGAAACATGTGTCGCTCCGTCGTGGGCTGGTGGACGGCTGAGTGCTCCTTCAGGTTGAGGACTGATTTACCACACTCCTCACAGATTTGCCGCTTATTTTTAACTTTTGCTACTTTTGATGTTTTTATTTTCTTGGGGTTCTTTCTTTTTTTGGGCTCTGGCGCCAAAGTAAGATGATCATAATGGTTAAGCATGTCATGATACTGCTGATCATTGTTTAGTTCATTACCAATTTCTTGGGTTTCATCTTTAATTTCTTCAAATTTATTTTCTTCTTCCAAACTCAGCAGCTCCTTGTCAGACTCTCTGTCTTCTGTGGCTTCATACTTCACATCTAATTCCTCTTTAACATCTATGTAGCCACCTTCAACTATTCTAGGGCCAAATTCATCGGGATCGAATGAATTTTCGTGTTTAATACCGTTTTCGTCCACGTACAGTGATATATTAGTGTCTTCTAACGTTACACCTGGTTGCAGTGACTTCAAATAAACATCATTTTTTAAAGAGAGAGTCTTAAAGTTGTAGAAAGAGATGATTTTTTTATAGCAGTTGCTGCATAGATTCGTTGTAATTTTCGAGTCTTCTGCAACCTACAATTACAATAAAATGTAAATTACATTTACACATAACTTTTAAAAAGCTGACACACCTATACTTACTGTAATATCTAAACAAAACAACATGATATCAACGTAGTTTTTGGTGTCCACATTTATGGCTTTTTCTAGCTGTAAGATATCCTTATTGGCTGGAGTTTTGAGGCAGGTTCTGCATACATTCATATTGGTGAACTTTTATTATCTTCAATATCTATCGGTATTAATGAGAATATTCTCAAATTCTGACTAGAATACGTATTATTACCATCACACATTGAGGTGTATTCTTGGTGTGTATTTATTGTTTTGACATATCCGACAGACAAGTGTCAGATGAGACAAAGCGTTTCGTTTTGTCATTTGATTATGCACCTTTTACCCATTTGCGCAACGCAAAGACCGGGTTAATCAGGTAACAGTCAGGTAATGTTTTTATTTGTCCTCTATTTTGGAGGTATTTTCTGTTACTGTGGTGGGAATTAAAGGGCGCAGGCGGCAGGATGCAAGATACATTAAGTCAATTTTACCCCGGCTCCACACTATCGCGAAGTTGGCCGATGTACGGGTTTCTGCATCGAAGTGCCTCGCACACTATCATATTCGCCCAACCTCAGCCAACATCCAAGTAGAGTAGCTCATGCGATGATTTTCCACGCTAAATGTAATGCGTTTTACTGCAAGACCTCTTATTTGTATAATATTACCTTGAAATCTCTAATAAAACACAACACGTTAACAAATATAGATAATTTATTCAGTGCATTATTTATATTATTTGAAATCTCAGTAACTAACAAGATACCTAGATAAATATTAAAAAAATATAACTTCTATAACATAAACAATATTTTCATTATCGCCAATTCAATGAATGGAAGGGTAAAATACAGCGTAAATTGTTAATACGCAAGTAAATTAACTAGAATGTTATTAACATCGATATACAATTGAAACTTTAAGGTGCGTCCACACTTGTATCATTTCGCCGATCCGATCCCCGTTGCGTATATCCACCGCGTATCGTGCTGTTTGGACGCTCACTGCGGGCACTCCGTATCATTTGCGCCGTCGCGCGAAGAAACGCGTCCACACTTGCCGTATCGTATCCTCGTCGCGTATCGCCGCACCGATCATTTCGGCGTGCAGTAGTTTGGACGCTATCCGTATCGTAGCACCGTATCACCGCCCCGATCATTTTGGCATTTCGATTTCGCCGATCATTTCATTTTGTTTGTGATCGTTGTTCTGTGCGGAGTTGCGTCCCATTTAAAATGACTGTCCTTGTTTTTATTATAGATAATGTGAAAGATAGGTTCTCGAACGGGAACCACGTACTGGATGACACCGCGTGATTAGGTCATGAGTAATGTCACCCGCTCACAGAAATATGACCTACATATGACTGTGCTTGTTTTATGACAATGCGGCAGAAAGGTTCTCGAGTGAAGACCGCATACTGGATGACGCCGCGTGGGAAGGCCTTCAATTATGGAACCCGCTCACGGAGACATAGCCTTCGTATGACTGTGTTTGTTTTATGGCGTGGCAAAAAGGTTCTCGAGTGGAAACCGCGTGCCGGAAGACGCCGCATGGAAAGGCCTAACAAAGTAGACAGTCCATCATTGGTATGATATTTTTTAATAATCGTAAAGATAGGTATTAAAAATAAAAACCAATGACCGCAGCGTGGATCGATGACTCAAATAGCGCCTTTGATGATCGGGCAAAAACCCACTCGAGATGGATCACGGCCGATCCTCACCCCGTATCCTCACCGCGTATCATGAACGGAAGTGTGGACGTCACGCCGTCGCGATCATGCAACACTTTCCTGATCGCGAGTGTGCGGGGTACTGAAGATACGCGTATCAACATGGATTTCGAGCGAGCGTTGCATGATCGCGACGGCGCGACGTCCACACTTACCGTTCATGATACGCGGTGAAGATACGCGACGGGGATCGGATCGGCGAAATGATACAAGTGTGGACGGAGCCTTAGACAGGTTGTCTTTATCTGTGGTATTGATAAGGTTAGGTTGGCAATACTGTCATACAGCTCTCTCTTGGCTTGCGACTTAAAACTAACATGGTGGTTTGGTTTTCAATACAAGTTATTATAATATAAAATATGTGACTTTCATTGTGATATGGACACCCGGCCCACACAACCATCATGACACACTGTAGCATCACAACCTATGTTATCGTTTAATATTTGAGCGCCGCAATATCAATATTATAAATTATTCAATATCAACCATTCAAAATAATGTTAAAAAATATACATTTTAATCTATAATTTTAATATTTTAAAACAAGTAAAACCAAATAAAATGAAGCAATTTGATCGTACAGGTGGGCGTGACGTCATAGTTGTCGTTTACTTTATAAATAAAACGACGTTAAGGCTGATTTAGACGATGCCAATTTTGAGACGCCTAAATTACGGCGCCAGTGATTACCGCACAGCACAAAAAAAACTATAGAATTAGAACTATATGTCTATTATTATGGGTCCTGTTGGACAGTAAAAAAAAAACCTTTTGAGCGGCAAAGACGCCAAATCACGTCGACGGAAACCTGTACCCCACACGCCACGACGCCATTTGCCGCTATACAATGCAATCAGCTGTCAGCTTAGCGTCTGGGACGCAGTTTTCCGTCGACGAGCTGGGCGCTAATGAGGTTAAAATATATGAAACGAGTTTACTGACGGCGAAAGTCGATTATCGGTCGATTTCATATGCATTTTAATATGTCCGAGATCCACGGGAGTTTACAATGTTAATAAAACATCGTCTATGGTTTGTCAGGGTCCCGGTGAGGTTGGAGGCCCTGGGCCCCGAGTGCCCTTATGGTAAAGACGGTACTGGTCGCATTTTCAACGTGAGCAGGGATCATTCTGTGGCGTAGTCGTCAAGACGCGAGCAGATGCTTCTGGTGCGCGGTGTACTCGTGGCGGCGGCGGTGGTCGGAGCGGCCGAAGCGCACGCCGCAGAACTGGCACGGGTGCTTCTTCTCCTTCGTGTGGCTGATCATGTGCGTATTCAGGTAGCTGGAAAACAGGATATTTCCAGAGCTCATTTGATCCTTAACACGTCCACAGTACAATGTGCCGTTTGTGGACCACGAAACTAAAGCTTCACTAGTGCAGGTTCCATGCATAAAAGAAGACAGAATAGGTATAAATGACGAATAGAGAATGAGACGAGATAAGAATAAAGCCAAAAACGATTAAATAAATACATATCAGACAACCTCACACAAATCAACCTAGCCCCAAATTAAGCTCAAGAAGGCTTGAGTTATGGGTACTAGGCGACGATATACATACTTATATAGATAAATAAATACTTAAATACATTGATTGACTCGACCAATAGTATGATTTTGAAATAGGAGCCAGATTTTACTTAATACAATTTTCGCATTATTTTTAATGGCCTAAACTTATTACACTTACACGTTTCGCAAAAATTGTTTCCGCTGAATTTTAACCTTTTGACCACCACAGTCGGCTGTGGCCGTCAACAAAAAATCGTGCCCCTGACGCCACGTCGGCCACAGCCGTCCAAATTTCAATGATCAAAAACTTTGTAATTCTAACCGCTACAAGTATTTTTCAATCCCTGTTGATTTTGGGGCACATCCTTTTTTTTTACTCTGGCGTCAGTGGCACGGTAAATTGCTAGACCGCTTGGCGGTCAATAGGTTAATCATGTAGAATACTCATTTATTTGTCTGAATCGTCTGAATCTTCTAAACACATACCTAATATTATACATATTGGCGAATTTTCGTTACCTACGGTGTAAATAAACAGAACTAGTGCCAGAAAAGTAGGTTCTCGGAATAATCAACTATGTGAAAAGAGTATCCGGCAAAAAGAGGCAGCATAATGCAGTGATTCTGCGAGTTAGAAATTATGAGCATAAAATGCGTAAACAAGGGGCATCGAAGGGGCCCCTTGTGTCTATAGTACCATTGATTTGTACCATCAATGGTACAAGTGATACTACTATGTGTCCTTAGTACCATTGAAAAAGATACTAGTTTATACCGTGTATTTACTTGTGAAAAAAAAAACAAATTTAAATAATTATTATATTATGATATACAGGGTGTTTGGTGGCTAGATGCAAAGGTTTAAGGAGGTGATAGAGGAGGTATTTTTAAACATTTCTAGCCATATATGTCGTAGACGAAATTTGATATTTTTTTTTTAAATTGAAATTTTAAGAATTTTTGAAAAATACCCAGAATTTGGTAGAAACGAGTTTATAGTGCCCGAATACGCGTTATTTTGTAAACAATTTCTTTTGTTTCTGATAGTTTAATGTATGTCGGACGAAATAAAGCTACTTTTAAGTGTATTTATGGCCTCTAAAACCAAATGGAGGCATACGAAACTTTAAAAAAAATCGTAGGTTGACACGAGCATAATTTTGATGTGCCGTAAAAAAAATAAAAAAAAATCTTTTGAATTGTTCAAACACTTTTAAAAACATGCTTATTTATTGTTCTTTCTTTAGAGGTATCAGTCATTCACATCGCTTGCCAAATCTCTGAGTTAAGGGCTAAATACTAAAGTTAGGGAGCACCTTTAATAAAACAACGTGAACTTTAATTTTAAAACTTTAGTAACAAAATCAAAGTAAAAACTTAAATCACATGTTCAAAATGTAAACCACGATTTCTTATACAGGAACGGGCCCTTTTCCGCACTTCTGTGGTAGTTATTTTTAGTTGCATCTCCTCCCTCATGATAACAAAAGCTTCGCGAATCCTTGTAATTAACTCCTCTTTTGTTGCGATTGCTGAGGTGTTGTACACAAGTCCTTTGGCCCGTCCCCAAACAAAAAAGTCCAAAGGAGTTAAGTCAGGGGATCGAGCGGGCCAAGGAATGGGTCCATCTCTACCGATCCAGCACTCCGGAAAACAGTTGTTAAGGTATTCTCTCACAGCCAAAGTCCAGTGTGCCGGGCAGCCGTCTTGCTGAAAGATGATTTCTCTTTCCGCTTCTAATGGTACTTCGGCTTACTCTAGGAGGATAGGAAAATCGTTTTGTAAAAACTGGAGATAATTGGGTCCGGTCAAAATATCGAGCAGAAAATGTGGCCCGATCAAAGTTCTGCCAATAACTCCAGCCCACACGTTAACTGAAAACTTCTTTTGAAAGGAGACCTGCTTCATCCATTGAGGATTTGCGTCCTTGTCAGCCCATTCATGAAGGTTATGAAAGTTTGTGATCCCCTCTCTTGAAAACTTTGACTCATCTGTCCAAATGATAGATTTTAAAAACGACACTTCGTCAATGTCGCTGTTTAATAAGAATCTCCAGAAATGTATTCGTCGCACGGGATCTCCTTCTTCTAAACCCTGCACCCCCACCCCTCGAAAAGGATATTTTTTCTCCTTATGCATCGTGTTCCAAACCTTCCATGTCGATATGTTAAGGTTTTGAGCTTCTGTTCGGATGCTTGTCGTAGGATCAGCTTCAAATGCGTGACTAATTTCTTCCTCGGTATCCACATCGTATCTTTCAGGATTCACTCTAGTAGCCGGACGATGGATCCCATTTTCGCTAAGATAGACGACGAAACGTGTTCAAAAACATCCTGACATTGGGTAATCTGCGATTTGGATAATGCTCCTGATACATTCGCCGTGCCAATGCTCCATTACCGTCTGCCCTTCCGTACATTAAGATAATGTTAGCATAATCTTCGTTGCTAAAACCATCGATGTTCATAATGTTTAATTACAAAATGAAAAACCGCTTCAACCGTTTATTCAATTTTCATAGAAGAACTAAATTTGCAATTGGCTATCGTCAAACCTTAAAACAAAGGCAATTCAAAACATTCCAAATGTGAAAATTCTTATTCTTAAAATAACGTGTTCCAAATTTAAAGCTATGGTATTTAGTGTAGAGCTTTTTTATAATCCTCCTCGGACTTTGGTGTATTGTGGAAAATGGTACTTGCTATTTATTCATTTTTATTTAATTTATAAAAAATAATTAACTTACAATGAATTAATTACTACAAACTTTTTTGTTTTATTTTTTACACGTTATTTATTAGCTAGGTACCTACTTAAAGTAAAATTTCAAGACTAGTACGGGGATTTGGAATTCTTAGGAAGTGCTCCCTAACTTTGGTATTTAGCCCTTAACTCAGAGATTTGGCAAGCGATTTGAATGACTGATACCTCTAAAGAAAGAACAATAAATAGGCATGTTTTTAAAGGTGTTTGAACAATTCAAAAGATTTTTTTTTATTTTTTTTACGGCACATCAAAATTATGCTCGTGTCAACCTACAATTTTTTTTAAAGTTTCGTATGCCTTCATTTAGTTTTAGAGGCCATAAATACACTTAAAAGTAGCTTTATTTCGTCCGACATACATTAAACTATCAGAAACAAAAGAAATTGTTTACAAAATAACGCGTATTCGGGCACTATAAACTCGTTTCTACCAAATTCTGGGTATTTTTCAAAAATTCTTAAAATTTCAATTTAAAAAAAAAATATCAAATTTCGTCTACGACATATATGGCTAGAAATGTTTAAAAATACCTCCTCTATCACCTCCTTAAACCTTTGCATCTAGCCACCAAACACCCTGTATATGTAATACTCATTTGTACTATTAATAGTCTTAACTACTCACGTGAGCCTCGCAAAGCCCTTGTCGCACAGCTGACAGGGGAACGCCCGGGCGTCGCCGTGGATGTGCTGGTGCTTCGAGAGGTTGTTTTTCGTGGTGAAGCACTTGCCGCATTCGTCGCACTTGTGTGGACGCTCCTTCGAATGAGTCCTGCAGAACAACCTTAAAATGTCACAAGTGCAGTGATACTAATAATAGGCTAGCTGACCCATTTTTGAAATATATTTTAAATTGTACATAATGAAAATATATATATATTTTTGAAAAGCTAGAAAGCTACAATTGTAATTAAAAATTTCATGAAAAGCGCCATCCGTCATTTTTGCCTTTAGTTTTTATCTGTGGCGTGACATAGAATAGCGAGTAAATCAACAGAAGGGCTACTCCGATGTTCTAAATTCCGCGGTCGTATAGTGCCGTCCCGCTCACTTAAATAAACATTAACAGCGGATCGAGAGGGACGCAACTATTCGGAGTCATCGGAATACCCCTTCAGTTTTCTTTACGGGATCGGTGACGTCACTATCGTGGGCAAAAATGGCGGATAGCGTTTTAAGCATTCCAGAATACAGAATAAAAACCATATAATCAAATTCAATTTCTTCAGGCATCTTCTACTTTTATGAACTGAAAAATACATATTTAGGTTTCCTATGCTTTAAAGAAATACTATACGTAATAAATATTTGCCCTGGCCAGGATTCGAACCCAGGACCGCCGGCTCAGTAGGCAGCCAACCGCGTCGTTAAAGAAATTTGGGAAGTATATTAAAAGTTCAAATGCATACTTGCGTTTTATACTGCCGGCCGCAAGCTGATATTTATGTTACTAATGGCACTTACCGCACGTGGTCATCAAATTTGAACTTTCGGAAGTAACCCTTTGAACACAAGTGGCATTGGTACCGCTTTACTTTATCATGGACTTCTTTTCTGTAACAAACATAATGAACCGTACTGGCAATAGGATAATTAAGGAGAGTACAAACTTTTAAGCAATAGTACAAAAAAGTGCTTACAACAAATGATTGAAAACTAGTGTAAAATCCATTTTATACTGTGCCTAGTTCGACTAGTTACGAATGGAAAGATTACAACCAGGTTTTTTTTTTGGGAAAGATATCGCCACACTCGTTCATAGAGGTGTTTTGTCATGCTTCTTGAATAGTGCACTGACCTATTGGCCATGGCCAATGAACGTCGTGATTAAGGTAAAAACCAAGTAATATTTAGGGCTCCGTACCCAAAGGATCCGTCCGTCTGTCACCAGGCTGTATCTCATGAACCGTGATAGACCTAGATAGTTGAGATTTTCACAGATCATGTATTTTTGTTACAGCTATAACAACAAATACTAAAAACCGAATAAAGTAAATATTTATGTGTGGCTCTCGTACAACAAACGTGATCTGTTGCATTAACTTTGCACCTCATTTGTATCAGACGCCATACATACCAGGTGAAGAGTTCTCTATACTGCTGGAACTTGGAATTCATGAATGATTTTTTAATTCAAAGTACGTAAAAAATCTATTTAACAAAGAGACAGGTGTTATCTGCTGAGAGATTTCCAGGAGTTCTAGGCCAGTGTGTGGCCTTAAACGATAGCTACAACTCTAAACTAATAAAAACTGAAGAGTTCTTTCTACTGCTGGAACTTGGAACTCATGAATTATTTTTTAATACAAAATACGAATCATTTCAAGTTTACCAAGCTACAGGCATGATCTGCTGAGAGATTTCCAGGAGTTCTAGGCCAGTGTGTGGCTTAAAACGATAGCTATGACTCAAATCTATAAAATTTAAGAGTTCTCCTTACTGCTGGAATTCCTCATTTGTATCAGACGCCATACATAACTTAACCTGGCCAGTTAAGATGGGATAAGTGTGTGTACGAAACTCTCGGTGCGCGAGTCCAACTCGCATTGGCCTGTTTTATTCTACTCCTGATTTAAAACTTACATATGATGTGTGATGCGAGTCTTCGTGCGGAACTTTTTCTGACAGATGTCGCACTCGAAGGCGTGGTGCTTCGTGTGGCCGGTCATGTGGAGGTCCAGCTCGCACTGCGAGAGGAAGCGGCGGTCGCACAGCACGCACACGAACCGCAGCGCGGCCGGGTTGTGCGCGCGCAGCTTGTGGTTCCACAGACACACCACCTCTGACATATATCCATACTAATATTATAAATGCGAAAGGGTGTCTGTCTGTCTGTCTGTCTGTCTGTTACCTCTTCACGCTTAAACCGCTGAACCGACTTAGATGAAATTTGGTATTTTTAACAGTAAAAGCACTAGATATTGGATAACAATATATTTTAGTATTAAAGTACAATCGATCGTAATATTGATCCGTGACGCTACGCAGCCATTCCGCGGTAATCTAGATGTCAGTGCGCTGGGTTGGCAACACCGACAAGTACGTTCCGAAATACGGCTAACAGTTCGGCCATCCTGACAAAACCTTCGTCCACGAAGGCCATCTTCATCAAGTCTTTCTTCAACTTGACCAACAGCATCAGCACGCTCCTCTCAGCAAACTTCACTCGAATCAGTTGTAGCGGAGTCCCTCTCTGCTCGTCACTTTGGCTCTGCGAGTAGACCAAAGACATATTTAGGGGAACCGTTACAACGGTCTCGAGGCGTACTTGAGCTGTGATATATTTACTTAATTCTGATTCAAGGTATTACAAACTCATTTGAACAAGAGATGGAATTGTATTAACATGTTTCTAACGTATATTATTCTACCCAAATTATATCATAATTTGACATCACCAAGTTGTCTGATACGAATGATACGATAACGAATCATTTATGATGTCATTGTATTATTTTCTTATATTCATTTTACAATTACAACTCTGCGATTGTGCAGAATAAGTATTAAGATTAATTGACATGAGTTAATTTGCGCAACCGACACTCGGTTATAATGACAAACCGTATACACATTCACCCAGGCAGATTCCCTATAAGACATGGAACGAACTCACAGTTTAATCCGGCATAGTAGAGGCGACCATCACTCGCATTATCAGCCTTGGGTGCCACGCTTTCAATCCACCAAGACGTGCAGAAACAGCCCGTGCCGTCTGTCACCGCAGACGTTCATAGCAGGTCTCGCATACAGCTCATGGAAACAAAGGTATTTACTGTACCTATATTCATTGCTGTAACAGACAATTTGGCTGAGATTAAAGGTTCTACATCTTCAGTCTGCACTGCACCAAATATTGGTTCTGGATTGGGAAGTGTCGACAGTTTGGCTTATTGGTTGAGTTAATAAATGGGATCAATACATCAATGACAGACTAATTCATGTATTCGTACCCATACTAATGCAGTAACAACTGGTATATATTCGTTTCCACAGGATTTGACATTACATCGTACATCAGCTTGGTATTATGGTGTCTGTCTGACTTAACACTCGCTTAGCAAAACGTTAGAAACAAACGTTGCAACGTGTAGACACGTCGATACTTTGAATAAGTAGAAATCGATTCATATCCTGGTAATAATCATACCATTTTAACATTACCTCTCCTTTTATTTACCCTTTTACAACGTCCTCTTCGGCATGGAGAGATTATGCCACTGACAAGGTCACCGGTGCCATCGTAGTTCCAAAGGCGCTGTCGTTCGCGCTGATCAGGGGATGATGTCACCGCCAGCACGGAGTGCCGACGAGCGTGACTTATTAACATCACACCAGCACATGAGGACTAGAACAGCGTTAACTCAACATCACACCAGCGCGTGAGCGCTAGAACAGTGATAACTTAACATCACACCAGCACATGAGGCTAGAACAGTGATAACTTAACATCACACCAGCACATGAGGCTAGAACAGTGATAACTTAACATCACACCAGCACATGAAGGCTAGAACAGTGATAACTTAACATCACACCAGCACATGAGGCTAGAACAGTGATAACTTAACATCACACCAGTACATGAGGCTAGAACAGTGAAAACTTAACATCACACCAGCACATGAGGCTAGAACAGTGATAACTTAACATCACACCAGCACATGAGGCTAGAACAGTGATAACTTAACATCACACCAGCACATGAGGCTAGAACAGTGATAACTTAACATCACACCAGCACATGAGGCTAGAACAGTGATAACTTAACATCACACCAGCACATGAGGCTAGAACAGTGATAACTTAACATCACACCAGCACATGAAGGCTAGAACAGTGATAACTTAACATCACACCAGCACATGAGGCTAGAACAGTGATAACAACATCACACCAGCACATGAAGGCTAGAACAGTGATAACTTAACATCACACCAGCACATGAGGCTAGAACAGTGATAACTTAACATCACACCAGCACATGAGGCTAGAACAGTGATAACTTAACATCACACCAGCGCGTAAGGGCTAGAACAGTGATTACTTATGTAACATCACACCAGCGCGTAAGGGCTAGAACAGTGATTACTTATGTGACATCACCCCAGCGCGTAAGGGCTAGAACAGTGATTCTTTAATCTCATCAGACCATCACCAGCACGAAGTACTAGAACCGTGATCTCTCAATATCACCACCAGCATTTGAGAGCTAGACCGTGATTTCTTAACATCTACGCGGCATGAGGATGCCAACGCGATTTCCTAATATCTCACCAGCACATGACGCTAGTACTGTGATTCCTTAACCTTATCAGACCATCACCAGCACGAAGGGCTAGAACCGTGATCTCTCAATATCACCACCAGCATGTGAGAGCTAGACCGTGATTCCTTAACATCTACGCGGCATGAGGATGCCGCCGTGATTTCCTAACATTTCTAACGTTAACAATATGAAAAGGACGGTGCAACTACTCTGTGTACAGCTGGACATCGCCGACACAAAAATATCATCTGTTTATACTCTGGAGAGAAATAGAACCTTGTAGTGTGTAGTGCCTTCGACGCAAGCGTTACCTTACCATGACTTCAAAAGCGCACGTCATGTCTCCGCTACTGCTTCGCTACGACAATAGTTACCGGCGACCACACATATTCACAACTCCATCTATGAACTCATATCGCTATCAGATTACTGATAAATACATAAATAAACAACCTGAGCGTAAGCAGACAATCCAAATGTCGTCATAACACCACCATGGAGCGTGTGCCGCGGTGTCTGGTCTCTGGAACTTCATGACAGGCTCTCACACATGGCCTTATTTTCGCATAAAAGTTTACTCATACTCATTCCGCTCCTAAACTGCATTTCTTGCACACAAGCTTTCTGTTAATGCTAGACGTGGCGTTCTTATTATAATACACAGCGCTTAGATGACCAATTTGATCATCAATATATATTTGCCTTGCGCATAAATGCGTTAGTATGCCCGTTACGACCGCATCAACTGGTGGACATGTCACTTACTGTACCAGGCACTCATACCAACACCAGTGTGGGCGATGCAGTATCATCATGATTGCATATGAATAAAATATAATACTCACTGGACAGTGACGTGTCAATCACTACGATTCACTTTTAAAAGTAGGTACATTAATGATGTTATCATTTTCAGGTAATAAAATCGTCTACTCCCATAACCACTTGCATTGTTTAGTATTACACATCATAACTATGCATTTCACATTAAGGCAGTAAATTACAGGTACTTAATGGAATCGAACCAAACATGACCATTTATCCAATTGCTTTCATGCTACTTCACAGGCTCCAGATCACCATATCAAACAGCTAAAAAGTATTATGGGAATGCTTTCTCACAGCTGCTTTGACATTTTAATTTTAACTGCATTTTCCCAAAATTTTACTAACCAGACTTTTCTGAAATAGGTACTTCTTACCTTAGCACTTCAGATTCAAACAGGACAACTTGCTCAGTAAGGTATCATTTAATTTCCTTGATAGTATTTCTATTGTTCTGTATCATCCACTGACATCCTTACAAGGTCGTCGGTCCACCTCTAAACAGAACCCTTTTATGCTGCATTCACTTACGCAGTGTAGTCACAGTTACCCTAGAACTCAAGCAACTTTCACAAAACATACCTACATGAAAATATTCCTTTTTACTTTCATTGCATGTATATTGCATAGGTATTCAAAACACACATCACACTTTCAAGAGGGCCTTTAAATGCTAAAATAACAACTTCATAACTCACAAGTCTCACAACCATAAACATACTGGAGTAGGTATCAGATCAGTTAAACCATAATAAACACAACTTGCTATTGCACAATAAATTCAAATAAAACAAGTTAACTTAGCCTGCATACTATAACCACACAATATAACTAGGTCTGCCATGAGCAGTCACCTTATAACTTGTAAAAATAATCAAATGGCTTTCTCAATTATAACTTTTCCCGTTGAGCAGGTAATCGTTCCATGACAATTCCATATCAAAATATACCATAAGTAACACACCGTTGACTGTGAAATCAACACAATACAATAATTGTTTTTATATTAGGTACTCACTTTTCAAACATCATGTTGATTATGATCAATAATCCATGTCAAACATAAGTTCTTAAATGAAATCACAAGAATAGGTTCAACATGCTTAAACCGTTAATTAGACTTTAAATTTCAACCACTCAAAGCAGATTATTTAAGCGCTCAGTTGCCAAATACCTTATGGTTCACTTTTAACTATTCAAGTATTTACTTCTTTGGAATAAGTAATTCTAAGTATTTAACACTCACATATACACATACAATGCATTAACACACAAGTTGCATCACTTGCATCCAATATTGCAATGCTTGATCACACTTTATAAATTGAGTATTTCACATACAAACACACATCATGTCAGTACATGTTGATGGCATTCACACATACTTACAACAAGTATAATTTTAAACTTTAATCTCACCTATAATGTCATACTTACAATATTTACCTGACATAATATTTGTTCTTACCGGTTGTTATTTGTTATTTATCATAACCTTTGCTGAACACCAGTTGTAGAAAGCTGTTAATCATTTCATTGCCACTATATCTCCAATAGCAAACAACATTCTTGTCATCTTTGTTTCGACACCTCGGTGTCAATTCTCATCATCTTATTTCCTGGATTTCTTCACATTGAATATGTGTATTCTAATAGCAATTTAATAAATGAGGTAACCATCTGAAATCATATTATATGATTAAAAACACTATTTATTTCCATAAAATATGCTTGCTTGCATAGTTCAACGGAGGATGTTCTGATTGTTGACAGCACCAAATGCTTTTTATCCTTACTCTTGTTGATATCCAACTTGTCATAATAATTAATAATCACCTGACATCCTGTTTATCTGTAAAACTTTAGCATACCAACACAATAGAAGCAATATATTATAATACTGTTAGTCAAATAGGTATTTTATATAACTCTTGTTTAGAGTTAGAACCACTTTTCATCAATTGTGATATGTTTCCAAATTCCTCTGTACAGTTTAGATATCCATGTAAATTACTCCTAGTGTAATCAATCAATGTTGTCATTTAATATTATATCTTGATAATTTATACTACCAGGTTTACTATAGGTAATTAATCCCATTTACTCAATACCATATTAACAAGAATGGTTTTTATATAATATAATATTAGTTACTTGAATAAGCAATACTAAATAAACGAATACTCATACCTGGTTTTATCCACCATTCGCTTACTTACAATGGAACTATTTACATCTGTGATACTACAGATTTTCATTGACAAACATCCTGTCCAGGTTTCAAATAAAATATAAAATTATATTCACCTGTGAAACTTAGAAGCAAAACCACACACCACACCAAGATAATGCTACAAAATGCATACATATTATAAAAACTTGCTGAGAAGCCCACATTAAACAGGTAATTAACAAACCCTGTCATAATAAAATCAATATGTCATATCATAGAACACTTAATATGCAATTAGTACACCGCCAGGTTCTATGGCTTTAATTTTAATGTCACACTCAAAGACACAAAGTGATATTTCTGTAAGCCAAATAAATGCAAAACATGTACAGCTTATTCATCATAGAATCGGGTACCTTTCATCTAGAATAGTAGCGATGCACCCAGAATATCCAAAGAACTGTAAAATACCTTACCAATATGCTATTGGTGTAGTTGTAGTACAATACACCGGCCAATTTCTTACGGATTGCCTGCGATTTTGAAGGACTTACCGCGTCAATGCCATCACTTAAGTACTTACACCACGTCTTAATTAAAGACTATCAAATAAATAATGTAAGCACTCATTATATGTTGGTTATCCAACTTTACTCATTATTTTATAAAACTACATATCCAATAAGTAGTGCCTTTATAAAAACGAACGCAACGCGTCATTCTTTTGTTTTACAAGTCAATTAAGATTTCATACGTGAATTGATTAACTAGACCGAAATATTTTGTAGGCATGAATAAAAGCAGATCCCACTTCTGAACTTTTAACAGTAAAAGCACTAGATATTGGATAACAATATATTTTAGTATTAAAGTACAATCGATCGTAATATTGATCCGTGACGCTACGCAGCCATTCCGCGGTAATCTAGATGTCAGTGCGCTGGGTTGGCAACACCGACAAGTACGTTCCGAAATACGGCTAACAGTTTGAAGATAGTTTGAGACCCGGGAAAGGACATAGGATTCTTTTCATCCCGAATAAATTTAGTGTTCCCGTGGGATGAGCGGGTAACACCGTGGGGCACAGCTAGTTAGTCATAGTTAGTTACTTATTTTTTACACAGCAAACAGAACACAAAATTATATAAAAGGTGCATAATCCTATTTCAAATAGCACAATTCAAGTGACCCTACGCTTGTAAGATCAAGGACTTTTACTTGTTTCGTTCTAGTCACACATAATTTATTCTTAACCATTTGAACGCTAAGCAGTCCAGCAATTCCCTGTGCCATGGAATGGATGATGTAGCAAACAAAATATAGAAGTGTTCCAAAATCAATAGGGATTGAAAAACACCTGATACTGTTTGAATTACAAAGTTTTTTGTCATTAAAATTTGGATGTTGGAACTTGTTGGAAAAAGAAGAGCGGCAATGCTTTAGGCCTATATTTCTTTTTGGATAGTATTGGCCTGTACATGGATGGTCCCATATAAGAAGCTAAAACTAGGCCTATAAATTTGTCAAGATTTTCATATTCATTTAATCTGAAAATAGACCATTCTAGCACTTGCCTGACATAGAATAAAGGGATTTAGTATAGGGCTATAGGCTACCTAGAACCATACACATGTTGTAATGAGGGCGAACATGGTGGAACAATCCCTTTCGCAGTTGTATTGTAATTAGGGGTAGCAAAAGATCCCGCTGGGTTATGTATCCATAAAGATATTGCACTCACTTTTATGACAAATATCACATTCAAACTTGATGCCCAAATGCTTGGTGTTGTGATGCTTTTTTCGACCAAGAGAAGTTGCGAACAGCTTAGGACAGGCCGGGCACTGAAACATGTGTCGCTCACTCGTGGGCTGATGGACGGCTGAGTGCTCCTTCAGGTTGAGGACTGATTTACCACACTCCTCACAGATTTGCCGCTTAATTTTAACTTCTGCTACTTTTGATGTTTTTATTTTCTTGGAGCTCTTTCTTTTTTTGGGCTCTGGTGCTAAAATGTCATGATACTGCTGACCATAGCTTAGCTCATTACCAGTTTCTTTGGTTTCATCTTTAATTTGTTCAAATTTATTTTCTTGTTCCAAACTCAGCAGCTCCTTGTCAGACTCTCTGTCTTCTGTGGCTTCAAAAATTACATCTAATTCCTCCTTAATATCTATGTAGCCATCTTCAACTATTCTAGGGCCAAATTCATCGGGATCCAATGAATTTTCGTGTTTAATACCGTTTTCGTCCACGTACAGTGATATATTAGTGTCTTCTAACGTTACACCTGGTTGCAGTGACTTCAAATAGACATCATTTTTTAAAGAGAGAGTCTTAAAGTTGTAGAAAGAGATGATTTTTTTGTAGCAGTTGCTGCATAGATTCGTTGTAATTTTCGAGTCTTCTGCAACCTACAATTACAATAAAATGTAAATTACATTTACACATAACTTTTAAAAAGCTGACACACCTATACTTACTGTAATATCTAAACAAAACAACATGATATCAACGTAGTTTTTGGTGTCCACATTTATGGCTTTTTCTAGCTGTAATATATCCTTATTGGCTGGAGTTTTGAGGCAGGTTCTGCATACACTCATTTTGTTAAACTTTTATTATCTTCAATATCTATCGGTATTAATGATAATATTCTCAAATTCCGACTCGAATACATATTATTACCATCACACATTGAGGTGTATTTATTGTTTTGCAGATCCGACAGACAAGTGTCAGATGAAACAAGGCGTTTCGTTTTGTCGTTTGATTATGCAGCTTTTACCCATTTGCGCGACGCAAAGACCGGGTTAATCAGGTAATGTTTTTTCTCAAACATGCAATGAAATATCGTCGTAACGTGCGTTAAAACAGGCTTCGAAGTGTCAAGTTTCGGGCGGAACAATTCGAGAGAACTGTAAAGGAATTTCATACAAAATTGAAGGCCTAAGCCGGGAAGTAATTTGTTTTTAATTTTAATGTAAACATGGCGTCAGTGCACGGGTGTTCAACTGCGTGAAACGGTTTTCGACCGTTTTGCAAATGTCGACACTGACGTTACCGCCCCTCCCACCTCCCTTCTCACCTTTCAAACTTCGGAAAGTTTGAGACAATTTTATTCGCACGGACTGGCTATTGCTTTAAGTCGATCGTTTAAAAAGTGTATGCATTGTTTCCGTGGGTTTCCCCTCCACTTCCACGTCCCGTCCCCTTCCATTTATTTTCTACGCTGTTGATTCAAACTTCGAGCGAACTTTTTCGGCGTGACCATTACGAGTTTTGCGTCGAGTGTGTAAAGTGTTTGCGTTGATTAAGTTCCGTACCTTTTCCTCCGTGAATTCGTAATATAATCATTTTGATTGCCTATTCATACGTAGTATCTCTTAGTAGTCTGTGCGTCAGTGTGTATGAACAGCTGATTTTTTTTTTTTTCTAGTAGCTACCCATTCAGCCATCGGACCAACAATATCCGTGTTAATGCCTAGTACACACGAACTGAAAATACCGTCTATACGGAAGTCACCAGAGACCATAGACAATATTAAAAATCCTCTGCCTTTATTTTACTTATTATAGAAACTAAGATTCTTATTAACAGGTTGTGTATAATGGCCCTAATATTCGCACACTACACACGTGGACTTATTAAAGAAAAAAAATATAGAGGGATTGGAGGGACAATTAAAAATACTTTTTTTAAACATGGCGTCTGTGTTCATGTACTGGCTGAACAGCTGAATTATGTTTTTTTGAGTGGTGTATTTTTTTATTTCATTGCATATGTTTGAGAAAAGCACTATACATGCCTTAGCCGTGAAAAGGGCTTGCCGGCTTCGTATCACTAGACGGCCTCCCTTAACGGTCGGCCGTCTATACCTACTCAGCCGGCAAGCCCTTATTTCCCGGCGTCTGCAGTAATGTACTATTATTTGTCCTCTATTTTGGAGGTATTTTCTGTTACTGTGGTGGGAATCGATGGGCGCAGGCGGCAGGATGCAAGATACATTTAAGTCAATTTCACCCCGGATCCACACTATCGCGAAGTTGGCCGATGTACGAGTTTCTGCATCGACGTGCCTCACACACTCACACACTATCATATTCGCCCAACCTCGGCCAACATCCAAGTAGAGTAGCTCATGCGATGATTTTCCACGCTAAATGTAATGTGTTTTACTGCAAGACCTCTTATTTGTATAATATTACCTTGAAATCTCTAATAAAACACAACACGTTAACAAATATAGATAATTTATTCAGTGCATTATTTATATTATATGAAAACTCAGTAACTAACAAGATACCTAGATAAATATTAAAAAATTATAACATTTATAACTTATAACCAATATTTTCATTATTGCCATTTCAATGAATATAAAGGTAAAATACAGCGTAAATTGTTAATACACAAGTAAATTAACTAGAATATTATTAACATCGATATACAATTGAAACTTTAATCACAACACCTGTTCAATTATTCACTGTAGCATTACAACTTATTTTATCGTTTACTATTTGAGCGCCGCAATGTCAATATTATAAATTTTTCAATATCAACCATTCAAAATAATGTTAAAAAGTATAGATTTTAATCTATAATTTAAATATTTTAAAACAATTAAATCCAAATAAAATGAAGCAATTTGATCGTACAGGTGGGCGTGACGTCATAGTTGTCGTTTACTTTATAAATAAAACGGTATAGTTGACGTTCACACGTCACCGACCGGCATGAAATCATGCTATTCCCTATTATGGGTCCTGTTGGACAGTAAAAAAAAACCTTTTGAGCGGCAAAGACGCCAAATCACGTCGACGGAAACCTGTACCCCACACGCCACGACGCCATTTGCCGCTATACAATGCAATCAGCTGTCAGCTTAGCGTCTGGGACGCAGTTTTCCGTCGACGAGCTGGGCGCTAATGAGGTTAGAATATATGAAACGAGTTTACTGACGGCGAAAGTCGACTATCGGTCGATTTCATATGCATTTTAATATGTCCGAGATCCACGGGAGTTTACAATGTTAATAAAACATCGTCTATGGTTTGTCAGGGTCCCGGTGAGGTTGGAGGCCCTGGGCCCCGAGTGCCCTTATGGTAAAGACGGTACTGGTCGCATTTTCAACGTGAGCAGGGATCATTCCGTGGCGTAGTCGTCAAGACGCGAGCAGATGCTTCTGGTGCGCGGTGTACTCGTGGCGGCGGCGGTGGTCGGAGCGGCCGAAGCGCACGCCGCAGAACTGGCACGGGTGCTTCTTCTCCTTCGTGTGGCTGATCATGTGCACCTTCAGGTAGCTGCAACAATAACTGTTGGTTAGAAGAGTAAGGAATTACTGGCTATCTCCACCAGTCACGCCACGCTCTGCTACCGGTAAGAAGCGATAGCATGAGGACTTATTGACCGAACGCGCTTGGGCTAAAATTCTTTCGTACGACTGGATGTCCAGATTTCCCGCTGTACTGATCTAGATATCGCGTTTCTCAACCGATTCTCATGAAATTTTGTGAGTCGTTGGTCAAATAGGTTTTTGTCGATACAAAAAAAAACAAAATGGCGGAGATATGGGGGTTGACAATATATAATTACAGATTTCAACCATTTCGCAACGAACTCGCGAAGTCAACAGCTCAATAAGCCACGAGTCGCATGAGAAGGTCCTCGATTCTGCCTGTCTTACCCGGGCCTCATGAAGCTCATGTCGCACAGCTGGCAGTGGAACAGCTTGACGTCGCTGTGCACGAGGCGGTGGTTCTTCAAGGTGCTGCTGGATGAGAAGGACTTGCCGCATTTGCCGCATTCGTATGGTTTTTCCTTCGTGTGGCTCCTGTGGAGGTAGACCTTTTTATTATATTCAACAATTGGAAATCACAGGAATTTAACCTAAAAATGCCGTAGCCAAGTGCGGGTCTGACTCGCGCATCGAGGGTTCCGTACAAACTATGGAAGTAATAAATATTGTTAAGTAGTGAATATTGTTTATAAATGAAGGTTGGCTGTTGATTCTTAGTAAATTACATGTTCAACGGAAATAACTAAATTTTATGAGATTTTTGCATTCCAAAAATCCATAAAATATGCTTACCTTAAATGTATTTGTAAATGGTATTTCTTGAAGAAAGTCTTTGAACAAAATTGACATAGGTGGGATTTTTCTTTATCATGGACTTGCCGCCTGAAACAAACATTAATACAATTTCAGTAAACACAAGTACTCAAGACATTGAGACTTCATCTAATCTTCCCAATGTATGCTAAAGATAATACAGAAGACTTATTAAAATCGAACAGTATTTTATTTGAACAGATTGGCCGCTGCCGCGACTGCTCAGCGCTCCTGAGGATGAATCGCGAACCAATTAAAAACATCACGAGCGATATTTGACTTATACGACGTGAGTACCCATTCCATATGTATTTTAATATGTCTGAGACTCACTGTATTATTCTATTTAAAACATACTAGGCTTATTCAGTGCTTATTATTTATTTATTTAATCTTTATTGCACAAAAGAAATAACTTATCGTACAAAAGGCGGACTTAATGCCATAGGGCATTCTCTACCAGTCAACCATTGGGCTAAGCAGATAATTTGTGATTATCACGAGGAACGAATGACATCATAGACATAGGTGGGAGCGGGAGGTCGGAGAGCGGTCGCCGCTGACGGCACTAATATCCTAGGAAACCAGAGGTTTTGTCTGATGGCTCTCAGCTCTCTCTCATTGGTTCATCGTATTAGGGTTTTATTTAAATTTATTTTCCAAAAACAGGTGTACATGACTGCATGCGACTGAAATTAACTCATCAAACTGCTAAGACAGTTGCGGTGTGTAGTTCTAGGGAATTTAAGTATGACAGTCCCAGGAATTCTCGGGACTGCCATAGTAAAATTTCCCACAGCTGCAAACGCAAAAGGACAAGACCTCCAACTTTTGATGGGTTGGTTCCCATCAAAAGCAAGCTCCTTTAAGTGAAAAACAAAGATTTACTTATGTGCAGTGAGATGAAGCTTTCCCCGGAACTTCTTTCCACAAATATCACATTCGAACGCACGGTCTTTGGTGTGTACAGTCATGTGGGCGTCCAGCGTAGACTGGGAGATGAAACGGCGCTCGCACAGCACACAGCCGAACGGCAGCGCCTCTGGGTCGTGCACGCGCAACTTGTGGACGGATAGACACACCACCTCTGGAATAACAACATTTCATATATTGTGAGGACTCCCACAAGCATTTTCCTTGATACATCTAACAATGCTAGGACACCTAGCTTTATTGTCGCCTGCGGTATATACGACTTTCAAACCTTCAAGAAAAGAGTGTACTCCCACCTAAAAGGCCAGTAACGCACTTGGGACTCCTTTGGTGTTGCAGGTGTCTATGGACGACGGTAATCACTTTCCATCAAGCAATCCGTTTTCTCATTTGCCCCCTACACATCAAAAAAAAACACCAAAGTATCACTAACACTTTATTCTGTTATCTTGACTCAGAATATACTGAATACCTCACGGTAAGGGTGCTCAATCATGTAAATATCAAGGTGGTCCAACAGCTCCACACATATTGTGTACTTCTATTAACCCCTAGCGGAATATCAGAATGGTCTGCACGGAACCATGCCTAAGCATACAAAAGGTTCACAAGTGGGCTCAATTAAAAAAGAAACATTTCTAGGGTAGTTAACTAGACTCAGTTCCACTATAAATTAAAAATAAAAATGTATTAGTTACAAGTAAAACACAGTTACTTACTTTTATGACAAATATCACACTCAGCCTTGATGCCCAAGTGCTTGACCTTGTGGTGCCGGGTCCGAGCGCTGTACGTTGAGAACATTTTGGGGCAGACTTTGCACTGAAGCATCTTGCGCTCACTCTTGGGCAGGTGCCGGACCAAGTGCTCCTTGAGGTTACGGACGGACTTGCCACACTCTTCGCACACTTGCGGTTCTTGTTTGACATTTTCCAACTTTAATGACTTGATTTTTTTGGGACGGCCGCGCTTCTTATGCATTGGTGCTAGAAAATATACAGGATTATTACACAAAAAAAATTGTAGTCATGGTTTTTGAATCATTCACAATATGAGAAATACTTACGGTTTTCTTTGGTCTCTACTTTGATACCTCTCATGTTTTCATATTTAACTTTTTTTATCACACTTAGAAGCTCTTCATCTGACTCTATGTCTCCTAATGTGTCTTCATCCTTCATATCTAATTCTTGCTTAATTTCTATATTGCAATCTTCCACAATAATTGAGCCAAATTCATCAGAATCCAAGGCATTTTCGTGTTTGATTTCGTCTTCGTCAACATAAACAGATACTTTATGGTTCTCTACTGATACTAGTGGATTTAATGAATTTAAATATAAGTCATTTTTCAAAGACAGAGCTTTAAACTTGTAGAACGATATGATTTTTCTATAACAGTAATGACATAGTCTCGTTGTAATTTTGGAGTCGTGGGTGACCTGTAATAACAGACAGATATGTAATAATTTGAAAAAGGTCTTTAAAAAGGCCCTTAAGCTAATATTTACCTTAATATCTAAACAAAACACCATGATGTCGAGGTAGTTCTTGTTGTCTTCATTTATGCCTTGTTCAAGGTCGGAAATATCTTTATCGGCTGGAGTTTTAAGACAAGTTCTGCAAATATTCATAATGATGAACTTCTCTATCTAGTATTTTGGTAGAAAACAGCTAAAACTGCAAAAACAATAACTATTTTCGACTACATCCGCGTCAACGTCACATTGTTTTGACAGACGTAAGCGTTTTGTTTCGTCTATGTTGTTTCGCGTTGAGTCATGTCATTGTACAATCTCGCAAATGGTGCGTTTAGTGGCTCAAATTACGATACTGACTGTACTATTGTGCAGTATTTGGATACTTATTTTCCTTTAGCAGCTTTATTTCCCAATCCTCGTTTTTTTCCAAAACAAAAACTTAGTAACATAAACCTTTAGAACGCCACAGTCGGCTACACCTGACCTGACGATAACATTAAAAATTGGGCAAGTGCGAGTCCGACTCGCGCATGAAGGGTTCCGTACCATAATCTATAACAAGTTTGTTGTATTGGGAGCCCCCCTTAAATATCTATTTTATTTTATTTTTAGTATTTGTTGTTATAGCGGCAATAGAAATACATCATCTGTGAAAATTTCAACTGTCTAGCTATCACCGTTCTTGAGATACAGCCTGGTGACAGACGGACGGACGGACGGACGGACAGCGAAGTCTCAGTAATAGGGTCCCGTTTTTACCCTTTGGGTACGGAACCCTAAAAATTACAGTCGGACTAAAGAGTAAAAATTAAAAATTGGGCAAGTGCGAGTCGGACTCACGCACCGAGGGTTCCGTACAAACACTTCATCCTTAAGTGGTTAAGTTTGCACCTGGTATGTATAGCGCCCCATACAAATGAGGTGCAAAGTTAACGCAACCAACCCATTTGTTGTATGGGAGCCCCCCTTAATATTTATTTTATTTTATTTTTAGTATTTGTTGTTATAGCGGCAATAGAAATACATCATCTGTGAAAATTTCAACTGTCTAGCTATCACCGTTCTTGAGATACAGCCTGGTGACAGACGGACGGTCGGACGGACAGACAGCGAAGTCTCAGTAATAGGGTCCCGTTTTTACCCTTTGGGTACGGAACCCTAAAAAGTGGCAATACAGTAGTGTCGTCCTTTTCTAGTCAATTTAAGAAAACGGGGATGAGTCGACAGTATTGCCACTTTTTCATTTCTACTCTTTTTTGTCATGTCAGACTATATTTATGACATCTATTGCTATCACTATATCTGTACGACCAATCCAATGAGATTAAATTTCTGCGAGTAAAGTCTGATTTCTTGTCTGACGTTTCAATTTTGAGCGCCGACCTGATCAGATCTACCAAAATTTCCGATTTTCAGATATATTTGGCTTGATCCTGTTTATGCATGGCACGCGCCGCAACTGGACAGAGAATAAAGGTGCTAGTGGGTAGACTCAACCTTTTCAATACAAAGAAAAAATTACCCTCCATACTGCTCGCATTGGGGTCAGTGACCGTTTTATTTATATACATTATCATTAGTAATCAGATTCAGACCGAATTATTTTATTGCTTCCTTTATGGGCTTCAGGATTAGGGTAAGAATAAAAAACAATGAATTCAATCTTAGCATTTATTTTGCGTAAGAACATTGGATACAAATTGCCGTATCAAATATTTAAAAATGCCATACTAGATAGAGAAGATTGTACAGTAATAAAAAGCGATCTGGTCGGCGGCCGGTCTCAGCTCTCTTCTTACAGACCAATAAGCTGTTTAGTAATCCTTAAAAAGAAACAGGCACGTTCAACTTAGTCTACAAATAAAATTTATGTTTTAGAACAAAGCCCTTATCACAAGTTGTGATGTCTCGCTCGCGCCGCGGCAGCTGCCCGTCGCGCCACACCGCACCGGTGCGGTCGGTGTGCGCGCGACCCGTCGCCACGGCGGCCGAGGCGAATAAGGTACAAAGTGTTAAAATCGCAAAACAGTAAATATAAAATTAAAAAATCTACAAAAAAAGTTAAAAAAATATTGCATAAAACTTTCCATTCATTATAATTTAATAAAATTATTATTTACTGAATATACAATTTAAGAAAACGCTTGTAATGTAAAAAGCTTAAGTTAAATAAAAATGGACAATAATACGTGGTTTCGCTCCGATTTGACAGGGGAACTTAAACGCTAACTATAATAAAATACTCTAGTCATTACCTACTTGTCAAAAAACTTTATTTATTACTATCCACCTAAATACATCGTCATTATAAAAAGGAAATAAATAGGCACATCACATTCACTCTGAATGTCTGAAAGTTTAACTTAATTAAGCTAGATTGGTACATCAATTCACATTGTCTCTTAACTATAATATTAAACAATCCACAATCTCATTGCAGTTTGCTTTACAACGAACGTTGCTATGGCTCGGCTTTGTACTCAAAAAACGTCCAACAAGTCTGCGGGTGGTGTGCCACTGGTCTAATATTCGATTGTACATGACTGATCGCTTACTCTCTCTTTATTTCGTTTTCGTCATTCACCAAGACGTGCAAGTTACAGAACGTTTAAAAAAAATTAAGAAAGTTCTCGGAAATTCCTTGTATGTAATTGTGGGCTATAGTTTTTTGTACTTTTGTAGAAAGTTTCGTGAATTTGGTAATCGCGTGACCATTCTACGGATTTTGAAAATAGAGGTAGAACTCGTAAGCATCTCATTAAAGAACCATTCTTTGATCAAATTGACGAGTGGCACACCACCCTTAGGGACACATTCATAAGTAACAACATGTGAGGTTTCATACAATGTTAAGTACGAATTAGAGCACTTTTTGGAATTAACAGAACTTGTAAATGCTTCAACTTCAACAAAAAAATACACTAAAAGCATAACAAGGAAACAGGCTAACGCAAGACAAGCAAGTTTCATACATTGCCATGTCAAATAATACTACCGATGGAAATATACAAAAAATAATAATTTACAACTAGTTGCTTCGAATAATTAAAATGCGGAATAATTTCTTATCAAATATAATAATATTAATAAGGTCCTAAATATCGGTAGGAAATTATTTCAGAAAGAGGAATACAATGGCAGTAAGAGTAGCTATTCGTTAATGCATATAATTACATAAAAATATTGTTAAAAGTAAAACAGAAATTGCAAATTCTCATAAAACGATATTGTTTTAAAACAATCCAATGAATTAATTTACCGAGCGTATACTCGTAGGGTTAAATCTTGAAACAACCAAATGATAAAATTAAATGATATATAAGATATCCGTATAGAAAACATTAAAATAAAATTTTACCTTAAAAAACCGCTGACAACTTTTGCCTTATGGGATAACTATATATATCTCTTTTAGAGAAAAGTCGGAAACTTTCATAGTCGTTCTGGCGAGGATATTTATTATTGAATAAACAACCTCACCCAAAATATTAAAGTATTCATTTCAGTAAAACGCTTGGTCACACGTTAGCAAAGAAAATTTACTTGTACATTTGATAGACGATATGTTGAACTTATTGAATTGATATACATACTCGTAGGTATGTTTAATTGCTGATGACCAAAAATGTATCATCATCATCCTAGCTTGTACCCATTTATAATAGAGTCGGCTCTCCTTAGCTATGACATGACCAAAAATTGTCAGCAATAATTTTACGGTATGCAGTACCGTGCAAATTATACTTGTTGAACCATTTCACGATGGATATGTCTCCCCTAAAATATATGACAGGCGACCTAGTTACCGTTAATCTTAACATCAATAATCTTAATAAAAAAAGTTGAAATTACTTTCGGTGAAAATGGTTTTAACCGCCTTTACATCTACGTACTTGTACGTAGCGTTACGCGTATTAACGCGCGGAATACAAAGCTTTGTTTGAGGCTTCGATATAGCGAAAACTAGATCACCCGTCGTAGTAATTGAACACTCTCGCCCCCCCGCCTCCAGTTGATCAAACCGTCGACCCTGAACATAAGCCGGAGCGTGTGACAGCCGAGCACGGAGCCGCAGGGCCCGGGTGGCGGTCTAGCGTGTGTCAGCGCCGGCCCCGCTAGAGGCTCGCGCCGGTCTAGTGAGTCTCGGCGCCGGGCGGCGGCACGGGCACCGCTAGAGGCTCGCGCTGGCGCTCGAACATCTCCAGGATGAGCTTGGGGTCAGTCCCGGCGGGCACGGTGACGGTGCCGGTCTGTAAGGGCCCTCATGAGTACCAGCGCACGTTCTTCTGTGCCGCCCCCGATGTGCCCGGCTCTGAACGATTCCAATTTTTAAGTATGGAATGTTGGTATGAGATCGTGAACTTGCTTGTTTACATGTCATTATAGAAGTACGATTTTATTGACGCTTTATGATGTAAAACAGGCTTGGTACAATTTTTGGAAGACAATAGCGGCCGAGGGGATTTTTGCCTTCGAAACTAAACTAAAAAATATATTTAAACCATGAATACAAAGATCAAAGCTTAAAGATAAATTGAAAAAGGAGCTACCTGGTGGAAGGGACCGGGAATCGAACCCGGTACCTCTGGATTACCAGTCCAGCGCGTTAGCCACTTCGCTACCCTCGCTTCAATTGAAGCGAGGGTAGCGAAGCGTATTCATGGTTTAAATAAAAATTGTGGTGCATCCACATTAAAAAATGAGACATTACATGTTTCATAAATTTATAAAAAATATATTGTTAATGGTTGGCATTTGTCAATGTCAAACGGTTGAAACTTTAACACAAGTCAGGGTCAAACCCATTTCCTTACTCTAAGGTCAAACCACTCAAATTCTGATACAATAGTGTCACTCTGTTGAAATTTTGACATTGACAAGTATCAACCATCGACTAGTTATTTTTTTAAATTAAGTTTCGAAGGCAAAAATCCCTTCAGCCACTATTATTGAGAACAGTCAGCTGCAGGTGATTTCATCGAAATATGGATAGAACTTTTTTTAAGTAAAATATAGGTAGGCCTCTCTAAAAATGTTTTTCTCGTCCTGAAAGGATCCAAATAATACATTCCAGAAAAAAACTTCGATGGAAAAGAGTTCCTCTCTTTGGCTAGGAAAATATCAGCTACCTGTTTCTTTCGAGTAAGTGGAATATAAACATCGCGGAACCAAAGTCCATGCCGAGTACCATGATAAGGTAATTTTTAGATTACGAAGTATCATACTTCTATTTTGACATTGTTTACAAACAGTATCATTATACTTGCCCAATGAATTGCATATTTAGATGGTTGCGAATGAAATCGTTGACCAGCACGGACACATTGCGGACGCCACAACACTTTATCGTCGTATGTTAGTTAGGTTAGTTGTTATTGACAAGTTAGCTCTACCCTGGAACTGGAAGACCGCTCGTACCCAAAATACCAGATGCCAGATACCAAAAATATCAAATCTAATCAAAATTATTGTTTTGAATGGCGTGCATCCTACTCAAGCCACGGATAGCAAGAGTGAGAGCCAAGATGTAAGACGTCGTGTGAACTTGGTAGAGTCTACATAAAATATATCGCAGCAAAAAATGCGTACATAAATATCTGAACACGACTCTTCTTGAAAGGGCGTTAGAGTGCATGTTCAGATATTTATGAACGCATCATTTGCTGCGATAGTCTAATGGGGACTGTACCGTCAGATTTTTGATTCACAATATGACATTGTATTTTAAAAATCAACTATTTCCGAAAGGCAAATCTCCATTATACAAAAAATCCTTAGTATCATGATCATGACAATTGATAATGAGAATTCACGGTGGAATATCACATGGTGTTTTGGGACACAGCATTAAAGATTCATTTAGAAAAATAAAACTGTAATATTACGTTTTCAATAATGTAAAGGCGCTTTATACTTTATATATACAAAGACTATATGCCATAAATAATTGATATTATTTTGCTTTGTACAACATAACAGCTTTACTGAATTAAATAATTAAAATAAATGCTTGAAATATCATGCAGGGGTACTAGGTCTAGATTTATAGAGAAAAGGTAAATATTGATATTAAAGCAAAGTGTGGGATACCTCGATACGGGTGAAGACTCCTTCCTCCCGACTGTGTTCTAGGACTACAAACAAAACACAAAGCGCCCGTCAAACATACAAACAAACATCAAACATAAATATAAATATGGTTCGTGTATGAAGCAAGCTATATCGGTCACACTGCTTCCACGTAAGTATCCATTAAAGATTTCATCCTATTATGTCATAATCATAAAGTAAAAGAATAGGATACGACTAAAGTTTGATAAGTCCTTTACATACAGCAAAATTGATTCCTTTATGCTTAACTATGACATAAACGTTTCTATGTACCTAATAGAAAGTGTGTGTGAACGATATAACTTAAATACAAAATTAATGCAGTTCATTGACATTTTTTATGACAAATAAAATAAATAGAAGTAGAAATATCTGGAAGATTGGATTGTTGCTAGGATTAAAACATTTCAATACGAAGCCATTTCAAGGCGGTTTGCTCATGCAAATTTGAATTGGCTCTAAAATAATTGTAAGTAAATCGGCAATCGGCATAAGCTGTTTGCATATGGCATAAATATCTTTCAGTGCGTAAATAAATGAACTATATTGTTGTATTAAAAAAGGCTAGTGATATTGTTAAATTACCTTTTTACACACAAATTTGGACATCGTATTTCAGTGTATTTATCAAAATCGGAATGCCAGGCGAGGATTTACCGGATTTGGCATTATTTATGCTTACTTTAATGAGACAACACAAAGTATGTTAACACGATCATCTACACAATTTATACCAAAATTAAAGTATACCATATGAATGTATGTTTCATCACACACAAGAATAATTTATATTCTGCTGTAAAAATGTTGTGATCACCTTTATTATAAGGGAGTCTATCCTGACATCTGTCGTCTGATTATCATTATCACTTACTAAATTTGATGAACATTATTCGAAATCATAACAAATTGGCTAAAATTGTGGACGACAACTAGTGATAGGGGTTGTCAATGTGAGTTAGATCGCTTCACTCCAGTGTCGTATTGACGCCAAATTAACATTCTTTATGTTCTCCCATTGTGCTTACGTGGTGACAACTAGGTAGTAAGTAGGTGCGTACTGTTCTCCGAGACAGCGGTGGTGGTGGTGGTAGTGGTGGCGGTGCCGTTGTTGTCGGCGCTGCTCTCGTTCACGGCCGTCCGGGTCGTGGTCTTCACCACCATCGAGCTCGTGTTCACTTGCGAGTTCTATTGGAAACAAATGATCTCACGTTAGTAGTTATCATTTGATCGAAACATTTATAGGTCTTTATAGGTGTGTAAACGATTTCTTCAATTTAAGAGCTGCGCTCTTGTCTGGGTAGCAAATCGCCAGCCGTTTCTTGGGTTTTCTCCTTTACTTCTTGGTAAGACACGACTTTAACCTTTTCTTTATTTGCTTAAAGTAATTTCGTCCTGGCCTTCTTCTTTGATATTTTTGACGCGCAAACGATACTAAAATCTAAATATTGACTGTCGAAACAGGTTAATAGCTAGCGGCCACGTCCGACCGTATTCGTTCGGCCTCGCGCCGTCGCCGATGAACTACTTGACGGACGCAGTCGGCTACGGCCGGATGCTGGAGGATCCGCTGCGACATGGCGGTAGATGATTCCGGCCGGCCCGTACATGGACGCGGTCGGCTGCCGCCGGTAGCCCCAGTGTCCGGACAGACGCGGCAGCAGCCGACGCGGCCCGGCCCGGTGAGAATCGTACATAATGTACGATTCCCATTGACCCGGCCGGGCCGGCTGCCACCGCGTCGCAACGGGCGCTCTGGCAGCCGGAAGCGGCCGACCGCGTCCAGTTACCAGGTCGGGCTGGTTCGGCCGCCGCCACGTTCCAACGGACTGTGTGGAGCGCCCGGCGGCAGCAAACTGCTTCCGTCCGCACGATTAAATCTACCAGGGCGACCTGCTTGAATGTCTCAGTCTGGACGGAGCCGCTTACGCGCGACGACAGCCGAGCACCTCCGTCCGCGTCCGCAAGCGCCCGATTGGTCGGCAGCGGCGCCAATAACATTCGAATATGGCTGATCTGACTGTTGTACAGAAGCTCTACATTCCTTTGGCAACTATTTAGATGCGCTTGGGCGCGCGCCGACTCCGCCCGGTCAGTGAGAAGCGTACTAAACGCTAGTTGTAAGATGGCAACTATTAGTGAGACAGAAGAGGGCCTATACAGACCTGCAGGTTGATGTTGAGCTCGTTGTTGTGGTCGGGCGGCGCGGTGTGGTCGCGCACGGAGTCCACCGTGATGTCGGCCGACGCCTCCCCAGCCTCCTCCTGTACAATGAGTGAGACAGAAGAGGGACTGTACTGACCTGCAGGTTGATGTTGAGCTCGTTGTTGTGGTCGGGCGGCGCGGTGTGGTCGCGCACGGAGTCCACCGTGATGTCGGCCGACGCCTCCCCAGCCTCCTCCTGTACAATGAGTGAGACAGAAGAGGGACTGTACTGACCTGCAGGTTGATGTTGAGCTCGTTGTTGTGGTCGGGCGGCGCGGTGTGGTCGCGCACGGAGTCCACCGTGATGTCGGCCGACGCCTCCCCAGCCTCCTCCTGTACAATGAGTGAGACAGAAGAGGGACAGTACTGACCTGCAGGTTGATGTTGAGCTCGTTGTTGTGGTCGGGCGGCGCGGTGTGGTCGCGCACGGAGTCCACCGTGATGTCGGCCGACGCCTCCCCAGCCTCCTCCTGTACAATGAGTGAGACAGAAGAGGGACAGTACTGACCTGCAGGTTGATGTTGAGCTCGTTGTTGTGGTCGGGCGGCGCGGTGTGGTCGCGCACGGAGTCCACCGTGATGTCGGCCGACGCCTCCCCAGCCTCCTCCTGTACAATGAGTGAGACAGAAGAGGGACTGTACTGACCTGCAGGTTGATGTTGAGCTCGTTGTTGTGGTCGGGCGGCGCGGTGTGGTCGCGCACGGAGTCCACCGTGATGTCGGCCGACGCCTCCCCAGCCTCCTCCTGTACAATGAGTGAGACAGAAGAGGGACTGTACTGACCTGCAGGTTGATGTTGAGCTCGTTGTTGTGGTCGGGCGGCGCGGTGTGGTCGCGCACGGAGTCCACCGTGATGTCGGCCGACGCCTCCCCAGCCTCCTCCTGTACAATGAGTGAGACAGAAGAGGGACTGTACTGACCTGCAGGTTGATGTTGAGCTCGTTGTTGTGGTCGGGCGGCGCGGTGTGGTCGCGCACGGAGTCCACCGTGATGTCGGCCGACGCCTCCCCAGCCTCCTCCTGTACAATGAGTGAGACAGAAGAGGGACAGTACTGACCTGCAGGTTGATGTTGAGCTCGTTGTTGTGGTCGGGCGGCGCGGTGTGGTCGCGCACGGAGTCCACCGTGATGTCGGCCGACGCCTCCCCAGCCTCCTCCTGTACAATGAGTGAGACAGAAGAGGGACAGTACTGACCTGCAGGTTGATGTTGAGCTCGTTGTTGTGGTCGGGCGGCGCGGTGTGGTCGCGCACGGAGTCCACCGTGATGTCGGCCGACGCCTCCCCAGCCTCCTCCTGTACAATGAGTGAGACAGAAGAGGGACAGTACTGACCTGCAGGTTGATGTTGAGCTCGTTGTTGTGGTCGGGCGGCGCGGTGTGGTCGCGCACGGAGTCCACCGTGATGTCGGCCGACGCCTCCCCAGCCTCCTCCTGTACAATGAGTGAGACAGAAGAGGGACAGTACTGACCTGCAGGTTGATGTTGAGCTCGTTGTTGTGGTCGGGCGGCGCGGTGTGGTCGCGCACGGAGTCCACCGTGATGTCGGCCGACGCCTCCCCAGCCTCCTCCTGTACAATGAGTGAGACAGAAGAGGGACAGTACTGACCTGCAGGTTGATGTTGAGCTCGTTGTTGTGGTCGGGCGGCGCGGTGTGGTCGCGCACGGAGTCCACCGTGATGTCGGCCGACGCCTCCCCAGCCTCCTCCTGTACAATGAGTGAGACAGAAGAGGGACAGTACTGACCTGCAGGTTGATGTTGAGCTCGTTGTTGTGGTCGGGCGGCGCGGTGTGGTCGCGCACGGAGTCCACCGTGATGTCGGCCGACGCCTCCCCAGCCTCCTCCTGTACAATGAGTGAGACAGAAGAGGGACAGTACTGACCTGCAGGTTGATGTTGAGCTCGTTGTTGTGGTCGGGCGGCGCGGTGTGGTCGCGCACGGAGTCCACCGTGATGTCGGCCGACGCCTCCCCAGCCTCCTCCTGTACAATGAGTGAGACAGAAGAGGGACAGTACTGACCTGCAGGTTGATGTTGAGCTCGTTGTTGTGGTCGGGCGGCGCGGTGTGGTCGCGCACGGAGTCCACCGTGATGTCGGCCGACGCCTCCCCAGCCTCCTCCTGTACAATGAGTGAGACAGAAGAGGGACAGTACTGACCTGCAGGTTGATGTTGAGCTCGTTGTTGTGGTCGGGCGGCGCGGTGTGGTCGCGCACGGAGTCCACCGTGATGTCGGCCGACGCCGCCGTCACGTCGTGCGGCGCCTCCGCCGCCTCCTCCTGCTGTACAACACACCATATTATTCACTTCTCCTACTAGAAAAGTAGGTCATTTTAGCTTGTTGAGGCGGGGCTAATGTGTTAATCACTCGCCGCCGCTTGTGTGTCGGAGAGGCGCGCAAGGCGGAACTGGTTCCTGGTGGGTGTTTGTGTAACCAGGTATGGGGAGAATGATGAGGTCAGAGCGCCGCCTTATTTTAATTTCATTTTCTCGCCGTCAATATGAAAAGCAGAGTGAACACGTGGCTAAAGCCATTGTGACACTCGGATCATATTTGTCCTCGCTCGCTTTGTTCGCCCGTCCAAATAATCACTTCGTGTAACAAAGGCTTTATTTTAGCCCTTTGTCAAACAATCTACTATTTTAAAATACTTAAACGGGTTTACTCACGTCGTAGAAGTTGAATAACGCTCGACATGTTTCGAATCGGTACGCGATTCATCATCAGGAGAGACGACCAGTCGCGACGGCCCGTAGTGTTCTATTGGCCGCCGCCGCGACTGGTCGTCTCTCCTGATGATGAATCGCGTACCGATTCGAAACATGTCGAGCGTTATTCGACTTCTACGACGTGAGTAAACCCGTTTAAGTATTTTAATATGTCTGAGACTCACGATAGTTTTCTATGTAAAATCTACTATTTTCATTACAACGTGCTCCAAATATTTTCATTAATTTAGTAAGAATAACGATAAGTGCAATAGCAGGCGTAAATACAACTTGAATTTAAAATGTTGGTTAGGGCTTCACCTTGTGCTCCCCGTTGGTGAGGGGCTCCTCGGGCCCGCGCAGCTCCACGGCCCACGGCGCCAGCAGCACCTGGCACTGCGCTATCGTCACCTGCACACAACACATTCCTAACTTTATAAATATGAAAACGCTACAATTTTTTAATAAATAATTCGTGCTGTTTGTTAGTCTTACTAGAATCAATAACCTAATTTAAAAATTTAACGACACAAGGCGCTGGTCATGAGATCCTCTTTGATGAATGATATAGAAAATGCTATAAAAACTGAACATAACTACAAAATTTAGAATTTTTTGCTTCAATATTGGCAGAGATCCTGTCACTTGTTCCAATTAAAGCTGAATATCTTGGGAACTACTCGTCCTATTTCCACGAAACATAGCTAAGAACCATCTAGACGGACAAGTCTTTCGATAAAAATCGCGAGTAGATTCTACTATGTTATCTACCTCGGTCCAAATTACCGACTTAAAAAGTATGTTGTTTTCAAAGACAGTACATATGGTCAACCAATTTGATTTCTAGGCCACTATAGAACCTTGTCACAATTATAATGATATGAGAACTCAAGCGGCTTTCATATTGGCGCTCACTGTGTCAAGGTACGAAATGGCTTAGGAATCAAATTGGTTGACTGTACGTCTCGGTCACGCAAGTATAACGTGTACTGTGGTAAGTCTAAATCGTGACAAGTTACTAAATAAACAAAGGGCGGACAGTGGATGCAATACGGTGACGAAAACAGAACATGGATAAGACTTATTACATTTCGAGTAACATTCATGTATGCAGTTTTTGTAGTCATATCCAATATCCATATTACGTATATCGTTTGACATGATTTTGACGTACATTGCATCCACTGTCCGCCCTTGTAAATAAACCATTGATACACAGATCAAAGCTTAAAGATAAATTGAAAAAGGAAGGTGCTAAGGTGTAAAAATCTTTCAAATAAACAATGCAAAGATCGACACACAAATCATAAGGAAAAATTCGATAGGTTGCTTGGAGTTAGGGTAGCGAAGTGGTTAACGCGCTGGACCGGCAATCCAGAGGTACCGGGATCGATTCCCGGTCTCTTCCACCAGTTAAATCCTTTTTAAATTTTTCTTTAAGCTTTGATCTTTGTATCAATGGTTTAAATAAAAAATGTGGTGTGGTACAAACCCATTAAAAAGTGAGACATGTTTCATATATTTAGTAACTTATAAATTATAAGTTACTAAATAACTTATAAATACACATTTTACTACAAATTTTTGACTTTACAAACCGTAGTTTCAGTTGTAGCCGTCAGCGACATCGATTGCAATGCGTCTTGTAAATGCGAACTCATCTCGGTAATATACTAAACGACCCGCACCGGTTTATTTTTTATCCTTCAGGAAGTGCAACTTTAAAACTATGGAAACTAATTTACTATATTAGACGTAATACGAAATATTCTATTTTAATGAATTAGAGACTTCTTAATAATGCGCAGAGTACTTTTTACACTGAACTTAATTAACAGAAATCACGGACGGAAAACGAAGCAACTGTCTTATATCTCTCTACATATATATTTTTTTTTACAGAAATCAGAGCTTTTTTGCCATTAGTTACGTAACAGTATAAGGTCTTAGATTTTAGATGTTGAACGTAGAAGGGCTAGCTGCTAAATGCTACTCAGATGTGTCAGATGAAACAGTTTATGTAACGAGTGGTCAGTCCGCGCATCTTTCCGCGCAAGTCAATACGGGATTGTTTGTAAACACGCACACGCACGATCAACAGGTTGACCTGTGTAGGAGACTTGTTCTGCACCTCTAGCATAACTCTCATACGCGAATATATCTCGCGAGATAATTACCCGTCTCTTTCTGTGTAATAATGTGATAGAGTGACAGGTAGAGACAAGAGCCGCGAAGCAGTTGTGCTAGACTGGCTGATCGAAATGTCCCAGCTGGGCTAGCATATCTTGGCGCAACTTCACTTGTCAAGCGACTCATCTGTCTCACTCGCACGCTATAGAGAGGAAAGTGACATGTATATGTCGCGCGACAAAGAGTCGCGTGCCACAGTTACGCAAGAAGCGCAAGAGTTTTATAAGGGGGAAGGAATTATGTTATTGAAGCAATAAGCGTGAGACTTTCGCAATTCTACAAAAACAGTATAGCAAGGGATCTAGATGCCTTAAAAACGGCTGGCCGTTAGGAATAGCTTTTTTTAAGTGACACTACTGATTTGACTTCACTGGAATGAGGGGTCCGACAGAGGTAGTTTCGACTATATTGTTGTGGTATATGGTTGGGTTTTATTTTATTTATTTTTATTGATAATCCACAGCACAAATTACAATATTTTGAAACAGATACATATGCGTTTAACATTGGCCAATTACGAATTTACATTATACAATCTTATCACTAGCAAATAAAAACTAACATTGCTGTAAGAGACGCGAGATAAGACATTTACCTTGAGACGCGTAAAAACAGGGTGAACGTACCTTAGTAGCGGAGAGTGTGATCCGTTGCAGCTCTGACGACGAGTGTAGGTAGAGAGCTTCGCCTCGCTTCGAGAAACACAGACTCGAAATGCCACTGCGAAACAAATTTATCAGACATAAATACTCCGTCAGTGTTTCGTCGTTTGAAAATCTCAAACATAACAAACATTTTATTAATGTTTTCTTTGCCTTGATGTTGGTTGATGGCGTTCGAACCTACACGGTTCGAAAAAGACATTTTGGCTCTAAAATATTAGAGAATACTTCTGTCGGATCGCTATTTACAGCAATCGTTGATATAGTAAGAATTGCAAGGAGCGCCATCTGGTAGATGACAATAAACGAAGTTATAGTCGGAATCCTCGTTTGGGGCTGAATTCACTTCGCTTTGTTCTAACAAACAATGGGACGAGTATTGTGTGCATTATGAATTGCGGCCACAAAATGAAAGGTGTCACAAGTGCAGTTTGTGGCGTCTGATAGAACAACGCTAAGTGAATTCGGCCTCAAAAAATACCTCGCTGAGATAGTGGTATGTTTTTTTTTTTTTTTTTTATTTTTTTTTTATTTTTTTTTTTTATACTGGTATGTTGGAGGTTAGAGGCAGTTACTAACTTGATGTCTTCCTTGCGCACAGCGGCCGCGTTGAGCTGCCGCCGCAGCTCGGGGCTCAGCACGAGGCAGTCGCCGAGGTTGGTGAGGCACAGCAGGCACCACTCGCGATGCTTCTCGCCGCCGGCCGCGCTGCATTCGAACCACGCGAACGCTGTCCGCCGGACCTGACATTTTTTAAATTAGGATCACAAAACTGAACGTTACACATCATCATTATTATTTAAGAGTTCTACTCTTGTCGGTGCAGTTCTCTCCAGTCCGTTCTACTTAACGCCAGAACGGCTGGAGAGAACTGCACCGACATCGTTACACACACAAGCTTAAACAGTAAAATAATAAACAATATCAATTCTGTACGCCCTTCATCACGGTCCTATCAGCTATCCGTGTTGCTACGCGACTCGCGAGCCATATTTTTTATAATTGCCGAAACACATAATTTGTATGAATTAGCTTTTTGAAATTTGAAGTGTTGGAGGATATTAAGTGAGTGTGCTCACCCTGGCTCCCTCGTGCGCGGTCAGCTTGTACTTGTTGTGCGGCTTGAGCGAGGGCAGCGTGAACACCTTGAACTGCTCCTCGGAGGTGATGCACACGCGGTGCGTGCCCTGCTCCGGCAGCGCCGCCACGCCGCGCTCTACCTGAGTGAGTGTACTCACCCTGGCTCCCTCGTGCGCGGTCAGCTTGTACTTGTTGTGCGGCTTGAGCGAGGGCAGCGTGAACACCTTGAACTGCTCCTCGGAGGTGATGCACACGCGGTGCGTGCCCTGCTCCGGCAGCGCCGCCACGCCGCGCTCTACCTGAGTGAGTGTACTCACCCTGGCTCCCTCGTGCGCGGTCAGCTTGTACTTGTTGTGCGGCTTGAGCGAGGGCAGCGTGAACACCTTGAACTGCTCCTCGGAGGTGATGCACACGCGGTGCGTGCCCTGCTCCGGCAGCGCCGCCACGCCGCGCTCTACCTGAGTGAGTGTACTCACCCTGGCTCCCTCGTGCGCGGTCAGCTTGTACTTGTTGTGCGGCTTGAGCGAGGGCAGCGTGAACACCTTGAACTGCTCCTCGGAGGTGATGCACACGCGGTGCGTGCCCTGCTCCGGCAGCGCCGCCACGCCGCGCTCTACCTGAGTGAGTGTACTCACCCTGGCTCCCTCGTGCGCGGTCAGCTTGTACTTGTTGTGCGGCTTGAGCGAGGGCAGCGTGAACACCTTGAACTGCTCCTCGGAGGTGATGCACACGCGGTGCGTGCCCTGCTCCGGCAGCGCCGCCACGCCGCGCTCTACCTGAGTGAGTGTACTCACCCTGGCTCCCTCGTGCGCGGTCAGCTTGTACTTGTTGTGCGGCTTGAGCGAGGGCAGCGTGAACACCTTGAACTGCTCCTCGGAGGTGATGCACACGCGGTGCGTGCCCTGCTCCGGCAGCGCCGCCACGCCGCGCTCTACCTGAGTGAGTGTACTCACCCTGGCTCCCTCGTGCGCGGTCAGCTTGTACTTGTTGTGCGGCTTGAGCGAGGGCAGCGTGAACACCTTGAACTGCTCCTCGGAGTTGATGCACACGCGGTGCGTGCCCTGCTCCGGCAGCGCCGCCACGCCGCGCTCTACCTGAGTGAGTGTACTCACCCTGGCTCCCTCGTGCGCGGTCAGCTTGTACTTGTTGTGCGGCTTGAGCGAGGGCAGCGTGAACACCTTGAACTGCTCCTCGGAGGTGATGCACACGCGGTGCGTGCCCTGCTCCGGCAGCGCCGCCACGCCGCGCTCTACCTGAGTGAGTGTACTCACCCTGGCTCCCTCGTGCGCGGTCAGCTTGTACTTGTTGTGCGGCTTGAGCGAGGGCAGCGTGAACACCTTGAACTGCTCCTCGGAGGTGATGCACACGCGGTGCGTGCCCTGCTCCGGCAGCGCCGCCACGCCGCGCTCTACCTGAGTGAGTGTACTCACCCTGGCTCCCTCGTGCGCGGTCAGCTTGTACTTGTTGTGCGGCTTGAGCGAGGGCAGCGTGAACACCTTGAACTGCTCCTCGGAGGTGATGCACACGCGGTGCGTGCCCTGCTCCGGCAGCGCCGCCACGCCGCGCTCTACCTGAGTGAGTGTACTCACCCTGGCTCCCTCGTGCGCGGTCAGCTTGTACTTGTTGTGCGGCTTGAGCGAGGGCAGCGTGAACACCTTGAACTGCTCCTCGGAGGTGATGCACACGCGGTGCGTGCCCTGCTCCGGCAGCGCCGCCACGCCGCGCTCTACCTGAGTGAGTGTACTCACCCTGGCTCCCTCGTGCGCGGTCAGCTTGTACTTGTTGTGCGGCTTGAGCGAGGGCAGCGTGAACACCTTGAACTGCTCCTCGGAGGTGATGCACACGCGGTGCGTGCCCTGCTCCGGCAGCGCCGCCACGCCGCGCTCTACCTGAGTGAGTGTACTCACCCTGGCTCCCTCGTGCGCGGTCAGCTTGTACTTGTTGTGCGGCTTGAGCGAGGGCAGCGTGAACACCTTGAACTGCTCCTCGGAGGTGATGCACACGCGGTGCGTGCCCTGCTCCGGCAGCGCCGCCACGCCGCGCTCTACCTGAGTGAGTGTACTCACCCTGGCTCCCTCGTGCGCGGTCAGCTTGTACTTGTTGTGCGGCTTGAGCGAGGGCAGCGTGAACACCTTGAACTGCTCCTCGGAGTTGATGCACACGCGGTGCGTGCCCTGCTCCGGCAGCGCCGCCACGCCGCGCTCTACCTGAGTGAGTGTACTCACCCTGGCTCCCTCGTGCGCGGTCAGCTTGTACTTGTTGTGCGGCTTGAGCGAGGGCAGCGTGAACACCTTGAACTGCTCCTCGGAGGTGATGCACACGCGGTGCGTGCCCTGCTCCGGCAGCGCCGCCACGCCGCGCTCTACCTGAGTGAGTGTACTCACCCTGGCTCCCTCGTGCGCGGTCAGCTTGTACTTGTTGTGCGGCTTGAGCGAGGGCAGCGTGAACACCTTGAACTGCTCCTCGGAGTTGATGCACACGCGGTGCGTGCCCTGCTCCGGCAGCGCCGCCACGCCGCGCTCTACCTGAGTGAGTGTACTCACCCTGGCTCCCTCGTGCGCGGTCAGCTTGTACTTGTTGTGCGGCTTGAGCGAGGGCAGCGTGAACACCTTGAACTGCTCCTCGGAGGTGATGCACACGCGGTGCGTGCCCTGCTCCGGCAGCGCCGCCACGCCGCGCTCTACCTGAGTGAGTGTACTCACCCTGGCTCCCTCGTGCGCGGTCAGCTTGTACTTGTTGTGCGGCTTGAGCGAGGGCAGCGTGAACACCTTGAACTGCTCCTCGGAGTTGATGCACACGCGGTGCGTGCCCTGCTCCGGCAGCGCCGCCACGCCGCGCTCTACCTGAGTGAGTGTACTCACCCTGGCTCCCTCGTGCGCGGTCAGCTTGTACTTGTTGTGCGGCTTGAGCGAGGGCAGCGTGAACACCTTGAACTGCTCCTCGGAGGTGATGCACACGCGGTGCGTGCCCTGCTCCGGCAGCGCCGCCACGCCGCGCTCTACCTGAGTGAGTGTACTCACCCTGGCTCCCTCGTGCGCGGTCAGCTTGTACTTGTTGTGCGGCTTGAGCGAGGGCAGCGTGAACACCTTGAACTGCTCCTCGGAGGTGATGCACACGCGGTGCGTGCCCTGCTCCGGCAGCGCCGCCACGCCGCGCTCTACCTGAGTGAGTGTACTCACCCTGGCTCCCTCGTGCGCGGTCAGCTTGTACTTGTTGTGCGGCTTGAGCGAGGGCAGCGTGAACACCTTGAACTGCTCCTCGGAGGTGATGCACACGCGGTGCGTGCCCTGCTCCGGCAGCGCCGCCACGCCGCGCTCTACCTGAGGGACCGCACCGGATATTAACGTATTCACTGCCAGCGACGCATATATGCGTTCACTGTCATATAAGTTTGTCCCTAGGTCACGCCCCCTGGCAGTGAAGGCGTAAACTTGTATTTTATTTTATTTATTTATTTAAACTTTATTGCACAAAACAAAAGTCAGTACAAATGGCGAACTTAATGCCTAATGGCATTCTCTACCAGTCAACCATAGGGCCAAACAGAGATGCTTCAAGTGGGTGCAGAGTAGAAAATTAATCGTTCGGAGAGCATTCAAGATACAAGTGAATACATGTATAAATACAATGATACATATATTTACATACTATAAGATGTATTTTATATATTATATAATAATAAATACGATGAAGTGTCTACTGCATAGGATGAGACATTATTCGAGCTCTAGTTCGAGCAGGTGCTTACGTAGCATCCGTTTGAAAACTACCTTGCTTGGGGCTTGTCTAATAGAGAGAGGGAGTGTATTCCAAAGACGACTTGCCTGAACGGCGAAAGAATTGGACATAAAACCAGAATGGTGCGAAGGAATGGCGAGTTTGAGAGTTCGGGAGGAACGAAGTTTACCGCCTGGACGGGGAGTTTGAAAAGTGAATTTACTTTTGAGGTATCCAGGAGCAGAAGGCTCAAACAGGATGGAGAACAGAGTACATAGGATCCTGAGGGATCTGCGACTACGTATGGGAAGCCAGTTAAGCTGACGCCGGAAGGACGAAACGTGATCATATTTACGGAGGCCGAAGATGAATCGTATCCCATTGTTAAGGAGGCGATCTAGTTTATTAAGGGACTCTTGAGTGATGTTAGTGAGGCACGCATCAGCATAATCAATAAGGGGCAGCACCAATGTCTGCACAAGCAGCTTTTTGGTGCTTACTGGGAGAAAATTTTTAAATTTATAAAGATTACGCAACGTACCGGTAACTTTTCGACTGACCTCCGACAGTTGACCTCGCCATGACAGGCTAGAGTCCAAGACTAAGCCAAGGTCCTTGACCTCTTTAGATATGGGAATGACATCGCCATTGAAGAGGATCGGTGCAACAGAGTCCACAGAGAGTTTCGAAAGTTGCCGCTGGCTACCCAACACTATAGCCTGACATTTAGTAGGATTGACACTGATGCCAAAACTACTTGACCAGTTAGCGATGTGCTGCAAATCGTCATTGAGTAGGGAGATGGCACAGTTTATGTCTCTGACATCAGCTTGGGTATAAATTTGCAAATCATCAGCGTACAGATGGTAAGAACTACGAAGTTTACTGGTGATGAGGTTAATGAAAACTGAGAAGAGAAGCGGAGAGAGGATACCACCTTGAGGCACCCCAGAGTTCAGGTCGCACCAATCAGACAATGAACGACTGTCACGAACTGCCTGGGACCGGTCAGAAAGATAGGAAGAAAACCACTCTGTTGCTTCAGAGGAGACCCGCAAATGTCGAAGGACCGCAAGTAGTAAGTCATGGTCAACCGCATTGAAGGCATTGGAGAAATCAATGAGCACTAGCACCGTGACCTTGTATCTCTGAAATGAGGATGACTGATGCTGAATTCTATGACATACTGTTAGTTGTATACGTAAACGTAGTTCAATATGTCATGATTAAAGAAAAACTTATTTTTTAATATCATAGGGGGCAAACGAGCGAACGGATCGCCTGATGGTGCGCGATTACCATCGACCATAGACATCTGCAACACCAGAGGAGTCACAAGTGCGTTGCGGGCCGCACAAGTCCTTCCTTGACGCTCTTTCCTTGAAGGTTTGAAGGTCTTATCGGTCCGGAAATACCGCAAGCGACAATTCATTCCATAATGCAGTCGTGCGAGGCCGGAAATTTCTAGAAAAACCCAATTGTGGACTACCAATTAAGAGATGAGCATGTGAAAAGGGAGCGAGTAACATACCTCCAAGGGATCCGGCAGCGGCACGGCGGCGCCGTCCAGCACGGTGATGCCTATGACGGGCGCGCGGTGTTTTAGTTGGATTTCTTTCGCGAGCGTGCACGTCACCTGACAACAGTACATATTGTTACAATGTTACATAGTCGTTGGAGTTGTCAAGGATAGCTGTAACAATCGAGAACAATTGACAAGTAGAGGAAAGTTTACATAAATATCGAAATATTTCATACTGAGAAATTCCCTATAATTAGGAAATAGAGAAATAAGCGCACTATTTTTTTTAGGACTATGAACAGTAGGTACAAGAAAGGTAATGTATAAATGAGCGCAGTACCGGTTCGTCTTTCCTCTTGTTGGTGTTGGGGATGTGCAGCGTGAAGGCGTACACGGTGCCGTTGTTGGTGCCCGCCCACAGCGTTGGAGTGGAATTTTGTGCTGGGAAACCAAAAAAAATATCATTTATTTTCTCGTAGTCAGACGTGGCTAAAAGTTATTGTGATACTCAGAATATATTTGTCGTCGCTCGCTTCGCTCGCTCATCCATGCATACACGTTAGGTTAGGTTAGAACTGCGAGCGCGGCAGCAGCGCACTTACTGTTGATGAGGAAGGTCCTGGCGAAGTAGAGACAGCGCACCATGGAGCCGAACCCGTCGTCGGTGGAGCGCGCCTCCACCGCGCGCTCCACCGGCTTCACGTTAGGTTTTGTTAGAGCTGCGAGCGCGGCAGCTAGCGCACTTACTGTTGATGAGGAAGGTCCTGGCGAAGTAGAGACAGCGCACCATGGAGCCGAACCCGTCGTCGGTGGAGCGCGCCTCCACCGCGCGCTCCACCGGCTTCACGTTAGGTTATGTTAGAGCTGCGAGCGCGGCAGCTAGCGCACTTACTGTTGATGAGGAAGGTCCTGGCGAAGTAGAGACAGCGCACCATGGAGCCGAACCCGTCGTCGGTGGAGCGCGCCTCCACCGCGCGCTCCACCGGCTTCACGTTAGGTTTTGTTAGAGCTGCGAGCGCGGCAGCTAGCGCACTTACTGTTGATGAGGAAGGTCCTGGCGAAGTAGAGACAGCGCACCATGGAGCCGAACCCGTCGTCGGTGGAGCGCGCCTCCACCGCGCGCTCCACCGGCTTCACGTTAGGTTAGGTTAGAGCTGCGAGCACGGCAGCTAGCGGACTTACTGTTGATGAGGAAGGTCCTGGCGAAGTAGAGACAGCGCACCATGGAGCCGAACCCGTCCTCGGTGGAGCGCGCCTCCACCGCGCGCTCCACCGGCTTCACGTTAGGTTAGGTTAGAGCTGCGAGCGCGGCAGCTAGCGCACTTACTGTTGATGAGGAAGGTCCTGGCGAAGTAGAGACAGCGCACCATGGAGCCGAACCCGTCGTCGGTGGAGCGCGCCTCCACCGCGCGCTCCACCGGCTTCACGTTAGGTTAGGTTAGAGCTGCGAGCGCGGCAGCTAGCGGACTTACTGTTGATGAGGAAGGTCCTGGCGAAGTAGAGACAGCGCACCATGGAGCCGAACCCGTCGTCGGTGGAGCGCGCCTCCACCGCGCGCTCCACCGGCTTCACGTTAGGTTAGGTTAGAGCTGCGAGCGCGGCAGCTAGCGGACTTACTGTTGATGAGGAAGGTCCTGGCGAAGTAGAGACAGCGCACCATGGAGCCGAACCCGTCGTCGGTGGAGCGCGCCTCCACCGCGCGCTCCACCGGCTTCACGTTAGGTTATGTTAGAGCTGCGAGCGCGGCAGCTAGCGCACTTACTGTTGATGAGGAAGGTCCTGGCGAAGTAGAGACAGCGCACCATGGAGCCGAACCCGTCGTCGGTGGAGCGCGCCTCCACCGCGCGCTCCACCGGCTTCACGTTAGGTTAGGTTAGAGCTGCGAGCGCGGCAGCTAGCGCACTTACTGTTGATGAGGAAGGTCCTGGCGAAGTAGAGACAGCGCACCATGGAGCCGAACCCGTCGTCGGTGGAGCGCGCCTCCACCGCGCGCTCCACCGGCTTCACGTTAGGTTATGTTAGAGCTGCGAGCGCGGCAGCTAGCGCACTTACTGTTGATGAGGAAGGTCCTGGCGAAGTAGAGACAGCGCACCATGGAGCCGAACCCGTCGTCGGTGGAGCGCGCCTCCACCGCGCGCTCCACCGGCTTCACGTTAGGTTAGGTTAGAGCTGCGAGCGCGGCAGCTAGCGCACTTACTGTTGATGAGGAAGGTCCTGGCGAAGTAGAGACAGCGCACCATGGAGCCGAACCCGTCGTCGGTGGAGCGCGCCTCCACCGCGCGCTCCACCGGCTTCACGTTAGGTTAGGTTAGAGCTGCGAGCGCGGCAGCTAGCGCACTTACTGTTGATGAGGAAGGTCCTGGCGAAGTAGAGACAGCGCACCATGGAGCCGAACCCGTCGTCGGTGGAGCGCGCCTCCACCGCGCGCTCCACCGGCTTCACGTTAGGTTAGGTTAGAGCTGCGAGCGCGGCAGCTAGCGGACTTACTGTTGATGAGGAAGGTCCTGGCGAAGTAGAGACAGCGCACCATGGAGCCGAACCCGTCGTCGGTGGAGCGCGCCTCCACCGCGCGCTCCACCGGCTTCACGTTAGGTTAGGTTAGAGCTGCGAGCGCGGCAGCTAGCGGACTTACTGTTGATGAGGAAGGTCCTGGCGAAGTAGAGACAGCGCACCATGGAGCCGAACCCGTCGTCGGTGGAGCGCGCCTCCACCGCGCGCTCCACCGGCTTCACGTTAGGTTAGGTTAGAGCTGCGAGCGCGGCAGCTAGCGGACTTACTGTTGATGAGGAAGGTCCTGGCGAAGTAGAGACAGCGCACCATGGAGCCGAACCCGTCGTCGGTGGAGCGCGCCTCCACCGCGCGCTCCACCGGCTTCACGTTAGGTTAGGTTAGAGCTGCGAGCGCGGCAGCTAGCGGACTTACTGTTGATGAGGAAGGTCCTGGCGAAGTAGAGACAGCGCACCATGGAGCCGAACCCGTCGTCGGTGGAGCGCGCCTCCACCGCGCGCTCCACCGGCTTCACGTTAGGTTAGGTTAGAGCTGCGAGCGCGGCAGCTAGCGCACTTACTGTTGATGAGGAAGGTCCTGGCGAAGTAGAGACAGCGCACCATGGAGCCGAACCCGTCGTCGGTGGAGCGCGCCTCCACCGCGCGCTCCACCGGCTTCACGTTAGGTTAGGTTAGAGCTGCGAGCGCGGCAGCTAGCGGACTTACTGTTGATGAGGAAGGTCCTGGCGAAGTAGAGACAGCGCACCATGGAGCCGAACCCGTCGTCGGTGGAGCGCGCCTCCACCGCGCGCTCCACCGGCTTCACGTCCGCGTCCGCCTCCACCGGGGACGCCAGGGGCTTCTTTGGAGGCTGAAACGATCAGTCAATGTCATGACGACGTGGTTGGCGCAGTGGTAGAGCAGCTGCCTATTGACACAAAACAGATAGGTACAGAAATCAATCTACATACAAGCGCGCTCATAGACATCACGGACACGTCAAACCGAGATATCGTGTCCGTGAGCAATGTCTATGTGTGCGTTTGCTCGAGCGCGCTTGTATGTAGATTGATTTCTGTATCTCTCTGTTTTGTGCTACTGAGCCGGCGGTTCGAAATCGAAACCCGGCAAGGGCAAATATTTGTGTGGTGAAATCGAATATTTGTACCTGGGTCTTGGGTATTTTTATTTATTTATTTATTTATTAAAAGGTTTGCCAACAGATACAACACTATACGAAATAACAATAAGAAACATGTGTACATGGAATGCCAGAGTGTCTATCCAATGATAGGCAAACACGACATGCATATCTAAAAGCTACTTAAACAATGTGAGGAGATAACATTACAAAGAAAATAACAATTTTAAATAACTACTACACTAACATTAAGTACTAAGTAGTTCACAAAACTATCAACTACGTAACATGACAGTTCCGAAGGAATATCTTAAATTTATTTAGTGACATAGCCAACAAGTCAATCCTGGTCACTTTGTATATTTTATTATGCTCCCTGCATATTCTAGGAATGACACTGTGAGATCCAAGATTAGTTCGATAGTTGTCCAAAGCAAAGGGACGGAAATTGGCTATGCGAGAGTTAGGTCTAGGTACCGTAAATCCAACTTTGTTCAATAATTGCGGAGAATCTATCAACCCAGTTATAATTTTGAATAGTAAGACCTGATCAGAGATCCAACGACGTTTCTCCAATGATGGTAAATTGAAAAAATTCAGTCGGTCTGTATAACTTGTTAGGGAGCGAAGTTTCTTCTGATGAACAGACAAGTAAAACAGAAAAAGCTTTTGTATCCTTTCGATCCGAACTTGGTGGCACTTATACTGAGGGTTCCATACACTAGAACAATACTCCAATACGCTTCTAACCAGCGCAAAGTAAGCAGTAATCAGAGCTGTTTTATTTTTAAAATTCTTGCAGTTGCGCCAAACGAAACCTAATAGTTTGTAAGCCTTACTAATAATCTCATCAATATGGGCGGTGAATGATAACTGGCTATCCAATATAACGCCCAGATCTCTCATTACTGAAACTTCTTCCAGGGGTACATTTTCTATGCAATATGATGTTATTAGGGGGTGCCGTTTTCTGTTGAATTTGATGTGCTTACATTTGTTTACATTCAAGGGCAATTTATTTAGACTGGACCACTCAAGAACGCGATTTAAATCCTCTTGCAAATGAAGTGCGTCAGATGGAGTATTTATTACTTTGAAGATTTTTAAGTCATCGGCAAAAAGTGAAAAGCTGGAGTTATGAATAACCTGTGACATGTCGTTAATGAAGGCTAGGAATAAGGTAGGCCCGAGGTGAGAACCTTGTGGTACGCCGGAAGGGGCTTCGAAACTTTTCGATTCCCGACCACAAACCACAACTTTTTGGGATCTCGAAGATAAGTAGCTCGAAAACCAGTTAAGTAATCTGCCATGGATTCCAAAGTTATCCAACTTATTTATTAGGATTTTATGGTCGACCCGATCGAAAGCTTTGCCTATGTCGGTGTATATTGCATCTACTTGCTGACCCTTATCCAGTGCTGCTGATAGCTCCGAAACAAGCAAAACAAGATTCGAGACAGTAGATTTATTTTCACGAAAACCAAGTTGCTGCGGTATGAGAAACGGCTTTAGGTGACTAATCAGTATTGGATTTACCAGTGATTCAAATACCTTCCCTAGGATTGAGAGCAGAGATATAGGCCTATAATTTTCAATGTCGTTAGCGCTACCTGTTTTAGGAATCGGTAGGACATTAGCTTTTTTCCAGACCGACGGAAAAATTCCACTTTCAAGAGAATAAATTACAGAAAGAGGATAAGCTAAACTACTTGCACAGTTTGCAACAAAAAATCCCGGAATGCGGTCAGGCCCCGACCCTTTACTTTTATCTACATTTTTAAATGCTCTCTCGACCACGCTTGGGGTAAATTGAATTTTCCCTAACGTACTGTGACAGACAACGTTTACTGGTGCTGGAAAAGGTGTATTATTAATACCTGAGCTATTTGTCACATACACTGAGGAAAAATTGCGGTAGGCGTTGTCAGTTTAACATTTCTTAGTTGCATTTCGCCAGGCATGGTACCTTTGTTTTGCCGCTTGGATTTTATAAATGACCAAAAGGCTTTCATATTGTTTTTAGAGATGGACTCTTCAATGGTCTTCATGTAAATAGCATAGCTTTCCTTAATAAGTCGATGGCATTTTGCTCTAGCCTCCTTAAAATCAAGATTATCTATGGGATTATTGTATTTCTTTACTTTCTGACGCAATTTTTCTTTATTTTTAATTAGTTTTATCAAATCTTTAGTATACCAAATAGGATATTGATACTTATTTTTTGTTTTTAGTGGTACACATTTAGTTATGATTTCTTCGATCTCACGATAAAAAACTTCGACCATGTCATTTACCCCACGCAGGGGCTTGAGAGCACTTACCCAGTCAACATCATCAAGCTGCTTGTTAATAATGGAATAGTCCGCTGCAAAGAAATTAGGCTGTCTAATGTTCGGAGGCTTAATAAACTCAATATGTGGAAAAAGTATATCGATTAGCAAGGGAGGATGATATGGATCTATTTTAGACAGTGGATCAGCAAGCTTGGTCTCTACATAGACGTTCGAACAAAATACAAGATCCAACATTTTCTCATCTACGTTCCTAATTAGATTAAATTGTTTAAGATCATTAAGAGACATAAAATCAGATAAGGCAGTTCCTAGACCTGTTGAGCAAGAGTCCAAATGAGCGACAGTTGACTCGGTATTTTTAGCATCAGGACTCCAGCCAATACATCCAATATTGAAATCACCAACAGCCAAAATCGTAGTACCAACGCCAAACGACGATTTATGTATTTAAGTATAAATATTTATCTATATATGTATGTAAATCGTCGTCTAGTACTCATAACACAAGCCTACTATAGCATAATTTGAGACTAGATCGATTTGTGTGAAGTTTCCCGACATTTATATTTAATGAGATTGAGAGTCGAACCTAAGTAATAGTATTTATTATTTTTTTTAACCTCCGACCAAAAAAGAGGGGTGTTATAAGTTTAACATGTGTATCTGTGTGTTTGTCTGTGGCATTGTAGCCCCCAAACGGATGGACCAACTTGAGTGCGGTTTTTTAATAGAAATAATTGTTCGTCGAGATGGTTCTTAGCTATAATTGGTAGAAATAGGATTAGTTTTTTTTTTTTTTATTTATTTATATCAACAGTTTTTTTACAAAGTTTTAAATGTTGTATTGCCACTTTTGGAAACCCGGGAGGTTTATATAATAGTGGCAAGATGGTTATAAGTTTCCAAGATATTCAGCTTTAATTGGAACAAGTGACAAGATCTCAGCTAATATTGAATCTGAATTCCAAATTTTGTAGTTATGTTCAGTTTCAGTAGCATTTTCTACGTCACCAATTGAATGAGGGTCTCATATAACCTGCTACTTGTGTCAGGGGTGATTTAATTTTTAAATGTTTTTTTGAAATTAGGTTACCTAACCTATGTAATAAGAGGGATAAATAGTCACGATTTCTCTTTAACACCGCTATAGATGGGCATTAACTCTGACACATCGCTTCGGGGTTAAAGGTATCTTGCGGTGGCTACCTGCGCGGGCGAGGCGGGGCTGGCGGCGCTGGCGGCGCGGCGCTGCGAGCGGCCCTTGCGCAGGCGCCGGAACGACTCGCGCAGCGACTTCTTGAACGACTTGCGCCGCGAGATCGGCGTGTCGCCCGCGCCGGAGTGGTCTGCGAACAAATATCATGGATTCATTACTTTCTCAATTTTTCTGTCTTAATCATCATTATTACAAAAAAAAAAAAAAATTAAAAATATCATTTTGAAACAAAACATTCTGAGCGTCGTGTTCTAGGTTTTCGGGGTGTAGCGTCCAAAAAGGCCATCTTAAGGATATGTCATACGCACCGTGCGGGTTGAGCGTGCACATGACGGCGAGCGCCTTCGCTTGCAGCGCTTCGAGCGCGCACAGCCCGTGCGCCGTGCCCGCGCACACCACGCCCCACTCCCACTGTATATGTCATACGCACCGTGCGGGTTGAGCGTGCACTTGACGGCGAGCGCCTTCGCTTGCAGCGCGTCGAGCGCGCACAGCCCGTGCGCCGTGCCCGCACCCACCACGCCCCACTCCCACTGTATATGTCATACGCACCGTGCGGGTTGAGCGTGCACTTGACGGCGAGCGCCTTCGCTTGCAGCGCGTCGAGCGCGCACAGCCCGTGCGCCGTGCCCGCGCACACCACGCCCCACTCCCACTGTATATGTCATACGCACCGTGCGGGTTGAGCGTGCACATGACGGCGAGCGCCTTCGCTTGCAGCGCTTCGAGCGCGCACAGCCCGTGCGCCGTGCCCGCGCACACCACGCCCCACTCCCACTGTATATGTCATACGCACCGTGCGGGTTGAGCGTGCACTTGACGGCGAGCGCCTTCGCTTGCAGCGCGTCGAGCGCGCACAGCCCGTGCGCCGTGCCCGCACCCACCACGCCCCACTCCCACTGTATATGTCATACGCACCGTGCGGGTTGAGCGTGCACTTGACGGCGAGCGCCTTCGCTTGCAGCGCGTCGAGCGCGCACAGCCCGTGCGCCGTGCCCGCGCACACCACGCCCCACTCCCACTGTATATGTCATACGCACCGTGCGGGTTGAGCGTGCACTTGACGGCGAGCGCCTTCGCTTGCAGCGTTTCGAGCGCGCACAGCCCGTGCGCCGTGCCCGCGCACACCACGCCCCACTCCCACTGTATATGTCATACGCACCGTGCGGGTTGAGCGTGCACTTGACGGCGAGCGCCTTCGCTTGCAGCGCGTCGAGCGCGCACAGCCCGTGCGCCGTGCCCGCGCCCACCACGCCCCACTCCCACTGTATATGTCATACGCACCGTGCGGGTTGAGCGTGCACTTGACGGCGAGCGCCTTCGCTTGCAGCGCTTCGAGCGCGCACAGCCCGTGCGCCGTGCCCGCGCACACCACGCCCCACTCCCACTGTATATGTCATACGCACCGTGCGGGTTGAGCGTGCACTTGACGGCGAGCGCCTTCGCTTGCAGCGCGTCGAGCGCGCACAGCCCGTGCGCCGTGCCCGCGCCCACCACGCCCCACTCTCACTGTATATGTCATACGCACCGTGCGGGTTGAGCGTGCACTTGACGGCGAGCGCCTTCGCTTGCAGCGCGTCGAGCGCGCACAGCCCGTGCGCCGTGCCCGCGCACACCACGCCCCACTCCCACTGTATATGTCATACGCACCGTGCGGGTTGAGCGTGCACTTGACGGCGAGCGCCTTCGCTTGCAGCGCGTCGAGCGCGCACAGCCCGTGCGCCGTGCCCGCGCCCACCACGCCCCACTCTCACTGTATATGTCATACGCACCGTGCGGGTTGAGCGTGCACTTGACGGCGAGCGCCTTCGCTTGCAGCGCGTCGAGCGCGCACAGCCCGTGCGCCGTGCCCGCGCACACCACGCCCCACTCCCACTGTATATGTCATACGCACCGTGCGGGTTGAGCGTGCACTTGACGGCGAGCGCCTTCGCTTGCAGCGCGTCGAGCGCGCACAGCCCGTGCGCCGTGCCCGCGCACACCACGCCCCACTCCCACTGTATATGTCATACGCACCGTGCGGGTTGAGCGTGCACTTGACGGCGAGCGCCTTCGCTTGCAGCGCGTCGAGCGCGCACAGCCCGTGCGCCGTGCCCGCGCCCACCACGCCCCACTCCCACTGTATATGTCATACGCACCGTGCGGGTTGAGCGTGCACTTGACGGCGAGCGCCTTCGCTTGCAGCGCGTCGAGCGCGCACAGCCCGTGCGCCGTGCCCGCGCCCACCACGCCCCACTCCCACTGTATATGTCATACGCACCGTGCGGGTTGAGCGTGCACTTGACGGCGAGCGCCTTCGCTTGCAGCGCGTCGAGCGCGCACAGCCCGTGCGCCGTGCCCGCGCACACCACGCCCCACTCCCACTGTATATGTCATACGCACCGTGCGGGTTGAGCGTGCACTTGACGGCGAGCGCCTTCGCTTGCAGCGCGTCGAGCGCGCACAGCCCGTGCGCCGTGCCCGCGCCCACCACGCCCCACTCCCACTGTATATGTCATACGCACCGTGCGGGTTGAGCGTGCACTTGACGGCGAGCGCCTTCGCTTGCAGCGCGTCGAGCGCGCACAGCCCGTGCGCCGTGCCCGCGCCCACCACGCCCCACTCCCACTGTATATGTCATACGCACCGTGCGGGTTGAGCGTGCACTTGACGGCGAGCGCCTTCGCTTGCAGCGCGTCGAGCGCGCACAGCCCGTGCGCCGTGCCCGCGCACACCACGCCCCACTCCCACTGTATATGTCATACGCACCGTGCGGGTTGAGCGTGCACTTGACGGCGAGCGCCTTCGCTTGCAGCGCGTCGAGCGCGCACAGCCCGTGCGCCGTGCCCGCGCCCACCACGCCCCACTCCCACTGTATATGTCATACGCACCGTGCGGGTTGAGCGTGCACTTGACGGCGAGCGCCTTCGCTTGCAGCGCGTCGAGCGCGCACAGCCCGTGCGCCGTGCCCGCGCCCACCACGCCCCACTCCCACTGTATATGTCATACGCACCGTGCGGGTTGAGCGTGCACTTGACGGCGAGCGCCTTCGCTTGCAGCGCGTCGAGCGCGCACAGCCCGTGCGCCGTGCCCGCGCCCACCACGCCCCACTCCCACTGTATATGTCATACGCACCGTGCGGGTTGAGCGTGCACTTGACGGCGAGCGCCTTCGCTTGCAGCGCGTCGAGCGCGCACAGCCCGTGCGCCGTGCCCGCGCACACCACGCCCCACTCCCACTGTATATGTCATACGCACCGTGCGGGTTGAGCGTGCACTTGACGGCGAGCGCCTTCGCTTGCAGCGCGTCGAGCGCGCACAGCCCGTGCGCCGTGCCCGCGCACACCACGCCCCACTCCCACTGTATATGTCATACGCACCGTGCGGGTTGAGCGTGCACTTGACGGCGAGCGCCTTCGCTTGCAGCGCGTCGAGCGCGCACAGCCCGTGCGCCGTGCCCGCGCACACCACGCCCCACTCCCACTGTATATGTCATACGCACCGTGCGGGTTGAGCGTGCACTTGACGGCGAGCGCCTTCGCTTGCAGCGCGTCGAGCGCGCACAGCCCGTGCGCCGTGCCCGCGCCCACCACGCCCCACTCCCACTGTATATGTCATACGCACCGTGCGGGTTGAGCGTGCACTTGACGGCGAGCGCCTTCGCTTGCAGCGCGTCGAGCGCGCACAGCCCGTGCGCCGTGCCCGCGCACACCACGCCCCACTCCCACTGCGCAGCCAGCGCTGTCACTGCTGCCGGCGGCGACAGCTGGACCACTGATGTTGCCTGCAGAACGGTACATACATTATTAGTAAAACGGACATGCGTACCACTGTTGCTGCTGAGCGAGAGATCCGAGCGGGGCGGCCATACGAGTGAGCGAAAGACAAGAACCGCACACCACTGCCGCTCGCCGCTAAGCCCGAAGTCGTGGCCGGGCCGTAAGTATACTTCTAGCCACAATAGCCCGTGCCTCTTTTTATGTTGCACTAACATAGTTACATTATTTTCGTTTGTACAATTGTACGACTCAGCGATCGGAGTAGATAGAGAATACAGTAAGATAGAGCAGAAGATCTCAGGATTTTTTTATATTAGCAATCCTAAGCTAGCGGAATTTAAATTACCTAAATTTTAATATGGAATATTACACTTAGATGGATTAGACTGCCTTGCCATAAAGGAGAGTCAAGTATAAATAAATGAAAACAAAAGACAGCCATTCCAATCAACCAACTAGACAACTAAATAAAGCTTCAAATGTTGTCATAAACACTGACCTGGTAACCCTGCGGGAAGGTGAGCGAGCCGGAGCGCAGCGTCAGCTGGTCGTGCCCCTTCCACACGAACCCGTCGCGGTCCGACACGATGTTCACTGATACCGACTGTAATACAAACATGTCACATTAGCAACACAACCCGAATCTTGGCCGTCCCATACACAAAGGTACCAGGAGAGTTTAAAACGGGTTCTAATTCGTTTCAACATGGAAATTAAAATCAACCCCTAATACAAATTTAACCTTAAGGCGCGTACATACACATTATCCGCGGCACCAGGCGCGGCTTTTTTGGGCCCGAGTAAACGCCCGTTTGCCGCGCGCGCCAATAAATTTTGTAGACCGCGATCGCAAGCGATCCAGCTCCAATTTCGAACAGCCACAGACTACACTTCGTTATTCATCTTCTCGAATACTTTCTTCCTGGTACTCATTGCCGCGCGAGCCAATTTTGTATAAAAACAACCGTCCCAATTGCGCGTGCGGCATCGACTGAAACTACTTTGATGCGGCTTCAAACACCGACAGTGAACGGTTCGTCTCGCGGCACGTTCGAGCGCGGCGAAATTAGAGCTGCCGCGCGAGTGAATCTTCGCGCATTTGCCGCGCGTAATGTGGACGCACCTTTACAGTAAGATACAGTCAAGTCTCTCCTCAAAAGATTAGTTAAACTCACCTTAACTTCAGCAGTGTTTGAAGACGTCTTTAGGCTGGCAATGACGATGTGTCCCGCCGCGCCACCGATCGTCAGCATGCCAGACAATGGACAGAGAATCACCTGAAATATAACACTAGTTTAGAATTTAGATGTATATTTTATTTTGCAAAAATTTAGGCTCGAGGGTGAAATTATATCAAATTAAATTTAATACAGTTTAAGCTTCTGCCAAAATACAAGTTAAAGTAACAAAACCATTAGTATTAAACGCATAAATAACTGGAGTTACTGAATATCGAACCACAGACATGGTCCTCTTATCATCCATTTCTTATTCTTGACGAAACAGGATATAAATACGAATGATTTGCTATTTTTATAGACTAAAACAGAGCAATTGGTTACTCACTCGTTTGACGGCGAGCCTGGGGTCGTCGCTGTACGGGTCGAAGGTGCCGACCCGTTTGAACGGCGGCCATTCTTCCTCGTCCGTCTGACTGTCGTTGGTCTCGCCTATTTCCTCACCGCTACAAACAAAACGTTATTATTATAGTTTACTTATTCAACTTACAAGGTTTATTATAATATAAAGCTTGAGAAAGGGGCCAGAACAACAGATAAATATAGAAAAAGCAGTAAGCAGGCCACTATTTGGCACATGAAAAAGTAATGAAAGTCGACTCAAAAGATGATGAACATAATAAACATAAATATATCAGCTTTTATTTGCAAGGCATAAAACACACGGTAGAACAAAAATGTTGATGCTGGCTGTGCATCACAAATCATAGTTGTGAGCATATGTACAATGAGCTACAGAATTGCATGGCCGTGCATTTGTGAAACACATAGTACAAAGAAAAAATAACGCAGTATGTATAATATTATGTATGGAACTATAGGTCTACAATTAGGGTTATTTCTAGTCCTGTGACAATGTTATATATTTTTTAAACAGTTTCTCAATAAAAAAAAACTGTAGAACTAGATTGTGATAGACAGCCAGCGAAGAACGAGTAAGCAGGCAGTGACGTAAAACATGCTTACAGAATGTTAGTGTTACCTCGGAGACGACCTTTTCAGCCCGCTTTGTAGCAAACGATAAGCAAAACATTCGTTAGCTGACGTTAGTGTTATTTTAAAGAGGCCCAATTTCGAGTAGCTGTTATTTTTTCTATATATCGATACCTTAGAGCATAAGAGCACAATCGTACTAACTTTTCGGAAAAAGTATATGCAATTACGATGTTAATGCACAACTCTGTGGCTTAAATTGCATTGGCAAAATATTTGTAATTAGTACGAGTACGAGTGTGAACTAAGGTAACGATATATGATGGCACAACACAGTGGCTCCACTTCGCCTGATGGTAAGCAAAAGGGGAAACCCAAGTCGTTAATATTTAGTTGGTATTCAACAAGTAACATGTATATAGCGATAAAAGCATATTGCTTAACTCAGGTGTTGCTAAGTAAATCATTATAACGCAAAACGCCAAGGCATACCAACACCGAGATCAGACCTCTTTAGGCAACATTGGAAGCTAAACACGCCTGGCATGATAATGAAAACATAATCTTATAACCTTATGCGATATTGCTTTAATAATGTTTTTAATTTGACTATGACTAAGCCATAGCTGTGCAAATCATTGGAATTCTTTTGAGACACGCTTAAATGACAATTTATGAACGAATACCTAGTATTACATCATCATTAGTAAGGGCAAACTTCTGCACGGGTCATTGCGTATCTTCAATTACTTTTCTAATAATTATTTAATCTACATAGCGTTAAAGATGGACAATCACTTCAATCAGCAATCGGCCAGAACGGAATAGTTCATGCCATCAATAAATCACCTACATAAATTTTTGGAGCATTCTATCAGAATATCGGACAATTGACGCTATTCTATTTATACTGACATAAAAAAGTAAGAAAGCCAATTTTTGGCATGTCAATATTTTATAACTAGAATTTTGTATTGATAATGAAATCTTGGACTTTTATGTTAAGGTAGTTTTCACAGCGGTGATGTGCCCGACAAAGCAGACGTTCTGGTGGAATGCACCCATTTATGAATTTCGCGAATGTTCTATCGACCGGGTGTTAATTGAGCGCTCATCTCTCGGCCTTCAAATAGGTCGGTTGTCCTGAATCAACCGGCGTAGTGTTCAGCAGTCGGCCGCTCACCTGAACAGCTGCGCGGTGGTGTACTTGTAGAGCGGCGTCATGGCGACGCCGGTGACGTCCCAGAAGCGCACGGAGCCGTCCTCGTGCCCGGTGAGCAGCAGCTGGCGCTGCTCGGGCGCCGCGCCGCTCACCACGCCGCCCGAGATCGTACTGTTCAGCAGTCGGCCGCTCACCTGAACAGCTGCGCGGTGGTGTACTTGTAGAGCGGCGTCATGGCGACGCCGGTGACGTCCCAGAAGCGCACGGAGCCGTCCTCGTGCCCGGTGAGCAGCAGCTGGCGCTGCTCGGGCGCCGCGCCGCTCACCACGCCGCCCGAGATCGTACTGTTCAGCAGTCGGCCGCTCACCTGAACAGCTGCGCGGTGGTGTACTTGTAGAGCGGCGTCATGGCGACGCCGGTGACGTCCCAGAAGCGCACGGAGCCGTCCTCGTGCCCGGTGAGCAGCAGCTGGCGCTGCTCGGGCGCCGCGCCGCTCACCACGCCGCCCGAGATCGTACTGTTCAGCAGTCGGCCGCTCACCTGAACAGCTGCGCGGTGGTGTACTTGTAGAGCGGCGTCATGGCGACGCCGGTGACGTCCCAGAAGCGCACGGAGCCGTCCTCGTGCCCGGTGAGCAGCAGCTGGCGCTGCTCGGGCGCCGCGCCGCTCACCACGCCGCCCGAGATCGTACTGTTCAGCAGTCGGCCGCTCACCTGAACAGCTGCGCGGTGGTGTACTTGTAGAGCGGCGTCATGGCGACGCCGGTGACGTCCCAGAAGCGCACGGAGCCGTCCTCGTGCCCGGTGAGCAGCAGCTGGCGCTGCTCGGGCGCCGCGCCGCTCACCACGCCGCCCGAGATCGGCCACGCGCCCGCTGAGTACACGTTCTCCGTTTGCTGCTGGCCTGGTACAAAAAAGAACATTACGTAACAAGGGTGGTAAACGAGGAATTACAAACGAGTGTCTATTAGAAGCCCGAAGCCGAAGGCAAGGGCTTTAATGACACAAGTTTGGAATTCCTTTACCACCAGAGTCACGTACGACGTTTTTCATCACACTTTGAAGTAAATAAAACAAAAGTAGTAATAGTCAAAATCAAAATTACTTACCGCCCTAGGGCGTAATATACAATTTACCGCCCGGTTTTCTTGCATGTAAACCCTTAAAGTGTGATAAAAATTACTTACCGCCCTAGGGCGTTATTTACGACTTCCCGCCCGCTTTTCTAGCATGTAAGCCCTTCTTTACGAGCAGTGTGATGAAAACGTTCATAATTGACTTCACGGAGACGGAAATCATAGTAGCCGAAGTAAAACGTCATCAACACCAACGAGCAGTGGCGGATTAAGGGTCGAGAGCGCCCTAGGCAAACACATCATCGGCGCCCCTCAAGCGACCATATATTAATTTGCTAGAGGATAGGAAGCTTAATGAGGTGAAAACGCGAGCGTAGCGAGCGAATTTGGAAGGGACGGTTTATGACAACACGTGATAAGAATGCGAGCGTAGCGAGCGCGAAATTTTTCGAAAGGAAGGGTCAAAACAGCTCTGTTTTAACCCTTCCTTTCGAAAAATTTCGAGATGAAAACGTGAGCGCCGAGCACAAAATTTTTCAAAAGGGTAAAAAAAAATTCAGATGAAAACGCGAGCGTAGCGAGCGCGAAATTTTTCATTAGCAATAACGTAAATTGATTTTCCGCACTAGCATCAAAATTCAATATAATTTTCGGTCCCGACGGAGAGATCTTGCTACGAGCCGAAGATCGAGTCGAATCACAAAGCTTCGTCAACCGAGCGAGCGAAGCACCTCCGTTACAACGTGGCCAAACATTTTTTCGTATGTCCGGATTGTCCAGTTGTCCAGACTGCCGGCTGTTCTCGCCTACCGGTTGCATTTCCCAACCGATTCTCATGAAATTTTGTCACTATTAGGTTCGATAATTAATTCTTCGATTTAGTTTTTCGTTTTCTTTCACAAAATGGCGGCAATATTGGGGCTAAAAAAATACAAATTTCAGTTATTTGGAAACAAACTCTTCTTTCTTCTCTTCGGCTCACAGAGCCACTAGAGTAGCTCTATTTTTTTTGCATCTAGTTTTATGGACCAGTTCTACTTCGGTACACTCGTCGCCACTCCTTTCGTTGAATCATCTTCCGTAAGTTTTACCTACTGACGGTATCTGACACACTGACGATTACATCACCGATCCCTCTAGCCCCTGATGGCCGTCTACTCTCCCTTGCATACTTATTACAAACATTTTGTGGACGAACTGGAATGGATTGATATTATTACTTTCTGAATTAATTGAAATATGACAGGTGACTGGACAATATTTTTGCATGTCTTTTATATTGTGTATGTTGTCGCAAACTTACTAACATATTTAATTTTATGACGTTTTAATAGGAAAAAAAAACATGTTTTTCTTAGTTATAATACTGATAATACTGGCAAAGGCGCGCGCTGCACGCGCCCCTTTGGAACCTCGCGCCCCTAGGCACGTGCCTACTTTGCCTTAGGGATAATCCGCCACTGCCAACGAGAAGCCGAAATTCGAAGTCACTAGTGACAGATGTCACCGTGATTACATTTCTTAGAAAAGTGTTAATAAAATCAAGTATGTATAGTGAGGATATAGCCTACATAAAAATTAGCTCGTGACTGTAGCAATTACAATGTTGTTAGTAACTCGAAAATCGTAGTTTTAAAGAACGACCCGATATACGTCACCATGGCAACGAGTAACAGACATCGCCCCCTTACCAGCGGCCACGATGTTGTCGTAGACGTTGGAGGCGACGTTGTCGACGAGCTGCGCGGTGGTGACGGCGGACGCGTGGATGGACACCAGGTACGGCAGCCGCAGCGGCCGCCAGCGCGCGTCGCACAGGTCTATCACCACCAGTTCCTCTTCTGCTAGCACCACCTGTGATAAAGGCGATTATTATCAGTCACAGACAACCCCCACTAGACGGAGCATGTAAGGCGACCCGCGCGCACCAACGATATGGTACGGCAGAACATTACAGTATGAACACGGCGGCCACCGTTTAGTTGCGTCCTTGTTTATGATCCATGCGTACGTCAACGAAAAAAGAAATTAAATAAATAACATGGTAAATTGTAGTGTTAAGTGGTGTAGAGAGACCTCATAAACATGGACGCAACTAAACGGTGGCCGCCGTGTTGGTACTTTAATGTTTTGCCGTACCATATCGTTGGTGCGCGCGGGTCGCCTTACATGTGCCTTACATGCTCCGTCTAGTGGTGGTGGTCTGTGTTATCAGTATGCCATGTCGCTTCGTCGAGAGAACAAAACTTCTCATCTGTGGGATTATTTATGTGTGTCTTGTCACTAGAGGGCTGTCACTCGCGTATTGGTTCAGAAGAATTACTGTGTCTCCATACAAAGCATATGGCGTCACTAGATAAACTAGACTTCACATGTCACGCGACTTAGCATCACCTGTCTTGCTCGCACGGTATTGAAAGGAAAGTGACGGGTAGTATTTGTCGCGCGACAAATATTCGCGTGTCATAGGGTGAGGAAAGTACGAATTTGAAGACAGGAGCTACTATATCTTTTTCTAGAAATAACGGGTGACAGAGTTTTGAAATGAAAATACACGCTGAAGATATGATGTTGAAGATGCTAATAATTATAAGAGTTCCCTCCCTTTAAGCGAGGATTAGCGTTAATGGAACAGTGCATTGCATTGTATTTAATACGATTGCAAGCAAGCTCGCGGTGGGAAGCACCTTAAGGGCTGCCACAGAAGTTCGGAATTTTCGTTCGGTTGTCGTACGGAATGACAGCAAGCGAGACACTGCCATATGGCAGACAGAGACAGAGCCACTTTCCGTCATTCCGGACGGAAGCCTCACTCACCAAGGCAGCGGCGACCTGGTTGACGGTCTGTGTCTGCAGCAGCGCGGGCGTGTCGGGCCGCTCCTCTTGCAGCGGCGCGCCGTCCGGCGGCACCGCCGTCGTCGTGAACAGGTCTATCACCTGCGAACCAGATCTCGGTAAACAAATCGGCCAAGTGCGAGTCGGACTCGCGCACCGAGGGTTCCTTCCAAACACTTATCCCATCTTAATTAGTCGGGTTAACACGTCGTATGCGATGTAAAAAGAGAACACAGATGTTGGTCACTTCGTAAGTGAAAGAGCAGTGAAGCTCGTTTCGATGCTTGTAATGACAATGAAGTGACCAACATCTGTGTTCTTTTTGTTTAAGAGTAAACCTTATTTTGTTTGATTTAAAGACTAATTTAGTGTAAAAGTAATTTGCACTTATAACGCCTTACATTTCGAAGTGGCAGCTGTGGCCATCGTTAACAATACAGATTATAAGTATTGTTCATCGGGTACAAAGCTAATGGGATTCGCTTAGCAAATGGAATTCGAACTATAATCGACTAATATTTTAACGTAAGGTTCAAATGTCCCGCACGGTTGGTTAATTTTGCACCTGCACGCCGGATACAAATGAGGTGCAAAGTTACCGCAACCGATCACGTTTGTTGTATTGGAAGCCCCCTGAAATATTTATTGCGGCAACAGAAATACATTATCTGTGAACATTTCAACTAAGCCAGAAGGCCTCTTAGATTTTTTAGCTATGTTGAGAACAACATAGCAGAAATTTTAGCAATTAAATTTTGTCACATCACACTGCATGATACAGTTATGGTAATGATTCGGTTTGTTGTGCTAGAAATGCACGGATTTTACTTCAAAAGAATCTACGTAGTCCCAATTTTGCTTTTAATACATTCTGTAGAATACTCACTCTGCTGGTGAAGTCGAACGCGACGTGTTTCTCTCCCTGCTGTACTGTGACTGTGTATTTGTCTGAGTATGACGCTCGAGGCATGCCACCTGAAACAGTACGTCGATGTTAAGTCCCGGATTTTAAAGTTCCATTTTGCAAAGTGCACTCGAGTTCATATATATGACCATTCCCAAAGCTCACATGAATTAGCTCAGACACTTTAGTCAAAGTCAAAGTAAGTAATCGTATGTACTATTGTAACATTCTTTACAGCGGTTATGTGTGAGATTTATAAATTTTATTAAATCTGAAATCGACGTCATGTTTCCTAAGACTAAGAACAGATTTCCCTATCTCCTATCTCTTATAGTTTGTGACTGCTCCCTACTCTGCCCATCTGGATTGATCACCCGGGATATTGATCAATCTGTTCAAATGTACCTATATTTACATTTATTTTTTGAAGCCTTGGGAATACTCATATTATATTAACACGACTGTATATAAATGTTTACAAATGAAGCGAAAATTTAAAAATTTAATGGTTCGGACAGGATTCGAACCTGCGTTTCCAACGGCTTTCCGCGTCAACACGGGCGTCCTCCCAATTGGACCACCGAACCAGATGTCAGAGCCATTGAATTTTTCAACCAGTTGCTTCAACATGCCTTAGGGTGGCATCGTAGCGCCATCTACCGTAAAGATTTAGACTTTTACGTCGGCACCATCGTCTCAAATTTGTTGAGAATCGAATGTTTACAAATGAAGCGAAAATTTAAAAATTTCAATTTTCGCTTCATTTATAAACATTTAGTTTACGTTAGCAGACGTTACAGCTTTAATTAAAATAAGTAATTCGGGTGTAGCACATCGTTACTATCGATTCTGAACAAATTTGAGACGATGGTGCCGACGATAAAGTCTAAATCTTTACGGTAGATGGCGCTACGATGCCACCCTAAGGCATGTTGAAGCATCTGGTTGAAAAATTCAATGGCTCTGACATCTGGTTCGGTGGTCCAATTGGGAGGACGCCCGTGTTGACCCGGAAAGCCGTTGGAAACGCAGGTTCAAATCCTGTCCGATCCATTAAATTTTTCAATTTTCGCTTCATTTGTAAACAGATAGTTTAAGTTAGCAGACGTTACTGCTTTAATTAAAATACGACTGTACATAAATTAGGACTAGGTAAGGTAGGTTGCGAAACAGATAGTTCATGAAAAGATGTGAAACCCACCGGCGTAGATTGTGATCTCCTCGCCGCTGACGCTGGTGCGGTTGAGGATCCTGGTGATGGCCTTGCAGGGGTAGGGCCCGTACGGCGTCACGGGCTCCTTCAGGGGCCGGTCGCTGGCCCCGCCGCCCACCTCCCACGTCACGTATGAACCGTCGTTGTGGGATGATGTGAAGTGATCGCCTGGAAATATAAAAATGTGGTTTAGTTGAGTAGTTAGAAATGTTGAGAATATTTCCTAAGACTCGTGGGCATTACATATGCAGAAAAATATAGACTGTGTAGTTGTAGGTGCGTTTGTGTTGGAGCAACGTAGAGAACCTTCTTTGATTCATGCGGGCCTATGATGGTTGCTTTTATCAAGCGATAAATAAGTGACAAAGCATCCGTCACGTTTTGACACAATGCGAGTGTGAGTACAAATACTTATATTTATCATGTGATAAGCGCATCCATCATAGGCCCCCTGGATGAAAAGAAAGGACTTATGGACGGGAAAGCCGTCAATAAGAACTATCTCTCCCTCGTTTATGAAATTACGCATCGTGATATGGCTAGCCGAATTGTAGCTATTATTCCTTGAGATTTACGGGGGTTATTTCCAACGCCGCGCTAAGTTTAATTTAAAAGGCTGATTTAACATTTTGACACAGTCATATATGAAAAAATAACCATAAATAGTTACCATGATCATCATCATGATTCGATCACTGTGAGGATAGGCAACAGAGCATTTTCTTATTGATACCTCAAACTGATGGTAAGTGACTACAGGGTTATGATGTAGCTTGCTGGTTCAGTAACAGGCTACTCGGTGTTGTCTTGAAGATACCCTAGTTATATTCAGGGTATACACGCGAGCGAGTTCCGTAACTTAGTGGTTCGCGTTAGAAATGATTAGATACGCATTATAGTTATCAGGTTATCACTTACCATCATCGTTCCAGCACAGACTCTCGAGCTGCTGGTTGGACACGAAGGTATGCGTGGGCGCGGAGCTGGCGCGGTCCCAGAGCACCACCAGCCCGCGGCTGTACCCGACCAGCACGCGCGCCGGCGTCCTGGGGTGCTCGCACACCGCCTCCACCGCGCCGGGGTTCACTTTGAAGTCTTCTGGGCAGCTGGAATGATTAAGAGGAACTTCATTAAAATCATTAAAAAATAGACCGGTGGCGTATTGTATAATACAATACGCGAACAATTTGTATTAGTAATGATTCCATGAGTTGCAAAATCCCATGGCGATGTCTATTTAAAAAGTTGGATATCAGAGTGGAGTACCTATTATTCCAAATTTCGGTTAATGATTAAGACAGACGATAGCAGTATTCACCTATTGACCGTCGTCTGGAAACTGACTTGCACCATAAATTATCGTAATTCTACACTTCGGCCTGGCCACGATTCGCACAAGCGGAGCGGCGAGCGGCGGCCATAGGTGGGAGCGGAAGGTAAGAGTGCGGTGTCCCGCTCACTCCTATGGCCACCGCTCGCCGCTGCGCTTGTCGAGAGAAATCGTGGGGTATTGGACCGTATTGTAAGATAAGATAAGATAAGATATTTATTGAATAATAACTTATTATACAGTAATAATAACAATAGCCTAAGACATTCTATGTGCAAAAAATGACATGCGCCTGAACTAGGATTCCCTGTGTTTCAGGCATATAGAGGACTAACTTATTAACAATTTCTTAAATAAATAATCATAAACACATGAAACAATAATTTAGTTCTTATTAAATAGTTTGATAAATTATAGATCGGATACAAAAATATTAAATTAGAATGAATACATGAAAATCAACTTAGAACAATCAGTAACTTCTCTGTATCTTCGTATGACATATTTTGTAGCGCTTCTTGGAGTGTTCTCTTACATTTCGCGTAGCTGAGCGGATATATATCCAGCTTCGTATTAAGCCTACTGTACAGAAGAGGACCCAGCGAAACAAAAAATCTAAAACAGAAGTGAAGTTCTTCGAATAGTTTTAGAGCAAACAATATCCTTTCGCCGTTTATTAGTATAATCAGTGCTATAAGGGATTGCAGCGTGCTGTTTCAGGACCGTGCTTAGTATAAATAGTTGCCGAACGGTTAGTACTTCACAAGACTTATAAAGAAGATTAGTAGGGTAGAGGAAAGGACGGGAAGTGGATACCTTTAGAATGAGGAAATGCAGTACGTTAATATCGATTGGCATAGGGCAAAATATACTTGTTTGATTAAATGTGAGTCCGCAAATGAACGCAGGTTTTTGAACACAAATATCAACTTTCGTACTCTATTGCATAAAGCTGCGATGTGATATTTAAAAGAGAGAGTATCATCAATTATGATTCCTAAATACTTAATTTGGGTAACTGCGGCTATATCTGGACATTTGCATTGTGTTTTATTGGGGTCCTTACAGTAGTGCGAGTAGAGTTTGGGGTTATTTGATGTTAAATTAGATTTGCGCATGGAAAACTTTATGTAGTTCGTTTTATCCGAATTAAGTGTAAGTAGATGCTGTTGAAGCCAGTTATTAACAGTGTTTAAGCCTCGTTGCGCATACGTATAAACTTCCTCTATTGTTTTTGCAGAAAAAAGTAGAACAGTGTCATCCGCGTAGGAAATAATTTTGCCGCTATCCACTTTCAAATCACAGAGATCATTGATTTAAATTAAAAACAGTGTAGGGCCTAGTATACTTCCTTGGGGAACCCCAAAACAAGTGTTTTTCAGGTCAGAACTGACAACATTGCCTATTTTTATGCATTTAGTGCGCTCATCGAGATAGTTTGCGAATAGTTTGAGTTGGGTGCCTCTTACGCCTATTGCTTCAAGCTTGTGTAGTAGAATGGAAACAGAGACAGTATCAAAAGCTTTAGCAAGGTCCAGAAATATACCTATTGTCTGGTTGCCCCTGTCAAGTTCCTGAACTACGTGGTCAGTCAATTCATGGACCGCATCGGCAGTTGACAATTTAGAGCGAAAACCAAATTGGGTTTTTGACAAGATAGAATGTTTCTCCAAATATTGGACAAGTCTATTATTGATAATTTTTTCGAGGATTTTAGATGTCGATGGTAGAAGAGATATGGGTCTATAGTTCGTTATTTCATCTTTAGCGCCGGATTTGTGTACAGGAACAATGACAGCTTTTTTCAGACATTTAGGAAAGATTCCTTCTGAGAGGCATTTTCGAAAGACCTGCGTGAGTGGTGGAACCAGGATGTGCTTGTATTGTTTTAAAATTTTATTTGAGATACCATCCCAACCAACCGCGGAATCGTCTTTTAAGCCCATAATAATTCTATCAACCTCTTCTTCATCAGTATTTAATAACACAAATGACTTTAAAGTACTGAAGTTGATTGAAGATAAGTTACGAGGAGGAGCAGGCAACTCTCTCTTTACTTTTTCTGCTAGGTTTTTCCCTATGTTTACGAAAAAATCATTTGCGTTATTGACAGATGTTAATTGGGATGAGTGCGAGTGTAATAAACCCGAAGACGATTCACGTTGTTTCGTCGTATATGTTAAATTTTTAATACATTTCCAAATTAATTTACTGTTTGTACCATCCAATTCTAGTTGTTTTTTATTGTAGCTGGTTTTAACTTTTTTGAGTAAGTCATTACAAAAATTTCGATATCTTTTGTACGCTAATTGCAGTACTAAATTGGCAGGGTTCGATTTGGCCTTAGAATGTAGTTTATCTCTGTTTATTGTAGTTATATCTAAACTAAGTTGCATTGCATAGACAACAAATACTCACTTTTGCATAACCACCTCCTGATAAATAACATCCTCGTTTATGACGAGCGTGTTCAAGTCCATCGTATAGATATGTCCCCCCTCGGTACCCAGCAGCACGTTCTTGCCAGAGGACTCCACGCATAGCGCGGACACTTTCTTGTTCTTGCCCTCGAGGAGGTGGGATTTGAGCTCCACTAGGGATTTCTCGTTGATCTCCCAGAGGTGGAGGCTGTTGTCGTCGCATAGTGATATAAGGCGGCCAGTGCCTGGAAGAGATAATACAATTAATGTGTTGGTTAGGATTGTGATATGAATCCAGGTAATTCAAAGCTCGGTTTGTTCATACCTAACTAACTTCTGTAGCTCCTAAACGGATGGTCCAATTTGAGCTTTTTTTTTATATCGAAAGCCTTGTCTGTCGAGATGGTTCTTAACTATGGTTAGTGAAAATAACAGGAGCAGTTCCATGATATTGAGCTTTGATTTAAACAAGTGACAAGATCTCAGGCTATATTAAAGGTAAACATTCCTAACTTTGTGGTAATGTTCAGGTCTAGTAGCATTTTATGTCACTTATTATGACTCTCATGATGACTAGCACTTGGGTCGATTAGGCTATTTAAACCATGAAAGCGACAAACAAACCTACAGTCAAATGGTAAGCCAGCTACCGCATCTTACGGATGCTTGCAGCGAGTTGCTCCCTTGCCGGGTGTTGCCGATCGTTTAAAAATCTATTTCGTCCTCTCTTGAACAACTAGGTACATACAACGCTTGCTTATGTTACACGAATTAGAGAAAATTTTGATGTATGTGATTGTGGCTGACCTCTTCAATGAGGAAGCGACTAAGAGGGAAGATATACGAAGACTCGTATCAGTAGACTCACCGGGTATAAAATGTATGGCTGTGACGGTGGCGTCGGGGTTGGTGTGCTGCCCGTACAGCTCGACGCCTGGTCGCCCGTACACCTTGAGGGCTCCGGTGGCTGTGCCGAGGGCCGCGAGCCGAAGGAGCGGGTCCCAGGCGAGGGCCGACGCTCTGTGTGGGAAGCCGTGCTGCACTGTCTGTGGACAACCAAAATTATCTATTAAGTTGGAGAGTTGGGAGACTTGGGAGTGTTTAAAATGAAGCGAAAAATTTTAAAAAATTAATGGTTTAGGCAGGGTTCGAACCTGCGTCTCTAACTGCTTTCCGGGCCAACACGGGAGTCCTATCTATTGGACCACTGAACCTGGTGCGAGAGCCATTGAGTTTTTCAACCAGTTGCTTCTTGCATGCCTTAGGGTGGCATTGTTTATTATTTTGCTTTAGTGAAAATAAGTCACTGCTGGGAGTTTTTCAGTTTATCCACGCGTAAAGCGTTACATCTCTATTACATATTTCTATCTAGTATAACGTCGTACATACATCGTAGGTATTCTCAATGAATATTATGTTATGGTTGATTTTGATTGAGCTTTACAGCAGTTGGGACTAACTATCTATGCTATGTCGGTTTTATGATGCACATAAAATAGCGCGAATGTATAGAGTATATATAAATATTTTTATCATTGGTTGTGAAAAATGGCCAGGTATATAATTATATCAGCTGGGATGCGATTTATGTACAAGCTGGGTTGTAACACTTTTCTCTCTGACAGTTTATGCGGATAAATAAGTGTACAAATCTTCGTGTGTGTGAATAAGGCACTTAACTTATGAGATAGAAATTCTTCGTATCCGTATCGCTCTCATAAATATATACAATGTCAGCATCACATTACTTCACCATCAGCGTTAACTTATCAGTTATCATAACTGTTAACATACACAAACCAACAATGTTACAAAGGCATTTCGGACAGGTGCTAACACCGCTAAACGACAGCCCATCAGAGCGATAAAAAACTCTTTTTGTTGCCACTTTGACACCTCCAGCCGCCATACAATGAATGATTATGATGTACATCACCAGAAGTGCTTATATGACTCAGCGATGTACTTTTGCCTTGGATATCCTTCCCTAAAGCATGGATATAAAGTTGGGGTTTGTTCCGACGGTTGAAACTAGAGTATAAGTCAGACTTAGGTCTCTTCTTGGGCGGTATAATGAACCGTTACTTTCTGAAGACTGAAGGATAATGCTCTTGGTATATTTTATTGTGTTTGAAACTCTGTAGGAAGCAGTCTAGACGAAACAAAGACTAAAATAGGGTAGAGTTAATGGAATATACGATTCATACATTTGTAGTTCTATGTATATTTATATAGATGGTTTTTACACTTTACGTTACCTATTGTATTATTGTTGAGCAACTGTTGATACGAATTCATATTACCATCCTTTTAGTCCGACAAGAAAGTGTATAATTTAAAACGTGGCAATACTGTAGTGTTGTCCCGTTTCTTAGATTTATTAGAAAGGGACCACACTACAGTATTGCCACTTTATAATTTCTACAGTTCCTTGTCACACTGTACGTAAGTACTTACGTACAGTGTGACAAGAAACTGTAGAAATTATAACGCAATAAGCATAAAAAAATTGTATTTTGAATAATCTAAATAAAATGAAACAATCAAAACAATGAACAAACGCAATCCGTCGCAATGTCATTAACGATCCAGTTCCGCAATTAGGATGAATGGACAAGTTTATTTATATGAATTATTATTTAATTAGCTTATCTAACATATGACGCGATGATTCACCGCGTGGTTGAGAATACCAACAAGTACTAGGTAAAATAACACCTATAGCCCCCGATGTAATCATCCGCAATACGGTTCAAACAAGAATGGAATTAAAACAAGATCTTCAACAATCATCAGCCGAGCTGGTCAGTTCACCGTGCTATCCTGCGACGCTTTCAACCAGCTTTCAACAGATCAGAAGTCCTGACTTGTGGACTGACCAGGCTACGGTTTTCCTTTGCCCTTATCCCGTTTATTTGGTGTCGGCGCGGCAAGCATGTTTTCCAGTCTTCCCCATCACCAGTCAAGCTGTCATATCATTTACCTACTTCCTTCTTGTTAATATCATATTTTACACATTCCATCCATCTTATTTTTGGTCTGAATCGTGCTTAAAGTTTTTATTTTCTCGTGGCTGTCCTCTCTTCGCATCTCGTGCCGATTCGAGAAGAACCCCCCATGAATCATAATTACTACGGACAATGTAGCGAATTAAATAAGTTAACCAAATTGGTTAGAGTGGTGTGACTCGAGACATCATTATGAATGATCAATATTCTTATTTATTCAAATAATCCAACACATGATTACCGATGATTCACCGCGTCTGCGGAATGCGTACGGCGTTTGATAGTAAAGCCAGTATATTTAAAAAGCGTAAATATAGGCATGACAAATATTAGTAGTTTAACAGGCGTCTAATTAAGAAACCAGAATTGTTGTTGCAATACCAGATTAAGATGTCACAGACTACTTTAGCCTATTTTTGTATACCACTGCTAAGCCTTCGCTCTTCTTTTTCCCCTTTCTTCCACGCTGAGTCTTTCCCAGGTAATATCAGCTCAGCTCCTGCTATTTTTTAATAATGTGGTTAGATCATCCCGCCTTCTTTGTCTTGTTGTTGAAATTCAAATATTATGAATCAACGAAATGAACTGTGGAAATCTAGAGTAAGTCCGGTTTGAAAGCCCTGGCCCGTGTTGTCACAAACTCGTGGACCGCAGATTCAGCATCACAGGCCCATTGTAACTAATGATGGGGGCTTTCTATAACTGGTTAACTTATATCAGAACGTTTACTTTTGGTTGGGCACGTGACGGCTAGCTACCTTCGGACATTCTGTTGGAATGTCCCGACAGAAAATATTAATGTTCATTCAGGGCCTGGTCCATTTCAAGATAGTATCGCAAAAAAAGTACCTATACACATTTACTTCATCAGTAAAGACTGTATTGGCACTTTCACTATGGTTCGCTATAGATTTTTGCCAATAATTTATCTTCTAATATCCCTTGCAAACCAGCTTTCAACCCGCGATTAATCCGAACTAAATCTGCGTAACAACGGTCTAGATAACACTCAATGGGCTGACCTCTACTTTTCCTTAAAATGTTCTGTGCTGTTTCCGTATATCAGCAAAGCTATCCCTGTACATTTCACCTTGGGTATATATTCTAATATCACGTATGAACCAGCTTTCAACCCGCCAATTAATCCGAACTAGATCAGTCTAAGAACAGACTAGTTACCGGTCAATGTGCTGACCACTACCTTTCCCCAAAAATGCTGTGTTCGGTTTCCGTATATTAGCATGGACATCTCACCTTCGGAATATCTTCTAATATCATCAGATGTAAACCAGCTCTCAACCCGCCAATTAATCCGAACTAAATCTGCCTGAGAACAGACTAGTTTAACGGTCCCCGAACCGGTCCAGCCGCAAATAACTGAGGCCACTGGGGTCTAGCCTAGCCTGAATCAGTGCGCGTGCACTTCTCTAGCTATCTAGTACAGTCCACTACAACGATATGTATACAGTTTCCATCTTATTGCACCAAGTGAAGGTTAAATAATTATTTATTAAAGAACCTTCACTTAGTATAGTTGGTCAAAACTCTAGTGTCAGATTAGCACAAGTGGGAACTGGAAACATGAGGTGTTTTTTTTTATATTCATTTATTAATAGAATGTCCTGTATTTTACAAGTCAACTATTATAAAAAAAAACATTTTAGCTCAGCGTTTCGGACACACATTACAAGCTATAATTATTTTATAAATGCATTTTCAATCAATTCGTCACTGAATCCAATTAATGTGTATGTATTGTGTAATTTGTGTAGATGCCTACTGTGTGTGAGTGACCTATAAATAAGTTTCTGTCAAAAATGACATTTTAGTGGCAAGCTTTTATAGCCGACTGTACTTTTCTTTGGATATCCATCAAATGCTCACTGAGACGATTCTAAAGAGCCCAAGCTCGGTAGGATTGTTTTTTCTATTATAGAGTTCCTATGGCCACCTTCCGGCTCCATCATCAGATCAGCCCCATGGTACCATATTATTGTATTGTCATCAAAGTTAAGTAAGTATGCAAAATTTCAGCTCAATCGGTTAAAGATATCTGCTTCAAAATTGAGTTGCAAGATTTTACCCGAACAAACATCCTAATACTTTAAACATACCATGCAAGCTAAATAAAAGCTTGTAAAATCACGACAGGTAAAACTAAAATAAATCCATTAGCTTACTTCTCAATATTCTCATTTCTCTGTGAAATAAAAACACATTAAGAAAATTATTTCCAGGAGAAATAGGTACTTAAGCGATTTCTAAAGAAGGCTTTAGCTGTAACTCAATATTAAGAGCTATATAAGTAAATATATCAACAAATAGGATCAGAATCAATTTATTATGAAATAGATTGTAAATATAGTGGTTGCCTTCTGCACCTGGCATTTTACACGATTTAAAACCGAAGGCTGTCAGGTCATCCAGTCTACACCGCGGCTCCATAGCAGTTGCTATTCATAAATCACTACTCGATAACGCTAGATTAGGTTCTCATTGAAAATTCCAGCACGGTTACGCGATCGATCAACTTTAGGCTTTTTAGCAACGGTGTTATGCTGCAATGTTGTGTGTGTGCGCAGATAGGTCAACGGTCACGCTCGTGCCGCGGAGGAATGTGCCATGATTCCGTCGTCGATAGTCGACTAAGTTGACTTCCATTCTAAAGCTGTTGAATAATATTGTATTAGACATAATATTATTAAAAATATCGCGAGACATCTTTAATAATTATAAAAACGGTTTAAAGTCTCGTAAAAATTGACAAGAAGGGCCCGACATGTTTCGAACTCGGATGGAGCTCTTCACCAGGGGCATCTATCCGTGCTGCTACGCGACTCGCGGCCCACTGTATAAAAACGTTATGTACCACGCGCTCACGGGACTGTATCCTGGGCCTTCGAAGCCAACGTATAGGGGTTCTTTCGAAAATTTAATTAATTTGTGACTACACCGAGCGCCTTACGTCTGCTTCTGTTATGGGATGCACAGTGACACAGCACTCGTTGCAGACATACCCTATAGTAACTAAAGGCGACATATCATGCGAAACTTACTAAGGGGCCCTCCATTAATATTTTTTTTTGTATTTGCTGGTATATAGTAATACACAATTACACATGCGAGCATAATAATTTAAAGAATCTACCTATTACGGTTGGAAAGATACAGCCCTGTGACATATGGACGGACACACAGACAGCAGTGATTTTAGTACTTAATACGTTAGCACCCTTCGGGTACAAAACCCTTCCTAAAAATTAATATAGTAAACAAACACTGCACTAAGAATTATAAGGTAATATTACGATAGGTACAGTAAATACCACTGGATACTCCTTACATCTGACCTCTGGTATATGATCTGAAATGCTAATACCGTGATAAATAAATATAAGCACTAACAACCCTAACCGGTATCCGTACCTAAATGAGACGGACATAGCTCGAGACAATCAGCCATAGAATCAGGCTGTAACGGAACCTAATCCCACTCTGAAGACCACCAACGTTTATGTGAACACGTCATTAGCACTAGAGAATAATGAGATAATGAGCGATAGTCTAATAAAGATATAGTGTCTACGTGCCGTTGGCAAAATATTATGCTGGTTATTTTCCTGAGTTGGTAATTTGCATTGATTGTCTATCACACTATTATTATAAAGGCGAAAGTTTGTGAGTGTGTTTGTATTTTGTTACTTCTTCTCGCTTAAACGGCTGGAGCAATTGGCGTGTTTGAACGTTGGGAACGTTTGATAATATTCGGTTAGGTAGCTAACACCTTGGATAAAGATTAATATTACTTGAAAAAAAATAATAGCTTCATGGGTAACACCGCTGGGTTGATAATCAGTTTTCTGATTATCAGTAAAATTCGAATAGTATCTTAGATATATATCACATATAGGGAAAAGGAAGCAATTCAGGCTACATTGCGAAAATAAACTGTAAGTATCAAGCAAACTATTCCTAACGACAAATAGAACGGCAAAAGTTACACAGTCCACCCGAACGAAGCTCCAATAAAGGTTCCACCTAATGCACTTGAATCAGGTCAATTCAAACTTTTACCATTGTTCGCGATGTGACCCCGATGGGGCATTAATAACATGCCATACACACATATACATTACGAATCGAAAACCGTAATTACCGTAGACATACCTACCGTTACATTCCTAGTTGATTAGAACGCGTGGTTATGTGTACAATACAAACGGACTTCGATATTAAGGCGTACGTGGAGCGTGCACGTATGTTATTAAGACAGGGGTAGACAGAATGACGAGGTTTCAATTTGACACACATCTAACTCAGATGCATTAAAGTGGCCAGAAAGTATAGTTATAAATAGATGATATGTTGACCGCGGACGCGTACGGTGATGAAGACCTCTATAAGTTTGAAACTTGTCAGGCCGCTCCTAATAGCAATTAACGGCACAACATAGTGGCTCCACTTCGCCTGATGGTAAGCAAAAAGGCAAGTCGAAGAAGTCCAAGTCGCAATGGCAACTGACAAGAAGCTAACGGTGCCATGTCAGTAGACACTGCCATGCTGGCCCGAGAGATGCTTCTTCACGCTTTGTTCGAAGGCTCCCATGTTATAAGAAGGAGGAAACACGTGAGCCGGCAAAGAATTCCATTTTTTAATAGTTCGGTAGATGAAGGAATTGCCAAAAATCTCGGTAGGTGTGGGAATATTTTCCATGGCGAAGCGATGACATCGCAATGCGGCACGTGTGGTTCTATGACGGAAAGGGGAGGGTGAGATAAGAGAAAATAGCTCTACAGAGCACTCGCCATGGTATATTTAAATAGTTTATAGTTACACTTTGTGGCAATACAAAACATTCAACTGGACTCTACCTATTAATGAATTGCATAGACCACAATTATCTTATCAGTTATGTGTTTAATCTATTCAGGATGGAGAAAATAAATATCAATAACCAGGAACCGCATCGTATTGTCGTGTTCTTGACAAACAATTGGCATGGTGAGGAAATACTTAATGGTAAACTCCCGAAGCCGAATGCTACCCCCGCGCTCAGTAAGGCATTTATAACCGATAATGGCGATAACACATTCCTAGTAGCTCCATATAAGCAGAACAATATAACTCAATATACCTGTGAGAAATGTCGGCACTGGACATCAATAGGGTATAGATATTTACAATTTGCAATTTATAAGGATACTCGGTAAAGTGTGAACTCTCCCACGATAATACAATCGATTGCATAAACTTGGCGCATTCAAATGACTAATTGCATAATAGCTATAGTAGTGGTGAGTAATTATCTTTTGCTAATCACGGAAAAGTAGCATCGTACTTTGCGTCGTTAGCATAGCTGGATTTGGATTGCTTCTTTTGTTTGAGATTTTGATCGAAATTGTTTTAGCTGTATGCATCGAGAAAATAGGTTCAGCTGTTTCTATCAGCGTTTTCGTAGGTATGGTGGTCTTTGCTTCCTATCAGCTATTACTTGTTTCTAAGGTTTCTTCGTCAGCAGGGTCCTGAATATTTGCGTATTAGAATAAGAAGAATAAGAATAAGAATACGTTTATTTCTTCGAATATGGTACAATAAAGTTGTTGTTACAATTAGTTAAGCTCAGCATATCCTGCCGAAAACGGCGTAGAAATATTTATACATTGAATCACATAAGTTAACAAGCTATTAAAATGATTCAATATTTTTTAAAATTACATATTATACGATACAAAAAACATTATTAAATTTAAATTACATTGGCAGTTCAAATAATATTTATTACATGTTACAATCAATCTAAGTATAACATCATTAATCGTCAGGTATATAATTATTTAAGAATTCGTTAATTGAGTAAAAAGACATCCCACCAAAACATTTCATGTAAAATTGGCGGCCAAGACTCACATGCTCATAACGCTTTCGCTGTAAAAAGTTATCAGATCCCAGGAAAAGCCAAGCCCCTAAGCCATGACTTTACTGACCATACACCTTGGTTTCAAAAGTATGGCACGGCTGTTTCATAGGTTACCGTAAATATAAACCGTAATGCGCCAGATGGTCCGTTGGACTTATTTACGGTACTATGAAACAGCCAAGCCATACTTTTGAAACCAAGGTGTATGGTTAGTAAAGTCATGGCTTAGGGGCTTGGCTTTTCCTGGGATCTGATAACTTTTTACAGCGAAAGCGTTATGAGCATGTGAGTCTTGGCCGCCAATTTTACATGAAATGTTTTGGTGGGATCTCATTTCTTTTTGTAAGGTGCGCTAGTTTTTTTTTTGGGCTGTAGGTGGGTTTGAAAATGAGACGAAACGGTTCGAGAAAAGGTAGGTAGAGCCCCGCCTCTTTTTTGTTCGTCTTGGTGGGGGCACTACCGTGCCCCCAGATTTAAAATACGAAGTCAAAGTATAGATACAGAAGTAGTAATAATTGTGTATTTAAGAAATACTTACGTTTAGCCCCATATATAATATACACTTTTATCCCCTATTATGGGAACCCCATACAAACTTCCATCCCCTTATTTAAAGGGTGGGAGGGTGATTTTCTAAAAATCCCAGAACATTATGTGTTTTATTTATAACTAGGAGTCCCTATATCGATTTTCAGACCTCTAGTATCAAAATTTGCAGAAGTCTCATACAAACTTCCATCCCCTAGGTTAAGGGGTTGGGGGGTAAAAGTTCCAAGTTTAAGAATTATTTTGTTGTTTGTGTACTAATACTAGCTTACATACCGAATTTCAGCTTTCTAGGTCATCGGGAAGTACCCCAGAGGTTTTGATGCGTCAGTGTATAAGTGAGTGGCAAAATCGGCGTATTTTAGGTACCAATAAAACCTAAAGTATAAAACCTAGATCAGTGAAATTTAGTACATTTTATATGTTCCCTAACTGCATCTTAACCTGTGAATTTGGGCGCTCTGGTGTTAACTGGGACGAAACTATGAGGGTTTGAACGGTTCGAGAAAAGGTAGGTAGTGCCTCGCCTCTGTTTTGTTCGTCTTGGCGGGGGCACTACCGTGCCCCCAGATGTCAAGTAGCCAATTAAATAATTGCGATTCGAACTGGTGATACTGCAAAACAACTAAATCTTCCGGTAATTTATTATACAATTTGATCGCCATAATATAAGCGTTTTTGCTGAAAACTTTGACCCTTTGTCTAGGAGTGTACAACTTATGCGGGTATCTTCCATTTAGTTTATATAAGGCATTAGTATTATATAAGCCAAGCTAGCTTAATAGTATCCTATCTATTGTGTCCAGTAACACCATGCCTCCTTTCTCTATCACTTCCTTCGCTATACAAAGACCCTGTGGTTATTGACAACGCCGGTGGCGCAGTTTGTAGTGCACCTGCCTACTGAGCCGGCGGTCCTGGCTTCAAATCCTGGCCAGGGCAAATATTTGTGTGATAAACTCAAATATTTGTTCCTCGGTCATGGATGTTATCTATAAATGCATTTATATATTATGTATATCGTAGTCTAGTACCCATAGTACAAGCTTTGCTTAGTTTGGGACTAGGTCGATTTGGGCAAAAATTGACCCTTAATATTTATTTATTGAAACATCAATTTCTCGATAGTTCACACTATCTACCAAATCCTCTCTAATAAATAAATAAATAAATAAAATCTAATAAAGTGGATGCCATTCCAGTAGGGATTATTGGTCTATTTATGCCTGCATTATTTAAAGCCAGACTAAAAAAAAAGCTAAGAGATTGCGTGCGGAATTCTCCCTATTGCTCAAATATTTACGTGGGTTATATTAGTGGACACAGTGCGTTAATGGCCACGTAGGAAGCCATGATGTCACCGGCGCTGTCAGGTGTGACGTCATTTTATCACTGCTGCACTGAGAAAAAAAATTGATTACATTAATCAAAATTTTGATTGTTTTAACAAAGTTACTTAATGTATAGGGAGCAGATAAAGTTAACTGATTGCAGCAATCAAGTTGAAATGATTGAAAAAGGTAATAAAGTAACTTTGTAAATCCAGTCATGACTTAAATATAAAAATCATGTTTGTTGACTACTATAATCAAGAAATCCTTAATAAAACCCATCAACGTCTTTACAGATACAATTAAAGAAAATGTTTGATGAAATCAAGTAAAATTATTAAATCAATCAAGTCTACTTTATGAAATATATACAGTGCACGATTCAATTAATCAAGTCTACTTTATGAAATGTATATAGTGCACGATTAAATAAATCAAGTCTCCTTTATGGAATTTATATAGTGCACGATTAAATCAATCAAGTTTCTTTTATGAAATATATATAGTGCACGATTCAATTAATCAAGTCTACTTTATGAAATGTATATAGTGCACGATTAAATAAATCAAGTGTACTTTATGAAATATATATAGTGCACGATTCAATTAATCAAGTTTACTCTATGAAATGTATGTAATGTACCAAAAAAGCCACAGTACAATCCCGTTCGTAAGGACCATGTACAAAATGCACTCTGGTCTCGAAGGGATACAATCAAACACCGACATTGATAACAATTCAACGTATGTTTAATTCTTTGGACTATATGCACTCCACACATATCGACAAAATAACAATAATAATTTACAGTACTTATGCATTTTATGGTAAACAAACGTTGGCGCGATGTACAATTCACGGTCTATGGTACAGCGCCATCTACCAGACAATTAAGACAACTAACTATTTAATAAAAACTTAAACACGCATGATTAGTTGAAATAATTTGATTATTTAATTCAATCTCGTTTATGTTTGATGCAATTAATTGCTTTTAATTGAATTAATGTTTTAACTTAATTCGTGTGTTTAAGTTCAATGATACCATAACAATTTCATAATTGACTTAATAATTTTAGTGAAATATATTGCATAATTGAAATAAGTTGATTATTTAATTTAATCTCCTGCCTGTTTGATGTAATTAATTGCATTTAATTGACTTTATGATTTCACTTGATTCGTGTGATTAAGTTCAATAATTAACTTGATAACTTTAGTCAAGTACATTGCTTAATTTTATTAAGCGCATGATTAATTGATATAAGTTGATTATTTAATTCAATCTCGTTTATGTTTGATGCAATTAATTGCTTTTAATTGAATTAATGATTCAAGTTAATTCGTGTGATTAAGTTCAATGATACCGTTAATAAACTGACATACTAGATTCAAATAACTCCATGTTTCGATGAGTAAAGTAAATGATTAAATTTAAAGTAATTAAGAAGTTGATCAAATGAAACATTGTTACTTAATTAAACCTTTCGATCAATTTAACTTTGTTGTAGTTATAAAGTATACCTTGTGTATATGATCAATTAAATAATCAATTCAATCATATTTTTTCTAATCAAGCAAAAAGTCGACTTGATTAAATCACTTTTTTCTCAGTGTGGCCGGGAGCGGTCATTCATGACATTGTAAACGGGCGTGCTGTGAGGTTTTGAATTAAATTGAGTGTGTTGTTGCAGATAACTTTGTCGCTGTGTATGATAGTTGGCATGAAATATTTAATGTTAGATTTTCATTCCTTACGTTTGACTTAAGTACTTAGAGATCAAGACATTTCATCGCTCGAGTAGATACCACTATCTTGTATTTTCGAAAAGAGATTGACTGAAAAGTTTCACACGAACTAAAAGATCGATTTCATTTTCGATCAAACAATTTAAACGGATTATATCGCGTATAATGATTTGAGCCTCCCCGACGTTTCGGTAGCTTTACAGTTATCGTTGTCATAGGTTAACTGACTCAAATAATTAATATACGCGATAAAATCCGTTTAAATTGTTTTGTTTAAATGTGTGACAGTCGCGGAAACCGAAAATGAGATTAATTTGAATGACTTTGTTACTTTTGACCAATCTTTTTACATTTGTTCATTGATTTACTGCGACATTGAAGCTGATACGAGTACAATAGGCAGATGTAAGCTGACTTTTACATTTGAACATGTTACTAGACTTGAAAATTTATTCTTGGAACTGAGTGTCGAGTGTATTACATGTATACACCAGACCGGTTTTAGACCACAATATATTCAAGGAAAACCCAACATTTCCGATTGAGTCACACCAATACGATGTTCAACCAATGATTAGTGGCTCTAGTTTTTAAGAACACAATAAACAAAATACTAGTTGTAATGTTATATTGCCTACAAGAGTCAGCACTTAACTAATATTGCTAATGTTGCTCTCAAAAGCGGACTTAGAGAATTAAATACAAGAAAGTATTCTATACATGATTTAAAGATTTTACCGAATAACGAGAACATTCCAGTTTACATTTTTCAGTCACTTTTATGTACCTCATTTGACCAAAGTCACAGAGAAATTCTGTTTACCAGCTATGCATGCACGTCACGCAGACAAAAACGCGGGGTAAACCTATTACTGAAAACAATATAAATGCAGACACGTTTTAGTATAATAAACGCAGGCAGAATGCAGAAGACTTCACCTTTCCGCGGGCGATGCCCCGGCCCGCGCATGCCAAAAACAAAACAAAATCGCTGTCATTTGTAAAAAACTATACATAGAAAGCGGCGTTTAAGAGCTGGCTCAGTTGCGTAGGCGCTTCATACTGTCAGGTTCAAACATATTTGCACTTTGTCGAATATTTTTGTAAGCAGATATTCGTTGCATCTATACAATTTTCCGTCATTTGAAGGGACGAAAAGGGCTTCGGCATGATACCTATGGTTTTATACCTCGTACACCCCAGAATACCAATTCACAGCCTTATACTTGTGTGATGAACTCGAATATTTGTCCTTGGGTCATGGTTGTTCTATGTATTCAAGTATATATTTATCTATCTAAGTATGTATATCGTCGGCTATAGTACCCATAACCAAGCGTTCTTGAGCTTAATTTGGGACTTGCGTGTGAGCGATTTGTGAGGTTGTCCGATATTTATGTGTTTTGAATTTATTTATTCTATAGCCAGATAGCACCTCAAAATCATCAAAATACTCCTTGGAGAACTTACCAATATAAAAAAAAACATATGCTTTCGAAGAATGGACTTTCCTTTGCAGAATTAAATGGTGTGGTGTCTCTATACTATGACTATACAAAGAGGGAAACAGGGCTACGCGACAGCTCTGGATGCAATATGGCTTCCAAGTTCCCAACTCGGAAACCTTATTACAACTTACCGGGAACCGGCACCTGTTGGCTGACTCGTTACCAAGTCATTCGAGTTTCTATTTCATTATGTTTCAGTTCGTTGAATAAGTTACCTTTGAATAATGTTTACTTTGATATTGCCTCATTCATAATTCAGATACGCTTGTCGCTTGTTTGTCGGGTGTGGCTTCTTAATCTTCTTCCACGTAGTATGGTTACGCTGGGTGTATAGTAAGATATTTTGGGAACATTCTGGCAAGAAATTTTGGGAAGATGAATTCACGTAGGATCGACTACCATCTTCTCATTTTGAGTGAGTAGGATGTACTGAACCAACAACAATTAGAGCTGAAAGTTCGCTAGTGCGGTAAAATATTTTGGTTGGTCAATGAACGTGTATATCTTCAAATCGAGTCTGAATAAGCAGGCGTTTAGGCTTCATCGTCTTCGAAGTCGCTCGACAATACTTGACCCCTGTCAGTTATGTTATGATTGGAATAGTAACTTACTGGTGACAAAGTTGTAGTCAAGTCATGTCCAATACGACTACCAATTGATAATACATATCCTCACAGTAATTAACATCGTTGCTCTATCTATCGTCGCCTAATATGGAACGCAATTAAGTCAGCTACACACGACGCGTCACGCGATTGCGACGCAAGCGCCGGCGCGCGGCGCCGACGTATAAGGGCATTCACACATTAAACCTCAGTGTAACTCGTAGTCCTACCTACTACGAGTACATTGTTATAATACTATCTCCCTTTAGTTTGCAGGTTCTACTAATAAAAAATGTGTACTTGGTTACATGAAATAAAAAATTACAAAAATAAAACACATGGTCACATAATATAAGGGAGGGAGCCTCGCATTAAAGCGTGATAACTTGTGTCGGGAAGCCCCGCTCTTCTTTAAGGTAAAAAGTTACGTTCAGCAGGTGCATTACAATTTAGAATAAAGAAAATTTATACAGAAATAAGATAACTTCGTACCTTCTATTAAAGTAATAAAGAAAACATTTTCAGATTTAAAACTTAAGGACTATTTTTAGACATGAAAGGGACATTTGATATGTATGGCATGGATGGAGAAAATGAATCAATGAGGCGTCTTTTTCAAGGCCAAAAAGTGCATTTAAATCTGAGGAATGTGAATCAGCAATGTGATTGTGCTCTGTTCTGTGGACACAGCCTAAACCAGCCCCGACTTGTCCAAGATTGTCTTTGACTCTACTAAGTGCTAACTACCTTAACAAAATATATAAGGCACTAGATTACTCTGTATTCATTTCTATTCACTAAAATTTCCAATCAGTCAACATTAATGAATGGCGTCTATATTAGGTACTTGTGTTACCGTCAACAGCGTATAAACTCCTGAGCTATGGGTATTGCAATATCGGTCTTAGTGCTCAATATAATCTAGATTCATTGTTAAGTGATGATCTGATGCACTCGAGTAACAAGTAGCCCTATTAGGTAATTTGAGCGAATGGTTTGCGTATATTGCTATGATTTATTGATCGTTTATGTCATCAAGTTATCAATCTATTTGTGTTGTGAAATCTTGTAAATGTGTAGAAGCAATTTAGGGATGCTATTTTCGGTTAAGGCTACCGTCGGGCCGTGTGACATCAAAAGTAGACTTGTGCCATTCTGGATAATGATCCGTGGTGGAATGATAACGAACTTGTGAACGTTTCCCTTAATAAAATAACGTAATCGTTTCCGGAGATTGCGGAACCGTACAACATTATTTAAAATTTAGAAGCAACGGGCCTATCATGGTTGCTCTTATCACGCGACAAATAAGTGACAAAGTATCTGTTAGTCACACTCGCATGTTGTCAAAACGTGACGGATGCTTTGTCACTTATTTACCGCGCGATAAAAGCAACCAGCATAAGCCCCCAGAGCATTGATTTTCTACTATATCTAAATATATCTAGTATAAGTTGCCTATGGTTATCGCTAGTGCTTTACAGCCTTGACTTGATTTTAGTACCTACGTAGTTCACAATAGACCTAACAATGGGCATTTAAGGACAATGTTGTAGGCACTATCTTGACTGCATTATCCGTTCCCATACAAGCCGAAACAGCTTATGTGTGTCAACGTCAGGGTTATTAAATATTCATTATGAATTAGGAATTAAAATTATATTAAATACTATTGTAAAATTCTAAAATTGTGGTGAAAATCAGTTTTCTATGAAGAGAGGTAATTATTTCAGGATAAATCTTAATAGCGCGATACAGGATTTGCATGGAAGCGTGGCGCCAAAAGTACAGCGCCATCTGTTGATAAACAAACATCATTGTCCGCTCATCAGCCCGCCAACCAATTCTGGTACAGATATAGGAAGATGTGAAATGCCTTTACTTCAAAGGCACTTGTGTCGTTTCGGCAGTGATGTAGGCAGAGGCCGCGCGGTCGGCGCCCGCGCAGACCGGAAGTCGACAGGAAGCCACGGGTGTGTGACACCTTCGCGCATGCGTCCAGGGCTGCCATTCAGTCTAGTACAGTTTCGCACATGTATATGGTACACGTTTCTTATTTAGTTTTAGTGTTCTACCATATCGTACTTAGACAACACATTTTGGTCTGCTTGTAACGTCTTTGACACCTAAAAAGAATTACTGCAACACATGATTAAGAATCATTTGAAAAATGATTCTTAATTTGAGTTCTTCTCGTGGAGTGTATCGTCTTATCCTAATCGTCGCAATCAATGTAAAAGTGACAATATTCAACACATCTTACGTCAATCGTATGCAACTAATATAGTTTTTGCTAATCTCTCGCGCTGCTCGTATCCAAAAGAGGTTATAGATATTAACCGCTACAGTCACATACGTCATTTTAGCGTTGAGCGAGAGCTCATGACGGTGAGAAAAAATCTGTTATGTCAGTTGTACGTGCGGTGTTGATAATCACCGGCGCGGCGCGGCACGATTGTTGTGGTTACGAGGAGTGGGAGTAGCATCGTTTACACGCGCTCTGGGGCTGATTGCATCTCTAAAAACCCATCTTTCTGTACCGGGTGTTACATTACAACCGGGATAATTCGTGTCAATCCTAAATAGGACGTATTTATGCAAACTGGAACCAAACAACAATAAGTGTTTGTACTTTATGTTAGAGTAAGAGGGTTCAATATTTCTATGTTGAGCTAACGAGATCCAATATCTAAACTAAAAACAAGGCACAACGTTGTACCTACTATTTAGGTTTGAAAACTAACGCGATTATTCCTGAATAAATTTGATTATTTTCTGAGTATTCTCAGGAACGTTCTCAGTGTTATATGGTAAATCTCTCAAAGAGAACGGCACAACTCTATTCCTGTTGTGTAGGAATCGTAACGAATAATATAGGATCGACAACAACGGCTCGTGATAGAAGAACTAATAGCTTCTAGGTAATTTGTGTACGAAATGTCCCGATTATCGGGATAAAGTTTTTCAGAGAACTTACATTGGTGATTCGTGGCTATCGTTACAAGTGTCAAAAACGACGCAGTGACGTAATAACATAAGTTATAGAGAATACTGAGCCTTATTTGTGATGACCTCATTTCTATTCAAAGATATCGGTATTTTATTTATGTTATACGATAATACTATTTGTAGTAATGGGACAAGTATTACTTATCGTGGATTTCCAAGAAAATGTCACCTCGTCAACCTAGGCAATACAAAATTGATAATCTTTTCGATGATAAAATAATTTATTTCCGTTAAGCAACTGTAATAGAAATAATAGATGGATTCGGGAGGGTTACTCCGATCTTCGAATTCGAACTTCCTATTGTACCGTCTCCCGCTCATTAAAATATTGTTTGATGAAACAAGATCGAGCGGCTTTTAGCATGATACAAATTTCGATCTTCCGAGTAGCCTTTCAGATAACTCGGGACAACCAGGGGTTCTCAAGACGGGGAAGAGTGAGACTCAAGAGGTGAAGGAGACCAGAATTGATCAGCTACTTTTTATATCTATCTAAATTCAACGGACATCTATCATTACGTATGTTTATATATCTTGTCTATTCCCTTTCTATTCATCATTGTAGTTGTAAACAAAATGTCATTGGGGTTTTTAAACGAATTGATAGCCGATGTCATAACATCACAGGCTACCATTTGTGAAGTTTATACGCTACCAGAGTTTCGTCACGCGAATTTAGTACCTATACGGTTTTTGATAACGCTAAATCACTAAAATAATCAATAATTAGTTAAAAAGAATGGTTCGGTGAATAGTGACTAAACAACTAAGGGTGACCTTACATATCGTTTGTAAGATGAAACCCCTCTATTTACTGGATTATAAAGGTTACTTAAATGCATATTCATCAGAGCAGCATTTGCAGGGGCTTTTGGCATGTTCACGTTAAATAAAATGTACCTTTCAGCCAGCCATTACCAGCAAGTGCAAAGTAATATCTCTAGCTAGCTACAATCATTATACCTGTTTCTTCAGTAAACCGGCGTGTAGTCAAAGACCTATACTTAGACCCTTCGCTTTCAGATAAGGTGTACAAACGGTCACTTTACTTTGTTTAGTTTGCACAGGGGAATCCTGGCTTCTCAAGAATTCTCGTTATTTCTCATTTAACCGATAACGCCGCAAAAAGCACTAAACGTGCAAGTAAACGTGAGTCACCATCATTGACATTCGCTACGAGTGTTCTATCGTTTATTACTAAAATGCCGTATCTACAATAAAACTACTAGTCATTCACGCCGTTTTGGGTTACGGTGTGAATTTGTGGGTTATTCGTCACTTTATGTACCGGTTACTATTGTAAAGATGTATCTAAGGAACAACTTATTATTATAAATTTATGAAACATGTAATGTCTCATTTTTTTTAAATGTGGGTACATCACAATTTTTATTTAAACTATATTTCTAGCAGGAACACTAAACAGGTGGTTAGTGCTTACAAAATAATAATATCGACCAACTTGTTATCGATAACCACCACGTTAACGTTATAAAGGAAATGCCAAGTATCAAAGAGATGTTAGGAGAATATTTGCAATGTTGTGCTATATTTGTAATGTGTGTCACATTGTTATTTTTTTTTTTAATTCTTTAGATAATAAGGTCTATGAATGTAAAAGCTTTGATTACTAAACTTATAATATCTGCTTCACCAATAAAATGAGTTTGAGTTTGAGTTGATTATACGTTGATGTTAAGTTAAGGATCAAATGAAAATGCATGTTACGGTTTTTCCTCTATGACGTTGAAGTAGTATTTATCGATATCATGATTGTCGATGTTTTATTTTGTCAAGCACTAACAACAAGTCGTTCGTGCTAGGAAAATCTCTAGGTATTATTATATAGGGCCTTATTGTATTATTGTCGTGGGTTTTTAGAACGAATTATAAAAAGTTAAGCACAACATCTTAGACACGGGACTGGTGTTCCAAGACTCGAGTCAACGTAGAACCAAATAGTTGTTGAATAGTGATTGTAATAAGTACAGAAAATTGCAAAATTACTTAAGCTTTAAAAAAGCCTTTAGAAGATACCTACCTAAGTACCTATATAAAAATGTCATCGTACTTATAAACTAAGTATTTATGTTTGTGTTTAGGAGTAGTCATATTCCTATTGTCTTAAAACTAAGATGTTCTATGATGTTTTATTTTGAAAGCTTCCATTAACATACATTTCAAAGGTCTAAAAAAGTATTTTTCTCAAACATGCAATGAAATATTGTCTTTGCGTTCCTTATAATAGGCTCGGAAGTATCGGTTTTTGGGCGTAACAACTCGAGAGGACTGTAAAGGGATTTCATACTGCTTTTCAGGCCTAGGCCTGCAAAGTAACTTTTTTTTGTTTCAACAACAAGGTCATTCACACAGCTGGCTGGTTTGACAAAAAGCAGGTTTTGTTTTTAAAGGTTGGTTGTTAGACACTTGTGGAAAAAAAAATTCAAGATGGTGACTTTTTTTTTTCAAAATTTCAAATTGGTGCTAGGGAGCTAAAACTCAGTATCGGGGGGCTCTCGGGGCTCAAAAATATGAATCTGAAATCTTGTCCGAAAATTTGGTCAAATTCGGAAAATATCGAAAAAAAACTTTTTTTTTTTCAAAATTTCAAATTGGTGCTAGGCGGCTCAAACTCAGTATCGGGGGGCTCTCGGGGCTCAAAAATATGAATCTGAAATCTTGTCCGAAAATTTGGTCAAATTCGGAAAATATAGAAAAAATACTTTTTTTTTTCAAAATTTCAAATTGGTGCTAGGCGGCTAAAACTCGGTATCGGGGGGCTATCGGGGCTCAAAAATATGAATCTGAAATCTTGTCCGAAAATTCGGTCAAATTCGGAAAATATCGAAAAAAAAACGATTTGTATGGAGAAAATTTCAAATTGGTCCTAGGAGGCTGAAATTCGGCATCCGGGGGTTTTTGGGGCTCCTGAGTCAGAATATGAAATCGGATTTTTAAAATTCGGTCAAATTTGGAAAATATCGGACAAACAATATTAAGTGTTATTCTTTGAAGTATATTTTTTTATTTCATTGTATGTTTGAGAAAAGCACTATACATGCCTCGTCGTGAAAACGGATTCCCGGCCTCGTATCACTATCCAGCCTCGCTCGCACGCTCGCTCGGCCGTATATTATAACTACTTGGCCGGAAATCCTCATTTTCCCGGCCTCTGATGTAATGTACTATTAAAGCGTAATATTTTTGACTCGGACTTTAATATAAGAGCCTGAGTTTGCTGTAAACTCAATTGCGGTTGTAAAGACTACATATCTAAATGGGCGCGCTGGTTTGGTAATAAAGTGCTTTTACAAGGAAAAGGATAAAGATACTACATGAGACTATCATGAGTCAAAGAGATAATACACGATTAGTAATGCAGGAAAGTGACTCTTTTCGAGAATTGTGACAGTTGAGTGACTATCTTGCGCCTAATATAGTATGTACTAGTTTGTTGAGCGGAAAGTGATTTGTATGGAGTTTTACATAAGGTTATATTTCAAATTTTTTTTTTTTTTTTTAATAATAAAACAGTTTATTATGTCAAAACTAATTAGTACAAAAGCAAATTCCTAATTCCTAGAGCACAGATATTTAAATACGAAATACAAACACAATTTACAACATCTTAGAAAAACCTTAAAAATACTAAAACTAATCTAAGCTATACAAAATCCTCACTCCCCGTCCTCCCCGACGCAAAGGTGCCCATCACGCTCGCCGCGTTGCCACGTTGAACCGCAATAGACAACCTTTGCATCAGGAAGGACCCGGAGCGAGGGTCAAGCCCCGCCTCCCGCAATCGCCGCCCAAGTTCGGCTAAGAACTCCTTAGCCTCCGAACACCAACACCCGGTCGTCTCCACCGCAAGAGGAACAAAAAGATAATTGCTCAGCGCCGAATATTTCTCACGCTTCCGTAAAGCTGCCCGCTCAGCCGCCGCCCCTGCCACCCGCACGGTACGACCTATGTGCGAAGCCGCGAAAGTGCTGACACACGTGGCGTCCCACAGAAGGCACTTTCCACTCTTCCATGGCACCAAGGTCAATCCGTCAGGCCTCTTCCCGTCTGTGCGACTAAGACCAGGAGGCTCTAAAATACACGGTACATTAGCCAATACAAGAGCTCTCCTGACGAGATCATTGAGGGCGTGATGGCGAGGAAACCTCCCTGCACATCGACAACAACTCAACGCGTGATGACCACTACTCTCCACCATAGTACCGCAGATGCATACATGAGGTTCGCAAACATCGCAGCCCAGGCGAAGAGCAACAGCCACCCGCATCGAGTCGTTGTCGAGGAGGGTACCTAAATGCGGAGACGGGAGTGCGTGAAGCCATGCCCCAGCCTCCGGCTTCGACACCGCGATCAGCCTCGCCGTGTCCGCACCCACTGAATTTTCCAGCAAATTGTTGAAAATACGCTGCACCCCTGCCTCGTCCCATAACCGCTGACGGTCCGGCCTATCGGGCATAACCGCGCTCGGGTTGAGAGCCGTCCAGGCTGCCAAAGCATCAGAAGCGTAAGGTATGGTTGCCTTGTCACCACCCGGAGATAAAATCTGAGTGACAAGGTCCACGACCCCACCCGCCGATGCCAAGAAAGCCGGGAGGCTCACATCCCGCACGCGGCGTACCCCCAACCCACCCGTCCGTACGGGCAGAGAAGCCTGGGCCCACTGAACCTCATTGAGGGAGACATTCAACACACGCTCCAATGACTCCCTCACCACGCAATCAAAGGTATCAATGAGATTGGGGTGCAGCCAGGCCGGAACAGTGCGCAAGAAGTAGGTCAGCTTGGGAACAGCAAAGCAAACACGCAGTAAAACCAGAGCTACGTGCGCCGACAGTTCCTTTAACCGCTGCACAGCCACCAGGAGAAGCTGTCTTCGCGCCTCGAAAGCTTCGGGAATGGCCTCTGGGAAAATTGGTGAGCCCAAGAGATTAAAGGTCTCAGGAGACAGTACCTTGAGCCCAGGAAGCAGAGCACTGAAAACCGGAAAAGAGTTAACGGAATTGGTGCCGCACGGGAAGAACTCACATTTACCACAGTTAACCTCTAGCCCCAATTCGCGAAAACGCGGGAGAAGTGTGAGTAGATCTTGCTCAACCTCCTCAGGCCTACCGCCGAGGGTACCGTCATCTAGGTACCAAATATTCAACGGGGATTGAAGCTCTGATATCGCCTTTTGTATTTCAAATTATATTGTGTAGGAGTTAAGCTCTTTTGTAAGTACGCTTACTTTTATATCTGTGCAGGTTTTTGTGCTTCATTGAATTAAGTGATTCACGGTTAATTCAGTTTCCCAATTTTAACGTGACAAACTTTTTTGGAGTTCTCGGGAACATTCCCCATTTCGGATGGAGCGAGAACATTCCCGGGAATATTTCCCATACATAATGAAAAACTTTTTCAATTTTTTTTGAAAACGGCACAATTCTAATTCAAATTCTGCAATTGATTTTTGATGGGTTATGAAATTCAAATATGTAGATTATTGTTTTTATGTTAAGCCTTGGGTAGTTCTGCACTACCCAAAGGTCGTCTAGATCGCTCTTTAGCGATAAGACCGCCTAGTGTTTACCTCTAATTGTTATTTTATTGTGTTGTATTTCTCCTGTATGTTTTGTGAGCAAGAATGTGAGGTGTGCAATAAAGAGTACATAATTGTATTGTATTTTCATTAAAGTATTTTTTAAATCCTACTGCTTATCCTATGCCCTGAATAAAATATTTGAGGTCTATCATATATTTATATTTTATCAAACATCAAACTTTAACAAGTGTGTATATATGTTAATCGTTAACAATATCTACATGCACAAGAGAGTTCGAAGAGTATCTTATAGTATTCCGGGATTTGAAAGCAATTTTCAAACTTTCTTTTAAACCCCGCTCCCCGTTGAAATAAGCCGCGAGTTTGCCGCTTACTAACTTAAAACCATTCCTAACCGAAGTCGGACTAACTGGAATATTTACTTCCACGCGCAAACATTAGCTTAAGTACCGTGTTTGATTCTGAAGCCTGAGGCGTCTGCTCATAAGACGAAGGAAAGAAAAAAAATGCCTAGTTCGCAACACTATCCATATAGTGTTGCGAACTAGGCGGTCTAAATCTTCTGTTTTTTTTTTGTACATAATATATCATTGTAAGAAGTTTGAAATAAGGATGCCTGTCTACTGCTGCAGATCGGACAAAATAGATCGGAAAAAAGAAATTTGACCATTTTATACATCTTCGCTTCGCTCCGCATCTGTGGGCAGCAAAGAAAAGGACCATTGTGCAAACGGATCACCTGATGGAAACCGATCACGATCACCGTCGCCCATAGACAACTGCAACACCAGAGGAGTCACAAGTCGCCTAGCCCAATATTACAGAGTTCTATGTTACATTTTCAGGGTAATTAAAATAAGATTTAATGTCATTACGACAATGTTCAATTTGAACTCGTCAAAAGTCAAGTTAAAGTTATTTTCCATAATTACGATAACTAAACTTAAGTATGAGATCAAGCCAAGCAAGCATGGCGTACTCGCCACGAAAGGTGGAGGTGGATGAGGCGGCGGCGGGGGCGGACGGTAACTTTTATTTTTGTTTTCCCTTTATAAGTACGAGAATTATTACTCTAATAAAACCAAAACGGAATTTCATGAGAATCGGTTGAGAAATGCGACCTCTCAGCGAGAACAGCTGGAAATCCTAACACCCGGATATCAGAACATAAGTTTTTTTTGAGCCGAGCTGAAACGGTAACACTTCACTCGCTCGGTCAATAAAGAATTGATAACCCTGCATCTGGCAGCCCTAGTCGAAGTAGAGGTAGGTTGCCTATGCTATTATGATAATGCATTCCGCCCGCGCCCACGTATCAGAGCATTAAGTTCGCATGCACTCTACTTCGCATTTCACTGAGTAACCTTCGACCCAATGACCTGAAACGGCTTAGTCCCGTCGAATTATGACGAAAACGAGGAAAACTTTGACAAGAAGAAAATAAATATTAAAACTTGAAACGGTAATAACTTGTTACCTACAATTATGAATGATTTATAGCAATAACATAAGAAAAAATCCTTACTGTAGAGTGCTGTGCATCTTATTATTACTTTTATGTCAAATTAAACACTGCCCAGGTTTATCTACGGATAGTACGGATATTTATACGGATTTATGAGCATTTCTCAGAAAGTTTGTACCTACACAATTAATATAGAAAATTAAAGTCCAATATAATTTTACTATTTTGTTACCAACTTTCAATGTTATTTCCAATACAATGATATCAATATAATTAAAAAAGTATAAGCATAACAGTAAAACCATTATTGAAGGGAAGATTGAGGGAAGGAGGAAGAGAGGAAGACCTAGGAGATCTTATATAGACCAAATCAAGGAGAAAGTGGACGGCGTGTCGTATCAGGACATCAAAAAGAAAGTTGAAGATAGAGAAACATGGAAGTTGCTCCACCGACAAGAGCTAAGCTCTTAAATTTCTGATGAAGCATAACAGAACCTTAATTATCGAACTTTGCCATAACATTGATATAAAACTACTAAAATAATTGGTAACAAAATACTTAGGAAAATTATATTAAACGTTAATTTTCTGTCTTAATTGCGTACAAACTTTTTGAGAAATGCTCTTGTATAAGGTGAGTCGGGGCTATTGTAGCTATGGGGTTATTGTATCTTCTTACCATTATAATGGTCTGTGACCCTTAAAATGGTCTGTGTATATATAGGATTGTGTATATATACCATTGGTCTGTGTATCCTATATATACACAGACCATTATAATGGTCACAGACCATTATAATGGTAATAAGATACAATAACCCCATAGCTACAATAGCCCCGACTCACCTTACTAGAAACTGATTCTGACATAATGATTCACACAAGGTACATTTATTATTTATTTATTTATTTATTTATATATTGAAAAACAGGTTACATAACATTACAGTTTACACCAATGCGTCATGAACCGAAGAATGTTTATTTTGACGGCGAAACGGCGTGGCCACGTTGTTCCGACATCTCGGGTGTTGGATAAGTAAGTTGTTATATAAGTAAGTATATTGTATGTCATATTTATGTACGTTTATGTTATATATATAGGTATATATATATATATATATATATTTGCATATGAGGTATATTACTTATGTGTTATTTAATTGTTTCATGTAACAGATTACATAAAAGACCCTGCACCATACAAATGTTTCTGTTTAATCCTATGGTTGACTGGTAGAGAATGCCTTATGGCATTAAGTCCGCCATTTGTACTTTTACCTGTGTATTGTGTGCAATAAAGTTTAAATAAATAAAAATAAAATAAATAAATAAACTGTTGAATACCATTCCGCCAGGCGGTGTAGGGAAACAAATCATTATAGCATAAGCGTAGATCTTTTAACTTTTTGAGTTTTTACTCATTTATTTAAAGTTTATTGCACAAATGAAAAAAAAACCGGCCAAGTGCGAGTCGGACTCGCGCACCGAGGATTCCGTACAAACACTTTCCATCCCTAAGTGGTTAAGTTGTTTGCACCTGGTATGTATAGCGCCCCATATAAATTAGGTGCAAAGTTAGGTATTAAAAAAAAACTACTTACTAGATCTCGTTCAAAACAATTTTCGTTGGTACTTTTTATAGTAATGTACATCATATGTTTTTTTTACCAAGTTTCAACAGTATAGCTCTTATAGTTTCGGAAAAAAATGGCTGTGACATACGGACGGACAGACGGACAGACAGACATGACGAATCTATAAGGGTTCCGTTTTTTGCCATTTGGCTACGGAACCCTAAAAATAACGTACCAAGGTGGTCTTAATGCCATGGGGCAGTCTCCACCAGTCAAACGACACGATGATGAGTATGGTTGTCAATTAAAGTTAATGCACGTAAACAAAAATGTAAGACTTCAAACATTTTCAAGGTCAAAAAAATGCTGTTTTTACTGGACTAAGAACGAAGTAATCCGCGCCCTTTGCTGATTGACACAGGGTCCCCAATGCGATTGCCAGAGGTCAAAACAAATCCATTAAGTACTTTGTCGCATTTGCGGTACCGAGGTTGGGGATTACAGACATAAAACCTGACTTATGTTTCCTTTGGGGCCACTCCGTCATTCGTTCCGCACATCCGTTTGTGTGACGTCGGGTTAAGGTAAGATTTACGATTCCGTGGGTTATATCGGACTAAGTAGTCTTAAGTTATTCATTAATTTACAGCTTAAGGTAGTGCCTTTGCTTGCAGAACGAATATAAGTCACCTTAAAGAGAGTTTAACATTTTATTTATTCAAGTAACTACCTATCCCAAATAATAGTTACCTAGATTTCGAAGCCTTTATTTCAGGAAACAAGGCCTAAATTTTCATTTTGTGAAAGTCACTAGTTTGCCAGTCGGCACTATCAGGAATTCAAACTCACGTCGTGATGAGACTTCTTCACGGCTTTAAGGCTGCCTGTCCACTGAGGCAGAGTGGAGATGTGTATAGCCTAGCAAGCGTCGGTCCGGCCCAGGGATAGTGGCGCTACAAACAGATTTCATATGGCAATAATGTGCAGTGATCATATTTGCATTATTAAACGCCGGTCAAGAATTTCTTCTTGCGAAATAAATACTGAATCCTATTGAAAAAACTTGACTTCCTTCACTGTGGATGATAGTGTTGGCTTTATTATGCAAAAAATACGTGAAAATTTGCGGAATAAGTATTGAGTCCTGTTTCCCCTTTGTTTACGTCAGTGACATTCACCGACTTCAAACTTCAGCTACCAAAAATTTGTCGTTTCCAGTAAAATAATTTAGTACCACTGAAAATCCGCAATATGGCGTGGGTTGTAAAACCCCTTGCAGGGCTATAAAATGGACCAACCACATTCCCCAGATTTGAATGCACTTATTTTGGGTGCACTTATTATGCACATATTCTCCGCTTCGCTTCTGTGTACAGGCAGCCTTAGAATTATGATTTCCACTCATACACGCTTAACGATCTCTTCAACCATTTGCAATTAGCTGGGAAACGTTTTGGGGCGGTCAACTCTACAACTATTTCGTAAACTAATGCGAGCTAGACATAAACGAGATGTCAGACACGGCCTTACAAAGTCGCGGGCTAAATGCGACCCACAGAACTTCGTGAGCCAGGAGGCACCGTTATACCCTACATACGATCTATATGCTATGAATATTAGTGGGCCATTGTAGAACAAGTTCGAGCATCTTTGGCGGGAGTTTGAAATGATATGCGACCATTATCATAGCAAACTTTGTTAATTATAATTGGGAGTAATGAAAATAGTTGGGGCTGTTCTAGGGTAAAGAAAAGAATTATTGCTTATCTATCTCGAGAAATGTACCTTAATCAGTTTACTCATTGATGATATTATATGAAAAAAATCGTGTTAGGTAAAATTTCTTTCAAATGTATAGGTAAAAAATAAACACGTCAACTGTCGACTGCATATGGTGATGAGGATAAATCGGACATGTAATCGCAAATACAGAAATAAGATGTAGTCGTAAAATGCGTATCATTATAATTATCTAAAGGTTAATTGTGATAATATCAGTAATTAACAGTTGACATGTGTAGTGTTGCTATCCTTATCTCGTGCGCATACGTCAGACCAACGGAGTGGGGTTAGTCGGTACCCGACCCTTGCCTAGACTGGTGGTGCGTTGTCGAGCTAAGTTCTAGCCTAGTGACCTATATAAACAGCTGTACTGTGCCTGGCATAGGGTTAGGTATACTACAAGTGGCGACGAGGACAAAAGTGAGTAGATATCTAATTACGCCTTCAAAAAAAAAGAATAGGCGGGAACACGACAAATGCAGTCTAACGTGTACTTGCACAGTATATGTATAATAACTACAGGGCAAGCTCGATAGTGACATGATACATTGTCATTGAAGTTAATTTATCCAAGTTATAGTTTCACTAATAACTGTGGAATAAAAGACATCTACCTAGTGGGTAGCGGTGCACTGCTCAACTATCCCAGTACAGGGATCGACTCGTAAACAAGTTTTAGTTCGTAATGATTTGGGTCATTTGTTTAAAAAATAACGGTTATTGCACATTTGCAAATAACTCCTGGCGAATCATGCAGTTTTACTCACTTATAGATATTATTTTTGTCCGATATTTACTAACGGTATTAATGTCTAATATTTTTACCGGAAATGCGTCGATACGCGACTCGTATATAATAAAAGACGTGTAAACCATAATAATTATGTACCTACCTAGGCACAATAAGGAGGTATTGTTTAATAAGCGCAACGTATCCAAGTACCTATCTACTCGCGCCTACAACGTAAAATTAATGCAATGGTACAGTTAAAAAACCATTGGACAACATATAATAAATAAGAATAATAATAATAAAGTGTGATAAAATGTTATATTAGTTATGAAATAACGATCTGACTTAGAAGTGCAAGTTTATAGTCATTTATAATAACGGCTTGTAGGTAGATATATTTGAAAGTTTGCGATAGCAAAATTACTCAAGTAAACTAGCTTTAGTAAACAGTTCAGTTGTCAGAAACATTATCATTAATTATAAATAGACTTCGGTTGCTTCTAACGGCATTTGAGGCAGATTAGATCGGGTGCAGTATAAATAAATTGTTTACGGGGTTGATAAATAGGTAACTAACTAACTACATTGTAATAATACCTTGCGCTGCGGGGTCAATATGTATGAAAGTAAACATTGAAGTGTTTAATGTTTATTTCACTTAGTTATTTACGGGAACGTAATATGTATGATGAAATATCCGTGTAGGTATATGTGTTTATGAGTGGTTAAACTGTATGATTGGTGTTGTAAATAAACTTGTAAGCAGAGTATATTGTACCTGGCCATTTAATTGGCAAGAGTAAAATTTTTACTAGTCATTATGGTATACTGATCATTCAATTGATGAATAAGACAAAGGTCGTGTACACCTAGCAACTGAAATCAAATATGTTGTGTCATTTAATTGACATATTGTTTTAACACTTCTAACATTGACCAAGGTCATGGTATAGCAGTAGTTAAGCGGTCGTTAACACGACTAATGGCTAAAGGGCCAGTACGAACATTAAATTGTTTAGCAAGCGGTTAGATGAATGCTCCGCTTGAATCATTTGATTGATTGGTTCCGGGACGCCCCAAAAGTACCCATGGCAGCCATAACTTTGGAAAAAATCCATTGCAAAGGCGAGACCTCTTCGATCGGTCTGAGATGGGAGCGTTCGAAACGAGCACTTCATGTCTATTTGGAGGTGTCAGCTATCACAGATAGCCAAAAGAAGAGAGCAAGCCTCTTGCATTTCGGAGGAATTGAGCTCTAAGAAATATATTACAATATCCCTGGAGCGGACACGGAGCCAGGTGTCGGCATAGATGTACATATTTGCGATAGCCTTAGCAAAATTCGATGATTACTTTGCTCCTGCAAACAAATTACGGTCTATGAACGCCACGTATTCCGTTTGATGAAACAGGAACAGGACGAAAAGTTCGAGAAATTCCTTGTACGGCGGCGACAAGCCGATAAATGCAATTATAAAGATGAATATGAACACATCATTGATCAGATCACGGAAAAATGCCTAACGACAGTTACGTAAAAATTAAAATAAAAAACTATTAAAACACAAGTTTTCGGTTATAAATGTAAGATAATTTTATTTTGGGTAGTGTATATTAGTCACGGGGTTCGTGCTGAGGCCTACCCATGACATGAGGCTGAGGCCTACCCACAATGCACCACTGGGTGGAAAGTTGCTTAAATAAATAAGAAAACGGGCAAAGTGTATTATTTTGAATATTAATTAGTAGTTGTGCACTCGAGGAATATGAATATTTAGTAGTTTAGCGTTATTCTCGAATGGGTCGTGTTACTAATCTTCGACTGCGCAGTGGCGCAGTGGATGACGGCTCACAATATAATAATTATGAACAAATTGGGAAAACGATTGGACTGCCTAGGCATCTATTTAATTTGCACGACTTTTCATTTGTGCGTGCGTAATTGAATACGCTACTTAATACTTTCCTATGGAGTGGGCTTGATTGTCCTGAATTCCAAAATATATTGACGGGTTAAATATTATAGTGTGATAAGCTTAATTTGTCTTTATGTTGAAAATGTATTTTTTTTTGGAATAATTATCTAGAGTATCTTGTATATGTAGTTGATAAACAGTATGAACATCCAGCTTAAGGGTTGTGTATTAATAGGTACATATGACACGTATAGGTGCATATGTCACATGTAGTCAATTGGGTATAACAAAATCAATAATTAAGTAACAGTAGATACGTCTTGAAAGGTATAGTTTAATATAGGTATAGTATTTGATAGGCCAAACGGGTTTAAAAGTGATATGGAAGACTCATAAGTCATAAGTGCAAAGTCATTAGTCATTAGCTTTATGTCAGGGTTCAATTTGATTTATTTATTTATTTATTTCAAATAATTACACAGCTTTACAGTTAGTACTAATGCACTGTGAATTACAAGAATAATTTAATATAACATGTTACATATTAGGTAGATTCAATTACTGAAAAATTACATCCATCTATCGCCTTACAGTACCTTAAACATTCACGACACACAATTATCCAGCTACTTCCAAAAAACGTCCAAATCCGATGCCGATGCGAGAAGCGCATTAAGTTCTCGTAAGGCTCGAACTAGAAGAGAGTTTTCCACGCTATGGTTCGCGCCTCAGGAGCAGCCAACAGTAGCCGGCAGCGTGGACGAAAATTGAACCTCGATTTAGAAGGGACGAACAATCGGATAACCTGACTGACCAGCTCTGGACAGTCAGAACATCCTCGCAAGATTTTACAAGCACTAGTCAGCACATAATTTCGTCTAACCTCGAGGGAATAGATTGATAGACCACGCTGAATTGCCAATATGATAGGCTAAGACTATATGAGAGGTCAATTTGATAGACCACGCTTGATTGCCAATATGATAGGCTAAGCGGATTGTTAAAGTAAGCGAAAGGCATTATGAAACGTCTATTTAGTAGACTGCGGGAACCAAACTATTCGTAAGAAAGATAGTAAGGCTTAACGGCTAAGCAAATACAATTGCATGGAAGGTCAATTTGATAGACCATAGATATATTATAAGCGGTATGTAAAGTGCCGCGTTCGTGCTGTAAGGTCAATTTGAAAGACCATATGTATTGAACCTTCCTTTAAATTTATATTAAATAACTCAAAGCGTTCATAAACTGGAGTATGTGCTTTTGAGACTCCCATTAAAACTTGAATATCGATGGCTTCGACGCGTCGATTAAATTGAAATATACTGTGCTTTAAAGCTTTCATTCAATTGGAAAAGGCTGTTGTTTTAGGACTTTCATTAAATTGGAATATCTGAGGTATCAGAGGGCCGGTAACATGGGAATATGACGTGTTCTTGACTCCCATTCAATTGGGATACTCGAGGTTCAAAGCCTCCAGTGAATTGGAATTGATTGACAACCTTAATTGAATTGACAATAGTTGAGTTCAAATGAATGCCTGGATAAAACTGTAATAGTTTGACATCATTTTTAAATTGACAAAAGTGGCATTTAAAATGAATGCCTATATTAGGTGGGATTGTTTAACAACCTCCATTATATTGACAAAAGTTTAGTATTTCGAATAAGAGCTTCCTTAAGAGCTTAATTAAGTTCGAATCGTTTGAAGACATTAAGTAAATTGACAATAGTCCGGTATTTCAAACGAATGCCTCCATTAGATAGGAATTGTTTATCAACTTTCAATTGAGAATGGTCTGGTATTACAACTAAATGCCGGAATTAAGTTGGAATTGGTATATCACTGTGATTTAAAACCTTGATCCAATTAGAAATGTGGCGGTTTAAAAACCTCAATTCAATTGGATTTGCAATTTAGTTTAGTATTTCAAATAAGTGCCTTCATTAAATAGGAATCGTTTCACAACATTAATTAAATTGCCAATGATGGTCCTGTATTTCAAATGAATGGCTCCATCAAACTGGAATTATGTATCAACCTTATATTGAGAATGATCTGGTATTCTAAATTAATGCCGCAATTAAATTGGAATTTGTTTATCGGTGATTTAAAATCTAGATCGAATAGGAAAAGACGCGGTTTCAAAATCTCAATTCAATTGGACTTTAGTTGCAATTTCGAAAATTTATTTCTCATATATATTTATTGGGATTTTGAAGGGTATACCTATATCGTAATTTCAGATGACAAATTATAATGATGACTTTAGTGAGAATATTGAACGAGAGTACATGATGACGTGTAAAGCAAGTTAGCTACTTACTTAGAATAGAATAGAATAGAATAATTTTTATTTTACCAAAAGAAACATATCTACATTTAACATAATTTAACACTGACTTCCACACTAGGCACAGCCTGTATCGTGGAAGTCGTATCATACACATCAGGTTCGTTAAGAATGCGGCTATAGACATGCCTTAAACAAGAAATTAAAATTAACAAATGAACAGTACTATGATAAATACATACCGGGTGGAACGAAGCGATGTTCATTCCTGAAACTATAATGCTATGTATTTCATGTAGAATCGACCTGCAATAGTTAAATTCTTTTAATAATAAAAAAACGAAAATCGATTAAAATTGTATTTTTTAATGTATGTACAACCCTAGTTTTTTTAAACTATTATTTGACGTTTGGGAGTATTTACAATTACCTACATTTACATCCGGTGTTCGAAAGTACCGCCGTGGCGTACGATACACGCCGCTGCTCGTGCCCGCGTGTGGCGATGCACCCTCGACAAGATGTTGTGTCGGTTATTTCTTCTGCGAAGACTTTCAAAGGCCACCCTTAGCCTTTCCCTCATCTCTTCAGCCGTCTCACACTCAGTCTTGTAAACGATGTCCTTTACGGTGCCCCACAGAAAAAATCCAAGGGTGTGAGATCTGGAGACCTAGGAGGCCAACGGTGCGGCCCATATCGGCCGATCCAGCGATCCTAAAACACATTATTCAGTGTTTCACGTACTTCGACTACTGAATGAGCTGGTGCTCCATCTTGTTGGAACCAAGTGCGTCTTCTTTCTGCCAGCGTCAACTCATCCAGATAGTCGTCGAGCTCTATCCTCAACAGAGCCATGTATCCGTGTCTGTTTAAAGTCTGAGGCAGAAATACAGGGCCTATTATTGTATCCCCGTGTATCGCCGCCCAAACATTAACAGACCAACGATACTGGTGTCCCGTATAACGGTAGGCAAACGGATTTTCTTCGGCATACACGTGTTCGTTATGCCTGTTCCACATACCGTTCCGTGTGAACAAGCTTTCATCACTCCATATTACGTGTTTGATGAAGTCTCGGTCTTCTAACACCTTTTGCAGTAGCCACCGGCAATAGGCTTCGCGAACGGGGCAATCTCTTGGTAGTAATGCCTGGACTCTTTGTATTTTGTAAGGGTGACGGCCCTCACGTTTTAGTATTCTGAGTATTTTCGTATGAGTCATACGAAAATGTCGGCCCGCTTGTCTTGAACTTGACCTCGGATAATCTTCGAAGTACTGCAGCACTCTCTCTTCCAATCTGACATCATGTTGAATAACGCGTCCTCCGCGCTGGTCATCCTGACCCGTTCGTGGCACAATAGGACGATTGTTACCAACACGGTCAAGAGCGCGTAATATCGTACTAGAGTGTGTTGGGTGAGGAGGAGGATACCTGTTCCGGTATTGGCGCAAAGTCTCTCCAGTATTGTAATCGCACTCCGCGTACAAAAGAAGCAAATTCAAATAGCCTCTAGCGTTTAATTCCGGCATTTTTGCACACAGCATACGATACAAAAAGTCAATGTAACGTCTATCAATCATGTCAACAAAAAAGTCTAAAAACAATCTTAAGGGTATTTTCAAAGGTTTTTAAACCGATAAGAAATGGCTAGGCAATTTGTAAAAAGTTTGTTTACAAAAGTTAACTGTGTTATGAAGAGGTCATTGCACTCTAAAATAGGGTTGTACACACACACTTTTTCGTATGAAAGTTTAACATGCTATAACTGGAAAACGGTGAGAGATATTAATAAAGTTTATTTGGAGAAAATAATATTCTAAGCCTGTATAATGCCACAGTTAAAGGAAATAACGTCGTTTCGTTCCACCCTGTATATACTTCAGTTTCAGTTTCATTAAAAAAAAAATATATATATTTTAAGATGGTAAAAGGGGGAAAAGAGCAAGCAATAGTCCTTAAGCGCTTGACAAAGTGGTTGTTGTGAAATAATTATCCAGATAAGGCTACATGTCACAACTCTTAAAAAATCTAGAATGAAGTGTATAACCCTTGTTTTGTATAATTCATTTATTTTTCAAATAAGTTACATAATATTACAGTAATATAACCTACATGCTTTGGAACTACTGAACTACATGCAGACCAAACTTAAAACTAGTTAGATTTAATTCAATAAGCGCCTTAATGGCTTAAGCGACATAATGGCGTGGCTCCTTTGCTTTGTTTGACCTCTGGCATAGCTGTGCGACTGTTTCTCGCGCGAGATATTTGCCTATCTCTTGCAGCTGTGCAGTGGTGTGAGGGAATGACGGCTAGCGCTGTCGCGCGACGGGAACCGCGAGGCGTGGTTATGCTAGACAGGCTGGCGTAGGATTAGGCAGATAGTAGCAGCCTGTAGCGGCTGGGACACGCGTAGCTCAAACGAGCTGAATTGCACGTAGAGACAGGTCTGAAGTGGTACACCTTCATGTCCTGGTTGGACACGGTGTCGCAATCCCAAGAACTGAATTAACCGGCTCGCCTGTGCCACTTAGTCTTGCGGGGCACCAAGTGCGCCTTGCTCTTCCTTTCCACCAGTGCGACTACTCCCTCCCTATCCACATTGGTGTGGGAGAACTTTTCCTTATCGTGAACCCGTACGGGGCCGGTTAGCTGCGACAGACTAACCGGCGACTACAGCATATTGCACGCTGAAGCGACTTCGTATCGGTATCCTTTGTGTATCCTCGATGTATCCTCTATATCGTTGTGTCAACAAGGTTCGCGGCAAGTTTATGTTGCAAAGCTAGTTCTAAATCAAATGAGATCACAAATTAAACTATTAACCGGTCTAGATAACATAAAACAAGACTGATTAAATACTTTATGGGTTTTGAGTGAAAACACCTTTTTATTTAAATAGATAAAGATTCACATATTATTATTTATACGATCACCAATTAATCTAATTTTAATTAAAATAAAAAAGGGATGTAGTGTTGCTATCCTTATCTCGTGCGCATACGTCAGACCAACGGAGTGGGGTTAGTCGGTACCCGACCCTTGCCTAGACTGGTGGTGCGTTGTCGAGCTAAGTTCTAGCCTAGTGACCTATATAAACAGCTGTACTGTGCCTGGCATAGGGTTAGGTATACTACAACATGTATTAAATGCATTTATATCATAAGCTGTGTCACGGAGGCCTTAAAGGTTTAGGCTGTCTGTCCACTGGAGAGTAAATGTGTAAAATGGACCAATCACATTCCTTAGACCCCTAATTTGGCAGTGTATGGCAGAGTGAACACATTTTTGACCATTTCTTTCCATTATTTTTGGAACCAGAATATCTTGCTCTATTTTACGATAATGAGGCTTGAACTAGCGACCATCGTAATATTTTGTCAAATTAAGGGTTAAAATGCACTTATTTGGGCTAATCTCAGTGGACAGGCAGCCTTATGATATCGCTTAACACGTTCGCGGGCTGTATGTGAAAATTAAAGAATGCGTGTGCGCAAGTGTTAAAAACGCCACAGGATCTTTATAACTTATCGCGCTTACCCATTTTCCAGTAATTTGTCAACAGTTGAAAGTGAAAATCGATGCCGATTGCATGTGCAACTGAATTATACAAGCGTAGGAAATGGAGCGGGTCGCGGCGCCGGCGCAGGCGCAGGTGAGGAGCTTACCATGCATGCATTGACGGTGACGGTGGTTGTGGTGGTAGTGATTTAATAATAGAAACTGTACTCTTAAAAAAACATAATTATTCTAAGTTTAAAGGAAATGATCACGAAATGGTAACGATATACCATGTCTTTAGAATTCACTAAAAAGTGGCCCGTTGCATAGTTTCGCTGTTTTAACTCTGTTTTGGATTCTAGTAATTATTGGTCACTCACAGAGTAGACAGCATAGAGATATTAGAATCTAGGAAAGGTGCGTTCCTTCAGACAATGTCTGGCTTTGCATATGGACAAAACTCTCAGAGAGTTCCTATAAATACCACGAGTTTACAGTGACCGTACTCGCTAAAGTCTGCGTAAAAGAATTGTATGGAGAATCGTAGTTCTACAAAGTAACCGCAAGGTGTGCTATTCTCCATACAAATCGTTTACGCAGACTTTAGCGAGTACGGTCACTGTAAACTCGTGGTATTTATAGGAACTCTCTGAGAGTTTTGTCCATATGCAAAGCCAGACATTGTCTGAAGGAACGCACCTATCCTAGATTCTAATATCTCTATGCTGTCTACTCTGTGAGTGACCAATAATTACTAGAATCCAAAACAGAGTTAAAACAGCGAAACTATGCAACGGGCTATATCGTTACCATTTCGTGATTATTTCCTTTAAACTTAGAATATGTTTATTTTTATTTTGGGTGGCGGTGGTTAGGTGTTGGGTGTTTAGTTAGCTCAAGGATTGAGTTAATCATTAATTAAAGCCTTATGTGCAGATATTGATGGATGAATTGTTGCAGGCTTTTGATGATGTTCTAGTTTGAACGTGTATATACAAAATTGTTTGCAGAACGAGTAAGAGTTGTATTATTTGATCGCCCGCTATTTTTAGATTGACATTGCTTTCCAATGCATCGGGGAAACATCGATGCCCGCGGAACCGTTTCCACAAACACATACTTGTAAACAAAACCCACGAGAGTTTGGCAGACGATGGATGTGACGTCATACACTGCCATATCACTTGGCGCCTATTACCATTTATCACTTGTAATAACCTATCTTATCTTATACACAGCCTATGAAGCATCCCTGTAAGAGCAAATATGTGTGCGATGCACATGAATGTTTGCTATGCATTGACCATTTGAATGAATGACATAAACTAAAAACTGAATTTTAGCCTTTTTTAAATCAAATAAATGGTGAAGCCACAAGGAAATATTTGTCAACAATATTTGGCTAGCCCGACTCTTATCTACTTACTACTTTTTGCGTCTCACTCATCATGTGTTCAATAATGCGAGCAATATCGAAACTAATAATGTTGATTAATGAGTAATATGGGTTGGCACAGAGATGAAGGCAACCCTAGCACAGAATTGATGAAAGCGAATCCTATGGAGGAAAAGAAACAGAAATTTTCATTTTATGAAACATGTAATGTCTCATTTTTTTATGTGGGTAGGTACACCACAATTGGAGCTAGGGTAGCGAAATGGTTAACGCGCTGGACCGGCAATCCAGAGGTACCGGGTTCGATTCCCGGTCTCTTTCCCCAGTTAGCTTCCTTTTTCAATTTTTCTTTAAGCTTTGATCTTTGTATTTAAGGCTTAAATAGAAATTTTGATTTTCTTGGAACATCGCATAATTTCAAAACAGGTAAAAAGTTTCACTGGACATGCTCCAGACTTCTAGACATTGATATGACCGGGAGATAGAGCTCTGTATTTACATTTTCTGCACCGGCATCCAACACAATAATGCAAATGACTTGTCCCTGGTTCTTTGGAACTACGTGTTGGGAATACGAAGCGTTGAACGTCGGGGTTCGAGGATCTTTTTAAAGCGAAGAAGATGAAAGAGGGAGGCGCTTTGATGTGACAACTTTAAATAAGATAGATATGATATTAAAGTCGCCAAAACAGATAAAAGAGAAGTTCACTAATACTAAATATCTCATTGGATGTAAGAAAGATACATTTTTCTGTTAATTGATTTTTCATTTGCTGTTAATCATTAGTAGCATTACGAATACGACTTACCAAATTAGATTCTAATAACAGACATTGTTATAACTTTATCTCGACCCTTACCTGAAAGAAGAAGAAAAATTATAAGTATGAAATGTACTGTACATAAAAAACTCGATAAAAACATTATAATATGAGTATGTAGTGGCAAAAATAGAGCGAATCTTTTCGTCGTCCTTTTCATTCTCCATATAATAATTATATGGAGAATGAAAGGGACGACGAATTTCTCTAAAACGTTAAAAGGTGTTTTTTATTTTTTATTATGGTTATATTTATTACTCGTGTATAAACCTGTAATCCGCAGAAACCTTACGGTACTGAAACGGTCTAAGAGGTTTAATCGCTTCTCTACTCACGCGTCGTTATTGGCTTAGTAGTAAACTCGCCAATGTTTACAATGAAAAACTGCGCGTGTTTTATAGGCGCTGTTTGCTTTGAACCCAGATTTCTCTACTCATTCCACCGTAATGTCTACTATTCGTTGTTACTTCTGTAATAGGGATGACGAATAATGTTAAATTCTACAGCATACTGTAGTTATATGAATACTAGCATTAACCCGCGGCTTCGCCCGCGTTCCCATACAATAAACATTATCCTACGGGAATGATGCTCTTTTTTTCAGGTTAAAAATTAGGCTATTTGTTAAAGTTAGGGTATTATCTGCTTATCCCTCATGCATATCCGTCTAGCCGTTTTATTGTTGAAAATCTTGAATGCATTTATAACGGCTGCAGGAAGTTTCCCGATGACTACTCCTCCAGTCCCGCCGCGCCGCCCGCACTGGCCTTGACGACAATCGAGTTGGCACCAAATACAAATTTAAACATCTATTAGGTTTAAGTTTAGGGCGTAACTCCCATATTCTTGCTCTTCTTTATAGTATACTATTTCATCCTGCAACTCCCCGCTATCTCAAAGAGCGTTTCACTTATATCACTTCTGCTCGATCTGCCTAAAATTTGCTCTTTGCCGTACCTTCTGCCGTCTCAAAATTTTATAATAATTCGTTTACTTTTAAAGCTGTCTGTTTATGGAACTCCTTGCCTGTTAGCTTAAGGCGCGCTAAATCTCTTGTTTCTTTCAAAGCTCAACTGAAAGAACACTATCTATCCCATTCATAATTCGTATTTTATTCAAATGGTCCTATTAGGTATCTGTTGGCTGAATGTATGTATGTATTTATGTATTTATTTTTTATTATATTTATGTATTTATTTGTTTTTTATGTATATATTATTATTATTACTATTCGATTTTTGCACCGCCTAATAACAAAATCTTATTTTTTCAAGTTCTCCACTACCCAAAAGTTGTCTCGAAGAGATCGCTCTTTAGCGATAAGACCGCCTGTTGTTTACCTCTAATTGTAATGTCTTGCATTGTATTTCTCCTGTATATTGTATGAGTTGTGCAATAAAGAGTACTTGTAGGTTTACTCATTAATTGTTAGATATACTCCTGTGAAGTTTCGAATATAAATAGTCCAATCTTGTTTTCCCATACAAACTTTGGATCTCTCTATTTCACCCCCTTTAGAAAAATCGTTTATTAGTGCGCCCCTAGACCTTATAAGGAACCTACGTTCCAAATTTGGACTCTTTAGAATCAGCGGTTTTGGGCTGTGCGTTTAAAAACGACACCCATATTTTTAGACATTATTTAGACATTTCTAAGTTTTTAAACCCATCGCGCCCTTACATGAGAGATGGTATTACACGTCCGCCACGTTGAAATTTAAAATCATTCTTTTTTTAGTAATCAGCGACCCGATAATCCATAGAAACCAACTGTTCCCTCTTCCCTCTTGCCTCTTCCCTGTTCCCTGTTCCCTCTTCCCTGTTCCCTCTTCTCTCTTAGTGCAACCCTACACCTTATAACGAACCTACGTGCCAAATTTGGACTCTCTAGAACCAGCGGTTTAGTATTTAGACATTTCAACCCCATTTCACCCCAACAGGGGAGATGGTAATTCACGTCCGCCACGTTGGATTTTAAAATCGTTGTGGTTTTCGTAATCAGCGACCCGATAAACCATAAAAACAATACCCATGTTGATTTTCAGACTTTGTCACCACATTTCTCCCGTTTAGGGGTTGAATTTTGAAAAAACCTGAAACATGTGTTTACTCATTTATCGTTAGAAATACTCCTGTGAAGTTTCGAATAAAATAGTTTAACTAATCTTGTTTCCCCATACAAACTTTTGACCCCCATTTTACCCCTTTAGGGGGTTAATTTTGAAAAATCCTTTTTTAGTGCAACCTTACACCTTATAAGGAACCTACATGCCAGATTTGGACTCTCTAGAATCAGCGGTTTAGTATTTAGACATTTCAACCCCATTTCACCCCAAAAGGGGAGATGGTAATTCACGTCCGCCACGTTGGATTTTAAAATCGTTGCGGTTTTCGTAATCAGCGACCCGATAAACCAGAAAAGCAATACCCATGTTGATTTTCAGACTTTGTCACCACATTTCTCCCTTTTAGGGGTTGAATTTTCAAAAAACCTGAAACACGTGTTTACTCATTTATTGTTAGAAATACTCCTGTGAAGTTTGGAATAAAATAGTTTAACTAATCTTGTTTCCCCATACAAACTTTGGACCCCCATTTTACCCCTTTCGGGGATTAATTTTGAAAAGTCCTTTCTTAATGCTCCCTTACACCTTATAAGGAACCTACGTGCCAAATTTGGACTCTCTAGAACCAGCGGTTTAGTATTTAGACATTTCAACCCCATTTCACCCCTACAGGGGAGATGATAATTCACGTCCGCCACGTTGGATTTTAAAATCGTTGCGTTTTTCGTAATCAGCGACCCGATAAACCATAAAAACAATACCCATGTTGATTTTCAGACTTTGTCACCACATTTCTCCCTTTTAGGGGTTGAATTTTCAAAAAACCTGAAACACGTGTTTACTCATTTATCGTTAGAAATACTCCTGTGAAGTTTCAAATAAAATAGTCTAACTAATCTTGTTTCCCCATACAAACTTTGGACCCCCATTTCACCCCTTTAGGGGGTGAATTTTGAAAAATCCTTTCTTAGTGCACCCCTACACCTTATAAGGAACCTACGTGCCAAATTTGGACTCTCTAGAACCAGCGGTTTGGGCTGTGCGTTGATATGTCAGTCAGTCAGTCAGTCAGTCAGTCAGTCAGTTTCTTCTTTTATATATATAGATAAAATTAGCACAATACGTCATGAAATAAAGATTTTTTTTATAAATATGTGACTGCACTGTAATGTTACGCTAATTTTATGGTTTTCCTTTTTAATTCAAAAAAACTTTGACAATGATTATGTGATTCTCAAAATTTAATAAAACAATAAGTGTATGATGCTTAAACGCACTTTTTTATGTTGAAAATGGCAAATTACTTATTGTCTCCATACAAATATTACTCAAAAACATAATATAATGATGACGTCACGATAAGGTGGCCATTTGTATGAAGCGTTTTAAGCACTTCGTAAGAATGTTGAACTGACGGTATTTTGTGACTTAGAGCAGTCTAAGTCTAGATAGTGCCATATAGACATTTGATTCGAATACAAAACAGAATCAATTGACATTCTCAAAACAAAAAAAAATCGTTGCCTATTTAGTAACAAAGATTCTAACTCCACCTCCAAGTATTACATTTTGTCAATAACTGATATTTGCTCTTAAATTAAGCAATCTGAGCCACTATTTGACATGTCACGCTGACAATTTTATTAAACGAGACTGTTACTTGAGAAATAGGAATTTTGAGGTTGTTTTCTAAATTAGACTGGTAAGAACCAAACCAATTGACTTTATCTACGTACATATTTAGAGTTCGATCCAGTTTTACACTAACCGTGTCAAGTTTTATGTTTAGCAAATCTATAAGGCGTGTTTGAGAAGGAATATCATGTCCTTTACGTTTTTCTAAGCATGGCGGTAAGAATAAAGCTGATAATACACTTATGCTTAAATTATTTTCGAAACCAAGAATCAATATAAATAAAGCAATTGGTAAAAAAAAAATAGGTGGATCCTCGGGCGCGATCCTGATCAGAAGGCCAGTGTTAAAGGCTTTAAAATCATCATGGGATCATGGGATCATCTAGAAACATGCCGGGAAAGACACAAAACCGAAAGTAGAGACACTTATGTAGTGCTTTCAGTTTGCCTATCAACTTTTACTATACCTAATGAATTTTTTGTCTAAAGTATATATGTATAAATTAATTTTTCATAGTTATTATTTTGTCGAAATTGGTTTAGCTTAAATTACGTTTTACATAACTCTTGTTTTGTCGAATATTATTGTATTTAACTCACTTTATCGATTCTTATTTATTTTATATGCGATCTGGGGCTTACATAACTATAGCCTGTGGTTTGTCTTAAGTTTTACGTCTTTCCTTGGTCAGGAAATGAGAGAAAATCTCACTTACGGCCTAGGGTGACGTAAACATAATTTTCTCAAACATGCAATGAAATATTGTCTTTACGTTCCTTATAATAGGCTCGGAAGTAGGTATCGCTTTTTGGGCGCAACAACTCGAGAGGACTGTAAAGGGATTTCATACTGCTTTTCAGGCCTAGGCCTGCAAAGTAACTTTTTTTTTGGTTTCAATAACAAGGTCATTCACACAGCTGGCTGGTTTGACAAAAAGCAGGTTTTGTTTTTAAAGGTTGGTTGTTAGACTAAAATGTCCTATTTGTCAATTAATAAAATGTTGTTCTTTGAAGTATATTTTTTTATTTCATTGTATGTTTGAGAAAAGCACTATACATGCCTCGTCGTGAAAATGGATTCTCGGCCTCGTATCACTATCCGGCCTCGCTCGCACGCTCGCTCGGCCGTATATACCTACTTGGCCGGAAATCCTCATTTTCCCGGCCTCTGATGTAATGTACTATTACGGAGTACTCCAATGTTTCCTCTTAGATGTACTTCGAATGTAAAAACATTGCAGAACGCTGGTCCAGTGTATCACCGGCTTAGACCGAGGGACCTGTGGCCAAACAGGGACAACCGAACAAATATTGACAGAGGAAATAATCATGGTGGAACAAGAAACGTGTTCAATCTAGTCGGACGTGATGTCGTAGATTCGTAGCGTGGATGTCGGTTACGCTATTTTTGAGGTTGCATCCATAGAAATAACATACTGAATGGTGTAAGCGGTAAATGCATTAAGGAATCATTTCACTAAAAGAGAACTACTCTTATTGGTATGGCTTTGAATATTGACGTTGATAAAACTGTTTTTGTGTTAGACTCAATTGTGTTGTAAATGGGTACGTGGCAGAAATTATAGTATTTGTTCAGCAATAGCGCTGTTTACAGTTGCTTAACAATATCACGTTTCGGTGCATTGATGTTAACTTAATTTCAGATATGGATGTCGAGAGATTTCATTACGCCTTCATTTTCATTACGATTCTTAACTATCTGCGGCAGAAGGGCGAGGTGTCAGATTTTTTAGGAGTAACCCTTCTTTCTATTCGCCTTGGTCGGGTAAAAAACACACACATACAAAGACGTTTCATCACTAACCCTAATCCTTGGTCATGGCATCGATCGCCAGCAGAAGTGTCGGAGATAACTATACGATAACGCTGTCCGATACGACACGTCAAGGGTTTCAGTGATTCATGTACGTTACTCGAACAGGATGCTATGTTAGATCCTGTAGCGTTCTGAGAAATTTAGTTTGCTAGATAAACATTATGCCTCGCGCTGTCCCGTCTGGCGTAGAGGAGCGTCCCTCGGCTGGCGGATGGGGGAACGGTCGGTAGCACAGCTTAGCTACGCTAGCCGGCTAGGTCCGATGGACCCGCTGACCAACGACGGGTGTGGCCCTCCAGCATTTGGGGGTTGTGCGGCGGGTTAACACCCCACCCATGTAAAAAATCCACTGTTACGAAACCGACACAAAAAGAATATGAACGATCCCCTCTCAACGACGACTCTCGGCATGGAACAATGGACTTTCGATTAGCCTCGTGGAATGTGTTGAGCCTGAATAGGCCGGGTGCTGTGTACGTCCTCAACAGAGAACTACGACGCTACAATATACTCATCGCAGCACTCCAAGAAATCCGATGGCCTGGTAGCGGTGAAAGTAATATAGATAATAGTGCTACACTGTTTTACAGTGGAAATGATAACAGCAAATGTGTTAACGGAACTGGGTTCCTAATCAACAACAAGATTTTGGGAAACATCTTGAAATTTGAACCAATATCAGAGAGAATATGCCTTCTACGCTTGAAATCGACCTTTTTCAACATATCAATAGTCAATGCATATGCGCCAACTGAAGTTACGGATCCTGATATTAAAGACCAATTCTACGAAGAACTTGAATTGGTCTTCGACCAACTCCCTGAATTTGACATGTAGATTGTGGTGGGAGACTTCAATGCAAAAGTTGGACGCGAGGAAGTCTTCGTCCCTACCATTGGTAGGCACAGCAAACATGCAGAGAGCAATGACAACGGTGTGAGGCTTATTTCATTCGCTGCATCGAAGTCAATGGTAGTCAAGAGCACTATGTTTCCACACAAGACTATATACAAAGGGACGTGGAAATCAAATGATGGAGTGACGATAAACCAGATCGATCATGTTTTGGTGGACATGAGACATAAAGGCTCAATCCAAGATGTGAGATCATTTAGGGGAGCGGATTGTGACTCTGATCATTATTTACTTGGGATTAAGGTGAAGGCAAGGATCAAAGTGACGCACAAAGATAATATACGAAAAGAGCCCTCTGTGAACATAGAGAAGTTGAAAGATCGTAGCATCCGGAAAGTATTTCAACTTGAACTTAATAACAAGTTCGGAGAATTAAGTCTTCAAGAAGACATAAACGAAATTTGGGATGAAACGAAAAATATAGTGAAGGAGGTATCAATGAAGATATTAGGTAGAAGGAAGAAACACAAAAAGAGGAAATGGTGGAATGAGGAATGTGAGACAGCATTAGAAGAGAGACGGAAGTATAAGGTTTTGGCCGAACAGGATACTACATGGATAAATCACCACAGGGAGGCACGGGCAAAGCTCCGAAATGTTATACGTCAGGCAAAACGGCGCCGCCTAGAAAAGAGGCTCCAAGACATAGACACTCTAATAAGAGCAAGTGAGTCAAGAAAATTCTATCTAGAGCTTAAGTCAGAAAGGAAAGGATACCAACCAAGAACGCAGTTATTGGAAAACACAGATGGTGAACTTCTATCTTCCGCTGAAGACTTAAAGAGCGAATGGCGCCAATACTTTGAAGACCTACTGAACTGCCCCCCTGCCGAAGGGCCTCTACCTGAGGTAGGTGAAGTTAATGATGAGGAAGTGGTGGTACCCAGTTTCGAAGAAGTTAATAGGGCAGTCAACAGGCTCAAAAATAACAAGTGCCCTGGAATTGATGGAATCGCAGGAGAGCTGTGGAAGTATGGGGGTGGTGCGGTGCAATCGCGCCTATATGAGATGATTGTTAAGATCTGGCAAGAAGAAAGACAACCTACAGAATGGAATATGGGCGTAATCTGCCCGATACACAAAAAGGGGTCCAGGAAAAAGTGCTCTAATTATAGAGGCATCGCTCTGTTACCCACCGCATACAAAGTATTCTCTTACGTTTTACTGAACCGCCTTGAGCCTTATGCAGGAAAGATTCTAGGAGACTACCAATGTGGCTTCAGACGAAACCGCAGCACAATTGACCAAATCTTCCTCCTTAAGGACCTTATGGAGAAGAGGTGGGAATACGCACAGAGCATCCACGCCCTCTTCGTTGACTTTACAAAAGCATATGATAGTGTGGATAGGGAGGTGCTGTTTGCCATATTAAAAATGTTTGGAATAAGTACCAGCAAAACTAGTGCGAATGGTTCAGACCGCCACAGCATGCAGTCAGATGAAAGTGAATGTAGGAGGCAATCTGACCGGAGAATTCGACGTGGTAACGGGCCTCAAACAAGGGGACGCATTGTCGCCGATGTTATTCAACCTAGTGCTTGAACACGTCATGAGAAATGTCCAGGCACTTGACGTCGGAGTAGAGTTGAATGGCAGGCACAAGGTCGTAGGATATGCCGACGATCTGGCATTACTTGGACCGAGAAAGGAAGATGTTGTTGGTATGGCAGAAGTACTGGAAGAGGAAGGGAGGAAAGTAGGGCTCAGGATAAGTCGGGAGAAAACGGAGTATTTCCACATGAAGAGATTTGGGAACACGAGAGCAGGAGAGGAAGACCTGAGAGTGGGAAGCAAGACCTACAAAGGTGTAAATAAATTTAAATATTTAGGGTGCACACTCACGACCACCAATAGGAGAGAGGAAGAAATCAATCTCCGAATCCAAAACGCCCTGCGATGCACAGCTGCACTCCACCAGGTGTTGGTGTCCAAGTTTCTCAGCCGAAATACGAAGATCCGTGTCTATAAAACCATAATCAGACCGATCCTTATGTATGGATGCGAGGCTTGGACGCTAACGCTGAGCGAGGAGAACAAGCTGTTAGTGGCTGAGAGGAAGATCTTCCGTAAGATTCTGGGCCCGACTAAAATGGAGGACGGTAACTGGCGCATCCGAAAGAACCAGGAGATTGAAGATCTCGTGTCCGAGCCAAATATCATCGGTGAAACTAAATCTGCCCGACTCCGATGGCTTGGGCACCTAGAGAGAATGGGAGAGGATCGCGCAGTTAGAAGAGTGTATGTTGGTCGACCGGCGGGCAGAAGGCCGGTGGGTCGTCCAAGATACCGCTGGAGGGACGTGGTGCAGAGGGACCTGTCTGAGCTGGGTGTGGCTGACTGGCAACAAACAGCCCGAGACCGGAAGGAGTGGCGTCTTTTAGTGTCGGAGGCCAAGATCCACTTTGGGTCGTTGCGCCGTGGAAAGTAAGTAAGTAAGATAAACATTATGTATGAATCTATATTTCGGTAACTTCTATAGACGATCACTACCCTACCGACCATGACAAAAAGCGGTTTCCATTAAGAAGCACGAAAAACAAAGATGTTCATTATAAAATTTCAAATTGTGAAAACTTATAACGTTTTCGTAAATAGGTACTACAAAAAAATTGTGAAATGTGGTGGAGGGAATGTAGTATTTATACATGTAGGTATAGATATAAAACAGAGATGGTGGTGTCAGTTTGTCGTTAACAATTAAACCACATCGTTGTTATTCGCGCTGTTTTAGCTGGAATATATCCTAGATCACTTCAATATTATGGGTTAAACGAAAATTAATGATGTATGAGTGTGTAAAGAAAATAGTGAAAGCATATGTACATAATTAGGCCTTAAAACGCTCGTGATCTTATCATGAAACCCACACTCGTGTAAAGCATCTCATTATCTAACACTTGCATAAGTTACTATAAGTTTTAGTTTCCAGGTCTCAAAAGAATCATCCATTTTTTTTATTTTTTATTAACTATTATTACCATCGAAATGTATTCTCTCAATCATTTATCTCTATCGCACTAGTCTGTATATAATCCTCGAATCTATATGTAAATATTTGTAGTGTTTATTTGTGAGATGTGTGAGGAATGCGGATTATGCAATAACTATAAGTCCGCGCGCCGGAATGAATTCCTGGATACCAGCTGGATATATTTGCGTAATTGTGGGATGATCATGGTACGAATATACAGCAACAAGCTACATTACTACATTAGACATTAAATAAAAGCTGAACATCCATGATCCGCATCAAAAATCGCTAATAGTTTAAGGTAACTAGGTTAACTTTCCCTACGCCAAAGATTGCTGCAATTCTTAAATAGGTGTAAATAAAATACTCAGAAGGGGCATCCACAGGAATGTCAGTCGAAATTAGTACAGATGTAATGAATAATAGTTTTCCATAGTATTTTGGCGGGTGTAGTGGACCCATGACCACCCATAGGAGAACTGCACTCATTGGCTCGGTATGGCACCAGCAGGTCAGACGTCCGTCACAGCCGGTGGCTCTCCCGTGACTGTCTTCCCACCCGTACTCTCGAGACAACGTCATACCTACCCACATAATAGGTATTATGCAGATCCACAAACACTACATCCCTTCCTTATTTTAATATGTTTTTATAATCTGAATTTAATTTATTCTATATGTAATAATAATAATAGCTATGATTGTGTTATAGCTTAGATTGACAATGTATGATTATTACAAATAAAAAATCAATCTAATCGAATAAATGGGTGTAGTTTAAGACTCTCTTTCCAGAGAGATTCAATTGATTTATCGTCAAGTGCAAGTCTTCTTATTGTATTTTTTTTAGTTTACTTTGACTGACTATATTATGAAGAGATAATCATTTCGTACAGGTATAAGGTCAATTTATTACGCTTCAAATTACTGCACATCTTTATCCATTTCCTCTCTTCCTTTCTCTTTCAAAATTGAGTCTCAACCGTATCGAAGGTAGTCTTTTTTTTTACTACCAGGTTTTTTTTTTTCATTTGATTTAATCGACATTTTGACAGCAATAAATGTAATTCCCAGCTAGCTCTTTGTTTTAAAAATTACCATTCAGTGACTAGTTCTACATCTGTATTATCTAATGGTCGAGAGACCCAGGGACCCAATTCGAGAATGCCGTTTGAATGATCGCCAAACGTCGAATCTCTATTAGATAACAGTGATATCGCCATTGAACTGTCATTAAAATGCGATGAGCTTCAAGTGACATATCTCATCTCAATTTTTGGAAATACGAAGCCGATAATGTAGGTATGTCAAAAAAAATATTATTCATGCATATGAATTTCTGTTTTGAACGAAACGTAACTGACTAATTTCACGCACTACGCGGTCAAATAAAAGTATGCGCCTGTTATTTATGCCGTCACATACAAAGGAAACGCAAATTTAGCGCGTCCAAATTGACGAAGTTGCGATGTTCTAAGGAGATCGCCACTTGTCAAGTAGGCACACGTCAAAAGTGACGGATGGCGATGAAATGGAGAGATCTCCATTATCTCTCTAAAATTGGTAGAATACCCCCCCAGGATCGCACAACTGAATGTTATTAGATCACAGTTATTTTTATCAGACGTGTAATTCAAGGGTTGTTGTCAAACGGTTTAATCAAAAGTTCGTCTGTAAAGCTCAGAATTCAGTATGATATTATTTATCTCACATAGAATCCAACTACGTGATACTAATTCAATACGATTCGGTATATTTTTAACCTGTTCCCACATTGGCTTACAGGATTAATGTTATATATTACACAAGAAAGAGGGCCAAGTAGAACGAATAGTTTAGAACAATAAACTATAATCAAGGTAATAACTTTTACCAAAATAAATTACTGGACAACATTCAATAGCTCGTCGTCATAACATGACCAAGCAAACAAGCCAAAACATGATGGAGTCTTCTCATATCTCTATTTCTTTGACAGTCATGCTTGGCGCGTCCGCACGCAAGTAAAGTTTATTATATTTTATATGTAAATCAAGTTGATTTCTCATATTAAAACTACCATTAACTTGGCGCGTCCGCACGCAAGTAAAGTTTATTATATTTTATTTGTAAATCAAGTTGAGTTCTCATATTAAAATTACCATTAACTTGGCGCGTCCGCACGCAAGTAAAGTTTATTATATTTTATTTGTAAATCAAGTTGATTTCTCATATTAAAACTACCATTAAAACGGTTTGACTTATTTCCCGTGTTTCTACTTAATAAACGTTACCTTAACAAGCATGGTTTAAAATTTCATGTAGGCCCATACCGCCGTAACATATTCACGCATGGCTTACAATTTTGTGTAGGCCCATACAGCCGTTATACATTCACGCATGGTTTACAATTTCATGTAGGCCCATACAGCCGTAACACATTAACGCATGGTTTACAATTTCATGTAGGCCCATACAGCCGTAACACATTCACGCATGGTTTACAATTTCATGTAGGCCCATACAGCCGTTACACATTCACGCATGGTTTACAATTTCATGTAGGCCCATACAACCGTAACACATTCACGCATGGTTTACAATTTCATGTAGGCCCATACAATCGTAACATATTCACGCATGGTTTACAATTTCATGTAGGCCCATACAGCCGTAACATATTCACGCATGGTTTACAATTTAATGTAGGCCCATACAGCCGTTACACATTCACGCATGGTTTACAATTTCATGTAGGCCCATACAGCCGTAACTGATATCGTATCTAATGCTGGTCGAGGGGACTTTAATAAAAGGACATATGTCTGAAATGTAACTTCTTGGTATCCGCATAGGTAAGACGTTAATCTATAATATAACAAGCTGAAGTTAGAGATGAAATAATCAAATAAAATCGTACAATGAACTGTGAATGACTGTTTTATTTTCAATTTTAGCAGTCATTCTTGCAAGCGTTGCTGCGTGCATGAAATAAGAACTTCGTTACAGAATGCTACAGTCCGTCAGACTACGGCATTAGTCAAAGATAGTTGCATATCGTTTATTCAGTTTAATTTAGGAAATATCAATTAATGATAAAAGAAGGGGGGCAGAGATATAAAATGACTTATACTATGAGACCAAATCGCCCCATGTTTAGTGATTTATTTGTCACATCCAAATTTATACTTTATATTTAAATTCGTATAAGTAGGTACTGCAACAAGTAGTAGCTGCCCATGAAATGCAGTCAGCCCTTTTACTTCTAAATATGTCATTATAAAATTCCAAAATTAAAACTTCTGTACACCGAAGATACTCTTCACAGAAACAAGTGAAATAGGCCACTCAGAGATCACTGAATTGGAACATATTCGTTTTTTGATAATTGTGTACCCATATGTCTTTGCGCGCTTATCGCGCCCCCACGACCAGTCCGATTTTAATCACCTTCAGCACACATGCAGCCGGACATCCAAACACGGTTACCGGCCACCACGGAGAAGAAAAGTCACAACCCATTTCCTCCTCTGTGCGAACGAAGCCCGCGGTCATGCTCTATTTAGGATGAATGTTAGAATGAACAAATAAATAACGAAATACCCTACACAAATCGAACCAACCCCACAGCAAGCCGCGGCAGGCCCGTACCATGGGCACTAGACGAAGGTAATTATAGATAAATCATATTTATAATCTTCCGCAGTAATACTACCGATGTCAAATATAGCGTTTTTTAATCGGACATATCAATACTAGCAGCGCCGCGCGGCGTCACCCGCCCGTCCCACGGGAACACCACACATTCTCGGGACAAAAAGCAGCCCATGTGTCAATCCAGGGTGCCGCCCCGCACCATAATCCATAAAAACTGGTCCAGCCGTCCGAGCGCGAGGAAGCAACTAACACACACACAAACACACTCACAAACCCTCGCCACAAAACAAAATGATCCAAAAATGTTAGACTCAATGCCTCAAGGCATTCTCCACCAGTCAACCAATGGGTCGAACTGAAACATAAATGTAGGAAGTTAAAAGACCACACAGATTATACTCATTTACATCATCATATATTTAAGAGCTAGGGTCTTGTCTGTGCATTAACTTTCAACTTAATCTACATTCCGATTTTTGTTTCTTTATAATAAAATAGTAAAGCATTAGCTTATTTTATTTCCTTCATATATTTTCCTTCTTTTTTGTCCTGGATTTCCTTTCCTTTTTTCTACTAGAAAGAACGCTCGTAGATCCACTATCAACCGTCGCGATCTGAATCTTTTATCTAACTGCATTTAAGATTACCTATACTTAAGATCTGATAAAATTATGTATTTCTTGTTATGTAGGTAATAGTCATTTAACAAGTTGACATCATAGAATTATGTTTTTTTTTTCTATAAGTACTGGATGTGCTTATTATTGAAGTAGACATAAGAAAAGTAGAAATGTAATAAATATTGCTAAGTATCGCCTGTGCATTGCGCTCAAAAAAAGGATTAACGTACGCGCACGCACGTATGTATAATCTACGACATTGTAATGTCCCCATAGCAAAGCGAAGTAACTACTGATGTAATACTCGTACTGATGTATAATCTTACACGGAAACTGTATATTATATTAATAAGTGTAATATTATTATAACGCTTGTCCGATTGTGTAGTGGCATTAAGAAATACGCTGATAAGTGGCTGGATAACTTACACAAAAATATTAAGAAAACATTGCCACAGTTTTTTTCAACACATGGCTTATATAGCCATAAGCGACCTGTATCAACCGGAACAACTAAACATTATACAGCGTTGCAACAATCATTCGCAGAGGAAACAGTGGCAATTGATGATGGTGTTCCATTATTTTGTCATTCCGAGAAATTAAATGGAAACCATCGACATCAATAATTATTTATTAATCACTCTCAGGATATAACCCTATCTCATGATCTTCCGTATCACATTAAATTTGTGTTATTTGTAATATTGCAGCGTGCGAAATAAAGTAAATACCTACTACCGCTACACAGCCGCAATCTCTCAAGGATGGTATATTGTAGGAAGAAAATGAACATAGCATAAATAGAAATATGAATGAATGAAGCTGGGTTGACATATTTTATATAAGTATTAGATCTGTTGCAATTACTAATTATTTTTAGTTAATTGCACGATACACGTCTTAACTTGTTAAGCACACATTTTTAGACAAAAGTCGACATTTAAGTAAATAATATAGGTACGTGTCAGAAGACACAAACCGTAAATAAATTCCGAAGAACTACTAACCTGACCGCATGTTGTTTACCTCTGCCCGCTTATCCAATATCTCATGCTGTGTCACTTCCACAATGATGATTGAGGTGTGCCATAAAGAGTATTTGTATTTGTAAACTTTGAGAAAACCTTTGCTAACAAGACCACGCTGATTCCCGTCACTATTTTTCCACACTTCCTTTCGTATATTATAACACTGTTATTGCTAAGTTAACAAAAATATTTTCCTCGCATTCTTAGTAACACGTAAAAGGAAGTAACTAACAATTACTACTTTATGATGGTATACCGTAATCCCAAGTATGTATTATCAATCGCAACTACCCGCGCCACAAACATTAATGTTGCCTCAATTGTATGAGTTTAGTCGTCGTGTTATTACATTACGTCGCTAGATGGCGTTGTCCAACGATTCTCTAATTGTAGGTATAACGTTCTTTTTCTTTATATTGTCAAATAGCTAAATATACAGATTTTTTACGAATGCCTAAAATATTGTACTCATTATTTTCATTCGATTATCCGTTTGCATGTTGATATTGTTGTTGCATATAATGCCAAACAAGTATCTCATTTTCGACTTTCACTGTCTTAAAACATCAGACTAATCTACTCAATTATTAATAGATTGACTATTTTTCTTTCAATAAGAAACACCGGTAACTATTGAACTGATTAGTTAATATGTCACTATCGTAATTTACCCGATATCCCTTTCTCTTTTCTTATTATTTTACTCACGATGTTTTGTCCTCGTCGCCATTATGTAGTGGACCCATGACCACCCATAGGAGAACTGCACTCATTGGCTCGGTATGGCACCAGCAGGTCAGACGTCCGTCACAGCCGGTGGCTCTCCCGTGACTGTCTTCCCACCCGTACTCTCGAGACAACGTCATACCTACCCACATAATAGGTATTATGCAGATCCACAAACACTACAGCGGGTAAACTCATTTTAATATTTCCATCTCCTTTTTCACCGAAGTTAATAGAGAAAACATACTAAACGAACTTTTCCGACAAAGGGTTACGACTAAAGAAGTCTTAAGTTTTAAGGTTACATTGAGAACTACCATATTATACTAGCCGACAACCAAAACTCAGTAAGTAACAAATACCTACTTAAAATAAAACTCGTATCTCAGTGTCAACCTACTTACTAGATACGAGGTTGTGATGAGCAGTGGCAGAAATTGTATAGTGAGTTTTGGTTGACATTCAGATGGAATGCTCCACAAATAAAAACAGATGAAATTATATTAGTTCACTATTTTACAAAAAAATAATACGGTGAGCACCGGTAGACTGTACCGCGCTGTTTAGGATAAATGTATACAACATAGTGTAGATCCTGCAGTGTTTCACCCAGTGAGATGAATTTCCAATGGTTTACGATTGTTTTACGATTCCCACGGCTTTATTTATGTTCCAATGCTCGTAATGCGTTCAGCTGATGAATTAATAGTTCGACGCAAAAAGGGGATAAGTGTATTAGTAACGTAGAACACTTTATTCGTTCTTAGCTGAGACCGTTTTCGTTTATTGCAACATCAACTTTCACGATAAATATTAGTTAATGGCACAGTTGTATTCGAACAGTCCCCACGACAGGAATTGCGGCTTAATTTATTAACTACTTCATTAATACAAAGTATGACTACTATTATGGGAGCCATCATTTTCAGCGCCTTGTCAGGTCTTATTTGGTTGAATTTTAATTTTTATATATTTTTTTTCTTTGAAATTTAACGAGGCATTTTGTGTAACATTAAAAAAATCTAATTTAAAAGCCCTATTGCAGGCGATTGTATTCAGTCTGTGGCCTGTGCCAATACGTCCAACACTTTGATGTTGAAGACAATTTGACTTTGATTTTAAGGAGAATTCATGGATACGCCACGACGTTTGTACACTTAAGCACCGTAACAAGGTTAAAATGAATGCGAATGTGAGGAAATGCTAATAAACAATACGTAGAAAATGCTAATAATGTAGCGAAAGCCACTTGGGGTGTCATCAATCAATCCCTTGGTAATAAACAACCGAACTGCACACTTAGTAAAGTAACATTTAGTAATAAGCTAGTTGAGGATCCACTCGAAATAGCTAATAAATTTAATGAGCAGTTCACACAAGTAGTCAAAGATGATGAGCCAAGTCCAAATTCCGTAACACTACCGAATGTTCAAAGCTCAATTTTCCTGTATCCTGCTCAGACGACCGAAATAGTAAAAATAATAATGTCATTAAAAAATACGCTTTCAACAGGATTCGATGAACTGCCAACCTCTATTATTAAAGAGAATTGTAATACTCTAGCTCCACCGTTAACGTACATAATAAATAAATCTATGGATGAAGGTGTTTATCCTGAGCAGCTAAAAATTACAATTACTAAACCAGTATTCAAAAAAGGTGATCGACAGGATTCCGAGCAATATAGACCGATAGCTTTGATACCAATATTTGCCAAGATATTTGAAAAAGTCCTCTACAATAGAATGAGCTCTTTCTTTACAAAATTTGACATTTTATCAAAGAATCAATTTGGGTTTAGTAAGAATAAAAGTACAGTTATGGCAATTTATGAAGTTTTAAAAGTGATTATGGCTTGTAGAGACAAAAGTGTACCAGTCATGACAATTTTTATGGATATGTCTAAAGCATTTGATCGAGTATCACATGAACTGCTGCTATCCAAATTGTATAGTGTAGGGATTCGAGGCAATGCATATGAATGGCTTAAATCTTATTTACAAAATAGGTTACAGCGTACTGAAATAACAAATTTTTGTCTTAAAACCAAAACTGTCCTAACTTATAAATCAAGTTTTCGCTGTGTAAAATATGGTGTACCGCAGGGAAGCATCCTAGGACCTCTTTTCTTCCTAGTCTATATAAATGACCTGCCCAATATAACTAAACACAAAATTATTCTTTTTGCTGATGATTGTTCTCTAGTCATAAGAGGTGATAATCCATTAACATATGAGTCAGAAGCAAATACACTACTTAGAGATACCATTACATGGTTAGAAAATAATAACTTACAGATTAACTTATCTAAAACCAAATTCATGGAATTCTATGCACCTCAGGTTAAACCTAAAAACTTAAAATTAACGTATAACGGCAATGGTCATCAAGAAATAGAACGTGTTTCTTCTTTTCGATTCTTAGGGGTTATTGTCGATTCTCATAATAATTGGAAAGAACATATTGAAAATCTTATAGATAGACTTAGCCGTTTCGTGTTTGCTCTCAGACGACTAAAGGATATGACATCTCAAAAGACAGCACTTATGGCGTTCCACGGCTATGTAATGTCAAATCTAAGGTACGGTCTTATTTTATGGGGCAACAGCCCATACGCTCCTAAAGTATTTCGACTGCAAAAAAAATGTATTCGTGCAATCTATGGTGCCGAGCAAACAGACTCATGTCGACCAATATTCAGAGAACTCAATATTTTAACCCTGCCCTTGTCTCTTTATGTATACGAGACATGTCTCTTCACTAAACAAAATTTAAGTTCTTTTACTAGTCATGCGTCCACCTCAAGACACAACACTCGGCATGGGTTAAATTTGCATTATCCAGGGACAACTTCAGCTTTGGTTAATAAAAAAGCCGTATTCATGTGTATAAAAAATTATAATTACCTCCCCAACAATATAAAGGAATTAGATTTACAACAATTTAAAAGCAAATTATTCAGTTGGTGTAAGGATAATATATACTATACTAATTCAGAACACTTTGACAATTGACATATGATTAACATAATTTTCATTAATTTAATTTATACAAATAATATTATATAATGTGATGTGATTTAATGTAATATAAGTACCTAATAATGTAATGAGAAATAATATGTTAATGAATAATGTTTAGTATTTAATGAATACTATTTTTTAATTACGATATGTGAATAGAAGCTGTAATTAATTAATTCTAATTGTCTACTAAAAAATAATGTAATTAATAACGTATGATAACCTGTAATTTAATTGAATTTGTACGTCTGACTTATAGACAGAAAGTGGAGAAACTAGTCATAGTTAAGATCATTTATGTATACCCACTTTTGACAAATAAATATTCTCATTCATTCTCATTCTCATTCATTCTCATTCATTCTCATTCTCACGGTTTTCAATAGAGAGTCAACAGACGGTTGTAAAAATTATGGTCATAACTGATATTACTTAAATTTTTCTACTACCCTGTCACTTCCTTTTCAATTTGGTGCGAGGAAAACAGGAGACACTAAGTCGCGCGACAAGAGAAGTCGCGGCAAGATATGCTACCTCTGCAGTTAACTTATTTGGATTTTAAATAAAACTAACCTAACCTAAGGGTTAAGTTAAGGGTGTAAAGTAAAGGTTTCAGGATTCTGATGAACCATTTTATGACAAACACATAACAGAGTACTTTCCCATTTAAAATATTACAAAGGATTTGCAATTGCAAGGAGCAAAGCGGAAGCCATAGAGTGCGATATCAGAACACACGGAGTTAGAAGCCCCGTCGACGGTTCGTCGCACTATCGATTGCGGCTCAGACCCTGGCGCTGCACTTTTTAATCTTAATACGATTCACGCCATTCCATGTATCAGCAAGCATACATAGGTATTCGTATGTAACTAAAATCATGATTCAAGAAACACGTGTCTGTGTAAGACTGCCCTTAAAAAAAATGGGCCAATCACATGTCTCAGATTGAAATGCAACTTTTGGGCCTCTGTGAAGCCCGCAGCCTGATTGGTTCATTCTCTCCGCTCCGTCAGTGGACAGGCAACCTAAGGGTGCGTTTCCATTGAAGCGGGGCGGAGCGGAGACGTGCAGAATAGACCAATCACCTGAGTTAAACGCAAAATGTGCTACTTTAAGAGATCTCAGAGGAAAACTGAAAAGATCTGAAAGGTTTGAGGTTATTTTTCCATCCCCTACTTTCTAGGATCCACGAAGACATGAACTTATGGTAGTCTTCCTAATGTACGTCCATAAGTTCGGAATACGATCCAGCTACTCCCACCTTTGTACGACATGTCGATTGGATTAGTTTACACTACAGGAAACTTGGCGTCTAGCAACGTCTATCTGACTTATTCATCTTTTTGTTCTCATCTAGTTATAGCGCTTGTTTATCGGGTATATAATACTTGTAGACCATTCAGAATTTCGCCTCTATCCTAGTTTTATACTGTCCGCTTCCGTTCCTTCGTTTCGGCCTGGCAGAAAATCTTTTGAACCTCAAAACGGTGAACGTAAGAAAATTTGATACGTTACATTACGCGATGCAGTGCAGTCCATTAAACGTAACTATGTTTTAGTGGCGTGGCGTCAAACTTTTATAGGTAATGCCAAAGCAACTTTATTTTTTTCTTAGGATAGCGGTGCCGTCATAATCATAATAGCGGCCGCCTCCATACTTTTTACTAGTACGAAGTAAGTAGTACTAGTAAGGAAACCAGAGCTTAAGTTCCCTGTATCTTTTGGAGTTGTAGAAACGGGTGCTCATTTGCTTTAAAATAAGCAAGCCAAGGCAATCGGATTCTAAGGACGCCGAACAACTGCTATTATTCCACATTTCGAGCTTATCTACGATGTAATAAAGTGTTCAGGCGAATATTTAGTGTTTTTACGGCGGCTTTTTGGTCAAGTTAACTTTTTATGAATTTGGAAGACAGTGTCCAGGCTGAGTCTAGTTCTGTCATAGTTATAGTGACCAGCTCTTATTTTTGCTCTTGTTGTTGTTGCGGTAATAATCATGAGACAACAAGGAGTTTTGCCCGTTAAGATATTAACTTAATGAACTAGTCATCTTAATACAACTGACGGCTTCAGAAATGTCATCTCTAATTCTGCCTCGTTTGCTTATTGCTTCTAATTGCCGGCACGTTTCTAATCTCGTGAATAACATTAGCAGACTCAGCGCAAACCGCAATTTACTTAAAGGATGCTCTATGCAGATTACCTGGTATCACGTTCATATCGCCGCGCCAAGTTGATAATATGTATGTCTAATGATTCGTTAGACACATGAAGATGTGATACGTGATTTAGATCACAGAACAAAAATCGTTTTACATCGATCTGAATGAGTCCTCTCATGAACTTCTTTATTATTAAAAAACCGGCCAAGTGCGAGTCGGACTCGCGCACCGAGGGTTCCGTACAAACACTTTCCATCCCTAAGCCTAAGTGGTTAAGTTAAGTTTGCACCTGGTATGTATAGCGCCCCATATAAATTAGGTGCAAAGTTAGGTATTAAATTATAAAAAAAAAACTACTAACTAGATCTCGTTCAAAACAATTTTCGTTGGTAGTTTTTATAGTACTGTACATCATATGTTTTTTTTAGATTTTTCATTTTCTTATTTTAGAAGTTAGAGGGGGGGGGACCAACTTTTTTCCACTTTGGAAGCGTCTGTCACGCAAACTATTCGGTTTAGAAAAAAAATATTTTAGAAACCTCGATATCATTTTTGAAGACCTATCCATAGATACCCCACACGTATGTGTTTGATGAAAAAAAAAATTTTGAGTTTCAGTTCTAAGTATGGGGAGCCCCCAATATTTATTATTATTTTTTTATTTTTGCATCAAAATCTTATTGCGGTTCACAGAATACATCTACCTACCAAGTTTCAACAGTATAGCTCTTATAGTTTCGGAATAAAATGGCTGTGACATACGGACGGACAGACGGACAGACGGACAGACAGACAGACATGACGAATCTATAAGGGTTTCGTTTTTTGCCATTTGGCTACGGAACCCTAAAAAAGAGAGCGGCGAACTTTCCTGAAAAAAGCAACTTTTCTTCAAATCGAAAGTGAATAGACATTTATTAGGCAAAGATGATTCATATACTCAAATTTAAGCAAGCTCCGAACAAGTGCGCTTTCAAAAAATGTTTTTCTACTCCAGTACTTTTTTCTGTCATTTATATAGTTACTAACTCTAATATAAAGACATAAATTATGAAAGTCTGTAAAAGTCTATACTCTACTGCCCAAAAACACATTGCTAACCGATGTTATAATGTCGCCAAAAAAGTATCACTTAGTACCACAGATTACAAGATGAACAGGTGCATTCACACAATTTGCAAATTAAAAAAAAACTTATTGTACTAAGGCATTGCTGCCAACTTAAAAAAAAAGTTTTATCTTCAGTGCATGGATGTTTAGTATAGTGAACGTATACCTTTATGTATAAGTAATTTTTTTGACAGATGTTTAGTATGGTGAACGTATACCTTTATGTATAAGTTAATATTTTTTTGACTGATGGATGTCAATAAAAAAAAAGTTTATCAGAGACAATTTTTCTTTTTAATTTTGTTGATTCCGAGCGGGAATATGTAATTATTTTCTTTGTTGTTTATTTGCACTTTATTTATGAAATGTCGAGTCGTAGAAAAAGTATTGTATGCAACGTTGTATAAGTAGGTCAAAAAACGCTCGTGGCATCTTTCTTACGATGTTCGCTACGCTCACATCGTAACCCATGCCACTCGCGTTTTTTGCCCCCTCTTATACAACGGTTGCATAAAATACTATTGCGTGACCTCTATGCTAGCAGAGTTGTGCATTCTTGGTTGGTTAAGTTGTTTCATCTGTATTTATTTATATATATGTGCATGGATATATTATATGAATATGTATTTATTTATTAAAATTTGCTTAAGTTAGTTGCACTGCTTACAATGTATCTGCTTTGCCCGAAGGTTGACTGGTAGAGAATTCCTCGTGGCATTAGGTCCGCATTTTGTACGATAAGTTTTCTTTTGTGCAATAAAGATTAAATAAATAAATATACTCGATTAGGTCCCGAAGGGTTACTCTGAATATCGAGATTCGAAGTATTTTACCGTGCCATCCCTCTCGATCTTGTGTCAAACAATGTTTGTAAGAGCGGCACGACACGATATGAACTTCGAATTTCGAACATCATTTCCAATAACAATAAGAAAGTGGTCGCGGAGTCAGCTCCAACGTCTGTAAAATACCTAAAACAACAATAGAGTACGCGCCGTATTCGTAGTATAAAAGACACGGGTTTCCACACACGACCTTCAAAAGGTGAGTGGCCGGGCACAAAGGCGAGGTACCATCGACTAGGTTCTTCTATTAATCATTGGAGAAAAAACTTAGACGGCATAGACGAGCAAAAAGATACGGCTCTTTTAAAAGGTACGTACAACGGATAGTTTAAAGTATGCTTAAGAAGTTATGCTGTGAGTAACGTGAAATGATTTTTGTTACGAATTGTGGATATTTATATCTTTTTCTGACTGAACCGTATGATATTCAAATTTATCAAAATTGGTCCAGCTGTTTGAGCGTGAAGAAGTAACAAACATACACATTAAACACACGAACTTTCGCCTTTATAATATTAGTGTGATAATTTTAAGTGGATATATTCCGCTTGGCATCAGCAACGCTGCAATCGTGACAATCCATAATTCCGTTGCATTATGGCGGCCGGGGTGGGTTCCGCATTAGGGCATAATTGATGAATTGAGAGTATCTGATGACATTTTGATTTATAGGCGCTATTTAGATACGTATGCATAAAAGTATAGGTTATAAAAAACTCCATTACTACTGATTAATCTATACCTACAATTATAAAATAGTAAAAATTAAATCGTTGTCATCTTATCAGTCCTAAAAAAAATTGGTTTCGACAATCATTGGTATACGAGTAATTGGGTGTCCCCAGATCGTTCTAAAATACTTTTTACCCAATTACAGAGAAGCAAAAAAAAAACAGTCCACTTTTTTCTTTGCGGGCATCTCTTAGTTGTGAATATTTTGTTTATTCTGATTAACTGTTGCAAAACTTTATAATTTTTACAGTCACACAAATACGAGAGAAGGACAAACATGGACTTTTTTTAAACAAGTTAAAGCTGTAAAAGGTGTCGTTTCGGTGCGGGCCAGCAGCCGGCAGGATGAGCCTACGCTTGATAGGGGACTGATTTGGCTGCCCCTATTACATTCACTGCAGTCAACAACAAAAAATATTTTTAGGCGTGTTGTCGCCGAATTTACTAAAAACAATATGAGTCAACCCGGTTACTAAAAAAAACATCATTTAGGTAAAACAAGACCGTGCTCTGTAGCGTACTTTCTATACAAATAGGCCTCGATCAATTCCTATTCATGCACGAGTGAGACAAGGCATAGCAGGGAACTTCTTCCATCGCTTGCAAGCTTGTATCAATTTGTACATACCATTTAATACCGCGCTGATTATAATTATAACTAAGAAATATATCAATATCATAAAATGTGAGTCAGTGAAACGGTGCGACAGATAAATGAACGAAAAAGCTGATACACAATTATGACACCTTTTAGCGTAGAGTTAAAAATGAACACAGTTATGAAACACGCATTTCGACTATTCAAATAACATTTTTTACAAAACTCTCAACAAGCGTTCTGTGCGATAAGGCAGGTAGCGATATTCTCTGATAAGAAAAGATATACATGTGATACAATCTTGTAAGCAGATACGTCCTTTCAGTTGTGACATAACAGCTTCAGTTGAATGTGAATGACCCGTTAATCTGACGCTTATCTTCGTCGGTCGCGGAAATTGAGCCAATGCAAATACTGCAATTGATTTCGGTATGTTAGTTGCGATAACTATCGAAAACATGAATTTGGGTTGTAACGACTACTCTTCGATGAGAAATAAGTGGTATTGGCAAATATAAAATGTTTGAATTTACATTATTTGTCGTACTGTATACTGTAATGTTATACTGAAAGTTTTATTTTATGTACTAGAAAGTGCGCGTATTTTTTTACCGCAGTCAGTGTTCTGCGGTTTCGGCGGGATAGGAGGATAAAGATTAAGTTTCTTTTTAACCAAGTGATGGCGCTGTGTGCGCCCATTCCAATCCTGCATCACGCTGTTAAGATTGTTCCTGAAATAATGACCTCTCTCCATAGAAAACTGATTGTCAATAAAATTTTAGAGATCATTATTATATATAATTTCCTTAGCTGTCCTACCTTTTTATACTTGATGTAACAAATCCCTTATCTCAGTGTCAATCTACAAACTAGATACGAGGTTTTCAAGAGCAGTGACAGAAATTTTGGTAAGTTTTGGTTGTCACCAGGTGGTATCGTGTCCATCCAGAAATTTCTTAATAATCCAACTTTTAGTCGAAGTAAACTGGAAAGATAAACCATTAAGAAACCTACATCTAACTCATAACCGACTTACAGAATGACACGGCAGTTTCCCTTGTCACAATATTATAACATATATAGCACAAGTCATCCAATTTGTCCGTGGACCGAGGCGCGATGCTCGTTACAAGGGGCACAACTTAACCTCCATTACGGCCGGCGTCATTGCCAGAATAGCCGCCTCCCACGGTTTCCTACTTGCGGTTTGGTCTAGGTTTTATTTTATGGGCCTAGGTGCCGTTTCCTACTTGAAGACATGACATAAGCGGAATATTAGCGATTGACGACGCGGTACAGTTTGTTAGTGCACCTGCCTACTGAGCTAGGGGTCGGGTTCGAATCCCGGCTAGGGCAAATATTTGTGTAATGAACTCGATTGAACGGTGCTTGGGTTATGGTTGTTCTATGTATTTAAGTATATATACCTACTTATATTTATCATTATAACTACATATGTACATCGTCGTCTAGTACCCATAACACAAGCCTTCTTGAGCTTAATTTGGGACTAGATCGATTTGTGTGAGGTTGTCTCATATTTATGTATTTATATTTATTATTATTTATTAGCCTACTTAATCTTAACCTAGCAAGCTAGCCTGGCAAGGGCAAATAAATATTGGTGTGATAAAGTCGAGTATTTGTCTCTGGGTTATGCACGTTTTTTATGTATTTAAGTGTATATTTAAATCACAGCACTTGCTGTGGTCAAGTAGCGTCTAAGATTCCAGTCAATATGTGCATTGTTCCCTCTAGCAGCTTAACTAGAACTAATTTCATTTTCAAAGAGTATCATACCGTATAGGTCTATATAATATAGCGTATTTGTATGGAAGCATCTGACTGTACATTAACTTAGAGCTTTTTATGATTAATAAGCTAAAATTAATTCGACTTAGGCGGTCCACTGAAGCAAGAAATTAACCAATCAGGCTGCGTATTTGTGAAGCCCAAAAGAAGTGCATTTAAATCTGAGGAATGTGATTGGTCCATTTTAGACAGCTCCGCTCCGCTCCTAGATTTTACTATTGGATATATGTTTCACGCAACAGCACTGCTAGGTACAGAAATTTCACGCGCTTTCTGGTAAAAAAATACTACAAACACTAGTACATTTTGAGTATATTTTTTTGATATAATTGTTTTACAAATCCGTGATGGTACACCCGCCATTCTGACTCTCACTAATAAACTGTTATGACGTTTACAGCATAGCAACATAAGTTACGAGTTTTTTGATAGAAGAAACCATCTAAAAAGCCATAGTTTTTTAAAGATAATGCCATGGAATGCTATTCTGATTGCTTTAAATGTACTCGTTGTATGTGTTGCACGCACACATTAGGGTTGCCAACTTTTAATTGATGAAATGTGTCCGATTTCAGAAAAGGTCAAATTATAAATATTTTTTTGGTTGAAACTTCTTTGTGTACCTATACCTACTTATTACGCCAAAACGGCTGGAAGGATTTTGGTACAAGATAGTTTTTTTACCCAACGAAAAAGGAAGGTTGCGTGGTCAAAATCGTGGGAACCTTCTAGTAGACTATAAAATTACACCTCTATGAAAAAGAATATGACATATTCGCCTGGTGACCACCAACACTGACTAAAATTTCTGTCATTGATGCTCTTCGAAACCTCGTATCTATTGGAAGTCATATATATACTGGCTACATATTAAATTAATCTTATTATACATGACATGCTAGTCATAGAATAAATAAATTGTTCTTGTGACAGACTTCGTAGAAGTTGTATAAAATATTGTTATACCAGAATATAGCACTATCAGCCACTGTCACTCTAGCTGTTATTGTGTTTTCCTTTAGTATCTTAGTAACTAAATTAGCCCCAGTGTTAATTAAGTTACAAGATTTGTTTTAAATATGTATAAATTGTTACTTAGTAATTATCAGGGTCGATTCCAAAAAAAATGTACATAGTTAAAAAGCTTAGTTAACAAAAAATCACGATCGCTGCCTTTGTGTGACGAAAGTTAGTCATACAAAATATATGGGTAACTTTCGTCACACAAAGGAATCAATTAAGTTTTGTTTTAATTAAAGCCCTTAACTATGTACAATTACTTTAGAGTACGATTGGTAACCCTAGCACACATACACACTGACACTCACCAGATCTCGTTGATTACACCTTTCGGCATTTTAATTCACCCATCCGAAATGTGTAATATAAATGAATTCGCTCTCGAGACTATTTTCAACAGAGTATTTTCAAGCATTTGTTCTATACTACGTCATAGGCCATATGGTGTACTGGTTGGGGCTATATTCGACGTTTCTTATAACGTCTGTCCGAGACAGTCACTATCACACGAATATTAAAGGCGAAATATTGTGTGTTTGTTGTTGCTTCTTCACGCTCGAACGGCTGGACCAATTTTGATAAATCTTGATATGAAGGTAGGTAGCTGACACTCTGGATTAACCACAGACTACTTTTTATGCCGAAAAATTTAGTGTTCCCGTGGGATGAGCGGGTTCCACCGCGCGGCGCAACTAGGTATTTCTGTATATGCGACACGATGTAACTCTAGTAGGTACTATTACTATATATTACTATTCTAAGTAACAGGAATTAAATTTTCTTGCTTATTGATATGAATATTAACAATTCCATGCCCAGCTATGCATAATTTGTCCAGCCGTTTCGGCGTGATGAGGGCAAAAGAAATACATAGATTTCAGACTGGCATGGCGCCGCGCGCCCATACATAACAAATGACGAACCTGCATCACGCCATTAAAAAAAATCCAGAAATATTTACCCCTCTCCACAGAAAACTGATTTTAAATACAAATCTAGAATTTTATAATAGTATAGATGTCCGTTATATTGCTGCATCAGGGATGTGTCAAAGCCTCATTGAATTGAGGCGCGGTTGTATGAACTTTTCATACGAAGTAATGCTTCATTAGGACGCGCGCTGTCACTTTCTGATTAGTTGAGATGAAGAATGACAGCGCGCTACCTAACTGTAATGTTAATGGACAGTCATATATGGAGGATTTTGTTACAAGTTCTATTACTCACTGAAAATACCTAATTCAAGTGTATAATTCTGCCTTCCTAGTGAAAGTATCTATGGTTTAATTTAACGGTCAAATAAATTTGCAGTAACTGCTAATACTGCACTTTTATGCTAAAAGGGCAGAATTGTCATCATTGCCTCATGTAAGCTAAGGGAAAGATGCTGGTATATTATATTACGGAACGGATTCAAAAGTTAACTATACTAAATACACATAAAAAAATATTAAGGGACAATCTGACACAAATCGAGCTAGTCTCAAACTAAGCAAAGCTTGTACTATGGGTACTAGACGACGATATACATAATATATTAATACATATATAGTGATGAGATATTGGACGCCTAAACGTTTCTAATAGCAACACGTCAAACAGGCAAAGGTTGCTTGTGACGTTCCTTCCTTCGCGTCCGCCATTGTGTGCTCGATACATTGTTGTATAGTCTTTATATTCAATAAATTAATTGTAATTGATATTCGGTAGTTATTCATTTTGTATCAGGTTATGGGCCGTCCCACGCCTGCCGTATAGCGTTATCTTTGCAATAATAACAGTACTTAGTAAAAAAATAGAAAAAGTAAAAATCATCGTGCATAACCTCACTTTTGTTAGGGTTCGGGTCGCGAGTGATTTCTTTTCAGCTATTTCAGAGCGAATATCATTGTGACCAAAAACATGGCTAATAACAATTCAATGTCAATTGCGAAACTTATGGGTCGAGATAATTGGGCTAGTTGGAGTTTTGCAGTAAAAGCCTACTTACAGCATGAAGAATTATATGACTGCATTCTTAACCCACCAAACGATGGTGACTCAAGTTCAACAAAAAAAGACATAAAAGCCAAGTCGAAATTGATATTATTAATTGACCCAATGCTGTATGTGCACGTTCAAGATGCAAAAAATGCCAAGGAAGTCTGGCAGAATTTAGCCCGAGCATTTGAAGACAGTGGATTGTGTCGAAAAGTGGGCTTGTTAAAAGAGCTTATAAATACTAACTTGGGAAATAGTGCATCAGTTGAAGACTATATAAATAAAATAATGACAGCGGCACACAAACTAAGAAACATAAATTTTAATGTAGACGACGAATGGCTAGGTACTCTGATGCTGGCAGGCTTGCCCGACATGTACAAGCCAATGATAATGGGTTTAGAAAGTTCCGGTATGAAGATTAGTGGTGATTTAGTGAAAAATAAATTATTACAAGAAATAAAAACTACAGATTCAGACACTACTGCGCTTTATACAAAAAATTATCAGCCCAAAAGTAGCCAGCAAAGTCCTAAAAAAGGCCCTCGATGTTTTTGCTGTAACAAGTATGGGCATATGAGTAAAAACTGTTGGTATAAAAAAGGTAGCATAAAATCAAATAACAAAACAGGTTATATAGCAGCTTTTTCAGCATCCACTATGAGTGACTCTGTGAATTGGTATATAGACTCAGGCGCATCCATGCACATGACGATGCACAGGGATTGGCTGAGTGATGTCCAGGCTTCACCTGTACCGAGCATAAGAATTGCAGATGACAAGTCTTTAAAAGTTGAGTGCTGTGGCAATGTGACAATAAGAATAATTGCAAAGGATGGCAGCACAGAAGCTATACAGGTGAAAAATGTCTTATATGTGCCAGAGCTGAAAACAAATTTGTTATCAGTAGGGAAAATAATAAAGAGTGGTTGCAAAGTTACCTTTGATGAAAAGGGCTGTCAGATATTTAATGAGAATAATAGATTAGTGGCCAAAGCAAATCTCATAAATAATACTTATCAGCTGAGTGTTTGTTATAATAGAGAAATGCAACATGCTTTAAGTGCGAAGACTGATGATGATACTTATTTATGGCATCAAAGGATGGGACACTTGAACTTCACCGATATCAACAAAATACCTAACTGTACTGAAGGTGTGAAGTTGTCAGAAAAATCAGCAAACTGTGTTTGTGTCACCTGCCTTGAGGGAAAGCAAACCAGGCTCCCATATCCTAATGATGGCTCCCGTGCAACAAAACTGCTCGAGCTCATCCACAGTGATGTCTGTGGACCGATGAAACAAGCTTCTATTGGAGGTGCCAGGTATTTAGTCACATTCATTGATGATTTTTCAAGAAGAGTACAAGTTTATTTTCTGAAATGTAAAAGTGAAGTTTATGATAAATTTGTGGAATTTAAGAATAGAGTTGAGAATGAGTTAGGAGAAAAAATTAAAATTTTGAGGACAGATAACGGGGGTGAATATAAAAACCACAAATTTTCTCTGTACCTAAAAACACATGGGATACTGCACCAAACATCCAATCCATACTCCCCACAACAAAATGGCCTAAGTGAGAGAATGAATAGAACTTTGATAGAGCGCGCTAAATGTATGCTTTTGAATGCTAAATTACAGGATACATACTGGGCAGAGGCCGTTGCTACAGGCGCCTACATCGTGAACCGCTCACCTACAAGGGCTCTCTCAGACATCACGCCACATGAAGTATGGACCGGAAAGAAACCTAATTTAAGTAATATGAGGATTTTTGGATGCAGTGCGATGGTACACATTCCAAAAGAGAACAGAACAAAGCTTGATGCTAAATCACGTAAGTTAATCTTCATAGGCTACAGCGACTCTACGAAGGGCTACCGTTTCATAGACCCTGTAACAAAAAATGTTATATTAAGTAGAGATGTAGTATTCCTGGAGGCCACAATTCAGAGAAATAAAGTTGATAAAGTACCTGAAAAAGAACAAGATATGAGTAAAAAGGAAATTAATGAAGAGCAAAATGAAAGTACACAGGAAGTTAATAAGAATATAAAAGATAAGAATATAGTTTACTTACCTTTACTTGAAGAACACGACGAACCTGAGGAAAGAAACAATGAGGGTGATATTGATGAAAATCAAGACAATATACAAGGCGTTTCTCAAAGCATTTCTATTTCAGATGATTCCGACTTATTCGAAGACGGACATGATAGTATATACTTACCCGATGAGACACTTGTATCGCCATCACATTCTAACATAACATTGAGACCACTTCGTCATCGAGTAGAACAGGATGATGATATAAATGAAAACCCCTCTTCGTTCATGTGTATTAGTGGAGAATCAACAATGGGATTACTAAACAATGATCCCCAAAGTCTTCAAGAAGCTCTTAATAGTGAAAAGGCTCATGAGTGGAAGAGTGCTATGAATGAAGAATATCAATCATTGCAAAAAAATAATACATGGACTGCAATGAACTTACCAGATGGAAAGACAGCTATTCCCTGCAAGTGGGTTTTTAAAACAAAAATAGACGGAAATGGATCTGTATCACGCTACAAAGCCAGACTGGTTATCAAGGGATATAAACAAGTCAAGGGTATTGATTACTCCGAAGTATATGCTCCAGTGGTACGATATAGTTCCATAAGATACTTGATCGGGTCAGCTGCAAAATATGGACTTAAAATCCACCAAATGGATGCAGTAACAGCATTTCTACAGGGTGAAATTGATGAGGAGATATATATGACTTTACCTCCTGGCTATGAAGAAGGAGAGAAAGTGTGCAAATTAAATAAGTCTATATATGGCTTAAAACAAGCAAGTAGACAGTGGAATAAAAAATTAAATACTGCACTGTTCGATATTGGAATGACTCGCTCTAACATTGATCCTTGTGTTTACTATCGCATATCAAGTATACAGGACATACTATTTATTGCAGTATATGTGGATGATCTATTATGCTTTTTTAATAATGAAGAAATATGTCACATGATAAAAACCAAGTTGAAAGAAAAATTTAGTATGAAAGATTTGGGAACTGCCAAACAATGTATTGGATTTAGAATAACCCAAAAACATAATGAGATTTCTATAGATCAATCATTATACATAGAAATGTTACTCAATCGCTTTGACATGCAAAACTGCAAGCCAATATGGACACCTTGTGATGCAAATGTAAAACTAAAAAAAGCAGAAAATGAAAATGACATTTTAAAAGATATACCATACCAAGAAGTAATTGGTTGCTTATTGTACTTATCACAAGGCACCAGGCCGGATATAACCTACACAGTAAACACTTTAAGCAGATTTAACAATCAACCAACGAATGAACATTGGACAGCTGTAAAAAGAGTTTTAAGATACCTAAAAGGTACTATTAACCTCAAACTTACCTACAAGAAAAATATTAATGAAAATATGTGTGGTTATTGTGATGCAGACTGGGCGAATGATGTTGAGGACCGCAGGTCCTGCACAGGTTACATATTCTTATTTCAGGGTGCAGCTATAAGTTGGAACTCGAAAAAACAACAGACCGTAGCCTTATCTAGCACTGAGGCTGAATACATGTCGCTAGCCTCAGCAATACAAGAAGCTCTTTGGTTGAAGCAATTAGAAGAAGAGTTCTGGCCCAATCGTAAAGGTATGCCTATAATTATCTACTGTGATAATCAAAGTGCGATTAGTCTTTCAGGAAATTCCATGTATCACGCACGAAGCAAGCATATAGACGTGCGCTTTCATTTCGTCCGAGAGAAGATTGCTGCCAACCAAATCGCTGTACGATACCGAAGCACTGAAGATATGTTGGCCGATATTCTAACGAAGGGTCTCCACAAACCGAAGCACGAGAGCTTCAGCGCATCAATGGGATTAAAGCGTTTGCGTCCAGGAGGGGATGATGAGATATTGGACGCCTAAACGTTTCTAATAGCAACACGTCAAACAGGCAAAGGTTGCTTGTGACGTTCCTTCCTTCGCGTCCGCCATTGTGTGCTCGATACATTGTTGTATAGTCTTTATATTCAATAAATTAATTGTAATTGATATTCGGTAGTTATTCATTTTGTATCATATAGATCACATCCATGACCCAGGAACGAATATTCGAGTTCATCACACAAATATTTGCCCTGGCCGGGATTCGAACCACGGACCTCCGGCTCAGTAGACATCTGCACTACAAACTGAGCCAACCGCGTCTCAAACGCATAAAAATATAAGAACCAAGTAGTTTAAGTTCATTAAAATCGTAACTATATAGCATTAAATTTCAAGTAGCTCTTATTTTCTTTTCAGCAGTATATAAAGTAGGTACTATCGAAGACACTGGTAACTGTACCTGTAAACCTTAGTACAACGTGTTAAGGTCTATGGGTGTATATTTAACTGTGTCTTCGTTTATACGATTCCTGGCTGGCCTACTTCAAGACACTTGAGCACTTTATTTTATTACACTTGAAAATCTTTGCTTTTATTTCAAATAGTGTGTGTTGTGCCAAGCCACCGCTCCATAAGCCTACGCGGTTTCGTGGTTCATCTTATGAGACTTTCGCCATTTCATGACTCATGACCACTCTTTTTTATATGAACAGATTTTATACAGACTGTATCTTTTTAGCTCCCGAGTACACAACACAAGTGCTAGCGAATTCAAAAGTAAATGGATTACCAGGTTTACTGCACTGCAACCAATGTGTTTGCACCCAAAAAGATATAACCAACAATACCCCAACAAAGTCACGACATTTTGTATTCGGGTAGAATCTGAAGGGCTACTCTGAGGTTTGAAATTCGATCGTTGTGTAGTGCCTACACTGATCTCCTATCAAAGTATATTAGGGGATGCACTATACAACGGTCGAATTTCGAATATCGGTGTAGCCCTTCTGACACGTGCTGTTCCGTTACATCACATCATCCAATTACTTTATCAATCGCTTATTTCAGTCCATAGTATAATTAAACGCAAGCTTCATACTTGCTGAATAAAGTTTACTTTCCATAGAAGAGCATGGGAGATGCGATGTTACGACAATGAGGTGAGACAGCATTATAAAAAGAACGAGATGAGCTGAGCTGACCGAGGAATGCGGTCTTTGGGTGCGTTGATACGGATTATAGAGAGGGCTAATATTGACAGGATTTGTAAACAAGGGGTGTACTGTCAACGTCGGATCGATGCTGTAGAAGCGCAGATATGTGTATATAGGATGGCCAGGGCAAGTATTTGTGTGATGAACTCGAATACTTATTTGTTCCTGGGTCATGGATATTATCTATATAATATGTATGAATGTAGACAAGGATATCTTATGTATATCGTCGTCTAGTACTCATAGTACAACCTTTGTTTAGTTTGGGACTAGGTCGATTTGTGTAAGAATGTCCCTTAACATTTATTTATTTAATGATGCTGCAAGAAACTTTGTATTTTTCAATATACTCATAATTCAGTAAAATACCTGAACATTTAAACGATACACCTGCTGCTATTTGGAGACCTATTTAAAAAAACACACTTCAAAAGGGTTTAGTTAAGAAATCGTTGTTGTTAGTCAGATATATTATGTAGAGATGTACCATTTCCGAAAATTGCCGGAAACTTTCCTCATTTTTTTATGAGAAATTCCGGAAATTTACGAAAGCGGCACATCACTATATCAGATAGTAAAGCAGCTAGAATTTCTCTTTTTATCAACATACCTAGAATTACATAGTTGTTATAAATACACACCTTGTTTATAAATATACGAATATAAGTTAAATTTCTAAACACAAAACTTTTCAAAGTCTGGACTACCTGTATGTCCTTTTAGAGGTAAAGGTCGAATGTTATGTTTCCAGGAAAGGTTCGAGAGAGCCGCCAAATCACACAAACTTTGAAAAGTTTGCCGCAAATAAAACCTAATGTATTATTGTGATAAATATTAAAAAAATATACCTCTCAAAACCTTACAGATATTGTTCAATATTATGATCAAAACCATGAATTTTTATGTGTGGTTCCGCCTGGTGCATAATTTTACTTGTTCTTCGAGAGTGAACGACAGTTTTCAGCGTCGTTTTCATCTTAAAAAAGTATAAGGTACTTGCGCCAAAGACGGCCCGGTTCCTAAGATAGCCCACTTCAAAACTTTATAGTTATAACCTTTCGAACGAATTCAAATTTCGCGCCCATATTCGGTTAGACATAATTTAAGTCTATGGTACAGTCGCCATCAGATATATCGCAGCATATAAGGCGTTCATAAATATGTGAACATGTACTGTAACGCCCAATCAATAAGAGTAGTGTTCAGATATTTATGAATACCTTACATGCTGCGATATATTTGATGGCGACTGTACTACACGAACATGGGCGCGAAATTTGAATTCGTTCAAACGGTTATAACTAAAAAAAATTGAAGTGAGCTATCTTAGGAACCGGGCCATCTTTGGCGCAAGTACCTTACGTTTGTTATTGGAGCTTAAATAAAAACAAAATTCTTGCCTACTTATACACATACCTACATACCTATACAACAGTAAACAATACATCAAATCGAGGTAAATTACTCTACATATGAAAAACCACTGCCCTACAGTACTTATCGTCGCGCCCCACACCCTGAATCTCTAGGTAACACAACGACAAATCCAAAATTAGAATAAGGTTGTACTAGACCAAAACAGCTAAGTTTCGAACAGTTTCAAAGACACATAAGACCTTTTCATCTACAATCCGTGTGCCAAATCTACTCGAGGTGCGGCTAACTAGAACAGGCTGTCTAGTACGTACCTACACTACATGTTAACTTTGCAAAGCTATTATCTTATTCGAGGCTTGCCAAAATCGACCTAGTTACATTGACGTGAAGTACGAATTAGGGAGAGGTAATGGAGATGTGAGCGTGCGAAAGTTGGTAGGATTAACCACCATCCTACCAACTTTCGCACGCCAAAACACTAAATTAGAATGTAAGGGAGTGGAGGCTCGAATCTGGAAATTAGGTGAGCTAGTCTAACCTCTAATATAAACAGGTCACTTGAATTTAGTTTTGATAGACGGTGCATAGAACCAGCTGAGGCAGTATTCAGAAGCGAAATATTGGTCCCCAAGTAAGAATTTGGATTTATCATAAGAACTATAACTACACCTATCTAGTTTAAAGTCGCTGCTCGGTACAAGATCCAGAGGCAGACTCATAATAAAGAGAGAAATATAAATATGATGATGTGCCAGATAATCGACGACAGCTAGTTCTATATCTACGATTCTGTTATTAGTGCCAGACAAGATTTGTTAGAAGAGTTTCTCAAACGCAGTTATTCGTTGCAGCTAATTATTTTCACTTTTTTCCCGAAAGCGATTATTTTAGTCATCAGATCACATTTGCTTGCAGGATAACGCTTAGTAATTAGTAAAGAAAATAACTATGTATTTATATTAAAGCGTAAAAAAACAACCTTCCAAAGCCTGGAAACGATTCAAAAAAATCTGACGGTTAAATTTGAATCAACTTGCAGAATAGGCTAGTTGACCCAGTTTTGAAATATATTTGAAAAGGTTAATAATGATCTTACTGGCTCTAAAAAAAATGTCTCGTATTTTTGTGAAAGCTAGAAAGCTAAAGTTTATCAATTGAGTATTTGTAATTTCATAAACAGTCAAAAATGCCGTCCGCCATTTTTCCCTTTTACTAATCTGTGGCGTGACTAGTGATGGGCCGTTTCCGAGAATATTCCCCAGGCGAGAATATTCCCGGAAATATTCTCGGAAACATTCCCCATGAGGGGAATATAGGTGAATTTAGGATTTGTATATGAATAACATTTATTTTATGGCATTCTCTATATAAGTAAATGCTTATCTATTTAATAGGTTAACAATTCAATAGAAAAAAATATAAATGTCAGCTGTAAATGTAAATTTCCAATGTTCTCGAGAATATTCTCATTGTTCTCCGGGAATATTCTCAATGTTCCCGGGAATATTCTCATTGTTTCGAGGAATATTCCGCAAGTTTTTAAATTGCTCTCAGGAATAACATGGTAAAATAAATACCAGTGATACAAGTAAGTTAATTTCTGATAGAGAAGGAATAGAGAAAACACGTGTGTTGTCAACGCAATTAGCAAAATAATTGTATTTTATTTAGTTTTTATCGTTTTTATGTATATATTTATTTCATTATTTCAATAGTATTTTAAATAGGTAGGTAGTGTATAGTAGTACCAAAGACAGGCATGCCATAATTCATTACTTAAATACCCTGCCAGAAACATAAAATAAAAAAAGTGAATATCAGCATTTAATCTTTTGCAATATTTGATAAAATTATTTTTCTTTAATCAGTTGGATCCTAGCCAATGTTGATGCTACAGGCAGGGTTCCATAGCCGCTATCACAAATATATTACAAGATCAAGAAGAGAAGTCTTGTTTTGGTGCGGGGGCTCATCCCCCCCGAGCCCTCCGCTTCGTAAATCTACTCGTGACTTGAAAGTTCAAAGTTGTGTTTATTATCTAAATACGGGGGCTCTGCCTCCGAGGGTGTCTCTTGTAGTCATCGTCTCATCACTTTGGATTTAAGCTATCATGTTTCTGTTCTTGGTAGTTGCTTTGATTTGAGTTCCGCCACCGCTTGTCCTAGCTCCACTTGTGACTTCAAAGTTATATCTTAGTCATCGTTTCCGAAGTTGACTTAAAATAATCAAAAGACTAACAATCTTGTTTCCCTTCTGTTCTTCTGTTCGGTTTCTCCCCTAGGCCCCTCCCCTATCTTATAGTCTTCGACTCCTCAGTAGATTTTACGGAATTAGAAGACATCTTCTCATTTTCATTTTCGGATTCAACCGTAACTTATTGCTGGAAACGTTATTCGCCCCATCAATGAGGCGCATATTTGGCGCACTTTTAGTGGATTATTTCTGCCATGTCTCTGTAGCGGAAAATCATGCCGACTGTCTTTCGCGCGGCTTGACGTCTTTAAAGATTCCAGGCCAACTTTTGGTTTCCAAGATCTTCTTAAATGCAGCGAGATCCTACCGACTGGTCGGTAACCTCGTTTGATCCGTCAGTAGTTTCAAAACCAGCCAAGAGAAGACACATGCATTGATTTCAAATCCGTTAATTGACTTACCGCTCTTCCTTGTAATAGCTGAACAGATATCATCTTGGTCGAAGTTGTTGCGCTGTGTTGTACACGTCTTCGATTTGGAAAACTGCTTCCACAACTTCAATATGTGTCTGCTTCAGATTTAAATTTGGCGCAGTCTATGTCTACAACAGTGTCATTACAAAATGAGTTTGCGGGAAGATAACCTGTGTTCAAGAAATTTTCAGCTCTTAGAATTATTTCTTCAGCATGGTGTTATTGGAGTAGGAGGTAGCTAGGCGAGAAGCTTCTGAATTAACCTACCAACAAAAACACTAGATCATACTATCGTAAAATGGACACAAACACGAAACCAATCTGATTGCAGATTCATAAAATATCTCATGCTGGGCCAGATGAATCGTTTTGTGGCAGCGCGTCAGTGTTAATGATTTTTGTCTGCTAACTGCTAACAAAGTCATACAAGTTTCAAGTTTTACTTCTCTAAGTACCCTTTATGAGTTGGTTGACTATTATTTCGTAAACTTGTAAAGCCTACCCTAGCAGCGTTTATATAGCCAATACCCAAGTACTCCCAAAATTTGCAATTTAAAGTTTGATATTTCACAAACAGATCTATAAATCGGAAAATTGTTGCAACAAACCTGCAACATTTTGTAAGGCCTATCCAACGACATATCACACCATGGGGTAGACTAGAAAAAAAAGACATCCCCACTTTATTATAGGGGGAGGTAAAGTAAAAAAGTATTTTTCCAAGAATTTGTTCTACCAATTTCTCAAAATGACTTATATGTATAACCATGCCAAATTATAACTTTCTGGTACTAAAATTCTCTCTAGTACTAAGAAAAGTTCAATGTTCCCCATTTTGGAGAATATTCTCGGGAACAAAGGAAATTTCCGGAAATATTCCCCAGGAGAATATTCTCGGGAACGGGAATATTCTCGCGGCCCATCACTAGGCGTGACGTAGAATTTACATGTAAATATTCGAAATTCGACCGTCGTATAGTGCCATTCCGCTCACTCCAATATACTTTGACAGGAGATCGAGAGGGACGGCACTATTCGAAGTCGTCAAAGTAGACTTTCAGTTTTGTTTACATGCCCAATGACGTCACTATCATAAGCTAAAATGGCGGACAGCGTTTTTAGCATTTCAAAATACAGATTAAAAACCTTATTTTCAAATTAATTTTTTTCAGCCATCTTTCACTTTTATGAATTGAAAAATATATATTTAGGTTTACCTTGCTAAATACTATACGGAATAAACATTAGTTTATTACAATTTGACATGAGTCAACTAGCCTATTCATAGAATTATGTATCTTTTATCCCAAAACATAGATATAGTTTAGTAGTTAAAACGTTCATATTTCACGCAAAGACGAAAACAGTTCAGTTCAGTTGTCTACTCATGAAAACGGTATCTTAAGTAACCTATTCATAATATTAATAATTCATAACATAACGTCATTAGATAGATTCCCGTCTCTTGTTCCTGCTGAATGAAACTTTTCCCATTCACTCATTACCGGCGAGGCGTTCGTGCGGATAATCCCGCGTAATCCCGGGAACATAGCGGGATTACCGCGTTAGCTACTCAATTACCATTATTACCTAACTGAGTATTGAATGAAAATTAAGCTCGTTTACCATGGATATTCCGAATTTGTGTCCCGAATCAGAAATCAGACAGTTTTAGGCCGAATCTTAGCTAAGTCAGATTTTTAAAGAGATGATTTACTGTAGTTTATATTTTATGGTTTTTTTTTATGCATGTACCTATATGTGGTGTCCTTCATAACGTCGAAACGGCTGGACCGACGACCATTTCCATTTTTTTTGTTACCACAAAATTCATAAGTTTCATAACACATTTTTTATTCCGCGCGATCCAACCTCATGTGCTCAGTTTATCACTATCTTAATATGTTCACAGTTCCTTATACCCAAACGGAAGCAGTTGAAGAGTAGTAGATAAATCGTAACTGTACTTTTGTGAGTCATCTATAAACCGATTGTTTGCCTTCTTAATATTTCATTCATGTTATTCAGACCCACAGTAGAATTAAATTGAAATATAGGCAGTACTTTAACTTTGCACAAGCCCCAAGAAACGATGCTTGTTGATGGCAATTTGCAACCAGGCCACGAGGCCACATCCAGAGTAAAACTGTCTTTTGACAAGAACGACTACTCCAAGAACGAAATTCGATATGTGTATCATGCGATCCCTTTCAATCTCGCGTCAAACATTTGAATGAGCAATCTTGCTCTGGTTCGATACAAAGTTCGAATTTTGAACATCAGAGTAACTCTCGAGGTTTACAGACGTTCGCCATTTGTGATCATTTGCACTGGAAATTACAGTAACAAAGAATGGTTTATGTATCACAAGTACCCTTCAATTCCGTTATTTCCGTGATATAGTTAAAATACTGTATTTTCGCTGTATAATTTATGTGTGTTTCGTTTATGCAGATAGGCCTACGTAACTTCGGCACAGCACGACATGCATGCGTAGTTCCAATGATTCACAGCGAATGCGGTTCGTTTTTCCTTTTGGCTCAGTTTACTGTCAATGAGGCAGATGGTGTACGAACTAGGAAACAATTTACACAGTAAATAGATTGAATGAGGAGCTTCTAGGGTCAACAGTGGTATATGGGTTGATATAGGTATGGGTAAATAATTTTTTTTTTTCATTATCTAAAGTCAATTCCAATTTCTACAGAAAAAGAGATTTTCGCTACTTGTCCACTGGAGCGGGTCAAAGCGGAGCTCTGTAAAATGGACCAATCACATTCCTCACATTTAAATGCACTTCTTATGGGCTTCACAAAGGCCAAACCAGATTGGTTAATTTTCTCCGATGCTCGTCTGTGGACAGGCGGCTTTTGGCATTGATTTTCACAAGCAAAATGGGAGGTTGGAGAAGTAACGACAGTTTGATTAGCTTATTGATGTTTTATCAGATAAAGGTTTACCGCGTGGAGACCAGGGTACTCTGTCCCTTACGCACAAAAGGACATAACTTCGTAGAAAAATCATATTTCTTACGTTCATTTAATCGTGAACGATATGTACGAGTAGTTATTGGATTTATATTACGTAAGCTTTGTGGCTTGCTCCTTCACATTAATTATATATTAGCTTTTCTGTTCGTGGACAGGGCGGTTACATAAGATACGTAACAACACAAGTTAACTTCGATTTGTAATCCATAAATAACGATTTGGGCAAGTAATGATAAGAGGACTTTGTATTGAAATGCCTTCGTATTGGAAATACTTTACAGAACTTTGACAAGACGTCGAAAAGCGTGAACACTATGCATGAAATGCTGTTTAGTTTTTCATTATAGTAAGATCACATATTGTTCTAAACAGTCTCAGCCATCCAAAGACATAACGTTAGATACAATAGGTACGAATGAGACTTAACACTGAATTGGGCATTACTTTGGCTTTTTTATTCCAATAGTATTGAACACCTTTCTTCTTCCTTTTGACCTTGCTTGTCCTCAACTTCCATTTAGCACGGTCTTGTGCTGCGTCCACAGACAACCCCCACTAGACGGAACATGTAAGGCTTTCTTTTTTTCGTTGACGTACGCATGGATCATAAACATGGACGCAACTAAACGGTGGCCGCCGTGTTGATACTTTAATGTTCTGCCGTACCATATCGTTGGTGCGCGCGGGTCGCCTTACATGCTCCGTCTAGTGGGGGTTGTCTGTGGCTGCGTCTTAGAAGAGCCAAGATAATAATGACACATTGAATGTGTAACAGCGACCCAAACTGTTGTGAATCGCGTCACATGCAAATTGGTCTAATAAACGATACGCCTTATTTCTCCAGACTGTGATGTAAACAAACTTCATTGACTGTAAATCATCACAATAGCCGTCACAGCCGCGCAGGAGTCGATCAGCCGTGAAATGTGGACAAGCCAGCTATTGCCGTCATGGCACACTGCGCTTGGCAATGTATATAAATCAGTGCACTTCATCGATAAGATTATGAATAAAACGAGCGAAATAACAGATATAAAAGATGATATCAAATGTAGCTAAGTAACATTGCAATGAAGACTCGCAGAAGCACAATTCGCTTACGATGGACCTTATAACAAGACTCGTCTCCCACGAGGAAGGTCGCCCAGTGAATTTTCTCAAGATCAAATAAGGAATGAACAGACAAAGCTCAAATATTGGCACAATGTGGCACAGAACACATTGCTAATAGAACCAAGGGCCGACGAGTTCTTTAATGGTTTACTGGCTACCACAGAGATGGCATCGGTAGACGCAGCATGGGTAAGCCCCTCCCTACCACCACCATCAGGACTGATAACCTGAAGCTGATTGCAGCCTGAGGTAGCTGATTGCTGACCGGTCATAGTGGTTTTCTTTTTGAGGAAGGGTTATTGTCAGTGGTCGACGTCTTTTGACTGATGAATTGATGATAGTCTACAATTTCACGTCCTACACGGTCGATATACGCAAATTGACACATTTGTAGATTGCAGGCAAATTGTTACGATTTATTTATTCTATCGTATGGTTAAAGAAGTTTGTTGTAGGAAATTATCTGATATTCAAATTCTTCCCTACAAATCCCCGTTGTTGTTACGATTGTGAAGGGGCCAGCCATTTCGTTCCACAGCAGCACGGACCTATTGGTGAAACAAAGAATGTTGGATCACACTCCAAGGTGATTGATACAGCTATCAGTCAGTCCAATATAGCTTATCGATAAAAAATACCGCGGCTGGGTGCGGCTTTACGACTCGCGAGTTATCGATGTCTAGAGTACTCGAATGAAAAACCGGTGGAACTTGTCCGGTACGTTCTGATTTGTTAGGCTATAGTTATTAAAGTTAACTATTATTACGTATATAATATTTCTCTGACTATAGAATTTCTCTATATCAAGTATACGGTTATAAACTAGTAGGCATTTGAAAATAGATTTAGATTTAGGTGCTACAACCAGTATAACTTCGAGTTATTTGTGTTTTCTCGCGGCGTTTTTTGCGTAGCTGCGGAACTCTTAGCAGGTGAGCCAGATTCACACTTGACCAGCTTTTTATTCATTTTGCTGAGTTACTGACATACAGGGCCGAGCTTTTGAGAACCCGATTGCTCTTTATCGGCAAGAGCGCGGGCAGAATTATGATGAGCACACGATGGAACAAGTCAGTTACAAAATGCAGTACCTACTGCTGCACGTCTAGCATAACTGCCCCACGCGACTCTGTCGCGCAACAAATACTCCCTGTCACTTTCCTTTCAACATCGTGCGAGCAAGACAGGTGACGCTGAATCGCGCGACAAGCGAAGTCGCGGTAAGATATGCTAGCCCTGCTGGACACCGCGCGATACGTCAGTTCGTCTGTCTGCAGCCCTAACCACCGGTAGCTTGAGCCCTTGCATTTTGTGCTTTGCTTTTTATATTTATTTCGTGAAAAACCTTCCCTGAGGCTTTAAATAAATGAGATGTCACACTAATATAACGGCTAAAGTAAGTTTGTGAGTGTGTTCGTGTGTGTGCTTGTTACCTACTTCTTTACGCTCATACGGCTGGACCAATTTTGATGAAATTTGATATGGAGGTAGCTGACACCCCGGATTAACACATAGGCTACTTTTTATCCCGAAAAAATGTAGTGTTCCCGTGGGATGAGCAGGTATCACTGCAAGGTGCAGCAACTCATCAATACCTGTATAAATGTTATACAATGATTAATCCATAAACTGATAGTGTAGCCTTAATATGAAAATGTTTATTCAGTGCTATCTAATCGGCCCTACGGTGTTTGCTCAGATTAGATACCCGCGTCAGTTCATTTTTACAGCGCCCACAGACGTACCCGAAATGTGCCATGGTCATAGGAATTTTACAATATTTATCAAATGTAAAGAAACCGTACATTCCCCGTATCTCTTTGTTTCGCAATTACTCGATTGTTTATTTGCACGTGCAAATAGTCCTACGACATTAGAATGTTATAGTATTGTACCTACCAACGGAACGCGAACGTTTAGAGAACATTTATTTATTTAAACTTCCTTGCACAGTAAGAGGCATTCTTTACCAGTCAATAATTTGAGAGTCAAAGGTTCGTGTTTGACATGAGCTTCAGCTGTCGCATTTATCTACTAGTTCCCATCTCCTATAGCTCGTTTTACTGTTTGCCCCTTGGTAGATAGGTACATACAAATTAGGATGGGACTTTACACAAAAGTTTCACGCAACTCTCCTGCTTTTAATTCTCATCGTCATCGATTCAGAGACATGTCGCCACATCACAAAGAAAACTTACGTCACATTCCTTTAAAAAAAACCTATTCAAGTTTTCTTTTATAACGGCACAACATAGTGGCTTCAGTTCGCCTGATGGTAAGCAAAAAGGGGAGCACAAGTCACATTGGCAACTGACAAGAAACAACTGACAGCTGACACTGCCATGCTGGCCCGAGAGATGCTCCTTCACGCATCGTTTGAAGGAAGGGTTTATATGCGAAAATTTGGTATGGAGATGGCTTGAGCCCTGGAAAAGAACACAAGACTACTTTTTATCCCGAAAAATGGAGTTCCTGAGGGAATCGAAACGAATTTCACGCGAACGAAGTCGATCGGGCAGAGGCTCGTATATAAATAAATAACTATAAAAGCTCCAAAATACATCCTGCTGAAATTACGTTTTAATGTCGTTATAATTTTGAGTGTCGAGCGATGACAGTTTGAAGTTGTTTTTCTAGCCAGTCAATGAGCAAAATTGCGCCAAGTAATTGTATATAGTAATTGTACACCGACTAATAAGTTTCCTAGTTGACTCCACATCAAAACAAATTGCATCGATTAAAAACAATAATTTTACGATCGCCGAAAGCACCGAGCCGATTCGCCGCACCCAATTGCTACAACTGGGAATCAAGGACATTTAACTATCTATTAAACATTATTACTTATACTTGGCCACTTGATGTGATCACACAAATAGGGTTACCAAGTAGAAATTTAAAAACCGGAGAAAAATACAGATTTCCATTGAAAAATCCTGAGATTTCTCGCAAGCATTGTACAAATAGAAAAAAAATAGATTACCTACTGTAAAAGACTAGAAAAAGTTTAATTAAAAAGGTATCCTCGCAAAGTTAGTATGTATGATAAAACTATTTGAACGATTCATAGATTACAAACTTAAACAAGTGTCACTTTTTATCCATTATGACGAAAGCTTATCTTTAAAAATAGTCTCTTAATAACAAAAAATGCTTCCTGTTTTGGTATTGTTACCAAAAATATAATTATATTGAGAATTCGAAAGTCCAGGAAGAGCCTAAATATCCTGAAAACTCACAACAAATCCTGAGATGTGGTAACCCTACAGACAGCTCTACGCTGGTCAACGATCCGATAATTTTTTTGCTTACAGCAATTATAACATCAATCAGGTTTGATACAAGAAAACCTTAACACGTCAATGTCGTATCTCGCTTTATTTTGATAAAGGGAACCTTGCTGTATGGTGTTAGGATTTGTGGTGCGAGGATGATCGAGTGGTCGCGTAGTGGCGATAGAGTATACGATTTTTTATATGATCACGGTCGAAAAAATGGGTAAATGTAGCACCTGTGTACCAACTGTTAGTGGAATCATTGGTCGTTACATTTTAGAGCAAGTGTTATCTGAACGAGTTTATAATGAGTGAGCTAACGAGCGCGCAGCTTTGTGTGGTTTAAATAAGTCCAATATAAAATAAAAACAATCAATATAATACGATTTGACGACGCGTTTGGCTCGGTTGGTTGACACCTGCCTACTGAGTCGGCGGTCCCGGGTTCGAATCCCGGCCGGGGCAAATATTTGTTCCTGGGTCATGGATGTTATCTATATATGTATTTATATATTATGTATATCGTCGTCTAGTACCCATAGTACAAGCTTTGCTTAGTTTGGGACTAGGTTGATTTGTGTATGATTGTCCTTTAATATTTATTTATTATATTTATTTAATGCCATAGAAATCGTCATCAGCCTCATTCAAAATGAAGTTTTCACATTTACAACATCACATATATAAGTTCACCTAGTACCTATATAATAAGACATGTAAAGTTAAAGTAGTGGTACAGTCAGCAGCATAAGTAGCTAAGCATTATAACACGCTCTCACGCTCTGTAGATAACAGAGTCCGTGTGTATATCATTCTGAGCACCTGGCGTGCATAGCAACTTCTGCTTCTGAGTGTACGCGTTCCAGATCACGGGTCCAAACATACTGGTCCGAAAGTAAATATTCAATTTGATATAACAACTTTCGTGAGACATCTAATTACTGCATTAAGCGGTTTACACTCATGCAATGCTGTTAATTAATTTGTTTGAGTGACTAGGTTACCGCACCGCTGTACGGGTAGCAGTCCCTGGTGAAGAGCTTCATACGAGTTCCAAACATGTCTGGCCGTTCCTGACAATATCACGCGAGTGTAAACTGCTTAATACAGTAATTGATTTAAGAAACCTAGGATTACGAATATTTGATCTGTCTTCAGGCCAATCAAAATTAATTTTACATGTTGTATAGCTTTTTAACTGCAAGGGCATGTTAAAAGAGTTTAGAGGTCATACACCTGCCTCATAAGGCTATATCGACAGTTATTGATCGAGTTCTGCCGTTATCAGCAGTGGCTGATAACAGCTGCACCGACAATCAGGATGTATATACATGTACTTGTGTTTGTAGATAAAGATAAACAAGCAATGGGTTTAGCGTTAGGGAAGGGCACTGGATTATAAGTGAAGATTATATGACTAATACTAACATAACAGCAATGTTAGTATCAATTGACTGAATACATTTGATTTGTGGTATGTTTAATATTGTGTAAGAGCACATAATAATTATTAACTTGTTTGCAGACAGTCATAGTATATGTAGGATAACAATACATAATTGAAAGTACTGTCATCCAAAGTGATACTTGCCAAAACTTATGGATAGAGCATGCTCTAATATTCAATTACTTGTTACTGCAATTCTGCCTTTTTCCATCAATATTTCCTAAGACTCCATTAAAATGAATGTAGTTTTTGAACATACACATATTTTTAGACATGATAGTACCATGCAGTATCATAGCAGTAGTATTTAGTTATAATTACAACAACTGAAAAACCTGAAATAAATGAGACCATTTGGGGACAGGGCCATGCCAAAAGGTTAGGCAAAATAAACATTTACAATATCAAGGCACTAGTATTAAAAACCAATAGTTGTATTTCAGTTCAATACTTAACATGTACATAAGTGAGATATAATTTTGCAAAGCCAAATCAAATGTTGTTTCCCATCTTAATTTAAGACAGTTGAAGAAGTTAAGTTTAAGTTAAGTTTTTTTTATGGACAGCCTATCCAATGGTAGTGTGTCCTAGGGGATATGTGTACATATAGTTTAGGTCTCAATAGTTTAAGTTAGGTTTAATTAGATCGTAAGTTTCTTAAGGTTTAGTTTTATGTTAAATATTATTTTTTCTAGAATATAAACCGTTGAAGAGTGTCCTTTCACAGAAACAGGAAATTGCATCTCAACTGAATATTCTCTCCAAATTTTATCACTGAGAAATGCTATAAGTTTCATTGATTACTACTAAAAAAAACAGTTTAACAACATAATTCCAGTAAGTGACTTAAGAACTCTATGCACAAATAAAGTGTACCAGACACTACTTTCATTCAAAGTGAGATCAATAACATAAACACTTGAGAATGACGAATACCAGTACCTATTTACACAGGCAAACATTCATCCAGTTTATAAGGTAAAATAGTTTTCAAGCTAACTACTAACATAATCATGAGTAACCACTGTTTGTGTTCCAGTCTAGCGATCTCGCATAAAAAGTAACAACATTACAATTTAGCATTTCAAAACAATGTGCACTTACCTTGCGGAAGGCGAACAGCTCGTTCTGTAGCTTCTGTCTCTCGGCCGAGGGCTGCTGGCCCTTCCCTCGTATGAACTTTAGCATCCTACCGGCCTGCAACAGAAACACCACTTAGCACCACACCTCACTGTATCCCCTGACCCCACAGACCCCGGCCTACCATTATGACACGCTTGCACGCGCGAACTGCACTTCCACACCGACCGGCATCGAGCAGCCGACTGACTAACCCCGCCACCGACTCAAAACATCGCTCGCCTAGCCTCTTCCACGAACGTGATAAAAACACCAGATTCTCTCGAAATCGCAAGATAACCGACTCACAGATAAAGCAATCGATAAACCGTGCACTGTTAAAACGTGAATATACCACAATCCCGAGATTCGAACCAGATAATCATCGGTATAGAGGCAACGCCTGTCTGAGGTTATATGCACGGCATTAGATCCCGTATTCGCGGTACTTGACTCACTAAGATAACGTATATTTGAAGAGAACGCCACTTTACGTACCTGGAGACGACAGTTTGAAGAGTTTTAGTGATAAAATCCAAAATTAGAGGAATGACAACTCACAAACGGCGTCAGAAATACACACAAACATGAATAATAGCATGCACTCACAAATTCATGGACGCACGCACGCAACGCAACACACCCACACTACCGAAGTGACGTGACTGACTGGTTTAGAATGTTGCCATAAGCAAACAAAAAAATCCTTATCAAAACTTCAAGACGCTTATTCAGACTTAGAAATTAGTCACTTTTATAATTCCGTTTAGAATGTTATTATTGCACCCAGAATTATAAATTTACACTGGATATAATTTCGCGCAGTTCTATCCCTTGCTAACTAGTGACGATACTTAAGTGACTGTCATTCGCACAAAAAACGAATAAAGCAGTAATTGCACCATAGTTTTACCTGCAATTCACATCGTTTTCTTGATATTTCGTCGTGTAGAAATGAAATAGTTAAATTCAGATCAGAATATTGATTTATTGAAATGAACCTATACACGGTAATATATTATCTTGTAATTTTCGGAATTTCTTGAATAATGGCAACACTAAACGTGAAAACGTTCAGAACACAACATGATAGTGTATATATGAAATTATTCGTTTTGTACAAAATGGTGAATTAAAGCAATATTTCATTGGAATTTTGGTAATTTTAAATTCTTCTAGTTAATAATGATGTGATATTTTAATTATTTCTGTTCTGACGACTCATAAAAAATAATGAATAAAATTAATTTTTTTTTCAGAACGCTCCTTAAAACGGATGCGTTCAGAACTGTTCAGGACCACGGGACGGGACAAACAAATTAAAAATGCGTTCAAGTAAATATATGTAGCAACAGTTTTTAATCAAATAATCGTTTCGTTCATTTGATAAGATAAAGTGTGAAATGTGACTCAGTTAACTTAACATATTTAGCAGTAGGTATATAACAAAATCTATTCAGTTCCTAACACTTTGATTACATTCAAGCCTTAAAATTGTAGCTGGCTGAAGGAATTAAGTATTTTTTATTAGGTTTAATGGCTACTTTAAAAGCATTTTAAAAGTTTTTGAGGGTAATCACTTAATCAGCCAGTGATAAGTAAACATAATTTAAATAAAACCTCTGTATTGACAACTTTTTTTTTTAAGCCCAGATGCGTAAAAGTTTAATAAGACTAAATTAAAAACTATTTTTAAAAAGGAATGTTTTAATTTTTATATCAGACATGTACATTGTCGCGCGATAAGAATACAATACATCGCAAAGCGTGGCAGACTGGCGGACTTACATAATACGTAGAACAAGCCATGACCCAAGCACAAATATTCGAGTTCATCAATAAATAAATTGAAATTGAAAAATCACACAAATAGGTATTTGCCCTGGCCGGGATTCGACCCCGGACCGCCGCCGGCTAGTAGGTAAGTGCTTACAAACTGCGCCAACCGCGTTGTCAAGATATGATGGTTGCTTTTATCACGCGATAAATAAGTGACAAAGCATCCGTCCCGTTTGACAAAATACGAGTGTGAGTAAAAGATGCTTTGTCACTTATTTATCACGTGATAAACGCAAAACCATCATAGGCCCCCTGGTTAAGAGCGTGGGCAGAAATTGGATGAGGGCGGCGCAAGCCCGATCGTTGTGGAAAACTTTGGGGGAGGCCTCTGTCCAGCAGTGGACGTTTATTGGCTGATATGATGATGATGATATAGTTATTTATTATAGGTATCCATAGAAGTGGGACGGAAGTGAGCGAATAGTTTCCAGGATTTGAGTGAAATAGAAAGAGAAATACCAAAGTGAAGCCAAATAAAACTTATAATAATTAATTATAATCAATTAATTATATTAATAACAAACTTTTTAATTATTCGGACAGTTATGAGTACCTAACGCGCGTAGCATGAATTATTCAGATACAAATTGCTCTCAAACGGGGTTAATGACCTCGGGAAAGCCTTTCCAGCCCTCGGGCAAAAAGGAGCCGCTGGAGCCGATTTGAAATTGGAACAATTTAAACTCGAACTTACTTCTGCAATGTCGTATTACTCGTTTTAGATTGTTTAGAAGAACGTAACTTTGAATTTAGCGAATTGAGGTATTGTTTTGAACGATATATTTTTTAGGGATGAGAGTTCTAGAGAATTTTGTTTGGTTTTAATTTACCGAGGGTTTTAGAATCGTAGGTGAATGATTAAGATGGTGAAATTGAGGTAGGGCCTGCGTAATTTGATAGAACTTTAGATTTTTTTATTGGGATTAGGACTGAGAGTCGTCAGCGACGCTGTACCGATAGCAGTCCTTGAAGAGCTCCATACGAGTTCGAAACATGTCGGGCCGTTGCTGACAATTTCACGTGAGTGTAAACGGCTTAATACAATAATTAAATATGTCTCACGAAAGTTAATCCATACTTAATATTATAAATGCGAAAGTGTGTCTGTCTGTCTGTCGGTCTGTTACCTCTTCACGCTTAAACCGCTGAATCGATTTTGATGAAATTTGGCATGGAGATAGTTTAAGATCCGAGGAAGGACATAGGATAGTTTTCATCCTGGAAATTATCCCTAAAAACATTTTAAAGTGAGTAAGTAATTCATGATGACATTGATGACCCTGTCGAAAATGTAATTATTAGACCAAAAGCACAATTGCTCTTACATTTGCTTAGGCGCTCTTAATAATCCCTTTTATTATTTATTTAAGGTGATTAGGCGGATATCTATCCAAGTTCCACGCGAACGTAGTCGCGGGCAAAAGCTAGTAAGATTATAATCATAAGCCATACTTATTTTGAGGAAGGAATATCTACATAGGATAAAATAAAGTCGCTTCCTGCTGTATGTCTGTCCCTATGTATGCTTAGATCTTTAAAACTACGCAACGGATTTTGATGTGGTTTGTTTTTAATAGATAGAGTGATTCAAGAGGAAATACATGCATCATTTAGGTATCAGAATTGCACCTGAGCGAGGCCGGGACGGGTCGCTAGTTTTAGATAATATGTATTTTGAACCTGACCCCTAACTAACTTGTGCCTGGTAAACGAAGCGGTTGAATAGCCGGGCACTCCGGTAATGTTTGCGCCAAACGGTACTTGTCGGGCAATTAATCGTGAACACGCAGCAAATTGGGCAATAAAGCTTCTGTTTGTGCTCAGTGGGCACAGCGATACACCGTGGCAAGGGATATTCTGTATCGTTTTAGAATTACAGTACAGCGTGAACAAGGCTAAAATGAAACCGCATTACGTGGTCGAAACCATTTATGGATGTTGAACAACCCATGTACCAAAAATGAGCACAATCTTTACATGATTTTGATCTTGACATGATGTATACCAACAAGGGCACTGAACGCCACGTATATGCCACGCCACGTATGTGTTGCTTTGCGAAGCGAAAATGACGTACTTTTTGAGGAAGTGCACATTATTTTTATTACTTAGAAATTTCTAAATTGCCCATTTTGCTTATATTTAGTAACCCTTCGGCAGCCTACGAAACCAGAGTTTGGAAACCAGATTCGATTCGGCTTTCATTAAATTTATACGTATCTGTAGCCTAGCAAGCGTCGGTCCGGCCCAGGGATAGTGGCGCTACAAACAACTTTCATATGGCAATAATGTGCATAAGTATATATTTGCATTATAAAACGTCAGTAGCGATATGACAAGGATTTGTCATCAACCAAATTCAAAACATTGTTTGCCGGAATGAATCTTTCGTTCTTCTTCCGACATATAAATACTACCGCAAACATTACTTGAAATTTGCGGAATATTTAGTCCTGTGTCCTCTTTGTCACGTGTGATATTCACTGACTTTCAACATCAGTTACTAAAAATTTGTCGTTACCAGTAAAATAAATTAGTACCGCAACATGGCGTGTTCTGAAAAACATCCTGTTGGGACATGTTTAATTTTTACCACTTTATAACAGTATATAATTTTGTCTCAAGAAAGAAGATACGAGAGAATAATATCAAAAGATTATTATTATTACCAATTTCCTACTTCCTCGAACGTATAACTTTACACCGAGCAACATAGTAGCAACGGTTGTGTTTGTTAGGGCATTAATGCCTCCCCGCCAGACCTCCACAACACATGTGCTCACACCGCTGCTAAAACCAGAGCAGCAATTTGTAACTACTCTGTCATCGGAGAATTTACATGCTGAGCAGCGCAGAACGGAACATTGTTCGGAAAGTTTTATAACTTTCACTACAGAGGTTTTGCGGGTAGGAGTCCCACGTAGCACTACACATGCTGAATAAGAGCTTATATAGCCCTTATTATACAGCCCGTCTAGTACAACTATGCTTCGCGAATCTTGTCGCGCGACGTAGCGCTACCCGTCACTCTCTCACATTACTGCACAGAAAGAGACGGGTAATTATCTCGCGCGAAAAATATTCGCTTATGACAGTTGTGCTAGAGGTGCAGCACTGTAAGGGCTGTATAACCGGTTACAGCCTGTAATACAGCCTGTGTGGCACTTGGGATAAAATGCATCGATCAACAAATCTGTGACAAAGTTACCGCGCCGCTGTACGGGTAGCAGTCCCTGAAGAGCTCCATATGGGTTCGAAACATGTCGCCACCGCTTAAAATAATTATATAAAGAAGTATAAAAAGTTAAAAAAGTGATAATAATATGCATCTTAACCAAAGTTACGCACGTTTTCCATTCAAATGTTTATGTAGGTTGTCAATAAATTTACGTAAGTTATTGATTTGTAACTCTTTCTATATATATTTTTCTCACTACCTACTTAAACTATCCTGCACTAAATGCTATAGTTTCTGTTTGACCTCATGGTTGACTGGTAGAGAATGCCCTACGGCATTAAGTCAACTATTTGTAATTTGCTTGTACCTACTATGTAATAGTTTAATTAATAATAAAATGTTCAATCCTAATTGAAGTAAGTACCTTAAAAGATGAGTTTAAGAAAGCCCTTCTTGTCCGGCGTAGGCGCGGTATATTTATAGAAAATTTCACAATGAGGATCAATATGTAAGGATTTTATTCATTTCCAACTTTCTCAGACTTGCGCTGTAAATGTACACGTCGTAGACTGAACAATGAAACGGTAGTACCTAGCCTCAGTTGTGTTTGTTGGCGTATTTAACGACGACGCCAGACATTCACCACACATGTGCTAGCACAGATGCTAGGACCACAGCAGCCATTTTGTAAGGAAATATCTAGTCTGTTATCGGGGCATTTACATACAGAGCAGAACTTTGTTCAGAGGTCGCTCATCGAAATCGCTTTTATTGTGGTGTTCGGAAAGTATTAAACTCTATGGAAGGTTTTACGTGTAGCATATTAGGGGATTGTAGCTATTTTATTCTTTGTAGTCCTGTTCCTGTATCTTGCAATAGTTGTTTTAGGACATTTACCTCCTCGTCACGCCTCTAAAACACAGCTGCTAGAAACAGCAGCCATTTGTACGGAAACATAAAACTAGTCTATTATCGGAAAAATTACATGCGGAGCGGAAATTTCTTTAAGGCCTGCTCATTAAAGTCGCCTTTAGGAGTGTTGGGAAAGTTTTGTAATTTCCTCCTTATTTTATTTACTAGTTATTGTTGTTTTTGGTGAAGGAACAAAATGTGTACCTAACGTTGTCAGCCTGTACATAGTAGTCATATGACACATGACTTGTTTATATTGTCCTCTCTTGGTGTAATCCAAAAAGAGGATATTTTATATCAAAACTAACGAACAATGTACTCTGAAGCTGAAACCGCAGATGCAGCAATTTGCAGGAATATAACTAGTCCAGAGGTTCCTAAACTGTAACGTTGTAGAAACATCGTGAGGCGCTCTGCAGGTTTATTCTACAGGCCGGTTTTACCGGAGGAGTCATTCATTATGTGGAATCTAGACCTGGTTAAAACTCCCTTTATTTCAGAGTTAGCTCTCCTGGCAGCTGCGTAAAGCCACCAATGCTTCTACGCTAAGTACACCACGAACTGCGAAAGTTTGGCAAACCTTGAACTAGTCTATCGGGGATTTACATGCGGAGCGAGAACTTAGCTCACTCGAGCTCTCTCATTATAATCGCCTTTGTTGTGGACTGTTCGGGATTCAAGTTTTATCATTTTGTCGAAGTATAGGTTTCCTGTTTCTCGTATAATTAAGCAGGCAGACACACGAATGATGCGCGTTGATTTAAGCAGTGGTAGCAAGATGGTATCACTAGATACTTACAGCACTAACAGCCTACACACCAACGTGCACTTGTTCAGTAACCAATGTATAGCCTAGCAAGCGTCGGTCCGGCCCAGGGATAGTGGCGCTACAAACAGCTTTCATATGGCAATAATGTGCATACGTCATATATTTGCATTATTAAACGTCAGTATAGCTAATTGTCAAGGTTTTGTCATCAACCAAATGCAAAATATTGTTTACCGCGATGCTGCTCAATCCTTCGTTCTTCTTGTCAAATATAAATACTACTGAATTTTATTCAAATAAACTTGACTCATCGTCATTACTGTGGATGGTTTCGGCTATGCAAAAATTACTTAAAATTTGCGGAGTATTTAGTCCTGTTTCCTCTTTATTTACATCATGTGATAATACCTGGGCTGGCTGGTCACTCTCACTTCACTATTCACTATACTTATACTTAACTATATATTACACTGTTGGTTACTGATTTTGAGCTTTGGGAGGCTTGGGACGTCATAATTTTTATAAACACTTCGTTAGCTAGTTTGTGGATGGTACAGCGACATCTAGCAGGCAATTGGGTAAACTTAATTTGAAGTCACTGTTTGTTTGCGGCGTGGAGGTACTACTAGCGACATCTATCACCAGTTTGTAACTCTAATTCTCAACATCCTCCGCCGCCAAGGAAGTATTCCTGGTACTAGTTAGGAAGTCTGCACAGCTTGGTGATTGGGCGTTGGGTGATCCCAAAGGCTGTGCGAATGTCATACATACGAGTCAATCCATCAGTGCCTGGGTACTTCTTCAGTACTCTACCTACTCTCCAGTGCGCTGGTGGGAATCTTGCATCCTTAATCAAAACTAACTCTCCTAGTTCTAAATCCTTTTGAGTTGTGTTCCACTTTCGACGTAGCTGAAGGCGAGAAAGATACTCAGTCTGCTATTTATTCCAAAAATCTCTTAACATGCGTTGGGTTAATTGCCATCTTGATAGACTGGATATGTTACTCTGCTCATTACTGCGATCTGGTAAAGTTATCAAGGGCTCTCCAACCAGGAAATGTCCAGGTGTTAAATAATCTAAGTTGTCACCTAGTGGAGCCAAGGGGCGAGAATTGAGACATGCTTCGATTTGAGCAAGCACGGTATACATTTCTTCGAATGTTAAAGTTGAATCATTCATAATTCTCTTGAGATGATATTTCGTCGACTTTACACCGGCTTCCCATAATCCTCCGAAGTTTGGTGCTCCAGGTGGAATATATCTCCACCTTGTTCCTTTATCGTCTAAATTCTTAAGTAACTCGTCAGGGACTTCGTTGCGACCTTGCTGCCACATTTTGATAAATTCCTTTTCAGCTGCGATGAATGTAGTGCCATGGTCACTCCAAAGCTCCTTACAATGGCCTCGTCTGGACACAAACCTTTTAAAAGCAGCGATAAACGCTTCGGTGGTCATATCGCTAACCAATTCAAGATGTATGGCTTTGGTAGACATACATATAAACAATGAAATTGTGACGTAGTGTTTAGCCCCGCTAGGTGGATTAGGACGTAACGGGCCTAGACACTAGTACATATCCCTCGGTCCAGACGGGACCTTGAGGGTTTTCCGAGCTAGCTTCGTTCGGGAGGCAAGGAGCGGGGAATAAATCAAACCAGGATATCAAATACTAACAAACTGAGGGCTTTTATGCCTGTTTATTTATAGTCAACCTTAATCCTATCCTATGACCTAGACTACGTATCCTAGCGTCCCTAATTTCCCTAGGGGACCCGGTGTCGGTGTTAGCGTCCCGTCGGAGGAACAGTTAGTGGTTAGTACGCGTGGGCAAGGGAGCCTGGTCGGTATCCTTCGTGGCAAACCACCCTTAGTCGCAGATGCGGCTAGAAACACACCGCGCTTAAGGATAGATTCCCCGGTTGCTTGGACGACTAGATGCGTGGTAAACACACCGCGCCGGCAACCTGGCCCTGGAGCGTAAGCACTAGGTTCCCGTGTCAGCGACGAAAAGCGTGGTAAACACTCTGCGCTGGGAACAGCCCCCGGTTGTAGCGAACAGAAGCGTGGTAAACACTCCGCGCTAGGGACGGCTCTAGGACTTAGCTTAGGACACCTGGATATCGACATAACACCATTACCTAGACTTTACGGGGAGACCTACTGCATCTCAAGAAGCGTGGTAAACACTCCGAGCTGCGGGGAGCGATGGTTTACAATGCCTCACAGTTGGAGCCGCTCACACGACCTTACTGTACGAGAGATGGTAACACACCGCTGCTCGTACTGGGCGCGCGTCGGCTTATATAGCGGCCTAACGGTACACGGTGCATCGCTCTCCCCGCCGCCCGCGCTCCGGTGCCGCGCGCTGTGACGTCATGGCTCTGGCGGCGTGGTCTGCCCGCTGCTCGTTATAAAATATAAGCCTTGAATGTTTTTGCTCCTCGTCCTTTGCTCATTCTGCATGAGATGGGACCTGCAAAATCCACACCACTAACAAGAAATGGACGTGATGGCTTCACTCGAACTTCAGGTGGGTTTCCCATCAATTGAGTATTTGCTTTTGCATTGTGCCGTGCACATGTTATACATTTTTGATAAAAGTGCTTTATAGAAGAACCTCCTTTAATAATCCAGTATTTACTTCTCAGGTAAGGTGTCATGAGCTGAGGTCCACCATGAAGAGTATGTTTGTGTGCATCATCCAACAAAACAGGTAAGAGTGCGTTATCTTTAGTTATAAGAATTGGATGCTTCTCCTCCATACTCATATCTGCATACTTCAATCGTCCACCTAATCTCAATAGTCCTTTGTCATCTAGGTATGGTGTAAAAGGTAGTAAACAACTGCTCTTCTTAATTGTCTTTCCATTCTTAAGACTATTAATTTCTTCAGGGAACTCCATCTGCTGCGACATCTTCAAACATAAAGTAAGTGCTTCATCTCTCTCTTCACAGGTTATATGCTTTGTAAACTTCTTTTCATTTTTCAGGATTTTCAAACATCTTCTACAGTAGGCAACAACATCCAGGAGTTTCTGCAGGGACGAGTATTTCTTTAACAAGGTAAGTATTTCACTATCTCAAGGAAGTGTTGTTATGTTACATTTTATTAACAAGCGTTTCTCTAAATCTGTTTCAGGTACATCTTCTACAGGTATGTTAAAATCACGTTGATGTAAGAACTCAGGACCGTCGAACCACATTTCATGTTGTTTCAGTTTAGTCGGTGACAGCCCTCTGGAAGCTGGATCACACGGATTCTCCTTTGTGTTTACATACAACCAGTGAGTATCTAAATTGTTTCTAATATCTATTACTCTATTCTTTACATAAGATGTCCACCTATTTGGATCTCCTTTTATCCATGCTAAAACCACTTTTGAATCCACCCAAGCATAAGTTTGATGCAGGTCAATACTGTCATGACATGTCTCATTAATTTACTAAGCAGTGATGCGCCACATAGTTCCAGGCGTGGTAAAGAGAGAGGCTTAGCCACTGGGGCTACCTTTGTCTTGGCTGTGATTAAAGACACTTGACACTGTGATCTATCCTTTGGCATTACTCGCAGGTATACTACAGCAGCATAGCCTGCCTGGGATGCATCAGAAAACCCGTGTAACTCGGTCACAGAATCTTGACTCGAACCTGTCCATCGCTGAAGTTGTATCTCTGACAAAACAGGTAATTCCTTTTGATACTTCAGCCATTCTTCTTTTAAGTCTTTAGGAATCTCTTGATCCCAATCCACATGAGCGAGCCACAAACGTTGCATGAATATCTTGGCTGTCATCAAAGCCGGAGCTAACCATCCATGAGGATCGAAGAGAGAAGCAATCTGACCGAGTATGTTTCTCTTGGTGACAGGTTTGTCTATATCAGTATTGATATCCTTTTGCGCTACCTTCAGGTTATCCTCATCTATATCCCATATGATACCGAGTGTCTTTATGTGATTCTTCCTATTCATATCTAATGTGGTCGAGGTATCTCTCTTTTCAGGCTGAATAGCTGACATAAACTCTGTACTGTTGGAAGCTACCTTTTGCAATTCAAAGCACCCTTTACTCATCACATGCTGGAGCTGCTCATGTGCTTCCAATGCTGCCTGTCCGCTATCAAACCCTGTCAGCACATCATCCATATAAAAGTCTCTATTAATGATTTCAGATGCTATGGGGTAAGTATTCTTCTCTTCTTTGGCCAGTTGTTTCAGAGTTCTGATTGCTAAGTACGGGGCGCAGGCCGTACCGAAGGTCACGGTTAATAATCTGAAATCTTGAATTTCTTTGTTTGGACCAAACCTATACACTATTCGCTGATAGTCAGCATCTGTCTCTCTAACTTTAATTTGCCTGTACATTTTAATTATGTCAGCAACAAAGCAGATCTTGTGTTGTCTCCATCTCATGATGATGTCTCGTAGCTCCTCTTGTAGGGATGGCCCCACTAATAGTTAATCATTGAGCGATACTCCATTAATTCCTTTACATGATGCGTCATATACAACACGCACTTTAGAGGTCTCCTTATCTTCGCGTATAACTGCATGGTGTGGCAGGTAAACTGTATTATTGCTCCCTCCTATAGGTTTGTCTACCTGTTCCATGTGATTTAAGGTGAGATATTCCTTAATGACACTATCATAATCTTCTTTCAATTTGCTGTCGCGTGCTAATTTCCTCTCTAGACATTCAAGTCTTTTCACAGCAATTGCTCGGGACTCCTCAGGTAGAATCGGTGTATCTCTTGCGAATGGTAGGCTCACTATGAATCTTCCATCCTGGTCTCTCGCTAGTGTTTTCTCATAAATCTCTTCAGCTCTCTTTTCTAGAGGTGTTAGAGTGTGTTTGCTCTCAGTATCTAGCGTCCCAAAATCGTTGCAGCATGTTGTCTAAGCTCACATTCAAATGCATGCTGACAATTCTTCCATTTTTTCCATACTCTTGAGCGGGTGCTCCTCCGGATATTATCCAACCGAGGGAAGTCTCTTGGGCTAATGGTGATCCTGGCTTACCCTTTATGATGCCACTCATTAATATGTCTGTATAGACATTGACTCCTAGCAACAGATCTATCTTCCCAGGATTGCAGTATGTTGGATCCGCTAATTCCAAACCATGTAGCTGTGTCCATTGTTTGCTATCAATCTTAGTAACAGGCATGATTTCAGTGACTTGATTTATCACGTAGGCGGTGCAGTTTAGCTTATAAGCTCATTAATTCTCGATACAATTTGTATCTCCGCCGCATGCTTGATTGGAGTTGACATCTTCCAAACACCTGTCACCTGACCATCTACTCTTATTCGCTTGAGTTGTAGTTTTCTTGCTGTCTCCTCATTTATGAATGACTCCTGCGAACATGGGTCTATAAGTGCTCGAACCACTTGTGCTCCTCTCTGTTAGTCGTAATATTCACTAGTGCTGTCGCCAAAAGAGTAACCTGATTTTGTGATGCACAGTGAGATACTATGTTGATTGGTGGTTTAGGTTTCTCATTGTTTTGTTTTTCTGGTGTAGCTGCTTGTTTCTCCGGGCGTGGCTTAGTAACATGTAATAGTGTATGATGTTTCCTTTTACAGCGAAGGCATGTGGTACTCCGTCTACAAAATCTTTTTATTTATTTATTTTTATTTTATTTTATTACAATAATTAGCACTAACAGTTAAACCTTACATGCTAATCATAGTACGATACAAAACATATTACATTAATTATGATTATTGTAAAATATTATATTATTATTATTAGATCCATAATTAATTAGATAAATAGTCTATTACACAAATGCAAGTTTAAATAATAGTACTAGCCGTTACTAAAGTTTCCAGGTAGTGAATCGATGCTGTCAAAAATGCCGACTCTGAGCTAAAGAATATGTCCAGGTCGCTATCGCTGTCTAAAATACTATTCAATAGGGTAAGCGCTTGGTGCAGAGGGTGTAAATAAACTTTAATATACCCATATAAGTAAGTATATAAGACTATTCAAATAAAATATCAGTAATCAAAAATATTGGCCATTGTCCGTAGGATATAATAAGATAGACGGCGTGAACGATTCCGAAACCTAAACTAACACTCGCGATTCGCGTTTTAACACTTATTCGTCACTAATAAAACCTATTCTACCTAGAATATTTCAATAACTGAATGTAAAGAAAATCAATAATAAAGGGGCTAATTAAAACGCGCGCGTCACGGACCAGCTCCCAATCCGAACTCTCAATCCCAACTGCCCTATTATTTTTTCAAAATAATATTTTACGCATATCAATACTGCGGAACTAAACGGTCTAACACCCGGGGGGTATTCCTTCAAGATTGTTTACTTTCATCTATTACTCGTTATTCTTCTTCTTCTTTGTCGTCACACTCTCGGCAGAGTGGTCGTGGTCGTCACATGAGGATTGGAAGCAAACTTTACAATCCGTCGCCATTGCTCCCGTACTGCAACTCTTCTTGTTCCTGGAGTGGACCATTGAGTGTAGTCTTGACTTGGTCGGTCCATCGCAAGTTGTGGATATTTCTGATTCCATTAACGAAGCGCTTCGATATCTTGATGCGACCTTAGGACCAATATCGTATATACTTAGTATCGTCTAAAAATTTTGAATCATCATATATAATACCCACCATCAAATTACAAACAAACTTCTCAAATTCTAAATCACAAAGTATCGAAACGGCACTGACCCAATTTCGGTTTGAAAATTCATTGTTCCCTAACACGAAATGGCTGCCATCGGCTGATATCGAGCATCACGCCTCACCACTAAACGCAATTAACAATATACAAATATCTATAGCAAACTTAAGAAACGGTTCCTTCTGTACCCTTACCAAGAGTTTACAGTGACCGTACTCGCTAGTGATTGTGTAAACGATTTGTATGGAGAGTTGTAGTTCTACAAAGTAGCTGCTTGGGGCGCTGTCACCTCTAGCATAATTGCCATACGCGACTATTTCTCGCGCGAGATGATTACCCGTCTCTTTCTGTGCAGTGTGAAAGAGTGTCGGGTAGCGCTATGTCACGCGACAAGAGTCGCGAAGCATAGTTGTGCTAGACGGGCGGTACTAATCGTTTACGCTGTCGTTAGAGAGTACGTCTACGTTAACTTATGGTAGTTATGGTACTTACCACAGACCATGTACTTACCTACTTGCTGTTTTCGCAGGTTTGCGATTTTTAATTGCCTCGACCGATTGGACGCTGTTATTTATAGAAAGTTATTAGGAAAGTTAAGATCGCTGAAATTTAAATATTTTTACAATGGCCATGATGATGCCTTTTCGGTGTCATAAATATGTTTTCTTTCTTCAATCGGTGGTTCGATTGCTGAGACTTAAAGCAGTCACCTCGGCTAAGTAGCGAAACGGACATCCAATGAGTTGTTATAAAGACGTTTATAAGAAAATATTTTATTTTTATTTATTCACTAACTAACCGGCGATTGACCTCAGTATCACATGACGGCAAGTGACTACGGATTCGAGGATATAGCTCGCTGGTTCGGCAATAGCGTATTCACACTTGCATCGAAGAGACATAAATTATAATTTTCTCGAGACACACGGTGGCAGCGAGTTTCATTCAGCTATGCCTTAGTTACTGTTAAGACCTAAGGTTAAGACAGTATTGTTCTGTACTGTTCTGTGCGTTTAAAGTTTACTTTACCTAATTCGACTGATTATAGAATTGGGTAAAATACGAATTAAAAAAAAACCGAGATTATTTGCTTTAAAATGTCGTAAATAATAAAGTAATATGTATAGGAGTCATTTTCAAAATACATGTTCAAAATATGTACATTAATTGATTCCATTGTGTTACGATAGTTACCCATATATTTTGTATGAGTAACTTTCGTCACACAAAAGCGATCGTAATTTTGTTTTTATTAAGCCTTTAACTATGTACATGTATTTTGAAAATGACTCGGCAGAATTATTAAAAATCTTATGACTATACATATTTTTCTGCTTGATGCCCTGTGACGCCTGCCAGATATTTACGAGCAAGGCGACCTCTTTGGATATTTTTATAACGCGCGGCAGGCGCCACGTGCGAGATTCAGCGCTGTATGAATGATGAATGCGATCAGTTGAAGGTATCCGAGGTGGTTTTGCCTTTATTTTATAGAAAAAGTTTCAATTAATTGAAATAATTTCTTTGAAACGGTTAACTTTATGGTAACAAATGTAACAATGTAATGGCTTATATACAATGATTAAAAAAATTATATAAAAAATATGACGTTAGGAAACAAAATAGTTAAGTCACAACCAAGAATTGTTCAAATCCGGCTTTCTGTTGTCATATCTCGATAACCGGTCCCTGGAATTTTACAAACTAAGCTAATAATAATAAATAAATAAATATCAGACAACCTCACACAAATCGATCTAGTCCCAAATTAAGCTCAAGAAGGCTTGTGTTATGGGTACAAGACGACGATATACATACTTATATACACATAAAAATATACTTAAATACATAGGAACAACCATGACCCAAGCTCAAATATTCGAGTTCATCACACAAATATTTGCCCTGGCCGGGATTCGAACCCGGGACCGCCGCTCAGTAGGCAGGTGCTTGCAAACTGAGCTAACCGCGTCGTCAAAAATTATCCTCTCAATGAGAATAACAACTCGATCTCGAAGTGGCTAATTACAAATCTTCTGTCACTAAATACTGACAAAACAAAATATATATGCTTTAGCGTGACTAAAAAAACACAACCGGAATTTGATATACCTCTCAGAATCCATTCATGTCAACTATCCAATCATGCCGTATGTAACTGCCCAACTATTGACAAAGTGGCCCAAATAAAGTATCTTGGAATTCTCTTAGACCAGCACTTAAATTGGTATGCACACCTTGATCTAGTTGGTTCTAGAGTTCGAAAATTACTATGGATATTTGGCGCGTTGAGACACATTGTACCAAAAAACAGCAACGCATTAGAAACAAAATCAAAAGCAAAACCACGCAACATATTAAATGAAATATATACATCCTTGGTGCAATCTGTCTTAACGTACTGTATACCGGTATGGGGAGGTGCTGCTAAAACCCGTTTTATTGACCTTGAACGATCTCAACGTGCGATTATAAAGGTCATGTACTTCAAAAAGCTTAGGTTTCCAACAGAACAGCTCTACCAAATTACTGATTTACTATCTGTCCGAAAGCTATACATTCTGCACTGTATCCTAAGTAAACATAAAATCCTACCGTTTAATCCAGACTACAATGATAGAAGAAAGATAGGCAGCGTTGCTTTCTCTGAGAAAACAAGAACCGTGTTCGCCACAAGGCAGTTCGACGCAATGTCTGTGCACCTCTACAACAAAATAAATAGAGAAGTTAATTTTTACCCCAAAACTTACCATGAATGCAAAAAGCTGCTGATAATCTGGCTGAAGTCGAGAACGTATGAAGAGACTGAGTTCATGTTAAAACGGAGTTAAAAAACTAGGAATGTTGACACACACACACACACGCACGCACGCACGCACGCACGCACGCACGCACGCACGCACGCACGCACGCACGCACGCACGCACGCACGCACGCACGCACGCACGCACGCACGCACGCACGCACGCACGCACGCACGCACGCACACACACACACACACACACACACACACACACACACACACACACACACACACACACACACGTTCCTAAGTAGGTAGTGTTGGTACATGTTTGTAAATTAATGTTAATATCCATTGAACACACAATCCGACGGAAAAAATGGCACCTTCCCAAGTAATGCAAAATCACAAATCGCATTAGTTGGGCGATCAGTCTGAAAAAATGGCACCTTCCCAAGTAATGCAAAATCACAAATCGCATTAGTTGGGCGATCAGTCTCGTTTAGACAATGACACGTGACGGGTCTCAAAAATGACTTAATTTTCAGTGAAAAATTGCAGAAATAACCGCTATAAAATAAAGAAAAAGGTCGGAATATTCTTTTTTACGCAGATTCTATTGATTAATTACCGAATCCTATGTAAAATCATAGCATATTTTAGATTAGAATTATTAATTTTGTCCCTACAAAATGCACCTCATCACAGAACAAAAATCTAAGGAGTCGCTATAGTTTTATATTTTATTAATTAATAAAGGAGTACAATAAATAATTATCCTATTTTTTTTTTAAAGATTCCCACTCGATCCTAAACAACGTGAAAAATTGAGGTCACGTTTAGTAAGAGACAGACGTCAAGAATATTTCAGCCAAATAATTCGTCTCTCGTGTGTTCGTTCGGTATATTCATATATGTTTTTTTATGTTTAATCAAAAGAAGCGTAAAAGTCTGTCACTCAACACAGCTTTAATATCTCAATAAAAACGTAAAAAAATTACAATGTATACAAAAGACGCGTAAAATGGTTATGTAGTGTTTGTGGTAGTAGGTATCTATACATAAATTGATATACACTGTCTCAGGCGCACGTCACATAGGATGCTGCGTTTAGTTACACGCGAGCCGAGGGCGAGGGTGGACGCATGACATTGCTATGTGTGCGGCGGCGAGTGAGCCAGTGTTATGAACATATGCCTTTTACAGGCAGATCCTACAGGTAACATTAATAAATTAATAAAAAAATTGCTCTGTTGTCATTGTTTTATTTTGTCTCAGAGTCTAGACACTGTCAGTTTAAACCTTTGAACGCCAAGAACACCTAAAGACGATGTGTGCTGCCGTGCATACTACGCCACCGACTTTCACGCCACGCCATCAAACTTTAAAGGGTTAAAAATGTTAATATTTTGCACTTGCCTTACTCTCATTTCACATACTAGAACAAGATGAGTGGAGAAATCATAATGTCATTATTACTCTTCCCTTCTATGCAGTGTCGGGACCCTTTTATGCAGTTGTTAAATAAAAACGTAACTTAATTGGCTATTAACAATTTACGAGTTTATTTAGTTCAAACAACAAATATATTTTAATACCTAAATAAAATAATAATGAAAATATTTTTAGTATGTAAAACTATTAAAATCTGCTCCATTCGTGCCATGTTCCAAGTTTGACAAGAGACATGAGTCAGAATACGCTAAAAAAGTTAATTTACACGAAAAATATTTGTGGTAATAAGTACGTAAGCCAATTTGACACTTAAACGTTTGAGTAAAGAGTTATTTTGTACGAAGTAATTATGTTGTTGTAAATTATAAATAAGCGTTATTGGCATCTACTTGAACATGATACGAGGGGCAAACCGAAATGATCGGGAATTTAAAAAACTATGTGCACTATATACATAAATTATATTTTATTGTTTTTCGAAGTATTCTCCGTTACATTCAATGCACTTTTGCATTCTTTTAAACCAGTCATTAAAACAATAATTCCAGTTTGAAGTAGGCATTGCCAAAATGGCCGATTTATAGGCTTCCACAGCGGCTTCTGGGTTCTCAAACCGCTGACCACGCAATAAATCTTTAATTCTAGGGAACGTAAAAAAATCATTTGGACTCAGGTCAGGGCTGTATGGAGGATGGGACATCAACTCAACGTTTTCGTCGTTCAAAAATTTAGTTGTTTTGTGGGCGGTGTGGGAGCTCGCATTGTCGTGGTGTAAGATGACGCGGCGTCTCGGGTTCCCTTGGCGAAGTTCGGCCAGCACCTCCGGCAAACAAACTGTGATATACCAATCAGCGGTAACGGTTCTTTGTTCTTCTAGAGGAATTGTGGCAACATGCCCCTTTTTTGAGACGAACGAAGCCACCATCTTCTTCGACACGCTTCGAGAACGCACAACTTTCGTTGGTTTGACCTCGTCATCGAAGACCCATACTGCCGACTGGTGCTTTCTTTCAGGCTCATAAGAATAAATCCAGGATTCGTCACCCGAGACCATATTATAAACGGCTTTTGACTTTCCTCCATTGTAGCATTTCAGAATAGATCGGCACCAATCAACACGAGCCGCCTTTTGCTCTTCAGACAAATTATGGGGTACCCATCGGGAAATCAATTTTCTGACACCCAATTCACCATGCAAAATAGTGTGAATTGCAGTCATTCCAATGCCTATGGTTGCCCGAATCTGCTCGTATGTCACATGTCTATCTTCTTTTAGTAGTTTTTCCACAGCCGCGATGTTTTCAGGCGAAACCGCCGTTTTCGGCCGACCTGATGAAGGTACGGTGCCAAGAGAGGCACGACCCCGTCGAAACTCAGCATACCACCGATATATTGTCGTCTGACTAGGTGCTTCAATGTCGTATATAGTAACAAGCTCATTGCGACATTCATCTGGAGATAAGCCACGACGAAAGTTATGGTAAATAATTGCACGAAAATTTTCACGCGTCAGCTCCATTTTGTTCATCGAGTTGTCAATTTAAAAATGGAATTAAAAAAATATATCGTTCTTTTTTTAAATTGTAAAAACGGCATCGTGATTGTAAGTCGCCAGTATGCATGTGACAAAAAAGGATTTAATGTAACTCAGTTTAAAGTATTCTATTCCCGATCATTTCGGTGTGCCCCTCGTAGCAGTGCCACTTTTTTCGACAATTTTGTTCGGGTCTGTGGCTCTATTATAAATAATACCTCAATGTTAATATCTAAAAATAGTCCTTTAGTCTTAAGTCCTGAACCTGAAATTGTTTCTTTTTAACTTTGTTTTCTTTAATAGGGGTCGTCCACAAATTACGTAACGCAAATTGGAGGGAGGGGGGGGGGTCCGGCCAAGCGTTACGGTCCTGTTACATTGGGGGAGGGGGGTGTCAAGGTTTGCGTTACGTCACGCACGATTTTATAATTGTATATATTAAAAAAAAAATGATTTTCACATCCCTAATTTGCGGGTACTGAGAAAATACTGGCAACATTGTTGAATAAGCGCGCGACGCGACAATGACGGAGACACAGATTACTAAACAGTCAGCGCCACAACCCACAGGGGATGGGAACGATAAGTTTGTTCCGCTTCTGCTGAGATTAGCAGCATCAGAAAAGCCAAATCATGTTGGATTCACTGTGATGCCATATGATTTCTTCTGTCCATCAATAAGTGATCAGCTGCATAACAGAACCTGCAAAATTATTCATGCTCTAAAAAAGCAGCTGCAAATCACCGCAGAATTATTTACTCAAAATCAACTTCTGCAAATAGAGTCTCCGTTAGGCGAGTTATCACGCGGCGTCAGGGAGAGCTATTGTGCCAGGTGGCATCTGATACGGTGGAGTGGGTGGCAGAAGAAGACGTAGAGAGAACCACAGAAGATGTGATCGCCGCAGAAGCCGATACCGATTGTGAGGGCGATTCTGATTCCGATTTACCCTTGATAGAATGTATTAAGAAATGGAACCGAAACCCGTTCATAGATGATTAAATTTCTTGATTCCTTGAAACCACACTTTAATGTTATATTAAAAAATGCAGATTCTTGATTAAAAAGTATGTATACTACCACCTATCTTTCTTTTCTGAATATTAACCCTAAAGATTTACACAAAGCACTTGTTACGTAACGGTATTGGGGGGGGGGTCTCCAGCTAAGCGTGACGCACCTGTTACATGAGGGGAGGGGGGGGGGGGGTAAAAAAATCAAGAATTTTGCGTTACGTAATTTGTGGACGACCCCATAGTAGGTACCTATTTCATTTCTGTATAAAATTATTTTTTCTTATTCTAAGTTGTAGTGCACCTGCTGAACATAACATTTTACCTTAAAGAAGAGCGGGGCCTCCCGACACAGGCAATAACACGCTTAATGGGAGGCTCCATCCCTTGTATTATGTGACCATGTGTTTTTATTGAATAAAGAAATTTGAATTTGAACAACGACAAAAAGAGCACATCGCTACTTACTTCAAATAGATCGCTAAAGACATATCTCAGGAAGATGTCATAAGTCACGTCGAATTTAGCTCCTGTCTGCATAATAGATTCCCAGACGCGTAAACGCCACAAGTATATTAGCAGCGGCCGCAGACTGCCGCCGACATCGACAGACAGGGCTTATTACCTTATTAGTTCACGATGCAATCTTGTTTCCATGACAACCGTAGATGCAGCTATAGGTTCTGTGCTATTGGTAAATAAGGAAAATAAACAACTATAAAAAATAAGGGGTACACTTTATAAAACGGCTTAAACTCACGTGAAAATTGTCAAGAACGGCCCGACATTGGGCCGTGAGTCACGTAGCAGCACGGATAGCTGCCCCTGATGAAGAGCTCCTTAGATGAGTTCGAAACATATCGGGCCTTTTCTGACATCTTTTACGTAAGCTTAAACAGTTTTTTTATCATTAAAGATGTCCCCACGACGAACCTTTAGGTAAGTACACAAAATGTATCTGTTGTATCCAGCGTTCACTGGTTGTATCTGTCTGTTGACAATCAAAACTCTGTAACAAATACCTACTTAAGAGCATGTATCTCAGGGTCAATGTACAGTCAACTAATTTGATTCCTAGGCCATTTCGTACTTTGTCACAGTGAACGCCAATATGAAAGCTGCTTGAGATGTCATAATTATTGTCATTGTGACAAGGTTCTATAGCGGCCTGGAAATCAAATTGGTTTGTATTTACTAGATATGTATATACGGTTTTGAAGAGCTGAGCAGAACCACTATTTTACTCGTAGTCTTAATATATGCATTTAAACTATGGGGCTAGGTGTAATGTAACATTTAATATTGGAACTAACTCGTTAAGGAGTTTGTATATCCCACTGTTCTAGAAAAAAAAGGAAAGCATTCCTGCCTCGGCTTTTTGATTGAAATGTTTCACTGGCTTGCCAGTAAATATATTAGCGGTGGGCGCAGAGCGCTACTCGGCGCTTATTAGTTGTGTAGCAAGATGCACCGCAATCGATGTTGCCATGCCGACGGCAGACAGCCATTTGTGAATTGTAAATTGAATCATTTATGTCATAAAAGCTTCATGGGTTCCTGAGTTAGGTTTTTGGTTTTAATTTATCTTTACCGTCTATTCAAGTTAAGGATAAAAATGTGTTTAAGGAATAAATACACTAAAAAAGTATACTCATGGATGGAGTGCACAGGCACAGTCAAAGCAGTTTACCCATTCGCTATTTAAAAAATATCTACATAGATTGTGGTATACTTCCATTTGTAATCATTCAATAAAATATCAAAATCGATAGCTTGATAAACTTAGAAAATGAAGGGCGCATTGTATTTTTTCACAATTTCCCTTCGTTAAAAGAGGTAGTCAACCGATAATAACTGATATCATCATAAATTCAAGAGTCAAACTCTTGTCGGAGTACCTGAGGAAGTATGTGGTTTCAACCTTTCTTTTCTTTATATTATTTTATTTATAAAAGCGTCATGTCGTATAAGGTGGCCATACAATATTCCGTCTCCAATCCTTCATAATTTTCTGCTAAGTAATTCCATTTTTCCTCCAATATTTTAAGTCTTCTCCATCCTTAATAACTGACAGAGAATAGTAATTTTTTTTAATAATAATAATAATAATAATTGAGTGTTAATTGCCAACGCAAGTCTGTTGCACACGACTCTGCAAGTAATAGATATTCACTTTGCCATTAAACGCAGCAGGTGGTCACAGAATGCTTAATGTATCCCGGAAAGTGCCCGGCTTATTGCCTTCCCCGTACATAAGGGCACCTGTTTCAAACAAATTTCTATGAAGTTACGTCCTTTCCGTTCTGCGGAGTTGTAAAGGGAGGTACACATATATGCTCAGGAATATGAAAACATGCTAATTTTGGTATAATTGTTCTTAACCCTCACCCCAAAGAGGGCATGTACTCATTGTACAGTCGGACACTCGCACACAAAAATATTGATTGTAGTTGAGCCTATTTTATTTGATATGTTTGTTTGTTCATAGGTACAGAATACAGTACCCTTACGATGAGTCACCGTAGTCGTTAGCGAGAACGAAAAAAATTGCATGAAGTACAGCGCCCTTACCGGTTCCTTTGTAGAACTACAATTATCTATACAAAACTTTTACGTACCTAGTGGCTAGCGTGTACGGTTACTGTAAACTCATAGTAAGGGCACAGAAGTGGCGTGGTATCCATGGAATCCGAGTCCTAACGGCTTGTCCACTTCAGGACGATAGAGTACCATTTTTAGGGTTCCGTAGTCAAATAGGAACCCTTATAGTTTCGCCATGTCCGTCTGTCCGTCTGTCTGTCCGTCTGAAATTTGGTATGAGTATATTGTGTATGTATCACGCCGACAAAACGGTAAAATAAAAACTAAATATATTTTTTTTTCGGGTACCTCCCGTACACTTAAAGTGGGGGTGATTTTTTTTTGTTCTAACACTAGTGTATGGGGTGTCGTTCAATAGGTCTTTTAAAAACAATAGGGGTCTCCCAACATTATTTTTTGCTAAAGTCTGCAGTTTTGTAAATAATCGCTCCGAAATTAAAAAAACTGGCCAAGAGCATGTCGGGCCACGCTCAGTGTAGGGTTCCGTAGTTACCCATCCTTCACAATAAAATTTAAATTACGAGAAAGATTTCAAGCTCTATAAAAAGGTCGTAAACGCCAAAGTAACTGTAATTACTTATTACCTTCTGGAAGTTATCGATTATAGGCGCCAGATTGAGCGAAATGTTTTAATTCAGTATGGCACTTAACTAATATGTGTAACGTTCAAAGTATAAGAACACGGCGCGGCACTTACGTCATTTTAAAGAAAATTATGACCTTTTGCGAAAAAGTACTTATAAGGCCTCATATTCATGAATTTTTCCATAATTTTTTGACCCGTGGTTGAGAAGTTAGAGGGGGGGGGGGGGGGGGGGGGCACTAGTTTTTGGATTTCCCGAGCGAATATTTACAAAACTGCTGACTTTATTAAAAAAATATGTTTGAAGACCCCTATTATTTTTGAAAGACCTATTCAACGACATCCCACACGCTAGTGTTGGAACGAAAAAAAAATTCACCCCCACTTTAGGTGTACGGGAGCTACCCGAAAAAGATTTTTATTTTACCGTTTTGTCGGCGTAATACATACTCGTACACATACTCATACCAAATTTCAGCTTTCTAGTACTTATGATCACGGAGCTAAGCCGCGGACGCAGACGGACATGGCGAAACTATAAGGGTTCCTAGTTGACTACGGAACCCTAAAAATAGCATCCCCCCTCCTCTAACTTTTCAACCACGGGTCAAAAAATTATGGCAAAATTCATGAAAAAGAGGCCTTATAAAGTACTTTCAATGAAAACTTTATTGAATAAAATCGGTCAAGCCGTTTTTGAGTTATCGCAAAAAAACATTTTTTTTTTAAAGACGTAACTGCCGCGCGGTGTCCCTACACTTCGAACGTTACACATATTGGTTAAGTGCTATACTATATTAAAACATCTCACTAGATCTGGCGCGTATAATCGATAACTTCCAGAAGGTAATAAATAGGTAATTACTGTTACTTTGGCGTTTACGACCTTTTTATAGAGCTTGAAATCTTTCTCGTAATTTTCGTCTATTGTGAAGGATGGGCAACTACGGAACCCTTCACCGAGCGTGGCCCGACATGCTCCTGGCAGGTTTTTTTTATTGCTACTAAAAAAAAAATCCAAGATTATTATTATTCCACACCAAAAACGATACATAGCATGTACTTTATCTAGGTACTTGTATGTATTACATCGCAGCTTTAGAATTAAACCGTCATAACTCAAAATTGCCGAAAATTGAGATTTTGTGTTAAAACGCTTTAATTCTGATAGCTTTACCCGGTCTCTTTCTCAGACCCGCGAAAATAACGTAAACAAGAGAGATAGCATGATTTAGTGCGTTTCACTTTTACTCAAATCACGCGTTTCAATGTGTGCTAAAGTGGCTAACTTCAGTTATGATCCGACAAGCAAATAAGTAGGACGTCGCTGTTCGGGCACATTACGAGATATCGCTGTGCTGTATAAAATATAAGGTATGTTTGTTTGAGTTCTTTCATTACAAGATAGGCATATTTCGAGTTGATTCACTTTAGAGCAAAATGTTTGAAGAAAGTAAGTGATGCAATTCGGGTTATGTCGTTTAAGTAATAATACTCATCGAAATATTTTGAACTATTTAGATATAAATCAGTTTAGTACTAGCAAAAATACACATTTAGAGTAGTATTTCTAGATGACACGCTTTATTGTAAAAGGAACGGTAGAACACTATTATTTATTTCGAGTTAAGTAGTTTCTCTCGACAACAACACGCCGTTTTTGAGAATTATTTTTGTTTATTTCTGTAAAATATTAACTATGAAAGCCATTTTTCTTCATTAAGTAGTCACCCACCGACGATGTAGGTACACGCTTATCGTAGGTACGTAGTAAACGTGTTCATCAGTGCGATTTGAATGTATGTACAATGTGCACGATGACCACGTTTACTATTTAGTACCTACCGTAGGTTTTTATCGTTATAATAATCTTAGTTTAGTTCGTTTGCACATGATAATATGGGCCACCAACTGATAAACCCATTTTTTTTTAGCATGAGTCGAAGAATAAAATAAATGCTGCGGTTGGCTGGAGCCCAAATGACTCCCACATGGGCCGGATAGAAGCGACCCGCATCCAGCGAGTCCCCGCAACCCTGACCAGGTCGTCCGACCACCTTGCGGGTGGCCGTCCTACGCTGCGCTTGCCAGTACGTGGTCTCCACTCGAGAACCTTTCTGCCCCAACGGCCATCGGTTCTTCGAGCTATGTGCCCTGCCCATTAACCACTTCAGTTTGCTAACCCTGTTTGCTATGTCGGTGACGTTAGTTCGTCTACGAAGCTCATCATTTCTGATTCGATCACGTAGAGAGATCCCGAGCATAGCCCTTTCCATAGCTCGCTGAGTGACTCTGAGCTTCCTTAAGAGGCCCATAGTTAGAGACCACGTCTCGGCTCCGTAGGTCATCACTGGTAATACGCACTGGTTGAAGACTTTTGTCTTCAAGCACTGAGGTATCTTGGACGAGAAGACACTTCGCAGTTTCCCGAACGCTGCCCATCCGAGTTGAATCCATCCATTGATCTCTTCCTCGAAGTTGGACCTGCCTAATTGGATCGTCTGACCCAGATAGACGTATTCGTCGACAACTTCGAGGACCGAGTTCCCAACCAATACTGGGGTGGGTGCTACATGGACATTCGACATGATCTTCGTCTTGTCCATGTTCATCTTAAGGCCTACCTGTTGGGATACTCGGTTGAGATCATCCAGCATTATACCGAGATCCTCCAGCGTCTCCGCCATGACCACGATATCGTCAGCAAACCGAAGGTGCGTGATGTAGTTCGCCATTTATGTTGATGCCAAGTCCTTGCCATTCCAAGAGCTTGAAGGCGTCTTCCATTGTGTTGGTGAAGAGCTTCGGAGATATTACATCTCCTTGTCGCACACCTCTCTGCAATGGAATCGCCTCCGTACACTGGTCTTGTACTCGGACTGACATAGTGGCGTTGCTGTACACACTCCTGAGCACCTCGACATACCGATGGTCAATTCGGCATTGCTGGAGGGACTGTAGTACTGCCCATGTCTCGACGGAATCAAAGGCCTTCTCATAGTCCACAAACGCTAAGCAGAGTGGCAGATTATACTCTTCGGTTTTCTGTATGTCAAGGATCGGAGTGGGATGGCCGGGTGCGGTGTGTGGCACATTGGATGAGCTATTTGACATAGTTGTGGACGAGGAGGTAGTTCGAGCGAGATGAAACACTTCAGATACAATTAACTTGATTTATTCCTTATACAATGAAGCACAAAATAACAGTTCCCGGCACAGAGGTCTGTAAGCTAGGTTATCGAAGTCTTGAACAGAATAGTCTTTATTAAATGAACACTGTATTGTTGAGTTATAACGTTTCACTGATTCTAACTTGGTATAGCACAACGAAACGGGACAGTTCCAAGGCAGCAGTGCACTCGATGGTGACCCAAAGTGAAGTGTCGTGGGCGTTCGCTGGGTGAAAAGAAAGAAATATAAGCTGATAAGCATGTATCTTGATCTCTTTATTGTGATTTTATTAAGGCTGATTAAGCAGAATTTTGTATGATTATTATAAGGAAAAAGTGCCTTATAGTCATTAAAATAATTAATAAATACTCACTTCATGTCTATTTCGTTATTACATACAAGCTCTACTTATAGCTACGCGGATAAAGTGTAAATTACTTACCTTTTCATTTTCGATTATGAAAATTGAGGCATCGTATTCAAAGTTAATTTCATTTCAATTTCCATATTTTTACAATAACTATTGCTAAATAGTGATATTCCCAGATACCCTGCATAAATAATTACAATATTTAGTATTATACTGCAATAACACGAGTTAGAGACAAAGCTAGTTTCATAAATATTTATAAAATAACGTATTTTTATGACTTGTTTCATTATTAAAACTAATTTTGAATTTTTATTTCATCATAAAACGGCATATGTCGCTAAGGTTTTTTTACAAGCTCCATTTACTACCTTTATCACATTGACATTGTTTTACTTGTAACAGAGTCTAAAAATAGACACTATAATCTATCTAATAGATATGATAAAATATCAATCTAACACAATTTCATACAAAAAAATATATTCAAAAGTAAATCATACCAATTGCTGTAACTTTAAACTCGATTTGCCACAATTCACGTTTTTTGAGTTATGACGGTTTAATTCTAAAGCTGCGACATATATGTCTTTAAAAGCATGCTATTTATTAAATTATTAATGCTTTTTCATTTACTAGAATCTAACAAGCATGTTCTGTCCATATATTCGTAAATAGAGTTTAGAAACAAGGATAGTGTGTAAAAAAGGAATAGATCCCAGATCGTGCATAAAAAATGCTTTTTGGCTGGTTGCGATAAATAAATGACTTCATTCGTCGCTTTTTGACTAGTATTATGGGAGTGCGAGAGACAGATGCTTTATCGCGTGATTAACGCGACTATCATAGGCCCAGAGGTGTGTCCATGCCTTTAGCCACTGTTGTGCAGGATGCGCCACAATCGATGTTGCCATGGCGACGCCGGCAGACGAAGCCGTCTCAAGCTTCATTTCAGTGTTTACTTCGAATACACGCGTCTGCTACAATCCTTAGATGAAAATGTAGATTTTGTTTTCTTCGTGAAAAGGGTGCTTTTGCGATAATATGTGCGTGATAGATAGGAGTTTGGGGAAGCAAACAGTTGATTTCTTGTTGGAGCATTTACAAGTTCTTTTTATACTGAAAGGAAGACTAGAAATGAACTGAACTGAATGAATTATGTTAATATAACGTAGGTATATTTAGGCTATGACGAATATTACTCCACTACCTAAAGGTTGTCTGGAAGAGATCGCTCTTTAGCGATAAGACCGCCTGTTGTCTACCGTTATTAAAATTATTGTTCTGTACTGAATTTGTAAACTTTTTTGGTGTGCAATAAAGCATTTTGTATTGTATTGTAATATTAGGAATTATGAATACAGCTGTGTATGTTCATTTCATACTTACTTGACTCACTCAATTACAGTCTAATTTATATATTATTCAAATAAGTTACACAGCATTACAGTTATAAAACCAAGGCACTGTAAACTACAAAAATACATATAAACAAGACTTAAAACCAGTTACATTTAGGCGATATAACGACGCGGCTCCGTTGCTAATTAATTAAAAGTAATAATAAATTAATTGATTAAAAATTAATTAATTTAACCCTTATAAGATTATTTTATTTTTTATTTAGCCTGAATTCGTGTCCCACTGCATCATCAGTCTCTTTTTCATCGATGTTTCTGCGAAGCGTTCTAGAATGTTTACTATTCATCCCGCCATTTTCTTTTCAGATAAAAGAAATGTAATTTGAATAAAGTGTAACTAATAAAAATATGCCATGAAATGTGTATATTATCCTTAGGTATTTCATAAATGATGGTATTCCGAGAAAACTACGAGAATTTTCGGCTTGTAGTAATATAAGCCAGGATGGTAATTTTTATGGGCGGAAGGTTGCACTCTCGACCCCTAATTCATGTGAATTGCGATTTTTTTGTGTAGATTTGTTAATTGATATATAATTTTGTGGTCGACAATTTTTTTTTTAATGGCTTAGTGGTTTAAAACGTCATCTTCATCATATTAGCCGATAGGTGTCCACTGCTGGACAATGGCCTCCCCCAAAGTTTTCCACAACGATCGGTCTTGCGCCGCCCTTATCCAATTTCTGCCCGCGATCCTAATCAGATCGTTGGTCCACCGTTCGTGGCCTTACCACGCGCGCGCTTTCCGGTCCGCGGTCGCCACTCAAGAACCTTTCTGGTTCTAAGATGTGATTCAATGTGCCCCGCCCACTGCCATTTAAGTTTGGCGACTGTCTGAGCTGTATCTACAACCTTGGTTCTCTTGCGTATCTTATTTCGGATTCGATCCCGCAAGGAAACTCCGAGTATAGCTCAATCCCATTGCACATTGAGTAACTTCGAGACTTCTTATGAGGCCCATTGTGACCGTTATGTCATCACTGGTAACATACATTTGTTAAAAACCTTCGCCTTCAGACACTGCGGTATTAGGACGATATTCCGCAGCTTTCCGAACGCTGCCCATCCGAGTTATTATTATTATTTTTTTAATTTTGATGGTCTGTCCAGTCCAGCTAAAATAAATGTTGTCGGCTTGTCCGGCTTTTTATATTACGACATTTTTTTGTCGTACTATAAATACTGAGACACAAAATCCTCAATAATGTAGGGTGACCGGCCTTTTTACCGAAATGTCCGGTCAAACGGCTGGTCTGTCCGGCTATTAGGTTTGGAGACCCGGCAACCCTATCTACAGCTCATAGATAGCAGAACATCCAAAGTAAGTTATAGGATATACAGACAGACATATGAAACTAAATAAAATATAGTAAATAAATAGTCTGTTTTGATACGGATAATATTTGTCTTTGCCTCGTGGCATCGCTCCCGCGGGGATTTCAAGAACTCGTCCTTATTTTTACATCATAAAAGGAAATCTATGCAACGTTTCAGTTTTCTAGTCCCGAGTGTGGGAACTTATGTTTCATACCTATATATGCTTATTTAAATTTATTACTCAATATATAAACTGGAACAGATCGAAGGACTTTTAAGCAAACAGGGAATTGTTCAGACTGAGTACTTCATTTTCCACCAATGAACTTAATATGCAAATATTTTTATCCATTTTTCAGATCAGTTTGATAAACATTAGTGTATAAATCTGCACATATCAAACCTTAGCAGATGCTAGGGTTGATAAGTGCAGATTTATACGCGGCTGCATTTCGTGCAGTCAAAAAAAAAAAAAAAATCTGCGTTAATTTTGTTAATTTCGAGTAATTTTTGAAAAATTCAAACTATAGATTTCAAATATATACCAATAAATCGCAATAGCCCTGTTATAGGTAGTAAATAAAGCAAAATGTCTAATACCTACAATCAGCTTTTTTGAACGGATAATGAATGTTAATGAAGAATGAATGTAGTTGTCATTTTGGGCCCGAAAAAGATATTGCTCACTCGAAAACATAACCCTCCTTTTCTTTCGCAGTGAACTACAAAAAAAGGGCTGAAGATTCCCCTCTTTCGTCAGGGGAGACATTCCATTCAAAACGGTCATGGTGTCCCAATTGTACCGACTTAAAAATATAATACAAAGCCTTTTCCTTACGAAACCCGACACCGTCGGGGCAAGTCGTTAGTCAAAATGTCGACGCACAAAGCGAGGTTCTATGAATTATTCATTTTTGTGACATTGTGTAACTAGCCTTCCTGGCTTGTTATCCTGCCAGATCGGGTGCTGCGCAGATCCACGGAATGTGACGTCTTAATGATTGGGAAAAATGCTGGGAATTTCATCATGGGCGTGGGAAAAAACACATAAGAAAATGAACTATTGATATAAAAATCAAAGCACAAAGTTTTTTTTTAATGTATAACCTGGAAGAAAGTGGTGTGTACTTGCATTAAAAATAAAGAGACATTACATTTTTCACAAATTTATAGACTTAAGAAAATGTTTTCGTTCACACGCTACAAGAAAAATAAGTTTCTGTGACAAATGCCATTTTTTGGACAAGCTTTTATAGCCGACTCAAACCATTCTACGACAACTGGATGACTAACTTGTGTTTAGAAAAGTCCTTTTTATTTCACAGTCACACCGACACGGGATCCCGACACTCGGAAGGCTTTAACAACATTAATCTCAACAACTGCATTAATCTTATGTACGAGTACCGTCCATTAATCATTGCGGAACATCTCTTGAAAGTGCTCATAAGCATCTCTATAAATCTCTGCGGGCTAGCATGGTGTCTCTCTTCTCTCTATACTTAGTGCTCTACCTTAGGACCGGTACAGACGAACAGCATTTGAACTCGCAGTCTAAGGGCAGTTCTGATGCGGTTACTTCAACCTGTGCTTCAACTGAATAAAACTGCTATTTCGCAGCTCGATTGCAGTTCAAATCTGAAATCTTCAAATCAGTCATCCTGACCTCCTCAAACAACATAACATAAGACTCTTAAACCTTCAACAACATTTACCTCGACAGCTGCATTATCTTATACATGGAACATCTCTTGAAAGTGCCCATAAGCTATCTCTTTAAATCTCTGCAGACTAGCATGACCTCGCTGTATCCTTAGTGCAGCAGGGCTAGCACATGTCACCTGTCTTGCTCCCACGGTATTGACTGGAAAGTGACGGTAGTATTTGTCGCGCGACAAAGAGTCGCATGTCACAGTTGTGCTAGACGTGCTGGGGTTTCCATCAGGCTGTGCAGCTAATGCCACTGTAGCATAGCCGTCACACCCAACTATTTTTCACGCGACAAACATTGCCCGTCGCTGAAAGAAAACTCCCAGATTGCCTTATTACTAGGATATATTTTTAAACAAATATTCTACATATACTACTTTTACATAAGCAACTGAAACGTCAGGGAGGCTCAAATAATTAATATACGCAATATAATCCGTTTACATATTATACGATTTTAAAAAAGCATTCGACACTTTAGAAACTAATACCCTTTTAGATGGAATGGACGAATGTGGTGTGGGGCAGCCGCTGAACTGTTGGTTCCGCGACTATCTCACATCACGTTCCTATCATGTCAAGATTAGTGACAGCCTTAGTGAAGAGACTCAGGTACGCTGCGGAGTCCCTCAAGGCTCTGTGTGCGGACCTGTATGCTATCTTATGCATGTTAACAGTCTATGTGGAGTAATACGTAACTGTTCAGCACACATGTTTGCCGATGATCTTTGTACCCTACGTGCCGGCACCAACATTACTGAGACATGTGACTTGGTTCAGCAAGATATAGATGCAGTAGTAAAATGGTCTCACGATAATGGAATTATTTTAAATACCGAAAAAACTAAACTTCTAATTATACAATCACCTCACTTCCATAGAACAGAAGAGCCATTGCCCATGTATACTCACAGCTTTAGTTGCTTTCACAATAGTTTACAAAACTGTCAATGCACACCCATTGAAAAAGTTGACTGTGTAACTTATCTTGGAGTCAAAGTAGATACCAAATTTTCATGGCACCATCACATTAATTATATATGTGGCAAACTAAGAATACTTTTAGGAAAATTTTACCACCTAAGCTTTAAAATGCCAAATAATATATTAAAATGTCTATACTTTGCAATAGTAGATTCTATATTGGGATATGCTCTGGATTGCTACGGACTCACATTTAAATCTTTAATAGACAAATTAGAAGCAATACAAATAAGATTCCTAAAATTAATAGTGGACAAAAAAACTAAAAATAAATGTAATGGTAATTATTTCAAGCTTTTTAAAATTTGTAATATACTTCCCGTTAGTTTGAAACATAAATATCTTTTAGCAGTTAACAACCACGGCAATCGAGAGCATAACCCAATACTAATAGAACATAAACATGGAACAAGGTCGGTATCCGCGGGCAAATTTGAAGTACCAAGGGTCAGGAACTACTATGGAGATAGAACATTGAGCAAAAGGATTCCCTACATACTCAATAGTTTGCCCGAGAATATCCGACACGAGCAAAATAAGTCCAAATTTAAAAAGTACTTAAAAAAGCACCTATTGCTGACACTTGAGTGATAACGTTGTCTATTCAAAGTGTCACTCAAGTGTTTAGCAATAACTATTGTATTGTAGAAATATTATATAGAGACTCATACCTGCAGACAAACAGTACAAACCGTTTTGCAGGAAATTGTATATGTTTTTAGCTTTACACTTTAATTAATAAATAAATAAAAAAAAAAAAAACATTGATATATTTCAATATAAATTTATTTCTTTATTATAATTTCCTATATACATATATACTTACGAGATCGGTATCATGCTAGCCGGTTTCGGTAAACAAAATAATGCGACCACTCCGCTCGAAATGAAAAGACAGAAGACTCGAATTCCCCTCGCGGTGAACTCTATTGTCAGAACGGCCAAATTGACCTATATTCACCTGCGACACAGATAAATAAAAGACTCACAGAAAGTACACTTCTACATATCAATGTCTTTTTTTCGCAAAAACGAATAAAAAAAACTTGAAGGCGTAAGAACTATCAGAGAAGATGTCAAACCCGATGCATGATCGATGGATTTTAGCGTACTAAAGATTGGACATTTTACAACTTAGACATTCCATAATTTGGGCCGTGCGAGACTTAGACGTGGCTAGAGACTTCCGAAAATTTCAGAGAACTTTTATTATAATTTTGTATGGGAAATGAGGAAAGATCTCTGAAATTTTCGGAAACGACACGTCACTAGACGTGGCACTACTTAGACGCTGTAACGTGTAGACCTCTGGCAATCTGGACGTTTCGACATTGGACATCTTACGACTTCGACGCAACACTCCGTACTTTTGACATTCCACCACCAGACTTCCGAAATATTTATAAAAATGTTCAGCAAGCCGCTTAGTTTTTTTGAGTAAATACCAATAACCTAAGCAAATCATTGATCAAATTAGAATTTGTCACTTTGCACTTAGTAATTTGAAAATTTGAATAATGAGTACGGAAACACTTTTATTCATATGTATGAAATGACTTGATATATCAGGGCTGGTTAATCCTCACTACAAGTGAGTCGGACTTTGTGATTCGGCGTCGGATCTATATCTGAATCCCTCACGTTTTTAAACCCATTTTTGCATTCCCTAACGTTTTATGTCATAATGATCACTTTTCCTAACACTCATATGAACTAATTTTGGTTTCCCTAATATTTTATTTCCTAATGTCTTGCCACTTGCCATATTGATAAAAATATAATATGGCTAAAAATATTAGGGATATTGATGTTTCGGACAAATGAGTTTTATGACAACCATTACGTTATGGAAAATGATTGTTAAGGCAATTGATCGTTAGGGCTAATGCCCATTAGGACAAAACAGGTCGGGCAAGTGATTTTAGGACAAACGATGTTAGGGATCGCGAGGGTGACCCTTCGGCGTCACATGTGTGATTGGGTGTAGGTTCAGTTTTAGGAAGTACGTGTCTAAGTAGACTTGCGTGCGTGCGTGCCTGCGTGCGTGCGTGCGGATGTGCCTGTGTGTGTGTGTGTGTGAGTGTACCGGGCCCATGTCTGAGCCAGTTAAAAGTCCGCGCAAAAAAGATGTGATTTCAGTGTGTATGTTTGAAAACGGTGATGGAGCAGTTGTAATTGAGGGTTAGGTAAAAGCTATACATTTGTTTTTTCGATCAGAGGAATTTGGGGTTTCAAAACAGTGGTTAGTTTGATGTTATACGTGTACGTCGGTGTTGGAACGGAGTGCAGGAAAACGGCGTTGGGAATGACGCATTCAAGTAAGGTTTTAGCTGTACAGTCTGTTAGCTCTTAATATATAATTAACACAATTAAATAAATGATAAGTAGATATTTATTTACAGCGCTTTAATGTGTTTGCAAAACAGGAACATGTTTAATGGTTGTTATTTGCCTTATTGAACTCGATTACAGTTAATTACTTTCAGTTTACCGCATAGTGACACCAAGTACACACGTTTTATCTGGGACACTTCCTTTAACTGTCGTTGTGATACAAGTGACTACAAGTGACTACAATTCTCCACTCGTAATGTATTAATAGAAAATATATTATTTTATTCTCATTAAATTAAGTCGTCGTCGTTGTAAGTGGAAGTCTCCGGAATAAGGGAAGTAGATTCTCTGTATCTATTTTATCTGTGTTTAAAATATTGTTTCACTCATTCCGTACCGAAATTACGTACCGTTTCAAGGAAAGGGGTAACTACCGGGTATGAACGCGGTACCGGTATACAGCGGATTGTATGGACGAATAAAGCCTGCTTAATAAACTTTTCGAATTACGGTGTTATTTATTTATTATTTATTTAATCTTTATTGCACAAAAGAAAACTTATCGTACAAAAGGCGGACTTAATGCCATGAGGCATTCTCTACCAGTCAACTTTAGGGCAAAGAAAAAGAAAATCAAAAGGACTATTGTAACACTTGTAGCTTACATTAATAAAATAACGTAGAATTCACTAAAATTTAATTTTTATTTCATTATACATCATTATTTAGTGACTAAATAATGAATGACTGACATATCACAACACGCTACTTTGAGACGGCCAATCACAGTGACTTTATCGCCGAGCCGTTATTTTATCATACCTCTTTGAAAAATATTTTCCTTTTTCTGTGTCCTAAATGATAAACATTGAGCTTGATGGGTTTTCTAGTGCATTCTTCGTCACCTTATTTGACCCCTTTACTTAGGGGAATTTAAAAGGGGGGGATTTAGGGGAATTTACCTGACCAAGCGCGCAAAGTTTTCGTTTCCTTTTCGGATGCGGTGCGGTCGTTCCCGCCAATATGTCGCATTTCTCAACAGATTCTCGTGAAATTATGTAGAAAGGTTTAATTAATATTATACCTAGAGTAAAAAAAAAACTGAACGGTGTATGGTGGAGTGTTGGAATGCCATAACATAAAAAACTCGGGGTACCAGCTCACACCTTACTTACTTATATGTAGCTCGTATGCTACACGGATTTATAATGTCGGTTACCGGTGAAATGGTGACTAACCACTGAGTCAGCATTACGTGTCCTCTTGATAGCCCAAGGCCGACATGGCAGGCCTCGAGCTCCAACAACTATGCTTCATTACCCATTTACTATCACTAGCCTTGAACATGACAATATGCAATTGCCAAGTTTTACTAAAAGACGAATCTTAGAGGAAAAAGCCCGTCGTTTGTTACCTTTTGTATTCGGAGGTCGGCTTAGTTTCATGATGCATTTAAATCGCGTGGTGTATTAAGCGTGGCACGAATATTTTGCTCAAGCAGCAAAGAGGTAATATTAAGTTTGTCTTACTTTTTCAAGAACAAAGGAAAGGTCATCTCTCATCTGATGGAAAAGAGTTTTGATGTATATGGAGCGTGGAACAGAACAAGGCTCTTTCTTGCAAATATAGCATTGTTTAAACATATAAAGAATCATGTGCATATCACTAAATTTGAGGGTGCGGTAGTGCCTCCGCCAAGACGAGCCAAGCGAAGCACAATATTACATTTTCAGTGCCTTCGATAGTTGCCCGTAGTGTATTTGTAAATTTTTGCTTTAGAACCCTTTCTTGTTCCTTATTCCTAGTTCTTCTGCTAGTCACGCCAGGTTCGTAAATATTGACCGAGCTGTGTCCAGACAGGCCAGGTGTCGGCACGGCTAGGACATTACTAGATTTTATGATCGAAGAATGTGGACACGATACGAGTATTACTAGGTCCGTCACGTACTTATAGGTACGTAATTAATTACTAGAGAAGGCTCTATTTTGAGAATATAACATGTGAGCATCTTCGTCAGATTCCTATTCAACTTTATTTTACCATAGACAGTAAATAGTATTTTATGCAATCGTTGCACAATGAAGGTTCTTAAAGTCGAGTACCGATTTTAGGTCAGGCTTGCCAAGTGGCCTAAGTAAGGTACGAGATTTTAAGACCTAATTGTGTGACTATTGCATACAATACTTTTTATACGAGCAAAACACAAAAAAACATTTTCTACTTTAATCGTCATTCCCCACTATGAATTTATATTTTTGATGTAACTTTTATCGTGCAACTAAAATCGACCTACTAAAAAAAATGCGCTGGTCATAGCAGGTGCCTCGTGATTGGTTAATTTTTTTGACAAGTAATTTCAACTAATCAGTGAATAGTAGCGTGCTTTTTTTTAAATTAAATATGCTGATGTTCGCTTTTTGAAATTATTAGAGTTAAGTGGAGAGATGTCTTATGAATATTAAAGTTCTGTAGCGGGTAGGTACCATAGTATAGAATTTTGGTACAGGATTAATTTTTTTAGTGCGTTATTGTTATTTTGTCTGTGAAATTATAATTGACAGATTAAAGTACCTACGCGAGTATAAAAACATAGTAGGGGATGAGTATTATATCTTCTATAACCGTACTTATATAGGTTATCGCGGCCCGCGGGCTGGTTTTCCGCAACTCGACGTTTCACAATTCGCCTATTTTGCGTGAATATATTAGGCTATACCTATATGTGACCATACTTAATGTATGTACCATCCAACAAAATGGGACTGAATCGCGTTCTAAAAGTCTTTATTTAAGCTGAAATCAATAAATCCAGTGTTTTGTCGTGTTCTGGACATAGGTAAATATTGATTTATTAGGGCCCATACAGACGAACGGCACTTTCCTTACAGGCGAACGGCACTAGTACAACTGCAGCCGTCGCCACCTGTTGACGGCTGCCGTCACGCGTCAACGGCAGCCGGCAACGCGTCGACGGCAGCCGTCGACAAGTGGCGACGGCAGCCGTCAACAGGTGGCGACGGCTGCAGTTGTACTAGTGCCGTTCGCCTGTAAGGAAAGTGCCGTTCGTCTGTATGGGCCCTTACCGTCAATGTTCAACGTTCCTACAGAGCGCTAAAAACGCTCCATACAAGCGGTCACCTACATTCTGACGTCGTTTTGTGGGTTGGGTACCATATTTGTATCGAGACAATAAGGAATTTGCCATTTTCACCGTGAAAAAGTGCGATTAAGTTCATGGCTGTCATAAAATCATTGTTTTGTTTAATTATGAGGATGCTGAATAAAATTCCAAATTTCTTTTGGATTATTAAATAAATGTAAAATTGTATTAAAAAAAAGTGTTTTTGTTTTTTTCTTTGTTTCATGACATATGGAGAAAATTTTATTCCTATATCTACAGTGTGTTGTATAATTCAATATCAGTCAAGCAGTATTGCCATATAGCTTGGCACATGTCGACGCGAGGCACACAAAGGCCGCTATTGAACCCCAAAGTTCAGTGCCCCACTGCCTTTGCCAATGTCGCGTGGCATAGGAAATCGATAGCAGCAATATGCTTATGAGGATTACCAAATATTTACGCTTTAAACTTTAATTAATAGTCCTAAAGGTATTCAAAGGATTTTAGAACCAGCAACCATGAAATTGACAATATTTCATATTTCTAACAGGTTGAAAATATAGAGACGAGAAAGCTTTGCGTCCTGTACACCCTAAGCAAATATTTGAATTTATTTTTCTGTACGTGTTAACAAGTTAAATAACTGGGTGTTGTACCGTACAACTTGTACGGAATATCATATTGTTATCTGTAGTTTCTGCAATACTTATGTACTTCTGTAATTACTTTTGCACACCAGTTATGGTTAAACATGGTAACTTATACCTATTATTTATAAGTAAGACCTAAATAAGTAAGACCTAAACATGCTTACTGCAATAATAAATTTAATGTAATTTATATTTCCGCGAGGAAATAAAACATTAGAAGTTCCACACTTTAGCTGTTCCTTGCGTAATCGGATTGCCTTAATCATTAATTACGGACTAGGAAGCGAATGCCCCCATTTTGTATTGCAAAAAGATTATCCAATGGAAGAAAACCCGTTAAAGAAAATGTCAAGATTTGATTTAATTTCCTTCGGTTCGGAGGCATTTTCCTCCGTTTTTACTGAACGCCTGCCCGGAATTTAATTTACCGCTTTTGATCTGGATGTTTTGAATAATTCGCCGCATTGAAAATCTTTCCTTGAGTTTAGATAATTATGAGTGAAAGGGATGGTTGGGATCGGACTGAGCAGCTTTAATCATTGTGTAATGTTAATTTGGATAAGAATTTGTTACATGATATAAACATTTTTCATCACTGGTTTTGTTATCTTAAGCCGTTTATTGTTTTGACGACTCAATTGGCACAGTTTGTAGTGCCTCTGCCTATTGAGCCGGCGGTCCTGAGTTCGAACCCCAGCCAGGGCTAATATTTGTGTGATGAACTCGAATATTTGTTCCTGAGTCATGGATGTTATCTATATGTGTACATATTTAATATGTATATCGTCATCTAGTACCAATACTACAAGCTTTGCTTAGTTTGGGACTAGGACGATTTGTGTAAGATTGTCCCTAATATTTATTTATTTTGTTTATTGTGTAAACTGGGACAACATTATAGCGGTATTGTTTAGTATCAATAACAATCGACAATACCACTAAACTATATGCTATAAGAGCATCGTCCGTGTCGTTGTACTTTAAGAAGAAAGACACAACTTTTGCAGCGGGCATAAGTACCGAAAGTTCATTAGAACGTATGTCAAACCTGCAAATGCCGTTTGAGCGGGAAGGAAACAACGGGGTCGCAGCCGAGAGGACGCCGAGGGCCCTCCGCGCTCGTTAAAAATTGAGGGCCCTCCGCGGGCGCGCCTCATCGCTCGTGCATTAACGATTTTATCGATTTAGCTCAAGCTGATGATGTACCTAGTGGGCACAGTTTCTTCCCTCTATCTATACATACATATAATAAAGCTGAAGACGGTCGAAAGTCTGTACATGGAAGATATTCGAAAAAAAGTTGGCCTGTTACACTTACAGATAGCACTGAAATGAATATGTGAATTAGTCGTTTACTGGTACCGATTTCCACGCGTGCGGAGCCGTACTATACTATAGTAGCAGTACTATAGCTAGTACTATACTATAGTTGTACTCTAAATCGGGGTTCGATCGAATCCCGGCAAGGGCAAATATATGTGTGATGAACTCGAATATTTTGTTCCAGGGTTATGGATGTTCTTTATTTTAAGTATATATTTACATATATATATATAAGTATGCATATTGTCGTCTAGGGTCCATAACACAAGCCTATCAGAGCTTACTGTGGGACTAGAGTGGACTAATAGATCGATTTGTGTGAGGTTGTCCGTTATTATTATTTATTTAAATGCAACGTACGTTATTTTGTCAATAATATAACAACTGATATATTCGTAGTGCTTTTTGAAGGCCTCTAATTTTTTTTTCTTGTTGTTTTCAGATGTTTGTGTAACGTACGACATTTTGTTGATGGGGATAATTGGAAACTAAAGGATGTTTTTGGTATCCAGAAAAAAAATTGATATTGTTTTCAATCCTTATAATTTCAACAAATTAAAATTGTAAACAGAAACACAATTACAATACAAACCCTATACTTAAACGCACTATTTCACGGCCGAAATCGCAATTTAGTCGCTTTTCAGTACACTGGTAGGTAACTGTACATTTGTAAACTAATATAAAACTTAGTACAGCGTGTTCAGGTCTATGGGTGTACAGTTAACTGTCTTCGTTTATACTGTCTACACTGACTGTCTACCTTTACTTGACGATGACGTCACAGTATGATGACCACTAGAATGTCAAACTTCAACGGCCATTTCTGACATGTTTCTGACTTTTAGAGCAGTCGTAAGTGCAGTCCCATGTAGACATTTGATCCCAATAATATTACGACCATTTTACATCCTCAAAAAAAAACTGTCCTCATGTCATGGCTATTGTTTCTGAGAAACCGATCACGTGCTCCGGAAAACCACACAATATTCATGCCAATCGCACTTTCGAGGCATTTGTCTGTCCGCGAGGCTGCGGCGTGCATCCAATTTCACCGGGTGTTGGTAGAGCCTGCATGCGACGCATCCATCTCGTTCGTGCAAATAGATTTCTCATCCGCCGAGATTGGCTGCTTATCCCGACGGTATAGTTTGAATAACCACTCTTTAACGGACTTCAAAAAAGGAGGTACCTGATTTAAACTTCTTTCTCGAACAAAACTACTCGTAAATTTAAAATAGCAATCATTAATTTCATACGTGGTATCTGTTTCCTTAGTAATCATTGTGTGGTTTGGCATCGACTTCAAAAGGTGATTCAAATGTAATCCGTACATGAACAGGTTATTTTTGGGTTTTCTGCATTTTTGGAAGGTGGTTCCTTTTTTGTGTTTAACTGTTATATATATAGATAAAAAGATAGAGAAAGATGCACGACGATTAACGCACTGCGTCTCTGGTCGAAAGGTTAAGACGTTGGACCGGTGATCCAAAGGTACCGGGTTCGAGTCCCGGTGTGGACCACGTATGAGCGCAATTTAATTTTTCCTTTGCGTGTTGATAGTGACTATATAATAATTTGAAATGTGGTGTTAATTTACCCACATTAAAAATCGATTCGAAAAAAACATAATTGTGTTTCGAAATAAATTATTAAAATTGTTATCACTTTTTTACAAACATAACACTGTTTCAACGAGAAGAAATTGTATTTTTGTGAACGGCTGAGTGAATAATTATAAAAACACCGAAATCGTTCATTTATGTGTCTAAAGTATTTGAGGAGGTCCGATTATTATTATTCGATTCTTCATGGATATCGTTGTCAGAACTTCACCAACATTTTATGGGACCAACTTCGAAATGCCTACTCTCGAACAAAAAAATAATTATCGAAATCGGTTCATATATTACGCCATTCTGAGATTACGCCGTTCAGAGGTAACAAACGTTTAAAATAACAATCAAAAACAGAATTAAGAACATCGTCCTTTTTGAAGTCGGTTGAAAATTAAACATTACACCTACGATTTTCATAATCAAAAAAAGAAGCGCCCTAAATTTTGGAATTCCAAATTGTCATAATACTAATTTCTTAAGAACGAATTCTCAGTTTCCGTTATTTATAATTGACCGATTTCTTTAGATTGCAAATATTTTATCTAATAATTCTACTACCTCAATTTACATAAGTAGTTACGTACCTAAAAGACGAACGAACATAACAAGGTGGCCTATTTTCAGATGGTTTTCTGAATGCGAGCGTCTCGACGAGGACCCGCTGTGCAGGGCTTCTATTTCTGCCCTGAGGGACGCAGGGTACCTAACCCTTATCATAAGTTAGCGTGACCGTACTCGCTAGCGACTGCGTAAACGATTTGTATGGAGAATAGTACAGCGCCCCTAGCTATTACTTTGTAAAACTACAATTCTCCATACAAATTGTTCACGCAGTCGCTAGCGAGTACTGTCACTGTAAACTCATGGTAAGGGTACAGTATTAAGGTGTAGTGTCTCCCCATTTTGATTTCTCTGGTAATTTACTGGTAGTTTTTCATTGAATGTTAAATAAGAATTGGGCATTAAATACTAGGAGGCAATAATCATTAATAGGAGCAAACACTATTAGTTTATAGGTATTCATGATATTAAGTACAAGTAATGATAAGAATATTGGATTTTTATTTTTTACAATGAATTACGGCATTCAAATTAGTCATAACGTTATTAGGGGCTAATGAACATTAGATCCAATGTCGTTAGGTAGGTATATGTACTCGTAATAGTTATCCCATCAAAAACATAGATGTTAAATGAGAGCCAAGTTCAATATCGCATGCAACGTTGTCGACTTCGCCAAAAGACAAAAGAATTGAGATCTATATGGGCGCCAAGTTCTTTGCCCTAAATTGTTTAGATACAAGGACATACGACATACTCAATGCATTTATTTTACTTGGGGTGTAATTAAATATCAAGACTTGACTTGGCTCGTTTTTACATATAAATTTATATTATATTTGTCTAATTATTAACCTATTTTCGTAAAGGTAAGTACGCAAGTTAGTGTACGTCCTGTTACTTATACTGTTAGCTTGATAATATTACTGTTCCTTTTATAAAATTTAGTCAGTTTGTGAAAACTAGCCAAGTCAAATCTTGATATTGAATTACACCCCAAGTAAAATAAATGCATTGAGTATGTCGTATGTCCTTGTATGTAAACATTTTAGGGCAAAGAACTTGGCGCCCATATAGATCTCAATTCTTTTGTCTTTTGGCGAAGTCGACAACGTTGCATGCGATATTGAACTTGGCTCTCATTTAACATCTATGTTTTTGATGGGATCTCATTACTTTTTGTACAGAAATTATTATGATGTGTAAATAACTTAATTATTAACTACTTGTGTGTGTGCTATTCTAGTAGGTACATCTTTTAAACAAACAATTACACAACGTGTTGGATTCTTGTGTGTGTGTGCGTGCGTGGGTGGGTGCGTGAGTGCGTGCGTGCGTGCGTGCGTGCGTGCGTGCGTGCGTGCGTGCGTGCGTGCGTGCGTGCGTGCGTGCGTGGGTGCGTGCGTGCGTGCGTGCGTGCGTGCGTGCGTGTGTGCGTGCGTGCGTGCGTGCGTGCGTGTGTGTGTGTGTGTGTGCGTTAGAGAGAGAGATTGTGTGTGCTATGCTAGTACATCTTTGCAACAAAGAAAGAATTTTCCAAATCGGTTAATAAATGACGGAGTTCTGAGGCAAGAAGCATAAATAATAATAATAATTATAAAAGTATAAAAATCACTGTTTTCGATTTTTTAATGTGTACACCCACAATTACCAAGCTGAATGCCAAATTTCACCTTTCTAGGTCACCTGGAAGTGGGTTAGGTTTTTGATTACTAGTCAGTCAGTCAGTCAGTCAGTGATAAAAATAGCGTTTTTTGGACTTTAATATCTCAATAACTATTTAACCTATATTTATGAAATTTGGAGTTCTAGTTTTTCTAAAGGTCCTTAATACATAAGCCAAATTTCATTTTTTTATGTTAAATAGATTTGGAGTTATTGAGGGGTCAAAAGTGGCTCCAAACGGTTCGTGTAATATAACACACGGCTGCTTCCCGCCCGTTCCTGGGGTGAACTTGGCTGGACACGCTGCCGCGTGTCTAGATAATATTAATATTGGCACTTTTGTTAAAGTAGGGCGCATTTATCGTACCTTTTACGCGTTTATTCGCGATTAGATAATGAGGTATTTTAATCCGTCATCCGGCCCATCGATTGGGTTAATGCAATTTTATTTTAACCTTGAGAGATATGTACATATTAACCACAGATAAGAGCATTGTACATCGTAATGAGTTTCATTCTTCAGTATTATACAAACATTCAATTGGGCATCATTGAACCCCTCGTTTATTCACAAAAATAAATCTGTAGGTAGTGACTCAGAGGCGTCAAGAAAGTGTAATACAGTGAAAAATAAAAAAGACTACGTACATAAAGTGCTATGGCTACTTCAACTACAATTAGTAGTCTCCGTCCGTATCTGGACCCGTATGTATCTTAACAGTTCCTATTAATCATAATGATAATCAATCAATTTATTTGTAAAGCCAATTTACATGTCAGTTTACATGGTATACACATTAACATTCAATGGTATAAATAATCTTTATATCGTAAGCATATAAATAAAAAACAATTGAAATTCAATAAAAAAAATTATCAATTAGTAGTCACACACAATTAGTAGTACAAGGCTTTATTAAATTAACAAGTTAAAATTAAACCATTAATACAAAGATCAAAGTTTAAAGAAAAAATTAAAAGGAGCTACCTGGTGGAAGAGGCCGGCAATCGAACACGGTACCTCTGGATTAGGGATGTTACAGAGCTCCGTCTCCGCCTCCGTTAAGTCGGAACTTCCGTTTGGTTTTACACCTCCGGCTTCGCCTCCGCCTTCGCCTCCGCCTTCGCTATTTTTTATTTTAAACCTCCACCTCCGACTCCGTCTTCGTTATTTTTTTACCGAAGTTATACCGGAGGTGAAGGTATTGCTATTGCATTTGCCAAAGTCAAAGTCAAAGTCAAATCATTTATTTGCTAGAACACAGTGTTTAAGGTCTTATAATTCAATGTTTGTTTCCAATGTGCTCAGCCTGCAAGCAAGCATGCAAATGTTTGAGCGCGATATATTATATATTAATTACATTAATCCATAATAATAACATTAACAAAATCGCATAAAGACAAAACAAAATAACAGAAAAAATTTGAATAAAAATCAGGAATTCATAAAATAGGATAATAAAATTGAGATGTCAGTTACGTTCCAAATAATTTTTAACGCTATAGAAGCACCTTTCCAGGAGCCAGGTGTCCAATTTGTGCTTGAACTGGTTTCCTTGGAGCACTTTAATGTCATCAGGTTGACTATTAAATAGTTCGATGCACATGTTATACACGTTTCTACCGTATATCGTCTTACTAACCCGCGGTTTATACAATAGATCCATAATTCTTTGTCTGGTCGGCCTGTGCATTACTTCACCACGCGTCTTGAAATATTGCTGGTGGGTGTTGACGAAGATACATACTTCTTTTATATATAAAGAAGGTAATGGAAGTATGTGTAGTTTTTTGAAAAGTGGTACGCAGCTAGCATCGTGCACGTTACAAAGGACTTGCCGCGGCAAGGCCGGCAGCGCGGCGCACGCCTACTAGTTTTGACTTGTCCGGGAATTATTTACCTATCACTCAAGATCGCCCGCTTTTTGTTTTATTATTCAGTTACTTCCGTATTGGTGGTTGCGTCATATTAGTGAGTACTTTTACGTTAAAAATTAAGTCATTTACTAGTGCCATATGGAATTACTTTGTTAATATAAATAGGGCGGGGTTCAACGTGCCGATTTTACTTAAACGCAAGATACCACCTGCAATATAAAGACTAGATGGTATGTGATAGGGATTATACGATGTTAAATTTAATGTAGTTTTTGAATATGAACTCCATTTTCGTGTATTTTTTACAGATATTTTTTAATGGATTATTTTTTACTAAAAGTCAGAGAGGCACAATTAACCCCTTCTTGGGGCAAGTTGTTCCCGTTGTGAGGTTAATTGTGCCGCTTATTTTGATGATCAATAAAATGAGATTTTTCTGAGGTAACAAAGTAATAAAAAACATTATCTTTTAAGGAAAGTATATATAATCAAAACTTAACAATTAGAATCTAAGATTCTTTATATAAACATAATTATTTTTAACATTTGTACTTTTTATTGAGATCACAAAGTACTGTTCATATTAATATTTAAATGATTTAATAAAATCAACCTTAACCTTGCTATTCTTCTTAGCAGACATACGCTAATCAAAAATTAAAATAATAAAAGTCGTTTGAATAATAAACTTAGAAAATAAAGTCTTATTCTTCTCATTCGAACCTAACCATCTAGGTTACAAATAATTTTAACAAATAAGTTTGTAATAAAATCTTATCTAATCAGTCAGAAATCAGTCATCTTACTAATTAATAACAATTCTTCTATCATTTATTCTTCATTAATTCTTCTTTGTTCTACTATTTGTCCGTCAAGTCAGAGTGCCTAATCAGAAAAGCAGTTCGGGCAGATATATTGATGACAGTTTTCGTCCTTGACACATTTTGAATGTGTCCAGTTTTTACACCCACTACACTGGATCCATTGCTCTCCAGGCAGGGAATTTGAATAAGAATGGTTTTTCTTTTGTACGTCCTCATTCTGAAAAAAAAAGTCATTATTAGATGGGGTAGACACATACGGGTCAATCAACTTTTCGACCCACACTTTTGAGAAGCATTCGTTTTTTTTTTATTTATTTTTTACTTTAAGATATTAGACATCGAAGTATATATTCAAATAGCTCCAACACTCTAGCATTACATATGTAAAAGGGCACGACCTTTATTGCATAGTTTTCTTTTTATTAAAAAAAAACTTAAACAACCCCCATAAAAGTGTCTACCGCGTTACCTGAGAGGAGTATCTTGGTTAACGAGAGTAAAACGCAGTATTGAATTACTTTTTTATATTCTTTACTTTGGCATGCATAATTAAATCGTTTCGTATATTCAGTCTTAATTTAAGTTACATGCATGAGAACATAATCTCAATAATATGTATTTAGCGTTACCATAGAGATCAAATATTAGCATTTTTTTTTAATAATTCTGTATATAGAAGAGCAAACACTTCAAAAGTCTTCGTAAATAATAAATAACTTCTAACGCACCTTAAGCTGTTAAATAACAAGTGATACAAAACTGTAAAATATCGTGAAATAACAGTAATAATCATCGTAAAAAGAGGACATAAAAGTAACACCAGAGACAATCTGGTAACACCTAAGACACATGTTCCTCAAAACAAAGTAACACCGGAGACATTTTAGTAACACGTAAGACACATCTGAGAGATCGAATGAAGAATCCTAAGGAATGCTTACAATGAAACTGCTTATACTAATTTTAAACTATGCAATTATAAAAATACACTAAAGAAACTAAAAACTTTAACAATCTTATCATAAACATATTAATAAAAATCAACGAATAGTTCTCATGATAACTATTATAAATCTCAGCAAGTAATCAACAGTCTTGTGTTAGAAGTTGTAATTAGTTGTAACTACTATCATATAACTACCTAAAAATCAACAGTCATTTTTCAAAAACATTTATAGGATCATCAAATTTGTAATAAACCCGAAGTCCTTTTTTCACGATTGCAGGCATTGGCAGAATTTCAATAATATCTTCATATTCTACATAGTTGACATCGTGTTCATCCATTCTGAATATCTTCGCATCTTTTTTACCAATTACTCGCAAAAACATAACCTTTACCTCCCCGTCATCTTCGATAGTGGTCAAAGCTTTGCAAACGTAGGAATATTTTTGCTTTTTCGAGTTATCACTATAAACAACGACATGCAAAAAGTCACCAATTGAAACCTGCATTGAACTAGAGCCTTTATAATTACTGGTTGACGGCTGTTGTTCATCCGCTCGGTCAACAAGGACCTTTGATGTTTTATAGTTTTCTTTATCACCAGAGCATATATTCTGTGCACCAGAGGGTACTTGCATTTCATCGTCATCCGTATCAGAGGAACTGTCATAAATTGTTCGGTAAATACTGGTGCGGTCGCTGGGCAATGTATTGTGAATATCCTTCAATACGGTAAGTGAACTAAGAGGCACATCATCATCTGATGATAAATCACGACACGCAGGTTCAATGTTATCTTCTACTAGTGATTCTTGTGTAGTCTGTTCGATGGCATTTATGTAATATATCTGAGGGTCGTGGCAGTCACAAAAACCTCTCTTGAGAGATCCGCAAAAACAGGTCAGTGGTCGATATTTTAAGTAATATCTGCTGTCTGTGAATATGTGGTGCACTTTCATAGTTCCAACCAGTCGTGGTATAGATTTAGGTAATTTGTCTTGTATATCTTTAATAGCAACTTCTTCAATTAAATATAGTTTTATTTTGCTAGCATTCTCTAAGTGTTCCATGAAATGATTACAATTTGCAATATCTTTCCCATTTGCAACTATTCTGTCAGCAGTTCGCTTAAGAAATCCACCTATTCCATCTGCAGGGCCCTTTCCATGCCCCGCTTCAAAAAATGACCACGTTGTAGCCGCAAAGCCGTAGTCAAAGATTTTGTGACATAGCAAATAAAAATTTTGCTTTTGGCGGTACTGAGTGGAAGGGCCGTCAGAAAAGAAATGTACTGTGTTAATAGATTCATACTCACTCCTTATCCATTGCATGATAGGATCCAAATGAGCCCAAATTGCAGCAGGCTGATGACAAGTGGATGCAGAAATTGTGCAAAAAGAGTGTGATTTATATTTCTTTTCCAAGTCGTGAGTATACACCATGACAGTATGTAGAGATACTTGCTTTCTAGAGCCCCCAAAGTGATGTGATTGCACCTCTTCGTTATATTTACAGTTGTAATTCTCACTAAAGTCAACAACTATGGCGCATTCATTGGGTTGTAAGTTGTCCAAGCATTCCCGGAAATTATGGAACTGAACTTTTATATTATACACGTGCTTTTTAAAATTGGTCACATCTTTTTCATATGCCTTCAGAAAGTGTGAAATGTCGTCATTTAAGTCTTCTTTGACATTTTTTATACTTTTGAACTTTTTCCCATCTTTCTCGTAAACTTCTTCTTTCCTTATCCATTGGCTATATTTGATTGAACCTTTAATTTTTTCTTCGTTGTATTTTAAGCTTTTGTTTTTACACGTCTTGCAGTCATTATACATACAATTTTTTGACCGATCATCGCACACTGTTGCTTTAATGACATCACATAAGTTGTCGCTTTGAATTATCCCTTGTTTTTTCAGTGCTTGGGTCTTGTAAGCAAAATTTATGTGTGTTTTGCACAAACAAGTTTCACGTCCATCAGCAGAAGGTCTTACAACAAAAAATGGGCGATTTTTTGTAAAATAATAGTAAGAACAGCAAACCCCTGGATTTTCTGCTTTGAAATGTTTGTGCAAACTTTTCATTGTGTCTAGCAGGAACCTTTTCTGAAGTTTGTTTCCGTTTCGGGTTAAGGTCTCTTTCTTGCCCGCAGTTGCTCTTGAGATGTCATCTCGAAGAAAAAACCTATGAATTTTCTTTTTTAGCAATATGGCGTTGTTGTTAATTGACACCTTGGTTGTATATTGCCGGTTTATTCCAAATACTTCATTTAGCAATTCATTCCTCTTTCTAAATTTTTCTATTCGATCACCCTTTAGTATGCTCTTTAAGAGTAGTTTCTGTTTCATATTTTTAGTTCTATGATATTTTTCTCTAATAGAACTTGTCAGGAGTCTATATTTTTCCTTTACTTGTTCATTTTCGTCTTCACTCTCTGACATATTTTTTTTACTGCGACATAATCGTTTCCTGAATTTATCACATTTCTTCTTTAGTAACTGTATTTTCTTTTCCATTTTTTTATTTTCTCGATACAATCTACTTCTGTTACTTTTGAGCTTACGACGGCCGCGTTCACGTGCTGAATTTGAAGATGGTGATCCACCAGGTATAGGGTTTACTGGACCTCGAATGTTCTGCACGTCGGGTGTCGGAGAAGTTGGTGGTGTTTCAGCTATAACTACTTGTAGATTCTTCCTTCTTTGACGATATTCTCTCTGCCTCAGCTTCCAGATGGTATTTGCATTTCTTTTTTCTTTAGGCGTCAAATCTTTAGCAAGCCGTTTTGTTTGATGATAGTGCTGACGGTGTTTTCTTTTAGCCTCTTCATATTTTTCCTTATTTTGTTTCAACCGTTCTCTGTATCTCTTTTGTTTCTCGGCTGGCGTTAACGCCATTTTAAAATGATCTAGAAATCTGAAAAAGAAGGATATTAAAAGGACTTTTGTTAACAATAAATGATAATCTGAACCTTAAAATTTATATTAATTAGTACTACGCTTCTCGGATAAGGTGACTTGAATTAGACATGCACACGCACTAGTTTTTAGTTCTTTTACGACAACCGCAGCAAGTTGGATCGCATTTACGTAAATACGTATTAATATTTTTTAGTTTGCAGCTATAACAAAGATAATTGATATAGATATTCATGAAATTGTCTCTGGAGTTACCGTTGGTGTCTTTGGAGTTACCACAAAAGTAACTCAGTACACAAGTAACTCGGGTGACATTGGTCAGTATTTTTCAAATAAAATGAATTCTACTCAGTATTAGTTATACTCGTATACATCTATCAAAACGTTTATTCTTTGTCCTTGAAATACAATATGATTCAAGAAATGAATATCAGTACTTACCGATAAAATCGCGGTAACTCAGCCGACAGCGATTAAACACACGCACTACCTTCGAGAGCTCGTCGCTGACTGGCGGCCTGTCGGCATTGTCAAAGGACTTCGCCGCCGCGCCGACAGAGAGGCCACCAATATTTTTAGTAGGTAGTGACCGAATTATGTCCTTGTAGGTTTTTACGTCTTCAAGTTTTAAAGGTAACTCAGTATACCAATATTACGAAAAAAATATTTGGACAGAAATTCTTGATTTTTTTGCAGAAATGTATAACAACTGGTAACATTTATTAATACGAAATACTAAAGTATATATTTTATTTTATAGAATATAAAAAAATTAGACACAATTTTCAAAGAAAACATGTGATTTAGCGGTGTAGTGTATTGACATCACGCGTTTTGGACAGCAATAATTTGTATGGAAGAAGAAATTGTCAATGGAGTTACCACATAAATTATTTTAATTGAAGGATATTTTTGAATAAAAACGTATAAGTCACAATGATTTACTGTCTAATAATACGCTAGTACCTCACATGATGTTAATTTCAATAGATTTATGGAGTTTTGTTCAAAAACTGCCGTGGACAGCGAAGTGTGGGTCGAAAAGTTGATTGACCCATACACGGGGCAGGTTGTGCCGCGGCACAATCAACCCCTTATCACAGGCACAAAAAGCCCCACCAGTAACACATTTACTTAAAATATTATTACAACAAAACCTACTGAAAAAGCGTTTATATTCATTGTTTATGTGTTACGGTAATATATTCTTAGCACGTTATTGAAACACGATAATTAATATCTTTTAAAATGAACGAAATAGACCAAAAAGTATAAACACAAAAATATTTACATACGTGGACCGGGAGCGACACGTGGCTGCCAGCTACTCAGTCCGCGGCGCTGACGCAACTAAAATAGCTGTCGCCGGTGCGCGGCTACAAAGCGTGTTTCGACGCAACAACAAAATATATCTATCTCTTTTCGTTGCCAAGTTATTGCCGTCGGCACTACCTACCCGCGGCCCATTGAACCCCGTCCTCCTACAGACTCGTCAAAGTGTAAACTGTGAGTGTACAATACACTTTTGTAAAAAAGGAACAACAACAATGTCTTTAAAGGGTACGGCTAAAATCGTTGCATCCTAAAGGGTATAAAGACTGAAAAAGCAGACTCGGCCCGTTCAGTGGGAACCCTAATTAATTGTTGATTTAGTTCAACCAATTATAGAAATATCAATACGTACAAAATGGGTTTTTAATCATGTTGTAGAATTCGACTATGGCTCAGCATGTTTTCGATTGGCCACCACCACGACTGATCGTCCTGACGATGAATCGCGTACCGCTTCGAGACATGTCCGTTTCGTATGTAATTTAATATGTCAGTTATAGAAATGTCTATGGACCTCATTGCGACGTGGTTGGCGTAGTGGTCAAGCAGCTGCCTGCTGAACAGGTGGTCCTGGGTTCGAATCTCGGCTAAACCTATTAGAGCTTACTGTGGTGCTAGACCGATTTGTGTGAGGTTGTCCGAAATTCATTTATTTTTATTTTCTTATTTAATTAACAATATAATACTTGGTTATTGGTTACACTTCCAACTTGCTCTGTTTGCGAGTGTGCTATGGTGCTACAATATTAGCAAAACTGGCAAAACTAGTATTCTAAAAGTTAAAATAAATAGTATTTCAAGATTTTGTACCTATTTCTTAAAAATATATGTATTGAAAACAATGTACCTATTTTTTTTTTACATTTACCTAATTGTTATTTAAAGGTGGACAATAAAAGTGCTCGTGACGGCTAAGTCAGAGATCCAATGGTACAAGAAAAAGCTGAGCGGGGACAATGCCAATTACTTTACCATGGAACTGAGAGACAGCAGCGGCGTCATCCGCGCCGTCGCTTTCGAGGCCGAGGTGGACCGGCTCTACGATATGATCCAGGTAACAACAGTAACACACCTCGCAAGGAGACTTAACATACTGACGAGTTGCGGTCGAGTTGAAAGTGAGGAGAGCGTGCAACGAATTCGCCGCGAGCGCGCAACGATTCTGTTGAAAGCGCGCAGCGAGCTCGCCAAGTGTAACCCCGGCTCCATACTATCGCAAAGTATGAGTTTCTGCAGCGAAGTGCCTCCGGTACTATCATTTTCGCCCAGCATCGGTCAACTTCGCGAGTAGGGTGGAGCCGGGGTACAATATGACGTCCTCGTTGCGAACTCGCTGCACACTTGTAACGGAATATCGTCGAAAGAAAAATGACTAGAATATGGTCGGTAATGGGTCGGTACGTCTTGTACTTATCAATGTCAAACTGTTGACATTTTGACAAGTGTCAACCACCGACCAGTGTTTTTTTTAATTGGGTTTTGAAGGCAGAGAGCCCTTTAGCCCAAAAAACCCTATGTTAAAACATTGACGTAATAATTACATGGACACACAATCAGACGAGACGGAAAAAATGGCACCCTCCCAACTAATGCAAAATCACAAATCGCATTAGTTGGGCTCGCAGTCTCGTTTAGACCATGACACGTGACGGGTCTCAAAAATTACTAAATGTTCAGCGAAAAATTGCAGAAATAACAGATAAAATAAAGAAAAAGGTCGGAATATTCTTTTTTACGTAGGTTCAATTGATTAATTAACGAATCCTATGTAAAATCATAGCATATTTTAGATTAGAATTATTAACTTTGTCCCTACAAAATGCACCTCATCACAGAACAAAAATCTAAGGAGTCGCTATAGTTTTATATTTTTTAATAAATAAAGGAGTGCAATAAATAATTATCCTATTTTTAGGGTTCCGTAGTCAACTAGGAACCCTTATAGTTTCGCCATGTCCGTCTGTCCGTCTGTCCGTCCGCGGGTTAGCTCCGTGATCATTAGTACTAGAAAGCTGAAATTTGGTATGAGTATGTGTATGTATCACGCCGACGAAACAGTAAAATAACAACTAAAAAAGAAACTTTTTTCAGGTACCTCTCGAACACCTAAAGTGGGGGTGATTTTTTTTTTCGTTCCAACACTAGTGTGTGGGGTGTTGTTGAATAGGTATTTTAAAAATAATAGGGGTCTTTAAACATTACTTTTTGATAAAGTCAGCAGTTTTGTAAATATTCGCTACGAAAATAAAAAAAATAGCGTCCCCCCTCCCCCCTCTAACTTTACAACCACGGGTCAAAAAATTATGGAAAAATTCATGAAAATGAGGCCTTATAAGTACTTTCAATGAAAACTATATTGAATAAAATCGGTCGAGCCGTTTTTGAGTTATCGAAAAATATCATAATTTTCTTTAAAATGACGTAAGTGCCGCGCGATGTCTTTATACTTCGAGCGTTAAACATATAAGTTAAGTGCCAAACTGCATTAAAACATTCCGCTCAATCTGGCGCGTATAATCGATAACTTCCAGAAGGTAATAAGTAATTACAGTCACTTTGGCGTTTACGACTTTTCTTATAGAGCTTGAAATCTTTCCCGTAATTTTTGTCTATTGTGAAGGATGGGCAACTACCGGCCGGTTTTTTTATTAAAGATTCCCACGCGATCCTAAACAACGTGAAAAAGGTCACGTTTAGCAAGAGACAGACGTCAAGAATAATTTCTGCCAAGTAATTCGTCTCTCGTGTGTTCGGCATAATTATATATGTTTTTTTTTTATGTTTAATCAAAAGAAGCGTAAAATGGTTACATTAAAAAATGAATAAAAAAAAATCTCTGTTGTCATTGTCTAGACACTGTCAGTTTAAACCTTTGAACGCCAAGAACACCTAAAGGCAACGTGTGCTGCCGTGCATACCACGCCACCGACAAATAAAATCAAACTTTAAAGGGTTAAAAATGTTAATATTTTGCACTTGCCTTACTCTCATTTCACATACTAGAACAAGATGAGTTAAGAAATAATGTCATTATTACTGATCCCTTCTATGCAGTGTCGAGACCCTTTTATGCAGTTCTTAAATAAAAACGTAACTTAATTTGTTGTTAACTGTTTACTTGTTAACTTTGATTTTAATTAAGAATGGACTGTAGAACTAAAAAATCTTTATACTTTTCGAAAACCACGACAATATTTTATGTTTGAATATATCGAAACAAAACAAATCCTATTAGAAAGAGTGCGCAATCACATACCTTTAATTCTGATGAGGTTCGTGTGAATCCAAGGCTAGCTCTCCTAGGCCTGTCTCCTGGCTTCAGACAACGCGCAGGTACCCGTCTTACCGTTTCTTACCACCGAAGGATTGCCTTTCCTCGGCCCACCACAATTCTCACACGCACAATGTGATTCGCACTAATTTGAACTATTTTTTGTGACCGAAAGGTGACTTTATACTAATTTTCAATAATTTTAATGAGCAACGACATGCGACTCGTGCAAAAATCTAACGAACGACCAATGATTAATGGCTGGCGGAAACTGACTAGTGATGTGCTCCGTCTAACGGAAGTTAAAGACTGATATAGTTACGAACTAAAAACCGATATTCAATAGCAATATTGAACATTAACAATTTACGAGTTTATTTAGTTCAAACAACAAATATATTTTAATACGTAAATAAAATAATAATGAAAATATTTTTAGTATGTAAAAATATTAAAATCTGCTCCATTCGTGCCATGTTCCAAGTTTGACAAGAGACATGAGTCAGAATACGCTAAAAAAGTTGATTTACACGAAAAATATTTGTGGTAATAAGTACGTAAGTCAATTTGACACTTAAACGTTTGAGCAATGAGTTCTTTTGTACGAAGTAATTATGTTGTTATAAATTATAAATAAGCGTTATTGGAATCTACTTGAACATGACAACGATGCCACTTTTTTTGTCATTTTTGTTCGGGTCTGTGGCTCTATTATAAATAAATACCTCAATGTGTTAAAATAATAATATCCTTAGAGCGAAGACGGGTGCGTCCCACGAGATATAACTACATAATATATAATTTCATATTAATAACGTTCACAAGATATAATACACTTTTGCTATAACATCAAAATCAATATTTTTATTAGGAATAACGGTCAATTAGCATAATACTCATGTTGTAGAATGATTTTTTATATAACACTCAAATACTCTAAATTCAGTTGATATAACATACATAACGTATATCGTTCATAGTATATACTTTCTTTTAGTATAATGATTAGAAAATATAATAACGTATGATATACTAAATAGGTTATTACTGCTACCCCTATGCCCCTAAAATGGAACATGGGTCAAAAACCGAAAACTGTAGGTTAGGTTAGGTTTGTTTTATGACCATGGATAGCGGAGCGAGCAAAGCGAGCGGAGCGTCAAAATGCTTGCTTGCATGAAGGTATATTAAAATTTAACAGCGAACTATTGCATAAGTATGTACACAATTGATAATGGCAGATGTAAATAAAAAATTGTATACAGAAAACAATTTATTTTTATTTACCAACAACATTATATATATTAGGTATACATTTTTATTGCTTTTTTAAACTTAAATTTTTCAGGCGGTTATTCTATACGAGCATTATGCATTTTGGTGTTAGATGTATTGAGTAATATACATTATAAATCTGAGATATTATGAACGTTATTCGTTATGATCGTTATATACAATGATATTATACTTAAATAACGTTATACTTAACAAAAATAGATATTTTGATGTTATATCTAACGTTTGTTATACACCTTGAACGGTATACAAAACAAGCTTATAGAATACTAGCTGTGCCTCGCGGTGCTACCCGCTCATTCCACGGGAACACTAAATTTATTCGGGATGAAAAGTATCCTATGTCCTTCCCCAGGACTGAAACTATCTATATACCAAATTTCATCGAAATCGGTTCAGCGGTTTAAGCGTGAAGAGGTAACAGACAGACAGACAGACAGACAGACAGACACACTTTCGCATTTATAATATTAGTATGGATGAGCGTATATAATATGAATATTATAGTATAAGTTCTTATGTCTTATGTTACTTACCCGCGAAGACTATTAGAAAAATAAAAAAGCTTTACTTCTTAATATTATTGTTTCTACCCCACAGACCACTTAACCTATAGATCCCGCTTATAAGGGCGCCCGGGTGAGCCAAGCTTAAGCTCAACAAACAAGCAGCGCTCACCACGCCCCCAAACGCTCTCTTAGTTCGCGGTCGACTGTTGACGAAGTAACATGCAATATTCCACTGCTTACTTGGCTTATAAAGTGTTCAAAATATGCCTTATTGTATGGACAATTCAGCAAAACATCTAGTCTCCAAAACTATGGGATTTCATTTCACAAATAAGCTATATTTTACTATTTTACAAAAAATGTAATAAGTTATAAATGTAGGTTGGTAACCTAGCGACGCGTTGATGTCTTGTGTCAACTGTCAAACTGTCTCTTACTTTCGCTTGCTAATTTTGTAATTCCGTCTTTGTCTACCGCTGCAGTGTTTTTAGTAGTGAAGTGACTGATTAATTATACTTACGTAGGTACGTAACCGATACCCGTTAAACAATATTGAACTTTTTATAGAAGATAAACTTTTTTTATTATTGAATAATCGAAATGTATGTTAAGTACATAAATGTACAATTATGAAACCATAAATGTCTAAACTGCTGAATTTCGATGAATTTAAGAAAACAGATAGTTGTAATCTTGGAGAAGGACTACTTAATATCCTGGATAAATACGATACATATATACATAAAATAAAGCTGAAGTGGCTCGAAAGTCTGTACCTGTCTGTGTCTGTCTGTCTGTCTGTGTCTGTGTGTGTGTGTGTGGAAGATATTCGAAAGAAAGTTGGCGGGGGATACTAAGAATCAATAACAGAACACGTTCCAAAAGTTTTTAGAATTTTTATCTGTTTATCTTTTTATCCGTTTGTTTGTTTATCTGTTTGTTTGATGTTTATTTGACCGCGCATCACGTGAAAACGGCTGAACGGATTTTGATGAAACTTCATTAATCTTCCAAAAAAATCCATATTTTTTGTTTGCTTGTTGGATTTGTAATGACAAATGTACAGCGAGATTACAGTGTAAATGCGATTTTTTATGAATAGAATAGATTTTTTTAGAAATAGCCTATGAGTATCTGGGAAGTATCCCTCTATCAACCTTCTACATTTCTTTTGTAAATATAAAACATTATTTTCACCTCACCAGCTCAAACATGGCGATTTTGCTGTCAGATAACAGTGAACAAAATGCGATTTTGTTTCGAGCGTGAGTAGAAGAAAGTAGCTTTTTAATTTTTTCAATATCTGACCACGAATTGACATTCTTCAGCCAAAGTTATAAAATTCTAATCATTTGAATCTCGATGCACTCTGTTTCTTTCATATGTATATAAAAGAGAGGGATGGAAACTTATCAATTTGAAATTCGATTTTCGAATCCGACCTCGATTGAGAACAGTTCGGATACTCGTTATACCAAAAATTTCATTAAAAACACCCGAAAAAGTTTTAATTGCAACGTAATTTTTTTTCTTTATTATTTTTTTATTTAACGACCAAATATTAAAATTATTGTGCCTTTTATATAAAACAATAGATCATTGCTCAAATAAAATAAGATTACAATTTATTACTTATTGTAAATATAATAATAATTTCTAATTTCACCATTTATCATAGATGCATATTCGAAACGTACCTTAAAAAATATCGAGTTCATATTGTAATTGTTATTTTCTTTTGCATTTATTTTGTTTGGTGTTTTACGAGTAAAAAATTATAAAAATTGATTAATATTTTTACTTTATTTATAAATACATTTTATATTACGAGATTTTGTTTATACGTCATGAATCTGCTAAATCTTCCAATTTGATCAAATAATGACAATAACCGTGTTGGTTGGTTGATTATAATTTCAATTAAATTATATTGTTATTCCTTTTTAAGCAGCACTTATCTATTTTCTGATTAATAATATTATTGAAATCAGCAACAAAGACTATAATCATACGTTGGAAGAAAAAGCACAAAATGTCGAATATGTTCTCGCTGATGAGGTGAAAAGTTGTGTGTGCTACACGAGAGCAAAGTTTTTTGCATCTCGTGCTTTTGAGTCCCTCGCTACACTCAGGATTCTAACATAGAATCACTCGCTACGCTCGTGATTCAAACGTAGAATCCTTCGCTTGCTTGGGACTCAAAATCAGCACTCGTAACAAAAAACAACTTTGCTCTCTTGTTGCACAAATAACTATCTCATCATTACTGCTTTCTCAGGCCTCCTATCGCATCCCGTAGCCAATTATACTTTCGGCATATACACTGGCTTAAGTGTAGAGTTATTACTTACCTATTATAATGTCTCTAAGGAGAAACATGCACTTGCTGATTTCTTGGAAATGTGTTTATGATTATGCCACTTTAAATTAAATTCTAGATCGACATTCAAGAACCAAAGTAATAGAAATTGAGCAACCAAAATCATCGCAATCGAACGCTTTGATTAAGTCATAGAAGATGCCTCAACATTTCATACCTTGATTTATGTTGTTAAGAGTTTCAGATACAAGTCCAGTTATAGCAGATATTTTTATTTCTACAGAAACCGTATTGTCTATTAGAAAGATATGAAGTGTCATTAAGGTATTTACCGAAGGACTGCCTTTTTTTCAAATATTGGAAGTACTTTAGCATCCTTAAGAACATCAGGAGTACACCCCAGTTTTAAGATGCTCGTTGATAATGTTGCACAGTGGTATACGTAAAATGTCAATATTGCAGCCGGTATACCATCAAGACCGTATGAATTTGTTTTATTTTTATTATTTTTATAATTACGCACTCCGTTATAGCTTTTATAAACGTTGATTTTGTGTTATCAAATTTCTTCTTTCCAAGATAATTTGTAAAATCGTTCCGTTTGTCACTAGTGCTGCATACTTTGCCAGACTTAAGAAAGTAATAATTAATAATTAATAGTAGTAGTACTTTTAATAATAATTAGTAGTAGTTTTTTTAAGGCAATAAATAATATTCTGATTCTGATTAAAAATGTTTTGGCATTAGGTACTTATTATATCGTCATAATGTTTTATTTTCGAATTTACAGAAGTGTTGCCAGTGGTGTCTTTAACCAGTTACCAGATAGCCTTTAATTTACAGTGTGCTATCGCTATAGTTTTTTTCAAGTAAAGACTTTTAGCAGTTGCAAGCACTTTCTTAAAAACTCCTGGTATAGTTTAAAATACGTACCTATTTAATTTTTCATCATATTTATTTCTTCATTTTATATATATTTTTTTAGTTCTGTAACTTTTTCTGACACCCCTAGCTAGCCATTTTTTTATTAGCTATAATACGCGTAGTTCTTATAGAATACCCATTAGGTAGTTTATTTAAAATGTCATAAAAAGTCAAAAGCTGTACTTTGATGTTCAAACTATTAAGAATATCCCAGCAATCTATAGCAATTCGAGTGCATTTGTAAAGCATATATTTTAATTTTTTGTGATCCTTCTCCATTTGTGAGCATTTTGTACGGCATTGAAGTTATTTATGCTGTATTGTTATTTAAGTATATTATCTGGGCGTGGGCATCATGATAAGAAAATGAGTTAGGTCTACCAAAGCCTCTGAAATGTCCTGGCTATCAGTAACAAAGTTATCTATTGTTGAAGCTGTTTTTGGTGTAGCCCGTTGTTGGCTTCATTTTATGCTTCGCGAAATATTTGTAACAATTCCTTAGTATCGACACCTTTTGGTCTGAAAAATCAATATTAAAGTCGCCACATAATATTACGACGTTCGTGTTTTAATGGTGCTTAAATCTAAAATTATTTTTTTGTGATAGTATGGAACAATGATTTTACACTTGACTGAGGACATCTGTAAAGAACAATTACATGGAGTTTTAATTGACCTATATTTACGCTTAAACCACACATTTCTCATTCTTTTTCGATATTATCAACATACATCTGCATCGAGAGTGTGCAATGTTGAATCAGATTGCAATCTTTTAATAAAGAAAAGTGTACCACCACCCTTAGTTATATGGCGGGAAGTTTCAGCTGCGATACAGTATTCATTTAGATTTATAGATTGAAACTCAAGCGGTTCAAGCCACATCTCCGTTAAAGCAATAATGTCTGGTTTCATATTTATTGATTTTTCTAATAATATGAGTAGATTTACATTTAATATTTTTAATTGAAACGCATTTTAAACCATTCTCGTATTATTATTGATTCCAATTAAAAACATATCTACTTACATTCTGCAGTTTCTTTTCCGAGTGTGTCCCATCACTATCAAAAAAGGCGCGCATCTTACACCGCATGCGTCATTGCTCGCTGACCTTGAACTAGCCAATCACAGTGCACTTGTTGCCCTCCTCACCCCGCCAATTTGGCAACATGAGATACTAGAGAAAGTTTTATGAAGCGGGGTCTATAGGGTTAAGTTATTGTCTGTGTTCTACCCTATTCAATTTTGGTCTCTTTGGTTTTTGAGATTGAAATTAAGCAATACTTTTCTAATCAAGAAATTGCCAACGTCTCTGTTAACAACATACACATATCTAGGTAATCCAGTAAACAGAATTAACCAATTTTTCACTTTATTTTCGAAAAATGTTTTGTCCTACGGAGAAGAAATTACTTGCCTAGACTTATGCTTCTTATTTTATATTTCCAGGTTGACAAACATTACTACATCAGCCGTGGCCTAGTGAAGAAGACAAAGAAGGAGTACAAGCAGGTCGACAATGACAACGAAATAATTTTTAAGCACACATTTGTCGCCGAGTGTATGGACATAGATTAGAGTGTATTACTGATAATAGATTTTATTTTATGGAAATAAAAGGGAACAATTTAAACGCTCACCAAAATGGCTTTTTGTACCCCAAAACTAAATTCCAAATAAAATGAATTGCCTCCATTTAATATAAACCCACTCTATACAGTGCTCCCCAAATTAAATCATTTTGTATTCCAAAATCGATATACATTAGGTACACCAGAATAATTTTATGTTGAGTCAGAATATCTTTTTGCTTCCCAAAATGGATTTTTTGCTCACCAAATATTGTTTTTATAAAACATCATAATTATTACCAAAAAATATCTTTTTGCTTCCCAAAATGGATGTTTTGCTCACCAAAATGGATGTTTTTTTGCTCACCAAATATTGTTTTCACGACACTGCTTGAAAATGTGGCTATAGATTACCTGAATCCAGGACACAAAACTGCTTATATATGTTCATTTGTAAACTGTATATCTATGTTAGCTCCCAACACGACAACAATGTAGCACCTTACGGTCATAGTTCGTATCTACACATGAATTTCATAGGAAAGGTCATCCGATGGAAAAGTTTCGATGTACATGGAGCGTGGAACAGAACAAGGCTCTTTCTTGCAAATATAGCATTGTTTAAACATATTAAATAATCATGTGCATATCACTAAATTTGGGGGTGCGGTAGTACCTCCGCCAAGACGAGCCAAGCGAAGCACAATTACATTTTCAGTGCCTTCGATAGTTGCCCGTAATGTATTTGTAAATTTTTGCTTTAGAACCCTTTCTTGTTCCTTATTCCTAGTTCTTCTGCTAGTCACGCCAGGTTCGTAACCGAGCTGTGTCCAGACAGGCCAGGTGCCATCGGCACGGCTAGGACATGACTAGATTTTATGATCGGAGTATGTGGACACGATACGAGTATTACTAGGTCCGTCACGTACTTATACGTAATTAATTACTATATAGAGAAGGCTGTATTTTAAGAATATAACATGTGAGCATCTTCGTCAGATTCCTTTATCAACTTTATTTTACCATAGTCAGTAGCATAGTAGGGGATGAGTATATTGAGTATTCTATCTATAACCGTACGCGCGTACTTACATATATAGGTTATGGCGGGCTGGTTTTCTGCAACTTGACGTCTTAAGTACAATTCGCCTATTTTGCGTGAGTATAGGTTACATATATATTAAATATGACCGTAGGTACTTACATATATGTGTAGGTACTACTAAAAATTATCAAAACCATCCAGTGTTTTATTATAACAAAATGATCTGATCTGAATGAGACTGAATCGCGTTCAAAAAGTGATTAAGCTTAAATCAATAAGTCCAGTGTTTTGGCGTGTTGTGGACACAAATATTTACCTATTACCTACAAATACTTATGTCTAAATAGTCTGTATCACTTATATTTCGTAAATTATCTTCAGTGTACAATTGTACACTTTTCTCTTTGTAGGGTTCCGTAGTCAACTAGGCACCCTTATAGTTTCGCCATACCCGTCTGTCTGTCCGTCTGTCCGTCCGCGGCTTAGCTCCGTGATCATTAGTACTAGAAACCTGAAATTTGGTATGAGTAGGTATGTGTATGTATCATGACGAAAAAACGGTAGAATAAAAACTAAAAAAAAAAAATCGTTTCAACACTACTGTGTGGGGTGTCGTTGAATAGGTCTTTTAAAAATGATAGAGGTCTCCAAACATTATTTTTTGACAAAGTCAGCAGTTTTGTAAATGTTCGCTCCGAAAATAAAAAAAATAGCGTCCCGTCCCGCCCCCTCTAACTTTTCAACCACGGGTCAGTAAATTATGGAAAAATTCATGAAAATGAGGCCTTATAAGTTCTTTCAACGAAAACTATATTGAACAAAATCGGTCGAGCCGTTTTTTGAGTTATCGAAAAATTTCATAATTTTATTAAAAGGGCGTATGTTGACTTCCAGAAGGTAATAAGTAATTAAGTACAGTTATTTTGGCGTTTACGACCTTTTTATAGAGCTTGAAATCTTTCTCGTATCTTAAGTCTATTGTGAAGGATGAGCAACTACGGAACCCTACACTGAGCGTGGCCCGACATGTTCTTGGCCGGTTTTTTTTAAGTCAAGAATTGAACTTACATAATTATAATATACCATTTATTTGTAGTTGTTAGTTACAGACTTACATGCTAGTGTTAGTAGGTAAAATAATCGATTTTTATTAATTTATTTAAATACAGTGTGGAGTTTTGTCCACCTCTGCAAAAGGGGGCAGTCCCACCTATCCGCTAACGCTATCAGGATGCTGTTGGTGTTTCCCCGCCAGCAGCCTAGCAATATCAAATAAACGATTAACAAATAAAAAAAGCAATGACTAACTTAACCTATCCTAAGAGAAACTTACTAAAACCGATGTCACTCTACATTTCTTATTTAGCAATTTTGCGATGGTATAGGTCTGTAAGTGGTCTGTAATATTATTCTGAAACTTGCATGAATTAACATAAATAAAAATGACTTCCCCAAAATCTCTGGAACTTTCGCAAACACGTAAGCGATCTACAGCGACATTATTTGTCAGACATTCATTTCATCTTTACCTCACCAATAGGATTAATAGGGTTGTAGACATTTTTTTTGAGGATATCTATCGATTCTATTTTTTATTGGGTTCAAATATCTATATTAGACTAATTACACTTAGACTGCTCTAAAGGTCAGAAGTGACGTCGTTTTATGGGCTGGGTACCAATATTTGTATGGAGACAATAAGTAATTTGCCATTTTCACCGTGAAAAAGTGCGATTAAGTTCATGGCTGTCATACAATCATTGTTTTGTTTAATTATGAGGATTCTGAATAAAATTCCAAATTTCTGTGCCCAGCGGTGTTACCCGCTCATCCCACGGGAACACTAAATTTATTCGGGATGAAAAGTACCCTATGCCTTTCCCGGGTCTCAAACTATCTCCATACCAAATTTCATCACAGTCGGTTCAGCGGTTTAAGCGTGAAGAGGTAACAGACAGACAGACAGACAGACAGACAGACACACTTTCGCATTTATAATATTAGTATAGTATGGAAATAATAGTGAAAAATGCACGGCTGTCAGAATCAAACTGGAATTATTTTTGACTACAGATTTGAAAACGCGATATTTACAACGACGGTCATAATTTAATACGAAAGAGGCTCCCACCCTGATCCGCCTTTATTGCTACCTTCTTGAACTCACCAATACGGCGAAACTCTACTGCCGAAGACCGGTTTTGACTCTAGTTTAGAAGTTGTCACATTCCCATCTACGTGCTACGTGTGTATTGTGCATCGTCCCAAGCCCGGCCGCCACTTCTCTCCTGTGTTGGAGTTGGAACAAGATATATTAACGGCGCAGCGCCGAGCAACAGTGGCCTCCGCAGCACCGTTTCGTGCGACGACTTCATTTGCGTTATTTGTTTCATGTTTTTGTTTCCCTTTTGTTATGTGTTTTTGTGTATATAAATTCATACGTTGTAATAATGAGTGACCCCTCTCTCCCTACGCGGTTCATGTGCCCTCACTGTACAATTTCATATCGCTCCTTTACAGCTCATGGACTTAAAGTACACACTGGGCGCATGCACAAGGATGTGTCCCGTGCAATGCGGCCTCCTGGCCCCACACAATCTGATTTTTCGGCATCACAACAAGCACTCCGTGGCACTGTAGGCTTAGATGACCTGGCTAAATAAATAAATAAATAAATAAATAAATAATAAATATATGCATTGAGTCCAACGGGACAGCCGAGTGGTTTGCTCTTCTTTCTTTTGCATATTCCGCTTTCAGGGCGCCTGAAAAATCAGGCTCAGGTAACCTTACCACGAAGGTAAAAAGGAATATCGTGTCATCCGGATTTGAAGACTATTTAAGTAGCCTTCAGCTAGAGCCGGGTCCCCCGAGACAACCCTCAGTTCTTAGGACTATACAATCTAAAGTTTTTGAAGGTGATCTTAGAGGTGCCGTCCGAATCCTTATGTCAGATGACGGTGTCGCACCGTCAAACCCTGAAACTCTCGCAAATTTACAATCAAAGCACCCGCCTCCTTCCCGACCTTTAGCGCTCCCGCCCGAGCCTGACAGATCCGTTTCTGCACTAGAAGTAAAGGCAGAAGATGTTGCGCAAGCACTTAGTACATTTTACAACGGATCCGCAGCTGGCTTAGATGGTTTACGCCCAGCCCATTTGAAAGAGCTTACATCCGCATCGGCTGGTGACAACGGTTTCCGGTTGCTCGAGTGCTTGTCAAAGCTATGCAACTTCCTCCTTAGCGGTCAATTAAATATCGCAATTTGCCCCTATATTTACGGAGCGTCTCTGTGCGCGTTATCGAAGAAGGACGGAGGGATTAGACCCATTGCGGTAGGTAGTACGCTACGTCGCTTAACCGCCAAACTCGGGTGTTATGCTGTGAGAGAGGAAATGGCCGCTTACCTCGGGCCTCACCAACTAGGTTTCGGTACAAAATTAGGTTGTGAGGCTGCTATCCACGCAACAAGAGCATTCTCGATGGATCAAAGGAACGCTGACTGTGTTATCGTTAAGCTCGATATTAAAAATGCTTTTAATTCAATCGAACGCGACGTTCTGTTGAGTGAGGTCAGAGAGAAGGTGCCGTCCCTATATCCTTTTCTATTTCAAGTCTACTCGTCTCCCTCCAATCTCTTTTATAACAATTCCCTTATCCTTTCCCAGGTCGGCGCACAGCAGGGGGATCCGCTTGGTCCTCTGACTTTCAGCTTAGCAATCCAAAAAGTTATATTAGGACTTCAGTCCCCCCTGAATGTCTGGTATTTGGATGACGGCACCCTCGGTGGAAAACCGGAGACGGTGGAGCAAGATCTGCTTACTCTCCTTCCGCGTTTTAGAGAGCTAGGTCTTGAGGTTAATTTTAAAAAATGTGAATATTTCTCCTGCAGCGCCAATTCCAGACCTTCATTTCCCACATTCAGTGCCTTACTTCCTGGGCTCAAAGAGCTATCAATTTAAACTTTCAATCTCTTGGGGTCTCCTATATTTCCAGATGCTATTCCTGAAGCCTTTGAAGTAAGAAGGCAACTTCTCCTCAATACTAAAGACAGGCTCAAAAATCTTTCAGCACACATTGCCTTGACTTTGCTTCGGTTTTGTTTTGCAGTTCCGAAAGTTACATATTTTTTGCGCACTGTACCTGTGTGGCTGCACCCGGTTCATCTTGATTCGTTTGACAGCGTGTTGAAGGAGACGGTTGAGTGTTTGCTTAATGTGTCGCTCAACGCAAATCAATGGGACCTGGCGGCTCTTCCTATCCGCAATGGTGGTCTGGGTTTACGACGTGCACGCGATGTGATTTATCCCGCCTTCTTGGCATCGACACACGGGGTTGTTGACCTTGTCACTGATATTTGCTCATTAGATGGTGGCAGAGTAAATATACCCTACGATTCTGATGCGGTCTTGGCATGGTCGGCCCTCAACCCAAGCGCGGATGTGCCCGAGAACCCGGTTCGTCAACGCTCATGGGACGACGTAGGGGTAAAGCGGGTGTTTGACGCTCTCAGAGAAGAAGCCGTGGGTGTAGATAGAGCGAGACTCAACGCCGTGTCGAGGCCTGAATCTGGAGCATGGCTTCATGCACTTCCTTCACCTCATCTGGGTACCTTGCTCGATAACGACTCGTTGCGGGTGGCCGTGGCTTTCCGCTTGGGCTGCGATGTTTGTGAACCTCATGTATGCATCTGCGGCACCATGGTGGAGAGCAACGGTCACCACGCCTTGAGTTGTTGTCGGTGTGCTGGGAGATTCTCTCGCCACTACGCCCTAAATGACATTGTCCGGAGAGCCCTAATTTCGGCAAATGTTCCATGCGTGCTGGAGCCCTCAGGCCTTAGCCGGACGGATGGGAAAAGGCCGGATGGTATGACCTTGGTGCCTTGGCAGAAAGGTAAGTGCCTACTGTGGGACGCCACATGCGTCAGCACTTTTGCAGCTTCACACCTTGGTCATACCACCAGGTCAGCTGGCGCAGCAGCGGAAGTGGCGGCAAATAGGAAGCGTGAGAAATACTCCGCTCTCACCAATTACCTGTTTGTCCCACTCGCGGTGGAAACTACCGGTGTTTGGAGCTCCGACGCACTAAAGTTCCTGAGGGAAGTGGGGCGTCGGTTACGAGAGAGAGGCCATGACACCGGTTCTGAGTCGTTCTTGGTGCAGAGGCTGTCCATCGCGGTCCAGCGCGGTAACGCGGCGAGCGTGTTGGGCACTTTTGCACCGGGAACGATTCGGGGCGGGCTTTTTGATTAGATAATATTTAGGTTTAGTTATTAGTTTTATTGTTTAATTTAATGTATTGTTATATTTTTAAAAGTTGTAGTTTAAAAATTTCTTTTGGATTATCAAATAAATCATAAAATTATATAAAAAAAAATGTTTTTTTTTTTCTTTGTTTCATGACATTATATCGAGAAAATTTTATTCATATAACTACAGTGTGTTGTATAATTCAACATCAGTTAACACCCTTATTGCCATATAGCTTGGCACATGTCGACGTGACGCACACAAAGGCCGCTATTGAACCCGAAAGTTCAGTGCCCCACTGCCTTTGCCAATGTCGCGTGGAATAGGAAATCGATAGCAGCAATATGCTAATGAGGATTGTAACGTAATAGTTTTTTTATGTTAGGCGTTTAGTAAACAACACATAATATGTATCAAATTGTTACACCGCAACGAACTGTATTCGCCTTAACTGATTCACGCGGTGCGTCGCCTTAACTCCGTGAGCGATAACATTGTATTTTTTCTGTATAGGCTGCGTGCGCGTCGCTTAGCTGTAGACATTGATTCGCTAGCAGGACAGTTGAACAGTTTGTTTTTCGAGCGCCCGGCAGCCGCGGCGTGCGCACGCGTCCTTGCGCCGCGCCCGTTCCCGCCAAAACAAATAGCGATCCCGTAGTTTCGGCGTTGAGGTTCCTCATGGTTGAGGGAGCTCCGCCACCTTACATTACCTCCCACACAAAGTCCCACGGCCCTCCGTAAGCGACCGCAACCCAGCAGTGTAGTGTTTTGTGACAATTTAAGATATTCCTTCGGAACTGTCATGTTACGTAGTTGATAGTTTTGTGAACTACTTAGTACTTAATGTTAATGTAGTAGTTATTTAAAATTGTTATTTTCTTTGTAATGTTATCTCCTCACATTGTTTAAGTAGCTTTTAGATATGCATGTCGTGTTTGCCTATCATTGGATAGACACTCTGGCATTCCATGTACACATGTTTCTTATTGTTATTTCGTATAGTGTTGTATCTGTTGGCAAACCTTTTAATAAATAAAATAAAATAAATTTCAGTGAAACTTTTCCATTTGAGAGTGCTTCGATAGGACGAATATTCAATTAAACTGTGCAGTGAAAAACAATTGTGTACGAAAATGGTGTCCGGCACAAGTAGCTGCGGCTAGGCTGTCTGTAGGCACTCACGGCGCCCGTCTTTGACGGTCCGCTTACACAATTAACTTTTCCCCCACGAGTTTAATTCACGTAATAATAAAAATGACAAATGACCTTGCAGACGGGCCCTTTGGGGCTGAGTTACCGATATGGCTGGACATTTCGCCCAGCCAAATGTGTGGATTGTTTATCCAGTATCTCAAACATAAGGATCCACAATGGATTAGCGATTTTAAAATGTTCGCTGAAGAAAACGCGCCCCAAAGTGCCCGGGCGGCTGGCCATCGATCCTTCGGCCCGCAAACCGATGACGTCACAGACGACGGGGACGACTCATTAAAATTAACCGACTTCGACGAGTGTAGTACCCACCAGAATTATTTGGAACTTATCTCTTTGGCCCATTCAAGTGAAGCCCCCTCGGGCTCCGCACCTCAGGCGGAGGCCGGGGTGAAGGCCGTCTTGGTGCCCACCCCGGTGCCCGCCCCCCATAGTAATGACCCAGTGTTCAGTACCCGTTCGCGTTCCCCGTCAGTGAATATAACCTTATCGGGCTCCTCGCTTAGCGAGAATTTTGATCCCGTGCCCTCACCTCGCGCTACAACTGCATCCCCGCCTCTGCGTTCTCGTTCTCCGGTAAACAAAGATATTAATATAAGTGAAAATAGAGAAGTGAATGTTTATAGAGCTCATAATAACCTGTCACGGGCCATCACGGAGGCAAAAGCGTCGGGCACCCATGACTCCCTTAAGGCGTCTAGGCCCGAAAGCGCAGCGGCCACTGTGACGACCCGCGACCCCCGTCTTTACCGTGACCCCCAAAAGGGGATCTTCTCCCAACAATTAGTGCCCCCCATTGACTATGATGCTTGGGTGACGCCCGAGGGCCGTGACCCCCGGCTGACCCCGCGAGGTCAGATTTCTCAGCTGATCCCGAGGGGGCGCGCCCTTCGGTCAGCACCAAGGGATCACGCTTCTCAGTCAACCCGGCGGGATCAAGAACCTCAGATGTCCCCGCGGGGTCAAGGCCCTCAGATGACCCCGCGCGATCAAAACCCTCAGATGCCCCCGCGCTATCAAGACTCTCAGGTGACCCCGCGGGGTTTTGACCCCCGAGTGGCCCCGCAAGGTCACGGCCCCCATTTCACCCCACGGGGCCAAGCCACTCATCAGACCCCTCAGGTCAGTGTAAATAAGCCAATCTCAGGCAGCGAAGACCCTCGGGCGCCCACCAGTAAGAATAACTCTCAGAAGCCCCTAAAAGCGGCCCCAACTAAAGGAAACAAAAATTCGGCCCCAAAAAGTGGCCCAACAAATGCTCAAAATTTAGCGCCCCAAAAATCACCTCAAGCTAAATCGGCTGCCCCTACCAGGATACCCAAGCCCCCTCCGGCTTTTGCCAATACCAAACCATCATCGGCTACAGCACCAACCCCGATGGACACTGCCCAACTACCTCCAGTTTCACCAGAACCGGAGGAAGTAACTCTCACGGTAGAGAATCAACCCCGCCAATTCAAGACTCAAGCTCCACCTCCTTTCCCCCCCAATGCACGCACTCGTTCATTGTCAGGTGGGAGAAGAGCGAGGCGTAGGACCCGTTCTCTTGGGCGCGCCGGGGAAAAGAGGAAGTTTAGGTCCAACTCCTCCTCACCCCTCAGCCCAAGTAGGGCCCTATTATTCCCACAGGACTCCGTCTCTCAAACAGGCTCGTCACCCTCCAACAGTTTGGCACCTCGACCATCTCAAGAGGAAGCGAATATAGCCCCAGCCTCAATCATTGACCCCTCCTGGAAAAGGGTCATCAAGAAGAGGAAAAAGAAGGGAGCAGAGCCGCCACACAATGCAGCTCCTCTTTCCGCTATACCTATCTCATAAATAAACTCCCAACTCCTTGACGTGAACAGTGACGAGGCGATAGCCCAAGGCCTTTCCACGCAAAGGTCTGCAACCGGCCGCCCACAAAAGGGTACAAACTCCATACCAAATGACAAGGTACAACCACCATGCCTCATCGTCAGAGACAACTCTCGTTGGGGACTTATCAAAACTCTATTCGCACAAAGGGGCATCAGGCCCATCTTTTGTAAGATAGAGTAAGATAAAAATAGCACACCCACAGGAAGCAAAATCAAATGCACAAACTCAGATCAATTTCGTGCGGTTTGCCGCACTCTTGACGAAAATAATATCCCATACAGTCGGGACCTCTTCGACCACGAGAAAACTTTTAATGTGGTCATTAAAGGTATCCCTAGGGAAATAGAAACAAAAGATGTTTTGAATGATCTCCTGGACAAAGGTATTGCGGTCCGGGAGGTACACAGAGCCCATAGCTCGATTGTGGGCTCATATGATATGGTAAATGTCAAAACAGACACCGACGCGGAAACCAGAAGGAAGATCTTCCAGGTAAAGGAGGTCCTCTTTCTCCGCGTCAAGGTCGAGGAGCCCAGACCGAGAAACACAGTTATACAATGCCGAAACTGCCAGCACTGGGGCCATGGGCAAAAAAACTGTTTCGCTCGTCCCAGGTGCGTTAAGTGCCTGGGGGATCATGCCACTAGGAACTGTGACAAGCCAGAGGATGTAGAGGTAGCCTGCTGCAACTGCAGACAGTACGGTCATCCTGCGAGCTACAGGAACTGTCCTGCAGCTCCTCGACCTCGCGGGGTTGCTGTGCTGCCCAACGCGGCTGCAAGGGCAGCCACTTCGACCAAACAAAATACTTCGCACCAGCTCCAACAGCACAATAAAACTTCACCGCTGCGTAACACCGTGGCCCACCCTCCTCCAATGCCGAAAATAACTCAAAATCCAAGTAACTTCCCAGGTCTTAGACCGCCAGGCCCCACCACGAATAACATCTTTGATAACTTTACCGCGGCAAATATTGTCCCACACGAAAATCAGTGGCCAGCTTACTATGCGGCCCCACAACCAGCTCGGGCTACTGCCCAAGGTTATGACCTTCCAGGTCATTTTGCCCAGCCGCCCGCCCACGACATCTCGGCTATAGTGATTAAGGCGCGTGCACACCGTGCGCGCCTGGTGTCACTAAAAGCTGAGATGGAGCGACCGGACGGCGAACAAATTGTCCCGTTACTAGAACAGTACGAGGCTCTCATGGCCGAGTACCTAAACAACACCACCACCACCCAACATGTTTAATACAACCATAACCAGATTAAAACCCAATTCGATAAACATTGCCTTTTTTAATGCCAACGGTATTAGAGGTATGCGGGATCAGATCACCCAATTTATAAACTCACATTTAATTGACGTAATCCTAATTCAAGAAACCAATTTAAAACCTAGTCACAGATGCTTTAGAGTACCTAATTTCATCTGCGTCAGAAACGACAGACCCGACAGACGAGGGGGCGGCACACTAATCTTTTACAGGCGTAACCTGCATTGCTGCAGCCTCGACCCCCCAGATTTGATCTCCATAGAGACTTCCATAGTTAAGCTCGCATTAGACGGTCACCCCTCAGTAATAATAGTCTCAGCATACATGTCCCCACACCTTTCACTTCCTAAAAGCGATCTAGAACTACTAACAAAGTTGGGGCCCTCGGTCATTGTGGCCGGAGACCTCAACTCAAAACACACATCGTGGGGCTGTAACGTAGATAACCCAAATGGAGTTCGACTTTTTCATCTCCTGATTGAAGGCCTCTCCTTCGATCTCATCGCACCCCTAGAACCCACACACTATCCAACAATACATGAACATAGACCAGACATTTTGGATGTGGCCCTCATCAAGAACGTGGCTTTAAAGTTTCGTTCTATTGAGGTGATCCACGAGTTAGACTCTGATCACCTGCCCGTGGTCCTAAGACTCGGTGCAGACACAAGTAGCCCACCAGTCCTCAAATCCATACTGGATTGGGGAAGGGTTGAGGAAGGTCTCTCCAAGGCATCCCCCTTATTAGAATCTATTCCAGACAAACTGACCACAACAGACGAGACCGACAGAGCAATTTTCACTCTCAATGGATGCCTCAGCACTGTACTAAGTGAGGCCTCAAGGGAGGTACCGTCGGAGGACATCCACCGCCGGCCCCTGCCTGAGGAACTGCAGGCACTATTGAGAAGGAAAAATGCCCTTCTTAGGCACACATCTTGGTACCCTTCTCCCGAAAATCGCACAAATCTGCGGGCCTTGCAACGCGAGGTCAGGCAGAGAATTGCAGATTTTCGGGCGAACGCTTTTCACGATCTGATTTCAGAGATACCGCCCAGTCACCAGGCGTACTGGAAGATAGCGAGATCTATGAAATCAGATACAGTACACACCATGCCCCCCCTTATAGTCCCGGGGCAGGACTCCCCTGCTTTTGAGGACGATGAGAAGGCCGAATGCCTTGCAGCCAGCCTGGAAGAGCAGTGCTCTCCCAGCAGGCTATTCATTGATGAACAGCATATAGCCTGGACAAACTTCATGACAGACAGACTTTCGACAAAGGACACTTGCTCGCCACCTCTAGACCCAGTCTCCCCGGATTAAATATTTGGGCGTCGTGCTGGATCACAGGTTAAATTTCAATGCTCACCTGCAGGGGGCCAGAAAAAAGGCAGCACACATCCTCTTCCGTTTAGGTCAACTGGTGGGCAGGCGGAGTAAAATGCGGTTTAAAAATAAAATGCTCCTTTACACTGCCTGCATCAGACCAATATTAACATATGCTAGCCCAGTCTTCGCCCATGTAGGCATAACAAAACTCCACCCCTTGCAGGTGATCCAAAACAAGTTTTTACGTGGAGCCACAGACGCTCCCTGGTACGTCACAAACCTGTCGACCCACCACGACGCTCAAATACCCACCATCCATAGCTACATAAGAGAGCTGTCCAAGAAATTCTTTGACAGCGCTCTTACACACCCGAATAGACTTGTAAGGGAGGCGGCTGACTATCAACCCCTCCCTCCCCCACTAGAATCTGATTTCCAGATCCCCTTAAGGGATCCCATCCCCCCCTCAAATGTAGAAGCACTTACAGGACAACTACAGGACATAGCACAGACAGTAACAGACTGGACAGGCTTACGGCTAGCTAGGAAACTACTAGTACGTAGGCCACGACACATATTGACAGACCCGGATGATGTCATCACGGCCACCATAAAAAGATGGGGATGACGTCATCTCGGATACCGAATCAGAGGGCGACCCCACAGTCAACCATGACGCGGACTATTACCTTGATAGAGACGAGAGAAGACGACAGCGACATGACAGGCACACTCTACAGAGACGTCGCCTTCGCCGGCGGGGGCGGCCGCCGCGTTAACACTCACACTTGCCTTCCACAAAATGTAAAGCCCAGCTAGATAATGTTTTACAAACTGACAGGACAAGAGACCAGTTGCCTCAGCTAGGTACTCATCCGCTGTTCCGAGCGCTCGCGCGCGACAGCTTTCCAGACGTGGTGCCGAGGTTTATGCTGCGGCTAACCTACCACCACAACACAGCGACTTACGATAACAGCCTAAGGGCTTTTCGAATCAGCATCAAAAAAAAAAAAAAAAAAGGACAGGACTAGATGGACGTAGCAGTCCGTTCGCTAACATTATTAGCGTCATCATACGGTTGCTAACAGTCGTGTCTCAATAGTTTTGAAATTTAATTTGTCCTAATTGAACATTAACATAGTGGAACGGAGTAGAACGTTTTTATTCACTCTTCAAATAAATAATAAACTAGTGTCGCGCCCCAATACGGGTAAGTTTTGAACAATTTTTAATATTAAGTGTAGCCGTTAAATAACGATTTTATTCGTAAGGAAAGTGTACATAGTTTCCTAGCTTCTTGTTAATACCTTTGTTCTAGTCATGCAATTTTGCAAATCATCAGCCGTCTTTGTTCTGTAGTTTATCCGCCTACCTGTTTTTCTAAATAATTACGATTGTACCTCCGTTCTGCCGGGAGCACTTCACCAACTAATTTCACGGTTCTCCTCTCGTTTTTCGCTGTCCCGGGGTGCTCCAGATAGAACGGCAGACGGAGGAATGTGGACAAAATTGTAATGCCTGTCGTCCTTACAGGGTGCTACGTTTTAATTTAAAACGCGCCGCTTCCATTGTGCGGCGCAAGTTGGAGGCTTCCCGTCGCCCCGCGGAGCTGGTTGAGCCGCTGAACCCTGGCCGCACCTGCAAGCTGCCGCTCCGCTTCCCATCGCCGGCTGCCATGGAAGGGCTGATGGCGTTTTGAGGGGAGTACTGCGCCTACAGGAACGTACCCGACGGGCTATCCACGACCTCCATTTTAAAAATAAATTTAAACTTGTGTGTAACGGTTTTTCTTTTATTTCAAACTCCACCGGCTGAGCTAACCGTCGCAGGATTACCAAATATTTACGCTTTAAACTTTAATTAATAGTCCTAAAGGTATTCAAAGGATTTTAGAACCAGCAACCATGAAATTGACAATCCATATCCATACTTCCATACTAAGTCTGTCTGTCTGTCTGTCTGTCTGTTACCTCTTCACGCTTAAACCGCTGAACCGATTTAGATGAAATTTGGTATATAGATAGTTTCAGTCCTGGGGAAGGACATAGGATACTTTTCATCCCGAATAAATTTAGTGTTCCCGTGGGATGAGCGGGTAACACCGCGTGGCACAGCTAGTATTTCATATTTCTAACAGGTTGAAAATATAGAGACGAGAGAGCTTTGCGTCCTGTACACTCTAAGCAAATATTTGAATTTATTTTTCTGTATGTGTTAACAAGTAAACTTACTGGGTGTTGTACGGAATATCATATTGTTATCTGTAGTTTCTGCAATACTTATGTGTTATGTACTTCTGTAATAAATTTTGCACACCAGTTATGGTTAAACATGATAACTTACCTATTATTTATAAGTAAGACCTAAATGTATTGGACATGTTTACTGCAAAAATAAATCGAATGTAATTTATATTTCCGCGAGGAAATAAAACATTAGAAGTTCCACACTTTAGCTGTAAACGGATTGCCTTAATCATTAATTACAGACCAGGAAGCGAATGCCCCCATTTTGTATTGCAAAAAGATTATCCAATGGAAGAAAACCCGTTAAAGAAAATGTCAAGATTTGATTTAATTTCCTTCGGGTCGGAGGCATTTTCATCCGTTTTTACTGAACGCCTGCCCGGGATTTAATTTACCGCTTTTGATCTGGATGTTTTGAATAATTCGCCGCATTGGAAATCTTTCCTCGAGTTTAGATAATTATGAGTGAAAGGGATGGTTTGGGATCGGACTGAGCAGCTTTAATCATTGGTGTAACGTTAATTTGGATAAGAATTTGTTACATGATATAAACATTTTTCATCACTGGTTTTGTTATCTTAAGCTTTCTATTGTTTTGACAACTCGGTTGGCGGTCCTGGGTTCGAATCCCGGCCAGGGCAAATATTTGTGTGATGAACTCGAATATTTGTTCCTGAGTCATGGATGTTATTTATATATGTATTTATATATTATGTATATCGTCGTCTAGTACCCATAGCTTTGCTTAGTTTGGGACTAGGACGATTTGTGTAAGATTGTCCCTAATATTTATTTATTTATTTTGTTTATTGTGTAAACTGGGACAACATTATAGCGGTATTGTTCAGTATCAATAACAATCGACAATACCACTAAACTATACGCTATAAGAGCATCGTCCGTGTCGTTGTACTTTAAGACGAAATATACACAACTTTTGCAGCGGGCATAAGTACCGAAAGTTCATTAGAACGTATGTCAAACCTGCAAATGCCGTTTGAGCGGGAAGGAAACAACGGGGTCGCAGCTGAGAGGGCGCCGAGGGCCCTCCGCGCTCGTTAAAAATTGAGGGCCCTCCGTGGGCGCGCCTCATCGCTCGTGCATTAACGATTTTATCGATTTAGCCGAAGCTGATGATGTACCTAGTGGGCACAGTTTCTTCCCTCTATATCTATACATACATATAATAAAGCTGAAGACGGTCGAAAGTCTGTACATGGAAGATATTCGAAAAAAAGTTGGCCTGTTACACTTACAGATAGCGCTGAAATGAATATGTGAATTAGTCGTTTACTGGTACCGATTTCCACGCGTGCGGAGCCGCGGGCACAGCTAGTACTATATACTATAGTTGTTTTCTAAATCGGGGTTCGATCGACTCGAATATTTTGTTCCAGGGTTATGGATGTTCTTTGTTTTAAGTATATATTTACATATATATAACTATATATAAGTATGCATATTGTCGTCTAGTGTACATAACACAAACCTATCAGAGCTTACTGTGGGACTAGAGTGGACTATATATCGATTTGTGTGAGGTTGTCCGTTATTATTATTTATTTAAATGCAACGTACGTTATTTTGTCAATAATATAATAACTGATATATTCGTAATGCTATTTGAAGGCCTCTAATTGTTTTTTCCTTGTAGGTTTCAGATGTTTGTGTAACGTACGACATTTTGTTGATGGCGATAGTCGGAGACTAAAGCATGTTTTTGTTATCCAAAAGAAAATTTGAAATTATTTTCAGAATCCTTATAACTCAACAAATTCAAATTGTAAACAGAAACACAAGTCGCTTTTCAGTACACTGGTAACTTCACATTTGTAAACTAATATAAACCTTAGTAGAACGTGTTCAGGTCTATGGGTGTTAAGTTAACTGTGTCTTCGTTTATACTGTCTATCTTTACTTGTCGATGACGTCACAGCATGATGACCATTACAAAGTCAAACTTCAACGGTAATTTCTGTCATGTTTCTGACTTTTAGAGCAGTCGTAAGTGCAGTCCCATGTAGACATTTGATCCCAATAATATTACGACCATTTTACATCCTCAAAAAAAAACTGTCCTCATGTCATGGCTATTGTTTCTGAGAAACCGATCACGTGCTCCGGAAAACCACACAATATTCATGCCAATCGCACTTTCGAGGCATTTGTCTGTCCGCGAGGCTGCGGCGTGCATCCAATTTCACCGGGTGTTGGTAGAGCCTGCATGCGACGCATCCATCTCGTTCGTGCAAATAGATTTTTCATCCGCCGAGATTGGCTGCTTATCCCGACGGCATAGTTTGAATAACCACTTTTTAACCGACTTCAAAACAGGAGGTACCGCATGTAAACTTCTTTATCGAAAAAAAATACTCGTAAATATAAAATAGTAATCATTAATTTCATGCGTGGTATCTGTTTCCTTAGTAATAATTGTGTGGTTTGGCATCGACTTCAAAAGGTGATTCAAATGTAATCTGTACATGAACAGGGTATTTTTGGCTTTTCAGCTTTTTATAAAGGCGGTTCCTTTTTGTGTTTAACTGTTATACAGATAAAAAGATAGAGAAAGATGCACGACGATTAATGCCCTGCGTCTCTGGTCGAAAGGATAAGAGGTTGGACTGGTGATCCAAAGATACCGGGTTCGAGTCCCGGTGTGGACCACGTATTCAGCGCAATTTAATTTTTCCTTTGCGTGTTGATCTATGTATCTACACATATAATAATTTGAAATGTGGTGTTTATTTACCCTCATTAAAAATCATTTAACATAATTGTGTTTCGAAATAAATGATTAAATTTTTTATCACTTTTTACAAACATAAACACTGTTTCAACGAGAAGAAATTGTATTTTCGTGAACGGCTGAGTGAATAATTATAAAAACACCGAAATCGTTCATTTGAATGTGTCTATAAACTACCTATTTGAGGAGGTCCGATTATTATTATTCGATTCTTCATGGATCTCGTTGTCAGAACTTCACCAACATTTTATGGGACCAACTTCGAAATGCTGACTCTCGAACAAAAAAATAATTATGGAAATCGGTTCATACATATATTACTATATTACGCCGTTCTGAGGTAACAAACATTTAAAAAATAACAATCAAAAAACAGAATTAAGAACATCGTCCTTTTTGAAGTCGATTGAAAATTAAACATTACACCTACGATTTTCATAATCAAAGAAGAAGCGCCCTAAATTTTGGAAGTCGAAATTGTCATTATACTGATTTCTTAAAAACGAATTCTCATATCTCATAATTGACCGATTTCTTTAGATTGCAAATATTTTATCTAATAATTCTGCTACCTAAATTTACATAAGTACTTACGTACCTAAAAGACGAACGAACATAACAAGGTGGACTATTTCCAGATTTTTTTCTGAATACGAGCGTCTCGACGAGGACCCGCTGCGCAGGGCTTCTATTTCTGCCCTGAGGGACGCAGGGTACCTAACCCTTATCATAAGTTAACGTGACCGTACTCGCTAGTGACAGAGTAAACGATTTGTATGGAGAATAGTACAGCGCCCCCTAGCGGTTACTTTGTAGAACTACAATTCTCCATACAAATTGTTCACGCAGTCGCGAGCGAGTACTGTCACTATAAACTCATGGTAAGGGTACAGGTACTAAAGTGGATTGTCCCCATTTTGATTTCTCTATCTCTAATTTACAGGTAGTTTTTCATTGAATGCTAAATAAGAATTGGCCATTAAATACTAGTATACTTCACATTTAAGCTCAATAATCATTAACAGGAGTAATCATTATTACTTTCATGATATTAAAGTACTTACAAGTAATGATAAGAAAATTAAACTTTTAGTTTTAACAATGAATTAGGGCATACGAATTAGTTATTTATAACGTTAATAAGGGGCTACTGAATATTAGATCCAATGTCGTTAGGTTCATGTAATAATAAGTATAATATTAATATTAGCACTTTCGTTATTCTGTCAAGTAGGGGAATCCCAGCGCATTTAAACGTAGACGTACCTAATTACGCGTTTATTCGCGATTAGATAATGAGGTATTTTAATGAGTCATCGATCCGGCCCATCGATTGAGTTAATGCAATTTTATTTTAACCTTGAGAGATATGTATAGTATATTAACCACAGATAAGAGCATTGTACATCGTAATCAGTTTCATTCCTCAGTATTAAACAAACATTCAATTGGGCATCATTGAACCCCTCGTTTATTCACAAAAATAAATCTGTAGTGACTCGGAGGCGTCAAGAAAGTGTAATACAGTGAAAAAAGACTAAATACAAGTGCTATGGCTACTTCAACTACAAAACTCACTGCCACGTTCCAGAATTTCGACGACTGGTATTTTAGCATCCAATGTCTGCTAACCGTCCGCGAATTATGGGACGTTTGTACAAACGAAGTTAAATCAGAAGACGCAAATGAAAAGATAAAAGACCAGAAGGCAAGGGCCGAAATAGGTCAGGCTTGTGATGCCTCTGTGATCCCAATTATAAGGTCAGCAAAGACGGCGTACGAGATGATGCGCCGTCTGAGAGCGCAAGCGCATGGCGGGCTAAAGAAGAGGCTCAGCTTCATTAAAACGTTATTGTCAATCCGGTACAATGGCAATATGCATGAATACGTAAATAGAGTTTCCCTCACGCAGAAAGAGCTGCAGGGTATAGGAGCTCCAGTAGACGATGGATTCCTAGCGATGTACATGCTTGCGGGGCTGCCTGAAGGATTCGAGCATATTGTTACAAGGCTAGATAATCCAGATGTACAAATCACTTCGGAGATTGTAGTGAAGGAACTTCTAAAAGAAGGCGATGCTGTCCCCGGTACATCTGGTGCGCAACAAACGGTAAAGGATTTTTTTTATATCATCATTACTTACAACACGCATGCATACCTCATACGAAGTACTGTTTCTGTACGAATTGTGAACTTATTTCGGCGCTTGTGATTGTAAAATGTGACCTCTGTGAAATCCATTACCATCCGAGAAACCAAGATGCAATTATTCCGCGTTATTATCGTGTACCTATGTAGACACTGTGTTCGTACTTACCAAACCCTCGCTGCGCGTTATCTCACTTGGCCGGTTTTGTAACCTTTATTACTTCGAGTCACTATACGCTAATCGTTCTGTGTTTTTTAGTCACAACCGCCACAGCCTACTTGTGAAACATGCCTTCATACGTTCAAATCAATCAAAGGCCTGAAACGCCATGCGACGAACTCCAAATTGAAAGGAGGTTGTTCAACCCAGAATGGATGCGTAAGTAACAACCCACACTACTAAACTACTTTTTCCACCCTTGATTCTTGATCTCAATCATCTAATAACCCCTGTTAGATAGTTGTCCCCGTCCTCGATAATTGAAAAAAAATAAAAATGTGCGGTGCTAGGATCACGCCTGCGACACTTTTATCTATGCTTAACACACTTTTCCATTATAGTAAAGTAACATATAATTATTTTAATTGCGTATTGGTGATTACGGTTTTTTTGGTTTATTAATTTCATTTTTTAGGTTTTATTTTATAGTATATACTCGTATGATTATTTAAGATGCACGCCGTGTCCAGGGGGCCTGATGATGGTAGCCTTTATCACGCAATAAATAAGTGACAAAGCATATTTCACTCAAAAATTACACATGAAAGAGAATAATGGAAGAAATAAAACATGTCGCGCCGATTTATGCGCATGAACCCAAATAAATAGAATAAGGGCAAGGGAATGATGATGGCATTGTAAGGATTATTCATATATGAACTGTATCATAGTTGTTGTTCTACTTGGGTTGCAATTCGTCTTAATAATCCTATCATACGTACATACATACTTTATGTTTTTTGTTAAACGGCATTTAAGGCAAGTTATTTATTATAATGCAAAAAGTATAAAATTTGAATCAAGCAGTAACAAAACTTGGAGACTTCCTAACCGTCACTGTAACTTAGCTGATTCACAGCGTGTCGCCCCGGCATGGGACAAACAGACACCAGTTCGAATCCGCTCAGGGTCTACATTTTTGTATCTTAGTTTGTGATATACTTTTTATTATTTGGATTAGGAGGGTCCAGCGTCAGCGCCGCCGCCGAAACGGGCCAGACAAGCCGAGCAGCCTGTGCCGGGGCCGTCTGCAGCGCGCACTCCCACGAGGACGTCAACTGCGGCCCCGCCTTTAAAAGAGACTCATACAATTAGTAGGCTCTCTCCGTATCTGGACCCGTATGTATATCTTAACAGTTCCTATTAAATTACAAGTTAAAATTAAACCATTAATAGAAATATCAAAGTTTAAAGAAAAATTGAAAAGGAGCTACTTGGGAAGAGGCCGGCAATCGAACCCGGTACCTCTGGATTACCGGTCCAGCGCGTTACCCACTTCGCTACCCTAGCTCCAGGTAGACCTGAAGAATTTTTCCTTATGCCTTGTGTGTCGATTTTTGAAAAGGAGCTACCTGGTGGAAGAGACTGGGAAGGGTTCGATTCCCGGTCTCTTCCACCAGGTAGTTAGCTCCTTTTCAATTTTTCTTTAAGCTTTGATCTTTGTATTAATGGTAATTAAAAATCGACACACAAAGCATAAGGAAAAATTTAAAATAAAAAATTGTGGTGTACCCACATTAAACAAGTTCATTATTCCAAACAATTTATAAATATGGATTCTGTTGTCCGAAATAAATGCATTTTATTTTTATTTTATTTTTTTATATTATCGTGTTATTATTATTAATATCCTGATATTACTAGCATTGAAATTGCTGACAAAGCATGCTTAATGCGCTACTGTCAATTTAAATGTTTCGCAATATTTAAGTCACATTGCTTTTTCGTACCAATAAACATTATTTTACAAGTTGTTATTATTATTTAATGAGTCATGTTTTACTGTGCTGTTAGAATCAATGATTTTATTTATGCATATTGGGCGTGTTAGGCCACAACCGGTACCATATATTTATATTCGGAAGAAATAAGCGCATTGTTATCAATTAAAACAAATTGCGGTTTCATTCCTCAGTGTTATACAGATATTCCATTGGGAATCATTAAATTTATTGTGTTTATGTGTCACAAATAAATCTAGTAACTTCGAGACTTGAGGCGAGTGTAATACAGTAAATAAAATTAACTACAAAAACCGGCCAAGAGCATGTCGGGCCACGCTCAGTGTAGGGTTCCGTAGTTGCTTATCCTTCACAATAGACTTAAGTTACAGGAAAGATTTCAAGCTCTATAAAAAGGTCGTAAACGCCAAGGTAACTGTAATTACTTATTACCTTCTGGAAGTCAACTTACGTCCTTTTAAGAAAATTATGAAATTTTGCGATAACTCAAAAATGGCTTCACCGATTTTGTTCAATATAGTTTTCATTGAAAGTACTTATAAAGCCTCATTTTCATGAATTTTCCCATAATTTTTTGACCCGTGGTTGAAAAGTTAGAGGGGGGGGGGGGGCTATTTTTATTTTCGGAGCGAATATTTTCAAAACTGCTAACTTTATCAAAAAATAATGTTTGGAGACCCCTATTATTTTTAAACCTATTCAACGACACCCCACACACTAGTGTGGGAACGAAAAAAAAAAATCACCCCACTTTAGGTGTTCGAGAGGTACCTACCCGAAAAAATTTTTTTTTTTTTAGTTTTTATTGTACCGTTTTGTCGGCATGATACATACACATACTCATACCAAATTTCAGCTTTCTAGTACTAATGATCACGGACATGGCGAAACTATAAGGGTTCCTTGTTGACTACGGAACCCTAAAAATGAGACATTATACTTATGTTTCATAAATTTATAAAAAGTTAAAATTAGTTTACGGAATCACTTGGTACTTGACCGGACGTGACGGCATCCGACGTTACGTGGCGGTGTTCAACCGAGGCTTACTGGACGCGACGACACGACAGCCGAGCATCGCGAAGAGCCGGCCGGTCTTAATCGGTGTAAATTCTAATCAGTCAAATTCGCTTGGTCGCGCACCAACTCGGCCCGTTCAGTGGGAACCCTAATTAATTGTTGATTTAGTTCAACCAGTTATAGAAATAGCAATACGTACAAAATGGGTTAATCATATTGTAGAATTCGACTATCGCTCGGCATGTTTTCGATTGGCCACAACCACGACTGATCGTTGAAAACGAATTTAATATGTCAGTTATGGAAATGTCTATGGACCTCATTGCGACGTGGTTGGCGTAGTGGTCAAGCAGCTGCCTGCTGAACAGGTGGTCCTGGGTTCGAATCTCGGCTAAACCTATTAGAGCTTACTGTGGGACTAGACCGATTTGTGTGAGGTTGTCCGAAATTCATTTATTTTATTTTATTATTTATAATATTTAATTAACAATATAATACTTGGTTATTGGTTACACTTCCAACTTGATCTGTTTGCGTGTGTGCTATGGTGCTACAATATTAGCAAAACTGGTAAAACTAGTATTCTCATATAAGCATTAAATAAAAGGTCAAAGCTTAAAGAAAAATTGAAAAAGGAGCTACCTGGGGGAAGAGACCGGGAATCGAACCCGGTACCTCTGGATTGCCGGTCCAGCGCGTTAACCATTTCGCCACCCTAGCTCCAGGAAGATCTCTTCCCCCAGGTAGCTCCTTTTTAAATTTTTCTTTAAGCTTTGATCTTTGTATTTAATGCTTAAATAAAAATTGTAGTGTAGGTACCTACCCACATAAAAAATGAGACATATGTTTCATAAATTCAATGCAAGATTTGTTTATTTTTATTAATTTATTTTTTCTCTGTAATTAGTTACTTTAGATTAAGTTAAGTATTTATGTACCTTTTTGCCAACCAGTCCAATAATTGTAAAAATGCTGTTGCACATCTGTCATTGAGGTGCGGGCTAGAAGTGCTCCTAGTGTTTAGTGATATTTTTTACATGTAAAGCCTTGTACTTTGTTGGTGTGTCGGATAATAATAAATAAATAAATAAATAAATAAATTTATAGTATTGTCATACTTAAATAGGATTTCAAGATTTTGTACATATTTCTTATAAATATATGTAATAAAAATAATGTACCAACTTTTTTTAATATTGTTATTTGAAGGTGGACAATAAAAGTGTGTGTGACGGATAAGTCAGAGATCCAATCGTACAACAAAAAGAAAAAGCACGGCGGGGGCAAAGCCAATTACTTTACCATGGACCTGAGAGACAGGAGCGGCGTCATCCGCGCCGTCGCCTTCGAGGCCGAGGTGGACCGGTTCTACCATATGATCCAGGTAACAACAGTAACACACATCGCAAGGAGACTTAACATACTGGCGAGTTGCGGTCGAGTTGAAAGTGAGGAGAGCGTGCAACGAATTCGCCGCGAGCGCGCAACGGTTCCGTTGCAAGCGTACAGTGAGCTCGCCGAGTGTACTACACACTATCGCAAAGTATGAGTTTCTGCAGCGAAGTGCCTCTCCACACCATCATTTTCACCCAACCACGGTCAACTTCGTGAGTAGTGTGGAGCCGTTTTTTTTTTTATTGGGTTTTGAAGGCAGAGTTTCCCTCAGCAGAGCAAAGACTAACATCAGATTATTATTGTTTCTACCCTATTAAATATTGGTGTCTTTGGTCAAAAACGAAACGGGTTGAAATTAAGCAATATTTTTCAAATTAAGATATTCCCAACATTAACAGCCCAACTAGCAAAGTAGTGATAAAATAAAATGTTTTAACACTAAATAATGATATAAAAGTCATAAAATAGCAACTCGGAGCTGCTATGTTGTATATTGGCGACTAGTATCATCATTTAGCTGTATAATCTTATACAGCTATATCGTGATAAGAATTGATGACATAAACGTTTACTGGACTTCTTAATACGGCACATATAACACAGCTGCACAACAGTATCCCTAACTGTGATTTAGAGCAATTTGGTTGCATATCAGATATATACAGTGCCTGTATACAGCTAAGTAACTCTATTGTGGCTTTTAATGCGCTGCAATATCGCTGGTGATATATCAGTGCACTAATGGAGCTAACTCGAGATATATAAGAACATAACGCAGCTGATATGCGTCTAAAGTATCATATAATGGTGTTTCCTTAACACCAGCAGCATAAAGTTGTTTAAAGATCTACATTAACACTAAACAGTTGCAAATACACTTTTTAAGACCTTTTATATCATCAGTGACATATAAACATTATTGTTTGTTACTAATATAACGCTACATAAATATATATCAGCTGTTGTAACCTCATGTATAGGATCTTTATGATAGTCAAACCAGCGTCGAGAATTCGGAAGTTGGTTCCGTAGACACAAAAAATGAAATCTTAACAGAACCTTGTTCAGGATACCAAGATGACTTGTTTGCGACTGACAATTTTGATGACAATGGAGAAGATGAAAACATATTCTTCCACAGCCATTCAAATCTGTTGAGTTTTATGAAATTACTTCTGTTTGAAAAACAGTAATTGACCAAAAATATAACCACTTTCATTTCACGCAAATGAGTTGAACAATATTGAAGATACTTTATTTATTACCTAAAGGTAGGTACAGTAGGGGGTTTTACTAGTTTTATTAAGGAACCCTAAAGTGTTTGGTAATGGCGGTGGGAAACTGTAAATTTGTGATATATCGGTAACCAGAACACAATTTAGATACATATTGATGACTTTAAATAATTTGATATTGTAAATATTTTTTATTTAATTAAATATTCAATATTTAATAGGGGCATGAAAAAAACACAAATAATATGCTATTATTTCATCAATAAAATTTTGAGCGCATGATAAATTACCCGCTATGCACGTACCTAAAAGCAACTTGACACTACTTACTAACACAAAAATAGTTTGCTATTTTATTATACTTACAAAACTGTTAATTGTAAGGTCATTTTTTTTCATACAACTTTTTTTAAACATAGCACTCAGAATTTAGCACTAACGATATGCGACATAAAAGAATCCTTAATAACAATATAACAACAAACAGCTCTATAGCAGCATTGCTGTTACTTTCTTATCATAATTTAGTGATATAGTGATTCAAGCACCATTGGTGTAACGCTAAAGAGATTCATAAAACATTGTAGTATCATGGATATACATCAAAGTAGTGACGTGCGGTGCCAAAATACACATGATATATCATCAAATAGCTGTAAAACTGGGGCCACTTCCCAGTGATAGAGATGTTTCTATCACGGATATAAAACTGCGTCTGTCACTGATTTACAGCTAAATCTGGTTCAGTTTTGCTAGTTGGGAGCATACGTGATCACTGATCAAGGTTATCAAGTAAAAGGAAATAGATATTTATTTTCGAAAAATGTATTTCATACAGAGAAGATATTACCTAAACCAGAGATGATATAATGCTATTACCTAAACTTATTGTTCCTATTTTATATTTTCAGGTTGGCAAACATTACTACATCAGCCGTGGCCTAGTAAAGAAAACAAAGAAGAAGTACAAGCAGGTCAACAATGACAACGAAATAACGTTTTCCAACAACACATTAATCGCCGAGTGTATGGATGCGTGAAACACCATCCGTAACCTTACCATGAGTTTGTAGTGACGGTACTCGCCAGCGACTCCGTAAACGAGTTTTTTTTTTGTTGCTGATTCGAATAGCCCTTAGGCTGTTATCGTAAGTCGCTGTGTTGTGGTGGTAGGCTAGCGGCAGCATAAACTTCGGCACCATATAGCCGTCTCTGTATTGTGTGCCTGTCATGCCGCTGTCGTCTTCCCTCGTCCCTCTCAAGGTAGTAGTCTGCGTCATGGTTGACAGTAGGGTCGCCCTCTGCTTCTGTGTCTGAGATGACGTCATCTGGGTCTGTCAGTATATGTCTTGGTCTGCGGACTAGAAGTTGCCTAGCTAGTCGCAGACCTGTCCAGTCTGTCTCTGTTTGGGCAATGTCACGTAAACGTCCCGTCATTGCGTCTGCATTTGGGGGGGGGGGGGGTCAACCGTAAACGAGTTGTATGGAGAACTGTAGTTCTACAAAGTAACCGCTAGAGGGCGCTGTGTTATTCTCTGCACAAATCGTTTGCGCCGTGCCGTCGCTAGCGAGTACGGTCACGTCAACTCATGGTAAGTGTTAGGACGGAGACGTACTATTATAAAATGTACCTATACTTTTTTAAATTAAATTATGAAGTAACTGGGAAAAAACTTAGTTTTTTTTTAATATTCCATATTTAATGAAGAACTAACGTGTATATAATATTTCATTTTATTTAATCTAATTGATGGAAGTGATTGGAATGAATGAAATTAAAGCCTGTCCAGAAATATATGAGGATTGTCAAGAGGGCGCTATTTATATTCGAAATTCGACCGTCGTATAGTGCCATTCCGCTCACTCCAATATACTTTGACAGAAGATCGAGAGGGACGGCACTATTCGAAGTCGTCAAAGTTTCTGTTTTGTTTACATGACCGATGACGTCACTATCATAAGAGAAAATGGCGGACAGCGTTTTAAGCATTTCGAAATACAGATTAAAAACCATATTTTCAAATTCAATTGTTTCAGCCATCTTTCGCTTTTATGAATTGAAAAATATAAATTTAGGTTTTCTTTGCTAAATACTATACCTACAGGTAACCTACGGAATAAACATTAGTGTATTAGAATTTGACACGAGTCAACTAACCTATTTTGCAACCTATCACAACCGCACTATAATGAATCATTATTAATGATGAGTTAGTAGACATTTTAGTTTAAATTGCCAGTTCCTATGGTTACCTCATTCAAACTTAATTATCATTTAATGGAATGCATTCTTTTCTTGACTGTTTTTGGTGTATAAATTTATGAACATTTTTTTAATGTGGGTACATCACAATTTTTTATTTAAGCCTTAAATACAAAGATCAAGGCTTTTCCGCGGTAGCTCCTTTTTCAATTGTTCTTTAAGCTTTGATCTTTGTATTAAAGTTAACTATTACCTTCAAAGGGAGACCTCAGTTTACGCCTGTTTTCTTGATTTAAGTCGCGCCTTTGATTTAGTCAACTACAAAGTGCTGTGGAATAAATTACTGAGGGCAGGTGTCCAACGTAGTATGGTGGAGTTGCTCAGGTTTTGGTACGGTAACCAAACTAATAGTGTCAGATGGGGCGACTCGCAATCTAGTGAATATAGACTAGAGTGCGGAGTCCGCCAGGGAGGGCTGACCTCTCCGGACCTGTTCAATATCTATGTCAATGACCTGATCGAGGAACTGAGGGGAACTCGTGTCGGCTGCCATATTGATGGCGTCTGTTATAATAATCTAAGTTATGCAGATGACATGGTTCTACTCAGTCCATCGGTCAGTGCCATGCGTGAGCTTTTAGCGGTATGTGAAAAGTTTGCCTTGAAAAATGGTATGAAGTACAATATCGCTAAAACAGAAATGCTCGTATTTAGGTATTGTAAGGGTCCGGATAGGGTGCCACCGGTGTTTTTGAATGGCGAGTCAGTTCGGGTTGTAAAGCAATTCAAATACCTGGGCCATATTCTATGTGACGATATGCGAGATGACTTGGACATCGAGCGTGAACGAAGGGCCCTCGCTGTACGTAGCAACATGCTAGCACGTAGATTTGCAAAGTGCTCTGAGGATGTTAAGGTTGTTCTGTTTAGAGCGTACTGCCAAAGTTTTTACACCTGTCAACTATGGACTAAATATACACGAAAAACCTATAATATCCTCAGGGTACAGTATAACGATGCTTTACGTATTCTTTTAAAGCAACCCAGATGTTGTAGTGCCTCAGCAATGTTTGCGGAAGCCAGGGTACCTGACTTCTTTGCCATTATGAGGAGTAGGATAGCGTCGTTCTGGCAAAGAATTAAAGTTTCAAATAATGAGCTTCTTACTGCTGTTAATGGTAATATTTATAAAAATGTTATTTTCACGCACTGGTTGTCTGTTCATCGGCAGCCGAACCGTAAATAGTTTTTTACTTTTTATTTATACACTGTTTTAAATCCTAATTTACTAATTTCATTATAGCTTTTTTTTTTCAAATCTTTAAATTTTAATTTTAAATTTTAAATTTTAATTTTAATTTGATTGCAAATTATTTCTATTTATATTGTCCATTATTTTTATTTTTATTTTATTATGTCCTCATGTATACAACGTTTTATTTAGTATTAAGGACCATTAATGGTGTTTTTTGTAAATGGGATAATATTTTGTTTTTTTTTATTTTTTTTATTTATCTAAATGTACGATTCTATCAATAAATCAGGGACAGAATTATATAATAATATTTATTTATTGCATCCAAGTACTTATAACTAGGTACAGGTACAGGGACCCTGTCAGGGTGTAGCAAAAGGTTAACATTTTGGTATGTAGTCTGGTTTACCAAACTTAATATTGCTTAATATAAACTTAATACTAGTAATGACAACATTCAATGTTACTTTTACATTTCAAATTTTAAACAAGCATCTTTTACTTATATACATTGCATAAGTTAGGTACAGACAATTTGTACCTACATAGTATTTAAATATTTTTCTCGTCCATGAATTCCGTAATTGAGTAGTAGCACTTATCTATAAGTGTTCGTTTTAGATTGCTTATAAAGCATGAGTCTTTTAGTGTGTTTTTTATTTTAGGAGGGATTTTATTATATATTTTAATTGCTCTGTAGTATGGTCCATTTTTGTATATTTCTAGTTTGGGTTCCGGGAGTTCAAGATTTTGTCGGCGTAGAGTGTTTTGATTGAATTTAAAGAGATGCAAATTTTTTCGTACAAACGTGGCAATTTCTAGGATATAGAGGGAGGGAAGAGTTAATAGTTTCAGGTTTTTGAATTCAGGTTATATGCCTGAAATAAACAATATTCTATTCTATTCTATTCTATTCTATTCTATTAAAGGCTTAAGGTGGTTGCAGAGGAAACAAAACTAGACATTCCACGCTAGATGGCGCTGGGAAGCAAGATTTGTAGTTTTTGTGTATTATTTCGTATGTTACTTGAGTTTGAAGTAAAATTTGTGTATTGGCGAGTCCGCGTATTTGTCTTTTATTCATGTAGTATTAGTAGCACTACGTCATACATTGTATTATTCTCCCGTGTATTAGCAATTTGTGAAAAATCAGCAAGTACTCACACTAATAGACACTAATTGTGAGTGTGTGCGGGTGATTCATTCATTAAAGGGTCGCGTATCATCTGTCAGTTTGATATAGCTGGGTTGATAATGCACGCTGTTGTATGGGAACCTTGCACTTTGTGACTATGCGCTGAAACTTGGCACAGTTGATCCTTACGTGGTCTTGAGTGAATTCAGACCGGTAGACGTAGAGAACCACCGCGCGTTTAGTGGGGGGGAGGGGGGGAAGTTCGACGCTGCCGCGCTTTAATTAATGCAACATTTCTCTAAAACTATACATAATATGGCATGTGATATATCATTTTCGGATAAATTAAGGATGAGGAATCTATTTTTTGGACAAAAATAATGCACTTTCTAACTAAAAAAAATTTAAAAAGTAGAAAAAACTGAAAAACGTTATAGGTGTTTTTTTATATAGTTGCCAATTATTTTAAAAGTATAACAGTAATATCAAAACAAAAAATATAATCGTAAAGTTAAACTTATGTAGTTTTTAAAAATATATAGTTTATTATATATATCAGTTGATCCATGGGAGATAATAAATAATATCAAGCGTAAGTCAGGGCGATCTCAATGCATGATCGTCCGTGAAGTAGGGTTTAGGTACTGTGTTAAGCAACATTTCTCTAAAACTATACATAATAGGGCGTGTGATTTATAATTTTCGGTTAAATGAAGGATCTATTTTTTTAACAAAAATAATGCACTTTTTAACAAAACATATATTAAAAAGTGGGCTAAACTGAAAAATGATATTTGTGTTTTTTACATACTTTCCAATCATTTTAAAAGTATAACAGAAATCTCAAAACAAATAATATAAACATAAAGTTAAACTTATTTAGTTTCTAAAAATATATAGTTTATTATATACATCTGTTGATACATGGGAGATAATAAATAATATTGAGCGTAGGTCAGGGTGATCTCAATGCATGATCGTCCGTGACGTAGGGTTTAGTTAATGTTTTAGACACACAAAAAGTGCATATATTGTATTGTTTATGTCTCTAAGTATTTTAAATGAAACTACGCCATTGAAATTAATTTACTGCAAGTCTGTCCATGTAGGCTCCCAGTTGTTGTTGACCTTCGTCCAACCCCAAGTAGTTACCCCAAGTGCGTGATAACTGACACCCAAACGCCCACCTCTTGATAAATGCTGATACAAAGTGGCTTTGGTCGGTGGGATGTGTTCTATCTGCTGGTCTATCTTGGTAAATATATATATATGGGGCTCATTCACTGAAGTACATGAAGCTGATCTGAAATAATAAGTATGATATACAATATTCTTTTTTAAGTTTTGAGATCCTATTATTCTATTATATCAGTTTCAAAAGCAGAAAAACTGACCTATCATATGATGTTAAGACCTATTTTTCGATGGAAGCCATTACCTCCTCAATGCATCGTTTGATCAATAACTCGAAACCTACAGTAGGTCAGGAAAGGCTTCCATGCTTGAAAAGCACTTCTCTTTCCTTTACCATTGAACCAAGATCGGTATCTTTCTTTTCTTATCGGCAAGAGTATTAAGATACCCTCTTTCACGCATTCACAGGATGTGATACGGTATCTTGGTTCAATGGTAAAGGAAAGAGAAGTGCTTTTGAAGCTTGGGACGCCTTTCCTCCATGACTTCTTTCTTCTTCGTTGGTTTCACTCTCGGCAGAGTGGTCGTGGTCATGACGTCATGATGATGCATCATTTCAGATATTGGTGATAGGCTTCACAACACGTCGCCATTCTTACCTGATAGCCGTCTTCGTGCATTCGTGTAGTAACGATGATGCATTTATTGCAGCTTTTATTTAGTTTGTCCATAACATAGGTGATCTTCTTCGTGGCCTGGTAACCCTCAACCTTTCCGTGGACCAGAAGCGCTCAATAGCCTCCGCCCCCCGGCGGCATACGTGGCCAAAGAAGGTGGTACGATACTGTACTAAAGACGATAAACTCTGCTTGATGCCAAGTTTTCGAAGTATAGAATCGCTGGTACGGAATTCAGTCCATAATACTCCAAGCATTCTCGTCCAACACCACATCTCTAGGGCGTCTATCTTCTTCTCCTCAACTTCCTGCAGGGTCGACGTTTCTGCGGCGTACAGGAATATGGGGAATTTTTTTGCGTCTTCGTGTTGGTTGCGATTCCTTCATATAGTATAAATATGTAATTTGTTTATTGTTAAAGTGCAATAAAAAAATCTTATCTATCTTATACATACGAGGGCTGCCTTTTAAGTTCTGTCGTTTGCAAACCTCCCGTGATTGCATAAAAAAAGAACTAGTGTCATCTTAAAATATTTGAATTTAGAATTCGAAAACAAAAGAATGACTCGAAATCGGCCCATCCGTTTTAGTACAGCGTTCGTTCAAAGTTGACAAGTCAGTTGTGAAAATGGAAATTTCGAAGGAAAATTTACGTGCGATAATTTTTTACAACTTCAAAAGGGGCTTAACGCGACTTCAGTGCTTCGAAGAGTTGACTACGGTTTTCAATGATAAAGCACCATGCCTCCGGACTGTGGAACGCTGGTATTTAGAATTTCAACGTGGTTGCTCTAGTCTTGGTGATAGACATCGTGAAGGTCGACCAAAAACAGCCGTAACCCAGGAGAACATTGATGCTGTACGGCAACTGATCGTCGAAGATCGCCATGCGACATACCGTGAGATAGAAGCTTCCTTAAGTATTTCAGGGACCAGTGTTCACAGTATTTTGCATGATCACTTAGGCGTAAAAAAGTTGATCTCACGCTGGATACCACATTTACTCAGTGAAGACCAAAAAACGGCTGGCGTTCGATGGTGTCGCAAAACTCTGCGGCAATTCAACCGAGGAAACTCGAAACATGTTTACGAAATTATCAGTGGTGACGAATCTTGGATATATGCCTACGATCCCGATTCTAAACAGCAGTCGACTGTTTGGGTGTTCCAAGATGAGCCAAAACCGACCAAAGTAATACGCTCACGGAGCACTTCGAAAAAAATGGTCGCCACGTTTGTGGCGAAAAGTGGCCACGTTGCCACCATCGTGCTCGAGGATCGTAAAACGGTTAGTGCTGACTGGTATACCACTGTCTGTTTACCAGAAGTCATCGGCGAGTTTCGAAAAAATAACCCAAGACGTCATATAAGACTGCACCACGATAATGCGAGCTCACACACCGCCCGGCAAACAATTGCGTTTTTAAAAAAGCAAAACGTCGAAATTCTGGAACACCCGCCGTACAGTCCAGACTTAGCCCTAACGATTTTTTTACATTTCCAAAAATCAAGCAACGACTTCGTGGTCAACGGTACCAGACGCCTGAAGAAGCAGTTGAGGCATACAAAACGGCCATTTTGGAGACCCCGACTTCGGACTGGAATAAGTGTTTCGAAAACTGGTTCGATCGAATGAAAAAGTGTATTACATATCACGGTGATTACTTTGAAAAACAATAAATACCATTTAACACTTAAATTGCCCTCGTATACCTATTCCAGACCTAACTGTAGGTTTCGAGTCAGCAATCGAGGGCCGTATTGCGGAGGTAATAGCTGTTATCACAAAATATGTCGTAACATTATATGATAGGTCAGTTTTTCTGCTTGTGAAAATAATAAATATACTTAATAGGATCTCAAAACTTAAACCAGAATATTGTATATCATAATTATTATTTCAGATCAGCTTCGCGTACGTCAGTGAATAAGTGCCGTATAGCCCACTTTTAATATCTTTTTTGTTAAAAAAGTGCATTATTTTTGTTAAAAAAAAATAGATTCATCATCCTTCATTTAACCGAATATTATAAATCACATCCCTATTATGTATAGTTTTAGAGAAATGTTGCTTAACACAGTACCTAAACCCTACTTCACGGACGATCATGCATTGAGATCGCCCTGACTTACGCTTGATATTATTTATTATCTCCCATGTATCAACAGATATATATATAATAAACTATATATTTTTAGAAACTACATAAGTTTAGCTTTACGTTCATATTTTTTTTTTGAGATTTCTGTTATACTTTTAAAATGATTGGAAATTATGTAAAAAACACAAATGTCATTTTTCAGTTTAGCCCACTTTTTAGTACGTTTTTTGTTAAAAAAGTGCATTATTTTTGTTAAAAAAATAGATTTCTCATCCTTCATTTAACCGAAAATTATAAATCACATGCCATATTATGTATAGTTTTAGAGAAATGTTGCTTAACACAGTACCTAAACCCTACTTCACGGACGATCATGCATTGAGATCGCCCTGACTTACGCTTGATATTATTTATTATCTCCCTTGTATGAACAGATATATATAATAAGCTATATATTTTTAGAAACAACATAAGTTTAACTTTATGACTATATTTTTTGTTTTGATATTACTGTTATACTTTTAAAATAATTGGCAACTATATAAAAAAACACCTATAACGTTTATCAGTTTTTTCTATTTTTTAAATTTTTTTTAGTTAGAAAGTGCATTATTTTTGTCCAAAAAATAGATTCCTCATCCTTAATTTATCCGAAAATGATATATCACATGCCATATTATGTATATTTTTAGAGAAATGTTGCATTAATTAAAGCGCGGCAGCGTCGAACTTCCCCCCCTCCCCCCCACTAAACGCGCGGTGTCTATCGACGTCTACCGGTCTGAATTCACTCAAGACCACCTAAGCACAGTATATATAGGCTAAAGCAGTATGGAAACTGCGAACAAACGGTCGAAACAGCGCACACACACAGACGCAAGCGTTTACGAGGCGAATAAGCGTACATAGCAGTGCTCTCAGTCGCGCGTGGCGCATCGAGACGAGCGGTCATTGTTTGTGATTATTGCGTGTTGCGTGCGCTGTCCGCGATTTTTTAAAGATGCCACGAGTTTATTGCGTTGTATACGGCTGCTTGAACTCTGCTTCCTTAAAACCGGAGCTTTAATTTTTTAAACTTCCTGCTGATATTGAAAGGTAAGAATGCTTTATTATCACTACATACATAGTATAAAACAAAGTCGCTTCCTGTATGTCTGTTCCTATATATATGCTTAGATCTTTAAAACTACGCAACGGATTTTGATGCGGTTTTTATTAATAGATAGAGTGATTCAAGAGAAAGGTTGATATGTATAATACATGCATAATTTATCAGCATTGCCCCCGAGCGGAGCCTAACGGGTTGCTAGTTAATAAATAAAATGCATTTCCTTTTAAATAAATCGTTTGGTTGTTTATGTGATATTTGGTGTAAATTTTTAGGGTTCCCTACCCATAAGGTAAAAACGGGACCATTACTTAATAAACCTCCGCTGTCCGTCTGTTACCAGGTTGTAAGTATCTCATGAACCGTGATAGCTAAACAGCTTGATTATTTTGCAGATGATGTATTTTTATTGCCGCTTTAACAACAAATAGTAAAAACAGAATAACAACAATATTTAAGGGGCTCCCATATATCAAACGTGATGGGTTGCGTTAACTTTGCACCTCATTTGTATCCGGCGCCATACCCGGCCAGTTAAGATGGGATACCTAAGTGTTTGTACTGAACCTTCGGTGCGCGAGTCCGATAAGCACTTTGCCGGTTTTTAAGCACGCGTGTTTGTAATGGTGAAAAATAATTAAATAAGAATTGATAGCTAGCTAGCTAGCTTTCATCGTTATTAAACTTGTATCAATTTATTGTATTTAAGTTAGTTCGTGGGGTAGCGTCCAGGAAAACAACGGTTGGCGATGGTGACAAACACTATAATTCTTATAAAAGTCACAGCACAGTTTTATATGGGGAAATAATAATAACACCACATACAGGCAGACTATGAGAAAAGCTAGACACGCGAGTGATTTCGTTCGAGTAGTGCGCGCGAACGTTGTATTATCGAATGTTCGGGAGTCGGGGTCGGGACCGGCCGACGCGACGGTGCTGCGTGCCGGCGCCGCCGCATGTGCCGCCCGCTCTCCCCCTAACCCCTCGGCTGTCCGTGGATTACGTGCGTAAACACGTCGAATACCTACTGCGTGTGCTATTGTATATATGTATAAGTATTAATATTGTAAAGGATGACATTTAAACCATTGAAACCAATATAAAAATTGATAACAATATTTACCTAATATAAACATTGTGATGTGTATCCACATTAAAAAAAAGTCAAGTGCAAGTGAGACTCGCGCACCGAGGGTTCCGTACAAAAACTTCCCATCTTAACTGCCCAACAATAAATGTAAATAAAAAGTAAAATACAATAAAGTCATTACAAAATCTAAGTACATTATAAAAATTCTAACCTAGGGTGTCGCCGGCAGCGGGTGACAACCCTAGCGCGTAGGTATTTATCTTCAAAGAAGGCCTTAGTTTCCATACTGCTTTAGCCTATATATATACTGTGACCTAAGGATCATCTGTGTCAAGTTTCAGCGCATAGTCACAAAGTGCAAGGTGTCGTGCACTAACACCTACTACTACTACTATTTCGACCGTTTTGCAAATGTCGACACTGACGTTACCGCCCCTCCCACCTCCCTTCTCACCTTCCAAACTTCGGAAAGTTTGAGACAATTTTATTCGCGCGGACTGGCTATTGCTTTAAGTCGATCGTTTAAAAAGTGTATGCATTGTTTCCGCGGGTTTCCCCTCCACTTCCATGTCCCCTTCTAGTCTAGTATCTATGTAGTTTGTGATTCACTGTTAATCTGACAGCAAAATTGCCGAGGCTGAGCGTGAGCGTGAGGTGAAAAATAGTTTTCGTGTTTAACAAGTTCATTATTCCAAAAAAGTTTTATTATCGCGTTATTATTATTAATATCGTGATTAATGCGCTACTACTGTCAATTCAAATGTTTCGCAATATTTAAGTAACATTGCTTTTTCGTACCAATACTACCAATAAACATTATTTTACAAGATGTTATTACTATTTAATTAATTCATTTTTTACTGTACTGTTAGTATCAATGATTTAATTTATGCATATTGGGCGCGTTAGGCCACAACCGGTACCACATATTTATATTCGGAAGAGATAAGCGCATTGTTATCAATTACAACAAATTAAGGTTTCATTCCTCAGTGTTATACAGATATTCCATTGGGAATCATTAAATTTATTGTGTTTATGTGTCACAAATAAATCTAGTAACTTCGAGACGTGAGGCAAGTGTAATACAGTAAATAAAATTAACTACAAAAAGTGCCATGGATACTTCAATGTCTAACTCCATCACATTCGACAAGCTCACTGGTACGTTCCAGAATTTCGAGAACTGGATATTTAGCATTCAGTGTCTGCTAATCGAACAAGATTTATGGGACGTTTGTACAAAAGAAGTTAATGCGGAAGACGCGAATGAAAAGAAAAACGACGCGAAGGCATGGGCCAAAATTGGAAGTGCTTGTGATGCCTCTGTGATTCCAATTATAAGGTCGGCAAAGACGGCGTACGAGATGATGCGCCGTCTGAGAGCGCACGCGCATGGCGGGCTAAAGAAGAGGCTCGGCCTCATTAAAACGTTGTTGTCAATCCGGTACAATAGCAATATGCAAGAATACGTAAATAAAGTGCTCGCCGCGAAGGAAGAGCTGCACGGTATAGGAGCTCCAGTAGACGATGGATTCCTAGCCATGTACATGCTTGCGGGACTGCCTGAAGGATTCGAGCATATTGTTACAAGGCTAGATGATCCAGATGTACAAATAACTTTGGAGATTGTAGTGAAAGAACTTCTAAAAGAAGGCGATCGTGCTGTCCCTGGTACATCTGGTTCACAACAAACCATGGTAATATTTTTATAATACCTACCAATTTGACGACGCGTTTGGCTCGGTTTGTAGACACCTGCCTACTGAGTCGGCGGTCCTGGGTTCGAATCCCGGCCGGGGCAAATATTTGTGCAAAATATTTGTTCTTGGGTCATGGATGTTATCTATATATTATTATGTATTTATATATTATGTATATCGTCGTCTAGTACCCATAGTACAAGCTTTGCTTAGTTTGGGACTAGGTTGATTTGTGTAAGATTGTCCCTTAATATTTATTTATTTATTTATTTATTTATTTATAATTATTATGTTACTTGTAAGACAAAGTAAAATTTCATAGAATGTACCTTAACTTTTTCTGGAGTGTTTTTATCATATTAATACTCAAATAATAGGGTGAGTAGGTATTGACGGATAGTGATAAGAAGCCGGCAACCCCTTTTCATGGCTAGGCATGAATAGTACTTTTCTCAAACATATGCAATGAAACAAAAAACAACCACTCAAAAAATATAATCCAGCCGTTTAGCCCGTTCATGAAAACAGACACCATGTTTTAAAAAAATGTACTTGACGGCCTAGGTCTTCAATTTTGTATGAAATTCCTTTCCTCTCGAGTTGTTCCGCTCGAAAAGTGATAGGTACTTCGAAAGCCTGTTATAACGCACGTTATGACGCCATTTCATTGCATGTTTGAGAAAAGTATTTTATGTTCCCTAGTGTTATGTGACTAAAATGTGTCGCTGCGAGAGAATAACTCTCACTTGTTTTTTTGTTTTAGTCTCAATCTCAACAGCCTGATTATACTTGTGAAAAGTGCCGTAAAACATTTAAATCATCCAAAGGCTTGAAACACCATACAACCAGATCCAAAGGAAATTGTCTTAGCGACGATGCACAAATAAGCGGGACTAGTGCGGAAAACGGAACCGATAACCATGCACAAGTAAGTACCACCCCACTCACTCCACTTCTTTATAAAAAAAACACTTCACCGAATACTTCAGCTATAACAACAAATGCATAAAACAGAGTAAAATAAATATTTAAGTTGTGGTCCGATACAACAAACGTGACTTGGCCAGGTTTTTTAAGCTACAGGGCTAGACTATTCCGACCTATAAACAATTTTTTTTTTGTACGTTTTATCCCTTGCCCACTGTGGAGTGTCTGGCATGCTTTAAGACGCTTGCGTGTCGGCGCATGGCACAAGACACCCATGCAAATTCCTTCAGGGTCTACATTTTCTTCACTGTACTGTGTACCGTCGTTTAGTGCCCATAAATAACCCATAACAAAGCCTATACGAAGAAAAGCATATAGCTTACAGTGGGACTAGATCGTTTAGTGAGATTGTACGAAATTTATTGATTAAAGAAAAAAACTGTTTATTAGTCCTGTCTGATGAGGCACAGGTGGTTTTACTGGTACGTCTAATGCGACTCATAGCCAGTGTCGAAAGATGGCTGCACATTGCATCGGGACTCTGAACCTGTAAAGTATTTATTTGTGATTAGGAAGGTGCAGCGTCACCGTCGTCACCAAAAAGGGTAAAACGAACCGAGCAGCCTGTGCCGCAACCGTCTCCGGCTCCGCTCCTCCGGGCTCCGCCGCCTCGCGGCACGCCGGCGGCGCCTCCATCTTTACAACAAACTCATACAATTAGAAGTCTGCGGCCGTATATGGACCAGTATGTATCTTAACAATTTCTAAATGTTTACCAAGAGAGGATTCGAACCTGCGTCTCCAACGGCTTTCCGGGTCAACACGGGCGTCCTACCAACTGGACCACCGAACCAGATGTCAGAGCCATTGAATTTTCAATGGCTCTGACATCTGGTTTGGTTCGAATCCTGTCTGAACCATTCAATTTTTTCAATTTTTCGCTTCTTTGTTAACATTTGGTTTACATTTCCGTTTACAAATGTAAAACAAATGTTTTACTAAAAAAAAAAAACAGTTTCTTATAAATTACTAGTTTAAATTATACTCCACAAAATCCTAGAAGACTGATAGAGCGAATTCATAAATCATTAATCTTTAATATTTTTTAACGGTGCTCAAGTTTGCTAGCTAGTATGATATTAATTAGGCCTGGGCGCTTTTTCCTTGTAACCGTTTTTATAAAGAAACGGAAAAACCGTTTTTTAGTAGAACTGAAAACGGTTGTTAATAAAACTGTAACAATGATACAGTGCCAGCGGTACGCATACTAATACTTACATGAAAAACACTCGATTCTTAGTCGTAAGACTGGTTACATTTCTGCGAAACTCGAAAAAGAATAATGTGTCTCAAAATCGCTGTCGCGCCATTTCAGCAACCGGGCTATAGCAAAAAAACGGTTACTTATAAAACGGTTACGTTTCGTTTTACAGAAAACTCGAAATGACCAAGCTCTAATATTTATTAAAATATTGATCCCATATATTTAAGCCTTCTATCGGACACTTTTTTAAATATATTCTCCAATGATTATTTCCATTTTTTTTTGTTTCATTATTTTTCTTTTTATTCGTATATATCCCTTTTTTTAATTTTTGTATGTCCGTTTGCTAGGTGGCAAAGGCCTCCTCCAATCTTCTCCATTCTGGCCTTTCTATGGCCACTCTACCCTATGTTATTCCCGCGACCTGTCTTATGTCGTCATCCCACCGTCGCAGTGGTCTACCTCTCTTCCTTTTTAGGGTTCCGTACCCAAAGTGTAAAAACGGGACCCTATTACTGAGACTTCGCTGTCCGTCCGTCGGTCCGTCCGTCCGTCTGTCACCAGGCTGTATCTCAACAACGGTGCTAGCTATCACCGTTGAAATTTTCACAGATGATGTATTTCTATTGCCGCTATAACAACAAATACTATAAATAAAATAAAATAAATATTTAATATCCATACAACAAACTTGTTATTGATTATATATATGTATAGGTACGGAACCCTTCATGCGCGAGTCGGGCTCGCACTTGCCCAATTTTTCCATCCCTTGGGTACCATTGCGTGACTATTTTGCTCCATTTGTCTTTTCCTCCCATATCCCATAATCCCATAGTTCATTAAATTAGAATACGGTATTTGACTATAGTGAATATAAATTGTGGCATTGAAACCGCTAAACACACGTTAAAACATTTTGGCATTATACTATTTTTATTGTACAACAACTAAAAAGAAGATATGTTTTGACTACTGCTTTTTATGACGGCACTTGCCTGTATCATCATAGAAGCTTCATACTAACAGATAGTCTTTTACATTTCATAAAGAGTAGCTGATATGAGCTGTTATCAAATACCGTATTAAGTTTTAAATAAAAAAAATCAATTTTTAGGTGGACAATAAAAGCGCGTGTGATGAAGAAGTCGCCGATCAAGTCGTGGCAGAATAAAAAGGACAAGGGCCACTACTTTACTGTGGACTTGAGAGACGGGAGCGGCGTAATACGCGCTGTTGCCTTTCGGGAAGAAGTGGACCGGTTCTACGAGAGGTTCCAGGTATTGACGACGCGATTGGTGCAGTTTGTAGACACCTGCCTGCTGAGCCGGCGGTCCCGGGTTCGAATCCTAGCCAGGGCAAATATTTGTGTAATAAACTCGAATATTTGTGCTTGGGTTATTGTTGTTCTCTGTATTTAAGTATGTATTTATCTATATACGTATATCGTCGTCTTGTACCCATAACACAAGCTTTCTTGAGCTTAATTTGGGATTAGGTCGATCTGTGTGAGGTTGTCCGATACGATACAATACAACAATACTGTATTGCACACCAACAAGTAAAAATATTACATGAGAAATCTTAAATTAGACAATGGTAGACTATAAGCGGTCTTATCGCTGAAGAGCGATCTCTTCCAGACTTTGTGTAGCGGAGAAAACTAAATACTTTTATTATTTATTATTATTATTTATTCATTTATTGTTGTGTGGTGACTCAGGGCCGGCGGCAGACTGGCTGTCAATTGCGTCGTCACGTACATGCAGACCTATTTATTGTTGGAGTTACAGGTTAGGGTTAGGTGGGCACAGTTAACACAAGAGAGAACACAGTTGATTAACTCAGTTAAGCGTTATTCCGTTAATCAGGTTAACTTCCGTTAATCTTCAACGCGTTAATTTACAGTTCAACCGTCCTGCTTTTGGTGCGTAGGTATAGCCTAGCAAGCGTCGGTCCGGTCCAGGGATAGTGGCGCTACAAACAGATTTTAGAAACAGATTCATATGGCAATAATGTGCATACGTTATATTTGCATTATTAAAAAAGTCAGTCAAGGATTTGTCATTATCAAAATTCAAAACATTGTTTACCGGAATGCTGCTCAATCCTTCGTTCTTATATCTATATATTACAATATAAATGCAAGTGTCCTGACTGACTGACTGACTCATCAACGCAGAGCCGAAACTACAAATGCTAGAGAGTAGAAATTTGCACAGTAGGTTGCATTTATAAAGTGTACTAGTGATAAGAAGCAATTTTGAAAAATTCAACCCCTAAGGGGGTTAAAAAGGGGATGAAAGGTTGTATGGGGTACAAGTTTTTTTTTATGTTCTTGAAACTTCGTAAAAATGTATTAAAATAAAATAAAAGAAAACTGATTTCAGCGTTTTCGAGTCCGCGTAATTGTCTTTTATTCATGTAGTATTAGTAGCACGTCATACATTGTATTATTCTCCCGTGTATTAGCAAAAGCATTTATAAGAATAAAAAAAATAAATTAATTGATCGATATTAAAAATTCAACCTCTGAAGGGGGTTAAAAGGGGGATGAAAGTTTGTCTTGGGGTTCAAATTTAATTTTAGGCTAGGAACTTGAAACTTCGTAAAAAGGTATTAAATAAAATAAAACTAATTTCAGCGTTTTTGAAAATTCACCCCCAAAAGGGTTAAAAAGGGGTTGAAAGTTTGTATGAAGATCAAATATTTTTTTGAGTGCGGGACTTGAAACTTTATATAAAAGCATATTATTAAAATACAAGAAAAGTCGTCTCAGCGTTTTTGAAAATTCAGCCCCGAAGGTGGTGAAAAAGGGGTTGAAAATTTGTATGTAGAACAAACGTTTTTATGAGTGCGGTACTTGAGACTTTGTGTAAAGGCATTATTATTCGAATCAAAGAATTTATAAACGTCGTTCTTAAACTCATCAAATTTAGTAAAGCTATTCGTTCGTAGATGTGCCTGATTTAATGATACCGCGTAATTAGAGTGAATTGGCCGAAAAAAAGTAAAAAAGGCCAAGAGCGAGTCGGACTCGCGTACGAAGGGTTCGTTACTATTTCGTAAAAAAATGCAAAAAAAAAGCACGTATAGCAATTTCAACATTACTTAGATCTGAAAATAATAAAGATGTAAAATTTTCAAGATAAAGCCTCCACGCGGACGAAGTCGCGGGCAACAGCTAGTCGCAAAATAAACTCTGAATCCTATTGAAAAAACTTGACTTTCATCACTGTGGATAGTTTTGGCTTTTAATGCAAAAATACTTGAAATTTTTGGAATATTTAGTCCTGTTTCCTCTTTGATTACATCAGTGTAAGTCAGTTACCAAAAATTTGTCGGTATTTCTCCGCTACCTGTGGTCCAGCGCGTTAACCACTTCGCAACCCCAACTCCCAAGCAACCTACCGAATTTTTCTTTATGCGTTGTGTGACGATCTTTGCATTGTTTATTTGAAAGGTTTTACACCTTACCGACCTCTTGTGAATACGTTAATATCAACACCACTTTACAGCAGTTTTTTTCTGAAGAGGCATTATTTTTCCAGGTTGGTGGACATTACTACATCAGCAATGCCCAAGTGAAGAAATCCAAGCTGAAGTACAAGGATCTCAACAACGACTATGAGCTAACTCTCAACTTGAACTCGGTAGTAGCCGAGTGTATGGATTCTTAAAATTTCACCATCCGGGGGATAAAAGTAGACGTGTCATACAAATTATTAAACTATTTTTTTATTACTTTATGTATACTTTTATAAAATTCTAGATTTATATTGAAAATGCATTTTCTATTGAGAGGGGTCATGATCTTAGGAAAAATCTTGATAGTGTGATGCAGGATCGTCATTTGTTTTGTATGGGCGCGGCGCCGTGCCAGCCTGGTGCCATCTGTTTTCATAATTTCCTTTGTCCTCGCACCACGGCTGGACGGAATTTAACCAATTTTGGTGCGGGGATAGCTCGACGTCCAAAGATGGTGATAGGATACTTTTTTGCCTGACTACAATAAAGAAAAACAAAATACGCGTACGAAATCGCGGGTACCTCCTAGTGTACCTATAAGTGGGACACAATTTTGCGTGGAAAGGGAGTAGAAAAGGGTTGGAAGGTGCGGTTAAGGTGCGAGCGGAGAGTGCTGAATTATCTGAAGCGCCGAATTAGCGAGACTACTGCAATAATAATTCATAACAATAGAAGTAATAATTCATAATCATAGAATAGTGGAGAAAACGTGTCGTGAAGTCCTACTATAACGATTTAAACATAAACTTTTGTGAGATTCCGACATAATAATTAGGTCTAGGATAGCCTTAAGCACGGACTGGGCCCCTCAACGTCTTAGTTTAGTTACTAACATAGTGATATAAGTATTTTTTTAAGACTACAAATATCGCAAATCGTTACAACATTAACAATATTGCATCTACAGCAATATCGATAACCTCCATGTCTATAATATAATCAGTTAAACTTCAATAAATACTTTTATATTTATGGTTAGACTAAGCCCAACTACGTAATATGTAGATTGACGAAGGACGTATATATTTTTTATACAGAAGACACTGCAGTAGTTTTTTACTAGAAACACTTGGGAAGGAGTGAAAAAATCAGAAGAGAAGGTCTCAAAATAGCATATTTGCTATAGTCTAATTTACTAATATAAAATACAACGATAACTAATTGTATTTACGTTACAAATTACAATAATACTCATCCAGGCCATCATTTTAATATTTAAATCCATATTCGTAAAAATCCACGAAATCACTGCTTATGTAGGTAAGTATCTCGATTAAAAAAAGTAGTAATCACTAAGTAAGTACTAGGTGTAATGGTTGACCATAGCCTATAGAATTAATCATGTCTCGTATCAGGAATCTCATGTAGATATTTAAAAGTCCTAGAAACGTTGCCACGAAGAAGCTCTTTAGCTTTACATACTTGACCTTAGCTGACTCAATCGTGAGATGCGTTGGGGAATAAGTAGATAACGAAGCACCATCCACTTCCACAAACAACGTTTGCTAGTAACCTAGACAATCTTTTTCTAAATCGGCGACACTGTATTTTAGTAAATAAGGATATCATTTATCCTATATCGCATTATGAATGCAAATACTTGAAAAGTACTTATCTGGCTGAAAGCTAAAACTAAAGAATAAACATGACATGATAATTTAACAATTAGCTCTTAAGGGTGCCTCTTAGCAGGTATCAAATACTTATAAAGAGGCACCAATACTTTTGTATTCTGTATAACTATAAAATATATTTTTTTATATTTTTAATTATTTTCTCTACAATATAATTATGAATTAGTTTGTAATATTTTAAATTTTTTGAATTTGATTAAATAATTTTTATTATCTTCTTTTTTTATTTTTAATTTAATAGCCGAAGGGTTCAGTTGTTTCCTTACGATTCCTATCATCTGTTACACGGGATTCTTTCTCGCACGAGAGAGAGAGAGCAGCATAGAGTATAAATTTGATTATTTCTTCACAGCAATTGTTTGGCTTCTGTTCATTGACAACGTGAAGTGCTAGCATATGTGGTCACTCGTCGAAAACAAACTTTGATTATTTTTATTTCCTTTATCAGAACTTTCATTGTAATAAATAGCTTGGCTCAGTGGTAGGCATCTATTACTACCTATCAGTACTTCTATGTAGGTAGTATACTATATTTAATACTAGCTTTTGCCCGCGACTACGTCCGCGTGGAACTTGGAAGTATGTAAGCAACCTCGTACAACACGATAGATATCCACCTAATCACCTTAATGAATAAAAGGAATTATTAAAAGTGCCTAAGCAAATGTAAGAGCAATTGTGCTTTTGGTCTAATCATTACATTTCCTACAGGGTCATCAATGTCATCATGAATTACTTACTCACTTTTCAATCTTTTTAGGGATAATTTCCAGGATGAAAACTATCCTATGTCCTTCCTCGGATTTTAAACTATCTCTATGCCAAATTTCATCAAAATCGATTCAGCGCTTTAAGCGTAAGAGGTAACAGACAGACAGACAGACAGACTTTCGCAATTATAATATTCGTATGGATTTTTCCAATAAGCAGAACATTTAAAAAAAATAAACTATTTGTTAACTACAAAGTCAAAGGGTTTAAATGCATACATTGGTACAAATTATGATGGAAATATTTTAATTATTTATAAGAACAACAAAATGTGCCAGTATAGTGGCATGAAAAAATATTCCATGTTCAATAAAAGCGTATATTGATTTGAAAATATACATACATATACAACGCATTGCTGTCACAAACTGCGAACAACTACAAATAGCGCCAAAGGCGTCCTCAAAATCTTTCAAATTTTATAGAAGAAAATGTATTCACATTTTATGTAAAGTTTCTACTAAAATAAAAGCACTCCAATCCATCAGCCGCTACGGAGTGCTACGCGTCTACGTCGTAGCATTAGTTCTTTGCTACGTGAAGCATCGCGAAACACTCAATGTTCTGAGTTACTTTTTTGCTCAATCGTGTTCAGTATTGCAAGATGGCTTCTTTCGATATTGATGCAAATATTTATTTCGGTATATGATACTAACCGCTGCCTTGGTTATTTAAGTTATTTTATTTTACGGAATGGAAGATGGAATGTATTTTGATGTCGCCTACTCGTAAATCCTAAATTTTTTTTCATCTTTTTTCGTATATCGTTATATGGTAGCATACGACGATGTATAAAAAAGCGCCCAAACTAAGCAATATAAGCATTGCTTAGTTTGGGACTGGGTCGTTTTGAGTAAGATTGTCCCCTTAATATTAACTTATTTCTATTTATTTAATGATACAGATCTCACAAGATTTCAACTGTTCAAAATTCTACCTACAATATAAACAAGGCACTATCCCTACTGTCGGTGGAGGCTCGCACAGAACAACACCGACGTGGAGCCTCATTAAAATTCGTGCGCCGCCCTGATTGCGATATTTTCGGCCTTTACACACCTGCCCGACCCTTAATGCATAAGAGACCAGATAAACGTACATAGACCTCTTCTTTTATAGAAAAACACTTCACCGAATGCTTTATTTCATAGAATTTTCATTTCATAGATAATATTTTTCTCGGAAGTTATACATTTTTCAGATATCTCGAAAATGTCATCCTTTAGGTTAGGTTAGGTTTGTGGCATAACATAACATTCCAATATATTTTATGGTTTCAAAAAGTATACTCGATGAAATCAAATTTCTATAAAATGTAAATTGGATGAAAATGATATAAAAATAAGGGTAAACCCAGACAGAGACATAAACAGACATATACTCAGCGAGACATAGACATATAGAGAAACAAACCGGTGGAGTATCTTTTTACCAACTGAGGTATAGATTCCATTTATGAATTACATATGAAACGGGCTTACTCACGTCGTAGAAGTCGAATATAGCTCGACATGTTTTGAATCGGTACGCGATTCATCATCAGAAGTTACGATCAGTCGCGGCCAATCGAACCGAATCGAATCATGTCGAGTAATATGTAAGTTATAAGTATAGTTAAGGCAAGGCTTCAATTAGCTTTCAATTATAGATGTACTCAAGTTATTAACGTATTAATACGTTACACTATATTCGACCTCTACGACGTGCCTGATTGCGATATTTAAACCTTTATATTATAAAAAAAAATATCGGTTCTTTTAAATAAAATAAAAAACATTAAGAATAGCGTCATCTCTCTCGCGGTCCTTAGACTTGCCGTTCTCACTTAGGGACCGAGCGTGCAAAAAACGCACATTCTAAGGTATACATATAATGACTAATGAGCTTAAGCATTTTAAAAGAACGTATGACGCAGAGGGCGCTCTAGTAGCGTAGAATTATGGAATCAAAGATTTAGTGTGATTGACGTAACGATCTAATAGCCCAGGTGGACGCGAACTACGCTGGAAACGTAGGGTCGCAGGTTCGAGTCCTGCCTACATTCTAATACTTAGATTACATTCTATTTTTATTTCCAATTGCTTTTGCGCATGCCACCTAGTGACCTTGAATATTAAACTGTCCTCCTTGAATACTTTAATTCGTTACAAGATATTTGGCGTGACTAACATATAATTGTGTAGATTACTCCATCATTGTATAAGCTCTATAACCTTTGGCTGAATAATTTCACTGACTCAGCGCTGGCTGACTAAGGCTTAGTTAGAAACAGTGACGTCAGTTTATAGATTTTATATTTCGCTGAAGTCACCTGAAGCATTACTCTACTTTACTGTCTAGGCAACACGACTCTCTGGAATGACCTTCCATTTCTCATTAGGCAAGCACAAAGCGAATCTATTTTTCAGCGTATGCTACGCAAGCATCTTTCTAATTTATCTGTCTAATACTTTTGTTTCAAGATGAATTGTTGGTAGTCATGATGTTTTCACTGGGTAGGTACACTGGTACATGAATCTATGCACGTAGTATACTATAATAGACGTGGGGACAATTTTTTTGAGGATGTCAATCGATTCTATTTTTTATTGGGATCAAATCAAATATCAAATATTTTTTATCGGACTACCTACACTTAGACTACTCTAAAAGTCAGAAATGACCGTCAAAGTTCAACATTCGTACAGAGCACTAAGAACGCTTCATACAGAATTGGTCTTCCTACATATGACGTCATCTGTGGATTGGGTACCAGTATTTGTACAGAGAAAATAAGTAATTTGCCATTTTCACCGTGTCAAAGTGCGTTTAAGTTCATGGTTGTCATACAATTAGATTCGCTAAATTATGAGGATTCAAAAAACAATTTCAAAATTTTATTGGAGTTAAAAAAAGAAATCTTCAAATTTTCGTACCTTTGAAGTCCCATAAAAATAGTTTTTTGTAATTTTTTTTTTGTATCATGACATTGAACAATTTTTTTCTTATAACTACACTATGATATATATAATTCAATATCAGTCGCATCCCCTAGTGCGATGCCCTTAGTTTAAATTATTTGGGAGTTACACAAAAATATAAAAAAAATCTCTCTCTCTAACTTCGTTTTGCTAAACATTGCAAATTAGCGGAGCGTTATTTTAGGTATCCACCTAAAACGCGTCCAGGTTAAAAAATCTTCCGTTCACCCAACCAAGAACGCTTACTAAAACATGATTCGATTTTCATCAGTTTCCGACTGTCCACAATGTCCACAATGTCCACAATGTCCACACATAACTTGTTCGTTTGTCTATCTTCTTGGATATCCCATTATTTTCTCATTTGCTCAAAGGTTAACTGGAAGAGATCCCTTATAGGGATAAGTTCGCCTTTGTACATGTTTTATTGTTATTTTTTTGAAGTTTTGTGAATTGTTTTTGTGTACAATAAAGTGATTACATACATACATACATACATACATAGGACATGTGAGGACGCTCGGGATGCGGCCATCATAAAAAAGGCCCACAAAGAGCGCGCGGGGCAGCGGCTGATCACAACTCATAGAGTAACCCGCACAGACTGTGCACTTCAATATATACCGACTGTCCACATACAGGACATGTGAGGACGCTCGGGATGCGGCCATCAGAACAAAGGCCCACAAAGGGCGCGCGGGGCAGCGGCTGATCACAACTCATAGACTCTATGACATAGAGTATAACCCGCACAGACTGTGCACTTCAATATATACCGACTGTCCACATATAGGACATGTCAGGACGCTCGGGATCCGGGCATCAAAACAAAGGCCCACAAAGGGCGCGCGGGGCAGCGGCTGATCACAATTCATAGACTCTATGACATAGAGTATAACCCGCACAGACTGTGCACTTCAATATATACCGACTGTCCGTATCTAGTCAATCACGATCAGTTGAAAGGGATAGCATTTTGGACAATAATTATCGCCTTTGAATTTCCAAAGTTAAGATATGCGATATGTCACTTACAGTGTCATCGTGTTTTAATGATTAGAGTTAAAGGTAAAACCTATTTAAGTTAGTTGCCCCGCCCACAACTTATCTGCTTTGCCCGATAGTTGACTGGTAGAAAATGCCCAATGGCATTGAGTCCGCCATAGAGTAACCCACAACTCATAGAGTAAACCGCACAGACTGTGCACTTCAATATATACCGACTGTCCAATTATAGGACATGCGAGGACGCTCGGGATACGGGCCATCAGAACAAAAGTCTACAAAGGGCGCGCGGGACAGCGGCTGATTACAATTCATAGAGTAACCCGCGCAGACATCAGAGTGTACAAGATATAATCTCTTCTGAATTGTACCGCTTCTTTTCGTTTTTCGAGTGTGTTCAGCATGACTGGCATCATACGTTCTCTATTATGCCCCAAGTTATCTACGAGTAGTTTTCAAGCATCTACTGAAACAAGAATTGGAATAGTATCCGTAATTCCGAGTATAATTAAAATTATATATTTATTATTTGTTGTAGGTATACATACTTTGTACTCGTTGGTATTCGTATCTATGTTAACATAGGGTTATGATTATGATGATTATTTGCTAGTGTCGAGCTGCCATATACAACATTATTTTAGACACTTTTTTTGCGATCCATAACTGTAATAACTTTTGATTTCTCAAACTATCACTAAAAATTGCATTAAACTAGGGACTTATCGCGTTTGTACACAATTGATGTAAGTAGGTATATATTCTGCAGAATAACTAGTGAGTAAGTAACTAAACACTTTTTTGTACTCTAAAACAGTTACAAAAACCATAGGTGAACTTATCCCTATAAGGGATCTCTTCTAGTTAACTTAACCTAGTTAGATGCTAAAGTAATATTGGTTCTAGATATAAAATCAATCAATCTTTCAGACGATTATCCAAAACATGACATTGTCAACATTCTCTCTTTTAAGTCTATTCAAACCCAGCGTACAACTAATTCCACATTTTCCACCAAACTTCCCACTTTTCATTTGAAACTGTATACTGAACCAATTTATTCTTTCACCTTGCCAACCCGCCCTATCCACCCCTCTGCGCAGCCAAGCCAGTTCCCCGCGCGCAGCGAAACCGCTCGCACGCCCGCGTCGTAGCCTATTGTAACCAGTAACCAACCCTTGTAACCCACTGGTTACCAGAATTGTGTTTTGGAGTATGTGTACTGAGTGAACACAGGTAAGTTGATTGTTTTTGTAGAATCTATCAGTGTGTGTTTGCGACGCTAATTGGTAAATTATTTGTTGATCAAGATACAGCAGTTTCTAATGTAAATTGCGAAATAACATTGCCATAAAGAGGAGAAATCGTGTTAGTGACAAATAGGCAACTTGCTTGGGATAACACGATTTGTGCATAGTTAATTAACTAAATATTTCCTTTGGTGTGCAAGTATAAATATAGCATGGTATGTATGCTACATCTCATTGTTTTTTATACATAATAATTCGTTTATTTTGGAGAGTATATTTATTTACTTGAACAAAAGATACAAAAGTCGGTCAATATCACGATATTTTATGAAATAACACGGGTCTCAGGTATATTTGGCTTGTATTAATTTTCATAACTTATAGGTATCAAATCATCAAATTAAAATATATCCAATCTATAAATACCTAATTAGAGCTAAATCGGCCAGTAAATACCTACGTCTAGCATATCTGTGACACACGACTCTTTGTCGCGCGACAAATGCTACCTGACACTTTTATTCCAATACTGTGTGAGCAAAACAGGTGATGCTCAGTCGCGCGACAAGTGAATTCGCGGCAAGATATGAAGATAAGAAGTTATGGATAAACCATTGAAGATGCGTTCATTTTTGAATTGGTTTAACTCTACTAAGTGAACAAACCGTAGGTACGATACCGTATTTAATAATGGTATTTTTTTACGATTTTCATTGTATATTAAACTGCCTTTAGAGAAAAATAAATAAATAACATTCTAAAACAGTCGTTACTGTCAATAAAAAAAAGTGTAAATGAGTGTGTGGCTTGTCAAGTTTTGGTAAATCCTCAGCCATTGTTAAAATTCTTTAAACTGTATCTAAAAAGAGAGATTATTGTGTATTTTCTATTTTTCAACTTCAATAATACGTTCAAATAAATTAATTTAAACGGATTATATCGCGTATATTAATTATTTGAGCCTCCCTGACGTTTCGGTACCCTTACAGATACCGTTGTCAAAGGTTCAATAATCTGGGGGCACGGTAGTGCCCCCGCCAAGACGAGCAAAAAAGTAGCGGGGCACTACCTACCTTTTCTCGAACCGTTTCGTCTAATTTTCAAACCCTCATAGCTTCGTCCCAGTTATCACCAGAGCGCCCAAATTCACAGGTTAAGATGCAGTTAGGGAACATATGAAATGTACTTAATTTAATTGATCTAGCTTTTATACTTTAGGTTTTATTGGTACCTAAAATACGCCGATTTTGCCACTCACTCACTGACGTATCAAAACCTCTGGGGTACTTCGCGATGACCTAGAAAGCTGAAATTTGGTATGTAAGCTAGGTTTAGTACACAAACAATAGAATAATTCTGAAACTTGGAACTTTTACCCCCCAACCCCTTAAACTAGGGGATGGATGTTTGTATGAGACTTCTGCAAATTTTGATACTAGAGGTCTGAAAATTGATATAGAGACTCCTTGTTATAAATAATAAAATATATATTCTAGGATTTTTAGAAAATTACCCCCCACCCTTTAAATAAGGGGATGAAAGTTTGTATGGGTTTTCCATAATGGGGGCTAAACGTAAGTATTTCTTAAATACACAATTATTACTACTTACTTAGAAACGCTACGGCACAAAAAAAATAAAAAAATAAACCTAAATAATTAAAATCTACTTTAAAAAAAGAAATGAGATCCCACCAAAAAAACATTTCATGTAAAATTAGCGGCCAAGACACATGCTCATAACGCTTTTGCTATTATTACTACTTACTTACAGACGCTATGGCCCAAATAAATGAAAAAGACTAGGGCACCTTACAAAAATAAATGAGATCCCACCAAAAACATTTCATGTAAAAATGGCGGCCAAGACTCATATGGTCTGGCTGTAAAAAAGTTATCAGATCCCTCGAAAAGCCAAGCCCCTAAGCCCTGAGTTTACTAATCCTACACCTTGGCTTCAAAGGTATGGCTTGGCCGTTTCATAAAGTACCGTAAATAAGTCTAATGGACTGTCCGGCCTGTATGGTAAGGAATTAAGTTTATATATATTATCATGGAGATATAAACTTAACTTCTTGATATCGTATGGGCCAGACGGTCCGTTGGACTTATTTACGGTACTTTATGAAACGGCCAAGCCATACCTTTGAAGCCAAGGTGTAGGATTAGTAAACTCAGGGCTTAGGGGCTTGGCTTTTCGAGGGATCTGATAACTTTTTTACAGCCAGACCATATGAGTCTTGGCCGCCATTTTTACATGAAATGTTTTTGGTGGGATACGGTCTTTCCAAGAAATTGTATCACGACTAAACAAAAACCTCACATATTTGTTTAAAGATTATAAAAATTATACATAATATATCTTTGGCAATAATCCTTAAGGTTTTATTTGGATTGGTTTGAAATAAATGTGATTTAAAATCACTTATTAAGCACTTACCATGACTTATATGGTAGATAAAATTTTCAACTGATTCCAAAAAAAGTTAGTTATTTCTATTTTTTTTATCACCCCAGAGCTCCGTCATTTAATAGTTTTTTTTCTTTGAAAGCTAAAATTCATTTTTACCTCCTCTCCCTTATGTAGAATTGACCCACACGAATCAATTACGAACGTAATTGATTATTAATTAACACCTGTTCTAATTAATTCAATTTTACCTCGCAAAATTAAAGTAACTTCAACAAAGCAAATATTGATACTGTTCCAATCAAATCACGGCTCGAAAAAGAAATTTAATTATCACCGAAGTAATTAAAATAATAATTTCAGTACCTGGCGGGGTATAATTATGATGGTAGTTAATTAAATATTAATTTAAAAAATACTAATGAAGTATTGAGTGCACAGAGTGGGCTCTTGGCAATCGTCCGAGATGCGATATTTATGTTCTGTAGCCGGGGAGCAGGAGTGCATCCTGCTGTTATAATATTACACAGATAAAAAGGCCAATTACTGGCCACCGTTGAATAACTAGCCACCGTTCTATGGCCAATGGGTCGATAGCAAAAAAATTGTACATAGTTAAAAGCTTAGTTAACAAAAAATCACGATCGCTTCCTTTGTGTCACACCAAGGAATCAATGAAGTTTTGTTCTAATTAAAGCCCTTAACTATGTAAAAAAAAATTGCAATCGACCCCATGGCTAGTTATTTAACGGTGGACAGTAATTACCACCTTATACTAAAATTAATTATATTTATTTAGTTTGAGGTGACCAGTTATTGAACGGTGGCCAATAATTGGCGATTTACCTTAATAGATAATGAAAAACCGTTACTAAAAGTTGATACCTGACACATATATTATATATACATGCTTTTATAAATTGAGTTGGAATTTCGGAAATCATCAATCGGCTACGCCAGATGGGGAAAGATATGCCTTTTTTGCTTTAGTATAGTTAGGGTAAAAATATATCTTCAACGTATACGTATAGGTATATAACCAGTTAGCTACGGGTAAGTATAATTATCAAAAATGGTTGAAATTCGTCCAGCTATTTTGAAATAATGAGGTTGCCTTGACACATATATATTTATCTTTTTAATTTATACGAAATTACATTAGGCTTATTGACTCATATTAAATTTTATTAAACTAATGTTTATTTCGTATAGTATTTTGCATAGGAAGTAGAAGATGGCTGAAAAAATTAAATTGGAAAATATGTTTTTTATTCTGTATTTTGAAATGCTTAAAACGCTGTCCGCCATTTTTGATAGTGACGTCACCGATCCCGTAAAGAAAACTGAAAGGCTATTCCGACGATTCCGAATGATGCCGTTCCTCTCGATCTCCTGTCAAAGTATATTTGAGTGAGCGGGACGGCACTATACGACGGTCGAATTTCGAGCATCGGAGTCTTTCTGTTTATTAACTCTATTCTACGTCACGCCACAGTTTTCGTCTGAAGTTTATGTATTGTAAAGTGTAATGTGTGTGCTCTATCATTATTTTAGAGGTATTAAGATCATTATTACCCGTTTCAAATATATTTGAAAAATGGGTCAGCTAGCCTATAATATTGTCGGGTCTAAATTCCTTGTTGATTGGTCTAAGGCAATTATTCTAGTCGACACGAGCGATGCCGATAAGCCAAAGTACGGCCGTCGGCAGCTTATCTACTTGATGTACAGTCAGCTTGATCATGGGCTACGTGCTCAAAAATATCTACAATTTTGCTTTGTGCTTGTATGGAGAATGGTTTAATTCGGGCAGCCATTTTGACATGATGATTATATACTTCAACAATGCGAATATACTCGTGCGTATTTTTACACATCGAATATCTTCAGATGCACATTGCAGTCAAACAAAACAATAAAAAAATATTAATGGACAATCTTACACAAATCGACCCAGTTCCAAACTAAGCAAAGGTTGTACCAAGGGTACTAGATGACGACATATAAATAGTAAATACGTATATATAGATGACATCCATGATACAGAAATAAATATTCGAGTCATCACACAAATTTTTGCCCCGGCCGGGATTTGAACCCAGGACTGCTGGCTCAGTAGGCAGGTACAAACTGCGCCAACCGCGTCGTATTTAATAAGCAACGTGACTAAGACTATCCAATTTAAAACAATTATTTTATAAGGTACGCATAAAATAACAACCATAAAATCGGCAACAAATAATGGCTCAATTCAAAAAGCCATCAAAACGAAACGTTTTTTGATAAAAATCACTCTCATTTAATAAAATCGTTTTGTTCGCTTGCAAAGCCTTTTTTAACGTCCGATGGAAAAGGGTTATATAAATGACGTCTGTAAAATTTGCATTTCACCCAGCTGCGGACATGGATATTTTTTTCAACACCCATTAAGTACATTATAATCTAACACAGTCACCCAGTTTTAGGGTTCCGTACTCAAAGGGTAAAAAACGGGACCTTACTAAGACTCCGCTGTCCGTCCGTCTGTCTGTTCTGTCCGCCTGTCACCAGGCTGCATCTCATGAACCGAGATAGCTAGACAGTTGAAATTTTCACAGATCTAGACACGCGGCAGCGTGTCCAGCCAAGTTCACCGCAGGAACTGGCGAGCAGCAGCCGTGTGTTATATTACACGAACCGTTTGGAGCCACTTTTGACCCCCCAATAACTCCAAATCTATTTAACATAAAAAAATGAAATTTGGCTTATGTATTAAGATCCTTTAGAACAAGTAGAACCCAATATTTCATTAATATAGGTGTTCATTATAGTATTCGTTGACCCCCCACCCGCGCCACCCCGCGCCCTCTTTCCCTTCTTATGATGACATGGACAGACTGATTTGATGTGCACTCCTATTAACACGCGAGTGAGGTGCCTATTTAAAATGTGAATCCTGGAAACCTGTGCCGTGCCGTTATCCCGCGGGAATTCTCCTGGAGCTCATATAAGGTACGTGCACACAACGACGTGACATATATATAATATTATTTTGGAAATTGTTTATCCCTAAACCCCAACTTGAAAATTTTTGGTAGCAGAGCGTGGTTAGATTCAAAATCAAAATATTTATTGTCCAACATAGGTAAAATTTGATGTTACAAGATATATTGTACCACTATGTGGTGCCATTGGGCATACAAATTAAAATATAATGTAGACGTACATGCCTGGCGTACATGCAGCGTGCATTATATAAAAAGTTTACATTATCTAGATCTAAATCATAATCAATCATTAACTTAAGAACTTAACTTAGAAATCATGATAAAAGAAAATAAAAATATAATAACAAGAAAAATTGAGTACTTATGTCAAATTAATTATTAGTCAATGATGTCAGTCAAAAATTCCGTTACAGAGTAATACGCTTTGTCTATAAGAAATAATTTCAAATTCCTTTTAAAGTCAATAACATTTTCCTTTTTAGCTACTATTGATTGTGGCAGTTTGTTAAATATCTCGCGCCGTCACACGCCTGCGGGTTGTATCCTTATCCTTGCGGAATTTGTTGGTTGTATATTGCGGCACCTGCGGGTTGTATCCTTATCCTTGCGGAATTTGTTGGTTGTATCCTTGTGACTCCTGCGGGTTGTATCCTTATCCTTGCGGAATTTGTTGGTTGTATCCTTGTGACGCCTGTGGGTTGTATCCTTATCCTTGCGGAATTTGTTGGTTGTATCCTTGTGACGCCTGCGGGTTGTATCCTTATCCTTGCGGAATTGGTTGGTTGTATCCTTGTGACGCCTGCGGGTTGTATCCTTATCCTTGCGGAATTTGTTGGTTGTATCCTTGTGACGCCTGCGGGTTGTATCCTTATCCTTGCGGAATTTGTTGGTTGTATCCTTGTGACGCCTGCGGGTTGTATCCTTATCCTTGCGGAATTTGTTGGTTGTATCCTTACGACGCCTGCGGGTTGTATCCTTATCCTTGCGAAATTTGTTGGTTGTATCCTTGTGACGCCTGCGGGTTGTATCCTTATCCTTGCGGAATTTGTTGGTTGTATATTGCGGCACCTGCGGGTTGTTTCCTTGCGGCACCTGCGGGTTGTATCCTTATCCTTGCGGAATTTGTTGTTTCCTTGTTGTATTTTTGCGGCACCTGCGGGTTGTATCCTTGCGGAATTTGTTGTTTCCTTATTGTATTTTTGCGGCACCTGCGGGTTGTTTCCTTGTTGTATTTTTGCGACACCTGCGGGTTGTATCCTTGCGGAATTTGTTGTTTCCTTGTTGTATTTTTGCGGCACCTGCGGGTTGTATCCTTGCGGAATATGTTGTTTCCTTATTGTATTTTTGCGGCACCTGCGGGTTGTTTCCTTGTTGTATTTTTGCGGCACCTGCGGGTTGTATCCTTGCGGAATTTGTTGTTTCCTTGTTGTATTTTTGCGGCACCTGCGGGTTCTATCCTTGCGGAATTTATTGTTTTTTTTTGTGGTACCTGCGGGTTGTTTCCTTGCGGAATTTGTTAGTGACACCCACTCACCTACGAAGAGCTGACAACAGTGTTTACCAAAATTGAGGCGGTCCTTAATTCGCGTCCTTTGTGTCCCTTGTCGCCGGATCCTAACGACCTTGAAGTACTTATGCCCGGTTACTTTATCATAGGAGAACCTTTCACTGCGGTTCCCGAGTATCCTTTGCAGGAAGTTAAAACTAATCGGCTCACACGTTTTTCAATTAGTGCAGCAAATGTTACAACACTTTTGGTCACGGTGGCACACGGAATACTTATCGACATTGCAAACAAGGCCCAAATGGGCATCCCATTCCTCGCAACCTCCCGAAGTAGGCGATCTGGTACTTAGAGAAGATAAGGTCCCTCCCTTAGAATGGCGGCGCGGCCGCATCGTGTCCGTACTTACCGGGAATGACGGCGTCGTGCGTGTTGTACAAGTTAAGACCGCTACGGGTGTTCTAACTAGACCTACGAATAGGATAATTCGCCTCCCTTGTGATGACTGTTCAAATTAACTTATTTTCTCTTGTTTATCGTAAACATGGTAATGTTTAGGGCGGGGGTATGTTCATTATAGTATTCGTTGACCCCCCACCCGCGCCACCCCGCGCCCTCTTTCCCTTCTTATGATGACATGGACAGACTGATTTGATGTGCACTCCTATTAACACGCGAGTGAGGTGCCTATTTAAAATGTGAATCCTGGAAACCTGTGCCGTGCCGTTATCCCGCGGGAATTCTCCTGGAGCTCATATAAGGTACGTGCACACAACGACGTGACATATATATAATATTATTTTGGAAATTGTTTATCCCTAAACCCCAACTTGAACAATAGGTTAAATAGTTATTGAGATATTAAAGTCCAAAAAACGGTATTTTTATCACTGACTGACTGACTGACTGACTCACTAGTAATCAAAAACCTAACCCACTTCCAGGTGACCTAGAAAGGTGAAATTTGGCATCCAGCTTAGTAATTGTGTGTGTATACATATAAAAATCGAAAACAGTGATTTTTTTATGTTTTATTATTATTATTATTATTATTGATGGTTGTTGCCTCAGAACTCTGTCATTTTTAAACCGATTTGGAAAATTCTTTTTTTGTTTGAAAGATATACTAGAATAGCATATACACTCACACGCACACACTTACACATACATGCACATAAAATCCAATACGTACTAACCGTTTTGGAAAATTCTTTGTTTGTTCAAAACTTTCAAAAGATGTACTAAAATAGCACACAAAACTAATTAACAAATAATAATTGAGTAATTTACACATCATAATAATTTCTGTACAAAAAGTAATGATATCCCATCAAAAACAAATGTAAAATGAGAGCCAAGTTCAATATCGCGTGCACTTCGCCGACAAAAGAATTGAGATCTGCAAGGGCGCCAAGTTCTTTGCCCTAAAATTTTTAGATACAAGGACATGCGACATACTCAATGCATTTATTTTACTTGGGGTGTAATTCAATATCAAGACTTGACTTGGCTAGTTTTACAATATAAATTTATATTATAAATCAAAATCAATCAAATCATTAACCTATTTTCGTAAAGGTAAGTACGCAAGTTAGTGTACGTCTTGTTACTTATACTGTTAGCTTGATAATGAACTATGACTATGACTATGTTACTTTTATAAAATTTAATTAATTTGTGAAAACTAGCCAAGTCAAATCTTGATATTGAACTACACCCCAAGTAAAATAAATGCATTGAGTATGTCGCATGTCCTTGTATCTAAAAATTTTAGGGCAAAGAACTTGGCGCCCTTGCAGATCTCAATTCTTTTGTCGGCGAAGTGCACGCGATATTGAACTTGGCTCTCATTTTACATTTATGTTTTTGATGGGATTGCGTATTTCTATTGCCGCTATCGCTATAACAACAAATACTAAAAAACAGAATAAAATAAATATTTATGGGGTGTTTTGTTCCCGCCCAGGTCTACGGTCAACAGGGGCCCATCAGCTGTGGGCCCAGCAAAACAGTAATCCCTGACGGGTACATATACGGGCGCGATTCGCGCCTCTGAACTTAAATCTAGCTTATACATTAAGCCTTATACATAAACCTTCGCATTGAGCCGATGCCGCCCAATTTCCAGCAAATTTGAGTTAGTGTATTGTGTAATGTGTGAGTATATGTGATTTGCTGGCGCGCTCGTCCTCTCGGCGTCCGTAACACCAGCCCCGTCCAAGTCACAATATTCACAGCAATTAAGAACCAAAGTATAACGAAATATTAACGAGGTGCCTTAGGCAAACAAACTACTCGTTTTCCAACAAAATATATGCAAAAGGCGTACACCGGCAACGTATCTTGAAATCGCCATGTCAAACGTTCTCAAGTATAATTACAAGTCAATTAAAAGCAACCTCCAAAATCATAGTGTCAAAGTGACGGCTCGGGTGCGTTCCGTTATATGCAAAGTAAGGTCGGTTGGAACCAAACATGGGGGCATTCATACAACAAACGTGACCGGTTGCGTTAACTTTACACCTCATTTGTATCCGGCACCATACATACCAGGTGCAAATCTTAACCCGGCCAGTTAAGATGGGATAAGTATTTGTACGGAACCCTCGGTGCGCGAGTCAGACTCGCACAGGCCGGTTTTTAAACGATATAGTCCTCCTAAATCCTACAGTGTCTCATTATGTAGGTAAAATTATAAATAGTATTAACTTAGGAGGGTATCCGTACTCGCTTGTTACGAATTTGTGAAGAACATACGGACGTCACCAAAAGCTTTAAATTTAGAAAGTGATTAATTAATAAGTTTCTGTCAAAAATGACATTTTTGTGACAAGCTTTTATAGCCGACTATACTTTTCCGTAAACATCCGTCAATTGCTTACTGATACGATTCTAAAGAGCCCAAACGCGGTAGGATTGCTTTATCTATTACAGACTTACGTTCCTAGGGTCACCTTGTCAACAGTGGTCCTATCTATACGGTAGGATATGCAGATGATCTGGTGATTCTCGTAAATGGGAAATTTCCCAGTACGGTATCAGTAATTATGAGTGAAGCACTGAGGAAAGTGGAGAAATGGTGTAACAATCACCAACTATCCATCAACCCAGGCAAAACAGTGGTAATACCATTCACGAGAAAGAGGATTCTTAAAAACATGCAGGAACTAAAACTGTATGGACAGGTACTCGAAATGTCCAGTGAGGTGAAATATCTTGGTGTCATACTAGATAAGGAACTCAATTGGAAAAAGCATGTCGATCACACCATAACAAAGGCTCTCAGAGTATTTGGGATGTGTAGATCAGCGTATGGTAAGACGTGGGGATTAAGCCCAAAGGTACTAAAGTGGATTTATACCATGATGGTACGACCGATCATCCTATATGGCAGCCTCGTATGGTGGCCAAGGACGTTGAGGAGCACATGCAGAGACGCCTTGACGAAGGTGCAAAGAACGGCGTGCATGGCTATAACAGGGGCGTTTAGAACTACGCCAACCGCGGCGCTAGAAATATTGCTAGATCTACCACCGCTACATATAGTGATACAGTCCGAAGCGCGCAAATCGCTGCACAGGTTAAAAACAATGGACCTGTGGAGTTATTGCACGCCGAAGACTAAGCACACTAACATGGAAAGCAACAATTTTCTTGACAGAATAACAACCATGAGCTGCGATAAAATGCAGCCTAAGTTTGTATTCAATAGGAACTTCAAGGTACAAGTTCCAACGAGGGCGGAATGGGCCGAGGGTCGCGAGCCACCTACAGCGGATGGTGAGGACATTATTTGGTACACTGATGGATCAAAAATGGGATCAGGTACGGGAGCAGGCATTCATGCAAACGACTTCAATGCAAGTACAAGTATGGGAGGTTATGCGACTGTCTTCCAAGCGGAGACATACGCTATAATCGCCTGTGCCCAGGAGAACATAGATAGACTTACCAGAGGGAAGCACATCTACATACTCAGTGACAGTCAAGCGGCACTTAAAGCGCTAGGTGCGCCTAAAGTGGATTCTAGACTTGTGTATAATGGCGTCCTAGCTTTGAACAAGCTTGGAAGGCACAATAAGGTGCAACTGGTATGGATCCCAGGGCATGAAGGCTTCATCGGTAATGAAATTGCAGATGAACTTGCTAGAAAAGGGTCTGCGACAAGTTTCATAGGACCTGAACCATGTGTGGGTCTCTCGCAGGGAACCATAGCAACAGCCATCAAGGACTATGCCAAAAACCAGCACCAACAAGAGTGGAGGAAAATGGCAGGCTTGAGGCACTCAAAGCTATTCATGGAATGTATAGAATCAGGCTGGACCAAGAAATTATGGGAATACAGCAAAAGACAGCTCCGAATCATAACGGGGGTGTTTACCGGTCACTTTGGGGTCAAAGGACTATTGGCCAAGTTGGGACTGTCTGACAATACAGATTGTAGAATGTGTGGCGAGGAGGCAGAGACAATGAAGCACATACTGTGTGGATGTCATGCCCTCGCCAGACTCAGAATGAAGGAATTCGGTATTGGTTACCCAGAACCGAAGGAATTCCAGGCACTACCAACTGGTTCCATCATCCGATATATGAAGGTGGTGGAACAATCCTTTGAGTAGGCGCGATGGGGGTAATTACACAAAAGATCCCATTGGGTCGAAGTGTATCCGCAAGGACCCCTTCCCAATAAGATAAGATAAGATAGGGTCACCTTCCGACTCCATCATCAGACCAGCTCCATCGTACCATATTATTGTAATATCGTCAAAGTAGGTATGCAAAATTTCAGCTCAATCGGTGAAAGATGTCTGCATCAACATTGAGTTGCATAATTCCACCCAAACATACATACCTACATTGCTAGTTAAATAAAAGCTTGTAAAACGATCCTACTGTTTAAATAGTGAACTGTACATTTCATAATACAAATGGGGCTGAAATACATCCGAGTTTTACCCATCTTATCCATTCAAGGCCCAACCACGCTACGTGTGCTACGATACGGGTGGCTACGGCGTAGCACACAGACCACGGTTCGTAGTAGCAGTTTCCTAGCTACTACTACACATTCACGTATAGTATATTTATTTATTTATTTAAACTTTATTGCACAAAAGAAAAACTTAACGTACAAAAGGCGGACTTAATGCCATGGGGCATTCTCCACCAGTCAACCTTAGGGCAAAGCAGAAAAATTGTAGGCGGTGCATCCAAGCAACATAATAACATACACTTCATACCTAATTACATACAATTAAAATACTCACAATATATATTACATACATATACATAAAATACACATATAAATAAATACATACATACATATCTACCACGATGAAACTAACCAAGCAGATAAACTATGAGACGTCAGTTCTACCAGCAAAGAAACTCTGCACGGCCCTTATAAATGCAAACTTACTCGGGGCCTCTTTAGTTACCTAAATAACGACTATGAATAGGAACAAGATAACTTTTCTTGTGATTCTGTAAAGTCGTCTCCTGCACCTCTAGCACAACTGTGACACGCGACTCCTTCTCGCGCAAGATATACTACTACCTATCTCTTTCTGTACAGTACTGTGAGAGAGTGACGGGTGGAATTCCCCCGCATTGAAATCTCCTTTCTCTTTACTAAATATGTTAAGTATATTGTATTATTAGCTGCGCCGCGCGTTGTTACCCGCTCATCCCACGGGAGCACAATTTTTTTTTGAATAAAAAGTAGCCTGTGTGTTAATCCAGGGTGTCAGCTACCTTCGCACTAAAATTGATCAAAGTTGGTCCAGCCGTTTGACCGTGAGGTACGAGTAGTAACAAATAACATACACATAAACACACTCACAAACTTTCGCTTAAGTAGTGTGATAAAATGAAATCTAAATATATCAAAAAATGGGCCCGTGGCATCGTACCAAAGATACTGGCTATGCTTTGAAAGTTATCTAATGTGAATTATATATTTGCGGTAAACAAAAATGTTCCTCTCCCGAGCCTGAGGAACGTTGAAACCCTAGAGCGCTGGGGCGGTCCATTCCTTTTGTATGCAAAAGGAGAAAGTTTTATCTTGACATTTAGTTGGACACTTTGTCTCCCGTAGTGAGACTTCAGACACCGTTATATCTGGGACGATAATGGAGTTGTACCTACTATAGACTTTTTACCGGATACAGACTGTACTTAGGGTTAATATTGATAATTTTTGTTTCATATACTACTCGAAATTGAATAAATTCCCGCAGAAACCTTTTTTTTTTTAATTATTTTCGACACAATGAAAGCATGAAATAGCACTTTCTAGAGCAGGTACTTTCTAGAACCCAGGAAAAAGTATCATTCACAACTCACAATATATTTGTCATAATATGAGAAAATAAAATTTAAAAGGAATAAGGCCTCAACTCGCAGCTGCGCCTGACATTTTTTTATAACAACAGAAACAGCCACTGATAAGCGCCCACGACAGTATTGATCCTCGTTATCCGGCACAAAGACCGTGCTGACGCGTAATTAAAGCCATTTTTAATTTGGCGGGTCAAGTGCCGAACAACGGTCCCGAAATGAAAGCGGCTGGAAAAGGCTGGAGAGCGTGGAGAGCGCTCAGCCGTGGAGCATTCGTGCGAGCTGTGATTCTTTTATTATTAGTGCTGAATGTCGATAGCAATCACTGTGAACGTAACCATAATTCGACTAATTTTAGAGAGAGATGATGGAGATCTCTCCATTTCATCGCCATCCGTCACTTTTGACGTGTCCCTACTTGATAAGTGGCGATATCCCTAGAACATCGCAACTTCGTCAATCCGGTCGCGCTTGATTTGCGTTTCCTTTGTATGTGACGGCATAAATAACAGGCGCGTACTTTAACTTGACCGGGTAGTGCGTGAAATTAGTCGGTTACGTTTCGTTCAAAACAGAAATTCATATGCATGAACAGCATTTTTGACAATGATTATCGCCTTCGTATTTCCAAAATTTAGATGAGATATGACAGTTTAAAGTTGATATCACTGTTATCTAATAGAGTTATGACGTTTTGCGATCTCTCAAACGGCATTCTCGAACGGTCCCGACATTAAGAGGATACATTACTGCCCGTTATTCCATAGGTTATAGGCAAAACCTTATTTTAGTAAGGTCAGTACAGTTGGTTAAGTTTATTCTCTTATTTTCTCTAAATAGACGACAGCGAATTGAGTTTACATTGAAGTAGACAGTTCTTTCAACAACCAAAATGCTGTTAGGAATACTTATAAAAGCTTCTAAAGGTCAGAATGAATTTCATTCATCATTCTAGAGATGAACGAATGAATGGAAAATTCTCAATTTTATCTGGCTCTTTCAGGCCTCACCTCTGACCTTAGGCATTATAAATTGAATGGAAATGGACTAATCTACATAAATAGAATTGTTTGCCCAGAGGCGTTGTGTAGAAACTTGAAATGTGAAATATTTTATGCTGATATAACGCTTGATTTATTTATAAGTTTGGCGCTTTGGAGTACCATTTTACACACATTAACATACCATTAACAACATTTAACATTTTTTTATTATAGTATTTTTTGACAGTATGTCCCACTGCTGGGCAAAGGCCTGTCAGGCCCTCAGGCCCCATGATTTCCACGAAGTAACATAATGATATTGTAATAGTGATTCTTCTACGGGTCGGGGCGAGCGGCGAGATGATGAAGGAAAACACAGTCAGACAGAGACGTAGTACATTGGAAATCAGCGTACAGTAGGTAACTTATAATGACTAACGAGACGTCCTACGGCCGAACGGCGTCCTAAGAGGCCAAATGCCGAGCTCAAAGGAGTTTTGAAGATTTGTTCAGACTATCCGCCGAGGTCCAATGAAGAAAACAAAGCATGCGCAGTCTTAACGCCTGCCTAGTATTTCTTCAATGAACGATATTGGAGACATCGGGTCATTAACTCTTAACAGCGCGATGTACGATTGCAAGGCACTCGCTACTAGCGCCATCTAGTTGGTCTTAGGGTTAACTATTCTTATAAAATAATAATAGGGTAGGTGAGATTTGGTTGTCGGTCTACAATATTTAAAAAAATAGATAAATGATGATAAACTGTAATTGGTTTTTTTTTAGTTTTTCATGTTTCTCACGAAAACGAAAAGACAATTATAGTTTATCGAGTCTTAAAAATTATAACACTAGTCCCTCATAGGACTAGAAATTACCTTAATTATAGACCTATAGTTCCATTATGTTATATTATTCGGGAAAGTGGATCATTCAGGAAAGTAGGCCTCGTGTACCTGAAGGTCTAGAATGTTCGCAAGGAGAAAAAACTCTCCTTGCGAAAGTTTTGATCCACACATACCTACCATATAGTTTTGGTCCAGGGTATTCGAGTAAAGCTTTTACAAATTAGCTATGACACCATTACTCCATTCCGAGGCAAAAGTATACAATTCACAAGATTTCCTATTTTTAGGACTACAATTTTATTACTTTTCTTTATTCCGCTCAGAAAGTGGACGACATCACTGTTTTTATATTTTTCCTAAGTATACTAATTATTTTATTATTGATTTATTAAAATGTACTCATTCTAAAATGTAGTAACTGCAAAACAGTACGTGTGTCTAATAAAAAAAAAACGAATGACGTTGAGTTGACATTATTCAGCTTCTTTTTTCGCGGATAGGTCGAAGACTACAAATCTATGCAGGCATAGTTGTCGTAGATTTCGGTTATGTTATATGTATTTTCATATAATAGTTCTTTATGTACAGAAAAATAAATTCAAATATTTTTCTTAGGTTGCGACGCTAAGGTCTCTGGATCTCTCTATTAATTTCCACCAATTAGAAATATGACATGTTGTCAATTGCTGAAGACATTTTTAATTTGCTGAAGTTCAACAGCCGAACAAAGGGCCTGAAGCGCATGCGTGTGGAAAAGACACGAGAGCGCTCAGCCGCGGACACTCGTGCGAGCTACGATTTTTTTATTGTTAGAGCTGTCTCTGTGTAAAGAGCAATCTCTTTCAGACAACCTTTGATATACACGTAAGTATTTTGATTCTTCGACTCTTTAATTGACTTACAGAGGCATATCGTAAATATTTTACTGTTCCATTGCGACGCAACACGTTTACGGAGAAGTTAATAACAAGAGAAAGCTCAAATTAATGAGAATGGAGTCGGTTTTATCGCATTTTTTACAGCTTGAGGAAATTAAGGAGAATATATAAAATAATGATCCTGCTTCAAAAAAGATGGGGATAAACCTACCGCCATTGGATACGTTCGGAACATTGATTTTTTGTGTATACTAAGTCATTTCTCCCTTTCTTTAGGTTCTTCCTAAAAAGAAGTAGGTGGCTTCTAGTGTCCTTCTATTCTTATTCTATACTTATGTAGTTACTTACTTAACATATATATCTCCTAAATGCGTTGAATCCTCATAAAAATAAAAATGAGATATAATAAAAGTAAAAAACATAAGAATTGATTGTAACAAAAGATATTTACTTACATGTCATAATTCAATTAAATGTGGTTAAAATATAAGTATATCTAGGCTGAATTTATGAGTGCATTAATTTAAAACTTTTATTAGATGAAGATTGATTCTAAAATTAACAAAGAATCATTTATTTTGCGTAAAGATTAAGTATTACTCTTTTTATACAATAGATAAATATTCCCCAAAAATAATAAAAAAATACGTGTGTTTGGAATTGAAAAATAGTCAAGTACCTATAGATGAAGTGGTTTTTTAATTTATGCAAATAGTAATTTCAATTTGATCCAATACAGCATCGGAGTGATTACATACATCGGTAAAAAATTCCTATCTGATTGAAAACAATCAATGAAAGCTGAACACTCAGATTAATTACCAAGTCTAACATTGTTTTGTTATAAAATATGAGGGAAGTTGGACAACATCCCCAATAACAGTACCATCCAGCAGATAAACGTCACAAGTACATACAAGACGTGTATATTTACTGCCTTTCTGATATCCAATACCGTTTCATTGACACAAAGGGCGTAAAATACATGGATAGGCATGTTGGTTATGTCGTTCTGCTCCTGAAAAGATCGAGGGTAACGAACGGGGGGGATTTAATTGAGTTATGGTGGGACCTGCGAGTCTATTCCTGTTTCCATGTGCCCTGAATGGGAACGTTCAGAAATTGCATAGTTTTCAATTACACGTAGTGTTTGGTCGGGTCGTAACGAGGTTCGGAAGTTTTGGGACGGTAACGTTGAATTAATAACAAAGGGGTCATGTTTTAGGATATAGTCAATAACACGGAGTATTGTTCCAGAATGTATTAAGAATGCAGAACTGTATGCTATAAATAAATATATTATAAAAAACCTTTTTATAATATTTAACTAACTGCACCCTCTCATCCCACGGGAACAGTACATGTTTTCGGGATATAAAGTAGCCTATATGTTAATTCCGGGTGTCAGCTACCTTCATACTTAAATTTATCAAAATTTTCTCCGCCGTTTCAGCGTGAAGAAGTAACAAACATACAAGAACACATAACCACACTTACAGACTTACGCCTTTATAATTTTAGTGTGATTTCGTAACATTTTGCATGTTCTTTTTAATGTTGCTGTAATATTCCCTTATTTTAGATTATCGTTAAAAAGAGCACCTCGAAATGAACGTCTTTAAAATTAAATAGAAAAACTAAAGCTTACATTTAATAAAAATACGCTAAATCCTAAAATTCAACCTTTCATAATTATAAAAACGATTTAAACTCACGTAAAAATTGTCAGCAACGGTCCGACATGTTTCGAATTCATATGAAGCTCTTAAAGCTTAGAAAGATGTCTCACGATAGTTTTTATAATATTATTGAGACTTTCACTTGAAGAAACAGCATCCAAACCATAATTTACAAATTCAGTAACAAAAAAACATATCTCACAACATCATCACGTTCAAATACGTCTTTATGTCACCTTTCAGCGAAAATACATCGTTTCGTGGAGGCTTGTGGGCTCCGTTCCCTTCCCTATGTTAAGAGGGTTGCCAACTCCATTTTTTTCTTACCCCTAGAGCTTCAGTTGAAACCCCCTAAAACTAACCACACTTACACTCATAATTATAAAAGCGACAGTTTGTGAGTGTTTGTCTTTATGTGTATGTTTGTTACTTCTTCACCCTCAAATGGCTGGACCAATTTTGATAAATTTTGGTATGGAGGTAGCTGACACCCTGTATTAACACATAGGCTACTTTTTATACCGAAAACATGTAGTGTTAGTGACGCAGCAAGTATAAAATAAATAAATTATATGTCTTAATTTCTACATTTTTGATTATGCAATCACGTTACAAATAACAGTAGCGAAAATCGGAACGCTTAGTCGTGTATTTCCTTCTCAGTTTCACTATTACGAGTTCGATCAACAGAGAGTGGGATACACTGCGGTGTCGAGAACGTTCCATTATCAGTAATAATTTCGTTAACACGTTTTCGTATATCACACAAATATGGTATGGAAAAATCCCTAAAATAAAAACCTAAAAATATTTAGCCCCTTAAAAAAATCCCATTCACCTTTTTCCCCCTAAATTTAGGGGTAAAACTCCTAAGTTGGAACCCCTTAAAGGTCTAAAAATAAACCCGCATCCCGTCGCTCGGTACATATACCTACACTACCTATATGACACCTTTCATCCAGTGCTAAAAGGGGCGTAGCTAAAAAGGTTATTCTAGAAAGTTATTACGGAAGAAACAATTTTTAAATGAGATAAAGCTACTCTCGATCTAGAAGATCCGAATCATATACTGTATGAGTTTTTTTTAAGCTTATTTATGTGTTTACTTCGTTTAGTAGTGATTATATCCCATTTTTAGTCTTTCAAGTACTGTATTTCTGTCTTTTCTTCCATTTCTTGACTGATCGAAATCGTTATAGAGTAAAATAGATTAGGTATATCTTGTATTAAAATGGTTTCTGGTCGATCTTGACTCGATAAATAGTCTTTGAAACTAAACACCCCCAACACAAGTAGCTGGTCATCATGAGACCCTCATTCAATGAGTGACATAGAAAATGCTACTAGAACTGAACATAATTTAAAAATTCGAAATTCTCTGAATATCTTTGAAATGACTAGTTCTATTTCTACCAAACATAGCAAAACCATCTCGACAGATATGTCTTTCGATAAAAAAAACCGCACTCAATTTTGGAGTTTGGGAGCTACGACGCTACAGACAGATACACATGCTAAACTAATGACAACCCTCTTTTTTTGTCGGGTCGTTCAGTTCAACAAATGTAAAAGGCACGGTACTTTCAGAGCGAGTGTTAACGTTAAGTAACCGTCTACTGTATTTCCCTTGTGATACTGAAATGCAATTTTCAATCTGCATTATTTTCTAGAAAAGAATTTCTCCAATTTTAGAAAATGTTTGCGCACCATTCCTAAAGACGTCTGTGGGGCTTAAGTTTGTTATGTCTGTGGACTTAGGTTAGGTACAGACAGCAGCAAAGTTGCACCGCAAAATAACCTGCTCAAGTCTATCTGCAAAAGCCGTATTCTCTTGATAATAGAGTTACGAGTACGTATATAGGTATCACGAAAATCACGAACGTAGGATACGTTCCATTGAGGTTTTCCAATCTTGTTTTTAACTTTGGATTTTAAGAAACCCAGATTACTGTAACTGACCTTATACACCTTTACATATGTTTTTATAAATGCATGCGTGACGCGATATAAACTGTTTACAGAAAAAAAACACAAATAAAGTACAAATTCCAGACAACCTTTGGTCAACGTAATTGATCAAAAATGAAACTAAATAGAGAGCACATAATAAATACCAACAGAAAAACAAACACCTAAAGGACCATAGATAACTTACATTTTACAATTATGTACCTACGTTATTTTTACGTTAAAATTGTTTGGGAGAGATCGCTCTTTAGAAATAAGACCAACTCTTGTTTACCTCTAATTGTAATTTGTTGCGTTGTATTTCTCCTGTATGTTGTGTGAGGTGTGCAATAAAAAGTACATGTATTGTTTTGTACTTTGCAACTATTGTAAGTTAAAACTGTTGAACACTTGATCTGAGAAACTTCTGCCGCTAACTGTACTGGGCGACAGGGACGCAGTGAGACCGATTTCAATTGAATGCAACCCAGATGAGGCAATATCTCTTCTTCCTGTGTCGCGTTCCTCATTGCCGCGGGTCGTGACCTGTATTTACCACTCTTCGGACGATCGCTCTCCACATATTCCGATCTCATGCAGACCGCATGGCGTCGGGAAACTTGGTGACCGTTGTATAGCCGTAGTTATATATAGGTATAATAACCTCGATAGGTGTCGCGACCTGTCTTCGTTTTGTCTTATTTATTGTTACATAAATTGATAGTAGATGACGCTAGCAGTCCTAATTTTATGTTTGACAGGTTGTATTAGTATATTATTAAGTTAAGATTTTTCCTAATTTAATAACCCCGACCTGATGTATTTTATAACCAACCAACAGAGACCTGTATATTAACCAATATACGTACTCCGAAAGTATCAACGTCTTTGATTTCATTCAACCGTTGTGTCTCGAATCTGATTGGTCCAGCGCATGTGACTCCTTCCTCTTGGTCTCTTCCTTGAACTGTCATTATTCTTCCTGGCTATATGACCGAAAACTTCAAGGATTTTATGAAGGCAGATCTTGGACAGTCTCATGGTGATTCTCGAATCCTGAAGGATGCGAGAGAATTTTGGTATGAAGGTAGCTGACATCCTGAATGAATATACAGCGTGTATTGTTGGTATAGCTGATGTATCAGGAGCGAGGTTGTAGGTGGAGAGAATTAGAGTTTAGATGTGTGTGAAGAACGTTTAATTATTGAAAACCTAACATTATATACATTTGGTTAACGCTGTCCAAGCAATATGCGTTTATGTAGCAGTAAACCATTGTGTTACTGCTAAACACTGAAAGTGGCTAGTCGCCATACTTCATAGCCACAAACTGTAACCAGAAGTAGATATTAGTGCTATGAACCGATATTTAAACAAATTTTTAATTTAGTGTTAACTAACAGAGCGTAGTGGTTTTTTATATTTTTTTTCGGGCAGCAATGTCTGCGTACACTTATTTGACACATTGACTTTTGTTGACATTGACAGTAGAGTTAGTAGATGACTAAGTGAGAATAAAAACGAGTTACATTGCTTTCTCAATTATTTTATAAGGGGGAAAAATATTGTAAATTTTAATTATTTTAAAGAAAAACATATTCATTAGGGCCTATGCTAAGAACTTGTAAAGTTTGAGGCTGTATCAAAAATACACGCATAGGCGTAGTCTTCCCGTGGAATTAGCCGGTAATAAAATAAAAAATATCATTTTTTCCATGATAGCGAGCGATCGATCCGATGAGGAACGAATAAAATTTAAGAACTCCTCCATTTTTTCAGTACGTGTGTTTGAATTTTATATGGTAATTTGCACTGACTTAGTCTAAACCTTGCGTGCCAACCTTGCCTACAGTCATAATGTATCATACATTGGCATGGACATATCCCCAGGTCAAATGTAAATCAGCGCTTTGTGCACCGACAGGATGACGTGCCGGAAGCGCCGTGCAATACACATCAGCATACCTGATCATACATACATATAGGTATCCTACATTGGTGCATTGAACTTTGCTGGCTTCATTGGCTGTGGTATGCTTTTGACTAGGATTCACATATATTTACGTTCGGTACTGTGAGCTGTGCCATGATAAAGGAGAATGATATCCTTTCTATTTATTTATATTTATTCAAAAGGGACTTAGAATATATGTACAACACAATTAAAAAAAGCTTAAACTAAGTTATAAATCAAATAAAATAAATTTAAAAAGGTGTGAAAAACTGTGCCCCCGCGGCATGGTCCCAAAGCTAAGACGCTGGCAGCATTTCCTCGCTGAATCGCAATGCTAAAGCGTTGAGCGAAGCTGCCAGCTCTTCATTTATTTATTTAAATTCCAAGATTGGTTTTTTACGAAATGAATAGAAAATACAAAATAAAACTAAACTCTTATGAAAAAGGGCCGCCACAATCTTGACGATGCGCGCTGTGTCGAAACAACTACGCAACTATGTTTCGTGACTTTTGTCGCGCGACATAGCACTAATACCCGTCACTCTCACTCATTACATTAGAGAAATAGTCGTGTGCGACAGTTGAGGTGCAGGAGTATCGCCTACGGTATTTAACCCTGCATACGGCCGTATAAAGAAAGATCAAGATTGTTTGGAACGACTAACTATCTGAGTGTAATTTTTAGGTTGATATTAAATGTAATAAAATGGTCTCATGCATGTCTATCTTTTAAACAAAATCGTGCACAATATTAGACATGCGACAACTGATAGCCTTAAATCACAAAGCCATGTTGAATGATGGTCCTGCTTTGCATAGATAACCGTTGGGTAACCTGTACACGTTCAATGTCCTATACGTCTCTCTGACCCCTTAATGTATGTTTAGCAGGGGGGCATGGCGTCATAAAACCACATTTTTACCGGTTTATAGGCAGGATTTTAGGTACCTATCTATTCTACTAGTTAGTTATGTACCTACTTACGTATACTTAAGAATGATATCCGTACAAATTCCGACCCTTTACAATTTATCTTGGGGCACGGTCGTGCCCCCGCATTAAATAGTAATACAAATTCTTTGCGTTATAGTCTTTACTTCTTGAACAGAGCTAATCCAAATCCAATCTTTGATACGGAAACATAGATATATACGTATAATAATTTAAATAGAGTATAATTACATCGGAATATAAATCGGAAAATATTTACTATTTAGGACCTAGAAACTTGAAACATAGCTAGTGTCCAAACAATAGGGTTGTGTTTCAATATACCTCCTACAGTAGATGATTGTGAAGATACATGTCTTTGTTTAGTACGGCTCCGTTCAAAAACTAAAAACTACAACTAGGTATTGTCTGCACTTCAGTCAGCTTACGCTTTCTTTGAACCCATGCAAACTTTGAACAATTGAGAATAAGGCATTTCAGTAGCAGTGACTACCTATACCTATCTTATACGGGTTGAAACTCGTCCGCTAACAAGGTGAAGACGAACATGTTGACTTCGAAACTTTATACTTAAAGTTATACCAAACTTTTGTGCGGGAAAACTCACAAAAACTATTGTCAGAGAAGTCGTTTTGAAATTTGCTGAATTAAAACATTTGGTTTGGTAGTATATTTCCTTTAAAACTTGAAAATCATGAATACAAATTAGTTGCGAGAAATAAATGAGCGCGCCGTTCACTTGACTCTTGTCTACCTATTTCCAAATTCGGCCCATATTGCCCATATGAAAGTCTCCTTCGGAAAACAAATCAGACCGCTGTTGTGCCGTCACTCTCGATCTCCTGTCAAACTATATTTGGGTGAGTGAGACGGCTCTATACTACAGCAAGTGAGCGAAATCTAGCGTTTTCAGAGCTCCTTCGGAATGTCGAACTTTAACAGTGATATGTAACGAAGAACAGTCTCAATGTATTTAGTCAAATATAGACATTTGAGTCAAGTTTAAAAAATAAATATATTATATATTTTAAGGGACAATCTTATACAAATCAACCTAAATAAATAAATAAATAAATAAATATTCATGGACAATCATACACAAATTGACCTAGTCCCAAACTAAGCAAAGCTTGTGCTATGGGTACTAGACGATGATATACATAATATATAAATACATATATAGATAACATCCATGACCCAAGAACAAATATTTGCAAAAATATTTGCCCCGGCCGGGATTCGAACCCGGGACCGCCGACTCAGAAAATACTCCCAAACTAAGCAAAGCTTGTACTTGGCTACTAGACGATGATATACAATAATAGATAACATCCATGAACCAGTAACATTCGAGTTCATCAGTTCATCACACAAATATTTGCCCGAACCCAGACCGCCGGCTCAGCAGGCAAACTGCGCGAACCGCGTCGTCAAAAAAAAGACATCATCCCTATTGCATCTGTGTTTTTATTTATTTATTTGAACTTTATTGAACAAAATACAAAAGTAAAAGTACAAATGGCGGACTTAATGCCATAAGGCATTCTCTACCAGTCAACCATAGGGCCAAACAGAAACTAGCAGTTGGTGCAGGATCATAAAAAGCCGTGTCTAAAAACATAAAACGAGAAGTCAATAAGTTTGATATACGAGTATACGAGTATATTAACAATATACATACATACAACATACACACATATGCATTACAATACACACACATAAATACAAAAGTGTTTGTATTTCTTTTATGTTCATGTACATAATCATCATCATCAGCCCGGAGTCGTCCACTGCTGGACATAGGCCTTCCCCAGTTCGCGCCACCATACCCGGTCCTCAGCTTTCCGCATCCAACCGCTTCCCGCCACTCTTTTTAGGTCGTCGGTCCACCTGGCGGGAGGCCGTCCTACAGGGCGTGTCGTTCGTGGTCTCCACTCTAGAACTCGTCTGCCCCATCGACCATCAGCACTACGACAAATATGCCCCGCCCACTGCCACTTCAACTTGCATATCTTTAGGACTATGTCGGTCACTTTGGTTCTCCGTCGGATCTCCTGGTTCCGGATCTTGTCCTTCAGAGAAACTCCGAGCATAGCCCTCTCCATAGCTCGCTGAGCAACTTGGAATTTGTGGACGAGGCCTTTTGTTAGTGTCCACGTCTCGGCCCCATAAATAAGGACCGGAAGTACATAAGTACATGTACATAATGAATAATATTAATTTAATACTATTCTATTCTATCGAATGATCTGAACATAGCGCTTTAAAATTGTAAACAATATTGAAAGAAAATACTTAAATAGGTACTAAGTTTAGTGTCGTATGACGCAAACACGAACCTCTCTGGAAGGGAACGGTCGACCCACGCAACTTTACTTACTTCCAAACTACTGAATAAAGGAGTGGGTATTATTACTTAATACATTAGCCAGAAGGGTATTAAATCAAGGTTTTAGCTAAGTACACATTATTTACCGGAGGTGAATAAATAGAGTCTGTGCGGAAAGTCGTGGCAGAAACGGGAACTTTCATTATGAATTTTACATGTCGTTTATATGTCACTAGTTGCGCCGCGCGGTGTTACCCGCTCGTCCAACGGAATACTATTTTTTCAGGGATAAAAAGATAATCCAGGGTGTCAGCTACCATTGTTTCAGCCGTTTGAGCGTGAATAAGTAACGAACATAAACACCTTACAAACTTTTGCCGTTAATAAACAAACCTGTCGTTTATAGGTAATTTTATTGCGTTATATACAAAAATCGCAGTTTATTTATAAAATTATGTATAAACGGAGTCCCAAATCCTACGACTCTTTTTTTCCGCACAGACTTAACAAAAATGTTACAATCCTTGAGCCATTAAAAATAAGCAGACTCCAGGTTCTGATTAAATTGGAGATTCAAATTTCAACCCCAAAAGTAAGATTTGCTGTTCTGCTGGTTAAAATATAGCTTAATTCATCATCATACTAAAGTAACATTCACAACCTCCTTGGTCTATAATAAACGTGCCCTCTAAAAAATTGGGCAAGTGCGAGTCCAACTCGCGCATGAAGGGTTCCGTACCATAATCTATAACAAGCTTGTTGAATGGGAGCTCCCCTTAAATATTTATTTTATTTTATTTTTTAGTATTTGTTATTATAGCGGTAATAGAAATACATCATCTGTGAAAATTTCAACTGTCTAGCTATCACCGTTCTTGAGATAAGCCTGGTGACAGACGGACGGACGGACGGCGAAGTCTCAGTAATAGGGTCCTGTTTTTACCCTTTGGGTACGGAACCCTAAAAATGCCATAACGCTTGTGGAGTAAAACGCTCCTGGTTGCACCGATAATCTGTAGGACGCATGAGATGGGTCCTACAGCTCAAGGCATACAGGGTGTACCACGGTGTGCATGAAGTAGAGGCTATCTATTTTCTCCCCCCTTTTACGTAAAAAATAAATAATAACTATGTACTCGTACTTTTTTTAACGTAAAAGTAAAAATAGACTGTATCAAGCTATCTATTATTTAACTTTATTCTGTATATGTATTTCTTATTTTGCTTCAAATTACGCTACTAAATGTTTAGCTCCTTTCGGAATTCAGGTTTAAATTAATACAAAATATATATTTAATTGAAATTCTAATATTTGTGGAGGATGTTGGCCTGAATCTGAAAGTCAAGGTCAGTTGATTGGACTAACCAGTCATGAAGTTGCTTAGCATACGATGAACGTGATTAAGAGAACCCATTGGTCATTTTTCCATGTCGGTTTGTGTTCATTCGGTTCAAAATACCGTTATGATTAGCTTGGTTTTGGAGGAGGACAATCGAAAACGAAACCTCGATTTGTATTGGATAAATAAGCAGTGCGATTACCTCTTAAAACTATATCTAATAGTATCGACAAATTATGTACTAAAATATGTTTTTAATTAATATTATTCTTATTAATTCTGAAGTATTTCGCGGCTGAGATAATTCTAATAAATCGAATTTTGAAAAAGATTTTAAAATAGATATTATTTTTTGCAAGGTTTTAGCAATATGAACATAATTTCGTGCACGTCCAACGCCACCCTGTATACGCCGTAAATTGCAGCCTATCGTCATCCAAATGCACGTTCGCCGTCACTCGAGCGACTGTCACGCCATCTGCAGCCACTTGCGTCGAGCTGCCCGCACAAAGCCGAGAGGGCTTCACGTCGCGATCCCGTGTCTGCCTCTAGTGCCTCTGTTTCGCATTGATTTACACACTGTATACCTAGAACTTGCGTAGATCTAGTGGTTTATGTATTATAGGATAAAGATTAAAGGCGTTTATTGACTGTGTAGCGTTTGACGGTGATACCAGGAATTTAGAAGTCCCGTTTATCTGCGACCTATATTTAGTCTTAATCCGTTTATTGCACTATTAAACTGAGCAATCAATGATTTGAATAACTAAATAGCTTTACATAACATTTATGGAATAGATATTAGGAAGTGAAATGCCGTCATGTTAAAACCTATCAATATTTTCGTAACTTTAAGCTTATAAATAAATAATAATAAAATATATATTAAATTTTTAACGCTTTTAATATGTGGAGAGGGGCCCATGTTTCTTAGCGAGCACCTTAAGAGGAACTGAGAAAAGAGTATGAAGAAATATTAATAACACTTAAACTATGTATGCTATTTAAAGCTGAATTTATTGTATATTTAATATATATATAAGGAAACATGTAAGAATAAAATGGAAACTACAAGAAACAATGACAGTTTGTCAAAATGTATGTACGATTGAAATGCTTTACTATTATTAGAACTGTGTCCCTTAAACTAGTCAGGTACAATCTAACACGAATTAAGGAGTCAGTTTCTTGGTTTCCGGTTCAGGCCCTGCAAATATGTCTGTCAGATAGTCCTCTACTGTATAATATGCCTTTGACATTAGAATGCCGTTGTTGTCTACGGTACAACGCCATATCTATTCTAGCTATTTGGACGGCAAATAGCAATAACGACTAAGTGCATGTCAGACGCGCGTAAAAGATTCGCGTTTTCCACAATTATCATATAGCTATATCATATGGTCCGTTGGCATATGAAAAAACAACAAGAAACTATGTAAAAGATTTAAAATTCGAACAACCATAACTTGTTACGAAAGAGAAGAGTTGATAATTGTCAGGACGTTCCTGACATTTTTTATACGTGAGTTTTTAATCTAGTTTAAATATTTATTACACATATCTGACGATAGTTTTAATCAGATTATATTTTTGTATTTGTAATCTGAGCAAAGAGAGTAAACATTTTATTAAATCAAACTCACAAAAGCCGTGAAGATAGCGGTAAAATTTTTAAAAAGCAGAATGGCGGTTGATGTGGAAGCTATCCGTATCTGTAACGAGCTTGTGCAAAAGAATTATGGGTACAGAGCAGTGAGCAAGCTATCCCCATACAAGAGTGGAGTAAGTAACTACCTATAAGAAATACTTAATGCGTTTTTCCCTGGGAACAGAGGCTGCGGAGCAAAAACCTAGTTATTGTTGTAACTACGTTCGTTTCACTTTTTGCTGGAAATTTTCTATTCTACTGAGAAATTTTCAATGGGATAGGATGTTCACAACAGCATTTGAGTTCACTGAGTTTATAAAGTTGGCAAGTTGTTTTTGAATTTTATTGATAGTCTTTACCATCAATAAGTACTTACTATTAAGTTAACTATACTGACTTATTTGGAGATGAGACGGTAATTTACACTTAAATTTCCTTTGTGTCGATTTTTCCTCTTTTTAGGGCTTAGGTCCGGTAGCCGGTAGTGTGATGCTTAGGTAGGTGACACCTACTAGGTGTTCGGTTGGCCGCCGCCGCGACTGATCGGCTCTCCTGATGATGAATCGCGTACCGATTCGAAGCATATCGAGCGTTATTCGACTTCTACGACGTGAGTATACCCGTTTATGTATCTTAATACTTAGGTCCCTATTAATAAACTACACCCAAAGGGTGCGACTCCATTGAAGGAGCAGAGCGGAGACGTGCGGAATAGATCAATCACCTGAGTTGAAATTTGTATCTCAACTCCGCTTCACTTTTTGTGATTGATCTATTCCGGCGTCTCTGCTCCGCTCCGCTTCAGTGGAGATGCTCCCTTAGGCCAATGGACCAATCACATTCCTCAGATTTAAATGCACTTATTTTGGGCTTCACAGAGACGCAGTCTGATTGGTTCATGTTCTCCGCTTCGCTTCAGTGCACAGGCTGCCTCATAGGTACCACTCTCAAGTGTCCGTTTGTCTATACTTAAGACCGCACTTGACTTCGGAATCATATGTCACTACAGTTTATACGAGCCTAGATTACAGGTTTAGGAATAGAATAGAATATTCTTTATTGCACACCTCAACAGGAAATAAATACAAACAAATTCTGATTACACGTAATGTTTTAACGTGTAGTATACAAAGTCACATTTAATTTCAGAGGCAAAAAATGTTACAAACATAACCAAACGAAGAGCTCACGAATAATGAACACCGCCACAAATCACTAAAATAGTTACGCAACCGAAAATAGCCATAAAAGGCAGAATGAAATTATGCATACACTCCGCAAAATGGGTTTTCCCGTCCACGTCCGGTCCGACTCGGAGTGCAGGCCACAAAATAGACGAAGAGAAAAGGGAAAATCCTAATCTAATGCACTTAGCTGATAAATGGGCTGTTAGCTTGTTGCTCTATATGGAATTTCCAGGGTCAAATCTAAGTTGAATGAAAGAATTTTAATTTATCTACGCACATATCATTAGTGCTCTAAAATGCGTTCAGAAATCGTAGGAAATGACCAGCATTATTACAACCAATTTTACTACTCCTTTGGGGAAACTCTACGGATGCCAATCGAGTATTTATCATACAGAAGCGAGCATTACGTACTCTTGCCGGTGTGCAACCACGGCATCCATGCAGGGACCTTTTCGTAACGCATCGAATTATGACGCACTACTCAGTATATATGTTCGAAGTGTTGTTGTTCGTAAGAAACAATTTGCCAATGTTTAAGCGTGTCGAGGTTTGTGGTAAGCAAATTCGATCGACGGGGAGACTTCGAACCGTCCCGCGACGAATGGCACTTGCAGGTAAGAACCCGCGAGTCATCGGTCCGACCTACTATGAACGCCTACCCGCCGATCTTCGGAATGAACCATCCGACATGGTATTCAAGTGTAAATTGAGAAACCTTTTATTGGAAAATCCTTTGTACTCAGTTAAAGATTATCTTGACATATTTAGATAAAATGTTTTGTATTTTAGTGTAGGCGACGATCCTTTGTGGTGACTGTTGACATTTAATTTGTATATTTAGTGAATTTATTGACATATTTATTCGACATTATTTAAATTGTTAAATTATTTGAAATTTTTGACATTGTTTTTTCTTAATTATCTAATGAATTATGACTTGCTGAATTTGTTTAATCTGTTTATTATGTTGACGATCACCGTGTAGATTCGTGTAAATTGACTATGTGTAATTTATAATGTATCCCTATATGTGTGAAATAAATATAATCTAATCTAATCTAATCTAATCTAATCTATGAGATTTTTTTTGTCTGTGGTAGTAGGTAAAATCTGTACTGTAATGTTATTACAGTACCGATTTTTGTAAGGTTACGAGTTTAAATTAGGAACAAGAATAAGAATAAGAATAAGAATAAGAATAAGAATATTTATTGAATAACTGTGTACATAAGATGGAAAAGTGAATTTGTTACAACAGTTTCCCGACTTCGGGCATACAATAGTTATACTTAAAACCTAACTTATAGCTAAGATGCGAAATATTCACCAAGACTATAGAACACTCTTTGAAGCAGCCAATTTTTTAAATTAGTTTTAAATGCAGTTCCTTCTAAGATCTTTAGTTCGGACGGTAACTTATTAAATACTTTTATGGCACTTATGAAAGTACTCCTTTTGTATATACCTGATTTTACTTTAGGTAGGATAATATTATATTTATATTGGTGTCTTAAATTACTTTTAACTGCAGATTTTTTTGTAAAGTATTCCACATTGCTTTTGAGAAAAATACATAATTCTAAAATATAAATACATGTAAGAGTTAGAAAACCTTTTTCTTTAGGTAAATATAGCTCTTAGTGATTCTTGGTTGCTAATGCACAATGAATGAATGAACAGTTGTCAAAACATAAGTTGGTCTCTATTCTAGTATATAATATTGATATTAATATTGTTATCGATATGAAACGTCAATTCAGTATGTTTTTTTATAAAAACCGCACGACATTTGATCTCGAGTGACATGAGAATATGGATACATTCGTTTGTATATGATTTAGAAAAAAAAAACATTCGTCTTGACGGAGGTTCGATTTGCCGCCATTATTGTTGTCATTTGTTTGTTGGTTTTTTGCTGTTACGAAAGTAGAATTGTGAAAAGTTTATTGTAATTCACATTTTAGTTGAAAGTATTGTTTCAATGTAAATGTTAATTACAACTATTACAATAAATAATCTGTTTATGTTTTTGTTCAGATTTATTTCTTACTGCATTAGTATATAGATATTTTACAGGTAGCACTAGTGGTGCCGGTCATTTCCTTATGGCTTCTGAACCCATCTTAGAGTACTTATGATATGTGTGTAGATAAAGTAGTGTATACAACTGTACATAATTAGGCCTTAAAACACTCGTGTGATCCTATTATGAAACTCGCTGACGCTCGTTTCATAAAACCACACTCGTGTTTTAAGGCCTCTCATTATGTATCAGTTGCATAAACTACTATTAAAATCAGTTTGTTTAAGTGTGGCAATGAGGGCTGACACTCTTTTGTTTTTTGAAGGGAATGGAAATCAATCGTACTTTACTTACTTAGACCACAAATATAGCCACATATTAAATCGCAAAATACAAATAGCGCTGCCATCAGTCCGGGTTTCCCCCGGATTTGTCCTAGTTTGGAGGCCGTCTGGGGGCCGTCCGGAGGGTTAAAAAGTGTATTTTTATGTAAATGACAAATAAAGCGATTGTTTTTTTAATAATATTATATTCGGACACTTCCAGGGTAAATGACCGGTTTCTTAAAGTCTAAGTCTTTGTCCGGGTTCGGCGAATTTAGAGATGGCAAGTTGGCAACCCTAAATACAAAACATGGCGTCATAAAAAGGTGGCGCTGCGGTGACATCGACACAAAGGCCGGCTAACAGAATACATTGTTAAGTCACATCCAGCGCTCTGTTTGCGCTGGCCCGCTGACGGGAAATTCGGACGCAGATGTTTGTCCAGACATACGCTGTGGTAAGCAAGAGGAACACGATCGAATAGGGGTGGAGATTGATTAATTATACAATGATAACTTATATGATGATGTTGAATTATACAACATACTAGGTCGATGCAGAGTCAGCCACCGGCTAAGCTTGCACCATAGATTGGAGCGGAGTTTTTTTTTTTTTTTTTTTTTTTTTCGAAATTTTCTCTTCGTCACGACCTAGCGAAATTTAATTTGTGCATTTTAAAACAAAAAATTCTAAAATCGGTTGAGAACTCGCTGAGATCTGCGCATTGTTACAAAGTCCATTCGAGTCGATCCATGGGAGCTTCGCTCGCTTCGCTCGCTCCGCTCCAATTATTGTAGTTATATGAATTAGCTTAGTACCTGTGTCGTAAAACAAAGAAAATTATATATTTTTACACAAATCTTATGTTTTATTTTTAATCCAAAAGAATATTTAAAATTGTTTTCAGGATCCTTATAATTTAACATAACAATAACAAAACACAAAACATAAAAATAACAATATAATTTAATTTAACGCAATTGCTTATTGTCTCCATACAAATATTGGTACCCATAACATATATAATGACGTCACGGCTATTTGTATCGAGCGTTTTTAGTGCTCCGTAGGAATGTTGAACTTTGACGTTCATTTTACGTGACTTTTAGAGCAGTCTAAGTGTAGTTAGTCCTTAGTCCCACATAGACATTTGATCGCAATAAAAAGTAGAATGATAGGCATGCTCGAAAAAATCGTCGAAAAAGTTGTAGACATCGGGCTATGTTCTATGTTGTATGTATGGGTTAAATATACTTATATACTTTTACTATTATAGTTTTATTTTATTTTATTCAATTTAAGTGGACTGTTGAGTATTTACATAACTTGATTAAAAGACAGCTATTTCAGACTCAGAACTGGGGTTCAAATATCTCGCTAAAATTAGAGCATTTCATCACTCTATTAACAATCTAGGTCTACGCGTAGGTATTTTATTAAATAAAATTTAAGTTCGTTCAGGAAGGGAACCTACCTGACTCACTACATAGTATAAAACAAAGTCGGTTCCTGCTGTCGGTCTGTTCCTATGTATGCTTAGATCTTTAAAACTACGCAACGGATTTTGATGCGTTTTTTTGATAGATAGAGGGATTCAAGAGGAAGGTTTATATGTACGTATAATCCATGGATAATATAGTAGAGAAACACTTTTCATTTAATATTAGCATTGCACCCGTGCGAAGCCGGGGCGGGTCACTAGTTTGAACTAATTTAGAATGGATTTGATTTGGCGGTAAGCCCCAAATTGAATTTACGTTAATTATGCAGTTTGGCCGGACGTGTCATCGGATTATTTTGAAATTTGGGTATAATGTGGTATAATCGGGAAAATCTATTATAAAGAAAACGATAGAAATGTTCTTAGCCTTAATTATAAAATGGTTTACGTTTATGGAACACTTTCAGTGGTTTACAAATACAAATACAATTACTCTTTATTGCACACCTCCAACATCAAGGAATATACAACACAACATGAGATATATTCAAATAACAGGCAGAGGTAAACAACAGGCGGTCTTATCGCTAAATAGCGATCTCTTCCAGACAATCTTTAGGTAGCGGAGTAGTTGGTTTCATATGTTTCTTAGGTGTTATTTTGCGGAATTTCTTTTTTAATATTTCGAGTGCTGATATAGCTGGCGAAAACCTAGCTATGCCCTAGCAAAAGCAATAAATGGAAACCAAACTATTTACCGGCAAATTAAGTCATGGTGTCTGGGGCATAGTTATTTTTCGACACAATCTGACGTCTTCTGCTTTAAACATCAAAAGGTTTACATTATAAGATATTAATTTTACAATATCAGCCGTTAAAAACGAGCAAAGCATGGTTGAATTGTTATAATAAGATATTAACAAAATAGTTATTGTCTATGCTACCGGTGGCGCCATCTCTTGAGTGATATACTTAAAGTGTAGTGTCAGTTTTGAACGAATAAAATATAGAGGCGACTTTGATACAGTTCTAGTAAAGGTTGCGACGGATACTGAAAACAGGCGCAAACTGCTAGAACTGAAAGAAGTTTTGATGCTAAGAGTGAGGGTCGAGATCCCCCGCGCTCGTGACATGGTCATTCAGTGTCACAGGTGCCAGAGATATGGCCACACGCAGAAGGGTTGCTCCGAGCACCCACGCTGCGTGAAGTGCCTAGGTGACCACCCCTCCTGGAAATGTGATCTTCCACAGGGTGCTCCCGTGGCGTGCGTCCTGTGTGGCCAAGAGGGTCACACAGCCAATAGTAGATCGTGCCAAATGGCCCCTCCCCGCTAAAAACAACAGATCTTTAATCAGGCCCACGTAAATAGGTTAGCAGCGTCGGTCGGCGCAAAACCTGTTAGGGCATCTCGACAGACTCTCCCTCCCCAAAGAAACGATAATAATTTTCCAAAGCCCAAACCGCCAACACGGCCCAGCGGTGAGAGTAATTTGCTATCTCACTTTAAGCCGGCGATAATTTCATCCACTAATGTTAGCAATGCCGCCTGGCACAACAATAGACATCACTCTGCCCCGATGGCGTTAACACCGCCCACGCCTAATCATCATTATATGCCTGATGTCTCCTCCCCACTGCATAAGGTTCGCGCCCTTCAGGCGCGCCTGGCTGCTCTGGAGGCGGAGATGGAGGGAGCGGACGGCCGCAGGGCCATCCAGCTGCTAACCGAGCATGACGCCTTATTGGCGGATTTCAACAAACAAAATGCCTAGTACAACCAATAAGATAAAACCCAGGTCGTTAAACATAGCGTTATTTAACGCAAACGGAATAAGGGGTATGAAAGACCAACTAATGGTCTTCATTAAAGACAACCTAATAGATATTATACTTATACAAGAAACATTTTTAAAGCCAAATCATAAACATTTCAACATAGCTAATTACACCATTATTCGCGATGACAGACCGGATAGACAGGGCGGCGGTACTATCATCTATTACAGGAAAGACCTGCACTGTAGTAAAATCTCCTCACCTGACCTCATAAACTTAGAAGTTTCAATCTGCAAAATAGCCCTCGACGGGCATCCTACAATAGTCATAGTATCTGCGTACAATTCTCCTACACGACTACTGCAACATTCCGACTTAACTAAAATGTCAAATCTAGGTTCTGCCGTTATTGTGGCTGGCGATCTAAATGCAAAACACACATCTTGGGGATGTGTAGCAAACAATAGGAACGGGGCAAAACTGTTCAACCTACTCATCGACGGCTTGCCGTTCGACCTCATAACCCCTAGAGAACCGACACACTATCCACACGATCACGAACACCGACCAGACATTTTGGACGTGGCCCTTCTGAAGAACGTAACTTTAAAGTTCCGTTCTATAGAAGTGGTTCACGCATTAGACTCAGATCACCTGCCCGTAGTACTAAGACTCGGTGCAAACAACGACAACACGGCTCTTCTCAAATCCATCGTGAATTGGGAAAGGGTACGTTCAGGTCTCCTCAAGACGCCCTCTATCGTAGAATCATTCTCAGACAAAATTACCACAACTGACGAGACAGACAAGGCCATTTTTGCCTTTAGCAGTCATCTCAGCGCTGTTTTAAGCGAGGCCTCGAGGGAGATTCCGGCGGAGGATATACGCCGCCGGGCCCTGCCTGAGGAACTGAGTGCACTCCTCAAGAGGAAAAACGCTCTTATTAGACACACATCTTGGTACCCTTCGCCCGCAAATCGAAAGAATCTCCGGCTGTTGCAACGCACTGTCCGCGAGAGGATCAGAGATTTCCGGGCGAACCAATTCGACGATCTGCTTTCAGAGCTTACGCCCAGTCACGTGGCCTACTGGAAATTAGCGAAAGCTTTGAAAATGGACACCGTACACTCGATGCCTCCCTTAGAAAGAGTAGGGAACACCACAGCATTCGAGGACATTGAAAAGGCTGAGTGCCTGGCCGATTGCCTCGAGGAACAGTGCTCCCCGAGCCGTCTCTTTATCAACTTAGATCATATTAAAGAGATAAATGATGACGTTGACAGACAGACAAGACGCGACATTTCAAATGAACCCCTAATAAAGCCAGTTACTGCAGGCGAGATCGCCAGCCTCATTAAAGGTTTAAAACCCCGCAAAGCCCCCGGCCCGGACGGGATACCAAACAGGCTTATTAAAATAATTCCAGACGATCACATAGAATTTCTCACCAAGATCTTTAACGCTGCCCTCGCCAACTCCCACTTCCCCAAGGAGTGGAAGCTGGCAACGGTTATTGGTATCCCGAAACCGGGGAAACCGTCAAACCAGCCCGCCTCATATAGGCCGATCAGTTTGCTCTCCACTTTGGGGAAACTATATGAAAAAATCATATTAGCCCGACTAAATATTTTTATTAACGACAATAACATTTTGATCAATGAACAGTTCGGCTTTCGCCCAAATCATTCGTGCGTCGAGCAAGTGCACCGCATCACGGAGCATGTGCTTGATGGTTTCATTAAAAGACAAGGTTACCTCCAGTGCAGTTGTCTCAAAACCGGGGCAGTGTTCCTGGATGTGGCCAAGGCCTTTGACAAGGTATGGCATGCCGGTCTGATACACAAGCTGTATCAGATGGGTATGCCGGTCCGCCTTGTCCGCCTCGTTCAGGATTTTCTCAGTCAGAGGATGTTCAGATATAAGGTCGAGGGCACACTTTCCACACCTCATCTCATAACGGCCGGTGTCCCCCAGGGCTCTGTCCTCTCGCCCACGCTATACTCCCTTTACACCAATGACATACCAAAAGCGCCCAATATTAAATTAGCTCTATTTGCTGACGATACGGCACTTTTCACCAGCGGCATGAGCCTCTTGAGGATCTGCGAAGATCTGCAGTCCTCCCTGGATGCACTAGGCCAATGGACTAACCGTTGGCGTATCCAGGTAAACCCGGAGAAAAGCGCCGCTATCCTCTTCCACCCGACCTCGTACAAGGACAAACTGACTGACCTCAAACTACACGATGAGAAAATCCCATGGGTAAAGGAAGTCAAGTACCTCGGGGTGCACCTGGATACAAAATTAAGCTTCAATAGACACATAAAGGCGGTTAAGGGCAAGGCCACCTACATACTAGGCAGATTAGGGGCGATGCTATGCAGGCGGAGTAAAATGCGGCTTAGCAGTAAGCTCGCGTTGTACTCCACCTGCATTAGACCTATAATAACATATGCAGGACCAGTGTTTTTTCATGTAGGGGAAAGGAAGCTCCGCCCCCTTCAAGCTATACAGAATAAATTCCTCAGACGAGCCACTGACGCACCCCTGCGTGGCGTCACCAACTTACAGTTGCACCACGATGTCATGTATCCCACCCTCACCGATTTTGTAAGAAAAAGCGCTAAGACCTATTACCAAAAAGCCGAAACTCACAAAAACCCGCTCATCCGGGAGATGGTGGGATACGTGCCGATCCCAGACCCTGCACCAGCAGACTTCACCCTTCAGGTGCCGATAGTTGACCCCCTCCCTGACCAGGACATAGACAGAGACATGACCGACAGACTACAAGTACTGACACAACTCACAACCAGTCAACTGGACATTAAAGCTTTCCGACGCGCAAAAATACGACATATCAGACGACCCAGGAACCTTCTGACTGACCCCGATGACGTCATCACGGCTACAATCAAAGAATGGTACCCTGACGACTCGTCATCGGGTAGTGAGTCAGAACCTGATCCTGGCGTCAATCACGACGCCGACTATTACTTTAATAGGGACAATAGACGACAGGAACGACGCAGGAAAAGACAAAACAGGAACACTCTACGTGCACACCGTCGCCTCCGCCGGCGGGGACGGCCACCGCGATAAATACATTTGCCTACTACACGATATCTTAGAATCAAGCTACATGACCTACAACATACAGACTGACCTCCAGACGACGTTGTCAAGCTAGGTACACGTCCGCTGGTTCGAGTGCCCGTGCACGCCAGCACACACACGCTAGGCGCTGGGGCAGTGCGCTGCCTACAGCCTAGCAACTCGATGTCGGTTACAGCCGTAAGGCTACCGAGTAAGCCACCATTTCTGATCTGAACGAATAAACGCTTGTTCCGAACAAGCTTGCAGTTTTTTTGGAATGGGACAGTAGCAGTCATCTATGAATAGGACCTTACTGCTCTCATTCGAAGCATGCAGGCATGTATGTAACTGTATGGTTAGAAATTGCCACGCACGGAGCCGCCTCGATGGCACTCCACCCGATGGCGTGTTGGCGAAACAAAGGAGCGGATATCGTGCGGATTGCGGATAATCGAGGACGATACCTTTGTGTTCGAGGCGAGGAAGTGAAGCATTTTCTAGACTAATTTTGGGTGTTTACAGTGTATAATGTCGAATAAGCATTGGCAGTTTCCTGGAATTAGCGGTCGATGCTATAATTTTAGCACGTTAAAACGAAGTTTTACGAAAAAATACAATGGCAATACTTAATTTTTTTTATTCAATAATATTGACATTATTCACACATCACATATTATACTGACATAGATAAATAACTACTTGTAAAGTTATCGTCAAGTCAAGGCCGTTGTTAAGCTAGAAAGAAAAGGAGATAAGTTCGAGATCAAGCGAGGGGTAAAACAAGGAGATCCTATTTCACCAAACCTATTCACCGCCCTACTGGAATATGTCTTTAGAAGGTTAAACTGGGACCAGTACGGTATTAGAATAAATGGTAAATTATTAAACCATCTACGCTTCGCTGACGATATTGTCTTGATGTCAGAGAACCACCTAGAGCTTCAACGCATGCTTCAAACCTTAGACCATCAAAGCAGAGAATGCGGATTACTAATGAACCCCGATAAAACCTGCGTAATGACAAACAGTGAAACTACTCCCATCGTTATACAGTCGAAAACTATCGCTTACGCCGAAGATTATGTATACCTAGGCCAGAACATATCCTTCAAAAAACACACATTGGATGAAATTGAGAAACGTATAAAGAAAGCGTGGAGCGCCTACTGGTCACTGAAACACATATTTAAGTCAAAATTAGAAATAAAACTTAAAAAGAAAGCGATGGATTCAGTCATCACCCCAACTCTTATCTACGGATGCCAGACCTGGGCCATAACCAGTGAACTAATAAGTAAAGTACAGGTGTTTCAAAGAAGCGCAGAACGCAGCATGCTTGGTATTAAACTAGTAGATAAAATTAAGAGCACCGACATCCGTAAAAATACCAAGATTATTGACGCTGCCGAATTAATCTGTCGACTGAAATGGAAATGGGCCGGGCACACAGCACGAACAAAAGATGGCCGCTGGAGTGAACAAATGCTGCAGTGGTACCCGCGCGACGGACAGAGGCCACGGGGCCGCCCGCGCCGCCGCTGGCGGGACGACATTGTAGCCGTAGCTGGTATCACCTGGACGAGACTTGCCGCGGATAGAAATACATGGCAAATGATGGAGGAGGCCTATGTCCACAAATGGACATCCCAATAAATATCTGTGATAAATGTTTTAATATAATATAATTAATCATACTATAAATCGAATTTAATATTTGCATGGAACGATCGAATTTAATTATTTTTTTAAATAAAAATATTTATATCAGTAATTGTAAATGGCACAAATTATATAAAATGTATAAACCAACTGTAGAACAATGCATGTAATGTGAATTAGTGTAATTATTTATTGGATTAAATGGCTATATTATTATTATTATTATTATAAAGTTATAATAAATGTCGAATAAATATTGACAGTGTCATGTCATGGAATTAGCGGTCCATGCTATCATTTAAGCACACTAGAACTTTTCCGAAAATATACAAAAATACATTATTCACAGATCACATTTGTAACGATTTAATGTGCTCACGGAAAGTTTCCAATAGGAACTTGAACAAATAAAGAATAAAAACTTTCCACATAGAAACATATGGGAATTTTCCCACTTAAATTATATTTTAAATCCACCAATTTCTGGGAATATTCTATTTTTTGGAAACCTTCCGCGACTTGCCCATCCGTACCAAACTATCTAACTGCATATTACCAGTAGGTAACTATAGTTTATAACTTGTGAAATGGCCTCCGAGTACCTACCGATATTAATCTTACTTATACCACAGCTTACGGTTTACAATACAATACAAGTACTCTTTATTGCACACCTCATAAAACATACAGGAGAAATACCATGCAAGAAATTACAATTAGAGGTAAACAACAGGCGGTCTTATTGCTAAAGAGGGATCTCTTCCAGACAACCCTTACCCTCGTTTTATAGACGAACGTTTTATCGAATTTTCATGTTAACGAAATCATTATTTTTTTCTGAAACCGTAAAATATTTTTGAATGTTATACACAAACCTAACCTAATGTATTAGGTTGACATTTTCATGTTTTCTGAAAAATGTATGACTTCCTAGGAAAAAATTGTCTATGGAATTAAAATTCTATAAGATTAAGCATTCGGTGAGGTGTTTAAATAAAACAATTTAAACGGAATAATATCAGGTTTAAATTATTTTATTTAAATGCTTGACAGTCGCGGAAACCGAAGAAAATATTATTCAGTGAAGTGTGTTTGTATAAAAGAAGAGGATCCCCAGATTATTTAAGCTTACACATAAAAGATATCCCGGTCGAAGAATAAATTCGCAAAAAAACAAACATATATCTAAAATAATAATAAAAATGGTAGGCACCAGGCGCAACACGACAAAAAGAGTGAAAACGTCACCAACACAAGGGTTTCGCTTTTTTAATTATCCGGTCTAGACGATGAGTTGACCTGTTTAGTACCTATTATTTCTATATATATTTTGATCTAGGATTTTAATTCTACAATACTATAAGTTATGGATGATCGTGACTCGATCGTTTTAGAGATATTGCATTTTAAGTTAGTGATCCGTATTATTTGATCGCAGGCGTAGACTACAGTCATTCTATTTTCTTCTGTTTCTGAGACTCACACATTTAAATTAAACAATTTAAACGTTGTCAAACTTGACAACGGTGAATGTAAAGTTGCCGAAACGTAGGTAGACTCAAATAACGAATAAACGCGATATAATCCGTTTAAGTTGGCTTTCTCCTTTCTCAAACATGCAATGAAATGTTTATTTCCGGTGGACATATGCGAATAATGCGAAATTTCTAATAAAATGCCTGTGAGAATAAAGAACGTTCCCTCTTCTATAATCCGATGTAATAGCAACATAACCTAGATTCATACAAGCTCTTCACTTTTGACCACCGAAGGGACGAATTTTGTTTTTTGAACTGACAATTAGAAAGAAAAGAAAGAAAGAAATACATTTATTCGCGACGAGACATAAAACATAATTACATAAATGGTGTGACAGAAATTATTACAAGATAAAATAAAACAAAACAAATACAAATAGCCCTACCTCTATGTCTATACCTACTCACCCGGCAAGCCCTTTTTTTCCGGCGTCTGCAGAAATGCACTATTATTTAATACAGTCATGCCGTTAGTAATCGATGACGAAGAAGTGTATAATGTACACAAGTTAAACTTCTTTGACATGCAAAATACCTCATACAGCTATAATCCTTGATACCCCGATTATCTACAATTATGCGTCCCCGCTCTCCCCCACGTCCTTTGTTGCGCCAGCAGCGATAGAGTGCCATCGAGCCCGCGTCTCCCCGCTTCAGAAATACGCTTACTCGTTGTTTGCGGTTTAAGCGTGTTGAGCATGTCAGCAAATACTAATCCGGATATTATGAGTACCGGTACCCGCTACGTTTTCCATTTGTTTATACACTAACTAGTCCTTAAAGTCACAAAAAGAAAAAGAAACCCAAAAACAATTGGTGCCGTTAGAAATGTCAAAAAATCTATTTAAATAAAGAATTCAAAAATATGGGCAATAAATATCTATATCTATACATCGTGAAATTAAGGGCTCCCTTGTCTTGGCAATGTATCATATAAATAACTTCATTTAATTTAATCATCTTTTTGTATCTTTTTCTAACTTCTTATTGTTATAATTACTCAATAACAACGAGGCTTGAAATGCGGACTTCTCATTTATTTTGTCAAGAAAAGGGCTAAAAGATGCTCGGAACTTAGTCTGCGTAGTCGAGTAAAAAGTATTTTACAACCATTTTTGGATTTCCAGTTAGTACAAAAAATTGGTTAAATTCTGTCCAGCCGTGTGTGCCTGAGCGGAGGAGTTGTATCGCTTTGTAAGAGTAACTCATGATATAACTAATATTCTGACAAATTGGTTTTAAACTTGCTGTAAACTGAAAAAGACGTCTGGTATTCTTTAAAATATAATCCGAAAACAACTCAGGTGGGTGACAAGGCACTACACTACACAACAATTTAAATTTAATTTAATCTCTTTTGTAGGATACACATAAACTAAGAAAGGCAATTAAATTAAGACGTTTCGCCGTTTAATCTTGTTAATAAAACAAGGATTCTGAGTTTACGAAGCATGCTAGGGATAATCTCCTCTTTGCGTCGTTAGCGTTAGCGCCATGCTAGGGCAAAGAAAAGTTAACTATGTTTGAAGCTCCACAAAAAGAAGTCTGAATCCTCGATTTTTAGTTTCCTTAATTAAGATTTGTATCTTTCGTTCGTTAGCAGATGTTTTTTGATTAATAAATTAAACTGGGCTGCATTTTTGTACAACAAAATACGACTTTTACAAAAGTTACTAGAAAAAAAAACGTTCTTATTATTATTTTCCGAGTAATGAGTGGCAGTAGTAAAGATATAGATTTGATGCACGGGGAACTTACTTACAATAGATTTGAAAATTCAAGATTTTCTTGATTTGTTTGTACAATATTTTTTTGTCTGGAAATACTTACCTATTGTTTAATTTGGTAGTTATTATCAAATAATACCTATGCTGTTTAAATACGATATCACATCAATTGTTGATTATCAAATGTTGATAGGTACACGAATCTTATAATACTTGAAATCTCAATTAAATAATCTATAACAAGTTTGTTGTATGGGAATGGGAGCCTAAAAATATTTTTTTTTTAGTATTTGTTGTTACAGCGGCAATAGAAATACATCATCTGTGAAAATTTAAACTGTCTAGCTATCACCGTTCATGAGATACAGCTTGGTGACAGACGGACGTACGGACGGAAGTCTCAGTAATAGGGTAACGTAGGGTAAAAACCCTTTGGGTACGGAACCCTAAAAAGGAAAGTGCGACTAAATGTATGCAATGAGTGATTTTAATTGTAATGGGAATAACAGGTATTCCATCCTGTTGGCAGGCGGCGGAAAATCAACGACTCGTCACACGGGCGTTTGTGCAAGCTCTTTGAGTCCTCGCTATCGCATTTGCATACCTATAAGCACTTCTGTATAAGAGCTGGATATTTAGTATGTTTCAGTGTGAAACGTTTCTCTATACGGTTGGATTATGTGTGTGTCTTCGGTAAAATTATCCTATTAGTGCTATTACAAAGTTCAATCCGTTTATTTGTCCGTAAACATAAATAATGTTGAAATTAGCCTTTGATCGAAACTATTTAACTTAAATTGTAATTTGGTATGTGAAGTGCAATTATCGGTTTAAAGATCTTTATTTTTCTCAAATATCTACCTTACTAGCTGCGCCACGCGGAGTTACTCGCTCATCCCACGGCAACGCTACATTTTTCGGGATAAAAATAACTCTATGTATTAATCCAGGTTGTCAGCTAGCTTCATACCAAATTTTATCAAAATTGGTCCAGCCGTTTGAGCGTGAAGAAGTAACAAACATACACATGAACACACAAAATTTCGCCTTTAAAATATTAGTGTCATTTAGAATGATAATCATCATACTAAAAAATCATTATTTCGATAATAAAACTTAAGGGGTGTGTATAATGATAGGTATAACAACGTTTCATATAATTTCACTAGATATAACAACATTTGATATAATGGTACATTTAATATAACAACAATAAGTATAATTTAATTTGGTATAATTACAATTAGTATAAAATACATTTTGTATAACGTTTATATTCGCAAGGTAACCTACCACTCCTCGTTTCTCTCGTCGTCGTACCTAACCATGACTAGTACAGTTTTACTTTTTTGCTTAGACAATTTGGGTGTGAATTGAGCCTTTAAACGTATTATAACAAATGATCATTATACCATCATTATAATATCAATTATGCCATATGAAATTATAACAAATATGATTATATTATTCGTTTATTGTACCACTTGATCGTTATACTGACCAATATTATATCAAAAGCTGTTATAGCGACCGTTACGCACCCAAACTTAAGCGTAAGCGTTATTCTATTCTGTTCACCGTCAGCACGCCTAGACAATTTACCGGCGTATTGTCAGCTTCGGTTACGATCGATCCTTAAATCTATTGTAGCTGTTTGCAACACATAATGACACACACATACATTCTCATAATTACCGAACATCCTCATGCTCAAGACAATGTCCTTATTCCGTAATTGTTTTGCACACTAGCTGAAGGAATAACGTAGCGATTACCTAAGAGCTTTACGTACTTAACCCGGTTTTGGATTGTCGAGTTCCAGTTTTGTTAAACGTTTACTTAAGTAAATGTGTTAGTTTTGCTAAATTACATATGTTGCGAGGGATGAGATATTCGCGCGATAATTCGTCGCTGAATTTACACGACGCGACTCGCTTTGTTAAATGCAATACAATAATAGGTTTAATCTTATTCAAACTTTCGTGAGACATATTTAATTATTGCATTAAGTGATTTACACTCACGTGAAATTGTCAGGAACGGCCCGACATGTTTCGAACTCGTACGGAGCTCTTCATCAGGGACTGCTACCCGTACACAGGCAACTCTGTCACTGCTTCTTTGATGAAGAGCTCCATATGAGTTTGAAATATGTCGGACCGCTCCTGACAATTTCACGTGAGTGTAAACCGCTCATTACAATAATTAAATAATAGGTAAGGTAAGGTGGGCTAATCTATCACCGGGGGAAGACTGCCACTGTCATATAACTAACTACTTAACTGTTGGTCTTACCCTAACATACCTTCCATACATTACATACCAATAAAAGTTTACAAAAGAAAAACAACACGAATACAAATTTTAAATAACGGTCTTATCGCTAAAAGCGATTTCTACCAGACGACCTTTGGGTAGAAAAACCTTTGGGTTGTGATTTAAGTATTGATATTTGTAAACAGCCTTAAATTCAGGAAGCATGCTCAATGTCATGACTTAGACATATTAAAACACATATTAAATGTGTTTACTCGCGTCGTAGTGAGTCGAATATCGTAAATATACTTCATCTGTGTTTCAAATATCACACTATACCGAAGTGTGTCAAATACAGACCCTAGTTTTTATTCCCATGCCGTTCGCAGTTGTCCCAGAGCCCGCATTGATTGGGCAATATTAAAACTTCAATCGCTTCATGACTGAACTCGCTATATTGCCATTGAAATGTATTCAATGCCGTTTTCAATATTGAAATGCTAAATGAAAAGGTTAGCTACACTTGGATAGAATTTATTTTGTCGATGGAAATGTTTTGAATACTGCGGTACTTCATATTGATATTTTATTTGTGCGTATTGAGATGTCAGTGATTGTGATTTTATTTGATTTGGAGGGCACATAAAGATATTTTTTTATAAAAATTGAATTGAAGATATTTTTTGATACATTTAATGGTGAATTCAGGTTGAGACTCTTTGGTGACGAAATAATCGTATAACTCTGCCCTAGATTTCATAAGTATATACAAGTCATGATTGTAAAATGAAAATAAACTAAATTCAAAATTTAAAATCTCTTTATCAACCCAAAATTGCTAAGAACCATCTCGATAGATTAGATTAAATGTTTATTTATTTTCGCTATTACACACACATTTCTCATTTAAACGATAACAAAATGTCGAAGGTACCTATTGTAAAGTTGGATATCTGTGACTCATGTCATTTTTATATCATCGATTTATTTTGAATTTTGCACATACTTAGCAAAACAAAGAATATTCAATTAATCTCAATGAAAAATAAATGAAATAGTCTGTATCGCTAAAGTACAAAATATTGAATATCTGTTAGTTTCTAACATGGAATTGAAGTGCTGTCTTAGCGCCTACGTAATCAATTTGTATGGAGAATTGTAGTTCTACAAAGTAACCGCTAGGGCGCTATCGCTAGCGCGCCTCTATTCTCTATACACATCGTTTACTTACGCTGTCGCTACTGTCGCTAGTGAGTATGGTCACGTTTACTTACGCTGTCGCTACTGTCGCTAGTGAGTATGGTCACGTTAACTCATGGTAAGGGTACAGGTCATAATACGGCGTCAAACGGCCAGTAAGAGAGTTCCAGAGACGGTAGTGTTTAGAACAAAACCTAAATTAATAGCGTTCCCGGGCGGCGCCTGATTCACTTAGCTCTATTCTGGACACAAAAGGTCTTAACAGGTCATAACTTCTTAATAGGATACTCCCTTGTGACAAAAGGATAGAAACAGACGATGCTGATAACTTGTGGTAGTTGATGGTGAATTAACTGTGCTGAAGGAGTTGTTTAATGCACTGTTAACACTGTTTAATTACTCTTTAATGTTCACAAGTACATTAAACACCTAATTTAATATGCTTTGTCAATTTTGCCATCTATAACAGATGATTTATGTAATATATCGTCCTCCTCTATACATAATTATGCATCCGTCAATGGCAAAACCTGTCTCCATGACCTTCACTAGCGTTGGGCATGTGCACAAAATGTGGCTTGCAAAACCGAATTTCGTTTTGAAGGTTCTGTTACAAGGCGCACAATGCAACTCACTTTTATAGGAAGGCTTTGAACGGGTCTTTCTGTTTCGGCGTGATGATTTGTGATTTAAACAGCATCGCGACAACACTTGCGCTCGTGAAAAAGTCCTATTCGAGACTGAGTCCCTCCGCCGCATTCGTGACAATAGTACATTGCGTAACAAGGGTGGTAAATGAGGAATTACAAACGAGTGTCTATTAGAAGGCCGAAGCCGAAGGGGAGGGCTTTAATGACACGAGTTTGGAATTCCTTTACCACCAGAGTCAAGTACGACGTTTTTCATCACTCTTTGTTTTAAGAGCCTTATTCCTTTTAAAATGCTGATTCTTTTATATGTACATGTTTTTTAACATATTATTGATGTCACTACCTAAAACAGGGAACAGTTTGCATTTTTCATTGATAATTTTTGTTTCAAAAACTACTCGAAATATACAAAATTCACGCGGATTATTAGTTTTTACAGCTCATTTTGGACTGCACGCGCAATGAAAGCACGAAATAGCTATGTTACTACCTAGAACTCGAAAAGTATTATTCACTTCAGAAAGTTGGTTGAAATTATCAATATATTTTGTCATGATACGAAAAAAAAAACAATTTTAAAAGGAATAAACTAAACACGTTACAAAAATACAAAGGTAACATAGGGAATAAAAGAAAGTACACGGAAATGATTGAAAATGTAAAAGTCGGTAGATATATGAATTATGATTTATTTATAATTACGACTTCTACGAAATACCACAGAAAAAAATATGGTGATAATATGAATTATCATTTATTTATCTATATGACGTGTCAGAGATAAAATTGTTTACTTTATACAATCAGACATGAACCTTTCGTATGTGAAATTATCCTCAGCTTAGCCTCATTTGAGCTGCAGCGAGTAAAAATATATATGAGTAAAAAAAAAGACGGTTTTAATTAATATGTAGTCAGGACCCTCATCAGACACACGAAGGGGTTACGTTACATCAGTGCTTCAATTTTTGCCACCATCAAATAACACTTTCGCAACCAGATATAAAATTTAACCCTACCCCAGAAACCGAGAGCCCGCTAGGTGGGTAGCTTTTTAAGCAAAAATACGTGACCGGCATCTGAGCAAAGATTACGAGTGCCTACCAGGCGGGTTCCTGGTAGCGAAAGTGTTAATATACAGTACAGCCACGATTTCGGTCTTAGCGGCGAGCAGGGCGGCTCCGGCGTCAGAACAGATGGAGCGGCAACCGCGCGCGGCGACTCGTGGCGTGCTTCGTGAAATGCTAAGATATTGTTTTATCGCGCACTGCTCACCGCTGGTCGCGCATAGTCGCGATTATGTTGCCTCTTTCATTCAACACCGCATCGTGCTAATTCCTGTAGCCTTACCATGATACATTGACAGTACTCGCTAGCGACTGCGTAAAGGATTTGTATGGAGAATTGTAGTTCTACAAAGAAACCGCTAGGGACGCTCTCCGTACAAATCGTTTACGCTGTCGCTCACGGTCACGTCAACTCATGGTAAGGGCCTCACGAACTGAACACGTTTGGGAATCGCTGCATTAGAGACTTTGGTCACGATCACTACTCTAATGTCACCCTGTATGTCGTTCCCCCGGCCTATTAAACTGACCCCCTTCATCCTCTTCAAACACCTACCCAAATCATTGCCGCATATTTGCGAATAATCCCACATAGTTTATATCATGCCAGGTCCGCAATCTGGGAATAGTTACACTAATGTTAGTTTAATTAAACTTGTTCGGGAAACTTCGGCGAACGTTCGGTTTCGGCGGAATGACAACGAAGTCGCAGGAGGTCGGATTGAATGAAATCAAATATGTGGTCTTGGAATTGAAAATTTGCTCTAGGGATGTTATTACTTATTAATAATGGAAATCACTCCTACAATTAAATAAACATAATTGTGTTTAATATGATATTTGAATAAGTATAACAATAATCTTACTATTAAGTGTATACAATATAATTAAATTAATAAAAATAATGTGTTTGTCTCAACTAGCTAGAATTGGATCCCATCAGATGAAGATATTGTTTAAAATAACGTATTGAATACATGACTAAATTGTAACTATGTAGGAAATTTATGATTGTATCTCATTATTCTGAAATCTACATTATGTGACATGAGGCATCCCAACAGGTTTTTTTTTCCCATGTATTATTAATAAAAATGTATACACAGAGTTTTTACATTAAATTTTTAAAAATATCGGAAATGTGACTATGAAAAATAATTTGCGAGAATCACGTTTTACATTGTTGCACAAAATTCTTTATTCAAAAGTAGAAACTCAAGTTAGTTTTAGTTTTGATTGGCCGCGTTTTATCCTGGACTGGTTGAGCCGTTGGAGCCACCTGGAAGCGGTAACCGTCCGGCACTGCGTCGGCCGTGTCCCGCGCGGAGGTTCGGACCGAGGCGGGTTCTGGAAAACAAAAAAAAACTAGTAGTAATAGTCCTTGTTTTACCTTTATATTGCGTTGAGTTTTTAATTAAATGTTGATAAGAGCACGCAGGCCAAATAGTTATACATTTACACGGCAGATATACATTACTGATTACTTTTATTTGTGATACTATGAGATAATAGTAGATTGTTTAACAAGGGACTAAAAAAAGCCATAATGACACGAGATGTTTGAAAACTAAAACATCTGATTAAATCCATCTTTGATTCAGGTACTATCCCGCTGTCTTGGAAAATTCAGCTGATAATCTCAATTCTTAAATCTAATAATAATAATTGGATGCTTGCTCATACCATCCCATTGCTCTCTTCGGTTCTCTTAAAAAATCTGGCGCACCTAATCAAGAATAGGCTGGAATGGTTCGTTGAGTTTTAGGGTGTATTGTCCTGCCCTCGTTTGGCTTTAGGAAAGGAAGAAGTACTTTTCCCATAATAAATCTGTTGTTGCTTTGTTGGACGTTAAAGCAGCTTAAAATGATAATGTCCAACTCCCATTCCTCTGGGAGAAGCTTCTCCGATTACAGATACCGAAAAGGTTAAGTAGTCTGGTAATGAAGATTCTATCAGAGCGTTGTATTACCTTACGGGGTAGGTGGGTAACGACTTTGATTTGACTATACATGACACTAAGTCCGAGCGGCAACCAACCAACTACGTAAAGGGTAAGGTAAGGAAAGTACCAAGTATCATTCCTTTAATTGCTCATTGCAATATATAAATAGACGGGTATATTTGATAACCAAAAAAATTACAAAAAAACAGAAAATATAACGGTTAAGTTACATTGTCTTACCTAAAATGTTAATAGAGCAAGTGTTTGGCAAAAATATTAAAATCTATTGTTCTTACAATAACATGTTTTAACCGTGTCACAAATTACGGGGCTATTACAAGGGCTAGATCATCTAGTTTGGTAAATAATAGCTATCACTCTTGTGACGCGTTTTGACGCCTTTGTTGACGGTATCACCATCCATTTCCCTTAAGTAGATACTCTTACGGCAGTTATCTGTTTTTTTGGACAAAACTGCACAAAGTACTGGTCAGAATGTTACGTGACTTTTGTTGTAGGTACTTCAATATTCTAAGCCACTATACCCACTTTTTCTTTTCCAGGAAATAATTTTAATGATACCACTGTGGTTATTTGTACACTTTCTTGTTGCGTTTTTTAATCCTCGTCAAGTCGTCACCAATGTGACGTCCAGGGCGGGAATATAGATTCATTAAAACAACGTAAACGGGTTCACTGTGGACCACGACCTGCCCGCTCCCGTTGCCGTCTGTCATAGTAATGGCCGCAGTGGGTTGATACTTACGTACGTATCCATTCTGGCTTGAACAACCTCCTTTTAATATGGAGTTTGTCACGTGGCGTTTCAGGCCTTTGATTGATTTGAAAGTTTGAAGGCATTTTTCACAAGTAGGTTTAAACGGTAGTGACTAAAACACACATAACGATTAGCGTATACTAACAGGAAGTATAAAGGTTATAAAACCGGCCAGGTTCGATAGCGCACAGCGAGGGTTTTGTAAGTAAGAACACAGTGTCTACATACACGATAACGTGGGATAATTACATCTTGGTTTTTCGGGTGATAATGGATTTCAGAGGTTACATATTATAATCACAAGGATAGGATAAGTTTACAATTCGTACAAAAACAGTACTTCCTCTCAGTTATGCATGCTGCGCGTTTGTATGTTACGTAGCGTAATGGTATAAATAAAACCTTTACCGTTTGTTGCGAACCAGATGTACCGGGGACAGCACGATCGCCTTCTTTTAAAAGTTCTTTCACTACGATCTCTGAAGTTATTTGTACATCTGGATCATTTAGCCTTGTAACAATATATTCGAATCGTTCAGGCAGCCTCGCAAGCATGTACATCGCTAGGAATCCATCGTCTAGTGGAGCTCCTATTCCTTGCAGCTGTTTCTGCGTGTAGGAAACTCTATTTACGTATTCTTGCAGATTGCCATTGTACCGAATTGACAACAACTTTTTAATGAGGCTGAGCCTCTTCCTTAGCCCGCCATGCGCGTGCGCTCTCAGACGGTGCATCATCTCGTACGCCGTCTTTGCCGGTCTTATAAGTGGAATCACAGAGGCATCACAAGCTTGACCTATTTTGGCCCTCGCCTTCCGGTCTTTTAGCTTTTCATTTGCGTCTTCTGCATTAACTTCTTCGGTACATACGTCCCATAAATCGCAGTCGGTTAGCAGACATTCGATACTAAAACACCAGTCGTCGAAATTCTGAAACGTGGCTTTGAGCTTTATAGTTGAAGTAGCCATAGCACTTTATGTACTTAGTCTTTTTTTTTCACTGTATTACACTTTCTTGACACCTCCGAGTCATTACAGATTTATTTTTGTGAATACACGAAGGGTTGAATGATAACCGATCGAATGTTTGTATAATACTGAGGAATGAAACTGATTATACGATGTACAATGCTCTTATCTGTTGTTAATATGCTTAGTATACGTATCGCTCAAACCCAATCGACGGGCCAGATAACTGATTAAAATACCTCATTATCTATAATCTAGAATAATAAAATTAACTGAAAATTTGGCCAAATTAAAGGACAAACTTTATCTATCAGGATATGTAGGTTATAGAGCAAAGTAAAATTTTATCGTGCAATACCTACAAGGAACGAAATAATCCTTTAAAATACTATAAACCTTTCATACATATAAAAGCGATATCTCCTATAAATTCAGCGCAATCTGTTACTAAACACTAACGACGTGTTTATTAATTAATCGTTTTTTTTTCTCCTAAAAGGTTAATTCTCTCAAAAACTACACAATTTAACACCAAAATATGTATGACAAAAGTATATAATAGAATATGTTATTTCTAAAATGGTATAGTTTATATCTAAACTCTGTCATTTAGGTACTGTTGCGATGCTATCGCGACAACATTTGCGCTCGTGACTAAATAGTATGTAATGTATGTAAATAGTCCTATTTGAGTCATTTACAAAATACATGTACCTACATAGTTAAAGGCTTTAATTAAAACAAAACTTAATTGATTCCTTTGTGTTACGATAGTTACCCATATATTTTGTATGAGTAAGTTTCGTAACACAAAGAAGCCATCGTAATTTTGTTTTTATTACCCTTTAACTAAGTACATGTATTTTGAAAATGACTCATTTGGGAGTGAATCCATCGGCCGCATTCGCGACAAAAGTGTATTAAGTTAACTTAATAACTTATTCCTTGTAAAATGCTGATTGTTTTAGATTCTTTTTTATGATTAAACATGTTCCTTAACATATTATTGATGTACTACCTAGAACATGGCTATTGGGATTTACAGGTAGGTATAGAAACCTACAGTTTGAATTTTTCATTGATAATGTTTGTTTCAAAACCTACTCGCAATTGAAAAAAATCACGCGGATAATTAGTTTTTTCCAGTAAATTTAGTAGTAAGTCACGCAAAAAAAAAGGAATAAGGCCTCTTATTAACTACTAGAGACGTTACAAAAATACAAAGGCAACAAAGGTAACAAAGGCAATAAAAGAAAGAACACGGATATTATTGTAAATGTAAAAGAATTTTTTACGACTTCTACGAAATATCACAAAAAAAATATGATAATAATATAAATTATCATTTATTTATCTATAACCGTGTCGAGATAAAATAATATTATTTTTACAATCAGACATTAACCTTTCGTATGTGAAATTAAACAATCAAGCGTTCTAGCGTCATGTGAGCTGCAATTAGTAAAAAATTATATGCGTAAAAAATACAAAAAGACGGCTTTATGTAGTCAGGATGCTTATCAGAAACAGACGAAGGGTTTACATCAGATACAGATACAATAATGTTATTAAAACTATCGTGAGACATCTTTACTAATTATAAAAACGGTATAAACTCACGTAAAAATTGTCAGGAACGGCCCGACATGTTTCGAACTCATTTGGAGCTCTTCATCAGGGGTAGCTATTCGTGCTGCTACGCGACTCGCGACCCACCGAATTTTTACATGCCCCGCCAAATGGCGATCTATATATACACACAATGATAATGTCCAATCCGATGCACTCGATCCCACACGCTTCAAAATGCATTTCCACCGATAATTTTGATATTTCCTGTCGTTCAAGCGTTTAGTATGTCCGATCTGACGTAGATGTGTGGTGTATAGACACCTTTATGATAATAAATTGTCTCTGGACCTGCCCGGGCCGCCATTGCGATGACAGACGTCAACGGGTGCGGGCAAGTGATGGCCGACAGAAAACCCATTAAAGTGTTTTATTGAATCTCCTCCTGCACGGAAACGCTGGACATCACACTGGCGACGAGGATTAAAAAACGCAACAAGGAAGTGTACAAGTAACCGATAATAATAATCAGTGGAATCCTTTTAATTAATTTCTGTAAAAGGAAAAGAAAAGGAAAAAGTGGGTATAGTGGTTTCGAATATTGAAGTACCTACAACAAAAGTCGCATAACATTCTGACTAGTACTTTGTGCACTTATGTCAAAAGAAAAATAAGCAGAGGAATTGAAAACAAACTGATAACGGTCGGCGTAATTAGTTGTAAACAGAATGTGTCCGCTAATACTTACCTAAATGCATTCCCGTTGTTGTGTTATGGTAACAAATTGTTAAATTCGACATAGATATACGTACAATTAAAATATTTGGTTAAGTATTAAATAAAATGCTTGATGGTTGTTAGACAGCCAGTTACAAATTGGTTATCTTCCTACAAATGTTTCGTTACATATTAATATTTCTAAATAAAGTACACACCAAAAGTGAATATCTAAGTGCCTTGAGAATAAGTATGTTCAAATAAAGACTACCATGAAACTAACAAAAGGAAGGCAGTACGGTTGTGTAACGAAAATATTCAACATTCTTGCACATATCTAGCTGTCGCGCAATAAGTTGTTATGAAACACCATCAGAATTATTATTTCGCAGTTTTCTGTACTTTTTAGGGTACTTAATTACCTATTCCAACAATAAATTAAGTACTACTTAAATGTAGATTACTACTACATATTGGGTACGGACACGTTGGTAATTTTCATAATAACTAAAGGTACTTATAAACAACATAAGTAATAGTAACTACAATGAACGTTAAAACTACATACAGTCATGATAGATTACCGGCTACCAACCGTGATTTTGTTGCATTAATAACGCGGGTATAGCTAACTTTATATTTAGCATACGAGTATTCACTGTGCGTTACGAATTACGATCGACTACGGAGTTCATAGACGAATTCCACGACATGGTAAATTCGTAGCTGACATAATTAATTGTAATACAATAAAGTCCGTATATAATTGTAGGCTGTTATTTAATACTCACTGTCGTAAGTGATAAGATAAGATAACCGTGTCATATCATGGTTCATTTTTCAAGTGAATACACCCGTCAATCTTGTCACATAAGTATTGCATGAATATCAATACTAAATGTGTTCTTTCTTCCTTGTCAGCGTACTACTATATAAGTACCCCAAAGGGGGAACATATACAAATGTATATGCATAATATATTTGTTTAGATATACGTAAATGTGCGTATTACTATCCCGAAGGTGGATAAAAGACTACAATAATACTATCCCGAAGGTGGATAAAAGATAACAATAATAATAATAAAGGTACATTTTAGCATCCCGAAGGTGGATAATATTATATGTTGTACCTAAATAAAATATAATAATAACCGAAGGTCGTTACTTACGAAACAGGTATTGGACTGGCGTAGACAAATTAAAATTAACATCTCCGCATATAAAACATATCAGTTAATATGTACGCATGCAGGTACGCCGAACCTTTTAACTCAGCGGAATGATTCAATTGAAATTAAGCTACATAATATTAAGTATAAGGTTATCTGCATTGTATGAAATAAGATCATGATGTGGATAACAAACCAAATCAAATCAAACCTAGCCAAATCGATTCAAATAGAGTCGAATATAGTCAAATCTATTCAGATCCAGCCAAATCTAATCTAATCTAATCTAATCTAATCCAATCTAATCTAATCCAATCTAATCTAATCTAATCTAATCTAAAATAATCTAATCTAATGTAACCTAATCTAATCTAATTCCGTAAACTCGTTCGTAGTATTATTAGTTTGTTTCAGGTTGCCCCAAAATGTCAGTCCAATTACCTCCAATTGAAATATTGGATTGTGATTGGACATCGGAAATTCAAATATTCGTAATACAATTTGCTTAAATAAACTACCTAGATATTTGGGTATCTCTTTGCCTAGTAGCCAATAAATAGAGGAACTAGAAACACTTTTAAATAAAATTATAGGATTGGACCATAGTTAAAACAAGACTATGAGATTAAAACAAAGCCAACAGGATTGGCGGAAAACAACCCTATTTAGGGTATCAAAATAAAATCAGTTGAGCTGTTTCAGCACGAAACAACTACAACACAAGCTGTCATTGATTGGAAATGACAGGCGGGAAAATAAAATGATCTACGGATCAGCCCTAAAAGGATATATTATATATTAATACGGGAATGGCAGCTCGTGGCTTTGGCCAATGTCAGTTAGTAACATTAACTTTATAAAGAATAATAAACCATGCCTATATATATATATGTTCGGAAAAATACATTTACATCATACACCGTAGCAAAAATACCATGTCTCATGTTCACTTGAAATGTCCCTTAAAAAGTAGATGAACTACAAAAGAAGCTGTCACGCGCTCACGCGTTGGCAAAGAAAGAAAAAAAAAGTAGTCTTCTAAAATTTAAGTCGTATAGATGGCCGTAATAGGGATAAAAATGTTACAGTAATTCCGTCGTAGAGGGTTAATCGCGAAATTGATTGAATATATAATAAACGCGGTATTTATTTAACAACACTTAAACTCGACAACGAGTATTATACTCTATTACTTAAATAAACCGTGTTCTAGAAGTTGAAACGATTTGACTTGAATTTGAGTTCACTATAGAATAAGGTATATAACAAAAGAATATATACTAGTAGTAACGACATTTAAAGTATCCGTGCATTATAAATAAACGATTACGAGTACAAGCAAATCCTATAACACAGGTATTATGGTAAAGACATCTTAAAGTAAATTGTCGTTTGTGGCGTTTAAAGTACATCTTCAGTTAGAAATTATCAATCACTAGAACAGCGCCGTTACTTACCTACGTATTTATTTATTTCTTGGGGTACGTATGTACATAAAAATCGTAATCAATTAATCATATTGTAGTATTCTTACAATAAACAAATGAAAACTTCCTCTCAATATTATGTAATTTGTTTGGGTATAATTAAAAGGTATTTTGATTGAGGAAGTTATGTTATTCCGTTATATCCTTTCTAGCAGTGTACTCGGTGGTTCGCGCTACGACTAGGTAGATTGAATAATCATTACATCGGGTTTACAAAAAGTACCGAAGGAGCACAAAGTATTAAAAAATGCCGAAGGAGCACAAAGTCCAAACAAAAAGTGCCGAAGGAGCACAAAGTATTAAAAAATGCCGAAGGAGCACAAAGTCCAAACAAAAAGTGCCGAAGGAGCGCAAAGTCCAAACAAAAAATGCCGAAGGGGCACAAACTACAAAAAATGCCGAAGGGGCACAAAGTACAAAAATGCCGAAGGGCACAAAAAATAATAATAATAATAATAAATAATAATGCACTGCTAATTTGGAAACAAAAAAAATTGCCGAAGGGGCCAAAATGTACCATAGTTTACAAAATGTACCATAGTGTACAAAATGTACTATGGTGTACAAAATGTACCATGGTGTACAAAATGTACTATAATCTACAAAATGTACCATAGTGTACAAAATGTACCATAGTGTACAAAATGTACTATGGTGTACAAAATGTACCATGGTGTACAAAATGTACTATAATCTACAAAATGTACCATAGTGTACAAAATGTACTATGGTGTACAAAATGTACCTTGGTGTACAAACTGTACCATGGTGTACAAAATGTACCATGGTATACAAAATGTACTATAGTCTACAAAATGTACCATAGTGTACAAAATGTACTATAGTGTACAAAATGTACCATGGTGTACAAAATGTACCATGGTGTACAAAATGTACCATGGTGTACAAAATTGACCATGGTGTACAAAATGTACCACGGTATACATAATATACAAAATTCTAACGTGCATACAAAAAACGCCAATGGGCACAAAATAACAAGGTGCCAGAGGGACCACAAAGGTGAAAAACTTGCCAATGAACATATAAATAATAAAATGTATAATTAATAAATAGTAAATAAATATTAAGGGACAATCATACACAAATCGACCTAGTCCCAAACTAAGCAAAGCTTGTACTATGGGTACTAGACGATGATATTAATAATTATATTTATAAATATATATACATATTAAGGCTGTGAAACCTGCGACCTGCGTTAGAATGAAGTGTAAACGATTGTGGTTCCTATTTTCAAAAAAACTAATTTTAGACTTTCAGTACTTATGATAAATGAGTCTTCGTGATTATACATGCATTAAAACAGTGCTGTCCCTGAATTAAATGGTAAAATGAATAAAATTTGGGTTGGACGAGGGTTTTCCAAATTGAAGACTGTTTTAATTGAGAGACGCAGCATTTATAATATTTTGCATCTAGTCTAGTTAATAATGATCCACGAGCCCTCATAAGAGACGTGGGTGGTGTGTTTACCTATCTATTTTCCTTGAGTTATACTCACCTGTAACTTTAAATATAAATTTCAATAATGCAGTAATAATTTGTGATTCCTTATGAAGTTACTACGGTATTTGAGATTATGGTCGGTGTACCAATCAGTTGTGTAAATTTCACTATATAGAAATTCTAAAGTAAACAGATTTTCTTTTCAAGTGATGACTAGTCAACGCCGGTTTAGTATTCTGAAATACTTACATTTCGTGAGAAGATTTTTAACTTCATACCAAAAATTGGAAAATGTATATTTCATTGAAAAAGGCAAACTGTGAGTTTTCTTGCGGCGCTTCTTTCTCACAAAGGCCTTAGTTGGAAGCGCTGGTAGATTCCTAAATTTTCGAAAATAATAGCTTCATAGTACATTAATTCACGGGTAAATGAATATATATATGTAATCCAATGTTATGATTGGCGGAAAAAAAAAAAAAAAAAAAAAAAACTGTTACAATACCAAATACAATATATTCCATTACTTAATTCATTCCATTTACCAATAAAGAACAAGTACCTAAAAAAATAAAAATAAAAAAAATTAATAAACACAAATGGAAAGAGGAGGGAACGGAAACGAGAACACAGAATTATTTAATGATGTAAAATAAAGACAAAATTATTAAACTTGAAACTACTAAATAATAAGTATACTCACTAAATTAACTTCAGGTACCTATGCATAAACTTATGGTTAAAAGCCTTGTCTCAAAAGGAGAATAAATACCGAATACGCGAATAGTAACAAAGCAAAAACATTTCTTTATGAGTATGACACATTTATTACAAATTTACAATACAGTTGTTGATAAGATTAAACTCGTGTTACATCTCAGTGTACATTCAAATTCATGATTAAGGATTGAATTAGAAATATTACATTTCCAACTACAGTCTAGTGACCGAGATACTACTAATAGGTATGTTGTGCATACCGGTTACTTTGAACTATGTTGTCTGTTTTGCTCACTGCGCTGACGCACAAGCAACCCATATTAATGGCGAAACTCTCATCCTCGCTGTCACAGCGAACGGCTGGATGCACTACACCGCCACGATAACCGTGCTCAGCCGAATCCTGAGTCTGAGCAAATGCGCCGCACCTTGGTGTCTGGCGTAGCTTGCTGGTGTGGGGCATCTAGAGTAAGCCTCGAATTTAGTTCAATTCACTCAGACGGAGCAGTGAGCGAATCTGCAGGATATTTGTAATTATTAATAATATGAATCAATCTAGATTCCATAAATATATTAAATGTACATGTAATGCAATGGCGATATGAAATGTTAATATCTAGTAATAATTAAATAAATAAGGTGTCAATAAATAACTATTTCGAATTTATGAAAAGAGGATGGTGTGGTGTATAGACACCTTTATGATAATAAATTGTCTCTGGACCTGCCCGGGCCGCCATTGCGATGACAGACGTCAACGGGTGCGGGCAGGTGATGGCCGACAGAAAACCCATTAAAGTGTTTTATTGAATCTCCTCCTGCACGGAAACGCTGGACATCACAAGATGCATGCTCCACCACCACGACGCGAAGACCTGCAGTACTGGGCCCGGAGACTAAAATTCATTATGTTGACCGAGCATAGTTGGTGTGATTTTAACCAGTGTTCCGTTAGGCATAAAATAACCACCGGTGTGTTACATACTTGCAGTTCACATTCCAATTTGTTTGTTTTGTTTTCAAGGCGGTTAATGTTCTGATGGATGATGTTTACCCGCGTTGCCTTAGTATTGTTATCATCAGGTACTTTATTCTCTGAGGACCTTGTTTTCCCTGGGTCGGAGAAAGGGGTGCCATTTTGATATGCAGGTGTTTACAGGCCAAACTGAAGCATCAAGGAATTTCTCGTACACCGTGGGTGGGATGCCAATTTTGAAAGATTTGTAGGTGTCCCACTTAGATTGTACAGTTTCCACAGTGTAGTGTTGTCCGTTGCAGATGTTTTGCATGTGATTAACGATATCCTCTGGCGTCGTATCTTTTTTAAAATAACAGCCATGTAGGTATTTCATGACTTCAATTCCACCTAAGGTCGTGTCGGTCGCTGATCCGTTAATAATTTCGGCTACTTTTTGGCTGCGCCGGCGGCGGTTACGGTTTTCGACGGTGGTCCATGATTATTCACTTGAAATATTTATGAGTTCGGTGACGTCATTTTCCGGTTCAACAGTAACATCGTCATTTGATATCTGATTATCGATTTTAATTTGCGATGTTAGTTCTGGTCGTACATTTGTTTTTGTTTTTAAGCAGTTTATTGAACTTGTAACGTCTGAGTTTGTCGCGGCGGTGGTTGTTGTTTTTTTTTGAGAGATCTTGTTTCACTGGCCGGTTGCTTGGTCCTTCGACTATCCTCTCTTTTGCACGCGTAGCGGTTGGCTGGAGCATTTGTAAGAGTGAAATGGCTAGTTGGAGTCGTCGACACAGCACTTGGTGCGATAACGCTTGGCGTTGACGGAGCGTTTTTGTTCTTACTTTGGTCAACCAGTTTAGTTGATGTCTCTCGTTTTTGCACAGATATAACGGATTTGATTTGGCTTAATTCAGCAATTATTTCATTTCGCTCACGGTCACGTCAACTCATGGTAAGAGTACTGTAAACGCCTGACGAACTGAAAACGTTTCGATTTCTGGACGGAATCGCTGCATTAGACTTTGGTCACGATCACGACTCTAATGTCACCCTGTATGCCTAGTTCCCCCGGCCTATTAAACTACCCCCTTCATCCTCTTCAAACCTACCCTAATCATTACCGCATATTTGAGAATAATCCCAAATAGTTTATATCACGTCAGGTCCGCGATCTGGGAATAGTTACACTAATGTTAGTTTTCTCCAACTTGCTTGGAAATGTTCCCATTAATATAGTGAAACGGGTCCGCGAAAGCATCCGTTATTTTTATAACAAATTAAAAAATATATATTATTGGCCTTAGCCGGGAAATCTTCTTCTTAGTCGTTTCACTCTTTACAGAGCGGTCGTGATCAACTCGTAGTACTATTAGAGGCAGATATTGTTTGCTGTATGATTTTACGCCATTTCTCGCGATTCACAGACATTCTGGGCCCTATTCAATAAACATTACAATCCGACAAATTTGTAAAAAAGTGACATAATTGTAGAATTGTAAGGTAAAAACTTGTTCAATAAAAGTACAAATTTGTAATTGTACCACTGCTAAAAAATGTTAAAATGTCACACTTGTAAACCCTGTTCAATAAAACTTTACAATTGCAAAAAACGCCTGTCGCTTTCGATGACAATTGTAATTACAAATATGTCATGGTAAGTTACAATTTACAATTAAGCGTAATATTATGTTTTTTAATGACTAAGAATGACGGTAGAATAAAATTCAATTGCTAACTTGTTCGACAAATTGCATTTCAGAGTACGTTCACGTTAATCACAGTTTTATTCCAGTTTTCAGGCCAGCGGACCTCATCACCGAAGAATCTGTTAACAATTGAAGTTGTCACCCGTGTCAGACAGTTGTGTACAGTCGCTTTAGAAATTCCATGCGTACCTATCTGCTATTTATTATATGGTATTGTGAGCCAGAACCATCCAATTCAAAGCGCACAAAATTAGCTCGGCGGGTGTAAGAGCTGCGTTTCTGTTACTTCCGTGAGCAAGCTTGTTGCTCATTGCATTTATCAAATATTCGACGGTAGTTTTGCTTACTCTAAATTTCTCATTAAATGTAAACTCGGTAACATCAAGATTGAAATTCCTCCTTCTTCGAAATATTCGCCTGCGTCGCACAATTTTCACTACTTGATGATCACGTGAGCATCATATTAGGCTTCAAAAAGCTACGAGTATGTCTAAACTGTATTCAAATTTTTTACACCGGGTGAGTGCGCCTGTCAGAATTTTGTTACAATTCTATAAATATGTAAACTTGTAACTACAAGTATGCGTTTAATAAACTGGTTTTTCTGACAAAATTGTAAATTATTGCCTGTCAAGTGAAAATCTTTATTGAACAGAGATATGTAAAATTGTCGTTACAATCCGACAATTTTGTAAATTTTTCACCATTACAAAATTGTAACTTGTATTTTTTATTGAACAGGATATAGAAAGAAAGAAAGAAAGAAAGAAAGAAAAATGTTTATTCCAATAAAAGCACACACAGGCAGGACATTATTGACATAACAGTGTTCTATTAATAATCGTATGCGGATTAGAGATGTTTACAATAAGTCCAGCAATGTGTGCGTTAAAGAAAAAGGCTTTGACTCAGCATGGTGCTGCAATTCGCAAACAAAGCAAACTGCAACGCTGTTATTCTGTCAAAGCCCAACAGGGAGCCCGATTTAAAACAAGGCAACGCTACAAAACACAGCGACAGTTAGAAAACAAACAAATATATAAATAATCATAATATCATTATAAAACAAAAAATATATACGTACATGCGATAATAGGTAATAGTAGTAGTATATAGTATACCTACATATAGGTGTAGTGCGTGTGTATGGCAAGAAAAAGCAAAAAAAAAAAAACAAAGCAGACCAAGCAAAATGAAACTTCCCGCATATGAAATTATAAACTACACAGTCCCTCAGTCTCAGTCCCAGATTCCAGGGCTTGGCTAGCCAACAACAAGGCTCGTAGTTTCCGCTGGAAAGTAAATTTAGAGGCACATTTCCTCAAAGGAGGCGGCAAGTCATTCCAGCATTTAGGAGCCTGGAACCGGAAACTACCGCGAAATGCTGCACATTTGTACCGGGGAATGATGAGCGGTTTATATTTGGCTTTTTGTCGCTCAACTCTCTGCTGCTGTCGCCAAATAAGTTTGGATAGCAAATAAGATGGTTTACCGGACTTAATGACACCAAAAAGAAGACAGGCAAAGTGAAGTTGTTGTCTTTGTTTCATTTTCAGCAGCTTCGCGTTGGTTAGGTAAGGTGACACTGATGTACGTGGAGGGATGGAAAAACAAAAACGGGCACAAGCATTTTGCACCTTTTGAATTAAGTTTTGAGTTTTTTTGTAAAGACAGGGACCGAGAACAGTATCGCAATAATGATGGAAAAACAAAAACGGGCACAAGCATTTTGCACCTTTTGAATTAAGTTTTGAGTTTTTTTGAAAAGACAGGGACCGAGAACAGTATCGCAGAGGGATGGAAAAACAAATACGGGCACAATCATTTTGCACCTTTTGAATTAAGTTTTGAGTTTTTTTGAAAAGACAGGGACCGAGAACAGTATCGCAATAATTAAATTTGGAGAGGATGAGAGATTCGCAGAGTTTAATTCTAAGGTCTATTGAAATAAATTGACGTATTGAAACGTGGTAAACCTGCTCGGCTAAGGTCCCACGCTTCAAAAAGAGGAATAACGAATTCCTCAAAATATTGTAAGATAAAAACAAAATTAAACCTGTCTCACAAACAAACCATAAATAAACTACAGGTGTATAGAAAAATCAGTGCCTTTCAGAAAGATTCAGGGGTTCTATAGAGGATATCAAAGAAAATATGTTACTTTGGTATGACAAATAACTTATTATTTAACTATCCGAATTTTACTCACACAGAAGTCTGTGTTGTCATATACAACTTACTTATCTATAGTAAACTCTCAGTTCCTTAAAATTACTACACCTGTATGTATATATTAAATGCTCAGTCGATATAGCTAGGCGTAAACACTTGAGTTCAAAAATTACATATGCTGAAACATTTGTACTGCCATCATAAATTACTACATCAATTTAAATCATAATTCACTACAAAATATGGAGACTAAGCACCCACCTCGAGTCACGCAGGTTGCTGTACCTGAACTAAAGTTGTCTCCGTGCCTCGCAGTGTGCTCACAATCCGGGGACATAGGGAATGTGGCTATGCCCAGGTATACACTCATCAGTTCAGCTACAGGCTGACAGATCCTTAGAGTTAAACAGCCTCAGTCCCATCAACTCAAAATTAGGTTCAAATAAAGTTCTAAACATTTGAAAAGTTTATTCTAAAGGAAGTTAAGTTTTAAAGGTTATTTTAAATTCTATTAATTAAATTAAGTTTTTCAAAATAATTTTTAGTTTTACAAAGTTTAACCATTAAATTTTATTAAATTCCAAAAGTTCTATTAAATTCCAAAAAGTTTTATTAAATTCCAAAAAGTTTTATTAAATTCCAAAAGTTTTATTAAATTCCAAAAAGTTTTATTAAATTCCAAAAAGTTCTATTAAATTCCAAAAAGTTCCTTAAAGTTATCCAAAATTATTTTTAGTTCCCATCTTCAGCTGAAAGGAAAACAAATTGCATCCATTAGCAAAGAGCTTAATACAGTAACTATCTCTTATTCCAGGTGGACAAAATAAACTCAAATTAATCTTACCAGTTGGCCTGCACCAAAATTGGAATATCAGCACCAAAACTGCAGAATCCCTCCCACCACGGAACATGAGGACTGCAACAATACCAACCACATGGTTACAACTTGCACTTCATGACAATAGCAGAAACAAAATCTATTTAGATGCTACTCACGATTTTGATCTCCAAAATAACAACTGAAAATGCTCCTCCATCGAATCAGGATTTCCTCAATCCTCTTTCCAAAGAAGCTTATAGCCCCATGGCTATGATGAAAGTTGCTTCATAAGATTTAAATATTTGGAAACAGTTAGAGGCTTGACCTCTGAGCTCTGAATGAGGCGAAGACATTCAACAAGGCCCTCTGTCCTCCTCACAAAACCATTCACTCATTCAATGAAGACCTCTTTATCAACAAAATTAAATTTAGAAATAACATTTAATATTTTAGGAATTCTGTGTAATAATCTTCTAAATAAAATATAAATATTTTAAATAGTTTGTATTTTGTAAATACATTTAATTATTAATAAATGTTATTTCCAAACCCATGTATGAAAATACTCCTAGTTAATTAGGAAAAAACGCCTTTGGCAACTTGACAGATTTATCTATGAAGATTGCTAGGCCAAATAATTCACAATGTTAACCTACGAAATTATGAAAACGAACGTTTCTCAAAACGCAAAACCAAACCAATCGGAATTAACTGTGTCATACCAAAACACGAAAAAACACAACGTGACAATACCCCTCCCCCCGATGAAAAGATTCACCGCAGGTGAATCGCTCGCTGCCCTCAGCGATCTCGCTCTACCAAGATACAGAGGTACTCCACCGTGTAGATTAACAAAAACCCGAAATCAAAAATATAAACCAACACCTTATAACATCAAAGTGATGTGAAGTGGATCAGACAGACAGTAAAATATCAAAATTGAAAATCTATCCAAATAAAAAAGATTGAGTTAACTAACCATCCTTACAAAACAACAAAAGTTTTGAAGTTAATTCTGTTATCACAAAATATCCAACTTTCAAAATTCCAAAATTCTATTTAATCTGCTAAACGCTAGCAAAATATCATAGCGACAATAAAAAAAAACTTTCAAAAAAAAAAATTACAACTACTGTCTCTCGAACCCACGCAAAACACTAACTAACTACTAGCCGCCTACCGCGGATAAAACCAAAATGTTGGACAAGAAGGAACCAAAACAAAAAACTATCAAAATATTCCTTCCTATCACTTCAGTAACCATCTTGCCAGTAACCATTCCTTAATCTTCCCGACACAACAAAACGTTGTGTCGAGATGATTAATGCCAGCAAGCCAGGACAGATGACCAGCATACCTAATAAATATCTCTGCTAGTCCGGGCGAAATAAAAAAAAACCGAAATATAGCACAACGCTAGTCGGAATAAAGTCAAATCCAAAATCAGAATTGAGTTTAGTGCCATTCATACCAGTACTAAACTCGTTTCCAAAAAAACGAATGAAATGTTTTACCAAAACAAAAAAAACCAAAACCCCAGAATTGAGTACCACACCACTCACTACGGCATTGCACTCTTTTCTCTAAATAACCAAGCAAAAAAACTTGTCCAAAATCAAAACCAGAAACAGAATCAAGTGTAACGCGTAACACGCAATATTACCACTCTTTTCTAAAAAACAGCGAATACATCGCGTTAAAAGCCAAAATCGTAAACAACTAGCCGGACCGGTACCAGTAGTGTCTAAACAGAACCTCCCGAACGTGTAGACCGTCGACTTGTCCGACCACGTCCGAAGGAACCAAAACAAAACATCCTGAACCTGTCGTAAACCGAACAGCGCTCGAAGGACAAAATCCCAAAAAATCATCCCGGACCTGTCGTGAACCGAACAGCGCCCGAAGGACGAAACCCTCTAAAATGGCATACCACGACACCTAGGGTGGGGATAAAAAAAAAATATACTGCCCAAAAAAAAAAACATTTACACAAAACCTAATTTGTCAAATGCGGCAGTACAACCGGTAAAAGAAAAAATCCAACAAAATACCTACGCACAAAACAAAGACTGCTCCGGCTTGTTATTGAGCTAAGGTTGAGCAGCTACACACATATTCATCACATTCGCTGGTATTACTGACATTCATCATCATTCATACATATGTAGTGAAACAGTCCCTCCTGTTCACCACGTCCCTTTCAGTTCGTGATTAAATGCGACATTGCGATATTTAACACTCGTGCCAACAAAACCCTATGAAATGTCCTAGTTACCTACAAGCAATGCTGTTGTTTGTTGAACAGTGGCGGCGCGACGAGCGATACCTACAATATGCGGGTCGCGCGTCCACCGATCACCCGAACCACCAGCTGTAACCTACTTATCAAGCCCTAATTGTGCCACTAACCCAAATCCAAAAAAAATGCAACTTTACCGGCTTCATGAATGCAATGTTGCAATAAAAAAAAACTAACGTAAAAAACGACTAAAAAAAATTTAGCATTAAAACATCTAAACTAGTACCTATTGACCAAATAAAAAAACTAGACTAAAATAGTCCTAAATCCGCGTCTAAACTAAAATTGGGTAGCACCAAAATATAAAAAAAAAATATTACATCCAGAGCACTGTTTCCAACAATAAAAGAAAAAAAAATATCACCCAATTTAGTTGGCTCACGACGCCATTTGCAATATCCATGAAGTCGGTTAGTGCTGTCAAATCCGAAATTTCAAAATCTAAAGTGTGCGTTATTAAAAACAAAGATGGAGGAGCTAAACTTAAACAACAACAAAAACGCAACACTAAAAAAAAATACTAAATCGTTCCCATAAAAAAAAATCGAATCGTACAATGGAATCGAAACACAAAATAATTCGATCGGGTCGTTTAATTTACCCCTAAATTGACCGATACTACAAGTAACTGACTTGCGTAAAACGGAACGAAAACAAAACGTCATTGTTACCATTTGCGAACCACCTACATTTTCAAAACAAAACACGAAACTACTTTGTACTACGTTATCTCTTACAAAATATCAAAAAAATATATATTTCTTTCAGCCATTAAGCATTTAAGAAACCGTTAAATATGTGTCCTTCAATTGTTTACAGGAAGACTGAGTTTAATTACTGTGTATATCAAGACTAATATACACACAAGAAACAACTGTGCTGCAATAAAACAAAGCGATTAAGCATCAAGATATCAAAAAAAAAAACCAGTTCAAATTCAACATGTTCAAGACATGACCTAGTACCACTAGGTTCAAAATTTAAGATACTTATCAGAAAACAAAAAACAAAAAATATCCATATGTGAATGTGTGAATACCGGCAAGCAACGTTATACTATGAAGCTACAAGAAGAAAAATACACTACTACTAATAGCAGCTTGACAACACAATATCTAACTGTTAAATAAACACTGCCATGAACATTACTAGTGCAGTGAACATCTGTGATTAAAAACAAAATATGGTTTATGAAATATTTGAACAACATGAGAAGTTATTCTTATTTAAGTGAATGTACCTATAAAACAAGAAGATAAATCTTGCAAACTATAATCAACATATGTCCAAGCCGTTCCCTTTTGGGAAAACTAGTTAATCTAAGACGACTCCGGAGGACCTACTTCTGCATTTACTATACCAGGAGCCTGTAAACCCTAAACATGACTGTAAAATATGTCCCCTTTTAATAAATAATAAAATGTATATGCGCTGTAAAGATCACTGTAATAAGACTTTAATTTAATATGATGGCATTACAATAACAAATTATGTTCTTACCGCTGTTCACAAAAAAATATTTTTACTCAACTATTTGTTTTACTTATCTTTCCTAATGTGTTCATTTATAGGTAGATATTTACAACATAGCGAGGTACCAAAAGGTAAGTATTGAACCAAACAAATACACAAAGCAAATTTTCAAAAGTAAGTATTAAAAAATCACAACAAGTTTTACTCAATGTGCATTGAAAACAAAATAACATCATTATTCTCTAATGAATTTTAACCTTTACTGAAACAACTACACTTACATCTTTGAAAAATTGTTCAAAGTTTTTACTTCTATAACATTGAAAAAATCAAAACACAGATCTCAAATAATCTTAAACATGGAAACAAAACTTTAAAGCCTGGTATTACTACACAAATGTCATAGAATTCAAATTAAGGCTTCATATAGTCAAATGACATACTTTATAATTGCATTCAATACAGTATACTACCAATTACAGGCAAACTGATGCTTCTAAAAAAATGGCAAATAAAATTAACTTTTACCCAATATCAACTTGCACTTTCATTGTACAAATAACAAAATATGACTTTAGTACTCAAAAATTACTTCCTGTAAGTTAGTCAATTGATTAAACCTAGGACACAAACGTCAAATGAGCTTTCAAAATGTGACAACGAGAAACGTTTAAAGGTACAAAATATGTTATAAAAATGCAACAAATCTGCATAAATGAGGTTTAAATGTTCATAAAATACTGAATAAATGTGCAAAACGTGTTCTACAAGGCAAAACACCAGTAACAATGAAACAAAACTATGGATTTCTCCATGTAAGTTCAAAATGAAATTCTCTAACTGATGGCAGTACAATTTACCCTGAAATCTCCTGAATAGGCTATAAATTACTGAAAAAAAACCACTGGTCGCCATTTGAATAATGACTACCTGAAATTACTGAGAAAAAAAACCACTGGACGCCATTTGAATAATGACTGTCTGAAATAACTAAAAAAAATGACCACTGGGCACCATTTGAAAAATGGTTGCCCAAAATTACTGAAAAAAAAAAACCCTTGGGCGCCATTTGAAAAATGGTTGCCCAAAATTACTGAAAAAAAAATCCCTTGGGCGCCATTTGAAACGTGGTAAACCTGCTCGGCTAAGGTCCCACGCTTCAAAAAGAGGAATAACGAATTCCTCAAAATATTGTAAGATAAAAACAAAATTAAACCTGTCTCACAAACAAACCATAAATAAACTACAGGTGTATAGAAAAATCAGTGCCTTTCAGAAAGATTCAGGGGTTCTATAGAGGATATCAAAGAAAATATGTTACTTTGGTATGACAAATAACTTATTATTTAACTATCCGAATTTTACTCACACAGAAGTCTGTGTTGTCATATACAACTTACTTATCTATAGTAAACTCTCAGTTCCTTAAAATTACTACACCTGTATGTATATATTAAATGCTCAGTCGATATAGCTAGGCGTAAACACTTGAGTTCAAAAATTACATATGCTGAAACATTTGTACTGCCATCATAAATTACTACATCAATTTAAATCATAATTCACTACAAAATATGGAGACTAAGCACCCACCTCGAGTCACGCAGGTTGCTGTACCTGAACTAAAGTTGTCTCCGTGCCTCGCAGTGTGCTCACAATCCGGGGACATAGGGAATGTGGCTATGCCCAGGTATACACTCATCAGTTCAGCTACAGGCTGACAGATCCTTAGAGTTAAACAGCCTCAGTCCCATCAACTCAAAATTAGGTTCAAATAAAGTTCTAAACATTTGAAAAGTTTATTCTAAAGGAAGTTAAGTTTTAAAGGTTATTTTAAATTCTATTAATTAAATTAAGTTTTTCAAAATAATTTTTAGTTTTACAAAGTTTAACCATTAAATTTTATTAAATTCCAAAAGTTCTATTAAATTCCAAAAAGTTTTATTAAATTCCAAAAAGTTTTATTAAATTCCAAAAGTTTTATTAAATTCCAAAAAGTTTTATTAAATTCCAAAAAGTTCTATTAAATTCCAAAAAGTTCCTTAAAGTTATCCAAAATTATTTTTAGTTCCCATCTTCAGCTGAAAGGAAAACAAATTGCATCCATTAGCAAAGAGCTTAATACAGTAACTATCTCTTATTCCAGGTGGACAAAATAAACTCAAATTAATCTTACCAGTTGGCCTGCACCAAAATTGGAATATCAGCACCAAAACTGCAGAATCCCTCCCACCACGGAACATGAGGACTGCAACAATACCAACCACATGGTTACAACTTGCACTTCATGACAATAGCAGAAACAAAATCTATTTAGATGCTACTCACGATTTTGATCTCCAAAATAACAACTGAAAATGCTCCTCCATCGAATCAGGATTTCCTCAATCCTCTTTCCAAAGAAGCTTATAGCCCCATGGCTATGATGAAAGTTGCTTCATAAGATTTAAATATTTGGAAACAGTTAGAGGCTTGACCTCTGAGCTCTGAATGAGGCGAAGACATTCAACAAGGCCCTCTGTCCTCCTCACAAAACCATTCACTCATTCAATGAAGACCTCTTTATCAACAAAATTAAATTTAGAAATAACATTTAATATTTTAGGAATTCTGTGTAATAATCTTCTAAATAAAATATAAATATTTTAAATAGTTTGTATTTTGTAAATACATTTAATTATTAATAAATGTTATTTCCAAACCCATGTATGAAAATACTCCTAGTTAATTAGGAAAAAACGCCTTTGGCAACTTGACAGATTTATCTATGAAGATTGCTAGGCCAAATAATTCACAATGTTAACCTACGAAATTATGAAAACGAACGTTTCTCAAAACGCAAAACCAAACCAATCGGAATTAACTGTGTCATACCAAAACACGAAAAAACACAACGTGACAGTATATTGTATAACACCTTGAGCTTATTAAAAACAATTACTGACAGTGTTGAGCACGTGCTCTTCGAAACGTAGGTGACTATCCATCATGATACCTAGATTTCGAGCAATATACACACGCTCAATGGGAACATTATTAATTTTGACTTCATGATCGTGTAGAGAAAATACAGATATTTGTTTTTTAATTCCAAGTACGAGGTATTTAGACTTTTCTGGATTTAAAACAAGAGCATTTTTGCAGGACCACTGGGCAACGTTCGAAAGATCGTTATTCATGTTCTGGATGGCTTCGTTAATATTGTTGTTGTTAAATGGTATCATCAATTGAAGATCGTCTGCATATAAATGGTATTTACAATGCTATGCAATGTATACATAAAAATGTAAATTGTAATTGTAATTACAAATTGTAAATTGTAAGTTTTATTGAATAGGGCCCTGGTGCACTCATGCAAAGGTCCGCCCACAGCCGATTTGATCTGGTCGGTCCATCGCATGGGTGATCTTCCACGTGATCTGGTTCCCTCCACTTTGCCCTGGACAACGAGACGCTCTATGGAGGCATTGTTTCGCCTTGAAACGTGGCCGAAAAATTTGAGAATACGTGACTGGACCAAAGCGGAAAGATGCTGCTTGATGCGGAGTTCTTCACGGATGGAGGCATTGGTCCGAAATTCTGTCCATGATATTCCCAGCATTCGTCTCCAACACCACATTTCTAAAGCATCTATCTTTTTCTTCTCAATGTCTCGAAGCGTCCACGTCTCTGCAGCGTATAATAGTAGATTGTTAACCAAGGGTAGAAAGTGACCCATTGCACCCGAGATATTTCTGGCGCTCGTACGAAGTGAGAGCGCCAATAGTTCGAGGGTGAAATGGGTAATTTCACCCGAGTTAAACACTCTACTTTTCATTTCGACTGCGAGGAAAATAAAATACTACACACACATTCATAAGTGAGTTATATTTATGTCCATGTCATTTAAAACTAATAAAAGACACGATATTTATATTTAATCTCGTGTTCCCGCTTTTTCTATTGCAAACTTTCATTTTTATTATTTTTAATAGATAAATAAAAGTTAAGATATACGTACTGCCAACATTTAAAAAGTAAAAAAAAAACATTAAAATGGTATCAATTTTATTTTTTCAATAAATGTACGATCTATCAATAAATGTGGGATGGAATTTAATGTATGTAATATGAATATAAGCAAATTTATATTTAATAATTAATTTTAAATAAATTAAGCTTGCCTATATTTGCCTTTGGAAACCATTTTTCAATGGCCACTTACCACGGCCGACTGGATTGTATCTAATTGAGTTGGTCACGACGTGCATCTAGAAGGCAATTATCTTTGACTCCGTGGCAATTAAAAAAAAATTACTTTCCACCCTAGGGATGGAAAAGCTATTTTCCACCCGGCTATCTACTCATGAAAATGACACTTTCCGAACAGGAGAGATGAAAAAATATGGGGAATATAAGGGTTTGCACGAGCCGGATTTTCGTGGCCCTTGTGATGTGTCGGTTCCTCCATACTTTCTTCAGCTTGTCCATTGCCGTTCTAGTTATCCCCATACGTCGCTTTACTTCATCTACGCAGCCGCCATTGTTAGATATTAAAGCTCCAAGGTAGCCGGGAAATAGCTATTAATTAATTAAGACAATTACCTAAAAAAATTGGGCAAGTGCGAGCCCGACTCGCGCATGAAGGGTTCCGTACCTATACATATATATAATCTATAACAAGTTTGTTGTATGGGAGCCCCCCTTAAATATTTATTTTATCAAATTTTTTGTATTTGTTGTTATAGCGGCAATAAAAATACATCATCTGTGAAAATTCCAACTGTCTAGCTATCACCGTTGTTGAGATACAGCCTGGTGACAGACGGACGGACGGACGGACGGACGGACGGATGGACGGATGGACGGATGGACGGACGGACGGAAGGACGGACGGACAGCGAAGTCTCAGTAATAGGGTCCCGTTTTTACCCTTTGGGTACGGAACCCTGATAAAAATCACACCTCCCGTTTATGACGTCTCATACCAATGAGCGTACTCTTAATTTGTCCGGTTACTGCAATATAAGTATTATTTGGTACTCCCCTACTTGACCTAATAACGCAAGTGCTAATATTATTACACCTATTAGCGATATAAGTATTATTTGGTACTCCCCTACTTGACCTAATAACGCAAGTGGTAATATTATTACACCTATCAACGTTAGCTCTAATTTTCATTAGACCTAATGTCATTTCACCTAATTTTTATACCCTAATTAGTTGTTAGACCTAATAATCCAATACTCCAATAATGATTTGTACCTACTAATTGTCAACAATACTAATATGAAATAACCTAATTATTACCACACCTAATGGTTATTAGACCTAATCATTACTGACACTAAATGTCAAGAGTACTAAAGATTATTTAACCTATTTTTTACGTTAAACAAAAAAAAACGATTTGGACAAATATCGAGTTGGCTGAACCCCGAAAACTGTAGGTTAGGTTAGGTTTGTATTGTGACCACGTATAGCGGAGCGAGCGAAGCGTCAAAAGATTCTCATGTAAGTACATCCGGTCTAAATATGGCAATCCCGACTCCAATGGTCTTGTCTGTTCTACCCCTAGAGTGTGATTCCAAAACCGGAGGCGCGGAGGGAGAGCAGCCCTCATCTTAGGTTTACGGATAATTAGGTTTAATAAAATGTAGGTTCTAGCATTAACCTACATTACCTAATTATCCATAAACCTAAGATGAGGGCTGCTCTCCCTCCGCGCCTCCGGTTTTGGAATCACACTCTAGGGGTAGAATTAGGTATAATAATATTAGTAGTCTAAAAAAATCGGTTAAGTGCAAATTAGGTGTGATGTGGAGAGTAAAAGAGGTGTTCGTTGCTTGAGTATACGGTTTATTGTGTGTCAAATTATCATACAATACATTTATATATCATCTACATGAAGAGAGTGTGTGTGTACATATACGCACACTACACCTCCCATCTTGAAGAAAAAAAAAATAGATTAACCGTAGTTAATCTAATTTTTTAGGGTTCCGTACCTCAAAAGGAAAAAACGGAACCCTTATAGGATCACTTTGTTGTCCGTCTGTCCGTCCGTCCGTCCGTCTGTCAAGACCCTTTTTCTCAGGAACGCGTGGAGGTATGAAGCTGAAATTTATATCAATTACTCAGGTCTACTGTCCCTTGAAGCTGTGAAAAAATCAAACTTCTAAGCCAACGCAATCAAAAGATACAGCCGTTTATGCCGCAAATTTTCGACACTTGCAAGGGAATCAAAACCTACAGGGTGCTTCCCGTGAACTCAGAATCTTGAAATTTGGTACGAAGCAACGTCTTATAGCATAGATAAAGGAATAATTACGAAAACCATAATTTTTTTTTTTAATACCTAACTTTGCACCTAATTTATATGGGGCGCTATACATACCAGGTGCAAACTTAACTTAACCACTTAGGGATGGAAAGTGTTTGTACGGAACCCTCGGTGCGCGAGTCCGACTCGCACTTGGCCGGTTTTTTTTATACCTTTAACTGAAATTATAAAAACAAGTATGAGTTGCACAATGGCAAAATGTTTTTTTTTTTTTTTTTACAGGTTACAATATCAATGAAAAAATAACACAATAAAAATACACCATTCTTATAAAAAACACACAAATGATAAAATAAATGCTGGTCAGCAGTATCTAATACATAGTACTCTCTGGTAATTTTAAAATGATAGGTAATAATCAATGTTTTTTACGTTACTTACAATGACATAGTACTGTGATACTGGGCGAGTAAACATTAATTTAAACAGCTTTTGAAAAGAAAAATACTACAAATTTTATTGTAAAACGTGTCTGATATTTTTTTTTATTTTTCACATACTAAGTAATTTTACTATGACGGTGTTCCATACAATGTTCACAAAACCGAAAAAATTGTATAATCTTACATGGTACATTCAGCGAGCTAAATATTTCAATTATATATTACTATTCTATATTATATACTAAAGAAAACTTATACAAATTTTAAAACTCAAATTACATGCAGTAAACATTAAATCTACATTACGTCCACTACGAGTATGATGACGTAATACCCTAGCCTGAGGTTCTATTCTAAATGTTACTTTAAGACTAACATTTCTTTAACAATTGTTTTTCTACTTAGGTTCTTCAATTCAGTGTATTTTATGCTAGCAATGTCATAATCCGATTAAATTCGTACGTACTTTCATCTATCATAGGATTCATTGGATTTATAGGTACCTACCTATATATTTGTCGTTTTTCTGAAATTAACTTCATACTTCACTATTTGTCACAGCTGTTATTATTCTCTCGTTTTCATTAACGTCATTACTTATTTATTCCTCATTTATCATTATATTTAGCGTGCAACTTTGGCAACACTATCAAGCACCAAGGTACACAGCACATTATTTATGTTGCGGCCGGCTTTATAATATTTATTTAATTGTTCAGGATACAAGGATATTTTATTTAAGTGCGCGCACACATACTTCATATCATTTATTTATTCACATCAGGCATTTCTTTTAACACGTCCATATACAATATCACTCCATGTGTCCAAGATTCGTCACAATCGATACTCGATCAAATCATGATCCGAAGGCAAGGATTCCGTGCCTGCCATGTATCCTGGTGTACCTTGCTAAACAACATTTTTCTGGATGAGGAGTTATGGCCTAAGGGTGTGTACTTCAGGCGTTTTATCCCATTAAGGGAATGGCGTAAGGAGCCACTCAAGCAACACGTTGAGAATGGATACAGAAGTCAGGAAATAAAGCAAAAATGAGTGCAAGTACAGTATGCAGACTAATAAGTTTTAATTGCAAGTCGTTGAAAAGGTCTATGGAAGGGGTTCAAGATTTGTGTAAGACTGCGGACATTATTGCGTTACAGGAGCACTGGTTATTGCCTCATGACCTGCCGTTATTGGGTGCAGTGCATAAAGATTTTGCCTACACGGGATCATCAGCGGTGGACACCAGTGAGGGGGTCCTTATTGGCCGTCCACACGGGGGCGTTGGGATCCTCTGGAGATCATCAGTTTTTAGGCAAGTGTCAGTTGTGAAATGTGAAAGTGTGCGCTTGGCAGCCATTAAAGTTGAAATGTCAAATTGGTCCATGCTAGTGTTCAGTGTTTATATGCCGGTAAATGCACCTGATAACTTGCCAATTTTTACAGACTGTTTGGCCGAAATAACCGCGATAAGTGCGGAAAATAGTGACACCGAAGCTATTTACGTATTAGGTGATTTTAATGCACACCCGAACGAGTTATTTTGTAATGAGTTACTGCAGTTTTGTCAAAATCAAAAATGGTGTTGTGTTGACCTTGACATGTTGGGCTCAGAGTCGGGTACACATACGTACACAAGTGAAGCCCATGGTTGTAGCAGGTGGCTTGATCACTGCGTCGTCACAGAAGCAGCACGGCAAACAGTGTGCAATATAACAGTAGACTGTGACGTGTATTGGTCGGATCACCTGCCACTTATTATCGAGTGCGATTTTGATAAAATTCAGATGAAGTGTAATCCTGTTAAACAGCTTCACGAGGGTGTAATATGGGGTGAGAGACAACCTGAGCAAGTGGAAATATACCACTCGGTCTGCCATGACAGGCTGAAATTGCTTGATTTCCCGGCTGAGTTAACGGCGTGTGCAGATAAGGTTTGTAATGAGCCTAAACATAAAATAATTCTAGACAGAATGTACAATGATATTATCTGTACATTGACGGAGGCGGCTCGAAAATCAAGTAAGTATTGGAAGGGCAGACCGAGGGGACATATAGCGGGCTGGAATAAATATGTCGCTGACGCTCACAAGGAAGCAAGGGTAAAATTTTTAGTATGGGTAGGGGCTAGCAGACCACCGGCAGGTCCCATTTATAATGAAATGTGTGAAACCAGAAGGGTTTTTAAGTCCAGATTAAAATGGTGCCAGGATAGGCAGGATCAGATAAAAAGTGACATTCTGGCATCAAATCAGGCTAATCTGGACTTTAAATCCTTCTGGAAAAATACAAGTAAGTTTAGTGCACGGCCAAGTATTCCTGTTAGCGTCGGAGGCGAGTGCGATAAAAAATCTATTGCAAATAACTTTAAGACTGCTTTTACTGTGAGTCCGTTAATTAAGTCGACGCCTGAGGTGCTGGATACTGAGAGAGTGGGGGGTGGGCCGACTGTTACATTTAGGGCTAAAGAAGTTGAAGCCACCATAAAAAACATGCAGAAGGGAAAATCTCCAGGTTATGACGGTCTCAGTATTGAGCATCTCAGGTATGCAGGCGTACACGTGCCGCGCGTTCTAGCAATGTTTTTTACGCTATGTTTAAGGCACGAGTATCTGCCTGAGCGCCTCACGCGCACCGTTGTGGTGCCGCTTGCTAAAAATAGAACGGGTGACCTGTCTGAATTAGGTAATTATAGACCCATCTCACTTGCAACTACAATGGCAAAGGTGCTGGACAGTTTGCTTAATGCACAACTTCAAAAGCATATAAAATTGCACGACGCACAATTCGGCTTTAGGCCGGGTCTGTCTACGGAGAGTGCGATTTTGTGCCTTAAGCAAGCTGTCTCTTATTACAGGGACAGGAACACATCTGTGTACGCGTGTTTCCTGGACCTTTCGAAGGCTTTTGACCTGGTTGTTTACCATATACTGTGGGACAAACTAGCCAAAGCTGGTATTCCTGCCGAGTGTATACAGTTGTTAAGGTATTGGTATAACAATCAGGTCAATCAAGTGAGATGGGGTGGGGAGTATTCAGACGAATATAAGCTTGAATGTGGGGTTAGGCAAGGGGGATTAACATCTCCCATTTTGTTTAACCTTTATGTCAACGAGCTTATTGAGGGGCTCAGCAGCGCGCGTGTCGGTTGCCATATTTGGGGAACGTGCTTTAACAATATTAGCTACGCGGACGACATGGCGCTGCTGGCGCCATCAGTAGGCTCCCTTAAGAAACTCATCGCTATATGTGAGGGGTACGCCATTCAGCATGGTCTAAGGTACAACGCAAGAAAAAGTGAGCTAATGATATTTAAGGCTCCAAAATATAATTCGAGATCGACTGCGCCTACAATCATGCTGGGGGGGGTGCCCCTTAAGGTAGTGGAGAGTTTCAAGTACCTGGGGCATTTTCTCACCAGTGATTTGAAAGATGACATGGATTTGGAAAGGGAAAGGAGAGCTATGGCCGTGAGGGGGAATATGGTTGCCCGCAGATTTGCACGTTGTAACACCCAAGTAAAACTGACGCTTTTTAAAGCATATTGTCAAACTTTCTACACGTGCAGTCTGTGGGCGAAATTCACCCAGAGGGCCTATAACTCTCTAAGAGTCCAGTACAATAATGTCCTGAGGATGCTGTTGAGGTTGCCGAAGCACTGTAGTGCATCGGGCATGTTCGCGGAGGCGAGAACAGACGACTTTTACGCCATTAGACGTAAAAGAATTGCGTCTTTGCTTGCCCGCGTGCGAGGCAGCAGCAACGGCCTCCTAAGGACATTATCTGAACGTCTTGATTGTCATCTCACTAAATACTGGATTGAGGTGACATCAGGCAGGGCTAAATAGTGTAGTTGTTTTTGTTTTGGATATACTAACATAGGTAATTAAGTTATTTGTAACTAACACAATATGGATCTAGGTCTGAAATAAACATATTTTATTTTTATTTTTATTTTATTTTATATAAACATATATTACATATACCTACTCGCTCAACTGCGCCTCTCGGGTCGCCGAAGATAACGATTGGCATTCATCATACTACCTTATAAATTCTCCATAACCTTCTCTTCTAAAAAAAACATTCATATTTTCTTACAAAGAACTCTCACCTCATGAAAACTTCAACATATAAAAATGTCAATAACTCTTAGTTGATCAGGCTAATTGCTCGTTGACAAACTTATTTGCCGTAGCTTTCCCAAACACTAGGTTAAAAACACTTTCAAACATCTTATATCTTTTTCCTAAATCAATATCCCTATTCGTATTCAAACTACCTGTTTTCTAAGTACTGAACATTTTCCTTTCTATAAAGTTTCATACACAATCAAATTCCAAACATTTACGAAACTTCAAACCAATAAAATCCAACACTAAAACTTTATCTAGCTTTCTTATTCTTTCTAATACTATTGCTGTAACTGACAAATTCCTTCTTTATCGTTATATTTTTATTTATTTACTTTTATTATATTTATAAATCTCGTACATTTTAAACTCTTACTCGTTTATTTCACTTCGTTATCTCTCATTATATTAGTCACGTCCGTGTATAACATGTTGACAATATCCAAAATTAGCTCATTTTTCATACATCTACTTTTCCTCTACTAATCCCTAAATTAGTTTTGTATGACCTATGATGGCCAAAATACGACACACAGAGTAAATGCAAAAGCATCTAAATCCAGAAAAAAAAATTGCGTAAAACTGTAAAATATTCTGTTAATAAAAATCAATTCATTACGATGTAAATTTAAATAATCTAAAACAGTGTACAAAGCTTCACATTGACTCAGTAACATGATATGAAATAACAGACGATTGCATACCTTTCCTTTTATGATGACTATTGAAATTGTCGCGTACCTTATTAGCGTGTGACTCGTGTGAGTTACGAAGAAATGATATAAATTGTTTGCGTGATTTATAATATGAATTTGTTAAAATGAATGGCTTAGCTTTTTATTATACAATTATTGAAAGTTAAAACTACTAGGTATATTATATACTTAAAAAAAACCATCAACGAATAAACTCTGTACAAACCAATTTTTTTTGGATGCAATTTTTAACACGGATAATGGATACGTGCCCATTATTATCGATACAAAATTATTTTAGGTATACTACACGAGAAGTAAATTATTATTGTCAGTAATAAAAAAAAAAATTGATAATTTCTTCAGCATAATTACGTTGCTATTATTTTTCGACGTCCTGGCTTAGTCCAAACATCTGCTGATGCTGCCCTTCCTCACGACACGAACAACTCCCTGCAGCAGCCAACACTCCATCACGGATTCCCATCCGAATCTTCAGTTAATTTAATATTTTTTTTTATTTTTAATTTTTGACGAAAAAGATTTTGCACTGCTGTAGTTTATGTGTTTTTTTTCTTCCAAGGACTTTTTTTTTTTTTTACTTTTTCACGGGTTGTTCTCATAAAAGTGGCATCGGCAGGGTAAAGTAAATGAAAAAAACGAAAAGGTATTTTTTTACCTTTTTTGATTTGAATATGTTTTTGAGTGCATCAAGTAAAAACTTTCTATAAATAGCGTTTTTTACTTTATCCTGCCATAAGAAACATTATCCTGGACATGTGTCTCTTTATCCTGTCAACAGTCACTTTACCCTGCAGAATGATTGCAGGATAAAGTTACACAGGGTATAGTGAAAAGCCGATTAACTAGCTATTATCTCCTAAACTGTTAATAATACAAATGTCGTAATTTTAGTATAAATAGTTATACCTTAATACAATATTAAAATGGTATTAGTAAAAAAACTGCCGTATTAATATTTTAAAATAATCATGCCAGAATAAAGTGTACATACCTGTTACAAACTCCGAACGTCACACTTCGAAAACTTGTCGACACAAGACCGCGGCACCTCACGCACAAACCTTCACACCGGCGGCTAGAACCATACTGACTGGACGTGTTTTGCGTGTATTAGGATTCAATAAGACTTTCTATGTGTGAGTGAGGTGCACTACCGCGAACGCACAGGATGTAGAGAAAATATCGCTGGACAAACTTCGAACGTGAATATTTGTGTTAAAAAGTAATCTAAAGATCCGGTGCAACGTCATATTTAATAATGTAATAGTAAAGTTTCTATAAAAAACGATGTTTTATTATCATAGAACTGTAGTTAAATAATCTAAAGAGCTAAAACTGGAGCAGTGTCGAGTTTGGACAAGGCAGGGCACAGTGAAAAACGGTATTCTATTTTTTTTTTTTTACAAAAGTATTATATTTATAGAAAAATAATGTTTTGGCCTCGATATGTCATGTTAGTATCTATCTATGAAAATTTTAATTATATGTGAAAATTACATATTTCGCATACTTTCTATTCAAAAACGTGATGGCAGGGTAAGATGCCACTATTTTGATTTCTGCTTTTTCAGTAAATATTTTTATTTCATAGTCCGGATATCCATATATTTGCTTATTAAAACACACGAAGAAGAAAAAGTTCCGATTCCTGAATTACATAGTTCAATTGTTCACTGGCTTCACTATCACCAACTGTTTTTTGTTTTCATCACTAATATTAATTATTATTTTTAAGTTAATAGTCCTTGACTGGTGGCGCAGCGCGCCGCCAGTGCAGCACAAGGCCGCACTGGCAGGATCGCCATGTGATGTGGAGAGTAAAAGAGGTGTTCGTTGCTTGAGTATACGGTTTATTGTGTGTCAAATTATCATACAATACATTTATATATCATCTACATGAAGAGAGTGTGTGTGTACATATACGCACACTACATAGGGCTAGTGAGAATTTGGTATTAAGTAATTAAGCATTATGAAAATTCGGAATCCTGAAATTAGGGCTATTCATTAATTAGGATGAATGAAAATTCGGGACATGATAATTATGATTTCTAAAAAAAAATCGTATAAGTTGTTGATCGATATAACCAAAATTAATAATTAATATAACAATTAGCCCATATTTTTTATTATTGTGTTTTCATATAATTTTAATTCGCATTAATATATTTTATTTTAAATCAAACATAATGATTCGGACCCGCAATTTTTATACTATTCAAAAAAAAAAACAAATGAGCTTCATGACACTGATATATTGAATTCAAAATGTAGATTGGTGATTATTTCCAAGCATATTTGGAGAAAAGCACCATACAAGCCTCGGCGGGAATGAGTTCGCAGATTCGTATTATACGTATAAAATCATATACTCATCCAAAGAGTATGTAATCACTACGTTTACTCATCCACGAACTGACTTTTCCCTGCCTCTATGCTGCCTCTGCAGTAATATACTATTAATTAAACTTGTTCGGGAAACTTCGGCGAACGTTCGGTTTCGGCGGAATGAGAACGAAGTCGAAGGAGGTCGGATTGAATAAAATCAAATGTGGTCTTGGAATTGAAAAGTTGCTCTAGGAATTCTACTTATTAATAATGGAAATTACTTCTACAATTAAATAAACATAATTACGTTTAATATGATATTTGAATATAACAATAATCCTACTATTAAGTGTATACAATATAATTAAATTAATAAAAATAATGTGTTTGTCTCAGTCTCAACTACCTATGTAGAATTGGATCCTATCAGATGAAGATAATGTACCTACATGTTGAACTAAATTGTAACTATTTAGGAAATTTATGATTGTATCTCATTATTATGAAATCTACATTATGTGACATGAGGCATCTCAAAGGGGTTTTTTTTTCATGTATTGTTAACTAGTGTTACCCGCGACATCGTCCGTGTGGAACCTTTATTATTTTCAGATCTAAGCAATATTGAAATAACTAAACGTTATTTTTTTGCCATTTTTTACGTAATAGTAACGAACCCTGCGTACGCGAGTCCTACTCGCTCTTGGGCCTTTCTTTAGTTTTTTTTCGGTTAAATTGCTCTAATTACGCAGTATCATTATGAAATCAGGTACATCTACGAACGAATAGCTTTACTAAATTCGATGAGTTTAAGAATAACACATACGTTTATAAATTCTTGGATTCGAATAATAAAGTCTTTATACAAAGTTTCAAGTCCCGCACTCAAAAAAATGTTTGATCTTCATACAGATTTTCAACCCCCTTTTCACCACCTTCAGGGCTGTCTTTCAAAAACGCTAAAGTCACTTTTCTTGTATTCTATTCATATGTGTATAAAGTTTCAAGCCCCGCACTCAAAAAAAATGTTTGACCTTCATACAAACTTTTAACCCCTTTTTCACCACCTTCAGGGCTGAATTTTCAAAAACGTTGAAATTACATTTCTTGTATTCTATATATACCTTTATACAAAGTTTAAAGTCCCGCGCTCAGAAAAGGTTTGATCTCCATACAAACTTTCAACCCCTTTTAAACCCTACAAGGGGACGAATTTTTGAAAACGCTGAACTTACTTTTCTTGTATTCTAATAATATGCTTGTACACAAAGATTCAACTCCAGCGCTCAAAAAAATATTTGATCTCCGTACGAATGTTCAACCCCTTTTTTACCACTTTAGAGGTTGAATTTTCAAAAACGCTGAAATTACTTTTCTTCCATTTTATTTTAATACCTTTCTACGAAGTTTCAAGTTCCTAGCTTAAAATTAAATTTAAACCCCAAGACAAACTTTCATCCCCCTTTTAACCCCATTAGGGGTTGAATTTTTTATAACGTTTAATTAATGTTATTTTGTTTTTCTTATATATGCCTTTATGAGAAATTTCAAAGAATTTGTAATGGATTCAAACTTTCAATCCCGTTTTAACCCTCTTAGGGGATGAATTTTTGAAAACGCTGAAATCACTTTTCTTGTATTCTAATATTATGCTTTTACACAAAGACTCAAGTTCCGGGCTCAAAAAAATATTTGTTCCTCATACAAACTTTCATCCCCTTTTTTACTACCTTAGGAGATGAATTTTCAAAAACGCTGAAACTAGTTTTCTTTCTTTTTAATAAAATATTGTTTATTAAAGTTTCTAACTACTAGCTTTAAAAAAAAGTTGTACCCCATACAACCTTTCATCCCCTTATTAACCCCCTTAGGGGTTTAATTTTTCAAAATTGCTTCTTACCTCTTGTATACTTTATAGATACAACCTAGTGTATAAATTTCAACTCTCTAGCATTTGTAGTTTCGGCGCTGCGTTGATAAGTCAGTCACTCAGTCAGTCAGGACACTTGCATTTATTAAAATAGAAAATAAAAATGTACCTATACTATACACTACACAGAGTTTTTACAATATTGTTTTCGCTGCCTAATACTTTTGTTGGCGAATATTTATATACAATCTTCTTTGTTTTCTGTTACACTGCGTAACTCACTAACTACTAATTAAACTACCTACACTTAAACATACTACAAACAGCTGAGCAGCACACTGTACACCATGAAGTAATTAGGTTTAACGAACTTTATTTTCTCTCTCTCTCTTTTCCTAGCTATTATCCCATATGGTGGTGGGGTCAGCTTTCCTTACTTTGCTTCTCCACTTCGCCCTGTCCTCGACGTCGTTGTCGGATACTTGACACTCTATCATATCCTTTAGCACTACATCCTTCCACCTAGTTTTTTTCCACCAACTTTATTTTCTCTAAAGAAATTTAACTTTTCACTTAATTAGTAATATCAATAGAATAGTGTAACAGTGAGCATCAAGAATACTAAAAACAACACATACACAAATTACTTACATCATACTCGTATATGACGCCACTTACGTAGAAATTAACCACTTAAATCGTACTATTAATATCTACCTACTTACTAGGCGACTTATGATATACACGTACAATAGATGAATATTGAATACAAAACCATTCCGATTCAAATATAAATTTGCATGTTTTCGTAACCCCTCTCCTCCCGCCCTAAATCAGACTGATCCGGTTCAGTCTATTCACGACGCAGTCCGTGCGCCCAGTGCGCCCGCGTCACCCCAATCTATATTACCTCTGTGGCGTGGAGGTAATCCCATTAGCGGGTTATACTCCCACACAAAGTCCGACTACTGGTCGTGAGGGCTAACCAACCGTGATACAGTTCAGGACATATAGGTCTTTAAAAAAATAAAAATACAGTTCATAAGCCCCAATACAAATTTACAATTAAACAAACAAAACAGGACTTCCCGTTTAAACTAATATGAGGTATTTTGCGTTGCTAATATAAACTAAATGTGGGTAAATCGGAAATGTAACTAAGAAAAATAATTTGCGAGAAACATGTTTTACATTGTTGCACAAACTTCTTTACTGAAAACAAAACGAGAAACTCAAATTAGTTTTAGTTTGAGTGGCCGTGGTGTATCCTGGACTAGTTGAGCCGGTGGAGCCACCCGGAAGCGGTAACCGTCCGGAAGTGCATCGGCCGTGTCCCGCGTGGAAGCTCGGACCGGATTGGGTTCTGAAAAACAAAAAAAATCTAGTATTAATAGTCCTTGTTTTACCTTTAGATTGCGTTGAGCTTATAATTAAATATTTATTATATATTTACACAGCAAATATAGATTAGGTACTGATTGCCTGTCTGACTGATTACCTTTTTTTGTGATAACCATTAGATAATAGTAAATTGTTCAACAAGGGACTAAAACAGGCCATAATGACACGAGATTCAGGTACTATCCCGCTGTCTTGGAAAACTCAGCTGATAATCCCAATTCTTATACCTAACAAAGACCCATTAGATCCTTGCTCATACCATCCGATTGCTCTTTTTTTGCTCTTAAAAATTCTGGAGCATCTAATCTGGAATAGGCTGGAATGGTTCGTTGAGTCCAAGGGTTTATTGTCCAGCCCCCGTTTGGTTTCAGGAAAGGAAGATGGGAAAACGCAACACATTAGTGTTGCGTTTTCCCCTAAATAAATCGGTCGTTGCTTTTTTGGACGTTAAAGCAGCTTATGATTATGTCCAACTCCCATTCCTCTGTGAGAAGCTTCTCCGATTACAGATACCGAAAAGGTTAAGTAGTCTGGTAATGAAGATTTTATCAGAGCTTTGTATTACCTTACGGGGTAACGAAAATATAGTTGCCTCTTCTCGCTCCATTAGGAAGGGACTCCCACAAGGCTCAGTTTTGAGTTCAAGATATCACGAACCTTTCCTCCTTTTGGCTACGTGTTCCTAGCCGAACAGCACGTAGCACGCCCGAAGATACGACATGTACTGCATTGTTGCTGTCGTCTGTAATCCCGTGCCGTAGCACACCACGCATGTCCTGGCTTCCGGCAGACGTGGCAGACCTGCTGATGTTGCGAGGCGCCCAGTATTCTTGAACTATAAGCTGACTCCACATGTCTGAAATTTTCCATTGGCGATAGAAATCCCAAAATTGTTTTGGAGTGTCGTACTTTTGCGTTTTGCTAATATTGTAGCACCACTGTAGTACCTAGCACACGCGCTAACAGGGCAAGTTGGAAGTGTAACCAATAACCAGTAAGCAAGTATTTTATTGTTAATTATTTATTATAAATGATTAAGTAAAAATAAATAAATATCGGACAACCTCACACAAACCGATAGTTCCACAGTAAGCTCTAGTAGTATGCCGGAATTCGAACCCAGAACCGCCGGTTCAGTAATCAGCTGCCTTGCCACTGCGCCAAACGCATCGTCATCAAATATTTAGGGACCTGATGACCTGGTGCTATAACGTAATTTACGGCACTATAGTGAGGTGTCGCATTCCAATGAGGTCCATAAACATTTCTATAATGAAACGGGTTTACTCACGTCGTAGTAGTTGAATATCGCTCGACATGTTGCGCATCGATACGCAGAAACGGATTGAGTCTACTAGTTGTATGAGTCTGTTCTAAAGGTGAGGCCGCAGTAGACGTCCTTGTGGTAGTCTGAGCTGCAGACGGCCGCGGCACAGGCTGCTCGGTTTGTCTCACCCGTTTCGGCGGCGGCGCTGACGCTGGGGCCTCCTAATCCAAATAAAATAATGTATACCACAAACAAAGATACAAAAATGTAGGCCCTGAGCGGGTTTGAACGGGTTTGTGCTATGCCGGGGTGACACGCTAATATGAACCAGCTAAGTTACAGTGACGGCCAGAAAGTCTCCGAATGTTATCACTGCTTGATTAAAATTTTATACTTTTTACATTCTAATAAATAACTTGCCTTATGCCGTTTAACAAAAAAAACAAAAAGTATGTAAATATCTGTAGGTATAGACGAATTGCAACCCAACTAGAACAAGGACAATAATGCAGTTCATTGAGTTAATATATTATGAATAGTCCTTACAATACCATGGTCATTCCCTTCCCAGAATTCTATTTATTTGGATTTGGCGCGACATGTTTTTTCTTCCATTATTCCCTATCATCAGCCATTTTGCCGTTTACTTCCTTCTTATTCATATCATCTTTCACATCATCCTTAAGAAGGATTGTCTATGGTCTTCCTCCTCTCCTATAGATAGACATCCACATTCATGCTTTTTTAACTCTTTTCTGGTCATCTAGCTCTTCTCTTTTCACACCACGTACGCATACCAATACTTAATAATAATCCTTAATTTAGTTCAGATGGTGGTACTCCTACGGGCCTATGATGGTTGCTTTTATCATGCCGCGTGTGAGTGACAGATGCTTTGTAACTTATTTATCACTTTGGGTTGAAAAAGTGTGGTAAGTACGTGTTGATAAAAGTGGCGCGGCGGTGATTCTAGCACCGTGCGAAATCTGTTTAAGGATCGAGGCCCTGTTATTAAGATATTCGAAATCAAGAAATCAAGGGCGGAAAGAGGAGTGATTGGGTTTGGTACTTACGCGTCCATTCTGGATTGAGCAACCTCCTTTTACTATGGAGTTCGTCGCATGGCGTTTCAAGCCTGTGATTGATTTGAACGTTTGAAGGCATTTTTCGCAAGTAGGCTTAGGCGGATGTGACTAAAAAACACAGAACGATTAGCGTATAGTAACACAAAAGTATAAAGGTTATAAAACCCGCGAAGTGCGATAACGCGCAATGAGGGTATGGTAAGTAAGAACACAGTGTCTACTACACGATAATAACGTGGGTTAATTGCACCCTTGGTTTTTCGGATGATGATGGATTTCAAAGAGGTTTTATATTATAATCACAAGCACCAAAATAAGTCTACAATTTGTACAGAAGCGTACTTCCTACCAGCTCTGCATGCGCGTTTGTATGTTACGTTGCGTGATGGTATAAAAGGAATGCTTTTACCGTTTGTTGGGAACCAGATGTAACGGGAACAACATCGCCTTCATTTAGAAGTTCTTTCACTACAATCTCCGAAGTTATTTGTACATCTGGATTATCTAGCCTTGTAACAATATGGTCGAATCCTTTAGGCAGCCTCGCAAGCATGTACATCGCTAGGAATCCATCGTCTACTGGAACTCCTTTTTCCTGCAGCTCTTTCTGCGTGTCGGAAACTCTATTTACGTATTCTTGCATATTGCCATTGTACCGGATTGACAACAACTTTTTAATGAAGCTGAGCCTATTCTTTAGCCCGCCATGCGCGTGCGCATTCAGTCGGTGCATCATCTCGTACGCCGTCTTTGCCGACCTTATAATTGGAATGACAGAGACATCACAAGCCTGACCTATTTTGGCCCTTGCCTTTTGGTCTTTTATCTTTTCATGTAGGTTTTCTGCATTAACTTCTTTGGTACAAACATCCCATAAATCGCAGTCGGTTAGCAGACACTCCATGCTAAAATACCAGTCGTCGAAATCCTGAAACGTGGCATTGAGCTTTGTAGTTGAAGTAGCCATAGCACTTTATGTACTTTAGTATTTTCACTGTATGACACTTTTTTGACGCCTCCGAGTCACTATAGATTTATTTTTGTAAATAAACGAAGGGTTCAATGATACCCAATCGAATGTTTGTATGATACTGAGGAATGAAACTGATTACGATGTAGGTACAATGCTCTTATCTGTTGTTAATATGCTTAGAATACGTATCTCTCAAACCCAATCGACGGGCCAGATAACTGATTAAAATACCTCATTATCTTATCTAGTTCAATAAAATTAACTGAGAATTTGGCAAAATTATAGGACAAGTTTTATGTATCAGGATATGTAGGTTCTAGAGCAAAGTTCGAAAGCGACACGACATATGTTTATACTTTCTAACCAGAGAATACCATATTAATCCGTCACCAAAAAAATTACACAAGTACTATGTCAAATTTCAACCCGATCGGAATGTTAGAACTAGTACATAAAGTATCAACATTATTTATAGAGGACCCACCTACTAAATTGTTAAAATGGACAATAAATAAGGAAATATCTGTCAAAATTATTTTGGCTAGCCAGACTAGTTAGTATCTGTTGCGCGATGTTAAAGTAAAGTTATGCTAGACGTACAGCTACTATACTGTTCCTTATGACATTTGTATTTGCCCTCGATCGTCCGATCCCTACCCTACTCGTAGTGAAGTGATAAATGTAATGTTTTGACGACGCGTTTGGCTCGGTTTGTAGACACCTGCCTACTGAGCCGGTGGTCCCGGGTTCGAATCCCGGCCGGGGCAAATATTTGTGTAATGAACTCGAATATTTGTGCTTGGGTCATGGTTGTTCTATGTATTTAAGTATATATTTATCTATATAAGTATGTATATCGTCGTCTAGTACCCACAACACAAGCCTTCTTGAGCTTAATTTGGGACCAGATCGATTTGTGTGAGGTTGTCCAATATTTATTTAAAAAAAAAAATGTATGTAGGCCCGCTGGTTTTGGACACCTGGTATCGGTGGAAAATCACAGCACTAGCCACCGGCTAGCGCGCCAGATAGCAGTAGCCTCCCTTCTAAATATAATAATGATATATTCTGACCTTTACTTTCCCTGAGGCGTGCTATAAGCCCGCTCAAACAAGAAGGGCGTAAGTCTCTCTGTTTGCGTATATACTTGTGGCGTTTCGAACCGAGTCTGACTGAGTATTAATTAAGGCAATGCCTTAGTTTTGTTATTATGTTGGAACAAGAGCACTTGGTTAGCGAGCCTTATTGTAGCTGTAATGTATTATAATAACATTGTCCGAGAGATAATTGGTAATTACCTGGTTGTTGTAGGGAATAAGATAAAGGTGTACCTATTGTATGACGTTCTTATTAGTGTAAAAGGTAGAAATATTATATCAGTGCCACGGATTTGGTGTAAATAAGGCGATACATTTATTCAAAGGATATATGCGGAAATAATCGTGCACACTCCAAACAGTTTGAACTCATTTCAATTCAAGCTAAACGCTCGCAAAAACGAAAATCGTCCGGGATTATGAAAAACACCGGGCACTTAAATAAATTAGAAAAAAGGTTAAAGCGGGTATTACGCGGGTGTCTATTAAGGCGGCGCGAAGGGTCGCGATAAAAGATCTCTCAAAGCGGAACTGGGTGGCGATAAAGCTGTGTCTCCATTTGTGTCCCAAGTGAAAGCGGTTGTGACTATGAGCACTATACTTAGACAACGCGGTGGGCGCTCTTGTGCCAGGGTCAGGGCGTGTGCTATATATTCTTTTATATATATATATATAAATCAATTGCTGTGCGTTTGTCTCTCTAAAAATCGAGAACGGCTGGGCAGATTAAGCTGATTTTGGTTTTGAAATGTTTCTCGTAGTCCAGGAAAGGTTCAAACGGTGAGGTATTAGCAGCTTACAGACACAGACCGAATTCCACGCGGGCAGCACCACGGGCACAGCTAGTGTATTTATATATTACTAGCTGCGTCACGCGGTGTTACCCGCTCATCTCACAGGAATACTACGTTTTTCGGGATAAAAAGTAGCATATATGTGAATTCAGGGTCAAGTACCTTCAGACCAAAATTTATCAAAATTGGTCCTGCCGTTTGAGCGCGTTTGAAGAAGCAAAACATACACACACGTAAGTCAAAGTCAAAGTGTTTTATTTGTTAAACATAGGTGATGGCTGCATAAATACAGAGATGTTACATTTCCTTGTGTTGCACTATGTTTTGCCACTTGGCGTACAAAAACATTTCCTTAATATCTATTATGCTAATTAAGTTTGAAGAATACATTATATATTTACAATAATGTCAGATTTAATAATTTGATTGACAATAAAAATAAACAATAATATAGAAAAACAAGTTGAAATAATTAGATGGCCAATGAAAAAATAATAAAGAAAAAACAAATTGAAATAATTAGATTGTCAATGAAATGATAATAAAGAAAAAATAAATTAAATTTGTCAAAAAATATTTACAAACAATTTAGGTCATCATTTAAATAATCGACAACAGTATAATAACACTTATTTGTAAGCAGGGTTAATAGTTTACGCCTCAAAACTGGTATTGGTAACAGTTTCAAATCTGTAGGTAATTTATTATAAATCCTTATCGCAAGAGAACATACACTTTTGCGCATCAAACTGGTTTTTCCAAGAGCTGGGCATAAATCCTCCCTAAATCTTTGCCCCAAACGTTTGCTAGTGTAATTGGCTTTTTTAAACAACGCTGGATTATTTTTTACGAATATTACCATTTCTAAAATGTAAAGTGAAGGCATTGTCAAGATGTTCAAATCCTTGAAATGCGATAATGCGAGATGCGTAACGTAACACAAACTTTCGCCTGTATATAATATGAGTGTGATATATAATTATCGTCGTCTAGAACCAATAATACAAGCTTTGCTTAGTTTGGGACTAGGTCGATTTGAGTAAGATTGTCCCTTAATATTTATTTATACTTTGCTGATAAACTGAAAATTATAACGAAGTCGAAGATACTACCTCCCCCCTAAAGGGCTACTAGCCTTGAGCAACGCCACTTTTTCTTAATGAATGAAAACATGTATTTCTGGTAACTGTGGCCTACAGATACGAGTACAGACATAAATAATTAAATTATAACTATGATGATCATGATGATTTCGTGTAGGGACGCCCGGCCGGAGACAGGCAGGCTGTCGGTCGCTTGGTTGCGTTAATTCAGGCCAATTCCCAATTGGAGCCAACGGTTATCCTCATACAGCCTTCTTCCTCGAATCTTCTTATTCTCCTGCAGAAGAAAAGGACACCTTTAAGGTTAATGCTCAGCTCTTCCTCTCCTACTTTATCTTTTCTGAAGACGCTATAGCTAGCGTACTGTCGCATACATGCCACACTCTGCTATAACATGCTTACTCGTCTCCTCCTGGCCACTGGAACTAAACTAAGTCCCATTTTGTAACAGCGATATGTTACGCAAGTTTGAGTTGTCAGGTTGTCACATTTGAAGGAAAAACCAAATAAATAACTTGGCTTTTATTAACTACAGAAATCAAGTCGTAAGCAAATAAGATATTGAATGACAGACATTTAAACATTACAAGTGACGGGTGATAGTTGTCAACAGCATAGACAAGAATATTGAAAGCACGAAGGAGTGATTATATGTCATTCTCCCCCTCTGTGGTTTCGGCATCAAGAAGATAGTCATTGAGATGTAAGGGTAATCTCTTCGGCCTTGTAGATCTTCTGACTAGTGGGGCCTCAACATTTTGCGGTGGAGTCCTAAAAACTTCTTCTTCAAGTATTTCCCCATCATTAGCTCTGTCCTCCAGGAAGGGCCTTTCAAAGTCTTCATTATCGACTAGCGGGTTTTCATCATCCGCCATTGCTGGAAGTGGGGCTAAGTGTCTATTCGATACGGTTGTCTCTTTACCATTACGACGTCGCACGTAAGAGTAGCCAGGGTTTGTTTGAAGCAACTCAACTTCCTCAACGTAAGGGTCAGTTTTCGATCGAACAAACTTTTTCAAAAGTATTGGTCCGGGAACAAGCCACGACGGTAGCGATTCTCCGACTGGTGTTCTCCGGGGAAAGTTGAATAACCTCTCGTGTGGGGTGGCATTTATTGAGGTGCATAGTAGGGAACGCACACAGTGAAGGGAGGGCTTTAAAACTTGCTCCCAATGTTCAATTGGCAAATTCTTGGACTTGAGACTCAGCTGTATCGTCCGCCAGAGCGTTCCATTAAGCCTCTCCACCTGACCGTTCCCCTGTGGATTATAAGGTGTCGTGCGAGAAGTGGCAATATTACAGTTTTTGAGAAAAGTCTGTATTTCTTCTGACATAAAAGAGGATCCTCTATCGCTGTGTATATACAAAGGCTGACTGTATTCGTAAAAAAGATCTCTTAGACACTTAATAACAGTAGCAGAAGTAGTATCAGGACATGCGTATGCGAATGGATATCTTGAAAATTCATCGATAATTGTTAGGATGTACTTGTTTTTCGTATTTGAAGGCAGAGGACCTTTGAAGTCTATGTTTAATCTTTCGAACGGCGATACGGCTTTAATTAGTGTTCCTTTTGATTTGGCAAAGCGAGGTTTGACTTCTGCACATACACGACAAGAAGCGGTCATCTGTTTAATATCGTCTAGGGAGTAAGGAAGATTCTTTAATTTAATCCAGTGATACATTCTTGTTATTCCAGGATGAGAGAGTGCATCGTGCAATTCATATAATTTAGTGTTACTCATGAATGCGCACACTCTTGACAGTGCATCCGCGGCGACATTTTCGATTCCTGGTCTGTAGACTATGTCATATTTGTAACATGAAAGTTCTAGCCTCCATCTTTCGATTTTATCGTTTTTTATTTTACTGCTATGGTTTTGATTGAATATATAGCTGACAGATTTCTGATCCGTGATAAGTAGAAAGTGTCTGTTAATGAGGTAGTGGCGCCATTTTCTGAGACTCTCGACGATTGCGCAAGCCTCTTTCTCAACTGAAGCATGTTTACGTTCGCTATCCGACAACGTTCTAGAAAAGAAAGCGACAGGGCGTCCATTCTGGGCTAATGTTGCGGCTATGGCAAACTCTGATGCGTCAGTCTCAACAGTTAAAGTTTCTTTTTCGTCTATGGCGACCAATGCAGCCTTCACAATATCCGATTTTAATAGCTCAAAACTACGCCGTCCGTTTTCGCTTAATGGGAAGCTTACATTGCTGACGAGAGGATGTACTTTTTCGGAGAATTTGTGTACCCATTTGGCGTAGTGAGCAAAGAGACCAAGGGCTCGTTTGAGTTCAGCAGCGTTATGTGGTAGTGGCAGTTTAATGAGTGGATCAAGTCTGTCTTTATCTGGCTCTATTATATTGTTTTGAACAGTATAGCCCAAGAGACTAATAGACGTTTTGCTAAAATTACATTTTTGTTCGTTTAGTGTTAGTTTATACTTCTTTGCTGCAGCCATGAACTGTCGTAAGTTTTCGTCATATTCCTCTTTGTCTTTACCGCAAACCGTAACATCATCAAGGTACGCAAATGTTCCTCGTAAATTTTCTTGCCCGATAACGTATTCAAGTGTACGTTGAAAGGCAGCGACCCCGTTAGTTACGCCGAATGGAATTCTTTTGAATTGGTATAATTTGCCACATGCTTCAAACGCCGTATAAATTTTTTCCCGTTCTAAAATAGGCACTTGATGGTAAGCGCTTTTTAAATCAATTTGGCTAAAATAATTAAACTTAGCCACTTTCGTCACGATTGTTTCGATATTTGGAAGTGGGTAGGCGTCCAAGTACGTAAATTTATTAATTGTTCTTGAATAGTCGACTACCATCCTCTTTCGATGAGTTCCACCTCCGGTGACAAGTACCTGAGCGCGCCATGGAGATGCGCTCGGTTCAATTATTCCGTCTTCTAAAAGTTTTGATATTTCGGCTTGGATAAATTCTTCTTCATCTTTATTATGACGTCTAGATTTAATGGCAATAGGCGTGATGTCGGCAGATAAGTGCGTAAAGACAGATGCTGGTGGTACTGACGCTTCCATGACACACACTTGTAGAGGCTCCCTGGTACCTCCGAATTGAAATTCTAGCTTGGCGTGATCTTTAAGAATGTCGTGTCCAATGATGACATCCGCACACAAGTTGTTAATTACAAGAAGAGGTCGTTGTTTGTATATGTGTTTGTTAATTTCAAGCGTTGCGAAACATACCCCGTCGACGTGTGATGTATGGTTTAGCGAAGCCAGATTTATAGTTTGTTCACAAGGTCGTTGTTTGAGATTCATCATTCGAGCTATGTTGCGATCAATGAAGCTAACGGAGCTCCCAGTATCAATCAAAGCATCGGCACGAGTATCATTAACGGTGATGGAAATCGTAGCTTTTACCAAACTGGACGGAGATGCAGCTGAGTAAACGGTGCTTATCGTTTCAGAAGAATTTGGTGACTGCATATATTCGACGGGAACAGCACTACTCGGACAGGAAATTGCATTGCTAGTTGAAGGGTTGTTGCGAGAACGGCAAACTGAAGCGAAGTGTCCCTTCTTAGAACAAACTTGACAATAAGCGTGGAATGCTGGGCATTTAATCCTTTGGTGCACTTTTCCACCGCAAAAGAAGCAACGTCTGGCCGTTGGCTGTGGTATGGACGAGTCAGCTGCATTGTTAGAACTCGGTATGATGCGCTGAATTTGTTCGTGTCGTGGGACATTCACTGGTAAAGCATTCAAAGCATTTGGTACACCAACGCCCATTATTGCGGAGTCTTTTTCAGCTGTTTCAAGGACGACGGCTTGGTTGAAGGCTTCATCCATCGAAAGCATTGAGTTTTCGAGTAACCGTTCTCTTATTTTCGCAGAAAGAATTCCTGCGATGAAAGCGCTTCTAATTGCTTGGTTTCTATGTTCATCGGCGGAGACAGATTTAAAATTACAATTTTGCGCTAGAAGTTGTAAAGCACGACAATATTCGGTAATTGTTTCGTCATGCTTTTGTTTTCGCGCGCCGAGGACATATCGAGCTAAGATTTCGTGTTGGGGCTTCAGATATGTTTTGTTCAGAACAGAAATAGCTTCATCATAAGTTTGGCAATTTTTAATGTGTATATAAATGTTAGAAGTTAAGTGGTTTGCTAGTAATTTAAGTTTTATCGAATCCGTGACGTCAGCAGGTATTTCTTCAACCAAGAAGTTTGAAAAGGTATGGTACCAATGAGCCCACTGTTCTCCTGCTCCGGAAGCATTAGGTTCAACGTCAAATCGATCAGGTCGAAGATACCTGGCTAAAGAACATGAAGGTATTTTCTCCGGTTCTTTCTTCTTCTCAGACATTGTGTTGTAGTTAATAAAATTGTCACATTTGAAGGAAAAACCAAATAAATAACTTGGCTTTTATTAACTACAGAAATCAAGTCGTAAGCAAATAAGATATTGAATGACAGACATTTAAACATTACAAGTGACGGGTGATAGTTGTCAACAGCATAGACAAGAATATTGAAAGCACGAAGGAGTGATTATATGTCACAGGTAGAGGAGTCCACGGAAACGTTGGAACACCACACTCAGCCAATACTCTTATACTTCGTTATTCGACTTTACCGACGTGAGTAAACCCGTTTCATATATATTTAATATGCAATATGCTCCATAGTCGGCTTCATTATAAGTTTAGTACCCTTACCACGAGTTAACGTGACCGTCCTCGCTAGCGACAGCGTAAACTATTTGTATGGAGAATAGTACAGCGCCTCTAGCGGTTACTTTGTAGAACTACAATTCTCCATACGTTTACGCATTCGCTGGCGAAAACGGCCACTGTAAACTCATGGTAAGGATACAGAAGTCAAATGCTAACATAAAAAAGTTTTTACCTATCCTTCTGACTTCCAGTGTCCTACACATAGTACATAAACTTCAATTAATAGTTAACTGTCAACTATTTGTCATAAGGCTAAAATTAAATTGACAAATTATGAATGCTGGTCGTCAGGAGGCTATACGCGCCAGTCTACACGAGTTTTAATCCCAGTTCCAGTAAATAAAACTAGGTCATCCCTTTCGCAACCTTAAAGCGTCTGTTCAGAGCGCCGAGGAACTGTTCCGGGAGACAAGAATTGTTGCCGAGCAAGAAATTACAGCAGAATTGTGTCACACATCCGCTTTACGAGACCGTTTAAAAATGTGCACTATCTTAAGCGATATGAAAATGACGCTTTAAAAGTGTGAAGAGGAATTGGAGCTTGCTAAATTTGTGTGTGTTATGGACATGAAAATATGTAAGTACTTGTCTTATGACCCCAAAATTTAAGAGATTTCAAGTACTTTAGAGCTTTTAGTTCCATTTCACATTACATATAACATCCATTTACATAAAATTAAAATAAATATTATAAAACAGGGTAATGCTCGCAGCTTAGGTACTTAAGATCTGTCTTAAGTTATCAACCCGTTGCTTATTTAACTTACCCTTCTATATTTACCCTTATTTATTTTTAACCCTACTTTATCCGTGAGTTTAAATTAAAAGCCAAAGCAATTTAAACTCACCCAATATTTTTATCTAAAATACTTTGAGCTTGTTCGGTCGAACTTAAACCCCGTTAAAGCGATCAGGATAAACCTTTGAAGTGGTTTTACATTTTATCAAACATTCTCTCTTTGTACTCCCGAACACTTAGTTACAAACAACAAAAGGGAGTATCTTAGAAGGTAGTATCAGCTAGTTACGACCTTCTTGCGAGCGCCAAACATGCTAAGTTATTTTTATAGGGTCCGTATAAAACAGTTTTTTTTGTTTATTTACAGTCTCAGGATAGTCTTTTTACATATTGAATATAAAATGGAACAGCTGGCAGCTTCCTCGCTCAACGTATTAGCGTTGCTATTCAGAGAGGAAATTCTGCTACCGTCTTCGGGACCATGCCAAAGGAGTTCGATTTTCGAAGTCTTTTTTAATTATGAAATTTATTCCTTTTTACCTTTTATATTTCAGTTTCTTTTTAAGTTTAGTATTACTTTAATTTCTGTATTATTAGTAGTAAGTTTATTTGATTACACATGTCTCATACGAACGGAAAAATATATACATTATATATAATGTGCCTTGGTTTTTACTGTAATGTTGTGTAACTTATTTGAAAAATAAATAAATAAATGAAACACCCTACGATATTTAGTTAGTTATGCGCCCGAAGTATTTAATGTTATGTGGTTTATGTCGCACATTCTGTATACTTAGGCGTTGTTAAATTAAAACTATCACAAATCATTTAAACAGTAGCTATCACCACCGTAGCAACTTTATGTTGTGATTGTTGGACGGTGACGATATGGATAACTCTGCTGCTATCAGCCGGATAACAAAATAATAGTAGTTTCCCACCGTCTGTTCCATGTTTTTCACATATAAAATGTAATTGCACAATAAAACTCTAATACACCGATGTCACGCCAAGTATACATTTGTTAGAACATATTATGCGAGCCATACACGGACATTCACACAGACTGGTGCGTCTATCTCAATGTGCATGAGTCTATGTATGACCCGTGTAAGAGCTAAATGGCTCGTTCGAAAACGTGCTTATAATGAAACTTCGGCCGTTCATGGCCTCACCCGTTTTGGAACGGTTCCTTGGCACACGTTCAAAATGCAACATTTAATGCTCAGGACGCAGGATGCAATCAGAGCGTGTGGAATCGCTTAATCGAGTTTGAATTATCTGTTGGATAATGAGTGGCACGTTTTGATGTGGGGATTAATGTACCTACCATTAGGGCTAGCATTTTGCCGCGACTTCGATTGTCGCGCGACTCAGCGTCACCTGTCTTGCTCGCACGGTGTTGAAAGAAAAGGGACAGATAGTATTTGTCGCGCGACAGAGTCGCGTGTCACAGTTTATTTCGACTGCACGCAATGAAAGCATGAAATAGCTATGTTACTTTCTAGAGCTCAGAGCAAAGTATTATTCACTTTAAAAAGTTGGTTGAAATTATCTATACATTTAAATAAACCAATTTAAACGAATCATATGAATTATTTGAGCCTACCTGACGTTTCGGTAGCTTTACAGATACCTTTGACAACGGTATAATTCGTTTAAATAGTTTTATTTAAATGACAACCTAACCTACCTTACCTTTGCCAACGGTATCTGTAAGGCTACCGAAACGTCAGGGAGGCTCAAATAATTATTATACGCGATATAATCCGTTTAAATTGTTTTGTTTAAATGTGTGACAGTCTTGGATACCGAAAAAAATCTTATCAACACATTTGTCATAATTATGAAAAAAAAAAAAAACAAATAAGGCCTCTTAAGTAAGATACTAAAACTGTTCTAGTCTAACCCTAGCTTCACATTTGTCGACAGGAAGCATGGTGCGGGTGTGGCTGATGCTGGCATCCCTGCTGGCCGCCGGCGCTGCCGACGAGACCCTGGACCCTGAGGGTCTACTCGACGTGGCCGCAGGTATGTTCACCGTGAGCCAAGTAGCACACAGCTGCATAAGAAACTTATCATAATAGCAAATATCAGTGCGCGTTTGGCGCATCCCTTGTCGGGAGGCTAAATTATATTATTCATAACTAGCGACCCGCCCCGGCTTTGCACGGATAATGCTGATAAATTAATAAAATATTATACATATAAACCTTCCTCTTGAATTATTATATCTATTAAAAAACCGCATCAAAATCCGTTGCGTAGTTTTAAAGATCTAAGCATGCATAGGGACTAACAGACGGACAGACATCAGGAAACGACTTTGTTTTATACTATGTAGTGACAATTTCGTACGGTGCACATAAACTATTGCAAACGTATTCGGATTAAAAGTTATCAGAGCGAAAAAGCTGTTTCCCAGAACGTGCACTACAAAAAAATATTTTGTGCAATATATTTCTTGTAGGAAATATTACAAGGTATTCGTTTAAATTTCATACAATATTGTTTCAGGAAACATTTCAGCAAATTAAGCACAAAATTGAAATCTGTATCGGCCTTTAAATATCGATATCACATTCAATATCAAAAGGAAGGATATTAAACAAAATTGACGACTAACTTTATAGCATTTTAATTCCTATTTTAATATCAGGGATATAAAATGCAATTTTGCTTCTGCTGGTGCCATAAAGTCGATATGACGAAACAATAATGGCGAACTGTAGTATCCGAAGACTTCTCCAATAAAGCGTTTTATTGCGCAATTTCGAGCCTCGAGACTATAAAAAGATGTCTATCTCACTCTCAGACGGGGATTTACCATGGTTTGAGCAGGACAGCATTGATTGAGTGATTAGTATGATCATTTATGTAGGCTAGCGTAGCACGGCTACGGCGTAGCGCCACGTAGCACGTAGTTACGGGTTTTCGTAGCACGTCTTTGTTTTTAATCCCCGTCGAGAAAAGAGGGTTGTTATAAGTTTCACATGTGTATCTGTGGCATCGTAAATAGGTCCCAAACGGATGAACCAAATTGAGTGCGGTTCTTTTTAAATCGAAACACATTTCCGTTGGTGGAAATAGGACCAAGTTTCCTAGATATTCAGCTTTAATTGGAACAAGTGACAAGATCTCGGTCAATATTGCAGCTAAGAATTCAAAATTTCGTAGTTATGTTCAGTTTTAGTATCATTTTCTATATCACTCATTGAATGACGGTCTCATAATGACCAGCAACAGCCAGTTAATATTTATGCTGTATGTATGTTAATTTAACTGAAACTTATAGGTATACATATATTTATTAAACGATAAACATGTAAAAAACAACAATAACCAACTTAACCTATTCTAAATAAAAGTACCTAACTAAATCCGATGTCCCCAAGATCACGGGCCAGCCGGTACCTATGATACCGGCTACATTCCTCCGCTGAATAGCCAAGCTAATCTTTTCTACTCATTATACTTAAAGACTTGCTTATAACCACAAAATTTGATTGGATTTTCTACATTTTTCATACGATTTCACCCGCTCACGGCCTGTACTGCAATTAATATAAAAATAAAAAGTCGTATCGTTTTTCTGGTTTAAAGCTTAGCGAATTCTGCTCTTTTTTCAGACTAGCGGGTGTTTTTCCGTGTGTTTGCCTGTCCGGGTGGGCAAACAGCGATAAGCCTGCAATTACGTGCCGTGTTTGAGCTTTAGTCCAGTCAACAAGGGGTTTGACCCTTTTTTTCTGGACTATTTTACACGGCATTGTCCTAAACCATAACTTGCACTATGGACTACGTATAAGTACTAGATGACGATTCCCATGCTTATAAAAATAAATAAATATTAAGGGACAATCTTGCACAAATCAAATTTAGCAATGCTTGTCCTATGGGTACTAGGTGACGATATACATGATATATAAATACATATATAGATAACATCAATGACACAGGAACAAATATTCGAGTTCATCACATAAATATTTGCCTTTGCTGGTATTCGAACCCAGAACCACTGGCTCAGGCCGCCGCTAGGCAGCTGCATTACAAACTGCCCCAACCGCGTCATCAAAGATAAATATAATACTTAAACACAAAGTAAATATCCAAAACCCAGATACAAATATTCGTGTTCATTACACGAGTACTTACTCATTCTAGAATTCGAAATTTAAACCCAGGACCGCTGCTTCGCATGCCGTTGTGCAACCAATTTAGGTAAATATATGATCCAGATGCCTCCTTTTGATAAACGAAAATTCATGCTTAATATACTCGTCTACTCGTCTGTGCATTTAAGCTTACCTCAACGCGTGAAACGGGAGCAGAAGGCGCCTCTTAATAAAAATAGTCGTCTTTGACTGGGGTAGCGGGAAAGCGTTTTAATTGCTGTGAAAGGATTTATACTGGACGTAATCATGGCTGCATTTGCATGCATTATTCAGGGCACTTGCACGTAACGTAGTGGACAACGGGGCGATATCTTTCATTTGGTTTTTAAGTGGTTCATTGGGGTTTGATCACAGTTTGAAAGGCCGGCAACGACCTTGTGGTTCCTCTGTACCCTTACCATGAGTTGACGTGACCGTACCCGCCAGTGATAGCGTAAACAATTTGTATGGAGAATAAAACAGCGCCCCTAGCGTTTGTTGAACCTTTGTAGAACTACAATCCTCCATACAAATCGATTACGATGTCGCTAGCAAGTACTGTCACTGTTAAACTCATGTTAAGAGTGCTGTTGCAGTGTATATGGGCGACGGTAATCGCTTTCCATCAGGCGATCCGTTGGCTCTTTTGCCCCCTATGATAAATAAAAAGTTCGGTAGTGGGGTCATTATTTCACAAAAAAAAGTATTTCTGTGATCCATACTTAACAGTTTGAATCGATGAATGTAATTTGTATTTTAATAACACATTAAAAGGTGCCCGCAATTTGTCCGCAAGAACGTTTTTGTAGTACAAACTATCCTACTTATAACCATCTTTGGATGTTCAACTATGCCTTTTCCAAAATCAAGTAAACTCCGACCATCCGTTGCGTGATGACGATGAGAGGACAAAGAAATATTAACCAACAGATGGTGCTGTACGACTGGCCCCGCGTGTGTATAAAAATCCTGCATCGCGCAGTTTAGATTTTTATATTTATAGACTAGAGATGTGCCGTTCTCGAGAACATTTCCCATACAAATTGGTAAAAGTTCTTTAGAATGCCACATCTCTATTATAGACCCATGTAAATTTATGTACGGCACATCCTATAGATAGGTATGTGTATGTGTACAATCCTTCAAAGGAATATAAAAGAAAAAGCATTGTTAAAAGCGATAGTTTGAAGCGCTAGACGTAAAATTTAATTTTACTTCCCACTGAAGGAGTTTTGACGTAAACGGGGCGTAAAATACTGCCTCAACCGGAGATAGCCCGACGGTGGAAAGCAGCAGTATACTGGTTATATTGACAGCTATAGTTACTCACGTGGCTTTGCCTGCGAGACAAAGAGTTTTTTCAACAGACTTCTGAAAAGAGGAAGTTCTTATTTCGCTTGTACTTTTTAATGTTTGTTTGTTTGTTTGTTTGTTTTTTTTTTGTTTGACAGTAGCCATACACATGACATTACAGCAGTAGGTAATCGCTTTCAATGTTTTAGCATTTCAAGCAAATTGTACCTACTCGCAATATAAGACATCATCTTAAATACCCTCTCAGTATCTCCAGCCATAGAATTTTGCAATTGTATAAAATTTGGTATAGATATAAATGCGATTTAATTAAGTAGTCTACGGTTTAAATAAAATAATTTAAATGTATATAATCCGTTTAAATTGCACCATTATTTCATTACTCCATTATTTCATTATTTTGTTATTTCATTATTGAATTATTTCGTTAATTATGTATTTCATTGTTCCATAATTAAGTAGTACGGCTGAATACGCCTAGCCAGTTCAGCTGTTACACAGTTTCATTGCGGGTACCCGATGTTTGATATCACGTTGTTTGACCTAATGTAACGTTTCATATAATGTAACGTTTGATATAAGGCTTTTTTCTCAATTGCTTTGTTTCCTTTCAAATCGATGAAATTGTAAATTGTTAGACAAGTTAGGTTAGACTACAATGGGTTAGGTTAGGTTACGTTATAAACTTCAATAGCTGTAGAATATGTTTTATATATAACGTTAAACTATGTCAACTATTACATTAGACGAAAAATAAATTTATTCAACATCACGGTCTCCTTCACTGTTCATTCAACATAATGTCACTTCAAGTATCTCGTTTCTATCGCGGACGTTAAAGTTAATTTTACACCTTTCCAAGCGTACCATTTATGGCGAGATCGTTCGAGAAAAGTTTCTAGGACATAGTTTTGTCATAAACGGGTGCGAATGGCCGCCGGAGCAGAAGATAGCTCCGAGCACGGTCGGCTAAACCGCAAGTTATGACTTTCACACAAGAGTACTGTACATATCATATATGCAACGAACAATAAGGTCATCCTATTGTATCGCCGTTGGCGTGACGTTACACTTTTAGATTAAGATTTTATTAAAACAAAGAAAATATGTTCTTAGGGTTCTGTATTTCTTAATAGTGATGTAATACTTAGTTTAGTACTTAGTAAAAGCTAACGCTATTTTACCGCATGCTACATCCCATGCGATAGTTGGGACCTTGTACAACAGAGAGGAGTATGGTGCAGTTCTATTCATAAGGCCGTCACTGATCTTGATGCCGGGGCCACATGCTTGCCAAGACTAGGCAGGCCGCAGGATGCAGTTGTATGTTACAGTGAGACGGAACTACATCGTGCTCTCTAACTGAGTCTTGTACGCTTGCCAAGGCTTGGCAAGCGTGCGTTCCTGGCATCAGGAGCGTCGCTCGCAAGACCTCGAAGCACGACGCCGAAGTTACATCTCTGATAGTTGTGGGCAATCTATTGTTAATAGATGGGCCGATAATGTACACTGATCTCGCAGATTTTGACAGTTAGAGTTTAGGCGTGACAAGGTGGTAGTGGTAGGTACTTGTTCTTCCGAAGTGCATGAGTCGTGTTCATGCCCTGGTTTTTAAATAAGTTTAGGTTAGTGTGAGTGAAAAATTGGGTAATGTCAGGATACCAATGTCTTTCAAAAGGCCTGTGGGTTCCACACTTATATTGTTGATATTCCACTGATTAGTATAAAACGCTTTGCGTCTACTTTTCTAATCAGAACAGTACTGGAGTGGAACTCTCTTCCTGCGCATCTTTTCCCTGAGAAATATAACCTAGATCTCTTCAAGTCGAGAGTGAATAGGCATCTTCTAGACAAGCATGCTTCATCTTAGGACTCATCGTAACTTAACATCAGGTGCGTTCGAAGTCAAATGTATGTCTAACACTCATAAAAAAAGACAAAAAAAATGGCTGCCGCTCGCCGGAAGCCGTGGCCGTAAGTCATAAGTGCGTCAGAAAGAGTGCTCACGCGGCTTATGCAAATCCGGCTCACCGCGGACTCGAACTTTCGCAGGATTTACTTTTCCATAATATGACAGGGGAAATCGTTTTGGATTTTAGCGTGTGGTTTATAAGGTGCCGTTAATTTTCGGTCTCCGTCGCGGCAAAAATAATGTGAGAACTGAGATGTAAAATGTGTTTTTCTCGAAGATGGATAATTCTGTCATATGTTCTTATTTACACCTTGGATCTTTAAGTAGGTGCATCGTAAGTAGCACACATGCTTTATAGGAGCTTATAAGCCCTTCCGCAGCTGAAATAAGTCGCATAAGGGCTGTATAAACTCTTATGGATATGCGTATTTTTTCTGCGCATAAATTATTTATATGCGTATAATCCGGCACACGTTACAACTTTTCCTCGTTAGTTAATTGGAGGTTTATTTTAACGACTGAAGTACCTTTGAAATTCCAGAAATGGTTGCTCTCGAATACAAATTACCTACTATTCATGTATTGCAAGTTTCTGCACCAAAAACTCAGAACGAGAATCCAGCTGTATTACTATCCAGTTGTAATTTCGGCGGTATTATAATATTGGAATTATCAAATATAATGTGGGTGGAGTAAATAATCGCCTGTTTCCTGCACTTAATAATAATTATCAATAACAAAAATGTTAAAAAAATGGTCTTGTCGGTTTCTAGCGAGCGTTTCACATGTTCTCACCATCCTGGCGCATTTTAACAACATACATTTCTGTATATCTAATATCCAGGGGGTTTACGCGGCTCAATCAAATAATCCTTGATCCGAGGCACGAGGGTGGAAACCCATACTTCCCGCTCGCGACACATTTCCAGCAACGCTTACTTTATTCATTTTGCAGCGAAAGTAGTTGTCGGCAGTAACCTCTGCGGATTATTTATTCACATCCATGGGCTCTTGTTTTTGCTTTTTGAAATTTTGCAGTTTATTTCGATCTGAATGTTTAATATTAACCTGTTTCTTTACGCATTTGTTTACTTTTTTACTTTTATAGAAACGTAGTATTTATATTTCGTAGAATTTGATCAGTTTTGATACTCTGAAAAGTTTTTATTATCTTCTCCATCAAAATAATGTAGTTAAACACCAACAGAATAATTTATTGCAAGAAAAACTTAACTTACTTCTAACAAAGAAATAGCAATGAAAATAATAATGTGTGGCAAAAAGTAATAAATAATGTAGTTATATATTTGTTCAATAAAATCTTTACTAACCCAACGTGATAATATTTATTATCTTAAGTATGATGTTGCCTACTGTACAGCAATTTAATAGAATATCTTAGATGTTTTAATCTTAAGACATTAACGTGGTTATTAAAACTAGCACGTAACTGAAATCTAACTAGCACTTTAAAAATATTAATTATTCGTTGCACGCCTCCATAAACGTGACGAAACTACACTTTCTGAATAATCTGGTACGAAGAGTAAAATTCCCTTAGGAATTTATTTTGAACTGGAAAGTGCCTTCTAGTACAAAATAAGAATAAATAAGATCTGGGACTTCGACCAATGAAGGCCAGGACTTCGGTCTCGTCTCAGTGGCGAGCGGCAGCGGCGCGCGGTATGTGTGTCTCGCTCACTCGTCAGGCCGCCGAGCTCGAATCTCTCGCTCAACCGCTCGCCGCGATGCTTGCCGCTGAAAGTCGTGGCATGTCCGCACCAGTACAAAATGGCCACAACCACTATGTAGAAAATTGTACCTGCGTGCCGAAGAAGAAGAGTTTGACATTAAAATACGAAAGAGTAAAAAAAAATCGCTTCTGCAACTAAGTTTCACCACCAGGTATCACGGAGACTTACTTACTTTCATTTACTTAGTCAGCGTATTTGATATTTGTTTTGCGATCAGCACGTTTTTGAGCACGTTTGACAAAATTAGGTACAAGAGTTACTTACCTATGTAATTTATTGAAACTACATAGGTGAAAATGAAAATGAGAGCAAAAGTTCTGTTTCTCAGTCCATTAACAGTTTAATCCCCCATTACGTATAGGTGAAAAGTTTTAATGGACATACACGGCCGGGCCGGTTTACAGACCCACAACTATACGCAACTATAAGTACTTATAGGCAGGAAGGTTGACCCATTTCTGCATATTATAATTAAATTTAAGAGAGGTGGATAACCTATGCTAATTTACACTAGTATAAAATTCCATAATTGTATTAAGAACCACTTTTCAATGGTGTCTTTAATTTAGGAAAAACTTAACATCGCGACAGGACTTGTAGAGTTGTAGAGGCGCGTGGAGCCGACTGTAGAGCGCCATCTTTTGGTAAAAAAATATATTTCTCTTTTCATCACGCTGAAACTGGTGGGCAGATTTTAACGAAATGTTTGTATGGGATACCTGGACATCCACGGATAGTTACAAGATACTCTTTACCCAACAAAGAAAGAAATAAGTTTACGCGGTTGAAGCTGCAGTGGCTAGCTTCTTAGTTGGTAATAAATGAATGATGATAGGTATAAATGGCATTGCGCTCTCGGCGACTAAGACCTGCGACCACGACTTACGTACTACATTCTACAAAAGCCTTATAATAAATATGCCTAGTACGATAGTCATCATACAACAGATTTGAAAAGGATGAAGCTGGTTTTGGTTTCATGTGTGCGTGTCTACGAACCAATCATAGAGACGTTTTGCTTGCGATATTGACGTTGTGACTGTTGTGTATGCATACACGGACGAAACTGAGCCTGTGACAGGCCGTGGCTCACTAAAACGGGCTTCACTTTCAATGGCTGACTAGGTTTTTAGGTGTATTTATTCTAAGGCCAAAGTTAAAATTTCTACAACAGGCTATCGGATGTATATTGTTTTTTTAGAAAATAAATTAATTTTAATATTTATCGTCGAGTTCTTTAAGCAGATTTCTTTGTAATAAGTTGCATATTTCTGTTTATTTAATTAACATATTTTTTTAGCTTTACTTGTATTTTTGTAACTAATTTGTTTCTTTATTTTTACTTATATAATATTATTTAATCTTTTGGAATGAAAACTTGAACTTTGAACCTTGAACTTGAAAAAATTAAATTTTGCATGCATATGTAGTTAACTGGACAATAAAATCATTTAGCATCTTGAAGTTGATCTGATGAGGGACTGTGGTCGTAGGAACTCCTAAACAGCACAAGATAAGTCCATTTTATTTGTGCTCACTTGAAATGGTCTTAATGAGCAATTAATGTTTGTGTAAGAAAGTTCCGTCGACAATAAAATCGAGTCTCAAAAAAGGCATATAAAGTTTATTGCTATATTCTGTGACATTTGGGTCGTGTATTCGATGTCGAAGGTAATCTTACGTCGTCTCCCGGTCTATAGCGATAGCTATAGGCCGGGGCCTGTGCCCAACGATAAGAGCGTCGAGGGACGCCATCCAAGCTGAAAATGGAACATACATTCAAGTCCCCTTCCTTATACTTGATTATATCGTAAAATGTCTTGTTCATGTTCACAACTAATGCATTATTACCCAAAGCATTGGCTGAAAAGATTAGAAATGGGTAGTAGAGTGGATGGGATGTTATGTGAAAATATTAACCTACCGCTTATATAGGTATTATTTTGCACAATGAAGTTTTTACAACAGACATAAAAATTCGGATTGTTTTTTAATCTAACGCCCTAGACACAGCTTACCACCGGCAGTGGTAAGCAGCGAGCAGCGAAAACAAAATCATATGGATGCATAAAGCATGCCAGGTACCGTCACAGTGTCTTTCAAGCGGTTTTGAGTGAATCGCCGCGGAAACAAATGTGTTGGTGAATAGGGAAGATCACACGACTTCACAGCAGCGCGAGCGGCGGTTCCCGCGGTGTACAGTCTGACAAAAAAGAGTAAAAATTAAAAAGTGGCAATACTGTAGTGACATCCTCGTTTTCTTAGATTGATTAGAAAGGGATGACACTACAGTATTGCCATTGTTTAATTTCCTCTCTTTTTTGTCAGACTGTACGTAGGACGCTTGTCGCCCCGCACGCCGCCCGCCGCGTCGTATGCCGTGCCGCTCGTCGCTTAAGACCGAAGTCTTATATCTATTCGGCCCGTAAAGGCCATATTGAAAGTTTTAATTAATTATTTTACTTCGATTCGAAGCAAAGATAATGAAGACATTGACAATACGTGAGACTTATTTTGCTGCTCACTGCGAATTTTGAAATGAAATAAAGGAAAACTATCATTACCCAGAATTGTTAGGTTCCATGTATTTAACATCTTGTCGCCTTGCCGATCTTGACGAATCACCCCGTTTTCACGACGACAAAGCATATAATGTTCATTTCCACCGGCAAAAATGAGGTGAATTACCTTTTAATTTTTATCAAAATTCTCTTTTCATAACTATTGCAAGCCCGCATGGCCAAAACCCAGGTCGGTTTTGTCCTGTCCCGCTTCGCCGGAAAAGCACCTTTGTTTAGCCTCTGGCTTTAATAAATATCTCATTTCCAAGCAGACTACCGGCAGTCCAATGATGCTTGCACAGCAAATATATTCTAGTGAGTTAATTAGTGCCGCTACGCCGAGCAATATTCTGCTGGTGCGGCGGTAAGGTTTGCGGAAATATACATAAGTATTATGCAAATAGATGGTACCAGCTACTTTGCGGTAAGAAAGTCATACCTAGCTCTGTTGCTTCTCCGAAGTTATTTAAAAATTATCCTATAACCGTGTACCAATAATATTTCAAATCCATGTTGCCGTTTTGTCGTGAGGAAATGGCATATATATTTAAAAATACTAATTTTTAATCTGTCATCTTCAAATAGCATAGTACATCTATTTTAACGCCTTGAATTCACTGTCAGGGGGCGTGGCCTAGGAACAAACTTGTATGAAGGTGAACGCATGTATGCGTTGCTGGCAGTGAATGCGTTAAATAAATTATTAAATTTACCTCATTTACACTAAATAAAAAATATTAGTTAACAGTAATTTTGTAGTTCACAGTGCCTTGGTTTAATTACTGTAATGCTGTGTAACTAATTTGAATAAATAAATAAATAAATAAATAAACAGTAGTCCAAATGTTAGCTCCTAGTTACATAAATCAGAAAACTGAATAAACTAAAATTTGCATAATTTTGGTTATCATCAAGCAGAATTCGGCCATTTCTTAAGTAGTTAAACTAGTTAAGCATTTTTTTGAGGTGTAAGTATGTATTCTAGCCAGAAGATAACTACGAATACCTAGGTTCAAGTTCTACTTAAGCTATTATAAAATATATTTTTGTTATAAATAAACATGCTGTCTCCGAATGTCCTCGTCTAACTTTGACGTCGAAATTACGAGACAACCACACAGTTCCCAAACTTCCTTCTAGATAATATGATTTTAACTTCACTCACTAAACTTCTTGCTGTTTCCGTCTGTCTGCAATAAAAGTTGACAACGGCTTTTGCCCGACAAGTTGAGCATAGGTATCGGTAACAAAATCATTGTTTCTTTCGGCTTTCTTCTCAACAGCGGTTTCCTCTTGGGAAATGCCGGTAGATTCACAATCTGACTTGTAAAAGTGCCCTTGTGGCCTATTTACTGAACAAATTATTTCATTTCATTTTATAAATTCAATTCAAAACTTTATTTCAGACCAGAGTCCATAGATTGTTAGTAATACAAAAGATCTTATAAAATTAGCTACTCCGCTCTTAAAATAGACTTCCATAACTCAATGAGAAAAAAATAAATAAAATTATAATTTAAATTATCGCACAGTATCATAACAATGGGTTGTGACTTCCTTACCGAATATAGCATGATACGCAAATTTCAGTAATCGACAAATTCCTTATTTTAATTGTGCCCGAGGGCGCCATCGTTATGCCAATCGGTGTCGCATCACAACAGACTCTTTCTAGATGGCTGGATCAAGGGTCAGATTCAGAAGCTGGTACTCCTGTACACGACGCGCATCGCAGGCGCATCTTCTCTCTGTCACTATGGATTACAAATTATGCTAATGCTCGCGCACGTTCACGCACAAGATTGGCTATTGTAGTCATATAAGGGCTCACATAAGGGCTAATCACCAGAGCCTCTAAGCACCGGCATGGTACCTAGTAGTCTCCGTAGCCGAAACCGACATGGGAGTATATAAATAACACAATACAACAATAGTTTATTGCACACCAAAAAAAGTTTACAAAAGGAAACAAAACAAATACAATTTATAAACAACAGGCGGTCTTATCGCTAAAAACGATCTCTTCCAGGCAACCTTTGGGTAGTGTGGTGAGTATATTAGGTTAGGTTTTTATAATGTGTTTACATTTGTATGTGGTAAACGCATAACTGTACTTTGTAAACGTTACATCAACGATGTCGCCTAGCAGCATCGTATCTGTAGGTATATGACCACAAACGTCCACAATGCAGTCCTGCTTTCACCCGATGCCACCAAAATTGCTAAATTATTGGAAACATTCCAATTCTGCGCAAATATAAGTAGGTCAGCTGTATTAGACACAGCCTATTAGGGTCAGGTGGACGAAAATAATATTTGAATAATTTATTTGTTTACAAGGATACCGACGGAATTTATTGATAACAAAAAGGGCAAAAGGCAGATACTCAAAACCTGTACTAAATACTCCCTTGCCTCCCTCAAATGGCTACAAATGTAGCGTTTTCAATCATAAGAACGCATCGACAGGTTATTTATAATTATGAAGATGCAAGAAACCAATTTTCGACTCCATTAACGAGCGACAAAAGGGCCCCCCCCTATTGGTTGAAAACGTCACATATACAGCGCTCGCAAACTACGTATGGTAATAACTTACAAGTTATGTTTACAATGAAGTTAATGGTTCAGGCAGTGTTCGAACCTGCGTTTCCAACGGCTTTCCGGGTCAACACGGGCGTCTTACCTATTGGACCACTGAACCTGATGCGAGAGCCATTGAATTTATCAACCAGTTGCTTCTGCATGCCTTAGGATGACATCGTAGCGCCATCTACCGTAAAGATTCAGACTTTATAATCGGTACCATCGTCTCAAATTTGTTGTGAATCGTGTTGGCCCGAAACCTTTGGAAACGCAGGTTCGAACCCTGTCTGTCTCTGAACCATTAATTTTTAAATTTTTCGCTTTATTTACGTTTATAAATATAATTCATATTATACGTTGCAACCCAAGTTTGTGCGTTCTTTTTTTTGGATTCTTGTTTCTCTATGATTAGTCCTAGCTAATATATATTATACACACTACACCGTGTGTTATAAGTTTATATACAAATAAACTTATAAATAAGTAGCTTCGGAAAACTTTCTTCACTCTAACACATAAATAAACGAACACAATCAACAAAATTCCCGCACAAATAACAACCATAGAGAACCAAACCCTATCCAACATTTCCTAACATTTATTTGATTTTCGAGAAAATGTGAGTGCCGCCTTTCGCTGTCACGGCAATTCCTTAGTGCTGTTCGTTTTATTCGAACCCACGTCCCCCGGACACCGGGAAATGGAGTGCTCGGGACCTTCCGACGTGTCCGACGTCTCAATAGTGACGCGAGGAGGTGAGAATTGTGGGAAAATGGCGTCTTTGGTACATTGGCTGCTTGGCGATTGCAATCTTTCATTTCCTATATAGGTATTTAGGTACAAGCATACCGTCTGTAGTCAACCAAGGTTGTAGATATAGCTCAGAAAGTCGCCAAACGTAAGTGGCAGTGGGCGGGGCACATTGCTCGTAGAATCGATGACCGTCGCGACAGAAAGGTTCTTGAGTGGCAACCGCGGATCGGAAAACGCAGTGTGGGAAGGCCCCCAACAAGGTGGACCGACGACCTGGTTAGGATGGCGGGCATAAATTGGACGAGAGCAGCGCAAGATCGATCGTTGTGGAGAACTTTGGGGGAGGCCTTTGTCCAACAGTGGATGTCTATAGGATAAAATGATGATGATGATACGTCTGTCGAATCGATATTAAGTATCAAGTAATAGTTATGTTTTATGCTAACAAAGAGATTCCATTCAACAATTACATATTATTGGAACCTTTTGCAAGACTCGAACCCACAGTGTCTCTAGTTAGGTACTTCCCAAGCAGCACATTAGTGAATTTTGCAGCTTATCTTATAGCTTTAACTTCTAAATGAGTGGTTTAACAGTGTTTGATACAACTTATAGCTTTAAACACAACTCAAAACTGTATATGAGTTCATCCTATCACTTGTAGTTGCATAGGAACGTTTTTTGTTTCTACTTTATTACTTATGGTGGGATAAAGTCGATTTTGCTACTTAAAGTTGCATGCAGGTTCAAATTGTCACTCAATAAGAAGCAATAGTGCTATATAAGGCCTTAAAATCACTTATAAGCAACTTTTACATATAAGTGGGAACATACCCTTATTTGGAACTAAAAGTTCCAAATGACTAGTACAATAGCGAATTATATCACCAATAGTGGCTAAAGGGATAATTTTACGGCTCTTTTGGAACCAAAAAATATTGCAACTTTAAGGCCTAAGAAGTACCTTATTGCCACTCCAACGCATAAATAGGTCTCAGTAGGAGGTTCTTGGAACCAAAAGCAGTTATTTTCACTTATTTCAAACCACTAACGAACTAAAAGTTCTATTATAGTTCCTATTTGCGCCTTGTCAAAATATATTTAATAGTCTTGCTTGTTTAACAGTCTACAAAAGAGCAAATAATTACTATTGGTACCTAATATCATTCACTGCTTTGCCACTCGCAAGATACAAATAAGTGATTATTAGACTTGATAGTTCCAAATAAGGAACAAATAAGTGAAAATAAACACTGTAGGATCTTTTTGTTTCGCCATGTTTACAAATGGAAGCCTATGAAAATTGATTATTTTAACCAGAATTTTATCACACTCACGCATAATCACAGACTTTTGATAGTTGTGACGATGTTACTTTAACATTGTACGTAACCTACAATCATTAGGTCAGGTTTTTAACAGTTTTATTTCTTATCAGTATCTATTCCTTATTTAATTTAGCACTCTCTTTTTTAATATTCCTGATCAAATGAAGGGCGCGTCGAAATTTACAAAGAAAACATACTATAATTTCAGAGTAAAAAAAAATTCGCAAGAATTTCTTGCTTATTTCAATGCTTGTATAACGTAAAGTTTTAATCACAATCAAACAGACATATAAATCCAAAATGAATATGGCAGATCACGTATTACTTTAAAAAAAAACACAATTTGACAGTTGCCTCGCCACTCAAAGATAATTTTGGCGACTCATTTATCACTCATTGACCGAACTGAAATGTTTTCATTCGTTCACTGCGCATAACTTTCACCCATAGTTCTAATTACCACTTAAGGTAATTGTGAGATGTCTTATGGATTCTATTTAGCACCAAAAATAGGCTGCAATTTTTCTCCTTTTGGTTCTATACTGGTGGCATAAGGGTTCTTGCCACCTATATAGCACTTAGTCATGGTGGTAAATTTCACTTAAGCATCTAATTAGATATGATATACGAGCTATTTAGACCCAGTTGTGCTACTTGGGTTAGGTTGAAAGTTGATAAGAAGAATAATGTAAATATTTGTAAAATATAATAATATTGCTAACGACGTACACTATGTCGTAATATTGATAGATCTTCAATTAAAATAATATTTTATCAACATATTATGCTTATCTCGATATTGATCTGCATTAAAAAACAAATGTATATTTTATAATCATTCTTTTATTATACAAAACAATAACTTGTTGTACAAAAGCTATTTGAATTACCACTACTTATCATTACTTAATTAACATTTTATTTTTTTAATTTTAAAAAGTTTTGCCAGTATTAAGAAAAAGGACAGCAATATCACTTTCTTATGAATCACATAAAATCGTGAGTGTTTAAATGAATTATTACGACAACATAACACTTATTCAAAGACCATGACAATTGTTATGCAATTTTTTTTTTTTGCACCACTGGTGGCGAACATATTTTCCTTACAATAACAGTGCGACCAAAAAGAGTAGAAATTAAAAAGTTGATTAGAAAGGGAGGACACTACAGTATTGCCACTTTTTAATTTCTACTCTTTTTGGTCGGACTATATTGTGTTACCATAAAGCGGCAACTAATCAGTGACGTAGTAAGGCTGCCTTGTCGGAGTGTCATACCTTGTTTCCTTATACCATACACTCACTCACACACGTGTCGCCTGGTCGTTCACTCCAATACTCGTTGTATGTTTAGGTACGAATAAAATTTTCATTCATTCACTCATTCATTCACTCATTCATTCATTCATTCATTCATTCATTCATTCATTCATTCAATATGAGACTAAACCGAGTACGCTATCACCGCAACGAAACATCTAGCGACATCCCGCAAACAGCCAAAACGACGGCTAAACACGGCAAATTGGGTCCATTAGGGAACATTAGCCCGCGACAGCAGGGACTCTTACTGTACGTGTACTATTTATATACTGCAAGATCCTAAGGAAAACAGCTACGGTGAGATCACATAAATATTTCACAGGTGGGAAAACGGCGCGTGAATGGGTACTGAACAAGTGACAGTAATTAGCGGAGTAATCAAATGAAGAACGTAAGATAGTGAGCTCCGTTGATTAAGTAGCTGTTTCGTATTTATTTATGCAATCTTTACCTTGCTATACTACTAGCCTCGTGTATGGGAATACTTAAACGTGCTGCACATCATAAAATATATAAATAAAGTCGCTTCCCTGTCTGTCCCTATGTATACTTGGATCTTTGAAAAATATATATATGTTATCAGCATTGCACCCGTGCGAAGCCGGGGCGGATCGCTAGTAATAAATAAGTGATAACATAAACAGTGTAAGGATAGACGTTGATAGGTACATAAGTATAAGTGTTTGGTTCGAAGTATGATTTATTACTAAAAATATAAATAACTTACACAAGGTTTCATGGATATATTGATAACAAGAGATGAGTGTGTGTGTGCATTACGCTGCACACTACATAGATATACAGCATAGATAGGTATATTTTGTTACTAAATGCAACAAGAAGATATATTAAAAAGGGAAAAGATATCGCGAACGAAGAACACAAACACAGGAAAAAAGAAGAGTATTGGAAAACTCGGCTTTCACGTCACTTGAAAACGAATTTGCGGGCCAGCTCACCTATTTACCTGCTTACATCCATTATGGATACGTGTTTAACTTTCTAAAGAAAGCGAAAAGCTCCCGCAAACTTGGAACGTATCCAGACATTTGTAAGTCTGGGGCGAGTTTGGACGCATTAAGGTGAAGAATCTCCCGGCGTAATGCTAGTTTGCGGCAGACAGTCATTATATACATACATATACAAATACAGAGTGGAAGAGATCGAGAGAGGGAAAGAAAACTTCAAAGATTTTTTTAGCCTCAGTACAATACTTTTGTCAAATAAACTATGTTGATATTCGTAACCGTTTTTGAGATAAAGCTATTCAAACTTTACATATAAAAGCATGCTTCAACAATGATGTTATATCCTTCTAAATTTCGTAATTAAATGCTGCGGTTACAACGTTCCTGAATTTTACCTATACGTTGCAGCGATACGATTGACAGTGACACTGATATTAAAATGTATTAATTTTTTTTTTCGTCAGAAGGTCTACTGTTTATAAGTCGATTTTACGTCACTTAGGTGTCACCATGCGTTTAAGAAATCCCCTCATTTTGTTCCATCCTGTATACATAATACACAAGAAGCAATATAACCTAATGTAGCACTCTTGGAGTAAAAGTTGAGGCAACATTTTCTTAGAAAATGTTGCGTATTCGATATGACACAAAGGACAACATCAAACGATATAAAAGTCTTTTGATCATAAACTTTGTATACTTTCGCCTAATGCCAAAGCAGTGAAGGTATTTTAGGCGACTCGGTAACTCAAATTTATTTTGTGCGTAGGGTTTTTAGAGTTTCTACCTCAATGCAGCTTTAGCAATCTTTGAGTGAAGTAAGTAAAACATATTTTCTAAAACATGCAATGAAATATCGTCATAACGTGCGTTATAATATAACAGGCTTCGAATTATCACATTTCGTTCGGAACATCTCGAGAGAATTGTAAAGGAATTTCATAAATTGAAGGCCTAGGCCGGGAAGTGTTTTTTTTTTAAACATGGCTTCTGTGTTCATGAACAGGCTAAACATCTAAATTATATTTTTGAGTCGTGTATTTTTTTATTTAATTGCATATGTTTGAGGAAAAATGCCTTAGAAGTGAAAAGGGCTTGCCGGCTTCGTATCTTACTATATCATCAATACCTACTCACCCGGCAAGCCCTTCTTTCGTGGCGTCTGCAGTAATGTACTATTTCTACGATATTTTTTTCTGAATACTACAATGTAGGGTTAAGGCGGCAACAGTGGCTATAGCGACAACAGTGGCGCAAGGCCGTTGTTTCAAAAGTATCATAGGTAGCTTTCCGTCTCTCTTACTCTTCGGAAGCCCTCCCGATATATACAGGTCACATCCAGTTTCTCTGCGTCAGCCATGTAACAAACCCGTTTTGTGAGTGTTTTTTTGTTTTGACGTAAGAAAAAGTGAGTTTTAAGGTAGATATACTGTTTATTTTTTCACAAAACTTTCGTCTTACCAATGGAGTTATATTTTTGCTAAGAAATAAACTTAATTGAGGTCATTTTGGCGTATACCGCGCTTCGATTTACGTAAAACCATCATACGTGGTATGAGTTAAACCCAAAATGGCCGTTTTGTACTCAGTGGCTCAAATCACTTAAGTACACAGTGGTTCATGATCCACTGTGTACTATTGGTACTGGATAATGGTAAACAGACATTAATTTAGAAAATTTAGCGAGATGTAATAATTTTTGTTAATTTTCCCTTTTAGGATGGCTCGTCCAGTAAGGCCCAATGAAATAGATAAACCTACAGCTGATGACATGAAAAAAAAAATGGTTTGAGCGTGAGAAATGCGTCTAAATTTCAGGAATTCTTTTCACTGCACTGACTGAGACGTTATCATTTTAAGACTCGATATATTAATGTCGGCTAGGTTCGTTTACGCCAAATTATAGCGTTAGTAAAATGTGCAATGAAGAGCAACAAGAATTTTTAAAAGATTATTTCAAATACTGTGCGTTACTGTTTTCCGGATTGAGTACAAAGGAATTTCGAAAAATAACTTTATTATTTATTTTAAGGCTAAAGAAACATTTTTAATGATATTTTATGCAAGATACTAATTAAGTAATGGTAGTTACTTAGTTTATGTAGCAATTATGCGTTGATTATTAACTAAGTCATAAAAAAATAAGCTCGTTTAGTACATTTTGAATGTGTAAGACTGAAAAGTCACTTTCAGGCTGAAGTAGTCAAAAAAAGTTTTCTTTTCTGATGTGTAACTTATTGTTTGATTAAAACAAAAAAATAAAGACCGATACGAAGCAAAAAAATGCATTATTAGTTGAGTTATATTATAGATGATCCACTGTAAACTTGCCTGATTCACTGTGAACTGAGGGCCGATTCACTGTATCCCACCCACAGTACACAATGGCTCAAATGAGTTCTTTTAGAAAATACTATATATTTTCCAAAATATTATTTTGTCGAGCTAAATCGATTGGAATAATCAATATATATTAGTTAGACTATAACACGGATCCTTTCACATCTTTCCAACACTCACCCAAATCAAATTACATCTCTGCAAAAAAAAGTGACCCACTGTTGCCGCCTTGACCCTACCTACAATTTCATTTGATTCTCAACAGTTTTCACGCTCCATATATCATGTTCATTTGTGTCATCAGTCCTCACATCACACGCTCGAAACACCGTTTTTAATCATTATATTTTGGTTGGTAGGAACTATTCGGCACACTATTCCGGGAAAGTACAGGTCAAACAGTAAACGGTCGCAGCCTGGACGCCATATTGTCAGGAGAATCAGCGAGGCATGATTTTACGCCTCGCTCGTGCCGGCGCTTCACGCCTGGCGCCATTTTGTTGAGGTTCTGAACAGATATAGCGCATAAAAGCTGCCATCGGGAAACTTAATGACTAGACTACACTCTGACCAAAAAGAGTAGAAATTAAAAAGTGGCAATACTGTAGTGTCGTCCCCGTTTTCTTTGATTGATTAGAAAGGGACAACACTACAGTATTGCCACTTTTTAATTTCTACTCTTTTTGGTCAGACTGTATACACGTACTACATGTAAAACTAGCGGCCGCCCGCGACTTCGTCCGCGTAGATTTTTGATGATGACAAAGATATTAAAATAGGTAAGTGAATTTTATTCTTAGTTAAAATGGTCTAGACATATTACATTTCAAACAGTGGCAGACACTGATATGCAATTGTTAAAGATTTTTTGAAGATTTTCCAATTAGATTACGGGAACTATTTGCAGGATGCTTAATATTTATTCCGTCAGTTACCTGATGCTTTTAATCTTTGGCAAAAATGACTGCAAGATATAGAGCGACGCATGGATTTGGAGTTAGAAAATGGGGATCTTAGTTATTATGAGTGAGATTAAAAAAAAAAAGTTAAATATCGTAAGGCTGTTAAAACAATCTTAAACTCAGCACTGGAAATCGAGAGATGGAATAATAAATAATAAACTTTATTTCATAACAATAATAAATAATGACCTCTTTTCATAAGAAGGCAGCACTGGTATTTGTACACGCCGGCCTGCCTATTAAACGAAAAGAGTGGTGTGGCGGAGTTCCCGAGGCTGGCCAAAATGTTTCTAAATGGTCTAGCAGGTACCCCAGTTATTAAAAAGGCTAGTGTTTAAAGAAAATGCTGAAATGTGACCTTTAAAAACTAAATGCACATAAGCGAATTTAATGATGCGATTACTATTTTGGTCTACAGGCTAGTAGTATTGTTTGAAGAGTGATTCAATATATTCTGGTGCTATAGTTCTCTATATCTCTCAAGAAGCTAAATAAAGTAAGAATAGGTATATAAAGTAGGTATAGATTATTCATGTGCTGATAGACAACTCACTAAATAAAGGAACACATAAAGTTTGGAACACAATAAATAAGAGACAGCACTAAGAAAATATTGTTGACAGTCAACTATAGAAAAGGTGGTGCAAGTTCGTTTTAAAAAAAGGACGTATAGTCACTGGGTAGTAGACAGGAAATAAAAAATATATAAACTGATAACCTTAGCGTAACACTTCTTTATATAAACAATATTAGCGGTGTTCCCCATACAAACTTTGCACCCCTTTTTAACCCCCTTAGAGGTGAAATTTTCAAAAACGCTGAAATTATTTTTATTGTATTTGATTAAGTAAGCTATCTACAAAGTTTCAAGTCTCTAGTTCAAAAAATAAAGTTTCTCCCATATAAACATTGCCCCTTTTTTGAACCCCCTTAGGGGTGAAATTTCCTAAAACACTGAAAGTACTTTTTGTGTTTTTGAGTAATTTTTCACTTCATTGTCATTATAAGCATCAAAACGAGCTTCACTGCTCTTTCACTTACGAAGTGACCAACATCTGTGTTCTCTTTGTTTAAGAGTAAACCTTATTTCGTTTGACTTAAAGACTAATTTAGTGTAAAAGTAATTTGCACCTATAACGCCTTACATTTTGAAGTGGCAGTTGTGGCCGCAGCTAACAATACAGATAATAAGTATTGTTCATCGGGTACAAAGCTAATGGGATTCGCTTAGCAAATGGGATTAGAACTATAACACTAAATATACCGGCCGGGGCAAATATTTATGAGATGAACTCTATATAATACGTATTTATTATCGTCGTCTAGTACCCATAGTACAAGCTTTGGTTAGTTTGGGGTTAACCATTTTGGGGTTCGTTGGGGGAGGTATGGGCAGGGGACATATTTTAAAAGATCATTTTACAAACTGGGCGAATGAAGGGTATTTTTTTTATGTTATTTATCGAGCTGAATCGATTAAACCCATGCACATCTTATAGGATTAATATGTTATACAAATAAGGTTTACTCTCTCATAATGTGAGTTTGATGGTTGGGATTCTTTCTCTTTGTTAATCGGTCAATTGATAGACAATGGACATCAATCACTTTTAGAGATAGTTTTATGAACTTTAATCCCGAAAAATACACGAAACATAAACAAAATACGTTTCGCAAACGGGCGATGAAAATAATTTTTTTTTTCCTAACTTAAGAAAGCGTAGCGGCTGCTTCAAACTACATACATTTCACCCAAAATACGGGATCCTATTCTTTTATAGAAAAACACTTTACCAAATGCTTCATTTCATAGAATTTTTGTTTCATAAACAAATCTTTCCTCGTCAAGTCAAGAAATCGTGAAAATGTTATCCTATAGATTAGATTAGGCCAGGTTTGTGTTATAACGTTCCTAAATATTATATGGTTTCAGAAAAAGAAACCGAGAAAATGAAATTTCTATGAAATGGAAATTCGATTAAACTTTTGTCTATAAAACAAGGATAGACCCCTAAACTACACTAACATGTCTACCTTTCTATGTACCAATATATCAACGCCAGGCGTTTTAACTGAACCTGGAACATGACACTTCTGCCAGCCTACGGCAAAAGGACGTATCTTACTATGACATCCGTATAAAGGTAAGACCTTTTACCGTCACACGGCAGACTTTGTCTAAGATAAAGAAGTGATCGCTCCCCAAGCCGCCGTATGTAAAACCTTCCGCAGAAGGTGACAAGTTGCGAGAATTTACTACAGAGACAAGCCTTACTATATTCAAGTGTATGGAGATAGCCTGTCAAAACCATCCCGCGTAGGTTATTACGCAAGCAAGTGGCCTATTTATGGAATAATGGATGGGTACACAAAGGAAACTCAATTCGAATATCCGAAAAGGGTTCTTTTGGAGATATTCGGTTATACATAAGTAATTGTGGTAGCCTAGTGGTTAGGGCATGCGACTTTCAATCCGGAGGTCGCGGGTTCGAACCCGGCCCGTACCAATGAGTTTTTCGGAACTTATGTACGGAATGTCATTTGATATTTACCACTCGCTTTTCGGTGAAGGAAAACATCGTGAGGAAACCACCTAAGCCCAATAAGGCCTAGTTTCCCCTCTGGGTTGGAAGGTCAGATGGCAGTCGCTTGCGTAAAAACTAGTGCCTACGCCACATCTTGGGATTTAGGTAGCCCACCCCGATTTGAGAATTCATTCTCAAAAAAATGGGACAAAGGCTAGGAGGATGATGATGATAAGTAATTGTATGTCGCTGTTTGTTTAATAAGTTTGTATTTGTTGAGGATTGGGTTGGAAGAGGAAATAAACAAGTTTGTAGTTATACAGGCACTATAATTTACTCATAATTAACTGCTAAGTTTACAGTTGCATAAATGCTCATTAACGTTCATTTTAATTAAACGTATTGAAACAGTTCGTCGGACAATGTGAAAATAGAGTTCAGTAACCTACTTAGCTTGTGTAACACGACGTTACTCTTTTAGCAATAATGATGTACATTTAATAACCATCTACTAATTATTGTATTAACCCTTGGTATGTTGAAGCACTGATCAGTGCAACGTATTTAAAGCCTATGTAAACATGCCAAATACGCCATTTGGTATCATTGATCTTCAATTTCATTGCCAATTTTTTAGGGTTCCGTACCCAAAGGGTAAAAACGGGACCCTATTACTGAGACTTCGCTGTCCGTCCGTCCGTCCGTCCGTCTGTCACCAGGCTGTATCTCAAGAACGGTGATAGCTAGACAGTTGAAATTCACAGATGATGTATTTCTATTTCCGCTATAACAACAAACACTAAAAATAAAATAAAATAAATATTTAAGGGGGGCTCCCATACAACAAACGGGATTGGTTGCGTTAACTTTGCACCTCATTTGAATGGAGCGCTATACATACCAGGTGCAACCTTAACTTAACCACTTAAGGATGGAAAGTGTTTGTACGGAACCCTCGGTGCGCGAGTCCGACTCGCACTTGACCGGTTTTTTAAATTACATACGAAGGGGTTAAGCGGTATACACTCACGAGAATTGTCAGGAACGGTCCGACATGTTTCAAACTAGTATAGAGCTCTTCTTCAGGGACTGCTACTCGTACACCGGCGCGGCAACTTTGTCACTTTATCACATAAGTGTAAACCGCTTAATACAATAAATGTCTCACGAAAGTTTTATGAGATTATTGTTAACTATCTACTAATTAATCGTTAGGGAATCAACAACTACGATGTTGTAGTGCTTGTAGTTGAGACATTATGCCCATGGTTCACTGGCATGAAATCCTTAATAGCGCCCACAAGTAATCAAAGCGCCGTGATTATACTGTAACCAGTGTGACCGGTCTAACACGATCTACTCCATCGCTACGCTGTGTGCCAGTGGAAAAGCACCCTTTAGGCTGCCTCTCCACTATAAACGGAGCGGAGAAAATGAACCAATCAGGCTAAGTCTTTGTGAAGCCTGATGATGATTGTGATTGGTCCATATTACACATCACCGCTCTGATCCAGTTTTCAGGCAGCCTTAGTGGTTCTCATTGGTACTCATTCGTTCGATAATTATTTATTTATTTGTTCAATAATAACACGCATATATAAACAGTACAGAACCAAAGGTGTGTAAGGGGCCCCAAACCTACATCTCTCAGGGGCCCAAGCCAACCTCACCTGCTCGTGGTGCACGCTGCTGACCAACGGACGAGGCTCTGGCGACCCGCCAACCCGCAAACCGGACCAGCGTGGCGGGTTACGGTCCGAACCCCTCAAATGAGATGACAACTTTACCACGGCCCCAAGTACCCGGCGGCTGCAGTTGCAAAGCTGACGGAGACGGGCGTCGGCCGAGCACTGGAGCTAGGGGTGCTAAGAATCCCCGGGTGGGGCTCCACCGTCAAACAACCTCGGCTAACGATAGAACGGACAACCGACGTAGGCTATCACTGGTAACCTACAACACGCGCACGCTGAGGACGGACGAAAAGGTCACAGAGCTGGAAAAGGAAGTCAGCGGGATGCGCTGGGATATCATGGGGTTATCTGAAGTCCGAAGAGAGGGAGAGGACACGATAGCCCTGAAATCCGGTAACCTGCTGTACTACCGGGAGGGCGACCAGCAGTCCCAGGGTGGTGTCGGGTTTTTATCGTCCACAAGTCTCTCGTTAACAACATAGTGACAATTTCGAGTGTGTCGAGCAGGGTTGTGTACCTGATACTCAGAGTATCTAAAAGATATTCGTTGAAGGTTATACAAGTATACGCGCCGACCTCGACGCACCCGGATGAGGAGGTGGAGGCCATGTATGAGGACGTCAGTAGGGCCATACATGCTTCCAAATCGCACTTCACTGTTGTTATGGGAGACTTCAACGCAAAGCTGGGTATGAGAGGCGATAACGAGCTGAGAGTGGGGCAATTTGGATATGGGCAACGGAACCGGAGGGGCCAGAGGCTGGCCGAATTTCTGGAGAAGGAGGGACTCTTCATGATGAACTCTGTTTGTTACAACGGCCAGACTCCCCGAATGGCCACTACTGATGATTTGAGTATTAACAGGTCTGTATGCGATTAAGGACAAGAAGAAAACTATGTATCTTTAAGTACTGCGTTTATGCAAATAAAAAGGTTTACAACAGGATAGGTACGTGAATATAAAGACGCGAGCGTTTTGGTCGCCGCCGCCAGAGCAAGTGACTATGGAAGGGAGCTGGCGCTCCCCCGCCGCCTGCGCCCGCGCAGCCCCCGCGGCCGCCCTTCATGTTGTCGTAGACATATTGGGGGGGGGCCCGTTGGATGAAGCTGATGATCACGTAGACGCTCCGTCCAATAGTTCTTCGTCGGGTAGGGGGCACACCTTGTTGAGTGCGCGCCGTTCTACGCCTCGAATAGTTATGAAGTCTGCTACCCGGCTGACTCCGTCCTTGCCGGGGTATAGGCGATGGACTCGTGCGAGTTTCCATCGCATGGGAGGTTGATTGTCTTCTTTAAAAACCACCATTGCGCCTTCCTTAAGGTCCTTGTAGGGGTGTCTCCACTTCGTCTTTCTCTGCAACTCTGAGAGGTACTCGTCATTCCACCTCTTCCAGAAGCCGTCTCGTAACCTTTCTATGAGCTCATATCGCGTTCTTATCGCCTTTTCTGGTGCAGCAGGAGGAGTCGCCACGGATGTCAGCGGCCGCCCGACGAGGAAGTGCCCTGGAGTTAAAGGAGAAAGGTCGGCGGGATTACTTGTAAGGGGGGTAAGGGGTCGGGAGTTGAGGACTGCTTCGATTTCGGCGCAAAGAGTACTCAACTCCTCGTACGTTAAGCTAGCATTTCCTACGGTTCGTTTTAAATGATGCTTAAGGCATTTTACGTTAGCTTCCCACAATCCGCCGAAAGTGGGAGAGTAAGGGGGATTGAATTTAAATTGAATTTGGTCGTCAGCTGTATATTTATATATAGAACTCATGCCCGACTGTAATGCACGACCCAATTCATTGCTTGCTCCCACAAAATTGGTACCATTATCGCAGTAAATTTGTTTAGGTTTACCTCTACGCGAAATGAACCTTCGAAGACTGGAAATGAATGCCTTGGCACTAAGGTCACTTACGGTTTCTAAGTGCACTGCCTTAGTACAGAAACAGACAAATTATGCAAATATAGCATTTAGAAATGCGGTTTCCGCGGCCTATTTTACTTGAAATTTGACAGGGACCACAAAAATCACAGCCGGTTATCAAAAACGGGTAATTAGGAGTAACTCGACTAGATGGCAGCTGGCCCATCAGCGGCTCCATGGTTTTGGCTCTAAAACGAGTACAAATTATGCAGTGGCGAACTATATTACGTGCCAACGTTCTCCCCCGTAGAGGCCAAAACTGATCTCTAAAGCTTGCCAGGAGCAGCTGAGGTCCAGCATGCAGCAGGCGTAGATGCTCGGCCCTCATCAACAATTTTGTAAAATGATGTTTGCCATTTAGTAGCACAGGATGCTTTTTATCAAAGCTGAATTCTGTGTTGTTGAGCCGGCCACCCAGCCTGAGCACGCCGCCGTCATCAAGAAACGGAGACAGCTGTAACAAATGTGATGAGGTAAGTTTCATTTTATTCTTTATTAGGTTTATTTCTGTATTAAATGATTCTGACTGTACCAACTTAATTAGGCAAGTTAACGATTTACTTAGTTCACATTCTGTTAAGGGTCCATGAGACCTGTTTTCTTTTTCTTTAATTTGACAATTATTTATGAATCTAATCACATATGCGATTATTCTTTTTAATTTTGATGAACTTGAAAAGTTTTCTATTTTAATTATCTCATTAGGTTTATTGTTTTTGTTTAAATTGGTTTGTAAGACTTTTATTTCAGGTAAAGTTATCTCCGTGTTGGGGGTCCGCGGCCACTGCGATTCAGCGTTTTTGAGAAACGCTGGACCCTCCCACCACAAAGCAGAATCAAGAAGATGACCAGGATCCACGCCCCTCGAGGCCATGTCAGCTGGATTTTTGTCAGTTGGTATATGTCTCCACGAATTCCTAGAGGTGAGCTCGTGTATTTCATTTACTCTATTGCAGACGAAGGTTTTAAGAATCTTGGGACTTGTTTTTATCCAACCCAGTGTTATGGTGGAATCTGACCAAAAAATCTTTTTATGAATGGGACAACGAAGAGCTTCACTAACCTTACTAACAAGCCTTGCACCTAATAATGCTGCTGATAGCTCAAGTTTAGGTATTGTTTGTACTTTAAGAGGTGCAACCTTTGTCTTAGCGCAAAGAAGTCTGACTGTTACGCAATTTGATTGATCAGTAGTACGTACATAGACGCACGCAGCATATGCATCCTGTGAAGAGTCCACGAAGCAGTGGAGCTCACAGGTGGTAGGAGCTGTGCATAGCACATGTCTAGGTATAGACACTGACAGTAATGTATGTAAGTTTTTATTTAAATTAAGCCATGTTTTTTTTATGTTTTCAGGTACTGGTTGGTCCCAGGTTAATTTAAGTACCCATAAGCGTTGCAATAAGATTTTAAGCGTAACTGTGGAAGCGCTTATGAGCCCGAGCGGGTCAAATATTTTACATGTGTTAGATAAGATGATTCTTTTTGTAACTATATCTTCTTTTGTATCGACATTTATAGAATAAGTGAGCTTGTCTGTGTCTGGTGTCCACTGTACACCGAGCACACTAGACTGTTTACTTATATTCAGTGTCTCAGATGAGGTTGAATTTTGAAATATTTCAGGGCAATTACTTCGAAATTTATGTAACGGAAAACATGCCGAGTTAAGTACACCAGTTACACCGTTGAGAATGTAAGCTAAAGTTTCTGGACTCTCGGCACCTGTCAACAGATCATCCATGTAACAATCCTTTTTTATTACTTCTGAAATTAATGGATCTGGACATTGTAATGCTAATTCTAAAAGACAACGCGTGCTAAGATACGGTGCACTAGCCGTTCCGTATGAAACGGTTTTTAGCTGTAGCACTTCGAGGGGCTTGGACGGATCGTCCCGCCATAATATCAGCTGCAAATTTCTCTGAGATTCCTGAATTTCAATTTGTCGATAGCATTTTTCTATGTCCCCAGTAAAGACATACTTATGTTGACGAAATCTAATTAATATGTTGAATAGATCATCTTGGACTACAGGCCCTACGTACTGTATATCGTTTAATGACTTGAGTGACGCTGTTTTTGCGGACGCGTCAAAAACGACACGTAATTTCGTGCTTTCACTACTTTCACGTATGACGCAATGATGAGGTATATAACAACCAAACTTAGGTTTATCTATTTTCGTTAGGTGTCCTAAAGCTTCATATTCATGAATGAAATCAGAGTATTGTTTTTTGAGTTCAGGGTTCTTACTTAACTTTTTTTCTAATGTGTAAAAACGTTTTGCCGCCATTTTGTATGAGTCACCAAGGGATGCTTCAGGTGGCTCTTTCAGGGGCATCGAGACTGAAAATCTGCCGTTAGGTAAACGGTTAGTATGTTTTTAAAATGTTCCTCACAAAACTCGTCATCAACAGACACAGGTATTTTATTAGATGGGAGTTCTTCAAGATTCCAAAACTGGGTCAATTTTTCGCTGATTTCTTTCGTGAAATTACAGTGAAGTATCTGAGGGGGTTCATGCGAATTTATGCTTAAAGGACCCGCTATTACCCAACCGAATTGAGTGGATTGCAGTATAGGCATATTAGGACCTAACCGTATTTTTTCAGGACACAAAATATCATAAAATATTTCCGCGCCTAACAACATATCAACATCAGAAGGATGACAGAAGTGAGGATCCGCCATCTTAATATCATGAGGTAAGTTTAGCTGATTAATGTTTACAGCCATATTGGGTAACTGACCCGTGATTTGAGGAATCACTAGACATTTAAGATTTCTGTTGAATGAGTTCGAGAGAGAGCTAATGTTTACGTCGCATCTATCGGAAATGGTAAGTTGAATATTGTTAATGCCCGATATTTTTAAAGAATCGGGATCACGATTAACTAATCCAAGCTTCTTTTTCAGGTTGTCCGTTATGAAACTGGACTGGCTGCCGCCATCTAAGAGAATGCGCGCAGTGTGAGTATCACGTGTTTCAGGATTGGTGACCTTGACTAAAGCGGTACCTAGAAGAACTTGCCCGGAGGACTGTACTGACAGTATCCTTCGCGGAGGATCAACTACATCAGGGATACATGAAGACCCAGCTGCAGGAGACGTCACAGGTAAGTTTGAGGTTATGATATTGTCTTTATGTAACATCGTATTATGTTTTTTATTGCATAATCTGCAAGGACCTAACTTGCAATTATTACCGTCATGACCTCGTCGCAAACAATTGGTGCAAAGCTTTAACTTTATGACTTCGCTCCACTTGTTCTCAAGCGATAAGGTTTTGAATGATTCACAATCAAGTATTCTGTGACCTTGGTCACACATTGGACATGAAAAAGATCCAAACGGCTTAGTCGAACTGGAAGTAACGAAACTCTTAGCATGCTTATTATAAGATAAAGTTCCTTTATGATCATGTTTGTTTTGGTTATTATTATTATGTATATGCGGAATATTTTTTTCATTCCGATTAGCAAGAGTAGTTTCCAAAATGTCGGCTCTGTTACGAAGAAATTCAATAAATTCACTTAAGAGTGGTAAATCGGACAAGTTGTTTCTATACTCCTCCCATTTACCACTTGTGATTGAATCCAATTTGCTTGATATCATAAATATGATGAGAGTATCCCATTGATCGACGGGTTGACCGAGCGTAGTTAAGGCTCTTAGGTTTTTTGTCACAATATCAATTAAATACCGCAACGATTTATGGGATTCCCTCGAAATCATTTCTATTTTAAATAACGCCTTTAAGTGGTTATTAATTAGGATTTTTTTGTTATCGTACCTTTGACATAACAAGTCCCATGCAACTGTGTAGTTTTTCGACGAAAATTCAATAGATTTTATTACTAAAGCTGCGCTCCCTTCTAACGAGGCTCGCAGGTAATGAAACTTGTTAATGTCAGGGATACCTTCATTATTATGTATTAATGACAAGAACGTATCACGAAATTCTAACCAAAAGAAATAGTTGCCATCGAATACCGGTAACTTAATTATCGGTAATTTAACGTTCAAATTATTCTGATGAGAACAACTACCATAAGAACTTTGTTTATCTTCGTTATTTCCCGGTTTTGATTTCAATAAAGCTTGAGCACTAGATATACTAGTATAGAATTTTGCTTCAGTTGTCTCCCTTTCCCTAATTTGCTCATCAAGAACTGAACAAGACAATTCGATTTGATTTTGGCACCTTTCAAATTCAGAAAACAAGGCTTCCATTTTCAAAATTCGCAGATTAAGTTCGCTATACTGTGCTTCAGTTATTTCCTTAATGTTTACATTTTTAAAGTCTACTATGAACTTCTGAAACGATGTTAATCTACCTCTAATTGAGCCACGTTGCTTTATTAAATCTTTAAATGTAAGTTCCGTCTCCAGCTCAGTAATATCTACTGATTGATTATTTTGAAGAGGATGTGCCATGATTAAAACTTAAGTTCTTGATACTAATTAAAATAGGTACTCAAATCTTGTGAAAACAACCAATAAATTAAGTTAAATAAATAGTGCACGAACCGGGCAGGAGTTCCAGGTGCGCGGAGTTGCCGCGCGAAGGTAGATATCGCACGAACAGCTGACGACGCGTAGGTAGGTAGCGGGCGCGTTGCTAGGCGCAGCGCCGTCGCGCGCCGCCGATGGTTCTAGACCCTGGAAACGTTCGGCCCGAAGCGAAATGAGTCTAATGATAATAATAATGCTTGTTACGGGGCTTTAAAGCATAAAAATTTCAAAAAAAAGAAGTCGTTTTCTTTAATTACTTTAAGTTAAAGAAAAATAGCTTGACCACAATGCAAGTACTTAATTTATGATTTAACAAAGTGCGCTTTATATTAAGAAAGCGTGAACAAAGGCGTGTTCGAAATAATAAGAAAAGGAAAGAAAAAAAGAAGTTAATTATCGATAGCTATAAAGATTGCTTTGGATGCAGGTTTATATTTATTAAACGGGGTGCAATTTTAAGCGCTAGCTTGTGGTGACTTGCTCTGGCAATGACGCAAAAAAATGCATTAATTTTTAAGCAGTTTAATAGTTATGCAATGCAAATTAAGTATATTAAGACTTAATAATTTAGGTAGAATGCTAATAGCACGACAACAATACTTAAGACGAGAACAATTCTATTCTCGACTCGATTAAAATGCCGTTATAATTTTAAGAAGGTTCTGTAGGACAGTAATTGCGTATTCAGAGCAAAGTAAACTTACACACAAAATCAAAACATTAGGAAGGTAAAGGAATAGGTAAAAATGGGCACTCCCCTTGTTGAAGATCGCTGCGAAGCCACGCCGTCATCCAAGGTCGCGCGCCGATTTCTATTTCTTTGTCTTCGCCTCTGGAATGTTCGATCTGCTGCGCGAAGCGATAACTAGTTTTGCGCTCCGCTCGAAGTTATTATTGCCGCCGATATGCAATACTGTCCTGTCACGGTCGCCACTTTCTTGTTGCGATTAAGGACAAGAAGAAAACTATGTATCTTTAAGTACTGCGTTTATGCAAATAAAAAGGTTTACAACAGGATAGGTACGTGAATATAAAGACGCGAGCGTTTTGGTCGCCGCCGCCAGAGCAAGTGACTATGGAAGGGAGCTGGCGCTCCCCCGCCGCCTGCGCCCGCGCAGCCCCCGCGGCCGCCCTTCATGTTGTCGTAGACAGGTCCCTTTCATGGGCGACCGTAATGTTTGATGAGTTTTGTGATCCCCGTCTTGGGCTCACCCTAAATGTTTGATATATGGGCCAATCTCCCCGAATGGCCACAAACAACGACCTCCCCGTGGCCGCGTCCCACAAGTTATCAGCACGATTCCCTCGCGCCGTTGAAGTGGTGCTATACAAACGGCGAGTCCCCGTCGCGCAGCAGCTGCTCCCGCGCCACCGCCTCCGCGTTGTACGGCTTGGCACCTGCGTCTGCAGCCTGCCCCTGTACTTGGCATGGACCACCAGATCGACTGTAGCTTCCCCAGCAACGTCGATCAATGCGAATACCACTCGCTGGAGTATAGTAGAAGGTTCCACTCCCGGGTCACGCGTCAATTAATACTTCCAGTAACTATTTACACTCGCGTTTATTTAACACTTCTACTATGTACACTAACTAGTGATTCTGAGATAAATACAACGTTCCCCGAACGGATTACTTAAGTATAATGATACAAAATTACCGGCGTTCCCACGCGGTCTTTACATGAACTACAATGACACCAACATGGCGCGCGCCCTGCGGCCCTTTTATGAATAATTAACACGCACGTCTGTCCCAGACGGCTGATCGACAGGCAAGAAGTAAGACAGCGACCTGACAGGTCACTGAATGATTACAATTGAATGAAGCATCTACATATACGCCCGCTGCAGACTCCGCAGTCGAGCTAAACCATAACTTTTAATAAATATACACCATTCGCGTATTTAATTTCCTATCGAACGCATTCCAAATTCCTACGTTAGTTACACAGCGCTGCCGCGGGGGTCGCGGCAAGCGTCAACTGAACAAACTATGAATGAATCTTATAACATTGAATTCACATGACGGTGACGTCACTAGATGGCGTTACTCGTTGCAATATTCGATGACAATTTATGAATATGACTTCAATTTGCGTTAACATTCCTCCCGCGCCCGGGGAAAAGCAGGCTGAATACTTGCAAGTACAATCCAACTTACAATTATAATGACCCTATAAGTAAACAATAACATGACTTAGCCACTAAGAACACATTATGAAATGAAACGATAGCATATAACTAACACAGTATACACAATAAGCAATGAAATGAAATTAACCTAAATCATAATCTATAGGTAATTTACACAATTTGACCACAGGTCTAACCAGTTCACCGTTTTGAGTTTTCAACTTGACTGATCTTACAATGTTATCAGAACCCCTATATAATTCTATAACACGGCCTCTACGCCATTCAAGAGATGGTGAAGTTTCATCAATGATAAGAACTAAATCGTTAAGTGCTATCCCAGCAGTTTGACTATACCATTTATTACGTGATTGCAATGTATTTAAATATTCCCTATGCCAGCGTGACCAAATTAATTGAGAAGCTTGTTGAATAGATTGAAATCGTGACAAATGAGACACTCAGTGGCCTTCCACTGAAGTTCCAGCTCGATGAGTAATGAAAAATTAACTGACCTCCTTGACCCAATTGTGGGATCCAACCAAGTTGGTACCACAGTCTGACCTGACGAGTGATGTGAGTCAGTCCACGAACCTCGTGAACTCTGCGATGAATGCCTCGCTGCTGAGTGACACCAGCTCGAGATGAACCGCTTTTGTACCTAAACATACAAAAGTAAATATAAGCGTTGACTGAATAAACATTTCGCATAGGCTAATTTTGACAAATACGGCCCTGTGAAATCCGTTTTATGCGCGTGAAAATGCGCTGCGGCCTCCCCCTCCGCAGGTAGGCCCGCCATGAACGGCGTCTGCGCCCGAGCATCAAATTTGAAGCATGACATACAGCTGCATACTGATGACCTTGGATACTTGACGTTTGATTGATGGTATCCAGTACTCCCTTCTAAGTATGCTGCTGAGTGCTGTGGTTGGTGCATGACAATGCATCTTATGAAAATACCCGATGATCCTTCGGTATGAGAAATGGATCCTTCGCTCCATATGACAGTGATGATTTCCCGAGCCTGACCCCGACTCTGATGAAGTAGGTCTGGTGAATAAAGACTGAGCTCCTGCAGTGACTTGCAGACAGCCTTCCCTTTGCATGAGTATGATCTCGTCCCTACACGAGTCGAATTGGATCCTCCTTGTCCAATATTGTTCGCTTCCCGCGACTCTTCCAAAGAGCGTGAATATTGCAGATTCCTCTGATCCTTGGGCAATCTGATATTCCTGTGAAATCTGAGAATGAAGCTTTAGTGACACCGAGTTCAATGTCTTGATCGACTCATTGAACACTGTCTGAATTTTACATGATCCTTGTTGAATATCCCGTGATGAATGAATGAATACTGAATGAATGACTGACATAATGTTCTGAATTGAACTGAAGTTGAAAGCGACGTGTGACCTAATCGCTAGTACTCTCTCATGAGTTGCCGAATGATGAATGATGATTTTTTCCCCAAATACTTGATCCATTGCCATTTTCCTTTCCAATGAAAATAAGCGTTGCAGAGCCAGTCCTTTAGACTCTCCCAGTTTCGATCTACTTGACAACAGTGGTAATCTGACCATATATTTGCCGTCCGGCATACGTTGAGTAGTGGAAACATACAACCTTTCGCACTCCATGTGCTCCGGATGAACTGCAGGTTTCGAAGGTGGCTCCTCCACTTTCCAGAACCTTTCCAGGACGTCCCCAAGCCGAGTCGCATGAACACCGTAGTCCTCGACTGAAGTCCCTGAAGTCTGAAGTGATGTGTGCATCGGCGTCCCCATGATGACATAACCGAAGCATGATCCGTAGGCTGATAAACCTGGAACGTTAATTGAAATCCTTGTACCATCGAGTACATAATTGAGGATATCTGTCCCTAAGATAATCTCAATGTCAGGAGCTTGATCAAACTCATCATCCGCTAATGGGATATTTGACAAACGTAATGTGTCCCTGATCCTAGGATCACATGTAGGCATATTGCCCCGTGAGTGAATACATGACCATTCCCATGGTGCTGATGATGGGAACCTGCTTGCTGACAGGTTTGACAACAATTTTGACAATTGACCCTGGAGTATCGACTCTGTGATGACCGATTCCATAGGCTTTAACCCCGGTAAACTGTTGGTGCAGTTTTAATTTGTCTACTAATGATTTCTTGATTACCGTAATACTACTACCAGTATCTACCAAAGATCTGACCGTGACATACCTGCCATCCGCTGCTCTGACCCTGAGTAGTGCGGTGGGACATATGGTGACTGGTAGATGACCCTTACTTGCGCCAACAGTAGCCTTATTTCAGAACGGACGCTGTTCGTCAGTCCTGCCGAACCGCAACGTCTCAAAGGTATCCTGTGCCTGTCGAGCACGAGCACCCACTCGTGGTCGGGGTTGATGGCTCACCGCAATCAACTGTTCCGGCCGTACTCGAGGTACCTCTGGAGACGCCGCACGCTCGGTCTCGCGCTCGGCCGCGTGTTCGGCCAGGCGACCGCCCTGGTCTCCGCCTGGTGAACCCGCCGCGGTCCGCACTGAAGCGTACTGGTCTGATGGCTGCTGATGCGCTACAGCTGAACCCTGCTGCCTAGATGAAACTTGGGAAGGCTGATGAGGTGGGGTACGTGACCTAGGCTGACCTGAAGGGCCTGGTCGTACCGTCCGCTGTGAACTCCCTGCCTTGAGCTCACTTCCCGCAGTGCAGAGTAGCGAGTTGTGCTCTGTAGTCCCACAGTGTGCACACCAGCTCTGACCACTGCAATCCCTGGCGAAGTGCTTCCTCAAGCACTTGAAGCAGTGTCCAGACTTCTTCGCCCAACGCTTGCGCTCCACTGGATTTAACAACAAAAAGCCGTCACACTTATATAAAGTGTGCGACTGAGTGTTGCAGAATGAGCAATTAGATGAAATTGATGTCACCTGATCTGGTGATGTACGTCCAGTCAGCACCCGTGCCACACGTGATGGTCCTGGTCTCGCCTGTGGCGGTGATGCGTGCCGCTGCGCCTGAGCCTGCCCTTGACCCGCTGAGACAGCTTGGTGCACCCTGCACTGGTCGTCCAGCAGTTCCAGCAGTTGGTCGATGGTTGGCAGCACCTTCGGGTCCCTCCCGAAGCGCTCCTCAAACATCTCCCTGATCCTTACCGGCAACTTCTGTAACACAACATATAACAGCAGATACGACCATTCCTTAACCGGCTGTCCTAGCTTCTCCAGCGCTGATAGTGACTCACGCAGTGGGTCACAAAAGCTCGACCTGAGCGTCACCAAACTGGGTGGTACTGACGGCAGATTCATGACACGCCCTATGTATGAATCCAATAGCCTCCTGCTATTCTGATACCGTTCCGTCAGCAACCCCATCGCCACGGAGTAGTTCGCATCGTCCATTGGCAGTTGACGCACAATTGACAACGCCTCCCCGGATAGTGATGTCCTTAGATAATAATGTTTCTCGGAGTCCGATATGTCCCGACTATGAACTAATGACACAAAGAGATCATAGAAGGGCAATCATTCCTCCAGATTCCCCGAGAACTTAGGTAATTCTATTAATGGTAGCCTTGTTTGACTCACCTGGCTGTGATGGGCATTACGACCTGGAGTCGCGCTTCCCGCTTCGACTTCAGTCGCCTGGTCCAGCGACAGCAGCAGCCGGTTGACCTCACTGAACCGCGCATGGATGGTTTCCAATTCCTCCTCTGGGATATCCCCTTCGCCGGCTCCAATGAGTACCTCATAAGCCACTATGAACTGTGGGTAGAAGGTCATGAAGTGTCTCCTAGCCACGGTAGCTGCCACTGTTCCCGAACTACCGGTAACAGAAGCAACAAAATCAAACAACATTCGATACTTCGAATTAAATTGAACACGCGCTGACTTTACTGACATTTTGAATGAATATATGAATCTCCTAATAAATGTGAACTATATGTGGTATGAACCCTTAATACAATATAATGACCTAATATTTACCAAATATTTGTTTTTGAAACGTATAATGAATGACACTTAATGAATACAAGCACTGAACTAGATTCCTTCCCGGAACTAAAATGTATAACTAATTGAATGTTATTAACTGAATTGTTGAAATAATAATGTATAAACAATGCCCTTAAATAGTATTGACCCAGTAAAATTGACTTTATCTTTGAAATAAAGAAAACAATTAACACCAACAGTAATAAATAACCTCCAACGGTTATTCTCCAATGACCTAGTTAATATGATGTGTCACCCTGACACTGACATTTGACATTAAATCTACTTACGGTTTTATGACGTTATGTTGGTACTGAACTATGAAGTAACTTAATTGTCTTTAAATGAGTGTTGCCACACACAGTCTATTTCCGTACAATATGGCCGCTCCACGCTTCCGTGTTGAACCGCAAAAATGGCCGATGACCTAACCTTAAATTTAACACTTGACACAGAATGACTTTTCACTGATTTTACACTAATCCACAAACACTAATCGCGACGCCCCGTCCGATAATGCCGTGATGAATATCTTCTCTAATTCTTCTCCCGTCCTGGGTTTATTCGTGCTGATTCGATCCCTCTCGTGGGCTCAACAAAATGTTTATTACAACGGCCAGACTCCCCGAATGGCCACTACTGATGATTTGAGTATTAACAGGTCCCTTTCATGGGCGACCGTAATGTTTGATGAGTTTTGTGATCCCCGTCTTGGGCTCACCCTAAATGTTTGATATATGGGCCAATCTCCCCGAATGGCCACAAACAACGACCTCCCCGTGGCCGCGTCCCACAAGTTATCAGCACGATTCCCTCGCGCCGTTGAAGTGGTGCTATACAAACGGCGAGTCCCCGTCGCGCAGCAGCTGCTCCCGCGCCACCGCCTCCGCGTTGTACGGCTTGGCACCTGCGTCTGCAGCCTGCCCCTGTACTTGGCATGGACCACCAGATCGACTGTAGCTTCCCCAGCAACGTCGATCAATGCGAATACCACTCGCTGGAGTATAGTAGAAGGTTCCACTCCCGGGTCACGCGTCAATTAATACTTCCAGTAACTATTTACACTCGCGTTTATTTAACACTTCTACTATGTACACTAACTAGTGATTCTGAGATAAATACAACGTTCCCCGAACGGATTACTTAAGTATAATGATACAAAATTACCGGCGTTCCCACGCGGTCTTTACATGAACTACAATGACACCAACATGGCGCGCGCCCTGCGGCCCTTTTATGAATAATTAACACGCACGTCTGTCCCAGACGGCTGATCGACAGGCAAGAAGTAAGACAGCGACCTGACAGGTCACTGAATGATTACAATTGAATGAAGCATCTACATATACGCCCGCTGCAGACTCCGCAGTCGAGCTAAACCATAACTTTTAATAAATATACACCATTCGCGTATTTAATTTCCTATCGAACGCATTCCAAATTCCTACGTTAGTTACACAGCGCTGCCGCGGGGGTCGCGGCAAGCGTCAACTGAACAAACTATGAATGAATCTTATAACATTGAATTCACATGACGGTGACGTCACTAGATGGCGTTACTCGTTGCAATATTCGATGACAATTTATGAATATGACTTCAATTTGCGTTAACAAACTCCTTCTTCAAGAAGCCGCCCCAGAGGAAATGGACCTGGATGAGTCCCGACGGTTCCACGAGAAATGAGATAGACTTCATTCTGGCCACAAAGAGGCAAATATTCAATGATGTCTCCGTGATCAATAGGGTGAAAACCGGTAGTGATCACCGAATGGTAAGAGGCACATTGAATATTAATGTCCGCCTAGAAAGGTCTCGCCTAATGAAGTCTACGCTCCGACCAACTACAGCCCACATTCAAAACCCCGAAGACTTTCAGCTGGAGTTAACAAATCGCTTCGCTTACCTGGATGATTGCGTTGCCGTGGACGATATAAATAATAGGTTGGTAGAAACTGTCCACGAGGTGGGGAAGAAATTTTTCAGACCCCGCCGCAAAGATAGACCCCAAAAACTATCCAATCATACCCTCAACCTCATGGCTGAACGACGCTCAATGACGCTGCAGACTTCTGAAGACGCTGAAGCATACAGGCAGCTCAATAGACGGATCCATAGGTCCATGCGACACGATATTCGTTCCTTTAATACCAATTATATTAAAGAAACGATAGAGCGGAACTCGGGCTCCAAAGTGTTTGCCAGGGACCTATCTATGGGCCGAAGCCAGTTAACGAAGCTGAAGACAGAAGGCGGCAGTGTAGCGTCAACGAAGCCAGAGGTGTTAAGGGAGATCGAAAGGTTCTATGGGCAGTTATATACCTCAGTTGCCAAACCTATTGATAACTTGGCCAAAGACCCGAGAGCCAAGCTGACCCGACACTATACCGAAGATATCCCGGACATCAGCCTGTACGAGATTAGAATGGCCCTAAAACAGCTCAAGAATAACAAGGCGCCGGGTGATGACGGAATCACTTCAGAGCTTCTGAAAGCGGGTGGAACACCGGTACTTAAGGTCCTTCAGAAGCTCTTCAATTCCGTATTGCTCGAGGGCATCACGCCAGAGGCATGGAACAGGAGTGTGGTGGTGCTTTTCTTTAAGAAAGGTGATAAAACACTGCTCAAGAATTATAGACCCATCTCGCTTCTGAGCCATGTCTACAAGCTCTCTTCTAGGGTCATCACGAATCGTCTCTCAAGCAGGTTCGATGAATTCCAGCCTCCCGAACAAGCCGGGTTTCGAAAAGGCTTCAGTACCATAGACCACATACACACGCTGCGGCAAGTTATACAGAAAACCGAAGAGTATAATCTGCCACTCTGCTTAGCGTTTGTGGACTATGAGAAGGCCTTTGATTCCGTCGAGACATGGGCAGTACTACAGTCCCTCCAGCGATGCCGAATTGACCATCGGTATGTCGAGGTGCTCAGGAGTGTGTACTGTAGGGATGTAGGCCGGTAATAAAGAAGTATTTTTGATTTAAATAAAGATTCCGTCACTGTCAAGTGAACGACATATTAAAAATACTAGATGATTCCTCTAGGAGTCGCCACCAAACAACCACATTAATTATTGTATTTCGGTCCTAATATATATTCTAAATTAACAAGTAAAGTGTTTCCCTGAACCACCACCCCACATATGGTGGACGTGCGGCGATGTCCCTTGTTTTTTATGGCGAGAGAATGCCTCTCGTATCGCAAGCGAGTGTAAGAAGAGTATTTGTATGGTGAGCGACGTGCGTGGGACGCACCACGACATCGCTACGACGACGTCTCCACGAGGAGGAGGCAGCATGGAGCAGATTCGCGTTGCGCAATGTGCGTGCGATGCGAGTTGATGAAGACGACCATGACGAGGGTGCTGAGAAGATTTGCGGACATCTGTATCCCCAGCTTCCACACCACTACGTTCAAAGGTGCGTCTGGTGTTCGTATGCGTTAAGAATGCGTGTATGTCGAGCACGATATAGTGCTATATTATTATGTGCGTACGAGGAAATCAGCGAGCTAAGCTGAGGCGACGAGTTGAATTTATTGGTGGCTTTCTATACGTTGAATTGATGAAAAGGAATGCGAATGCGAAGGAATGCGATTTTTCATATTTTTCGTTCATGTCAACGACTTGTCATTACGAGTGTCATCATCATCATAGTCAATTTTATGTTGGATTTAATAAGTTATCTTTAATAATTAGTTATATTTAATTATATCGCGTAGATCTATCGAGATTCGTTTAATTTTGTGAATTTAATATTTATATAGGTATTAGGTTAGTGATAGTGATAGGAACGCTGGAGATTGTGATTTAGAGTATAGATAGCGGTGATAATATACTAATATCGTTGATTTTTTGCATGTACACACATACTACGGAGTCAAATTCGCGACGCTGTCACTACTAAAAGCAAGGCGTAGATGACCGACTGGATGCCAAGCAGATAAACAAGAAAGAACAGTGCAGTGCACAGAAGATGATAATATCCGGTATTTCGTTTCGTTTCGTTTACCCCGCACCTCCACCATATGTGGGGTGGTGGTTCAGGGAAACACTTTACTTGTTAATTTAGAATATATATTAGGACCGAAATACAATAATTAATGTGGTTGTTTGGTGGCGACTCCTAGAGGAATCATCTAGTATTTTTAATATGTCGTTCACTTGACAGTGACGGAATCTTTATTTAAATCAAAAATACTTCTTTATTACCGGCCTACATCCCTACAGTACAACAACGCCACTATGTCAGTCCGAGTACAAGACCAGTGTACGGAGGCGATTCCATTGCAGAGAGGTGTGAGACAAGGAGATGTAATATCTCCGAAGCTCTTCACCAACACAATGGAAGACGCCTTCAAGCTCTTGGAATGGCAAGGACTTGGCATCAACATAAATGGCGAGTACATCACGCACCTTCGGTTTGCTGACGATATCGGGGTCATGGCGGAGACGCTGGAGGATCTCGGTATAATGAACTCTGTCCTCGAAGTTGTCGACGAATACGTCTATCTAGGTCAGACGATCCAATTAGGCAGGTCCAACTTCGAGAAAGAGATCAATCGACGGATTCAACTCGGATGGGCAGCGTTCGGGAAACTGCGAAGTGTCTTCTCGTCCAAGATACCTCAGTGCTTGAAGACAAAAGTCTTCAACCAGTGCGTATTACCGGTGATGACCTACGGAGCCGAGACGTGGTCTCTAACTATGGGCCTCTTAAGGAAGCTCAGAGTCCCTCAGCGAGCTATGGAAAGGGCTATGCTCGGGATCTCTCTACGTGATCGAATCAGAAATGATGAGATTCGTAGACGAACTAATGTCACCGACATAGCAAACAGGGTTAGCAAACTGAAGTGGCAATGGGCAGGGCACATAGCTCGAAGAACCGATGGCCGTTGGGGCAGAAAGGTTCTCGAGTGGAGACCACGTACCGGCAAGCGCAGCGTAGGACGGCCACCCGCAAGGTGGTCGGACGACCTGGTCAGGGTTGCGGGGACTCGCTGGATGCGGGTCGCTTCTATCCGGCCCATGTGGAAGTCAATTGAGGAGGCCTGTGTCCAGCAGTGGACGTCCTATGGCTGAAATGATGATGACAGAACCAAAACATTTGCACGGTAAACACAGAAACACAAAGAAATATAATTAAACAAAGAAAAAAAACAGTAATACTCAAACAGCATTAAGAATAAAATCAGTAATAATAACAATAAAAAAGCAAGATGTACTTTTCTCCTTTCTAGCGCTGTGTATAAATAGGGGTAAACGTATATAAAGATAGTATCGTGCTTAATATAAGAAGCGTGCAAATGATACAAATAAATTTGATTTTCACGAGTGTGACCACAAATCCTATTTGATAATATGATGCCTTGCGTGGTGAGTCGGACTGTCCCGAGGTTGTGGAGCGTCTGGTGCGACTGTATGTCCCTGATGTCCCGAGGATAGCCCTGAGACCTCGACAGCGCGACTTGTTGGCTGTGCCGTCGTCGAGGACCGTGTCGCTCAGGAATTCGCCGTTGCCCCGCGCCCTCTCACTTCTCAATGCGCTCCTGACATCGACACCCGAGTGTGACTTTGTTTGCGTGGCGATGGGCGGCAGTGTGTAGTGAATGCCTGAGATTCTGTGAGGCGATGGATACTAGGTGCTCTACTGTTCCAAATTAAGGTGTTTGTTTATATTATTGTGAACCATATATTATTGTAAACCCTTTATTGTTAATTTAAGTTTTGTGACGCATAGGTTTATAACTGTAATGTCATAAAAATGTTTTTATAAATAAAATAAAATAAAATAAATAAAATAACGGGCAGATACTGCGCCAAAAAAATAAAGAGTTGAATTCGTTGAGTCGGTTGGCCAAAATAAACCTCGAGGATGGCAGATTTTAGCCAGGAAACCAAGCAAGACTGTAACCAGATCCCTTTCATCCGGAAAGAGATCTGTTTACAGAACACAGGAGTGATAAACGCCATTTTTTGTACATTTACACCTACTTACGAAGCGTGACACGGTTTAGAAAATAAAATCCACATTCATTTTCCGAGTTGTAAGCCGTTTGTCATACTTAGCGGCATTATGCTTTTAAAATGTATTCAAGGAAAAGGTGAAATATAAATATTCGCTGCAAGGACTTAGTAAATTAAATCTTCTTATTTTCTCTTACTTTTCTGCTGTCTTGGAAAATGCTCCTTTACCGTGGAAAATAGGTTCACCTGCATAAAAACATAATTTCCGCAAAAACAGTGTATTCAATTAGAAATTGTAAATATTCTCCCAAAATATACTGAAAACAACGTTAAAGTTAAGTTAGGAAATTAATGCCGCACTTTTAAAAGCTTGAATCCATACATGCATTTAGAAAAACATGACAGTTAAAGGAAAGGAACGCTTCAAGAAACCTTTTAAACTCGTCTTTTTTGTACCGGGTGTTTCCTGTAATAGGAGCGGTAAATTAAAACATAGATTCTTCGCTTGAAACTGGACAACATTTGTTAAACAACTTCTAAAAATAACGTGTATTAAATGATATTTTGTAGAATAATGTTTAGACAAAAAAGCAATGTATTGCAAAATGTCCGATAATTGTAGAGTGACAGCTATATGTCAATGCTCAGGAAATGTTAATGTTGGACGACGTACATTGAAAATACTATTTAATTTGTTTGAAATAATAAAACTTTTTTTTAAAGTTGCTGAACAAATGCTGTTCAATTTGAAGAGTAGAATCTATATATTTTAATGTATTGCTCCTATTACAGGAAACACCTGGTATAAAAGTAAGTGTCAATAACAGCACAGTAACAAAATTATTTTTCCATATTTAACGTAAAAAAAAAGCTAAATAAACAAATTTTAACACCCTCGACACAAGTAGCTGGTCATCATGAAACCTCCATTCAATGAGTGATATAAGTAGAAAAAGCTACTAAAATTGAACATAACTACATAAATTACCTATTTCCACCAAAAAACTAAGAACTAACCATCTCGACGGACAAGTCTTTCGATTAAAAAACGCACTCAAATTTAGCCATCTGTTTGGGAGCTACGATGCCATAGACAGACACATAGATACACATGTTAAACTTATAACACCCCTCTTTGACGTCGGGGGTTAACAACGCTGCAAGTCGTTTTGCGGCGTCACCCTAATGGCCGAGTGAGGCAGGGGGACGTCAAACTGTCAATTCCAATAAAACTGTCAAACATCTCAAAATGCCATGACCGACCTCACCTTAATTAGGTTACTGTAGCGACGATGCTTGAACGAAATTAATGAGAAGCTACAGTTAAAGAAACTGAAGGGCTACTCCGGCTACTCCGGCTACTTTTTTGAAGACATGACTTGAACTGTATCAGGGTTGGATAGCTCTAACTATCATTCATCGCCAGAGGAGTCATTTAAATCAAAATTCGACCGTCGTACAGTATAAGTGCCGTCATGCTCACCCAAATATACTGTGACAGGAGATAGAGACGGACGGCACTATACGATTATCGAATTCGAATATCGGTAAACCTTCTGAAATGCGTAGTTAGGTCTCAAATTGACGATTGACATTGACATCTTGCTCATCCGGGCCACTTCAGGACCTACACTTTATACTACTGGCGTATGTCAAGTTGCATACTAAAATTGTCGGCTACTTTAGATGACTACTCTACCTACTGTGCCTACTCCATTTTGATCGTAACATTCAAAATATCGAGTCATAATATTGATTAACGCATGTGATAGATAAACAAAACTATTAGAGTTGGTTTATAAGCTAAGCTCTAAATATTAAATGGAAATAAAGTGAGGGTATGATGTGAACAGCAAATGGTTTAAATAGAATAAAAGAAAACATTTCGTTAACAAGTATTTATTAAACGTACTTACATTCAATTTAGCACCACTTAATCGCAACCACACTTCCTCGCTTCTTAGTATAACTTTTATTGGTCTTCGAAATCACAGTTACAATTTAACTCTCGTTCAAAAAAATGGCGATATGGAGGTATGGATTTTAGTTGTTAACTCGAGGAGCTGCTACCGAAAGAGAATGCCCCTTCCACCGGCGGTCCACCCCTTTTTATGCTAAAATCCCTACCTCCATTGATACATTGGCAAAAAGTGCTTCCGGTTATTTTGACTAGTTTTAATCAATAAAATCTTTTTTAACAATAAAATCAATAATCAAATAAATATTTTAAAATTAAACAAATATATATATAACTAATTAAATTATTATCTAACACATGCACTGCATATATGCGTTCACCGACATACAACTTTGTTCCTTGCCCACGCCCCTTGGCAGTGAATGTGTTAAATTTGAACGACAGCAGCGAGCAATAGGACGTATTGGTAGTAATAGGGTTGTGAAATATACAAATATAAATCATAGACAAATCAAGAAACCTATCTACTACATGAAAAAGTAAAACCGTAGAATACGAGTAATATACATTTTCTCAAAAATTGCATGTAATGTTGCCTTACCATCGCTAGATAGACTACAGTAAGTGAAACATACCGAAGACATTTTAGAAGTGTCCAGTAAACAGCGAGATTTTAAATTTGGAATCAATATTTGTCCAGTAAGTAAGTATGTAATTCCTATTACGTATCAAGATATTTGAATATCGAAACACGATTTACATCGTCACCGACCTATAAAAAAACTAAGGATGTGAAGGCGATGAGGTCGTATATAAATGTAAAAAGGATGCATTCCACAAATTGTTTCAATTATAAGTACAGTGCGAGAGCAAATTGTAGAAATTAAAAAGTGGCGTCCCTTTTTTATAGATTAAATAGAAAGAGACGACATTGCAGTATACACTTGCAATTTACACTAAGAGCAAATGTAAAATAAAAAGAGGTTAGTACTATTGGCAGTATAAATGTAACTCAAGATGCATATTAAAAAAAAAAAAGTAGCGACAAGGTTTAGTGCGGAAGTTTGTATGCAGCGTTTAGTTCATAATTGTGCTGTGTAAAATGACAATGATATTTCGGAATTCCTTCCTTTTTTGTGTCGTTTAGAAAAAACCTCGTAGTTAAATTGGAGGTAAGCTTTATGATATGAAAATTATTTAGAAAATACAACAATGTAAAACAATAATTAAATTTTATCTTTAAGACTTAGATTTGTAAGACAGTGCAAATAATTAAACGCAGTATTTATAAAAAAAGAAATTAAGGCGGGATTTAAATTAAAAGAAAAAAATTTCAAATTTGTTTGTGTGATTATTTCTATTACAATAATTCAGCAAAAATGAGTTCAGACGAGTCTGATTCCGAATAGACGGCACTCCTCCATACTTAAAAGCGGAGGCAGAGTTAGCTAAAATAATTTACTTCCGACTAAATCCAAGGAGATATAATAAAATACAAGAGATTCATTAAATGGAAGGAAGAAAATCAAGTTAATAATTGGTCAGATAATGTGTGATAAGGTCAGAATATTTCAACAATCTTTCTGAGACAATCGGATGGCTACAAAGGAAAGAAATCACAAATATTCAGCAGCAAAATATAGAAAAGTTCTTAAATCAAACCATTTTGGCGATGAAGGTAAATAAATGCTGCCACTATTTGATAACGATATAACTATATCTTTTATCCAAGTATAAACTCATAATTATTTTTGTTATAGGTTGTTATCATGGGAGTTAATGGTGCCTGCGACGACGAATATCACAATGTGTAATAATAAAAATGGGATATAACAAAAATATTCATTGGAAAATGGCCGAATATGAATGTCACCTACAAAATATAATTTTAATCTAATTTTCTTGTTTAATTTTTGAGAAAAGCACTATACTTGCTTCGACCGTAAGAGCCATCCTGGCCTCGTATTATATCCGGACCTCGCCTACGGCTCGGTCCGTCTAATTCCTACTCGGCCAGTATGGCTTACTTACTGGTCTCTGCCGTAATGTACTATTACAGTCAAGGAAATAGAAAGAAGTATCTTTTTCGCTCTTGTCAGAATGACAATAAAGACCAATGAAGTCGGTTAAAATACCAAAACCTTCTCCCAACTGTAACAAATACTTTTCTGAAAAACCGCATCAAAATCGGTTCAGCCAAACTCAAGATAGTCGCGTACAAACATAAGTCCATACATTTATATACAACAGGTCAAACTGAAAACCTCCGTTTTTTGAAGTTGGCTAAAAGTTAGGGTACGCGTATCAGTTTTCTTTACTGTACAAGCAAAAGCGAAAAGAGCGGCTCATAATAAATAAAATAAATAATATTACAGATAAATTGGTTATTCTCGCATATGTCGTGTATTATCTAATTTTCCAGCATATTGCGTCAAATGTATCAATGATGAGATTGGGCCGAGGCTGCTCGAGCGTGAGGCTGCGTGTGACGGCCACATAATAGGAACGAGGTTCATGGCCGCCTCTCACACCGAGCGATACAAATGTATCAATGATGAGATTGGGCCGAGGCTGCTCGAGCGTGGGGCTGCGTGTGACGGCCACATAATAGGAACGAGGTTCATGGCCGCCTCTCACACCGAGCGATACAAATGTATCAATGATGAGATTGGGCCGAGGCTGCTCGAGCGTGAGGCTGCGTGTGACGGCCACATAATAGGAACGAGGTTCATGGCCGCCTCTCACACCGAGCGATACAAATGTATCAATGATGAGATTGGGCCGAGGCTGCTCGAGCGTGGGGCTGCGTGTGACGGCCACATAATAGGAACGAGGTTCTTGGCCGCCTCTCACACCGAGCGATACAAATGTATCAATGATGAGATTGGGCCGAGGCTACTCGAGCGTGGGGCTGCGTGTGACGGCCACATAATAGGAACGAGGTTCATGGCCGCCTCTCACACCGAGCGATACAAATGTATCAATGATAAGATTGGGCCGAGGCTGCTCGAGCGTGGGGCTGCGTGTGACGGCCACATAATAGGAACGAGGTTCATGGCCGCCTCTCACACCGAGCGATACAAATGTATCAATGATGAGATTGGGCCGAGGCTGCTCGAGCGTGGGGCTGCGTGTGACGGCCACATAATAGGAACGAGGTTCATGGTCGCCTCTCACACCGAGCGATACAAATGTATCAATGATGAGATTGGGCCGAGGCTGCTCGAGCGTGGGGCTGCGTGTGACGGCCACATAATAGGAACGAGGTTCATGGCCGCCTCTCACACCGAGCGATACAAATGTATCAATGATGAGATTGGGCCGAGGCTGCTCGAGCGTGGGGCTGCGTGTGACGGCCACATAATATGAACGAGGTTCATGGCCGCCTCTCACACCGAGCGATACAAATGTATCAATGATGAGATTGGGCCGAGGCTGCTCGAGCGTGGGGCTGCGTGTGACGGCCACATAATAGGAACGAGGTTCATGGTCGCCTCTCACACCGAGCGATACAAATGTATCAATGATGAGATTGGGCCGAGGCTGCTCGAGCGTGGGGCTGCGTGTGACGGCCACATAATAGGAACGAGGTTCATGGCCGCCTCTCACACCGAGCGATACAAATGTATCAATGATGAGATTGGGCCGAGGCTGCTCGAGCGTGGGGCTGCGTGTGACGGCCACATAATAGGAACGAGGTTCATGGCCGCCACTCACACCGAGCGTCAAAATGTATCAATGATGAGATTAGGCCAAGGCTGCTCGACCATGAGGCTGCCTGTGACGGCCACATAATAGGCACAACACTAGTTTTTGCGTCAGATTGTAGAATAACTTAAATTAACAATTTAAAACTCCACGGACACAAGTAGCTGGTTATCATGGCCATCATTCAATGAGTGATATAGTATATGCTACTAAAACTGAACATTAACTACAAAATTTGTAAGTAACTTGAATATTGGCAAAACTGAATATCTTGGAAACTACTGTTCCTATATCCACCAAACAAGGCTAAGAACAATCTCGATGGACTAATCATTCGATTTAAAAAACGCACTCAAATCGGTCCATCCGTTTGGGAGGTAATACGATGCCACAGAGAGACACACAAATATACACATGTTAAACTTATAACACCCCTCTTTTTTCGTCGGGGACTAAAAAAAAAGCTGTTTTCTTTAGACAATGCCTTACATAATAGTATTAATGGTATATCTTATTCAGGTTCATCATGTCGTGAGTATCAGAGAATTTGTACTTTGTAATTATAGGTTCCACCAATACTTAAAATACAAAGTGTGCTGTAACTTTGGGTTGTGTACAGGAAGACGCATAACGAGGACGAATCATATTCGGTATTGCTCATAGAATTAGTCCGGCAAATCAAATATTTACATGACATTCTGTATACAAACCTCTCGAGGGCGTTACCATGTAACGAGAAACCCCGTAAGTAAAGAACCCCTATTTTCTCCACAACTCATATTTATTTGTTCTCATATTTCATACAATTTTATAGAGCCTTCGTGTTGCGGGGTGGCTGAGCGCGGTTTAAATCAAACTGCAGACAAGCTGTCTGATAAACGTGCAAAAACGCTGTTGTTAACCGATGGAATTTGTGAAAAGATTCTCCATTATTAAACGACTTTTGAAAAGAAGGAGCATCTGATTTCTAATTTATTGAGTGTGCCTACACAAATTTGCCAGTATCTATGAATCCGTTTATTTGGCTAGTAAGGATTTTTTCTCACACACGCAATGAAATATCGTCATAACGTGCGTTATAATTATAACAGGCTTCGTAATATCACGTTTCGGGCGAAACAACGAGAGAACTGTAAAGGAATTTCATACAAAAGTTAAAGCCTAGGCCGGGAATTTTATTTTTTTTTCATGATCAGGCTAAATAGCAGAATTATATTTTTTTTTCAGTGGTGCATTTATTTTATTTCATTGCATATATGTTTGAGAAAAGCACTATACATGCCTACCTATACCTACTTACCCGGCAAGCCCTTCTTTCCCGGCGTCTGCAGTAATGTACTAATGGTGCTAACATATAGTGAGAATCTATGTATGGAAATATGGATCAAATTTAATTGAATATAGGTATGACAAGCAAAAACAGTGTGAAATGGCATGGCTCCAGTCAATCACAGGTCCTCGTATATAACCAAATAACACAAGCCAAAAGCACCGATTCAATATTGGGCGTAAATCGGTTTTAATCCGGCCTCCCGCTGACAGCTGTCAATCTTCCGGCGATGCACTGATTTGATTAAAGTTCTCTGAATAAATTCCGCAAATGTTTCAAGGGGAAAATCTCCCTTAGACCGACTATTGAATATTGATCAACGAATGTTACTAGTGTTGATTTTGATGTTTTTAACTGAGCAGAAGGGTTACTCCGATGTTCAAACTTCGACGGAGTAGTCTGGATCTCAGTTAATCTGTGATCGGGTTGGATCTTCTTTTTATTATTACCTCTTACGCTAAAACAGCTGAACTGATTGGGATAGTATTTTTTTGTTCGAAAAAGTATACTTTCTAGTTTATCATACAACATAGGTGATTTCGTTTCGTTGAAGTCGGTTATTGTCAAAAAAATATTTTTGCTACCTAACAATAGCACCAATTTGACTCAAGTAACGCCTATTTTAATATATGTCTGTGATATTAATATTTGTTTTTGTTCTTTTACAGGTAAACAAAATAAGATTGAACTATCGACGCAACGTAGGTAAGTGGTGTACCCCATATACCGTAATTATACAATTGGGGAACGCAAAACCGGTTATTTGTCACTGTAAAATCGGGTATAACTGGTTATTTGATCAATATATATGATTTTCTAGCAGGTTTCCAAGATTAATGTTACAATCAGCCTAAAGAACGCGTAACGTTAGATAAAATTAAATAGAACATTTTTATACATTGTCGCTAGGTAAATTATGGAAATGTGGTGATCAAATAGCATTAGAAGTAGCGATGTTACTTAAAAATATTGCAAACTCCCGACATCCTTCAGGGAGTGCCCACGCTCGCAGTCCAATCTTAATTCACAAAAGCATCTTTCAAAAAGGGACTCCTTAGAGACGCGAAACTTTTCCAATTCCTTGTTTGTGAAAATAGCCCGGGGTGAATGCCCGACGCCGTATACGCGTCAATTGACAAGATGGATTCTCCAATAATAAAGTTTTGTACGACAGCGTGCCCGCTTAAATGAATAAGGGCTTAAATGCATTTGAGCTTCATACGTTCTTGTTGCGTTTTGATATACGACGACGGTGGCAGGACTTGTATATCGCACAACGAGTTGGTAATCTGTTTGAGAGCTGACGAGATAAAGTTTTATCGCTTCGCTGTTGAAAAGGATTACGAAAGAGTTTCGTTTATGGCGTTATAAATCGATATTGGTTTTGCTGTTAGTCTGGTTCTAGCATTTCAGTGTACTACATTGACTGAGCAACCGAAGCGAGCAAGCTCTGTATCAGCTTGGACGAAAATGCTTTCGTATGTCCAAAGTCCTTATCTCCAGATTTTCGACTGTTCTCGTGTACAAATTGCATTTCTCAACCCATTCTCGTGAAATTTTGTGAGTAGGTTCAATAATTGATAGGGACATTTAGGGCCTTATTAACACTTCCAATTTGCGAGCGATTTTTCTATACAAGTAAGCGTCGCGGCAAACTCACTGCGTGATCGCCTTTATACAAAATTCGCTCGCAAATCGCAAGTGTGATAAGGCCCTTATTGTCGATTCAGTTATTCAAAAAAAAACAAATTACCTAAGATATGGAGGTTAAAAACGTAAAAAATACATATTTTAGCCATCAGGGAAAATGTTCACGAGATCTACCTGCTCACAGAGCCACTATTATAATATGTACGAAATTATACACAATAATAACTGTCTACATAAATTAACTTTCACCATCCACCGAATAAACTTAGACGGAGAAGCCTCTAACCTGCTTGTTATCTCACAAATAAGAAATCTTCAAAGACACCTAATAAGCCGTTTTTCAAACGTAACTCTGCGGTTGCTGAAACGTTATTTGCGCAGATTTAAATCTTGGCTCGGCGACGTAAAGGCTAAGACGTTGTTTCGCTGAAAAACGTCTAAGACGGGCTTGGAGAGAAGTAAGCGCCTTTCCGAGATAGGCGGTATGAATGACATCAGCTTGTTATTTTTACCGACGGCGAAACGGAGAACGGAGTGGTTTGGAGGAATTTGTGTTGAGACATTTATTTATTTATTGATATAGGTATTATACTAGCTGCGATAAGTATTGCCGCCTGGCCTGACATCCTGAAATGTTTCAAGTTTCTTTTTTTGTCGGAAACTCTAGATTTTTACGGGATAAAAAGTAGCCCATGTGTTATATAGCCTATATCCAGGGTGTAAGCTACCAAAATTGATCCATCCGTTTGACCGTGAAGAAGTAACAAATTTACAAACACACTCACAAACTTTACAATAAGTGGGATACCGAAATCCGCTGGATACGGGCGGCCGGTCATAGTGTTCTTTGAGGGAGTCCTATGTACCTACTAAAGTGAAAAATTTTCGGTGGTAAAAAGCAATCAAGGGATATAAAAAAAATATTGTGTTTTTTTTTTCTACATAACATTTACAATCCGATTATATGTCGTTATACTTTGAAAATAAATAATGCACGTAAGAGTAAATAATGATATTCCGTGTCCGAGCACCGCTCGCTGAACGCGATATTTCATTAATATGGTAATTTTAACTAGCTATCACCGCATATTTACCATTTAGCCGGTATTGACCCGTGAATAATCCCGTGTGTAATTGGCCACATTTTGCGTCCACGTGGAGCATGATAAATCACTTCATTTTACTACACAGCTTAAGTGCCTTATCACACAGCGAGTTGCAAGCGAGTTTTCTAAACAAATATCAGTCGCGGCAAAGTTGCCGCTTTCATACGAAAATCGCTCGCTAATCGCAAATGTGATAAGGCCCTAAAAGCCAGGCTCGTGAAACCGGACTGAGTTTAGGACGTGATGGACATTAAGATTACGTCGCTGATATTATGCGTCCCAGAATTTGAGCGAGATTTGTAGGTCTTACTTTGGATAAAAAGCTATTTAAGAAAAACATTAACATCAACAGACTGCACAGCTGTAAGTTTACTTTTATCGCATTCTGTGGTGAATGATAAATTTATTACACTGTCAACATCGACCATTTCACGAGCGTAATTAATCGGCCCTTAATCGTTAACAGCTAATAAGGCCCACTGATATTTGGCCATATTTCTGTTTAAATTTTGCACCTTAGGTACTTTCTGATCTTAAGAAAAGGATTCTTGAATTTTTTTTTTTTTGAATGGATTCTCGCTCACACTTATTCTCGCTGCCATCTTTAGTACCTACTGAATATAAAAGCACAAATTTTGTGAGTGGTCAAAACTCAAACGCCAACCTTCACACAGTAGAGTACAACTATGCATACAAAGCACGCCAGAAGCCCTCTGAAAATGGCACAATCGCAAAAAATGACCGCTTTTACGAGCATAAAATATATGAGCGCGGAAAATAAAATGGCCGACATGTAGGGTCGTGTCCGATTGCGGTAACAATGGGAAAATATAGCGCGGGAAAAACCGGAATTCGTAGAATCGCTGTGGTATACTTAGGGAGCGCTGGGACGAAACATTTTGATGGATGAATTACAGCTTTGCTTGTAAAAAGACGAATATATCATTTATACACCATATAGTTACGACCTTTTTGGAATACAGTAGCAGATTAGAGCTTGTAGATGAAATAATCGATGGGGTACCAGCATTTACGCGTGATTTAGTTACAAAATGCGTATGAAAATGGATGGATGTTTGAATTTGTCGTGTCGCAAGAATGGCACCAAGTCTATCACTTCCGGTAAACTATTGGTACCAAGGGTAAACAATTACTTTGGGGATAGAACCCTAAAAAAACGCATCCCGTACCTAATCAATAGTTTACCGGAGGAAATACGACGAGAGCCAAACAAAAACAAGTTCAAAAGAATGTTAAAAAACACTTTTTCACACTGCTACCGTAATGCTACCGTAATACATACCTTGTACCTAAACTAGAGATTCTACAAAGATCCCACAGTCAAACCAGCTACTGGTTTTGTGGAACAATGTATCTAGATTTAAGGAAATTGTGGTTCCTAATAAATAAATAAATAATAATAATAATAGTTATAAAGCAATACTATACAATAGACTCAAATATACAGTAGCTACGTAAAACGTTTCAATTTCTAATTAAAATTATGATTTTACATATCTAGGGCGGTGGATTCATGAATGTCACCCACAGGTGTTTGTAGTGTTATTGCGGGTAACTTTACCAATTACCGCCTGTGGTTTGTCTAAACTTTTTCGTCTTGCCTTGACCAGCTCCTCTAGCACAACTGTGGCTTACGACTCTCTCGCGCGAGAAATATTACCTTTCTCTTTCATCGCAGTACTGTGAGACAGTGACGGGCGATGCTATGTCGCGTGACTAGAGCCGCGAAGCGTAGCTGTGCTAGGCGGGCAGGAAGTGAGATTTTCTCCCGGCGTAGGACAAGTGGCGCAAACTCGTGTCGGAGGCCACGACTCGCTTTGGGTCGCTGAGCCATTACCTAAGTAGTAGAAGCGGGCAGTATTTTTTTCAGAAAATTGTTTTTGGAACATAGATTTTTAGTGATAGTGTATATCACTAAAAATCTATGTTCCAAGAAAAAAAAGTTTAATTACACTTTATTTGAAAAAAAACCGCTCATTCTCTTTCTAAAACAACCCAACTTTATCCAATAGTTTGCAAGGGTTCCACATTGTTTGTATAGCGATAATTTGTCCGAACTTGCTCATAAATCAAGTATAGGTAATTCGATTCAACCGACTTAGATTAGGGAGAAGCCATCTCGCATTCTCGCCGTAAACAACATCAGGCGAATTTCCCGGGCGGCCGCCCCCGAAGCCGGCAAATGACCCGTGAATATGCGGCTTCGTAATCACGGGCCAAGTTTTCACATCGCGTTCACATCATAAAAGTTGGGAATTAAAACGAACTTGGCTTGGCGAGAAACGAGACAGATGTTATTAAAACTTACGCTGTCGCGCTCCGGACGTATGTCATTTGTTTTAAGGGCGAACGCTTTTTGAACTATTTATAGCGACATGTAATAGTCGGTTTGCCCTTGTTTTATAGACAAACGTTTCATCGAATTTTCATTTCATAGAGATTTAGTTCTATAGAAAGCATTTTTTTCTGAAATCATAATATACACAAACCTAACCTAACCTTACGTAATCTAAGGATTGACAATTTAGAGATTTCTGAAAAATTAATGAATTTCGACGAAACATTTGTCTATGAAAGGAAAAGTCTATGAAATAAAGCATTCGGTGAAGTGTTTTTCTATAAAAGAAGGGGATCCCGTAATAGTCGCTAGCTATGGAAAGTCACAAGACGATTCTTGCGACTTTCCATTGGCATAAAAAGGTGTAAAAACGGGACCCTATTATTAAGATTCCGCTGTCCGTCGGCCTGTCACCAGGCCGTGTATCTCATGAACCGCGATAGCTAAACATTAACATTTTCAAACATGATCTGTTGCCGCTATAACAACAAATACCTACTAAAAACGGAATAAAATTAATATTAAAGAGGGGCTCCCATACAACAAACGTATTTTTTTTGCCGTATTTTTATTTGATGGTACAGAACCCTTCGTGCGCGATTCCGACTCGCACTGGGCCGGTTTTTATTTTCTCTACCCGAACAAAGTACAAAACATACGGACAATCTAGCGTGCTAAATAAACAAAATATGTAACGTTACAGCTAAAAGAATTCAAATTGTCACATGCAGGAAAAATACATTAAGTAAATTTAAATCCTGCTCTCTTATTGAGACATCCTATACTCGTATACCTAATTAGATTCTGTCTTTCATGAGTTCGTTAGACCAGTTTTGAAACAATACTAACTTGAGACTTTGGTACACCACATCAATAAAACGGATTCCTTTCAAAGCTGGCTAAGAAATCAGCGAAGACTCCTTAATGTAATTACAATTTCATTAACGCGAATCAACTTTATTCCCAGTTAATTATAAGTTCGAGGCATTAACAAAAGGACATTTGTATCAACTTAGTTTGAGGCTTCATTTTGAAAAGTAAACAAAAGTTTAGCGGCGTTTACGCTGAATTTAATTCATTAACTTCTACTCTGTAGTCGAGACTCGATTGTAACCCCCGACGAATAAAGAAGGAACTCTCGAAAAATTTACGCAATTGTGTCGTATCCGTACCGATTCTTGCACAAGCTCTCCACACCCCTGTTCGTCTAGCATAACTATGTTATGCGACTCTTAATCCTTTAACTTCCTTTCAATACCGCGTGCAAGCAAGACAGGTGATGCTGAGACGTGCGACAAGCGTTACGGCAAGATAAAGTGTGCGTGTGGATTGTTGTTGTTGTTGTTGTTGGCGTCCTATGGTACCCCAGTGGTACAGAGGGCCTTCGTGAGACGTCGCCATCCGCTCCTGTCCTGTGCCTCGCGCTCCGCGTCACTCCAACTCAGCCCGGCTGCCCGCAGCTCGGCGTCGACGGTGCGCTGCCACGTGTGCGCCGGTCGGCCCTGTCGTCTGCTCCCGCGCGGCCTCCACGTGAACGCTACCTTGCCGGTGTTGTCCTCTGGTCTTCGGAGGGTGTGCCCTATCCACTTCCACTTCCGTTGAGCAATTTCTTGCTTGATCGGGATTTGGTGGCATCGATTCCATAGATCCTCGTTGCTGATAGTGTTCGGCCAGAATATGCGCAGGATGGATCTTAGGCATTTGTTGACGAACACTTGTAACTTGCTCGTCAGACCCTTTGTCTCTTTCCAAGTCTCGCAGCCGAAGAGCAAAACAGACTTCACTATGGAATCGAAGAGGGAAATCTTGATCCGCCGGGTGAGCACGTTCGAATCCCAGACCTGTTTTAGCTGGGCAAAGGCGCCTTTAGCTTTCTTAATCCTCGCGTCGACGTCGTCATCAGAACCACCGCTGTTGGTCACGGTGCTGCCGAGATACGTGAATTTTGCGACAGATTTTGCGGATTGAGTGTGATAATATTATGAAGTGTGGTCAACCTACATGATATATTTACATGAGAAAAAATAAATTTGAATATCTTTAAAAACAAACAACGAATATAGTCTGGCTAGTGAAATATTACTCAAAGTTTTGGCGGGAAATTTAAAAAATCTGCGGCTGGTCACACTTTGTGTAGTAGGAATTATAGTTTTGACACTAGAACATATTTCCGATTTTCTATGCACACGTAAGGTAACTAAAGAAATAAGTTAAATGTTTACACTTTCTAACCATATACAAGGCGAAAAATTAAATGTAATAAGACCTAGCTCGATAATACCATATTAATCCGTCACCAAAAAAATGACAAAAGTACTATGTCAAATTTCAATTCGATCGGAATGTTAGAAGTTAGAACTAGTACATAAAGTATCAAAATTATTTATAGAGGACCTACCGACTAAATTGTTTAAATGATAGACAATTGGTAATACCACAAGGAAATATCTGTCAACTTTATTTGGCTAGCCAGACTCTATAAGATACTAGCGGCCGCCCGCGACTTCGTCCGCGTAGATTTTTGATGATGACAAAGATATTAAAATAGGTAAGTGAATTTTATTCTTAGTTAAAATGGTCTAGACATATTACATTTCAAACAGTGGCAGACACTGATATGCAATTGTTAAAGAATTTTTGAAGATTTTCCAATTAGATTACGGGAATTGTTTGCAGGATGCTTAATATTTATTCCGTCAGTTACCTGATGCTTTTAATCTTTGGCAAAAATGACTGCAAGATATAGAGCGACGCATGGATTTGGAGTTAGAAAATGGGGATCTTAGTTATTATGAGTGAGATTTAAAAAAAATGTTAAATATCGTAAGGCTGTTAAAACAATAACCCAGCACTGGAAATCGAGATATGGAGGCAGTTTAATGAAGAGTATCTCTTTCAATAATAATAAACTTTATTTTATAACAATAATAAATAATGACCTCTTTTCATAAGAAGGCAGCACTGGTATTTTTACACGCCAGCCTGCCTATTAAACGAAAAGAGTGGTGTGGCGGAGTTCCCGAGGCTGGCCAAAATGTTTCTAAATGGTCTAGCAGGTACCCCTGTTATTAAAAAGGCTAGTGTTTAAAGAAAATGCTGAAATGTGACCATTAAAAACTAAATGCACATAAGCGAATTTAATGATGCGATTACTATTTTGGTCTACAGGCTAGTAGTATTGTTTGAAGTGATTCAATATATTCTGGTGCCATAGTTCTCTATATTTCTCAAGAAGCTAAATAAAGTAAGAATAGGTATATAAAGTATAAATTATTCATGTGCTGATAGACAACTCACTAAATATTAGGAACACATAAAGTTTGGAACACAATAAATAAGAGACAGCACTAAGAAAATATTGTTGACAGTCAACCATAGAAAAGGGGGTGCAAGTTCGTTTTAAAGAAAGGACGTAGTCACTGGGTAGTAGACAGGAAATAAAAAATATATAAACTGATAACCTTAGCGTAACACTTCTTTATAAACAACATTAGCGGTGTTCCCCATACAAACTTTGCACCCCTTTTTAACCCCCTTAGAGGTGAAATTTTCCAAAACGCTGGAATTACTTTTTTTGTATTTGATTAAGTAAACTATCTACAAAGTTTCAAGTTTCTAGTTAAAAAAAAAAGTTTCTCCTATATAAATATTGCACCCCTTTTTAAGCCCCTTAGAGGTGAAATTTTCCAAAACGCTGACATTACTTTTTTTGTATTTGATTAAGTAAACTATCTACAAAGTTTCAAGTTTCTAGTTACAAAAATAAAGTTTCTCCCATATAAACATTGCACCCCTTTTTAACCCCCTTAGGGGTGAAATTTTCTAAAACGCTGAAAGTACTTTTTGTGTTTTTGAATAAGTAATCATTCTACAAAGTTTCAAGTCTCTAACTTCACAAAAAAAGTTTACCCCATACAAACTTTGCACCCCTATTTAAACCTCTTAGGGGAGGTATTTCCAAAAATCCCTTCTTATCCCTAGCCGACGTTATAAAAGTAACCTACTGTGCAAAAATCAACTCTCTAACATTGGTAGTTTCGGCTGTGCGTTGATGAGTCAGTCAGGACTTCTTCTTTTATATATATAGACTAGCATTAACCCGCGGCTTCGCTCGCGTGCCTATATAATGTACATCATCCTACGGGAACAATGCTCTTTTTTCGGGATTAAAAGTAGGCTATTTGTTAAGTTAGGGTATAATCTTCAATCTGCATTTCCCTCATGTATATCCGTCCAGCCGTTTTAACGTGAAGAAGTAACAAAACATACACAGACTTTCGCTTTTCTAATATTACTGGGAAATACTTTTTATTTTATCATAAGTCCACTTTATCAAATCAAACCGAAAACTCAAGCACTCAAATCAAGCGATCTTAGCTTTTACTGTACCAAATAAAGTTCACTTCAAACTTTATAACTCGAAGTGGCGCTAAGACACCGGGATATGTGTGCATTTTATTTGTATAAAGCTTTTATAATGTCCCGAGCGTCCGCTTATCGACTTGGGATATTCGAGATTGGTTTAATGATTCTAAGCCATGTTCTAAGTTACGTCATGTTCTATTGTAAGATATTGAGGTTCTCTTCGTTGATGAATGAAAAATTAATTATTTTGAGCCACATAAACATAATTCAGAATTCTAAAATGACAACATAATTATTGAAAAGCTTAAATGTATTTATTACGGATGCAGGAAGTTTCCCAATCATTACTTCTCCCGTCCCAACGCGCCGCCCGCCTATAGCTACCGATTGACGACGATCGAGATGCCACCAAATACTATTTTTTTAATCTATTAGGATAACGCAGGTCTCTATCCATACCTCAAAAGCAAAAACAGAACCCCCTTATAGGATCACGTGTAGCTGTCTGTCAGTCCGTCTGTTACAACCGATTTGCTGCAAAACTACTGGACCGATTAAATTGCAATTTGGCGCAAATGCTTTCAAGAATTTTCATGACCACAAATAAAATTTTAAAATCGGTGGTATTTTCGTAATTAACGTTCCAACAAACCATAAAAATTACACCCATACTCAAATTTAGTCATTTCAACCCCATCGCACCCCAACAGGCGAGACGGTATTTCACGGCCACCACGTTTGTTTTTTTAAATCGTTGTTGTTTTGGTAATCAGCGACCCGAAAAACCATAGAAACATTACCCTTGTTGATTTTCAGACTTTGTCACCATATTCTCCTCCTTTAGGGGTTGAATTCTCAAAAAACATGAAACACGTGCTTACTCATTTATCGTTAGAAATACTCCTTGGAAGTTTTCAATAAAATAGTCTAACTAATCTTTTTTCCCCATACAAACTTACGACCCCCATTTCACCCCTTTGGGGGGGGTGACTTTTGACGAATGCTTCTTTTATTGCACCCCTAGACTTTATAAGGACACGTAGGTTCCAAATATGGACTATAGAACCAGCGGTTTAGTATTTAGACATTTTAACCCCATTTCACCCCAACAGGGAAGATGTTAATTCACGTCCGCCACGTTGTATTGAAAAATCGTTGCGGTTTTCGTAATCAGCGACCCGATAAACCATAAAAACAATACCCATGCTGCTTTTCAGACTTTGTCACCACATTTCTACCTTTTAGGGGTTGAATTTTCAAAAATCCTTTCTTAGCAGATGCCTACTACATAACATCTACCTGCATGCCAAATTTCAGCCCGATCCGTCCAGTGGTTTGGGCTGTGCGTTGATAGATCACTATGTCAGTCAGTCAGTCAGTCAGTCAGTCACCTTTGAGTTTTATATATATATATATAGATTAGATGGTGGATATTCAGTATTTTTTTTTTACTAAAAGTTGTACTAAGTAGTTTCCTAGATACTACAAATCTTAAGATATTACCTATTTACATTTTTAACTTACGAATAATGTGTGGACTGAGTGAGCACTTACAAACATTTATTATATCCAAAAATCTCACACGTTAGCGGTTTGTTTTGTGTTTTACAAATTCCCATATGAGTTTTACTAAACTATATACATACTATAGAAGTTTCAATCTGCAGTTTTTTCATCAGAAATCGGGTTTTCGAAAGTGTGCGGATTGAGTGAGCATACGAAATTATTTGTAAAACTTTAAATACGTTACCAGGTGATCTACAAATTATTACCTACCTACCTTAAGCATAGGTTTTACAAAAAATTAGGATATAAATATTATATGTTAAATAAACACATTCACAGATTTCGTTGGTAGTTTGTGAGAACTGAGTGAGCACACGTTAATGAATTTATTATTTTTATTTATCGTTTTACAAATTCATGAATTAGTTTTACAATTGTTTAAGAACTTTTACTAAATGATCAGCACATTTTTTTTTAATTTTTGAAGGGTGCTCACTCAATCCACACGCACACAAGATAAAAAGGCGACGCGCTGTAAACGCAATCAAATGCGCGAAAACAATGGAGTGACCATCGCTAATTTCATTCAGTTTAAATTATACATAATATGTGATATAAACGATTTTCACACATAACGGGACGTAATCGTGTTCAGAAAAATGTTTATTTACCTACCTCCAGGTTTCAAACGTGATGTTACGCTTATGATCTCGGAGGAACTGAGTCCCTTCGATAGCTGAACATCCAAAGACGGTTTAGCATGATGATGATATCCTCTTCATCGGGTCCGATGACAGCGATTTCAAGTAGTGGGGCTCGTAGGACTCCTACGACGGTGGGCAAGGATATGACTCGCAGAACCCAGTTTATTGGTAAATGTCAGGTCACAGCGCGCGCTGAGCTCACCACGATCATTGTAGATGTAAGTAGAAGATGGTTTCGAGCGCGCCTTGCGCTCTTGACTTTTAATATCCAGCGCTTGGAGATGTGCTTCTTCAAACTCCTTCACTCTAACGCGGACAGTGGAACGCCATACATCCCGTTTAGGGTTCATGGCTTCCCAACCATCCCATACATTTTACTCGACTACACGGGCGAATCTCCAGTCATAAGTATAAAGTCACATTACGACTAAAAATACCCCAAAGCTGAAAGAAACAAAGTCCTAACAAGCTGACCCTGTTAAATATCGTGTAGATTAATGATCCCGCGCGAACCGCTGACAAACGCTGAACTGAGTTTCATTTTCGAACAGCTAAATTTAATTTCATGTGAAAAATAAAGTGTGAAATTCACCCCGACGTAGCACCATAAATCACGCCGAATTCGCGGGATCAAATTACAGTGCGTACACATATGAAGCCCAACGTTATTAGGAGGACGCAATTCTTGGCTTGGCTTTGATGGAAACAAATGGGAAGGTTACGCCACGACATTTAAGTATTCCTCATTTCAACCCGCTGTTTGACATATGGGTGACGGCCGGACTGATAGCTCCTATAGGCGCTTGTATCTAAAACACTGTAGAAGGCTCTCTCCTTTGATATTTGCAAATGCCGCCCGAGACCTGTAATCATTTTATTTCGTGAGGTGGAAGCAATCAACGCTAGGAGTGACTACAGTGTGCAGTCGGGTAAATTGGGCATGTTGGTTAGCCTTCGACATCTGCCTTTATTATCACCTGAAAATATAGAATAGAATAGAATAAAAATTTATTCGTTAACATACACAAAGTGGACAACAAATATTAGAAAAATTAAATAAAATAATATCGTTGTTGTGTATGCCACGAAAAGGTCACACCTCAGCATAAATGCTGGCCCGGGAACCAGCGCTGGTCTTCCGGTGAAACCTATCGGTGACGCCACGGTGAACCATATCCCTTATTGACGATAAGACTACCCCTTTATTACTCTACGTAATATTTTGCTGAATTAAATATATAACACTTAATACTTACCTAATACTCGGTGAAACTAAAAACATGTTCCAATCGCTTTCAACTTTGCCTGGTTCTATACGATTAACAAACTAACTTCTACAGCACTCTGCTTAACAATTAGGTACCGAACTATTCCATGAGCAGACTAGGATCTAGGTTTTCCCATACACGCTATCTCCAAACTTTGTGCTGTAAAGAGCCTTTTAAACCAGCTTAGTTCCATATGGGTTTTGAGGGTACATATTGGCTCACATAAAATTCTAATTCACAATTTGTCATTAGTCATAATTTTCGTAGTCATAATTTCTACTTTTTCTGAAACAAATAACTTTTCAGGATTGTTATAATAATAAACCTAACCTAATGTGTTGTACTCTCAAAACTCTTGTAAAGTTAATAATTTCAGAGTTATGGCTAACGATTTTATGACAAACACTCGCAATGTGATAAAATGCGCTCTCAGGTTTTGAACCTATTAGATACGCCAGTAAAGCCTTTCAAAAGATGAGGATTTTGAATAGATCCCTAATTATATTCGCACCCAAACCTAGCGCTAAACAGTGAGTAGGACAGGTTCGTCCTTTGTGAGGAACAATGGGTAATCATCGGCTGCTAGACGCTCGACGCTTTTAAGTTTTCACGACTCATTAGTGAGTGTCTACAGACTCCTGGAATTCCTTTCTAAAGGAAGTTCCTTTTGGAAGTAACATCCAAGGAACCTAAACTCACCGGGAATATTCACAAATCTAGGCACCGTTCCGTTTGGTAATAATGGCGCGAAATAAAAAAGGTTCATTTTTTTGATCCTCGCTAAAACCGCTTAAGAAATTAACCTGCGTTTTATGTTATCGGTTGTTTATGTAAAACGCAACACGACTGATCGGTTCTCTTGATGATGAATCGCGTAAAAACGCAATGCTCTTGGTCTTAGTGCGTGGCGACCCGAGCGACATGACGCGTGCAATCGGCTACGATACGATTGCGTAGCAAGTTGCTTACACAAAAGCTAAAAGCGGAGCTGAGCACCATCGTGCACCGTAAAACAAGCGGTGGTTATTGCAACACACAGTGCTTAGTGAGGCACTCTAAGTTTCGTATAGAGACTTAGACCGTGTATATATGCCAATAAAATTGAAGCAAACCCTTCAAAATATAAGGATTATGAAAATACTTCAACAGGCATGACGAAAATTTTTTTTTAACAATTTTTATTGGTTTTATAAATAATGACACAAAGGTAAATTAAGAAAGAAAAATTTAATGCGATCCACTACAATCTAAGTAGGTCTAATTTTTATTGGTTACAAATTACTATATGGGACTAACTAGACTTAGACTGCTCTAAAAGTCAGAAATGACCGTCAATATTCAAAACTAATGGCCACCTAATCGTGATGTCGTCTTCATATGTTATATGGGTATCAATATTTTAATAATATAATAAATAATAAATATCGGACAACCTCACACAAATCGATCTAGTCCCAAATTAAGCTCAAGAAGGCTTGTGTTATGGGTACTAGACGACGATATACGTACTTATATAGATAAAATTTCAATCACTCGGTTTAGAGCTTAACTTTAGCAAGTGTGAACTTATTATACAAAACCCTAACTTAAATATTCTACAAGTGAAATCCAAACTTGATGTTCTAACACCGAACATAAAAATAGTAGACAGTTATTCCCTCAGCCTCCTAGGGGCCCCTATTTTCGAAGAATCTTTTCCGGGCTTTATTTCAGAATGTATTTCTAAATTCAAAAAATACGAAAATTCTCTTCTCGAAATTAGTCCTCATTTTGCAATTACTCTCCTTAAATTCTGCCTATTTGTCCCAAAATTCTCGTATGTACTTCGCTGCTGCCCATTCACTAATTTCCAAATGTTACTAACCCAATTAGATGACTTAATCAAAGCTAACCTGGAATCTATTTTAAATATTCAGCTCAGCGAAGAATCCTGGACCCAAGCATCCCTTCCCATTCGCTTTGGTGGGATAGGGATCCGCAAAATTTCCTCCATTTCCGCACCAGCTTTTCTGTCCTCTGCCCACAGCTCGGCAGTTCTCATAGGCAAAATTCTGAGGGCCTACTCTGCCTTAAACTATGAGACTACGGGCTTAACGGAGGTCAAAAGAGCTTGGTGCATTGCCTGCCTGGGAGAGGACTACCCAGAAAATTTAAAATCACAAAGGTCCTGGGACGACATCTTATCAAAATTAACGTATGACTCCCTCCTAAGTAGCAGTACGGGCTCTGAACGTGCCAGAATTTTGGCAGCGGGCACGAAAGGCTGCACGCATTCCCCTCTGCCAATACTGGTACGTTTCTAGAGCCAGAAACCCTCCGCATATCCACCTGCCTGCGACTCGGAGTGCCAATCTGTGCGCCTCATAGATGTTCCTGCGGCAGCGCGGTCGATACACTGGGACACCATGGCCTCTCTTGCCAGAAAAGTGCAGGCCGCTTCTCGAGACATGCCACTCTGAACGACATTATCCGCCGCTCTCTTGCCACCGTCAACGTGCCGGCGTTACTGGAGCCATCGGGTATCGCCAGGGACGATGGCAAGAGACCGGATGGGATGTCCCTAGTTCCGTGGAGGCTGGGACGTGTGCTTGTGTGGGATGCCACTTGTGTAGACACACTGGCGCTGTCCCACCTTCACGGAACATCTGGCAGAGCGGGTGCAGCTGCTGAAGCGGCCGAGAAACTGAAAAGCACCAAATATAGGGGTCTCGGCCCCGAATACAATTTTGTACCGTTTGGAGTCGAGACCCTAGGTCCATGGGGTCCCAGTGCCCGCAAGTTTTACAAAGAATTGTCCAAAAGGCTTGCAGAGACCACTGGGGACCGAAGAGCTGGCAGCTTCCTCGCTCAACGTATCAGCATAGCTGTTCAGCGAGGAAATGCTGCCAGCATTTTCGGTACCATGCCGCAGGGGAGTAATTTTTTGAATTTGTTTTAATTTTAGTTTTTTTTGTACATAGCTGTTAGTAGTATTTAAGCTTTTTATTTACTGTTTCTTTGTTTTTCCTTTTTTGAAATAAATATTATGTTATTCCGTTACTGATTGTATAAAGAGTGTCCAACATGTATGTAGATTTAAAAACTAGATTTTTTTTTTTATATAGATAAATATATACTTAAATACATATAACAACCATGACCCAAGCACAAATATTCGAGTTCATAACACAAATATTTGCCCTGGCCGGGATTCGAACCCGGGACCGCCGGCTCAGTAGGCAGGTGTCTACAAACCGAGCCAAACGCGTCGTGATTGACACGAATTGTATTTTATTTTATATCGAGACAATAAGTATTTTGCCATTTTCACCGGAAAAATGCGTTTATGTTGGCTGTCATACAATATTATGAGGATTATGAAAAACAAACTAATTTTCTTTTGGATTAAAAAAAAAACATAAAATTTGCGTAGTTTTGAAGTCACATTTTTTTTCTTTCATGACATTAAGCTAATTTTATTATCACTACAGTATGCTGTAGAATTTAACATCAGTCGTCATCCCAATTATCTCGAAACTAGCGCTAAATAGCGGAGGAACAATGGTGAATCATCGGCTCTGAGACGACAAAGCTCTTAAATTATCACGACTCATTAGTGAGTGTCTCCAGTCCTGGAAGACTCTGTCTTACTTCCAAAAGGATTCTAAAATTATCGGATTCATTTGCAAATGCAGGACCGTTTTGCGTTTAAATTATAGTATCTACCAGTATAAAATAACGGTACCGCTTTGTTTTAAAGGTAGCGCTACCGTTTCAAAATAACGATACCCAAGCCTATATGGGTTAGGACCAAAAAGTTGGATGAAATTAAGGCGTAGTTAGCCATACAAAACGAGGAAATAAAATCATTGCGAATGGAGTAAGTTCCGTTGTGCGACAAAAATTAACGATACAATAAGGAACCTTAAAATAGAACCTTAAGGTACGATATTGGAAGGTTAATTGCCGTCGCACAACGGAGACTTTGATACAAATATTAATCAAGTAAAGTAGTAAGGTGGTATACTTTTTGGTCTTCACCCATACACTATTTCTAGAAAAAGATACAACGTTCATTACATCATTACAAATAAACACAGAAACAGAAATAAACAAAAGAAAGCACGCATAGACATGGAAAATCAAAAAAATACAAAACAATCAGTGGTGGCCTCTAGAACTATAAATATGGGTGCCTAAAGTTAAATTATAAACATGAAACCATAGCTTAACAGAAACTTCCATTTACATACATATTCAGCTGATACCGCTCTTCTGACACTTCCAAATAAATTATATTTGCATGGGGCGGTGCTTTCGGTGCCGGATGAAACCGGCTATTTACCCAGGTACCCGATCAAATAGGTTCCCGCTGACACAGTGAAACCAGACAAGTAGGTCTTCGTACAAATAGCGGCTTATGTGCGCGCGTATTTGCAGATGCTCTCAAATGTGAGCGTCGTCAAAAATATTCTCCATCGTTTTGACACTATTTATTTTTATTTATTTATCTTTGTTGCAAAAAGAAAAACTTATCGTACAAATGGCGGACATAATGCCATGAGTACCTTTATTTATTGTGAAAAATTGGTAGACCAGCTCTTTTAGCACAACTACGCTTCGCGGCTCTTGTCGCGTGGCAAAACATCGCCCGTCACTTTATCTCAGTTCAGCGAAGAAAGAGCCCTTAGACGCATAATGCCCTAATTTACGAACGCAAAATGTCCTAAACGCAAATTGACCTAAACGCATAATGACCTAATCGCATATTGACCTAAAGTGAGAAAATGTGTGTGTGTGTGTGTGTGTGTGTGTGTGTGTGTGTGTGTGTGTGTGTGTGTGTGTGTGTGTGTGTGTATGTGTGTGTGTGTGTGTGTGTGTGTGTGTGTGTGTGTGTGTGTGTGTGTGTGTGTGCGTGCGTGCGTGCGTGCGTGCGTGCGTGCGTGCGTGCGTGCGTGCGTGCGTGCGTGCGTGCGTGCGTGCGTGCGTGCGTGCGTGCGTGCGTGCGTGCGTGCGTGCGTGCGTGCGTGCGTGTGTGTGTGTGTGTGTGTGTGTTCTCTAGCACACTTCTAGGTGCAGTTAAGTTTCTTGGCTTCCTGTATAGAGGAGCTTATTTAAGCTTATTTAAAACCTTTCAAAATGTTTAAAGAAGGTACAATAATATTTATAAATTTTAAATTAATAAATAAATGGCAGTGCCCGGAATACTTCATTTGTCAATACTGATCCGCTGTACCACATAATTATGATATGTAACCTAATATTTTGATATTTTAATATAATATGTGCCATGTAAAATTGAAAAACATTTTATAAATAAATGAGTACGAGTATGAACCAGCCCAATGAACTACTTGTTTATACATACTCCGACTCTAAATCGCGCTCGCGCAGCCCGAGGCGGGGATAAAGCTAATGAATTCCACCGATTTACTCCGCTGTGGGCCACATTAATCTTCCCTCCACTTTTACTTCCAACGTTTTTCTTGCGGATTATACCCCTTCTTTTCCCAAGTTTTAATGAAATATAAAAATAGCTTCGCAAGAATGGATGCGACGGTTTTATTACTTTTTTTTATTTTAAGAGCGGGTTGGAATTTTAATATTAAATATGTCAAGCGCTTGGAAATTGTTATGAGATGCGATTGTTATGCTCAAGCTCGGCTTCAGATACATATATTACAACGTTGCTACTGATACGGTATGCAAAGCAAGCAAGAATACTATGTCCACAGCTACTCTGGCGTAGTGATAATATGTCCACTACTGTCCGTTTCAGTAAAAGCTGTTTTACTTCATGGATCGATTTCAATTGAACTTCTGTCACATCCTTCCAATCAGTATCAAGTTTTATACTAACTCGTAGAAACCATTCCTACAAGGCCCTTGGGCCCCTTATTTTACTACAAGCTACGCTCGCGACTTCGTTCGTGTGGAATTTATCTCTTACGAGTAAGAACCAATGTTGATTTTTAATCAAGCAGGTACCTGGTTAGGCAGGTTGTTGAAAGTATTAAGTATGGTTAAAGCGGTTTTATTCATCAGTTGACCTTAATTGTTAACCTACTTTAAAAGCAGGGGCTCAGTTTTCTGTATTTTTTTATGTTTGTGACTTCAAAGCTGCGACATTTATAATCCGATTTGAAAAATAAACCTTCCAAAGTATATGCTTACAGTTTGGTTCCATTGCAAGTCAGGATTCAATGATAGTGTTGCGGCCTCTTAGCATTATTGCCTTAAAACATGTTTGATAATTAAGCAAGTAAGATAATTTCATGACGAATAGCTATCGACCCTGCAAACCCAAACGTGCTATTTTTAAGTATAGAATTTTGGAATCTAAATTATGTAACTTATCTGATCTAAGCTCTCCGTTTGGTACTGATCTTCCAAATCTTTACACCGGGTCGTCGTCTTGCCGGGCCGACCATCACGTCGGGGTCACCAAATGTTGAACTCCGTATTAAAATTTAAAATGAGTAGAACGAAGCTTGTATATTACTGTTTATTAAATTATTTTACAAATTCATTGGAATTAATATAAAATATGTAACAGAACAAAACAAATCTTTATGACAATTTCTTAGTCTTCTTCTCGTGTCAAAATCATAATTCTTGAATAAAAATACATAGACGTCACACGTTCAAGCCAGTAAGCTAAGAGGCCGCAACAGATAGTATTATACTATTATCTGTACCTACCCTTACCATGAGTTTATGTATTTCTGTATTCGCTAGCAGTCGTAACCGAAATGGATGGAGAATTGTAGTTCTACAACTAACCGCAAGAGACGCTGTACTATTTTCCATATTAATCGTTCACGCTGTCGCTAGCGAGAACGGTCACGTTAACACATGGTTACAAATGCATGGTAAGGGTACTGTACTTTATAAAGATGTCAGCTTTACACTCCCGTAATGGTCTCGTTACTGCGGCGCCAAATCGACGCGTTTCCAATCGACATCAATTTTCATTAACCGCCGTTCCGCCACAGCCGGCGGTTACTTTTTTAATCGGCTCGAGAGTTTTACGCGAGTTCTACCATTTCTGGCATGATTTCTCAGCCTTAAAGTTTACTGAGAAAGTGTTGAAACTTAGTTCTTAAGATCGTTAATTTTAAATCGGGTCTGTTGTTTTAATTCAACCGTCGTGATAGTGATAGAATAGTAAATTGCGTTCGTTAAAAGCCAATATTATGGGTACTACTTATGGGAATACTTTTAAACTACAATTACTTGTATTACTCAGGTTGTTAACATCAACTAATAGATAGTTGATGTTAACAACCTGAGTAATACAAGTAGGTACGAAGGGTAGTTCCTGACTGTTCTTTATTTTACACCCACGAATAGATATCATTGCCTATGCCTGTAGATGTATGTATATATTAATTCATTTTAATCTTAAAAATATTTTTATGCAATCGTTGCACAATGAAGGTCCTTAAAGTCGAGTAACTACCGCGTTTAGGCCACGAGGCTTGCCGAGTGACCTGCTGTGAAATTTTATGAGAGAAAATTCATGACACATGTGATGTGGGTTTTATTTCCAACGATTACTTAGATGGTGGTGACATCGTGACAAAAAAATGCAATTAGCTCAAGTATATCAGTGTCAGGCCTTTGAATGTCTGAGCCTCATTTCGAAAACATATTAAAATCTTGTTATTTATAAATATTAGGTATTTGCGCAGACTAAGAAGTAATAGAATAAATTGTTCAACGGCTCGTTAAATGTTGCCACTATTCATTTTCCAAACCCGCATAAAACACGGTTATGCTGGTGCATGTATAGTTATATAGATGTATCATGTTTACTTACTCCCTTTATTTTTTACTTTAAACTTAAATCAAGTATCCTAATAGAGGTCTTCGCACATTATAACAACTCAACGGCGACTCGATTCTATGCCAAATATTGAAATTTAAGCCCTATGTCATATTTACTAGGTTTAATTTCAAAAAATGATATTAGTAGTGGACGACGAGTGGACGACGCGTCGTACATTTTTTCATAATGGTGATTGTTTGCCCCCAAGATGTCGCTGTGAGGAGTTGACTGAGGCAATTTCCAAAACGCGCGAACAAAGTATCCCTGTGACTTATTTACTCTATATTTTTGAGTGTCAGTCGCTGCCGTCTCAAGTTTGAAAACGATCTTTCGACTACAACTGAGGTTATTGGTAAAAATCGTAGATTATTGAAATTTTCCAGAGTGTTTTTTTATATAAGTTCAGTTTCCTTGCCTTTTAATAACTGACGTGTTGATTTTATTGTCTTACTTAGTTCTAAATGGCTTCGATTTTATTTGAATCTTGGTTCAAACAATTTAATATTTGCCACTGCTGTCAACCCTAGTACTGCACCAAGATGCTGCAAAATCTACGTTCACTTATTAAAGAAGACTACATGTCATCTTGTTGTATTAAATATATCTTTTCATTTTTTTTAGCTGCCTTGCTCACAATGCATTAGCAATATCAGTAGCACGATTATTTATGCAACGACTGAGATATTTTCAAATAACTTGTTATTTTGAATTAAACGGGAGCTCTCGTAATGAGAGTGGTTCCGTACGGCGACAGCCAGAGTCTATCGATTATGTCCGTGGCACACAGACGGACGTAACTGCTGCGTTTTTACTATTAACATACGACGTTTTTGAACTGGGTTAGTTGAAGGGGGATAAATACCCCCGGCGGGAGGGTAAGGCCGAGACACACGGCAGAAGAAATAATTGCAAGTGAAATCAATGCTTGGCTTCTATTTGACGTTTGACACTTATATATCGCTGCCAAGAGTGCCATTTCCGGTTAGTTGACAGCAAGAAGCGTTGACACGTCGCCTAAAAACCTAGTTAGCGTGTTTGTATAAATGTTAGTTTGTTTCTTTATCTAATGTTTATGTTAGTTCTAAGGTATTTATCTATGGACCACGTTGGCCGAAATATATTTTTTATTTCATATCACAGTAATCCTTAGAAAGGTGGTCGCTGTACTAGCTGGTACATTTTAGCAGCTACGAGTGCAAGACACAAACTGCAAGATGGTCTCTTTTCCTTGTACTTCACCGGCCGTGTACACCGGCCCTTACCGTACAGCAGGCGACGCATAAAACGTGCCTCCTGTACGTGGCGGAATGGATTTTTTAATGGTACTGTTTTATTTATGGTCCGCGCGCCATTGTCCCGCCGTTCACATTTAAAAAGTACCATTATGCTATTAAATGTCTTTGATACATTAGTCCTTTTTCCCATTCTGCGGTTGTATTGTTTCCTATTGAGAGTTTTGCGTATTAGCTTTATAATTCATGATTACTGATTAGCTGTTGTGCTATTGGCAGTGGGCGGTTTCCTCGTAGAACCGATGGCCGTTGGGACAGAAAGGTTCTTGAATGGCGACCAAGGACCGGAAGACGCAAGGAAGGCCCCTAACAAGGTGGACCAATGACCTGGTTAGGATCACGAGCAAAAATTGGATGAGGTCGGGCAAGACCGATCGTTGTGGAGAACTTAGGGGGAAGCCTTTGTCCAGCAGTGATGATGATGTTATTCTCCGTATCAGGATAAAAATGTTGCCCTTAAACGCCCTTAAATTTTAAGAAAAATAAAGTAAATTTAAATTTTACCCTAAAACCCCCGCCACAAAAGTAGCTGAATATCATGGAGATTATTTTATTTCTCCCAAATAGGTATAGCTAAGAACCCTCGAGACTGACAAGTTTTTGATTTAGAAGCCCACACTCAAACCGGATCATGTTTTTGGGCGATAGGATGGCACAGACAGCCAAATACCTACACAGTCATGTTAAACTTGTAAATCTGTAATCGCCTTTTTTTGTCGGGGTTAAAAATACATTTACGCAACGCATAAACTTAAAAAATACAAGTATATAGTAACAATAGATAGCGCTAACAGAGGACACTACTCAGCACGCCACTACAGCATCCCGTAGGTAAACACGAATTAACAAGACACACTAACTAAAAAACATGCTACATTAAAAGTAGCCTAAGTTAGGCCCAAATTCTGTTATTATGCAAAACTAATAGGTGGAACTTCACCCGCTTCGAAGAAAGTCATAACCGCATTTTTTGGTTCTACCTATAGGTACAATTATTCCCTAAGACAAAAAGCATCTTGGTCTCTCGTATGCGATGTCAAAAATGCTCTTCTAACCATCGTCTATAGACGTCACATACTTATTTCTCTTAGTTTCTCTAGGCCTATGACACACGTTGTCAGTGTGCTCGCCCGAGAGTAAGCTTCAACGACCCGAACGGATCCGTACCTAATCCACCCTAAGCATGCGACGGGTTAGACATTGCCCCTCTGTTACTTTCATACTCTATGCTCTTTTCTATGTAAAGAAATGTTGTATAAGATGCGAGGAAGGACCGAGCGGCACGAATTTAGGGGCTTAATAAACGGCTCATTTACCTGCTTCAGACTTCATTCAGAGCCTTCAATGAAGCGAGATGCTTCATTTGGTACAGTGAGGAGAAATACTTATTTAAACTTAAGTGAAGCGTAGGCTGCGTAGGTAGGTAGGTGTGACGTTTAGTAGACGATCCCAATAGGCTGGCCTATTTTAAGACATCGATTGTATTTTAGTGCTCTTGAAGAAAATATAAGTAAATTTTTGATGCTACACAACCTCAAAAACTAAGCAAAAGATGTTAACGGGTCCCGATATGCTTTAAGACGGCCTTGCAGTGGCGTGGCGTCCACTGCACCTGATTCCCAGTAACTTGCCCACTTCAGGCCGATTGAGCACCATTCTCTATTGCTAGTAAAGAAAAATTAAGCCAAATTCTACCCCGGCTTGCCCCGAGCGTTTCTTTGACGTCACGTTCCTACGGTCTTGTCGTATGTAGGCAAGTATTCGACTAAAAAATATAGGTTTTCAAAACAAAAGACTACGTAGTCTTACCTTACCTCTAGTCTACCTTACTCTGCTTCACCGCACGATATTTCTACATAACCTACATATTTTGTACATTACCTAAATATTATATTCCCTAATTACAAAAACCCTTTGGGAGCGAGGGCAATGCTCCGTCGAAAGTACGAAAAACCCTAAAATTGGCGAGAATGTGACCCACAAAAGTGGCAACATCGGCCCTCAAATACTTTTATATTTTTAGGATAGTCCAGGCAAATTAAGTTAAAATTGAGATTAAAATCCTGAAAAAGATTAAGTAAACATTTATTCGGAATAAAAGAAGATCTAGTCTTTTACAATATCTATAAGTAGTTCGTATTAATTTATGTAGTGATTGGATTAGTGTTAAATGAAATTATCTTAGCATTAACTTAACACAAATTCCAGAAAGTTTGATAAATATGTAGTATGACTTTACGAGAGTTTACGATCGTGAATTTCGACGTCTTGTAAATCTATATGTAAATCTAAAATGGTTGGAGGTACATAATCTATCTATCTGTACAAAGCAGTCCCTTTTGAATACAAACTTATAACGCTCTACTTTTTACTATAGATATTAAAGATATCTATTTAATTTATTTCTACTTTTTTTATTTCTTTCTTTGTGATCTTACCAACGAACAAAACCTCAATTTGACTGGACTAACACCCAACAGTATTTAAACTCCCATTCAACCGCTCTCATTTCATTTCATTTACATTTCTCACAGCACAGTTATTTCGTGTATAAATGACACGGCGACCGTCATAAAGTGGAATAATAATTTGCACGCTAGAGAATTTTGACAACTATAAATTCGCGAACTATATTGTCATTTACATTTCATTTTCTCTTGTTTTGTTTACTACGTTTAGCTGTTACCTTAATGTGTTTAAGGTTTCAAGCCCAAAGGGTGGGACCCTTTAGGCTTTAGCCCATTAGGGCTTCAAATCCCGGGATTTTTTGTATAGACGATACCGGGATATATATAGGTTATCGCGGGATGGTTTCCCCAACTCGACGTCTTACAATGCGCCTATTTTGCGAGAAGGGTTGCTGCAACTACTCTTGCCAACCCAACTCTACCAGAAAGCCTAGCATTGACTTCGGAGACCCGAGGTGTTGTGCCCGGTATTTGTCAGCACAGGCTCATAATTGAAAAGATAACTGGACATCCACACCAGGACATCTGAGAATGACGTGGGCGGCTGTCTCTTCGGCTGCTATGCAAAGAGGTCTGTCAATAATACCTAGAGTGAATAAGTGCTTGTTTAGTAAAGTATGTCCAGTTATCTTTTCAATTATGAGCCTGTGCTGAGGCCTCTTCAGGATGGAATGTAAATGATGTAATATTTTTTGTATGGGATTACCTATACAAAAAATTCCCGGGATTGGAAGCTCCAGTCCCAATTAAATCCAGCTATAATATAAGCCTAAGCTCCGGCTAGATGTCTGCGTGTTCTTCCAAGTAAGCTTAGAGTAGTTAGTCCAACTCGCACTTGGCCAGTTTTATTTTCGTTCTATGACCGCCTATAAAAGCTAATCATGATTGAGAAACAAAGCACATTTATAATACGATACAACAATTACTCGTATATTTATTGCAAACCAACAAGAAAAAATACTGTGTTCAATACTTAAAATGTGGGTCAATACTATCTGAGCCAGTTTGCGACTATTATAGTTTATTCTGAGCTGTTCCGGCAATGCTTTTAAAATGACTTTAACTCGATCGGATATCCGTCGGCGGTGCCTTCGGCAATGCAATCCTCGATACAGCTCAAACACGTTATTCTATTAGGGTTGGATTCGACGAACGTGAAATAAGGGGATAAATTCTATCCTTGACTGGTGTATCGCTACTGTTTGTTTTAGGTCAGTCCAATGTATTTTCATGGGTTACCCTCATCTGGCAGAAATTTGTTTTATCGAGAGTAATGTTTCGCATAATTCTCATTTCGCAGAAATTTTCTGCCGCTTAAACGGGAAATACATTTTGAAATGTTTTTGTGTATCCTGGTAGATTAGGATAGGTTAGGTTAGGTTTATTTTATACCTTTTCAGCAAAATGTATGGTATCAGTAGAGTAACAATTATGCGAAACGAGCATTATGCGAAACATTACGTTCGGTAAAACAATATTCTGCGAAACGAAAGTTTCGTTTTTTTTTGTTATTGTCAAAATATTACAACTTGTTGAATTCTTAGACTTTTCCATGTATTTTTAAGGATGCTGTCAAAGCTCATAGCCGCTAGGTATCCGACCAAGTTTAGGTGATTATCCGAGCGTTTTAACCACGAGAGTCATTATTTTTTCACGATTAGTACCGCAACGGAAGCTTACAACCACGTAATTAGTTATCAAAAGTATGATGGCGTTAGTAGTAAAAAATCTGTAGGTACTTTACTATATTTCTATATGGTATGGTCTTTTGCCCCGTAGACGCACTTTCCCGAGTAACCTTCATCAATTTACCTACAAATGTCACTTAAAGTGAAAATCACGAATCCGTAGGTAAAAGACTGTGTATAACAGTCAAATAAGGCATTAAAATTATTGTCATTTTTAATTCAATCGCATCGAATCTTAATGCTAAAAATAACGTTACCATTGATCGTCGAGCTCTTGGTGTCAGGGGGCCGGGGGGCGTGGGTGGGCGTGGGGGGCCTCCCGGGGGCTAATGCAATCACGAGCGATACAGCTCCTAACACGTTATTCTATTAAGACGGCTTTCGCTCTGCTTGGCTCTTTCGAATGTTCATATCATATTACCCTTGACGTTTCATATTTTTAACCGATTTAAAAAGGAAGAGGTTCTATGACTATGTATGTTTTTTTTGTTTACCCTAGTTTCATACACGCACAAAGAGCATAATGTAAGCGAGAATTATTTGGAATGTCAGAAAACAAAACTGCCTAGTAACCAAATTGCTTATACTTATTACCTTTTCAAAAATAGTAAAAAACATAAGTACAACTTCAGTAAATAAACTAAAATTCTATAAAATGAAATGATGCTTTCTACGCAAACAGTGTCTGTGAACATATAGGGGCATTTCTAAAAAAGACTGCACACAATAATTTCTTTCCTATTTTGTTAACTTTTTTTTAGTAATCTCATGATAAATATTCTTTGATAAATTAGGTTCTGTTATACATTCCTTACTCTATGGTTATACTACTACTACTACTTTTTTGAGCTTGACATTATTGACAGCTTAGTTTTTTCGCGGATAGGTCGAAGATTACAACATGCATACAGTCCGACCAAAAAGAGTAGAAATTAAAAAGTGGCAATACTATAGTGTCCTCCCTTTCTAATCAATATAAAAAAACGGGGACGACACTACAGTATTTCCACTTTTTAATTTCTACTCTTTTTGGTCGCACTGTAGTTGTCGTAGTTTCGGTTATTCTATGTATTTTCTTATATTTCTTTACACTATAAATTCAAACTATTTTTTAGGATATACACGACACAAAGCTCTCTCGATCTGTATATTAACCCTTCGTCTGTGTCTGATAAAGTGATGAGGATCCTGACTAAATATTAAGGCCGTCGTTTTGTATTTTTTACGCATATATTTTTTTACTCATTGCAGCTAAATGAGGCTTGAACGCAGGTTTTTTTTTCTCACATACAAATGGTCAATTTCCACCTAGGTATTAGAAATAAAATATGGAATGTACATAGTCATGCAATTAGCCACCGCAAGCCGAACGATATTTACTACACCGCAATTGCTACGCGGCAGGTAATTACGGTAAATAATATAATAATGACGTCAAAAACCACACACCTGTTATGTCATTAGAGATATTTTCAGCTAAATTACAGGTTTTGTCTTTAGTAAATTCCAAGCGTTCTTGTATTGTCCATTAAGTATTCATGAAATACGGCAAGCAAGGTTTTTCACACAAAAAAACTCACAAAAAATTACGAAAAACTTAGCGTCTAGATCGATTAATAGATGGTAATTTTGTCAACAATGGAGATTCAAAACAGCAAACATATATCGGACAGAGATAGGGCTTCCAGTCGAAAAGTCAGGGAAATTGTTGTATGGAGAATCCCCAAAATCCCGGATTTTTCAAGACTCCATACTATAATTTTCCGGGACTACAAACCCTGCACAGAGACCTCGCTAAGTGGCGCCATAGCAATAGCTATTTTTTTTAGGCGTTGACGGTCAGTCTTGTGTGTTATTTTTTGGACCCGATGATAATATTAGAATTGTGAAAGAAATTAAAAACTAAGATTCGTTTTTCAGTTCTACATCTTAGTCTTAATCACGTTCTTATTCATTTACATTTCGGTTTTTGTTGAATATGTAATGTAATATGCTTCACGATGCTCAATGCTCAATACATTTTTCATGCACTGAAATTTCATTTTGAAATGATTGCGTGCAATCTATTTTCTGGTCGCGGTTGAAAGCGAGATAAATAATGATTGATGGGCTATTTCATTTTAAATTGAAATTTCGCCAGGCTTTATCAGTAATGCCTAGTTATTGTAACTTTTGTTCGCCTTTGTACATGATTTCGTTAAATGGAATGCTTAATTACGGTCCGTTTAATTAACTTTTAGGGTACTGTTGGTAATTGTAGTGACTTGTATTATTAAGTTACTAGCGGCCGCCCGCGACTTCGTCCGCGTAGATTTTTGATGATGACAAAGATATTAAAATAGGTAAGTGAATTTTATTCTTAATTAAAATGGTCTAGAAATATTACATTTCAAACAGTGGCAGACACTGATATGCAATTGTTAAAGAATTTTAGAAGATTTTCCAATTAGATTACGGGAATTGTTTGCAGGATGCTTAATATTTATTCCGTCAGTTACCTGATGCTTTTAATCTTTGGCAAAAATTACTCTGCATGATATAGAGCGACGCATAGATTTGGAGTTAGAAAATGGGGATCTTAGTTATTATGAGTGAGATTTAAAAAAAATGTTAAATATCGTAAGGCTGTTAAAACAATCTTAAACTCAGCACTGGAAATCGAGAGATGGAGGCAGTTTAATGAAGAGTATCTCTTTCAACAATAATAAATAATAAACTTTATTTCAAAACAATAATAAATAATGACCTCTTTTCATAAGAAGGCAGCACTGGTATTTGTAAACGCCGGCCTGGCTATTAAACGAAAAGAGTGGTGTGGCGGAGTTCCCGAGGCTGGCCAAAATGTTTCTAAATGGTCTAGCCGGTACCCCAGTTATTAAAAAGGCTAGTGTTTAAAGAAAATGCTGAAAAATGACCATTAAAAACTTAATGCACATACGCGAATTTAATGATGCGATTACTATTTTGGTCTACAGGCTAGTAAGTATTGTTTGAAGAGTGATTCAATATATTCTGGTGCTACAGTTCTCTATATATCTCAAGAAGCTAAATAAAGTTAGAATCCATACTTCCATACTAATATTATAAATGCGAAAGTGTGTCTGTCTGTCTGTTACCTCTTCACGCTTAAACCGCTGAATCGATTTTGATGAAATTTGGCATGGAGATAGTTTAAGACCCGAGGAAGGACATAGGATAGTTTTCATCCTGGAAATTATCTCTAAAAACATTGAAAAGTAAGTAAGTAATTCATGATGACATCGATGTCCCTGTCGGAAATGTAATGGTTAGACCAAAAGCACAATTGCTCTTACATTTGCTTAGGCGCTTTAAATAATCGCTTTTATTAACTAAGGTGATTAGGTGGATATCTGTCGTGCTGTACGAGGTTGCTTCCATACTTCCAAGTTCCACGCGGACGTAGTCGCGGGCAAAAGCTAGTAGGTATATAAAGTATAGATTATTCATGTGCTGATAGACAACTCACTAAATATAGGAACATATAAAGTTTGGAACACAATTACTTAATAAGAGAAAGCACTAAGAAAATATTGTTGACAGTCAACCATAGAAAAAGGGGTGCAAGTTCGTTTTAAAAAACTTACGTAGTCACTGGGTAGAAGACAGGAAATAAAAAAAAATATAAACTGATAACCTTAGCGTAAAGCGTAACACTTCTTTATAAACAACATTAGCGGTGTTCCCCATACAAACTTTGCACCCCTTTTTAACCCCCTTAGAGGTGAAATTTTCCAAAACGCTGAAATCACTTTTTTTGTATTTGATTAAGTAAGCTATCTACAAAGTTTCAAGTCTCTAGTTCAAAAAATAAAGTTTCTCCCATATAAACATTGCACCCCTTTTTAACCCCCTTAGGGGTGAAATTTTCTAAAATGCTGAAAGTGCTTTTTAGGTTTTTGAATAAGTAATCGTTCTACACAGTTTCAAGTCTCTAACTCCAAAAAAAATGTTTACCCCATACAAACTTTGCACCCCTATTTAACCCTCTTAGGGGAGGTATTTCCAAAAATCCCTTCTTATCTCTAGCCCACGTTATAAAAGTAACCTACTGTGCAAAAATCAACTCTCTAACATTGGTAGTTTTGGCTGTGCGTTGATGAGTCAGTCAGGACTTCTTCTTTTATATATATAGACTAGCTGTTGCCCGCGACTTCGTCCGCGTGGAATCTTATCTTGAACAGTTTACATCTTTATTATATTATTTTCAGATCTAAACAATGTTGAAATTACTTTTCTTTTTTTGCAAGTTGATGATTTTGATGTTGGTTACTGTAATTCAACAAAAAATAAATAATAATAAATAATGAATGTGTGCTGCTCCCATACAATAAACGTGTTTTTTTTTTGCCATTTTATACGTAATGGTACCGAACTTCGTATGCGAGTTCGACTCGCTCTTGGCCTCTTTTTAGTTTTTTTTCGGCTAAATTGCTCTAATTACGCGGAATCATTATGAACTCAGGTTTCAAGTCCCGCACTCAAAATAAATATTTGATCTTCAAACAAATTTTCAACCCCTTTTTCACCACCTTCTGGGCTGAATTTTCAAAAACGAATTCACTTTTCTTGATTTCTAATTATATGCCTTTATACAAAGTTTCAAGTCCGGCGCTCAAAAAAAGGTTTGATCTCCATTCCATTCCAAACATTCAACCCCTTTTTAGGGTTCCGTACCCAAAGGGTAAAAACGGGACCCTATTACTGAGACTTCGCTGTCCGTCCGTCCGTCCGTCCGTCTGTCACCAGGCTGTATCTCAAGAACGGTGATAGCTAGACAGTTGAAATTTTCACAGATGATGTATTTCTATTGCCGCTATAACAACAAATACTAAAAATAAAATAAAATAAATATTTAAGGGGGGCTCCCATACAACAAACTTGTTATAGATATATATATAGGTACGGAACCCTTCATGCGCGAGTCGGACTCGCCCTTGCCCAATTTTTCACCATCTTCAGGGCTACATATATTTTCAAAAACGCTGAATCACTTTTTTTGTATTCTAATAATACGCCTCTATTTAAAGTTTCAAGTCCCACACTCAAAAAATTTTTTAATCTTCATACAAACTTTCAACCCCTTTTCACCACCTTCAGGGCTGAATTTTTCAAAACGCTGAAATTTCTTTTCTTGTATTCTAATTAGGTATATGCACTAATACAAAGTTTAAAGTCCCGCGCTCAGAAAAAGCTTTGATCTCCATTCAAAGTTTCAAACCCTTATTTACCAGTTTAAGGGATGAATTTTCAAAAACACTTAAATCAGTTTTCTTTTATTTTATTTTAATACCTATTTACAAAGTTTCAAGTTCCTAGCTTAAAATTAAAATTGAACCCCGAGACAAACTTTCAAACCCATTTTTTACCACCTAAGAGGATGAATTTTCAAAAACGCTGAAATCACTTGTTCCATTTTATTTGCATAACTTTTTACGAAGTTTAAAGTTCCTAGCTTAAAATTAAATTTGAACCCCAAGACGAACTTTCATCCCCCTTTTAACCCCCTTAGAGGTTGAATCTTTGATGACGTTAAATTAATGTTACTTTGTTATTATTGTATATGCCTTAATAAGAAGTTTCAAGGAATTTGTAATGGATTCACACTTTCAACCCCTTTTTAACCCTTTTAGCGGACGAATTTTTGAAAACGCTAAAATAACTTTTCTTGTATTCTAATAGTATGCCTTTACACAAAGATTCAAGTCCCGCGCTCAAAAAAATACTTGATCTCCATACAAACTTTAAACCCCTTTTTTACCCTTTTAGGGGTCGAATTTTTGAAAACGCTGAAATGACTTTTCTTGTATTCTAATAGTATGCTTTTACACAAAGATTCAAGTCCCGCGCTCAAAAAAATACTTGATCTCCATACAAACTTTCAACCCCTTTTTTACCACCTTAGAGGATGAATTTTCAAAAACGCTGAAATCAATTTTCTTTTATTTTATTTTAATATCTTCTAACAAAGTTTCAAGTTCCTAGCTTTAAAAAAAACTTGTATCCCATACAAACTTTGCACCCCTATTTAACCCTCTTAGGGGAAGTATTTTCAAAAATCCCTTCTTATCTCTAGCCCACGTTATAAAAGTGACCTACTGTGCAAAAATCAACTCTCTGACATTAGTAGTTTCGGCTGTGCGTTGATGAGTCAGTCAGGACTTCTTCTTTTATATATATAGACTAGCGGCCGCCCGCGACTTCGTCCGCGTAGATTTTTGATGATGACAAAGATATTAAAATAGGTAGGTAAGGAATTTTATTCTTAGTTAATTCACCCCCTTAGGGGCAGAATTTTTCAAAACGCTGAAATCACTTTTTTGTATTTGATTAAGTAAGCGTTCTACAAAGTTTCAACTCTCTACTTCAATAAATAAAGTTTCTCCCATATAAACATTCCACCCCTATTTAACCCCTTAAGGGATGGAATTTTCTAAAACGCTGAAAGTACTTTTTGTGTTTTTTAATAAGTAATCTTTCTACAAAGTTTCAAGTCTTTAGCTGAAAAAAAAAGTTCCCCCCCATACAAACTTTTAACCCCTTTTTAACCCTTTTAAAGGACGTATTTTTGAAAACGCCGAAATTACTTTTCTTGTATTCTAATAGTGTACCTTTAAACAAAAATTCAAGTCCCGCGCTCAACAAAATACTTAATCTCCATACAAACTTTTAACCCATTTTTTACCACCTTAGGGGGTGAATTTTCAAAAACGCTGAAATTAGTTTTCTTTGATTTTATTTTAATACTTTTTTACAAAGTTTCAAGTCTCTAGCTAAAAAAAAAAAGTTTCCCCCATACAAACTTTGCACCCCTTTTTAACACCCTTAGGGATTGAATTTTTCAAAATCGCTTCTTATCTCTAGCCCACGTTATAAAAGTAACCAACTGTGCAAAAATCAACTCTATAACATTAGTAGTTTCGGCTGTACGTTGATGAGTCAGTCAGGACTTCTTCTTTTATATATATAGAATAATAGATATTCAAAAATGAAATAAAATAGTAACAGTTAAGTAGGTGGTCTATCGAAAGTCTCAAAGTATTTCGCTGTTGTAACTAAAAAAACGTGTGATATATCATAATTTTATAGAAGTTATATGTATGTATGTGTGAATGTATGTAAACACTTCATTGATCACAATAACTGGTTATAAATACATTCATAACAAATAAAACATTGTTATTGTATTAAGCGGTTTACGCTCACGTGAAATTGTCAGGAACGGTCCGACATGTTTCGGACTCGTACGGAGCTCTTCGTCAGGGACTGGCCCGTACAGCGGCGCGGTAAGTTCGTCACTGATTCTTTGATCGACGCTCCGCTCTAACCCCGTGAGTGTTTCACGACGACATTCCGAGTGTTAATTTCACGTGAGTGTTAAACCGCTTAATACAATAATGAAATACGTCTCACGAAAGTTTGATATAAGTTGCAACCGAGAGGTCACGAGACGACGAGGTCGACGAGAGGTCTTAACGGTGTGGTATTATGATACAGTATCATAAATTTTCTTTTGTGTAGTTATGAAGTGCGCTGTATTACCAAGACGGCGCGGCGGTGCCATAACATCATTATTATATAGTAATGTAATGTTATGCTCCTCAATGCCCTACCACCGTCGCTACATAGTAATGTCAGATTTTAGGTACCTATCTATTCGAACTTGTTATAATAACTTAAGAATATGGGTGTGGATAAATTGTTTATTTATTTATTTAACCTTTATTGCGCAAAAGAAAACTTGTCGTAGGTACAAAAGGTAGAATTAATGCCATGAGGCATTCTCTACCAGTCAACCTTCGGGAAAGCAGACAAATTATCTTACATCCGTGTCTCCAACCGCACCATATAAATATATATCATGCAACATATGTATTGATGTTATAAAGTTTGCCCCTAAAAGTCCGAATTGCACTTGATTTCTTGCAAATTCAATTGTATTCGGTTCGGATTTTACGAATACAATGGTTTTCCATTAGCTTTATTATTCGATAAAATTAACCTTTTCAGCGAACAATAAAATTACTATTGCCCGTAAAGCCCACTTTGTAAGTCTTTAAATAGGCAGTTAAAATTTTAGTTAAAATGTTTAAGCCATAAACGTTATATTTTAATGTTTTCGCAAAGTCACAAAACCCAACCGAGTTTCTGAATAGAGTTTCAAACAAGCTCTTTATATCTATCCCTTTTGTGTAACAAGCAGACGGGTGAGACGGGTTAATGATTCGTCGTTGCCTAAAGAAATCCAACATTTATATAGCACGTCGGCTATTTCATCTTTCTTTCATCATCGCCATATAATGACAACAATATTCAACTGACTTAAAAAGAAAAGGTTCTAAGTCATCGCATATTGCCACTGTCCCTTAGGAAGTCTCCATCTGTAGCATCGCTCAAGACGAATCTTAAGAAGTTATGGCTTTCCAATGACTTGTGAATTGGATCTACAATGTATTTATATTTATGTGTATATTTGTATTACATTATATATATATATATGTATGTATGTGTATGTATTCATAGTTTATATGTGTAATTATTAGTAGTCTTATTATTTTTAATACCTTTTTGTACACGGTGTTAGTTTGTCTATCTTCTTCTCGTACTCACTCAATTGCTCAAAGGTTAACTGGAAGAGATCCCTTATAGGGATAAGTTCGCCTTTGTACCTATATGTTATTTGTAATAGATGTATTTTGTAACTGTTTTTGTGTACAATAAAGTGTTTACTTACTTACTTACTTACTTACATATTTATATATATGTTTTATATTATTACCTCAGTACGTCTAGCATCATAACCTGTAGAGGCGCTGTACTGTTCTCCATACAAATCCTTCACGCTTTGGCTAGCGAGTACTGTCATGTTAAGAGCCTTATCACACTTGCGATTTGCGAGCGTATTTTGTATGAAGGCGATCGCGCAGCGTCTTCGCCGCGTCGCTTATTTGTATAGAAAATACGCTCGCAAATCGCAAGTGTGATAAGGCCCTAACTCATGGTAAGGGAGGGTACACTTTCCTTTCACCTTGTGGGCTAGACGGGCGATGCTGAGTCGCACGACAAGCGAAGTCGCGGCAACATATGCTAGCCCTGCTCGCATAGCACAACTATGATTCGCGACTTGGCGCGCGACATAACGTCGCCTGTCACTGTCACACAGTACTGCACAGAAAGAGATAGATAAATATGTGCGAAAAAGAGTCGTGTGTCACAGTTGTGCTAGAGTATACAGTGACCGTAGTCGCTAGCGACTTCGTAAACGATTTGTATGGAGAATTGTAGTTTTACAAAGTAGCCGCTAGCACTGTACTATTCTCCATACACTAGTATAGTATTATATAATCTGTGTCCATACAAACCGTTTACGCTGTCGCTAGGCAGTAGCAGCAGTGCGAGCTAGACGGGTGATACTTAAGGTCTTCGCACATTACGAGTATAACAACTCAACGGCGACTCGATTCTATGCCAAATACTGAAGCCCTATGTCATAGTTACTAGGTTAAATTTCAAAAATTGGGCAAGTGCGAGTCCGACTCGTGCATGAAGGGTTCCGTACCTATACATATTATATAATCTATACCAAGTTTGTTGTATGGGAGCCCCCCTTAAATATTTATTTTATTTTATTTTTAGTATTTGTTGTTATAGCGGCAATAGAAATACATCATCTGTGAAAATTTCAACTGTCTAGCTATCACCGTTGTTGAGATACAGCCTGGTGACAGACGGACGGACGGACGGACGGACGGACGGACGGACGGACGGCGAAGTCTCAGTGATAGGGTCCCGTTTTTACCCTTTGGGTACGGAACCCTAAAAAATGATATGAGTAGTGGACGACGAGTGGACGACGCGTCGTACATTTATTGAAATTAAACCTAGTAAATATGACATAACATAAGGCTTAAATTTCAATATTTGGCATAGAATCGAGTCACCGTTGAGTTGTTATAATGTGCTAAGACCTTTAATAGATGCGCGACAACCGAAGCGGCAGGATATTGACATAGATAGCGGCGGCATATTTTGCCGCGACTTCCAGTCTCGCGCAACTGAGCATCATCTGTCTTGCTCGCACGGTATTGAAAGGAAAGTGACAGGTAGCATTTGTCGCTCGACAAAGAGTAGCGTGTCACAGTTATGCTAGACGTGCTGCAGAACTATGTATACCTTGTTACCGAGAAATTCCTCCTTTGTCACATTCTCTCGCTCATTTCTCCGCGCGACGAACACCTGTATATCACTATTACCTCCACAACCCGGTGGCAAACCCGGGAAATTGGACAATGCATTTGAATTTGTAGCATTCGCTGCAGCCGCATAAATCTAACGCGACGCGTGCGGAATGTTTTTAAAATGCGAATTTCCGCGAACTGGATAGGTATTTCACAAATCTTTGGGTGGCATCTGGGCTTTATGGCATCTCTCGTCCGGCGTTCTTGTTTAAAATTACAAGCTGTTTTTCAAAGGAATTCTCAAGACGAAGCGCTTTACTTTTGTGTGTTTAACCTAAAAACTCTGTAATTCGTGAACCGATTTTTGTTTTATTTTATTAAGAGCTTGAACCAGTCGGAGAAATTTACATTTAGATTTAAGTGGCAGTGGGCAGGGAGCATTGCTAGTAGAACCGATGGCCGTTGGGACAGAAAGGTTCTTGAGTGGCCACCGTGGACCGGAAGACGTAGGGTGCGGAAGGCCCCCAACAAGGTGGATCGACGATCTGGTTAGGTTCACGGGTAGAAATTGGATGAGGTCGGCGCAAAACCGATCGTTGTGGAGAATATTGGGAGAGGCCTTTGTCCAGCAGTGGACGCCTATCGGCTGATATGATGATGACGATGATGATATTGAAGAGATCTATGAAGAATCGTTGGAACTCCTCAATTATTGTAATCCTCAGCGGATTTAATTTAAGTACACTTATTGTTTATTGAACTCGTTGTAGACAAAGCAACATTGAAATTAAAAAGTTAATTTCCGTCTGTGTTGCAAATGCGCCTTCCCTCCCTTTGTTTCTTTTCTTTCGGGATCGGGAACTAATTTGTAGTGTTCTAATTAGGTGCAGTTTTGCTTTGGCTTTCTGAGCTTAACGCAATTCTGCAGCTTCCCTTACTTGCTTCATTGCAAATGTTTTCTTTCTACAATTTGACGACGCGGTTGGCGCAGTGGTTAAGCAACTGCCTACTGAGCCGACGGTCCCGGGTTCGAATCCCGGCAAGGGCAAATATTTGTGTGATGAACACAAATATTTGTGCCTGGGTCATGGATGTTCTATGTATTTGAGTATTTATTTATCTATATAAGTATGTATATCGTCGCCTAGTACCCATAACACAAGCCTTCTTGAGCTTAATTTGGGACTAGGTTGATTTGTGTGAGGTTGTCTGATATATTTTATATTTTTATTTATTTAAAAACGTAACCTAGATCGGATCTGTACTGTTAAAAACTATATTCTGTTACATAGAAAACTCCTGTGAGTCTCAGACATCTGTATTTTTCCCATTTCACGTGTATTTTGACTATATTATTCTTGTTTATATTGAAGTATGTTTAATATTGAAATGTTCTATTGTCACGATTCTTTTCATCGCACGTACACTTTGATGTCACAATTATGCGGTAATCCTCGTCGTAGCATCACACCACGTCATGTTAGTTAGTTAGCTGAGCTGGGCATTTTCCGCAACTCGAAATGCAACGTGCCTATTTTGCGCGTGCGCGTCATGATGAGTAACGTGAATTTGTGTTTGGCCCTAAGTTTCCTTTGGATATAAATTCGATATTTTCTAAAATTTACTGTAAAGTCAGGTGGGGTAAGGGAAACACATGGTACAAGTGGAACACTGAAATATTCTATACCATCACAGAATAAAGACACTAATACCATTTCTTATTTATAAGGAACTATAGCTAAGCCGCCCGGTGTTACCCGCTCATCCGTCGGGAACACTAAAATTTTCGGGATAAAACGTAGCCTATCTGTTAATCCCGGGAGTCAGCTACCTTCATACCAAAATTTATCAAAATTAGTCCAGCCGTTTGAGCGTCGAGAAGTAACAAACACACTCACAAACTTTCGCCTTTATAATATTAGTGTGGTAAACAATAGACATCTAAGTATATAGTTTTTACCCAAAATTGTTCACACCAAAAAAATAAGGATTCAATTTGAATGTTAACCCTTATCCCCATGTTTTCCCTTATCCCAACCCACCTGACGTTACTTACGTACGTAAGAGTTGACTGAAAACGTTACGTAACATAAAAACGTGACCCGTTACGCACATACATTTCATTTTACAGAAGCTACAATCAATATTGCCCGTCTCGTATACAGATACTTGTAGAAATGTGGACGCCAGATATCCGAGGTGAGAGCATTTGCATAAATCCCCGGTGCATCGGATATTCCGGTCCAGATCTCTACACGATCCTAATACCAAGACATCCTAAGAGTATGCGAGATCGGAGAACACATAAGACCTTTCTTGCTTAAGTGGCAATCTCCTAATACCAAGACACCGTAAGTATTATGAGATTCAAGAACACATAAGACCTTTCTTACTGAAGCGGCTATGCAAAATGCGGGTAAAGTAGAACGGAGATAAACAGAGTTAGCCTTAGCGTTATATGCGTCCACACTGACGTTGAAAAACGCTGGTAATTTTTCTGTTGGTACCTACCTTACAATGTGTCCCATTCGCCTTTCCAATCACCTATGATATAGTGAGTACGTGATTTTTAGCATCGACTCCGCTACCTAACGGTCTGGAAGAGATAGCTTCTTAGCGATAGCACCGCCTGTTGTCTACCGGTTTTTTTATTTGTTGTAAATAATGTAAGTATATTTTAGATACTATTAACTTGAAAAGCACACAATTTTTCAATTCTTCGCTTCCGTATAAGCATTTAGTTTTACGCTAGCAGACGTGACTGCTTTAACTGATGGCACAGTTATATTGGCAGATGCAGTTACGTCATACATAGTAATGTGATTCCGATATACTCGTTACATTTAATCTCGCACATGTATACCCGGCTTTACACTCCCCATACACCTGGTAATATTTCCCGCTATCGCTCATAACTGTCCATTCCAACTGTCGGGTTTATCGTTTCATTTCCCAACAACAGCGTATCTCGTTAAATAATGAAACCATTGTTCCACAAGGGACATATTAAATACAGTCGACAAAGGCAAAAATGACGACTGTCGAGATTATCTACACGCAAATATCAAAATGGTCGAGCTGTTATCTCTATCATAAACCCTTTGTCTTAACTGTTTCGTAAAGGACTAAAATGACTGAATTGTAGTACCAGCATCAAATAAAATAAATTCAAAAAAGAAAATACTACATAATGAACGGGGGCTGCTATTCCACTCTGTACTCATAAGATCATAATCAAGGCATTTTAGTATAATTTGTAGGGCGGCGATTCCACTCTGTACTTAAAAAAATCATGAAGGCATTTTAATATCATTTGTTAGTATCGGCATCGAGCGTGCCAAATATAACATTTGAATTGTATTATTCTCGCTAAATAATTATGAAGTCATTTGACGTTTCTCGCAAGTCGTATTCGAGTTATAACAATAATAATAATAAATAATAATAAAAGCCTTTATTCACTGACCAAATACAGTAAACACTTATAAATATGTATGTATATTCAGCAACCAGTTTATTGATCAGGTTGTCCTTGGACATAGGCCTCCCTAGTCTCTTCCACTCTTCCCTGTCACGAGCTGATCTTCTCCATCCTTTTGGTAAGTCATCTTCCCATCTCTTTATTTGCCTTCCTTTTCGTCTTTTTCCATTCCTAGGATACCATTCCATTACGTCCTTTGTCCATTTATCTCTATTTGTTCTCATAATGTGTCCGCTCCAACTCCATTTGAGACGTCTTATTTTTAATAGAACATCACTAACTTTTGTCCTTTTCCTTATTTTTGATGTCTTCCACCTATCACTTAGCCTTATACTTAGCATGCTCCGTTCCTTACTACGTTGGCAGGTTATCAGTTTATGGTTGTTTTTGCTTGTAGAAGGCCAAGTCTGACACCCATAAGTGAGACATGTAAGTATACACGAGTTATACAGTTTGCTTTTTATTTGCATAGGTATTGTCTCGTTTTTAAATATTTCTTTTAGTGACCAGTATCGTTTCCAAGTATTACTTATTCTTCTATCTATCTCTTTCGTGTATTGGTCGTTTATGGATATTAGTTGTCCCAGATATATGTATTCATTAACATATTCGATCGTCTCTTGTCCTATTTCTACCTTTTTCCTTATTGTATTTGTCAATATTTTTGTTTTAGTTGGATTCATGGTTAGTCCTGCTTTTCTGCTTTCACTGTCTAGTTGTTGCAACATTGTTTGTAGTATGTCTGGCCTTTCTGCAAATATTACAATGTCGTCAGCGAACCTCAAATGGTTTAGGTTTTTTCCATTTACATTGATTCCATAGTCTTCCCATTCTAAATTTTGAAAAATATTCTCTAAAACAGCTGTGAAAATTTTCGGCGAAAGTGGATCTCCCTGTCTAACGCCTCTTTGAATACTAAATTCCTCTCCTTGCCCAGTTCCATTCGAGTTGCCCAATATTAAATGTTTGACTTAAATTCAATGCAAGGCTTGGTACTATTTTTGGAAAACCGTTTGTCTGTTGGCCGACTACATTTTTTTACGACCCTTATATAGCAAGGACTATCGAGAAAAAATGTTTGGTAGTTTGTGTTGCAAGAATTTTGCCTAGCCTATTAGACGTTAACTATGGCGACACGGGTGCTTCGCTATGAGTGGTTACGAACAAAGTGTTTTCTGCGGTTTGATGAAATCTCCAATTTTCGTGTATTAATTCAACAGAAAACATTTCAAACGCCGATTAACTCAATATTAAATTAGAACCGACATTATCTGAGACAGATATTAAGCGGGATCCAATCAACCGCGGTTCAACGAACGGGAGGATTTAATGAAGATAGGTATCGCCTTCCTACCTGTACCCCGCTGTCGCAAACCAAAACCTAGTAAACGACTTTGTAGAAATAAGTTCTTTCTTTTGTAAGTTTTTCATTTTTACTTTAAGGTTTTATTTTAATGTCATATCTGTATAATTTTGCTAAATAAATTTAATAGTTCTTTTAGGCTTGATACGGTTATAAGGGCCAACTATAGAATGAAAAATTATATTTTAAATACAAACATAATATACCTACCTACTAATCCATAAGAAACTTATAACCTCATTAAAACCTAACTTTCGGCACCTAAACTATATGTAGATATATCCCCTAGATATTACCACCATCGGGTAGGGTGCTCGTAAGGCTGACCGCGTTACCACACTGGATGGCGATGCCAATGCGTTGGGCGAGGAACGAGCCAGCCGTACGATCACCGGAGGACCGAGGAGCTGAGTTTTACTTATTCTTTCCCATTTATTCCATTCCTTAGTAATTGACGGAGGTACCAACTTGATAATCATCATAATTATGAGTATGAGTTATTATCAGCAATTATATTGCCACGAAACCTACCTGAGTTATATTTCGAGTTTTCAGTTTGGCCGGTTACAAACCGACTAAGTTAGGATTTGAGACTTGCTCGGCTTGGTCAAAGTCAAAGGTGGTTTTAAAGATAACTTATATCCATAGAACTGACATAAGTTATTTTGTAATAACTAACAAAATGGATGTTTTTATCTGAATAAATAAAATTTTATTATTATTATTAATGCATAGATTTTAATAGTCTGTACCCATGACATAGTAAGAAGTAAGTATAAAACGTGATTATTAAAGTACAGACTCGAAAGAGTGTTTGAGACTGACACACTTTATGTATTTTCGTATTTTCTGAATAATATTGTCTGAAGCACATAATACTAGGTTTTGACGTAGAGCAGCCGTACTTTACTCTGTTCGCACAATGTTCACATTTCAGTAAGGATTGAAATGAAGATATGTGGGTAAGTGCGGTCAGGTCGATCCGGTCTGATTATCCATTGTTGTAAACATCCATAGGGGAAGCTGAGTCGGAGTCTGCTTAGGTTTGATAATTTGTTACAAATGTATAAGATTGTTAGAGCTTTGCTTTGATTTGGAGTAGACAGAATAAATCCCTATGCTTTGTTGGCAGTATTAATACGTAGAAGCGAAAATATTTCCGGATTTCTGTGGTGCTAAAATGGTCGAGTTTTGGGTCATTGGGTTTTTGGGCGAGACATGAGTAGGTACACTTGTAGCCAAAAAATCTGAAGGTCTTAACTTTCCCACATTTTGTGAGCAAAGCTGCTGTATTCTGTTCGCACGAAGTGCACATTGCAGTAAGGGGTTAAATGGAAATATGTGGGGATGGTGAAGTGCGATCAGGTCGATCCAGTCTGAGTAGCCATCGTTGTAAACATCAATAGGGCAAGCTGATTTGGAATCGTCTCAGGTTTGATCATTTGTTACTGTTTGAAATTTATACAATTGTTCGTGAATTTATTTTAATTTAGAGTAGTCAGAGACTGAAATCCATCACCAACTTTGCAGACACGTTAAGTTTCTTACCGTATGTCGTAAGGATATTGTCCCATTAGGCTGCGCTTCAATGGACACTCACTGGAGCGGAGAGCATCTGTCTAAAATAGACCAATCATATTCCTCAGATTTATATACACTTTATTTTGAGCTACACAAAGACGCAGCCTGATTGGCTCATTTTCTCAGCTCCTCTTCAGTGAACAGGCAGCCTTACTATTTCCTTTACTGTGACAAAGCAGGTGGTTGAATGATCTTATTGCCATTCACTGCATATTGACGTTAATACACGTCATTTCAGAACCTCCACTTTTTAAGTTCGATGAACACAGTGTGTGTCATATTATGAATGTGGGTAGATTGGTTTATGATCACTCTCGATCGTGATATCTGACCTGCCATATATGTATGGATAAAAGCGTTCACAGGCATAAACACAGGCGTACAGCTCTTTTTCTATTTGAGCATATCTCTGTTCCGCTTTACTTAAAGATTTCGACGCGTAGCATACATGTAAATTATTTTGCATCAAGCAACAACCGAGTCCGCTCTTACTAGCATCAACTGAAATAGTTATTGGCTTATTCATGCTGTAATATTGAAGAACTGGACGCTTTATTAGACATTCTTTTAACTCATTAAAACATTTACTATGACTTTGATCCCAATGCCACTCTGTTTCTTTTTTTAACAACTGACGTAATGGTTGCGTTTTATCCGATAAATTTGGTATAAATGTACTAATATAAGTAATACGCCCTAAAAATCTTTCCACATCCTTCCTATTCACGGGGGTTGGCATATTTTTTATAGCAGTAATATGTGAGTCATCGGGACTAAGTCCATCTTTACTTATCCGGTGTCCTAAATATTTAATTTCCTCCAATCCGAAGCGACACTTGTTTTTATTTAATTTTAAATTAACCTTCTGACATCCCTCCAACACTCTTTTTAACCTTTCGTCATGTTCTTCCTTACTCCGCCCATATACTATCCTACCGGCTGCGCCATGTGAGGGCGAGAGGAACACTTCAAGTAAACACAAAGATCGAGCAATGACTGACTTTTATTCAACTTCCAAAAGGCGGGTGCCGCATAAACCAATCTACCCACATTCATAATATGACAGTGTGCACTTCATACAACTGGCCCTAAAATAACCCTCAAATCGCTCACGATACCGCAATCGAGTGCTCTGGATAAATCAATTGCGCGCCAATCAGCGGACGCCGGCAAATGGCTGCCGCGCGGCGGGTGGGTTAAATCGGCCGTCGGACGTTTAGGGACCTATTTTGGCTATAAAATGTGGTTGGAATTTTGAATTTAGAGTGAAGTGGAGGATTATAAGTCATCAAGTCATCATCAATAAGCTTTTTGACTTTTCATCATCATCGTCATATCAGCTGATATATTTACGTCCACTGATGGACAAAGGCGTCCCCCAAAGTTCTCCACAGCGATAGTCTTGCGCCACCCTCATCCAATTTCTACCCGCGATCCTAAAAAGGTCGGCGGTCCACCTTGTTGAGGGCCTTCCACGCTACATCTTCCAGTTCACAGTCGCCACTCAAGAGTTAAGAACCTTTCTGCCCCAACAGCCATCGTTCTACGAGCAATGTGCCCCGGCCACCGCGACTTAAGTTTGGCGACTGTCTGATGAGCTATATACCTACATACAACCTTCGGATTCGATCCCGCAAGGAAACTCCGAGCATAGCTCTCTTCACTGCCCTTTGAGGCAATTGAGCTTACAGCCCTCTTATGAGGCCCACTGTGAGCGACCACGTTTCAGTGCCGTATGTCATCACTGGCAACACACATTGGTTAAAAACCTTCATCTTAAGACACTGCGGTATTTGGGACGAGAAAATATTACGCAGCTTCCCGAGCGCTTCCCATCCGAGTTGGATTCGGCGAGTGACCCCTTTTTGAAATTCTACCTACCCAACTGGATTGTTTGTCCCAGGTAGATATAGTCGTCTACAGTTCCGAGCATAGACTTTCCAACTTTACGTTTAGCGGTTGGTTGACGTTGCATAAGTGGCGTCATAAACATACACTAGGGTAGAATAACTAAGCTTATTTTACTATATAAATCATTTAAAAACTCAAATCTCTGTAGCAGCGTTACCACGTTTGGCAATGCTGATCTTTTGTGCCAGATATATTTGGCATATATTCATAATATATACATGATTCAGCCCTGTGGATACGCGTCAGTTGTATATTTTTCTATATATCACCAACAAAAATATTAACCTAATGTTCCTTAACCTTCGGTCCTGAATGTACCAGACCTAATAACCCACAGCCTTGTAAACATCTATTCGTGAACCTAAAGTCCAGTGAACACAGTTCAAAATTGAGCAATAAATGAATCCTTAGCTCAATCAGCCATTGAGCCCTTAATCATATTAGTTGCTCAATTTACTAAATGAAAATTCCACGTACTTTCGCCGCCACTTTGCTCTGGGTTAATTAAATTGCTTATGTACGTATTTGTAGTGGGAGTGTGTGCTGTTTTTTTTAATGGAACAGTCTGTTCCATTCGAGATAGGTAGATGTTGCAGTGTAAATAATACTATATAGGTTGAGCTGGACTTTTAATTAAGAGTCGATTAATAAACGACTTAGGAAGTCGAAATTGTTATTTAATTCTGTACAATCAAAAAAAGGGGGACACAAATGTATTTTGTTTTTCGAAAAACATCATGAGTCATGACCACCTTGTAGTCTTATCAAGATGGCAGGATTTGTACCTACTCTATATGCCTAGAAATTTCATGAACTGGTGAATTATACAATCGAGCGACAACATATACTTACGCTACATTACCAAATCGTCCAAACATATACGCTATATACCGAAATCGACTGCCAATATTTGCTAATCAAGCTTGATTATACAAATGGATTCCGAATCACAACTAATTAATTGCATTAATGGCATTTCACTTGATCAATGATTACTTAGCTCAACCAGTGCGGCTGTATCACAAAATAGTTATTTTCTCTGCGACTTGTCAAGGTTGTATAAGGAGTCCTTTACTACCAAGTAGGTATAGTATCGTTTATTCTTGATATTCGGTGGTGTATCCAAAGAGACCAGAAACAAGTCCATAGTTGTTAGTAAATTTACCAAAAACAAAAAGATACTTAAAAATAGTGTTAGCAACATTTTATCACACAGAGAGAAGTTCGTCATACCCGTACTTCGTTAGAGAGCGTTCAGGGCAAGGCTCTGCTGCCTGTTAGTCTGCAACAGGACTAATTTTTGAACCAGACAGATCAGAATTAATAATTTTGAACCAGAATTGGTAGTTTATTATCATCATCATTGGCCGGCAACGCAAAATAATAAAGTGCGGCACTCGCAAAGACTTAGTTAATTAATGCTGTAGTGCTGTGTAAATTATGTAAATGATAAATAAATAATTATTGTTATAGAAATTTCCACAGAATATTGATTCGTGTCACCGTCTTAACAGCTATATGTATAAGTATGTATAGGTATTGTCATCACCATTCATCATCATTCTCTTGTCATTATCTCATTAAATTAGGGTCGGCGCTGCAAGAAAAAAATACCGACTGTCGAGTTTCTTTGAGCATTTCTTCTCAACAAAGGTCTCCTCTTGTGAAATTTCGGTACTCATTATTTCATACTTTCATTATTTCATTATATAAAAGTATTCTCGTCTCTCATCACCTCGTCATCGAATTCCATGTTCAAATCATCTCTCACACAATCGTTCCATCTTTTTTTGGTCTTTCTCTTCTTCTATTTCCCACCACATTCACTTCAACGTTTTTTTGTCACGTGGCTATTATCTCTACGCATGTGTCTATATCGCCCTAGGTGAAGCGTATTTGTGATTGGCGCTAACTTTCAGACATCCTCTTACATACTCATTCTTTATTCTGTACATTCTCGTCACCCCACACATGTTAACATTATGTATAGGTATTGTCGTGATTTCCATACCAAAATAGTCCTTGTTAATTGGAGTAACGTTTAAATTAATTACATGAATGTCACCCCGCGTGTTAATTTGACGAAATATAATCGAAGCCGGCAAACTCGAATCTAACTCATTAGGGTCCCCTCTCTCGGCTTAATGACTTCCCCTTCTTCCGCCTTTTTAGGGTTCCATTAATGAAAAGAAAAACAGAATTAAAACATGAGATAAAATCTGTGATACTCATTTTGTTTCTTTTTTTATAAAGAAACATGTCTTCAGTAATTCAATTGATATCATCAAAGAGCTTGATTAGCACGTTTTAGCGAGAATTTATCTTATAACATTTTTTAGAATATCGTTGACACAATTATAAGTTTTGACGACGCGGCTGGCGCAGTGGTTAAGCAACTGCCTACTGAGCCGGTGGTCCTGGGTTCGAATCCCGGCAAGGGCAAATATTTGTGTGATGAGCTGATGAGCTTGAATATTTGTGCCTGGGTCATGGATGTTATTTGTATTTAAGTATGTATTTATCTATATAAGTATGTTTATCGTCGTCTAGTGTCCATAACACAAGCCTACTACTAGAGCTCACTGTGGGACTAGATTGATTTGTGTGAGGTTGTCCCATATTTATTTATTTATTTATATGTATATCCAACGAAAGTCAAACGCGCGTCCCTAAGGCCTTTACACGCCAACGAGCATGTATTGAATGCGAGCTATAAATTGCAGAAATTAAATTTCAACCACAACTAGAATGTAAAGAATTGTGTATAGCTGTGTTTTATATATAACGTTAATAAAATAAAGGAAATCTTATAAGAAACTCTTTTTATATTATTAATCAATAGCAGTCCCTATAACACCAAACAATCAAAATAAAATAAAGTATAAATGAAAGGGTATGGGGATCATAAAATAAACGTGGTTTTCACTGCATTTTATTGTGAACTAAACCAAACAGAACGGACCCCTTTTAAGCATGTCTGTCTCAAACTTTTCAGATTTGTATAAGTTTTTAATGAGTTATCATTATCAAGCCCTTCCACGCGCAAGTTGACGCATATTGATAACATTTTAATTAAAAATGGTTTTCACAGACAGACCAACTTCTTAATATTTACTAAGAAGCTATTAAAAGTTGAGCTGGTATGCTTATGTAAAGTTTGCTGCATAAAAAAAAACAGCAGAACAAAGTGTCCGGAAATTAGAACAGGTTGTTCAACAAACTCTAACCAAATCTTTTTCTTAGTTATATCTTTCTGACAGATACGTTGTTCATAAGAAAATTAATAGAAAACAATAGGACATTACTGCAGACGCCAGGAAAGAAGAGCAGGGTGAGTAGGTATAGACGGCCGACGGAAGGGAAATCATGAAATTTTGTACGTCACTAAGGTAAAGGTCGTATACCGCATATCGCTAAAGGATGAATATAGCGGAGATATGTCGTATAGATGTCAAATCGAAGGCCTGATTTGAGAAACTCAATCATTTCCGAACGATTGAAGGGTGAATTTCATTTATAACGTTTGTAAATGTCCTCCCGGTTTCATTATTATGGAATGGCTCGAATAAAGCCATTACACCGCAATATATCAAGCAACCCCCGCGTGAGGCTAAATTACCTACCCTGGGAAGTTGGGAATCAATTTATTCGTTTCATTGACTAGTGCCTCAACTCGACACGCACTAGATGCTTACGACTAACTTATTGAGGAAATACCACTACTCATATTTTCACCTTTACGAAATTTTAGGAAAAATTCAAAACGGTTGGACAGAGACTTCCTTTACATTCAGTTCCTGAAATTTCGTAAAGATTCGCTACGTTTTGGAGGTGAAATTTATATAACCCGATAACGTTAAGTTTGGATCTCATTTGTATGCGACGCCATAGTTACTAGTGCAAACTGATTGTATGGGAAATTGTGCAGTGATTTGCCCCCTTAACCTGACCTAAGAAGACATTTTCATACTTGTAGATGAAAACATACGTATGTTCCTTTTTGTACAGTAGATGGACTTAGCATACATTATTGCGATTTAGGTATTTTAATGCGGTTGCGCTACACATGAAAAAACACAGAATAAATTACTGATTATTGAGTTTCTTTCGGCGTTTCGTCTTAACAGTGGTCTCCTCTTGTGAAATACCGGTAGACTCAGACATGTAAAAGTGCCCCTGTGGCCTACTTCCAGAATAAAGTTCATTATTTCATTATCATTCGTGTTTTTCGCCTTGCGTAGGTGAATATATATATTTCTCAAAGCATTGTTGGGCTAAGCGCAGTATATTTCCAATAATTTACTGCCGAATCGGCTGGTTACTCGTATGTCTCCACAGCTGCTTTGCATTTTTTTATTCATTTCCCCAACCAACTTCTGAAATAATAAACTTTTCAGAAATCTAAAATAGGTCTGACGCACTTAGTCTACACAATGATCAAAAAATATATGAAGAAAAAAAAATATTTGGGAAATGAGATGAGTTGAAAAAAAACAGCTTAAGAAAAAATATTACACGTAAAATGCACGTAAAGAAAATACTTACAACATGTCCAAGGTTTAAATGCTCTTGGAAATATTATGGTATACATCCACATTTTTATCAAAGCCTCCATAAGAGATCATCTAAAGTAATACGTATATTTAACATACTTTTAGATACGCGAAGTATATTAACACGTTCGTTTCTGCTACGAATTCCTTTCCCAAAGGGTCTATTACCCCACAAATCCATCGTGAGTTACGATCTTCTTACAGTATAGACCAGATTATTCCATAAATATTTTCCTGCGAGGGTAGCCAGTAGCTCGGTGAAGCATGGCCTTTCGGTCGGATTTATGAGGTTTTTTGCCACACCCCGTCCGGTCTTCTCGGCACGTGATATACTGCTCGTATTTTAATTACTGTTGCACGACTTTCTTGTGTAAAATGAGGTCAGAGCCAAGCTGGAGACGTCCGTGTTCATATTAAATTATTTTTATAACTGGAAGGTGCCTCTTCAAGAAGGTGAAGGTGGATCTTCAAGACGGGAGTAAATAGGTTCTTAAAGGGTCGGCAAGGCGCGTGTGATGCTCCTGGCATCATGCCACATGCTTATTTGCCACCGTCGTAGTATAAAAAAAGTGCCTTCATTCGTCCATGTAAAACATTTTTACCATAGTCGGATAAAAAGTATTTTTTAACCATTTTAGAATACCCAGCTATTCCTGTACCTAAATTGGTTAAAATCCGTCCAGCCGTTTCGGCGTCATGAGCGGACAAAAGATGTTTACCGCCAGATGGCGCCGCGCACCCAAACAAACGCTCGCTCAGCCTATTAAGGTTTCTCCTGAAATAATGACACCTGTCCATAGACAACTGTTTTTTTTTTGTGATTTAACGGTAGGTGTGAATTAATTTATATTGCTTTCATTAAACTATAATAAATAATAATTAACACAAATACTGGCACGCTCTGCCGAAACTTACACCATAACTATAAAATAACGCACATAACTTTGCACTTAAACAACAAACTTTAATCCGAACCCTGGAACTAAACTTAAATGAATCCCGACTCGCCGCCATTCATCCCGTCCACGCCAAGTTCCACACCACACATGTCCCCGTAATCCTACATGTCTATTCAAAGGTCGTAACTACATGAATATTATACATCGTCCATATACTCTCAACTATGGCTTCAATCCTGGGATATTTAGAATGAATATTTGACAACATTTCATATTTCTAACAGGTGGAAATTAATATAGAGATTGAGAAAGCTTTGCGTCGTTTAGAACCTAAAAAATATTACAATTTATTTTTCTTTATGTAAAGAAATATAAGGAAATACATATCATAACTGAAATCTACGACAACTATGCCCTGCCATAGAGTTATTATAGCCTTCTCCTTATCCGCGAAAAAAATAAGCTGTCAATAATATTGAAAAAAAAATGGTGTCAAAAATGTAAAAACAGAGATTACGTCCTCTTTCTAAGCGGAGGGAAAAGTAATATTTTAGTCTTAAAAATATGAAATCTTGTCAATTACGGGATCTCGGGATTCCCCATAAAGCCCGGGATTGTAAGCCTAACTTTCAACCTCGTTTTGGTCGAATAGTTTGATAGGAATGTAAGTATTTATACCTACTTACTTCTTGGAATATGAGCGCTTTTCTTAAATAACCACTCAATTGCTTTTGGTAACTACGGCTACCTGTCATCGCTCTTATTTTATTATGTATTAAATAGGGTTCAACTCAAAATTCGAAGCAATTGAGTGGATGGATTACGATGTTGAGAAAGTAAAGGTGATATTCCATATCTTTTTTGACTGAGTCATCAGTTTCTTTTACATATTGTGTGGTAAACAAAAGCGTAGAATTTCCTAGTTAGGTTGTTCCGTTTTAAGCATGATTAAGGCCGGCTACAGACAGTTTTGCAGCGATCTTATAGCGATCGTTTGTATCAATACTATGCATAGCATTTGCATTATAGGTCAGACGCTAATTCGACAGAGCATCGCGATATCTTCAATTCAGCGTGGTATTGTATTGGAAATATTAGAGCTGCTCTTTCGGGCGTATGGAATTAGGGCCCAAGTCTCTGACTTGCGGTCCACAGGTTTTAATTACAGTAATGGTCCAATAGCGCAAAGTTGGAAATATAGTGAAGAGAGAGTATCAAACTAAGAAATGCAAGCCGTAATTTTAACGCATTTGACGTATTACTTAAGGCTACAATGGTTTTGAAAGGCTTTGCTATAGATATATTGGACAAAAGCCTTCGTCGGGATGACACAAGTTTCCGGCTCCTCTAATAGCGGAGTTCGGTGTTTCTTTAATGAAATTCGCCAGGCGATGGTAATTTAATTGGTTTGGGAAAGTTTGAAAAGCATTTCCTTGGAATTAAAATATTGTCCGTAACATCGCTCGGTTGATTTTGTCAATATTCATACAGTTTTGTTAACAAAATCTTGCGTAACTGAAAATTTATAATTGGATGCCGATTACAGTACTTGTACCTACACCCTTAACAGAACTTCTATTAATTATATCTGTATATTTGGTGCCTGTTTATGTTTATAATCAATAATTATGTTTTCTGAGGCATTCTCCACCAGTCAACCATAAGGTGAAACAAAATATTAGTTACTTATTCTTTATATTCTATGGTCTTAACTACCTTTATCAAATTTTGTCTAAAACTACGTAAACGTATTGGAAATACGTTAGAATGTATTACTTTTACGATTTTGCGTACGTTGGAAATTGCCTATTATTTTATCATAATGTAATATGATGAACAAAATATATAATTAAGTATAGGTGAGTGAAGTTGTCTTATAAATTACTTCTTTATTCTTAGTTTACCAATAATACTTGACTCGACTATTACTTATGAACTACCTAATACTTTAGTGAAGAGCTTTTTAGGGTTCCGTACCCAAAGGGTAAAAACGGGATCCTATTACTGAGACTTCGCTGTCCGTCCGTCCGTCCGTCTGTCACCAGGCTGTATTTCCAGAACGTTGATAGCTAGACAGTTGAAATTTTCACAGATGATGTGAAATACATATTGCCGCTATAACAACAAATACTAAAAATAAAATAAAATAAATATTTAAGGGGGGCTCCCATACAACAAACGGGATTGATTGCGTTAACTTTGCACCTCATTTGTATGGAGCGCTATACATACCAGGTGCAAACTTAACTTAACCACTTAAGGATGGAAAGTGTTTGAACGGAACCCTCAGTGCGCGAGTCCGACTCGCACTTGACCGGTTTTTTTCTACCGTTTTAGCAAGGAGCACAAACGAAGAGCAACTTTTCGAGAGCTGATTTTTGTGACAACGGTACCCCGAAAGTAAAACTTGCTTATGAAATGTTAAGGTTTATTTTGAAAGAAGAAAGCAGGGATAATAAACTCACTTCTTAAGAAGACTCTCAAGTGTGCATCCAAGTAGTAATGAAGTTGTGCAGTTTACGCGCGGGCGACGGTTTTTGTAATTCAATTTGTGTCGTGTCACCCTTGTTTTTGTTTGAAGTAATTCTGCCGTGCTAAGCTAAAAGGCGACTTTTTTGTATGGAGTTCCATACAAAGGAACGCATTTTAGATTGGCACACGGCAGAATTTCATCCCGACAGGTTAATGTATTAGTTAATGTTGTATGCGTTAATAGGATGTTATTATTATTAAGCCGAGAATGGCATAATAGGATGTTACACAGTAGAAAAAAAAACAATGAGTCATGGGGATGTGGGGATCCCTGTGATGGAAAAGTCTACGGCAACAGGAGTGACATCTACCAAACATCTCAAAACTTCATGCAATCTCACACAAACCCGATATCTATGAACAGAGAGAAACCAGAATTGGAAAGAGAGGTCAAAATATGCCGAATATACTTACGTTTATAATTTAAATGCGATGGCATGGATCGCTGATTTGTAATGAAATTTATTTATTTTTGTAGAGTTAAAAAAGGTGGTAACAGCATGTATAAAAAGATTTAAACCTCTTTCGTTGGAATTCTATATTCTGAATTAAATACTGGCCACAACAAAGTAGCAAACGAAACAAAACGACAAAAAAATGAACGTCATTCGCTCGTGCAAAAGAAAAAGTGTGATAGTGAGTAGTCTTGTGTTTTTTTTTTTAATTATGTCTCCTACATGCCTATAAAGTACTATGTACATTTTCACGTCGTACATATCTCTACCACTACTGCACAAACATAGGTAATAACCTAAATAAAACATTTAAAACATCCCCGACTAAGTAGCTGGTCATCATGAGACCCTCATTCAATGAGTGATATAGAAAATGCCGCTAAACTAAATTTGGAATTCTTAGCTTCAATATTAGCTCAGATCTTGTCAATTATTCCAATAAAAGCTGAATGTCTTGCAAACTAGGTCCGATTTCCACCAAACATGAACTATCTCGACGGACGAGTCTTTCGATTAAAAAACGCACTCAAATTGGTCCATCCGTTTGGGAGTTACGATGCCACAGACAGACACACAGATACACAAGTAAAACTTAAAACACCCCTCTTTTCCCTTTGGGGGTTAAAAACAAAGTACTTCACAAACTTACCACCCTGGGTAGTTTCATGACCATCGCCTATAACTTACTGATATTAGATTAAATTAGGTTAATGTAGGCAAATAGTTATGGTCGAGCCAATGTTGACGGAAGTAATCACTAATAATGCCTTACAAGGGCTATCGACCTTTTCCTAAGAAACGAGTCCACATACGTACGCCATTAAGATATTAGTATTTTTTCTTAAATAGAAAAGGTCCCGGCTTTTTAATAATATCAAAAAGTTTACAAAATTACTTCTTGCCTAATATGCATGTCGACTGGAGAACATAATTTATGTCTATGACTTGTCTACTAGTGAATTATAAAATTGTAAAAAAAATCTGTATATTGAAGATATTTTCCAAAAAATAAGTAGGCTATAATTAGTAATAGCTATTTGGACAACTCTAAATCGATCAATGTGTCGTTGTCCTTAAATGGGCATGCATCAAATTAACATAAGATACTTATTACGCCGACTACAGAGAAACAAAAAAGGAGGGTTATGACTTTTTCTTCCCTGCGGACGAAGTTAGCGGGCACCTTTTAGTTCTTTTTTAAAGTTGTCTGAAAGATAGGTAAAGTAAGATGGGGTAAGTATCACAAGGAAAGACTACCACAGTCCAGTATGCATAACTTTTCTCACTTGTTTGCTATGTCGGTAATGTCGGTAAAGTAGCACACACGCCAAATCACATTAAATATAGCTTTTCTGTCAGAACTTAAGAATATACGTTTGCGATAGTATATTGCATACCTATAGGCTGGTGAATTCGTGAATGTCCCAGATTGCAGGTTTTGTAGCCCGAACTGAAGGTGAGGGCTATAAATATGCGAGGGGCATTACAAATTACCGCCCGTGATTTGTTTAAAATTTAACGTTTTGCCTTGGCTAGCAAGTAAGATTTTCTCACAGGGCAAAAAATCCCACTTACGGCTTAGGGTGACGTAATAGTACATTATGTAACAAGGGTGGTAAACTAGGAATTACAAACGAGTGTCTATTAGAAGCCCGAAACCGAAGGCGAGGGATTTAATGACACGAGTTTGGAATTCCTTTACCACCAGAGTCACGTACCTACGACGTTTTTCATCACACTTTGGAGGAAATAAAACTAGGTCGATGCAGAGTCAGCCACCGGCTAAGCTTGCACCATAGATAGGAGCGGAGTTTTTTTTTTTTTTTTCGAAATTTTCTCTTCGTCACGACCTAGCGAAATTTAATTTTTGCATTTTAAAACAAAAATTTCTAACATCGGTTGAGAACTCGCTGAGATCTGCGCATTGTCACAAAGTCCATTCGAGTCGATCCATGGGAGCTTCGCTCGCTTCGCTCGCTCCGCTGCAACAAAAGTAGTAGTAGTAGTCAATACCAAAATTACTTACCGCCCTAGGGCGTAATATATGACTTACCGCCCTAGGGCGTAATATACGATTTACCGCCCAGTTTTCTAGCGTGTAAACCCTTGTTTACGACCAAGTGTGATGAAAAGATAATAAACTATGTTAGTCTTACCCGTTTACCTGAGTACAGTCGGTAGTGACCCGACTAATGGGGTGTTCGCACTGAGCCCTTTGCGTACGTGGAATGTAAACATTTATGTACTAATATTAGCACGTGATCGCATTCCATATGTGACCTAGGGCTAGAGTTCAGGTTTTAGTGTTTACGGGGTAATGTTTCCACTTAGCGTGTATTGAACTTTACTTTAAATATGTATGCAGCGTGCAATGGCTATAATATGCTCGGAATTTCAAAACGAGGATATTCTCAAAAGAACCAGAGTAACCGACATAGCTCACAGGATTGTACGGTGGAAATGGGGTGGCCATGTGGCCCGAGAAACGGATGGTCGTTGAGGCAGTAAAGTCCTGGAATGTGGACCACGTGTAAGAAAACGCAGCATAGGACAGACCTGATTGGGCGGACGGATAAACTCGTAGGGGCGGAGGGAGTCGATGGATGCGGTCTACACGGGATCGGACCTTGTGGCGAGCTATGGGGGAGGCCTATTTTTAACCGACTTCAAAAAGGAGGAGGTTCTCAATTCGAACTATTTTTTTTATTTTTTTTGTATGTATGTTACTCGATATCTCCGAGAACCGTGAACCGATTTTCAATTTTTTTTTTTTATCGAAAGGGTATAACTCCGAGTTGGTCCCGTTGGCACTAAGTCGGGATCTGATGATAGAATCTTGGAGGAATCGAGGGAACTCTTCAAATGTTATAGGGGCATGTACGGCGCTTTCGGTAATTTATTGATAAAGTCATGAATTTACATTCAGTAAATAGGATTTGGTGTAAGGAAACTGATGATGAACACCACAGATGGCCACTAGAACTTTTATATGAATCACTAAAAAGCAAAAAAAAAAGATTTTTAACAAAAAAAAGAACCGACTTCAGTAAAACTAAAAAGCCAAAAATAACCCGTTCAAGTACAGATTACATTTGACTCACCCTTCGAAGTCGGTGCCAAACCTCGCGTTAACTATAATATATAAATATAAGAACTGAGTGGTTTGGGATCGACTTCAAAGGGTGAGTCAAATGTAATCTGTACTTGAACGGGTAATTTTTGGCTTTTTAGTTTTACTGAAATCGGTTCTTTTCTTTTTGTTAAAAATCTTTTTCAGCAGTAGACGTCTGTAACTGATAAATAGATGTATGTAATATTTATCTTTAGTCAGCCCGCTCACCTCTATCGAGCGTCACCGCTTACAACATTTTCATACTAATTCATTAAGTGCTAAAAGCTATTCTATTCAATTTGCTTGTGTGATCTTACTCTAACCAAAATGACAAACTCAAAACTAACACAGTCAATGAAGATGCCTCGCCAAAAGGACGCTTGTTTGGTGCGAATTTTTAAATTTGGGTCCTATAAACCACTTTTCTACATAAACGTATAGCCTATTTGCCTACGCTCATCCAGGACGGTAAAGTAATTACCGTATAATTCGATTCCGCTCACCTCATTATCGAGCGTTACCGCCCGCGGCGTTTTCATACTAATTAATTAAGTAGTAAGAGCGACGCTATTCAATTTGCTCGCATGGTTACAGGTTACTGTAACCGAAATAACAAACTCAGAACGTTCTTTGAAATTATTATTTTAAGCGAAAATACTCTTACATAGAACTCTGTAGTTGGGTAAAAAGTATGCTATACTAAATATAAACCATCCGTATCTATCAAATTTACTGTAGGACAAATATGGTTGAAACACAGTTGAAATCAACCCAACTGTTAAGTAAGGGTTGATGGGGCCGCAATGATTCCTACCCGTAGTGATGTGCTAGTAACCTATTCATCTTGTTCAATAACTTTTAGGTTTAGTTGTAAGTTCTAATATTTTAGTGAAAATTACATTAGAATTCCAAGATAGCGAGAGCCTTTAGATACATCAGTTCACACTCTAGTGTGTCACTCGAGTACTGTTTATTTTTAGATTTAGGACTTTAACATTATTAGTTTCTTCATAATTCCCAGTATTAGATTCTGTTGCAGATAATATTATCAATAGGACAACTTTTTTGTTTTTGGTAACGTTGCTAATCTACAATTTAAGTGATAGGTACTTATTCCTGCGCGAATTTAAACTTCAACTTAGCGACGTTAAATTTTTAATACGCTTTTACACGTTGAATTCAGTTTTCAGCCACAGAAGCTCCTAATTGAATTTAATTTGTTATTTTTTTGCGTCTGGCTCTGAAGTTGTGTACTCGTACAGTGTACTCACGCATCCAATCTCACATTGTACTTACATCTTGATTGTTGTTTTTTTGAAGCAGATTTTGATTGTCATTATTTATATACTAGCTTTTGCCCGCGGCTTCGCTCGCGTTAAGAAGTATTATTATTAATTATGTATAGTTTTTGCGGCTTTACTTTTGTTTAGCGTGTGTAAAAAAATAGGGCCTACAAAACTTCTTTGTACACAATATTCTTGACTAATCTGTCATTAGGCGCTAAAACTATCAAGCTACTGGGTGAACTTACTCGAGAGCAAGCAACATAAAACTGCCCATGAGAGAAGCAATGTTCTCTCAAGTCAATACCCGCAAATTTGAGAGTTTGCCCCTGAGACTTGTTTATTGTCATGGCAAAGCAGACTTTTAGGGGAAACTGTAATCGTTTAAATTCGAACGGGATATCATTCGGTATTAATGGGATTCGTGGTATAAATACAGTTTCTCCTTTCGCACACCCAGTTAATATAGTGGCTTCCACTATATTGCGATGTAACGCTTTCACTTGCAGTCTCGTACCGTTACAAAGTTTTGGTGGTTTTAAATTTCTCAACAACATAATTGGAGTGCCCACACGCAGAATAAGCTTATGATAAGGCAAACCTGGCGGTTTCAATGAATTTAAAAATTCTACAGGATAATTAGTAGCGTCATCTGTATCCACAGTATCAATCGAAGTATAGACCTTTTCTTCGCCCTCAAACGACATGAGCAGGATATCGCTGATAGCTGCTGCTTGATCGTTCTTTGGAGTAAGAATGGCACGCTCACATAACCATTCAATAGGCTTATCATGTATATGAATAATGTCTGGATAAACTTTAGACAGTAATTCTTGAACCGTAGTAACAACTGTGCACAATTCTTCCGGGATGGTTATCATTCCATCAAACGATGGAAAATCACCATTACCGATGTTAAGAAGGAGATCTGAAAATCTACCAGCAGACTCATCCCCGCCCAAATGTGCTCTCATATTTTTAGAGAGCTTAAGAATATTAACCTGGGGCCACAAATTAGATTTCTTAATGCACGACTTTACTTCGTCAGCTCTGGTTCCTTTTGGCACCACTGGTAGAGTCTGTCGAAAGTCTCCGGCCAGCAAAACTGTTACGCCACCCATTAATTTTGTATTACCCCTTATATCTCTTAGTGATCTGTTTAAGGCTTCAATACCACCTTTATGAGCCATCGTTATTTCGTCCCACACGATTATTTTTGTACTCTTTAAAACTTCAGCAAAATTACTTTGTTTGGAGATGTTGCAAATGGGAGTCTCGGCAGTGATTAAATTGAGTGGTAACTTAAAAGTAGCATGAGCAGTTCGACCACCTTCGAGTAATGTAGCAGCTATGCCGGACGACGCCACAGCCAGAGCAATGCCGTGAGTACTTCTTACTTTCGCCAAAAGTAAATTAATAAGGAATGTTTTACCAGTTCCACCTGGTGCGTCTAAGAAGAATATTCGACCGTCATTTGCATCTACACTTGTGATAATTTTATTGTAAACTTCCTGTTCCTCGTCATTCAAGGATGCTTCATTTTTTCTTACTGCGTCTTCTAAGGCCACTGTATCGTAACTGGTCTCCTTCACGTACTCTCTATTTCCAAATTGTATTGATGAAATTGGCTGAGGTAATCCATACTCTTTAAGAGGACGGCCGCCTAATGATAATACGGCATCCTCTAATACCGACAGGCATTTGTTAAATATCAGGTCCGATGAGTGCTCTACATCCACGTCACCTTGCCTTTCCAGTTGTTTTTTAAAGTCCTCAGAAAGGTATTCTTTGTATTTTTCCCAAAGACATAAGGGGTCGGAAACCTGGCAGAACAATAAAATTATAGCAAAAAGCTCTCGAATCATATGCGGTGTTTGACAAAGTGCTGCCTCTTCAAGAGCTGAATCCAAATGCCGATCATCTTCGAGTAGACCTAGAGCCTTGCACGCGGATTGGAAAGTGGGATGTAAGTGACCATCTACAGTTTTCAACGCTGCAAATGAAATTGGGCCTCTGATCTTATGTAGAAGCATTCGAAGGTGGTAGCATTCTGTATTGTTTGGATGAACAGTATAAACCCTACCTAGAACGTGTTCTTTTTTGACCCCTGACCATCCTTCAACATTCACTCCTCTCTTCCTTCTCTGAAACGATCGCTTGTTCCAAACGTAATACGCAGGGACTTCCGAGTATAGCAATGTTTTTGCTAAGTCATCCACGTTACACAGATCGAAAAAGGAGATGAGTGTAGTTGTAGGAGGACTACTCAATTTGTCGCACAAGTTCTGCTCATTAAAATAAATTCTCTGTCCATTTTCTAAATGGACAGCAAGGTGCACTACAGGAGGAAAACGCTCATGTATTGGGAATTCAAGGATTCGCCAAACTGCTTCAGCTGAACTTATATATCGTCCACTTGCGTAGGTTGTAACTTCATCCTTCCCATCCTTCCCGTTCTCTAAAGTAAACGTAGCCTGATCTGACCCTTTATTAACATATTTGCAAACGTATTTGATTGACTTCACTGAATGGCAATACTCTACGTTCACGTGAGCGTTACATGTTCTTAATAGCACTGGATTATAAGGAACCACCCAACGATTATCTATTGAAACACCCTTGATATTGACAGAGAATCCACCGTCATCGAGAGAACGTCTCCTGTACTGCGGATAACCATCAACACCGGTTTGAGTTTCCTTAATAAGAGACTTAGGATAACGTTTGCTGCACGAATTATCTTTCATGCATGGAGAATTTCGGTTTAAACTTCCACAGGGGCCATGTATCATATTACTTTTAACAATTTCGTAAAGCTCAGGATCACGATTGGGATTAGGTATTTCAGCACAAATAATATTATCAATTTGATCCGGAGTGATGCGATGTTGAAGCCATAAAAGTATATGAATATGCGGAAGACCTCGCTTTTGCCATTCCGTCGAATACATATAGCATCTCACTTCACCGAATATTTTCCCTTTTATCAACAAATCCATGACCTTTTTTACCTTTAATCGAAAGACACGCGAAATAATATCGTATCGATCATGAGATTTTTGTCCTGAAAGTAAGTGCTCATTTATTTCACTCCAGCGTGGGTTACATGTAAAAAGGTCGGGACGACCGTAATGTCTTACATTAGGTCATGGCGTCTTGCGTTTTTTCGTGCATGTATCTTGGTCCACCAGTAAAAGATGATGGAAGTACTACCATTTGTCCCAGCTGATTTGCTTCAGTATCTTGCCGTCCAATCGCATCTTTTAAATGAATATAATTATCTGCGCGCAATTTGGCTTGATTGTTTTTTATGTAGTTTAGTCTTTCAGTTTCTATTTTTGCGTATTCATCTACCAAATATTGACTAAAAAGAGCGCGATATTTAACCAAAAAGTTATCTTTTCCTTCTCTGATCATTATTCTGTATGAATAAAAACTTACAGCAGAGACTGTTTTTTTCAAGGGCAACTTAGTTGTGGGATCGCATTGTGGTATGTTGATTGAATAGCCATCATCCCCCCAGCAAAACATCAACGGGTACTGCAGCGCGTCATAAGCTCGATGTATCTCACTGATACGCTGAAGTGAGTTACTTCGGCTTTCGAGGATGATGTCTCTTCGGTCAAAATGCTGATCTACCAATACAACAGCCACTTCATTTGCCGTTGGTGCATTAAATCTGCCTCTGTGTTCTCTTTGTGGTTTTTTATCTGCATGTATTACGACCTTGAATGACTCTGAAGGCGATATTTTATCAATGGCTGTTTTTAGATCTTTTATGTATGGGTTCACCTCATGTAACATAAGCTGCAATTGTTTGATTAAATTTGGTCTCAAATCAGAAAATTTAGAACATCGAATATTAGCTTCTCTATCATCTTCACCGACGAAATAAATTTGCAGAAACTGTGCATCCTGCCCGGGTTCCGGTAATATACTTCCAATTAAATGATAGACTTGTCCTTGAACTTTAAAAGTTGGTGAAAAACCGCCTTCTTTTATTTGTTTTCCACCAAAGGAAGTCATTTGAAAACAGGCATTATATTTTCGGATATTATCCATGAAGTGTACATGATTTGGGTGTAAATCATTGACCAGACTGTAAAGTGGTTCAGGCAGTTGTTTAAATGGCTCAAGTTGTACTTTACCGGCGCTACAACACATGCCAGGTGTCTCATCTTTCCACTTCAAGGCGTTACACCACTGACACTTGTACGTCATAGAACCTAAGACTACACTGTTGTCAGTTCCATAAGCAATATCTGGGTCATACGCCAAACCCGAAAGCAACTTGCTACTCCATACACGCTGAAATGTATTTTCTCTATACCGTGACTGAATCACTCTATGGACATCGGTATTACTGGCCTGATATATTGCAGCAGATTGCCTATGTTTTTCAGGGTGTGTAGCCTGGTAGGTGGCGACAGCTTGCCTGTGTTTTTCAGGGTGTGCAGCCTGGTAGGTGGCGACAGCTTGCCAGTGTTTTTCAGGGTGTGCAGCCTGGTAGGTGGCGACAGCTTGCCAGTGTTTTTCAGGGTGTGCAGCCTGGTAGGTGGCGACAGCTTGCCTGTGTTTTTCAGGGTGTGCAGCCTGGTAGGTGGCGACAGCTTGCCTGTGTTTTTCAGGGTGTGTGGCAAGGTATGTGGCGACAGCTTGCCTCTGTACATCAGGGTTTTTTTCTTATATTCAGACACAGCTTTACGGTGGGATTCTGGTATAGTCTGTCCATATTTTTTTTGTGCCTTTTTTATTTGATTATTTCGCGTGTAATTAGTAAACCTTGCCCTACGTTTCTTTTTCTTTTTTTCTATTAATGTCACAGACTCCGATTGCGGCAGTAAACTTCCTATTAAATTTTCATCATAATTTAATGAAGATGCAATAGGTGAATTTTCACGTTCTAAAACAGGTGCCTCCTGACAACCCTTATCAACTTTAAGTTGCGAAGGTGTATCAATTCCAAAATCATGTTCTTCTACAGCTACCTCCATACGACGCCGAGTAATTTTCTGTGCTGCTATGGGAAGATAGGCATCAAAATGCCCACTGGACAAATCTTGGCTGAATCGTAATCGCCTTACCGGATAGTCATTAGATCCAGATTCCGTATATATGAGACCGTTTCTATAAACTTCAAACTTAAATGGGAATATTAATCCTGCTGCTATTAACTCACAAACTCCGCCATAAGTAGCATTTTTCATCATATCAGCAAAATATTCGCCAGGTGTTAAGTAGTTATCACCATTCCAGTCGTGGGTCATAATTGAAAAGTTGCTCCAGTCATTAACCACATATCTGACAATTTCTGAACGCACCTCCATCGCTCTATCTTGTGTTCCGTACATTAAATAAGAGAGAGCACGAAACAAACATGCACCGTCACCAACAATAGGGACGACAGTACATTCTTCAACTTCTCCATTAACGTTCAGATTTTCTTTAACCATTTTAAAAAAGTCTAACCGACAAAACCTATACTTAAACCAAACGAAAACAAAACAAATGCCAAAATTCAAAGCAGTCTATAACCAAAACTACTAAACCGAAACAAAGCAGATGCAATCCAAAATATACCAAGAAAAGAACAGCCAAAATATAATCCGCTAGAAAAATTTAGGTATAGTATGTACTATAAGATACGGCGGCCACTCATCATCGGGTATATGTAACTCAGTGAAAACACAACGATAGCGCGTTTTAAACTACTGCTAACGCCATCTATTGTCAACATTTAGAACTAAAAAATATTTTGTTCGTCTTAATTGTCAAATATAATCCGCTACAAATATTTAGGTATAGTAGTATGTACTATAAGATATGGCGGCCACTCATCATCGGGTATATGTAACTCAGTGAAAACACAACGATAGCGCGTTTTAAACTACTACTAACGCCATCGATTGTCAACATTTAGAACTAAAAATTATTAATAATTAATTGTCAAATATAATCCGCTAGAAATATTTATGTATAGGTATGTACTATAAGATATGGCAGCCACTCATCATCGGGTATATGTAACTCAGTGAAAACACAACGATAGCGCGTTTTAAACTACTACTAACGCCATCGATTGTCAACATTTAGAACTAAAAATTATTAATAATTAATTGTCAAATATAATCCGCTAGAAATATATGTATAGTAGTATGTACTTTAAGATATGGCGGCCACTCATCATCGGGTATATGTAACTCAGTGAAAACACAACGATAGCGCGTTTTAAACTACTCCTAACGCCATCTATTGTCGACATTTAGAACTAAAAAATCGCTCGCGTGCCTATATAATATACATCATCCTACGGGAACAATGCTCTTTTTTTCAGGATTAAAAGTAGGCTATTTGTTAAGTTAGGGTATAATCTGCAATCTGCATTTCCCTCATGCATATCCGTCCAGCCGTTTTAGCGTGAAGAAGTAACAAAACATACACAGACTTTCGCTTTTCCATTATTACTGGGAAATACTTTTTATTTTATCATAACTCCACTTTATCAAATCAAACCGAAAACTCAAGCACTCAGATCAAGCGATCTCAGCTTTTACTGTACCAAATAAAGTTCACTTCAAAATTCATAACTCGAAGTGAAGCTAAGACACCGGGATATGTGTGCATTTTATTTGTATAAAGCCTTTATAATGTCCCGAGCCTCCGTTTATGGATTTGGGATATTCGAGATTGGTTTAATGATTCTAAGCCATGTTATAAGTTACGTCATGTTCTATTGTAAGATATTGAGGTTCTCTTCGTTGATGAATAAAAAATGTATTATTCTGAGCCAGATAAACGTAATTCAGAATTCTGAAATGACTTATTATTGAAAAGCTTGAATGTATTTAGTACGGATGCAGGAAGTTTCCCGATCATTACTCATCCCGTCCCAATGCGCCGCCCGCCTATAGGTACCGATTGACGACGATCGAGATGCCACCAAATACTACTTTTTTAATCTATTAGGATAACACGGGTCTCTATCCATACCTCAAAAGCAAAAAAAGAACCCCCTTATAGGATCACGTGTAGCTGTCTTTCAGTCCGTCTGTTACAATCGATTTGCTGCAAAACTACTGGACCTATTAAATTGCAATTTGGCGCAAATGCTTTCAAGAATTTTCATGACCACAAATAAAATTTCAAAATCGGAGGCATTTTCGTAATTAACGTCCCAACAAACCATAAAAATTACACCCGTACTCATATTTAGTCATTTCAACCCCATCGCACCCCAAAAGGCGACCCGACCCGATAAACCATTAAAGCATTACCAATGGATTTTCAGACTTTGTCACCACATTTCTCCCTTTTAGGGGTTGAATTTAAAAAACCTGAAACACGTGTTAACTCATTTAATGTTAGAAATACTCCTGTGAAGTTTCGAATAAAATAGTCTAACTAATCTTCTTTCGCCATACAAACTTTGGGCCCCCATTTCACCCCTTTAGGGGGTAAATTTTGAAAAATCCTTTCTTAGTGCACCCCTACACCTTATAAGGAACCTACGTGCCAAATTTGAACTCTCTAGAACCAGCGGTTTAGTATTTAGACATTTCAACCCCATTTCACTCCAACAGGGGAGATGGTAACTCACGTCCGCCACGTTGGATTTTAAAATCGTTGCGGTTTTTGTAATCAGCGACCCGATAAACCATAAAAACAATACCCATGCTGATTTTCAGACTTTGTCACCACATTTCTCCCTTTTAGGGGTTGAATTTTCAAAAAACCTGAAACACGTGTTTACTCATTTATCGTTAGGAATACTCCTGTGAAGTTTCGAAACTAATCTTGTTTCCCCATACAAACTTTGGACCCCCATTTCACCCCTTTAGGGGGTGAATTTTGAAAAATCCTTTCTTAGCGGATGCCTACGTCATAACATCTACCTGCATGCCAAATTTCAGTCCGACCCGTCCAGTGGTTTGGGCTGTGCGTTGATAGATCACTATGTCAGTCAGTCAGTCAGTCACCTTTGAGTTTTATATATATAGATTTATTAATGCGTCATTGATTTGTCTATAGGTGTACTTATACATGTAATTTAGTATCTTGGTATTCATCTTGTTTCCTAAAAGTCTATCAACTATTAATCATACAAATCAAAATCATACTTACTATAATTAATATTTGTGGGACAGAAATCCTCGTTGTACCTAGGTATGTATCGGCGCCGAGACTAGTTTTTGTGAAAATTCTTAAATACAGCTGATTTTTATTCAAAGATTAAAACTATCAATTTTGGCATAAATATTGGAATCAACGGAACACTCAAAAATTCTCAAGTTTCATTTAACCGAAACCATCATCATTCTGAATTTTCATAATACCGAAAGCGCTATGAAGCTAATCGATCGTATTTACTGTGGGCGGTACACAATATAATTAGGATAGGTTGGGGTTATATGATATCCCAAAAAAATACATACTATTTTATCAAATAAGGTTTTCGGGATAATGAAATTTCAAAATAGTGATACATTCGGAGAAATGAAACTTCGGAGTTGTGTAGTGTATCCTGAAGGTAATCGTCAGTTTTGTGCCATCGCCACTTTACACCAACGCCTACTTTACATATATTTGTGTAAATGTTAATTTATAACTATAATAAATGTATTAAATTCTTAATATAATACCTATAATAAACAATAATTGATAAATGTATTTCAATAATGATTTAATAGTTATCCAAACGGTTCGTGTAATATTAATAAGTATAAACACACGGCTGCTGCTCGCCAGTTCCTGCGGTGAACTTGGCTGGACACGCTGCCGCGTGTCTAGATAAGAATTCACGAATGTTGAAGTTTTTATCAATAAATGAGTATGTGTATGTATTTTAAAATTTCTCGGCCACTTCGGCTGCTGCCTCAGTAGTTCTATGGAGTTATTGATGGGATGGAACCTGGTATACACAGTTTGTACTTGAAGATACGAAACTAGCAACGTTGTACGCGTATTTTTTTTATTCCGTGGTTGGGTAAAATGTATCCTTTAACCATCTTTACCAGCTATACCCGGTACCGAAATTGACTAAAATATGTCCAGCCGTCTCGTGATGCGCGGACAAAGGAAATCATGCGCAACAGATGGCGCCAGGCTGACATGGCGCCGCGCGCCTATTCGAAACAAATGACGATCCTGCATCACGCTATTAAGACTTTTCCTGAAATCATGACCCCTCTCCATAGAAAACTGATTTTCAATATAAATCTAAAATCTTATAATTATACGAATTGTTGTCTGTTTGTTCCAGAGCCGCTGCCGAGCACAGATTATTCCGTCTACGTGGGTCGCTGGACCGAATGCTCTCCGCTGGGCGAAGGGGAGCATGCCACGAGATCTTTGCAAAGGTCAGTTCTATTTATTCACTTAAAACTCAAATTTGTGGAAACATACATAGCCACGGAGCGGAGGTATCGAGCAGTGTAATCGGAAACTCATGGTGTGCTCATCGCTCAGGTTCTTGTCAGTGGAAATGCAACCTAAATAGACAGCTAAACGGGGTTAAAAAGTCCGTTCAATTAACAAACTTAACTTTGCCGTTAGACAACTGCTGTTCACATACATAGACATAGGTCGGGGATAGTTTATCAACTGCAAATAAGTTTGTAATCACAAAAAAATGTATTTATTTTCAGTTATAGAAAAGCTAAGCTAACATATAACGGGTTCTATCCACTAGATGAGCTTTTAAAATATCCTGTCAAATATTGAGCCTAGAATATAGTCTTGGGTCAAAGATTGATAAACAATAACCTACCGAGACAAAGGCGAGCCCCGCGACTGCTACGGAAATTAAACTGGCGCCTTATTCCACATTATATTTGCGATTTTAAGTTTTAGAACACGCTGGATAAACCCTACCGCACGTTACACGTAACCGAACGGAAGCATATGGTGCATTCCTAAGTTCACTCTTTTTGTGGCGCAAAAAAATATTGTCTCTAAATTACGCTAGCCCAACTGGAGTACAATTCACAACATTTCACATATCGCGGCGCTTTGCGACGAACGATACCTACAGACTAATTTTGAAACTATAAAAATAATGTGAAAGCAGCCTCATTGAATAATTGGCCCTCTACATCAAGTCACCTAGTGGAAAATTCACAAAAACACAACTAAAAAACAGTGCCACTATTTTTTCAAATATTTTTTTCAATCACAAATTGGGATATTTTCGGAAATTTAAATATGTGATAATATTTCATTTTTTAATCCTCTATTTCATAATATCGGATAAAAGACCGGTAAAAAAATCAAATCGTTGTCAATTATAATATAATGAGATAGTTGTTCCATGTATAATACAGGTCACAATATACTGATCCGTTAACTAAATAGTCACATTTAGGCGAGATGTGATTTGATCTATGATTACGAATATGTCAATGCAACTTATGTGGACGACTGTATCCTGCGCGCACCTTGTGCAGCCCACCGTATGCATATCACGCGACCGGGAACCAATCGGCGGCAATATCACGTCATCTACGGGCCCTGTGATTGGCTGAGGATTCACCGACGGCGGATGCAAGCCGCCACTCCGAACATTCGCAATTAGCCTCATCACCTACGCACTTCATATGTGCCCCTTTTATTAATATTTTTGATATAAAAACCTTATGTACTGTTAGATAATTAAAAGTATTTGTTGAGAAAGGCTGTCTTCACATTATTGCTGCTGAACCTGTACTACGCGAGTACCTATATGCCGCACATCCAGATCAACGCGCCGACAAATATTTGATACGTTTTTCGGGGACATACAAAGAGGAAAGAATGGTTATAAGAAACACTCTAGTATTCATCTTATAAAATACATATATTTAAGATCACTAAGCTAATGTGGAACGATGGCCCAGTCCTTGGGCACTTGCGAAAGCCGCGCCGAGGGAAGCCGCACCACATCCTCTCATTTCCAAAGAATTCGTCCGTAATAGGATATTGTTTCGTGCCGTTTTCTTGATGACGTCCTAATTTTGTTCATTTATAAAAACGTGAGCTAAAGAACTGGTTATTATAAGAAAGTCGTCATTATAACATGCATAACTTTTATAATCCAGCTACGTATCCAAACATCTTATTTTATTGAAATTCTAGGCAAAGGCAGTTTGATACCATTGATTGCTGTATGTCGGCCACTGACGACAACGTGACATTCTCGTCATCATCATGTCGTCATCGTGTCGTGGAGATATACGTCAAATAACGTAAAAATTAGCGGCACGACGATGTACATATTGGCACCTTAGCCAACAATAATAAGATATCTTGAATCATGAAGAATAATTGCATCTTCATTTTAAATCCACACCGAAAGATGACGGAAAAGAGAAAATGTTACGGCTCGTAATAGGATCTATTATTCAATTTATGAAATTGAATTTTGTCTTGTTATTCGAGAACGCTTTTTAAGATGTAAGCGGTTTAGGCCGAAAATAGAAATGACAACAAGCCCCCTTCCGACTGCCGTATTGTTCGCCCAAAAATACCGAAGTTTCATTTATCCGAAACCATCATTATTCCGAATTTTCATAATGCCGAAAGCCCTATCACGCTTAACGATCATATTCGCTGTGGATGGTATGTAACTAACACAATATACTTAATTAGGCTAGGATAGGGTTATATTACTTATATTATATTTTATGTTATATGATATCCCAAAAAAACACTTCCATCGCAACATTGTTTTCTTAATTATGAATTCGGAATAGAGATGCATTTTGAAAAATGAAATTACGGCGTAACTAAGCATTCTAGTTCTTCAAGAATGCAGAAGCAGACCTATGACGTCTCGTATGATAATGTAGTGAAGTGCCTATGTCAGTGGGGGCCTATATGATGGTTGCGTTTATCATGTGATAGTGACAAAGAATCTGTCAGTCAAACTCGCATTTTGTCTAAACGAGACGGTTGCTTTGTCACTTATTTATCGCGTAAGAAAAGCAACCAATATAGGCCCGATCGTGTGATCACGTACAAACCATATTGCTTACTTTATAGCTTTTTTATACATACTTAATCTGAACGTGCTATACGTAAGGTGTCAGTTTAAACTACTGAGTTTAACCTTTACTACTGCTGTTGTTATTTACTGCATGAGAGGTAAGCCAATTAGGAGTACAAGTGGTCGCCATGGCCCAATTCGGTCGGAGTAAAGTCATGACCATGTTATTTAGTGTTCAACAACAATAATATTGTTATGTCTACCGCACTACCCTAGTGATCTGCTGTAGGTATAGGTGTCACTAAAACAGCGTCCTGAAGTAGGTATTGCTTACTTTATGACAAAAAGCTGAGAGACAACTTATTTTGCATAATTTAATCTATACCTAAGTATTACGTGTCAATCGCGCGTTTTACGCTCAATAAACTTAGGTATTTCTTTCTTCTTTCTTTCTTATGTTTATGCTATTCTAAACATAATAAAAAAAACTGATGACTCTCACTCAGTCTAATGTAGACATGCCTTAACTAGAATCGCTTTACCCGCGTAGAATCCACCAGTCTGAAGAGGCTCTTATTATAGCTTATTGTTCTGTAACTAGGTTACTGATTCCGTTGCCAGGATATGCTCTTAACGGTCGCTTATTTTACCGGAAAATGGTTTCAGTTGTTTTCATTTTGCTTGAAGTCGTCGATTTACTCAATGCTTATTTTTATTTATTTAACTGTTTTTTGCATTATTGCGCTTCGGTATGGATATACAAGTACATTCGACTAGCGCGTTGCAAAGGATCACACACAGTCGGAAAAACTCATTTTTCCGGTGGTCAATCTACTAAGCTTTTTTTAATTAATTAATTACTATTATTATTATTTACTAGCCTATAATTGTGTCCCACTGCTGGGCAAAGGCCTCCCCTTTCTTGCGCCTCTCGTCTCTATTGGGTGCATGCTCCCTCCACTCGTTACTAAATGCATCCAGGTCATCCCGCCATCTTCTTTTCGGTCTGCCTCTGCTCCGGTAACCTTGCGGTATCCAGTCGGTGATTATTCTGGCCCATCGTTCCGGATGCATGCGGCAGACATGTCCAGCCCAGTCCCACTTCATCTTTGCGGTCTTGGCACCTACTTCTACAACGCGCGTTTTGGAACGCATTTTATATCAAACCATTGATACAAAGATAGGGTGGTGAGGTCTTTTTTTTTTTATAACGGCACAACATAGTGGCTCCACTTCGCCTGATGATAAGCAAAAAGGGGAGCCCAAGTCGCAATGGCAACTGACGAGAAACCAACGGTGCCAAATCAGTTGACACTGCCATGCTGGCCCGAGAGATGCTTCTTCACGCTTCGTTTGAAGGGTCCCAAGTTATAAGAAGGAGGAAACACATGAGCCGGCAAGGAGTTCCATACTTTAATAGTTCGGCAGATGAAGGAATTGCCAAACTTCTTGGTACGGGTGGGAATATGCTCCACGGTGAGGCGATGACATCGCAAGCTGGCACGTGTGGTTCTATGACGGAAAGGGGAGGGTGGGATAAGAGAAAATAACTCTTCAGAACACTCGCCATGGTACAGGCGATAGAAAACGCTCAGCGACCCAATGTCCCTACGTAATTGAAGGGGTTCGAGGAATCTGGTACATTTCTCGTCACCTATGATGCGGACCGCCCGACGCTGCAATCTGTCAAGAGCATCGAGTAGATATTGGGCGGAGCCATCCCAAAGATGCGAGCAGTACTCAACGCACGACCGAACTTGAGTCTTATAAAGAAGGCAAAGCTGGTCCGGCGCGAAGAACCGTCGCACCCTGTTCAGGATCCCCAGTTTTTTGGAAGCTGTGGTAATCAGTGACTCGATGTATTCGTTTTGGTTAAGATTGCAGCGGATATCCATGCCTAGCATATTCAGGCTATCACGCAAACCAAGAGGAGTGCTCTGGAGACTAGGAGTAGGGAGAAACGAAGACGTCTTGGTAGTGAACGCACACACCTGGGTTTTCTTGGCGTTGAACTCAACCAGGTTAACAGATCCCCATTTGCTAATGAGGTCCAGAACCTGGTCCAGTTCAACGACAAGATTCTCACGTTTCGCGCCGATTTCTGCCCTACAAGCTCCCGGCCGGCCAATGTATCGACCATGGACCGTACTATCATCTGCATAGCAATGTATGTTCCCTAATGGTAGCATATCATTGATATGCAGAAGAAAGAGGGTGGGTGATAAAACAGAGCCCTGTGGGACGCCAGCATTCACTGTCATGAACCGCGAAGCGCACCCTTCGACGAGGACGCGGATTCTACGCTCATGCAGGAAGTCAGCAATCCATTTACACAGTTGGATGGGCAGACCGTAGGCAGGAAGCTTGGAAAGAAGTGCTTTATGCCAGACCCGATCGAAAGCTTTGGCAATGTCAAGGCTGATAGCCAAAGCCTCGCCGTGTTTATCAATAGCCTCCCCCCAGAGGTGTGTCACATACGCTAGAAGATCGCCCGTTGATCGTTTCGGTCTGAAGCCATACTGATGATCATTAATTAGGGAGTGATCTTCAAGGTATCGGATCAGTTGGTCGTTGATGATCCGCTCCATGACTTTGCACAACACTGAGGTTACGGCAATGGGACGGTAATTAGATGGTTCAGAACGGTCTCCTTTTTTGGGGACTGGCTGCACGTTAGCTTCTCTCCACGCTTCCGGAATACTACCGGACGAGTACGAGAGATTATAGAGGCGCGTCAATACCGGAGACAACTCCGCTGCGCAGTTTTTGAGTACAATCGCCGGGATACCGTCAGGACCACTGGCTTTTCGGGTATCGAGTGACTGTAGTGCCCGACGTACATCACGATGTCTAAAATGGATTGCAGGCATCGTGGCACCACAGAAAGGTATAGTTGGCGGTGGCAAGCCACAGTCATCGACACGCGAGTTGACGGCGAAGAGGCTGGCCATGAGATCGGCTTTCTCTTGCGGCTGGTGAGCCAGCGAACCATCAGGGAGTCTCAGCGGTGGCAGCGAGGGTTGGCAGAAGTTAGATTGCACGGTCTTCGCTAGTCGCCAGTAGTTGCGCGACCCAGTTGGGTGCGAGACTAGTTCCGAGCCTACTTGTGCAACGCGCAAGGCATCTGCTCTTATATACGCTCTCTTACAGACCTTGGTGGCAGTATTGTAAGCTGTTTTCAGCGAGCCAATATTGGGGTCATTACGGGCGCGGGCCCTGACCCAAGCCCGGTACGCCATCTGCTTGTTGCTAACAGCATCAGCACACTCGCGATTAAACCAGGGGCGTCGTCGGCTTTTACTGACGATATCGGAGTATGGGATGTAATATTCCATTCCTACATCGATCTCGTCAGCAATAGCCGCAGCACTCGCTGTGACATCCTTCGCATTGAAGCAGCGTTGCACCCAGGGGACAGACGCGAAATAGTCACGCATACCGTCCCAATCTGCTGAAGAGTAGTGCCAGACTCGACGCTTACCCACCGTGGATTGCGGTGGAACTGCGCTTGGCACTGTGCTGGATATCAGACAGTGGTCAGAGGTACCCAGGGGCGCCTTGACCTCAACCTTGTATCCAGCAGGGTGGGTGGTCAGCAATAGGTCCAGCAGAGAGGGCGTTTGATCTTGGACGTCTGGTATCCTGGTAGGCTGATCAACCAGTTGTGCAAGATGGTGTGAGAGAGCAAACGCGTGGGCAGTTCTACCGGCATGGTTGGTGGTGGAGGAGCCCAACCAGGAGTCGTGGTGGGAATTAAAGTCCCCCAAACACACCAATTCTGCAGTAGGGTACACGGCTTGCGCGTCATCAGCCACCCGACTCAGATAGTCGAATAATCGGGTTGTGTCAGCGTCCCCAAAATGGGGTCGATATAGGCACATGTAGATTCGACTTTGGAGCCCCAGGTTCACATGCACCCAAAGCACGGGAAGGGAGGGATCCTCCAAGCAATGCAGACGTCGACAACAGACATCAGAATGGACAAACAGACAGACACCAGATTTCGCGAGGAAATGCTCCTCAAGCACGTAGCCGGGGTACTGCAGGTAGGATGTGTCCATTGGACGTTGAATCTGCGTCTCCGTCAAGAAGAGCATGGCGGGTCTGGCCGTCTCGAGGTGTTGGTGGACGGCATTGAGGTTCGAGTGGAGTCCGCGGATGTTAGCGAACTCAACCTTGAATAGGGTGGTGGGGGAGTGCACCGCCGTATAACGTTCCATTCTTGTTTTACTTGCCATACTTGTAGGGGAGAGAGAGAGAGAGAGAAGCGTGAAGCGGAGGCGACCTGCCACGATACAGGGGCCAAAAAGAATAGCAGTGGACTGTTTCACCATTAACTTGTCAGCAGAGGAGTTGGACTGACCGGTCGGACGGAAGGGCCCCCGAACCCCCCCGGTCACCAACCGGCACGACGAACTACTCCGAGATTATGCGCGGCATGAAAGGGCAGCCTCTCTAGGCGGTTAACCTCGATTGGGCCCCTGTACTATGCCGCGGGCGGCCAGCGGAACAACCGTTTCAACGGGTCTCCCTGGCCGACGGGTCAGCACAGTCCTCCAGACAATGGATAGACAAAATCCACCCCTATTCCCCAATATCGCGACAAAAATACCCCGTAGCACTGGTAATACACCGACTGAACCCGAAACGTCACTAAGGTAAGCAACTTCACGGGTGTTTCGCCGAGTGTACGGTGGTTGCCAACCAGGCGGGTATAGCCCTACCACCGGCTGAGAGGCTGAATTCTCATGATATCCCTTAGTCGCCTTTTACGACATCCACAGGAAGAGAGGGAGCGGTGATTTTTAGTATTCTTACTCCGTCACCGCAATGACTTGTGAATTGGATCTACAATGTATTTATATTTATGTGTATATTTATATTACATTATATATATGTATGTATGTATGTATGTATTAATAGTTTATATGTGTAATTATTAGTAGTCTTATTATTTTTAATACCTTTTTGTACACGGTGTTAGTTTGTCTATCTTCTTCTCGTACTCACTCAACTGCTCAAAGGTTAACTGGAAGAGATCCCTTAGGGATAAGTTCGCCTTTGTACCTATATGTTAATTGTAATAGATGTATTTTTTTACTGTTTTTGTGTACAATAAAGCGTTTACTTACTTACTTACTTACAACGCGAACCAAAATCTGTGTATGACCCAAATTGAGGTCTTAGTTGTTGTTTACTGTAGGTATCTAAGAATAGCCAGCAGCCTGTGTTTGTGTTAAGGCTTGCCCGGAGCTCCGTAACTCGGTTTAAATCGTGAGCACTTCGACTATCGGATATTTGTCGGGGGCTTAAACTTCGTTATTGTTTTGTTTGGAAAGCCAATGCCTATTTACTTATTGTTGTATTTAGTAACTGCTTTATTTGACGAACAAATTGAAATAGTAAATATATACGTTTTTTATACAACACTGTTAATAATTGTATCATATTTATATTATGCAATTGTGGATATCCATTAATAAAAAGCAATATAGTTTAAATCCGGTCAGATATGCTTTTATTTCTAACTCAGCGACTCGAATCACTTTAATGTCTAAAAGTAGAGCAGAGTAGGCATGTTTGTTGAAAAGTTAACTCTAGTAACCGCCCTCTGTTGGTTTATATTACTTTATTATATTGGAATTATTGGAAATTGGCCTTTATTGCATCGTTGTTTTCTTAGTAAGTCCAAGATAGAACTTAAACTCTATTGTAGGAAAATCACACAGGAAAGCGACAGATTTGTTTCAATCGAAGTAATGTGTGGTCTGAGCTCACAATAAAATAGTTTAAGTAGGAAGGTACTTGAATACAGAGAATGGGTATAATCTACGAATATGTATATTCTTTATTTAAAAATTAATTAAACTTAATTAAAAGGAATCCCCCAGTACTGCCGTCAGAGGCATCGTCCGCAGCAAGCTCGCCGCGTTTCCCCTTTGAATCACGAGGCTCAGTCTTTGAGCGAAAAAGGAGCCCGCTCTGATATTACGATAAGTTTTTGTGATATTTCTTTATAGCTACAATCTATAAATGTGCTACTTTTCTTATATAGGAGGCGTACCAGCCAGGTGGCCAGTCACACGTAAGCGATTACCTGCCGTTGCCCATGGACACCGGGAACACTTCCTCATAATAAAATCTTAATACTTACAGTTCTCAGATTGCGATTCGGGTTTGGATGAAAACTGAGAGGTTCTTATCTGTATCGCATAAGAGCGATCGAGACAGGTATAAAACGCGAATGGCATTCTGACTGGTCAAGCACAGTATTTCCAATTTGGAGGTGGACAGTGATTTTTAACTACGAATTTCTCAATGTATTTCAAATCAACCACGCCGAAGCTTGATATTGCCAACAATTGCGTACCTGTACCTACCATATGGGTCCAGTAACAGGAGCAAGATTTTTCTCGTCAAACTAAACTAAACAACATCTGTTCAGCAATTTTTAAAATAATACTGTTTTCATATGTTCATTATTACAAAGAAAGTAAAAACGCCGTCCAACATTGACATCGCCTTAGCATTGACATAGCTGTCACTTTACTAAGTATTAAATGTTTCGCAATACATTGCTTCTCTGAATAAACTTTATTTTACACAGTTTTACATTATAAATGAGTTATTTTTTAGAAGTTGTTTAATTAATGTTGTTCAGTTTGAGGGGTAGAATCTATGTTTTAATTTATTTCTCGTGTTACAGGGCCGACCTGGTATAATACAGTCGTACATATCATTAGCGTCATATTTTCTTCATGCATTTTGGCTGCGTTTACGATACGTCAGCATATTTTGCGTAGCGGTGTTGCCACTCTTTAAAATTATATTAAACTTCGTCATCATGAGTTTGTCTTAGACGTTTATTTTAACGAAACATTTTGTTTTGCTCCAGGTTCAACGCCCGCGCGGAAGCGGATTCCCTGGTCCACGCTCCTCGCCTGGGGCTGCAGCGGCGGCAGGTGCAGTGTCGCAGGAAGGATGGCCAGTTTGTGGAGAACATGTGAGTACTATGTATATACTTGGAGAGAGTATGATCGGCGAGTGATTCACTAAACAAAAACGCACAGTTTTTTTTTTATTCAAGCAAACGGATCACCTGATGGAAAGCGATTACCGTCGCCCATAGACACTTGCAACACCAGAGGAGTCACTAGTGCGTTGCCGGCCTTTCAGGTGGGAGTACGCTCTTTTTTTGAAAGTTTGAAGGTCGTGTCGGTAGATCCACGTAGTTGTGTAGCGTTGCGATGCGATGATATCTAACCTGACTCACAGTATTGACTGGCAAGATACAATAATGATAGAAAACTTCCGTTAGGCTGTGTTTCCACCAGAGATGTGCGAGGATGAGTAGCGAGGGATGTGTTTTTATTAACAAATGGAATAACTTAATTTAGTTAGCCTCGCTCAGCGCAGCTATTGGTTAACAGAAACACATCCCTCGCTACGCATCCTCGCACATCTCTGGTGGAAACGCAGCCTTAGTCTCAGACATATTAAAATACTAGTTGCGCGGCGCGGTGTTATCCGCTCATTCCACGGGAAGACTAATTTTTTTTGGGATAAAAAGTAGCCTGTGTGTTATTCCAGGATGTCAGCTACCCTCATACCAAAATTTATCAAAATTGGTAAAGCCGTTTGAACGTAAAGAAGTAACAAACATATACATAAACACACTAACAAACTTTCGCCTTTATAATATTAGATATTAGTGTGATTAAAACACGCGCTAACGCTCTCTCAGTTTTCGATTGGCCACCGCCGCGATCGTAGGTCCTGAAGATGAATCGCGTACCGATTCGAAACATGTCGAGCGATATTCGACTTCTACGATAGTGAACCCGTTTCATTTATGTATTTTAATAGGCAATAACGACACTAAGGGTCATCAGGTCAGGTCATCAGCATTGGCGTGGCGTCCATAGAATCCGGTTCCCACCGGCTTACCTATTTTAGAGAAGGAGTGAGCCAATTCTTCTCGCGACCAGGTGTATCTGTAACACGAAGCTTCTGCTCAGCATCAGCCACGTCTCTTGTCAGGGCCTCGTTATATGTTATTCGTGCATGTGATTGAAGTTTATATACAGTCTTCCAAGAATTATTCCTATAATAAACTGAAAGGCTCATTGAGCGATAGCGAGATCTATACGTACAATGTTTGTTGTTTTTTGTTTGTTCAGTAAAGAAAAAATGCAATTATTTATATAGCATGGCTCAATATTTTGTAACATTTTTAATATGGGTATCAGCAAATACTAAAAGCTCGGAGAAGAGCATTTTACTGATTTAAAGGGTATAGCAGGATAGCCTAAGAAAAAGTGCCCACAGCGTTTTTGGGTCGAAACTATAATCAAACGATGCCTTTTAAGTAGGTTATACCCTGCACAAAGTTTCATCCCTCTGTTACCCCCTGGGGGTGAAAAACACCCGATTAACCCCAAAACTGTTTTATTTATTTTTTCCTAAACTATGAAAGTGACGAATTTCAAATTTTGTACAAATAATAAAGAGACTAAAATCTATATGTTAAAAAAATATGACTCTCCTAACCATTTTATTTCTTGTAAAAAAAATGAAAATAAAAATTGAATCACCCTGTATAACAAGTTCGGCTCTTGGTACACACACCATTTTTTTTCCAACCAATTTATATTCTACATCATACAAAAGTTTCATCGACCTAGCCCAGAAGGAACATTGCGAAATTAAAATGAATGTACTATTTAGTAGGCACTACCTACTCATTATATTATGCTTAATACGCAAAGTACAGCCAGGACCGCCTGCAACCAAAATAATTCAGAAAAAACACTGCCCGCACCCGCGTTGTCGCCCGAGTTCGAATTTAAAAAAAAAATTAACGGCCGCAAACCCTAGCGAAAAGCTTAACCCGCACAGGGTTACGCTTTTCTAATGTGAAGCCAGAATGTCTGCAAAAAATATTTTAAATAACAAATATGGAAAGAGATTGATTAGTGATAGGTACAAGTAATGCTGATGCAATTGTAACACGTTTAAAGACTAACTCTGAAATAACAGTCAATAACATGACACAGTTAGTTAATGCAATTGTAAATGGATGGATATTTAAAGAAGAAAACCATCTCTAAACATATACAGGGTGACCAATCCAAATGGGTCAGTAGGGAGAAAACGAAAACTCTTAGAGATAGGGAAATCTGTTCTTAGGAACCGTCTATTTTAGATTTAATAGAAACTGCATTCATTTTTTTTTATAAATCTCATATTTAACCGGGAATTGACCTGGTTAAAATTCTGTGATTAATCGCATGTCGTATTGTAACATTCTTTACAGCGGTTTTGACCGGGTTATGTATGAGACTTGTAAAAAAATAATAATGCAGTTTTTATTAAATCTGAAACCGACGCCATGGTTCCTAAGAACAAATTTCCCTATCTCATAGTCTCTGACTTCTCCCTACTGACCCATTTGGATTGATCAACCGGTATATATTATTTATCCAATGCGAGATATAAACCAAAAAATATAAAACCAGCCGAAATTCTGACTAACATATATTTGATAATTACTTAGACAATTTGACAATTATTAACGAAGACAGTGATTACGATTGTTTGAATAATAATTGTTTTTAACTTACTTACTTACTTACTCGTAATGTATGAATACACAGTAAAAAATATATTATGTTAATACCTACTAGTAAAGAAAAAAATGTTTTTATTAATTACAAATAAGTTTGATTTATTCTTCTTTATCCCCACCTTTTTTTAAATCGGACACAAACAGCGGTCCGATCGCAGGCCATTGTTTATTAATAATGCAAGGCTCTTAGTAGGAGTTAAATGAATAGTAGGCACCAAAGAGCCAATTTATATTAATTTCGTAATGTTCCTTCTGGACTAGGTCGATGAAACTTTTGTATGATGTAGAATATAAATTGGTTCATATTTGGAAAAAAAATAGTGTGTGTACCAAGAGCCGAACTTGTTATACAGGTTGATTCAATTTTTATTTTCATTTTTTTTACAAGAAATAAAATGGTTAGGGCGGTCATATTTTTTTGACATATAGCTTTTAGTCTCATTATTATTTGTACAAAATTTGAAATTCGTCACTTTCATAGTTTAGGAAAAAATAAATAAAACAGTTTTGGGGTTAATCGGGTGTTTTTCACCCCCAGGGGGTAACAGAGGGATGAAACTTTGTGCAGGGTATAACCTACTTAAAAGGCATCGTTTGATTATAGTTTGGACCCAAAAACGCTGGGGGCACTTTTTCTTAGGTTATCCTGCTATACCCTTTCATTGGCAGACTTCATACAGCAATTGAAATTGTGAGTTAGGATTTTATATTAATTACTAGAGACCAGCCCTGGCTTCGCACGGGTGCAATGCTGATAAATTAAGCACGTATTATACATAAAAACATTCCTCTTGAATTGCTCTATCTATTTAAAAAACCGCATCTAAATCCGTTGCGTAGTTTTAAAGATCTAAGCATACATAGGGACAGACAGACTGAAGCGACTTTGTTTTCTACTATGTAGTGATATAATAAGCAAACATAAGAAATACCTAAACCATGGCTAACGCATCACTCTGAGAAGTATTACCAGTAGGCATACTTTATCTAGTACTTTAGAATTAGCTAAACCATGTCTATGTACAATAACATCGTATAGATCAGCATTTTATTGTTGTAACTAAAACGAGCATCCCCAAAACAAACCCTAATCTCAATTCAAGTCATGTGCATTCTTACGAGTCTTACAACTGGGTCAGAGTGGAATATTGATCTTAAGCCGGCGGCAGTCTGAACTTTATACTAACCACTTACTGGTTTTATTGAGACTGGATTCCCGGCAACTTTGCGCTCGTTTTATAGTCGCATTTGCATTATGCGCCTTTTTCTCGATAACGGGGATTTGGTGAGTCTAAGACGTATACGACATTGGTTATACGTAAGAGTTTGAATACGGCTCTAATTCGATGAGACTTTAGAAAATTTAGCGATATCTCGGTCTCGGCTGTGTAACATGGTCCCAGCGGAAGATCAGCGCTGGCCCTCGAGCTGGGCGTAGGAGATTATCAATCAATCAATATCATTTATTTTCAGGCAACTGTGGCCCATAAATAAATACCTTAAAAGTAACATACATATCAAATAACACAATAATACAAAATAATCATAAACACGTTAGTTTCGGCAACGTGCGACGTAACTTCTGGGTGTCGGGTAACCGTCCGCGGAATCTCCGGAACACTACACATTTCGGCCAGAATTCCTCCTGCAGGAAGGTCGACAGCTTGATAGTAGGCACCCACACCACAAATGTCGCGAAGTTCACATTGTGACGAGTCTCTAACTGTTCGACCCTCAGGGTGAAGTTGGTCTTTACTTGCAAATACTCGACGTTGCTATTTGCTTTCGTCGTGTAGTGAAATCTGGACTCATACAACAGTGTCGTCGGGGCCGCAAGCTGGAGGTAGATGTTGCGATCCAGTCACACTGGTTGCGACGAACTGTTGGGCATAATTTCCTTTATCCTCCCATCAAGCCAAAACGGCTGGACAAATTATTACCGATTCCGGTACAGGGATAACTGGGCATCCAAAAATGGTTATAGGAAACTTTTTTCCGGTATAAATAAAATTACGCATACGAAGTTGAAATATATGGCTCGTCTTAGCGAGGCACTGCGGTGCCTCCAGATATGTGACTAAATATATTGAATATTGAAATATATTTTATTCTGTCATTTGTACATTAACGACTCTCTTAAAGACTCACAGTTTTAAATTCTTCGCCTTACCTTAGTGGGGATTAGTCAAATAATTATGCTACGCCGTAGAGCCCCCGTAGATGGCTACGGCTACGGCGAAGGGCTCTACGGCGTAACGGCTTCGCATAATTAATGGATGAATAAAGTTTACCTAAACGCTGAGTACTTGGATTATTTCCCACACCTTGGAAACAAAACACAAACTGGTTGACTGGTAGAGAATGCCCTATGGCATTAAGTCCGCCTTTTGTACGATAAGTTCTTTCTTTTGTGCAATAAAGATTAATTAAATAAATAACCTAGATTCATACAAGCTCTTAACTTTTGCCCACCGAAGGGACGAATTTTGTTTTTTGAACTGACAATGGCCCAAATTATACTTGTATTGTATTGTATTATTGTGAACTAGCAGGAACCCTCCACGACTTAGCTCAGAATTAATTAGCACGTTAGTAGAACGTATTTACTAATCGCTTTAATGTGTCACTATGGTGAACTGTCATGTTAAGCCAAGTTAAACTTGGCGTTATATCTGCAACACTGGTAGGTATTTTCATTATATTAGACTTATCTATAGTCTTATTAAAACTTTCACGACATCTATTAAACGTTATGGCTTCACTTATAGATATGTATGTCAAGATCATTTAGATTACACGATGATAAAATAGCCATTGAATCCTACAGACATTTCACTGTTAATTCAGTTAGGCTTACTGCAATGTCAATTCTCAATTAGTGAATCCTAATTCACTAAGTAGGCTTTTGTTATGGGTACTACTTGTTAGTATTCGAGTTAATCATACAAATATCTTACAGTGAACCCTGAATCGCCGGCTCAGTAGGCAGCTACACTATCACTGCGCCCACCTCTTCGTCCAACTTCAATCATAAATATGAATATACTAATCGTTTAATTGAAACCACTATTATTTAACCAAGCAAAACGTCCGCCCACAGTAAGGTTGGTGCTTCTAATCACATGCCACAAGTCAGTTAGTAGGTCACCGTCGCCACGTTACGTGAGCCGGCGGTCGCGGGTGGCGGACAATTACATGGAATATTTAATTTCCTCAGGTCGTTACCTTTTCATCGATCGCGAATTGTGAATTTATGAAAAGAAAGAGACAATAAAGACTTTTTTTATGTTTATATTGAAGCGAAATTTATAAAAAAAAAGTTTTGAGCAGGATTTCAACCCACGTCTCCACGGTTTTCCGGGCCAATCGGATGGACTGCCGAATGTTCTTTTAAAGCCAGCTTCAACATCGATTTTTTCAACTAGATGTAGTAGTTTAGTTGGTATCAAAAACTCATAACTTCTATCTACCACAGATTGAGTAAATAAATAATTTTAATTTGAATTTCAGAAAACGAACCCTTGTCAAGGATCAAAAGAAAGTAAAATACCCTTGCTACAAGGACGAAGCCGCAAGTTCACTTTATTCCGAAAATAGTATACTGTTAGTAGTTGAGTTTCTTGCGGCGTTTCTTCTCAACAGTGGTCTCCTCTTGTGAAATGCCGGTAGACTCAGACATGTAAAAGTGTCCTTGTGGCCTACTTGCAGAATAAACTTAATTATTTCACTAATAATCAAGAAACTCCATTGTTTGGTTTGAGAACCAATAGTTTATCTTGTAATGTCCATCCTCGCATCTCCATACACTTTATAGCTATGATAGCAAACTAAACATAAGCGTTGTAAGCTGGCCAGTATTTGTTTGTTGGCTCCAGTACGCAGACTACAAAGGTTCTTTGTGCAGCCAGCATGTAACACTAAAGGAACTAGCAGCTAGAAGGTCTCAACTACAATCAACACCTACTTGTAATACCAGCTCTGTGGTACTCCTATACGACTTGATTTTATAATTATCTGAATATTTTACTGACCGCTCGGGAAAATTGTATACTAGCCGATCGTTAGTTATATTTGTATAATGTCTAGTGAATTGTTGATTTAACTACAATTTTAATAGCAGCACATGTATCTGTAGTTAAACGTCTGCTGCATAGTTTTCATTTCGATACTGTTGCCCAAATATAGACGTTTTAATGTCTGACTTAATGCATAAGATTATATGACTGTGTTATATTCGTACAACAAAAGTACCTTTTGACTGTATTTAAATAATTGGAGCGGAGCGAGCGAAGCGAGCGAAGCTCCCATGGATCGACTCGAATGGACTTTGTAACAATGCGCAGATCTCAGCGAGTTCTCAACCGATTTTGGAAATTTTTGTTTTAAAATGCACAAATTAAATTTCGCTAGGTCGTGACGAAGAGAAAATTTTGAAATTGTTCTTAATTAAAAAGTTATGATAAAAAAACAAAAAGCTCCCATGGATCGACTCGAATGGACTTTGTAACAATGCGCAGATCTCAGCGAGTTCTCAACCGATTTTAGAAATTTTTGTTTTAAAATGCACAAATTAAATTTCGCTAGGTCGTGACGAAGAGAACATTTTGAAATTGTTCTTAATTAAAAAGTTATGATAAAAAACAAAAAGCTCCCATGGATCGACTCGAATGGACTTTGTAAGTGAAAAGCGCGCGCAACTTTTTCATAGACAAGCTTCAATATCAAAGGTGACAATTAGTGTAACATGTAAGTTTTGACTATTCCGAAAGCGAATATTTACGTATGTATTTGACTGATTCTTATTTTCCTCATGAATTAACATACCTAGACCACTAGACTACACACTGACGAAAAGAGAATTAAGTTAACTTAAAGCCAAAAGCCGGCAAACGAGTACAAAGGCAATTATATTTTATCGGCTGCGGCAAGCAAGACCATGGGTGGATACATTGTTGTTTTCTTTGGCGATTTCAATCAACTTCAAAATTTGCTTCTGGCTGTCCCCTCTTCCTCCTCTGAATTCTACAACAGCTATTTTACTTTCCAGGCTACTTTGTTGTATAACTCTCTGCCTGTAGACTTAAAACGTAGCCAATCCGTTGCCAATTTTAAAACACTCCTTAAAGAACATTATTTGTCCCTTCTTTAATTTTTTGGTATTGTGACCGACATGAAGTGTGGTTCGTTACTAATATTATTTTATATGTATATGCCTATGTTATGTATGTTTAAGTAGGTTTATTTGTGCATATATATTTTTTTTTTTGGTATTTTATGTACGTTTATTTATGTATTATTTTAGTAGTTTTTTTTTCACAGAATCCATGATTACTTTTGCATCGCCTACTCATTTCTGACGTTTTTATTTAATTTCGCTACCCAAAGGTTGTCTGGAAGAGATCGCTCTTTAGCGATAAGGCCGCCTGTTGTTTACCTCTATTGAATGTTATTCTAATCTGATTTTGTTTGTATTTATTTCCTGTTGAGGTGTGCAATAAAGAATATTCTATTCCATTCTATTCTATTCAACCTGTCGGTGACGTTCCCCTATATGGCACTCCTCGGAGCTCAAACACAGTCGCAGTACAAGGCCAAATTGCTTATCGTAACATCAAAAAAGTTTTTGTGTTGAAACAAATCATGAGGCAAGTGGGTGAAGATCAGAAGCAATTCAGGGATTGTTTGCAGAGATTGGCGGTAGGTGAGGTCACAGTTGCTGACTACAAGTTGATCGAAACCAGATTCATCTCAAAGCATCAAGCTTCAGTATCCTCAACACGAGATGTAATTCGATTGATTTCAACAAACAAAGAAATCGAGTCGTTCAATCTTGATAAGTTGAGGAACGTCGGCCACCCTGTTGTTCGAATCAACGCCATCCACAACGACCCAAGGGCTGCAACAGCATCTTCTGATGACGCTAGAGGATTAGCATCTGAGCTGTATTTGTGTGAAGGGGCCCAAGTCATACTAAGGCAAAATTTATTCTGTGCTGCGGGTTTGTGCAATGGAACAATTGGTAAAGTTGTAGACATTGTGTACAATCACCGCGAAGACAACCGTTTCAGTGACGATTTTCCAATTTGCATTATGGTGGAATTTGCATCATATTCAGGTCCGCAACTCCAGAACTGCAACATATCCAATACCACCAGTGACAGTTTCATTCAGGAAAGGCTCAACAACGTTCTCAAAGAAGCAATTTCCCATACAGATTGCATATGCAATAAGCATTCACCGTTCTCAAGGCTTAACTTTAGATTAAGCAGTTGTAAACATTGGAGACACTGAATTTGCATTAGGCATGTCTTATGTTGCGCTTTCCAGAGTCCGAAACATCAATGGTTTATTCTTCGAGCCTGGATTTCCTTTCGCACGAGTCAAAAAAATCAACGAAAAGAAGAAATTGGCTGAAAATCGCACAGAGCTGAATCGTTTGGTAGAGCTATCTGAACGCCAGTCAATTTAAATCATCATCAAAAATTTATTTCTATATTAATATTTTCCATAAACTTTTCTAAATACCTAAATTATTATTTCTTTCAACTTTCTGTTGTAGTTTATTTTGTAGTTACTGCGTTATACAAATCGAAGATAGCACAACTCCGCTCCAATCTATGGTGCAAGCTTAGCCGGTGGCTGACTCTGCATCGACCTAGTTATTTTGAAATCCGTAATTTGACACAAACCTCGACAATAAAGACACAAAGTTTTGACTGGAGCATCTTTACTGCGCCGCAAATTTATTAGTATACAATAATAAAATAGAATGACGCAGTAATTATAATAAAATAGTTTACAGGTGTACCTTGTGTTTGTTTTATACTAAGAATTAAATATATTAACATGCAAAGTGTTGGTTCATCACAAACACGTGATTGCGTAACATTTTGCTTTACGTGTTCGCGTGGTAAGTTTTTACAGTTCATCTAGTCTCACTCCAGACTAAAACAAACCTAATATCGCCAGATGGACACAAATTGAGTAAGTTGCCCACCCGACACGTGCAAATAGTAGATTTTTATCGTAACATTGGTCCAACTGCCATTTCGACAAAGTTCTCTGTCACAAAGATGCAATGTCGAAAAACTCGTTCTTTATAAGATGTGTTCAGATTAGGGTGGACACTTTGGGGTGAATGACCTTAACGGCTATAGGTACTTATAGGTACGGATATGTCCCGATGATTCCGGAAATACCCTTTTTGGTGACATTATATAATATTGTTTAGCAATGCGTTTTTGGGAAATAGATATAGACTAAGTAGGTATAATAGAGTTGGTGACTATATAAATGACGTCATCACTGCAATCTTTGCAGATTACTTATGACGCTTACATACTTCGTTCAACTTATCTGCTGATCTTATAATGTCATGTTCTGAGCGATCGCTGGTGAACTAGTATTTTACCAATAATACTTTATAATTATTAATGTTTTTTTGTTTTTTATTTTTTCTCGCCAGGTACTGCGGCTCTGCACTGGCGCGCGTCGGCACCTCCCGCGTGTGTATCTTGCGAGAGGACTGCTCCTTAGCCGAATGGATGCCGTGGAGACCACGTACCGACGGTGCACTGGTGCGCACTCGTCGCGTTAGAAGACTGCCACACGGTAAGTCATATGAGGTACATACCAGGAACCATAGAGAATGCGCGGTTCCAGAGGAATTTCCTACCGCGAACGCTCCGCATGTGGAATGAGCTGCCGAGGTTTTCCCCGGGGGCTACACTATGCGCTTCTTCAAGAGGGGTACAAATAGGTTCTTAAAGGATCGGCAACACGACGCGTAATGCTATAGGTGGCGGTAACTGCTTAAAGTCAGGCGGGCCGCTTGCTTGGTTGCCACCGTCGCAGTATTAAAAAATGGCCTTATAGCCCGGCTACGACTTCGGTCTTAGCGGCGAGTGGCAATGGTGCGCGGTACGTGTGCCTCGCTCACTCGTATAGCCGCCGCACTCAAATCTCTCGCTCTACCGCCTGCCGCCGAAAGTCCTGGCAATAATCGTGAACTAAATACTTACTTGTGAACTTGTCACGTTAGAAAGATGCCAAGCCTTATCACCCATTTTCAATTCCTCTAATTAGGTTATAGGCATCCTAAAAGTACAGAACACTTCCAAAAAGCCTCGCTACAGTTTTCAGTCCCCGGCAACTCTCTTGATATCACTCCACGTCAACTGCACTTAAGGCCAGCTCGTTCCACTCACACCGGCTGTCATTCGTAACAGACGCTCGCTTTTCCAACGTGTACTCTCACCGTTTGATCGTAAAATTGAACGAAAATTTTAAACTAACTGGGTTTTCGTGTTGGAATTTCGTGTCGTGCCGTTCCGCTCATTCAAATATTGATTACACATGAGATCGAGAGGGACGGCACAGTTGAAACTTGGAGTTTCGAACTTCGGAGTAGCTATTCTGTATGGCATTTGCCAGAACAAAAAAATATTCTAAATATTATACCGAAACTGTTTTTCTTTCCTGTTCTTCATTGACTCCTATAATTATCTTAGATTCGGTTTATAAGATAATGGTGGTTATTCACACAATTGTACTTCAACTATCTATATGTTATTTATATGTATCTAAATGTACAGTCAGCAGTAGAAGCTGCTACACACGCCAGCTGCTCAAAATAAACACACGGACTCTAGCTGTTATCTCGAGAATAAGGGTTGTATATATCATAATATGTGAGCGTGTTATGCTTAGCTACTTCTGTAGCTGACTGTATTGTACGAGTACTCGTACCAGTATGCTCCATGTAAGTGTTCTCAACCAGGAAACGGCAAGGAGTGTGACGTGGTGGAGGAGGTTCGGCCAGCCGCATTAGAAGCCACGGCGCATTGGACTCCTGGACCTTGGGGCGAATGCCGGGTTGCCATCGAGACGCCTACCACTCCCAAACCCTGTAAGTACACACACCTACATTGCTTAAGGGTACTTGGATGTTTCTCGAGAAACTAGATATTTACTAAAAGAGACCGGAATGTTCTTTACTCACCCTGCTCAAATTGTAAAAAATACTTATGTTCTTTACTCAATTGTTAACCCTGAAACTCACCAAAAATGGATTTTTACATGATGGATTTGGAGCAATTATGTTGCTGATGATAATGAAACTCTAGCTTTATTCCTTGTGCTTGGATGAGATTGTGAGCTATTAAGAAATGAGGTCTATAATCGTCCAATAACGCCAGCAGACAGACATTTTGCCAACCCTATTTCCAGCCAACGACGATGACAACGACGAGACAGACGACGACGCGATCTACGACGACGACGAGGCCGACGACCTGGACGACCGGGACGTCAGCGTGGCGAGCTGTGGCGGCGGCGTGCAGCGGCGCGAGGCCACGTGCGTGCGCGCCGACGGGCGCGCGCTGCATCCAGTGCAGTGTGCACATGCGCCAATGCCCACACTCGTGCAACCCTGCGAGGTGAGACCAGGATTCTATAATCAACATATCACGCAAAATTTCAAAAGGTTTCAGCCTTAGACGAAAAAATTAGACGCGATGCGAGCATCACTTCAACCATCAAGTCCCCGTGGGTCCTGTGGGATAAACCATCGAAACGACGCGACGGAATTAACATTCCGACTAACTTCATTGGTCAGTTTGGTGATGAGTGATGACCCTGAGAAATTTCAACATATTGTTACGAGCGTGGGGTTCGTATTTGATAGAAAAGCACAAATTAATCCACAAATGAAAACACACACTTTATTACCAAAATAACGCACTTACAACTCACACGAACTGTACTTAAAATCCACTAATTAACGCAAACACACTATTACACAAATTACGCACTCACTATTCACACGAACTGTACTTAAAGCGCACCAATCACTTAGTCTTTCTCTCCGATTATCCTTTTCTCGCACTGTATCGCAGTTAAAATGTAACTAACTCATGCCGGCCGCCGGTGCCTTTTTATATCCCGCGGAACCGCTTTCTCGATGCTTTGTCCACATAAGACGCGAATATTCTAGTAAAGTCCAGCGTGAGGGCCGAGAACATTCGAGGCCATATATGTCTCTCTCTAATGGTGCACTCTCTGTCACGCCCTTCTCGAATGTTCCGAGTATAGCTATTTCTTTCTAGTAGTCCTATCTCTGTCACACACTTCTCGAATGTTCCGAGTATAGCTATCTCTTTCTAGTAGTGCTATCTCTGTCACTCCTACTGGATATTTCGCCATATATCGATTTGTGCTTCAGAGGCCCATAAGGGGTCCTGAAAACGCCTGAAAATGGGTTTTCAGGTTATGGCGTCATCTGATAGAGGGTGCCCTGAAACGGACTGAAATCATGTTTCAGGCGCCTGAAAACGACGGCAACTTGAGTGAAATTTTGATCTTTAGATATGTGATAGAGCAACTTCTGAAACGGCCTGAAGTGACTTTTCAGCCTGCTGAAAACGCTTCTAAAGCACTGAAATTGTCGTTAAAAGTCTTTGACCTAACCTACCGGCGTAACAATATACATTGATTGTTCTAGAAATGGTTATTTTTCAGCTCGTGCATTACCACTGTTACGACCTTTCTTTAAATGATGAACGCTGTATTTTAATAATAGTATGTATTGATAAAGTAGCATACATTTACTTACAATCAAAATTGTGTGATCATACAACAAAAAAAGTATCTATAAGCATTAAAGTCCCGCTGTTTCAAGATCTAAGCAGCGGGCATCAAAAGGGGTGCAGAACCGGTGTGAACCCGTTCACAAGGATCTGCCGAAACCGGCTCCTCGGGAGTCAAAATGTGACAAGGATGGCTTCATCAAGGTGGAAAGGAGGAAGAGGCCGGCTTGCCGAAATCAGTGCGGTACCGCACCGACCGGGCCCAAACACCTGCTGCGTCCCGCCCTGCCGACGACGCAATTGTATGTGTCCCGTCTACATTACTCTACGAAGGCCGAGGAGATCGTAGAGTATGTACGTGTGAAGACCGGAATTATCCTGAGGGTCGTGAAGTTGGAGTCTCGCCACAAAGTGAATTTTAATTCTTATGTGTTGGGGGTTCCAGCTGACCAACTAACGACCTTCATGAAGGAAGAATTTTGGCCGAAAGGTGTTTTATTCCGGCGTTTCCGCGGTCGGCTATCCAACACCATGGACAACAACACATCGTGACCTAGTTATTTTAATATTTAATATGTATGTTAGATTGTAAGGTATTTATCTATGGGCCTTTGATGCCTGAAATAAACGAATTATTATTATTATTATTATTATTATACTCCTTTATTCATTTAAAATCTTAAGTTAGGTTTTTTACAATAAAGTTATATCAAAAGTAAAATACAATAAAGAAATTACAAAATATATAAACACATTATAAAAAACCTAACCTAGGGTGCCGCCGGCAGCGGGGCAGGGCCCAGGCTACCGGTGGTTAGGGCTGCAGAGAGAGGAACCTCCTGACAATGCGCGCCGTGTCCAGGAGTACCGCCTTCTGTATCTGGCCCTTGATCCAGCCATCTAGCGAGAGTCTCTTAAGATGTTTGTCGAGACTCTTCGCTATAAGACCGTTCGCCGAAACGACTATCGGGACAATGATCGTCGAGTCAACATCCCACATGACGGTCACCTCGTGAGCCAAGTCAAGGTACTTGCTGAGTTTGTCCTTCTCGGCCTTCACGAGGTTCTCGTCATGCGGGATGGTGATGTCGACGAGCACTGCCTGGCGCTTAGATCGATCTACCAACACGATATCAGGCACGATATATATTATTATTATTATTATTATTAAAAAAGTAAGTTTATGTGAACCATTACCCATAAATCCGGTACAGTACAACATCAAGTGTGGTTTTTCACCGTTAAAGTTTCCCATTTGCATATTTCGCCAACAGTTAACGTCACCGTAATTTCGCTTGCCGTAGCAGTACGTATTTTAAAGTCACGATTTTAAGGATAAATAAGTACAACGCCGCAAGAACTGTTACCAAAAATAACATTTGAGTAAAGTTCTTTGTACGATAATTTGTCGCGCATAAAAGAATCGCGGGTGACATTGTGCTTAAGGTACACTGCTATTTTCTTATATAGAAAGAAATATTTATGAACACACACACGAACACAATAGTAGTACCAACAAAATCAGAAAAGAAAGAAAGCATTCAGAAATTTGAGCCGTGTGCAAGCAGAAAGGGCCAGGCCCAGCATATGCTAGCCGCGACGCTGATTTTCAGCCCGTATACCTTGTTGGTGACACAACCACCACACACTGAGAACATTGGGCTAAGACAGTTTATATACTAAAACGTACAAATCATCTTACCCAGTAATGTAACTATACCTATGTTATATTATGAGTGCAAATTAAATTCATTATATGAGAATGTGTGTCAAACGCTGTACAAATATATATATATATTATAAATGTCTAACTTAAGGCTGCGTAAAGGATTGTTTAAATTCAATACACAATATTAGTATATTTACAGTGGACACGCCGCTCAGGTGAACTGAGATTTCTGTAATGATATCGGATACTTATACATTATATTCGACGACACGTTTGGCGCAGTTTGCAAACACCTGCCTACTGAGCCGGTGGTCCCGGGTTCGAATCCCGGCCGGGGAAAATATTTGTGTGATGAACTCGAATATTTGTTCTTGGGTCATGGATGTTATCTATATATGTATTTATATATTATATATATCGTCGTCTAGTACCCATAGTACAAGCTTTGCTTAGTTTGGGACTATGTCGATTTGTGTACGATTGTCCCATAATATTTATTTATTGACGTCTAAAACTCTCAATAGATATAGAGTTTCTAATAGGTGGAGGCAGATAGTTCCAGCACTTGGTAGCAGCGTATCTAAAACTGCCGTGCACTTAATAGCAATTCTATTTCAGGTCCCTTGCCCACGAGACTGCGAAGTGGGTGAGTGGAGCGAGTGGGAAGCCTGCCAGCCGACCGACAAGTGCCCCCTGAACCCCGTGCAACAGCTCACTAGCAGTGGTATGTACTCCTGAGTGTATGTGTGTTGATGTCCTGCGGTACCCCAGACCTTCGTGCCTTGGAGAAGGCCGGTGAGGTCGCTATCCGCTCCTGTCCTGTGCCTCGCGTCTCTCCAACACGTCCACGGTACGCTACCACGTGACCGCGACCCTGGTGGTGTTGTCCTCTGATCTTCGAAGGGCAATCACTACTGTGGCGTGGAGGTATTTCCGTGCCTGGGTTTGTTCTCCCTCACAAAGTCCGACTCACTGGTAGTGAGGGCTAAACAGCCCTGATACAGTTTAAGTCATGTATAAGTGGTTTGTACAACTATGAGTATTTAGAGCAGATAACACTGATCTGAACAACGGTTCTCATATTACTACGGCAAATTATAAATAATAACTAAACAAAGCATTTTATGAAGCGAAAGGACAATGAACGGCCACACGCTTTCTGCATTCATCGGTACCCGTACCTGGCGACTTACACTAGGTTATCAGTCTATCTCGTCGAAGCACGATACAACACACTAATTACACTATAATATAACACTAATGTATTTTAACGTTTAATGAAAGTTTTAACGTGATGAAAATACACACGTACCTATTACTAGTGACATCTGTTGTGAAATAATAGCACAATGATGTAAGTACCTAAATACTTTCTAAAAACGATATTCAGAATATTCTAAATCGAATGCTTAACCCGTGATGTGATTTGACAGAATTTATGCTCATCTAAATGTTACCCTAACATTTGATTGAATAAGTTACATAATACTGACAAAAACGTTAGTATCAACCGTGTGATACCGCTTGATGGGTTAAAATTTTACAAATTTCGAATAGCTCTCATCGGAATTGGGTTACCTGGCATATAGACCACTTGAAGTGAGATATGTTTCAGTAAACTAAAGCATGCTCCTTAACTACATTGGCAATGATAGATAATAATAAATTAGGTCTGAGCTCTATATAAGAGTGGTGACAGGTAGTTTCAGAGATCTAGTAAGTGGCAAAGTAAAGAAAAGATTGCAAATTAAACCTAATCTTGTATACTGTATTCCTTATGTTTGCAATGAAGCGAAAAAATTAACATTTAATGGTTCAGGCTATGTTCGCACATGCGTCTCCAGACCAACACGGGCGTCCATTGGACCACTGAACCTGATGCGAGAGCCATTGAATTTTTCAAGCTGTTGCTTATTGCATGCCTTAGGCTGGCATCCTAGCGCCGTCTACCGTAAAGATTCAGACTTCATAATCGGCTCCATCGTCTAAAATTTTGTTAAGAATCGATAGTAGCAGACGTTACTGCTTTAATAAAAATAACTGTTGTCCTTTTCAAAGGCTACAGCGTCAGGCGTCGCCGCGTAACCGCAGCGGCATCCGGCGGCGGCGCCCCGTGCCCGCCTCTAGAAGAGAAGAGAACTTGCGCCGCGCCCCGCTGTGCCGCGTGGAAGGCCCTGCCCTGGGGCTCGTGCGTGCTCAACCAACCCCACACCACCTGCGGCCCGGGGCGCAGAAGCCGCGAGCTGCGGTGCGTCGGACATAATGGGGTGAGTGAATTTCTATACTGCATGATCAATCCAAATTGGAAGAGATCCCTTGAACGGATAAGTTCGCCCTTGTACATGCTTTTTCTTTTGAAATGTATATTTCTTGTTTTTATGTACCTACAATAAATACAAATTGGTCAGTAGCGAGAAAACGAAAACTATAAGAGATAGGGAAATCTATTCTTAGGAACCTTGGCGTCAATTTTGGAATTAATAGAAACTACATTTTTTTTTTATAAATCTCATACATAACCGGGAATGGAACCTGGTAACAATTTCTTAACTAATCGCATGTCGTATTGTGACATTCTTTACAGAGGTTTTGACTGCGTTATGTCTGAGATTCATAAAAAAAAAATATAGTTTTTATTCAATCTAAAATCGACGCCATAGTTCCTAAGAACAGATTTCCCTATATCTTATAGTTTCTGACTTCTCCCTACTGACCCACTTGGATTGATCACCCGGTATACATCGTCTATGTTTCTAATGCAATCGCAAATGCTGTAACAGCCAAAAATCTAAAAATCTTACTCAAATAATCAGATACTAGGTCGATGCAGAGTCAGCCACCGGCTAAGCTTGCACCATATATTGGAGCGGAGTTTTTTTTTTCCAAATTTTCTCTTCGTCACGACCTAGCGAAATTTAATTTGTGCATTTTAAAACAAAAATTTCTAAAATCGGTTGAGAACTCGCTGAGATCTGCGCATTGTTACAAAGTCCATTCGAGTCGATCCATGGGAGCTTCGCTCCAACTAGGTCGATGCAGAGTCAGCCACCGGCTAAGCTTGCACCATAGATTGGAGCGGAGTTTTTTTTTTTTTTTTCGAAATTTTCTCTTCGTCACGACCTAGCGAAATTTAATTTGTGCATTTTAAAACAAAAATTTCTAAAATCGGTTGAGAACTCGCTGAGATCTGCGCATTGTTACAAAGTCCATTCGAGTCGATCCATGGGAGCTTCGCTCCAACTAGGTTGATGCAGAGTCAGCCACCGGCTAAGCTTGCACCACAGATTGGAGCGGAGTTTTTTTTTTTTTTCGAAATTTTCTCTTCGTCACGACCTAGCGAAATTTAATTTGTGCATTTTAAAACAAAAATTTCTAAAATCGGTTGAGAACTCGCTGAGATCTGCGCATTGTTACAAAGTCCATTCGAGTCGATCCATGGGAGCTTCGCTCCAACTAGGTCGATGCAGAGTCAGCCACCGGCTAAGCTAGCACCATAGATTGGAGCGGGTTTTTTTTTTTTCGAAATTTTCTCTTCGTCACGACCTAGCAAAATTTAATTTGTGCATTTTAAAACAATAATTTCTAAAATCGGTTGAGAACTCGCTGAGATCTGCGCATTGTTACAAAGTCCATTCGAGTCGATCCATGGGAGCTTCGCTCGCTCCGCTCCAATAATTTAAACTTTTTACTATAACTAGTCGAATCCTCCTTTTAGGCCTAACGCTTGTCTTAGGAGGTATTCGCTTTCATTCTCCTGTTTATAATGTTAAAAACATAGCAACAGTGATTTCCGCCTAACTGATATATTTACCTCGGCTCTCAGCATTTCAAAAAAAATATGTCTACCAAAGGTTACAAACGCTTGAATAATGGTCCCACTGCTCTGCAGAAGGAAGCGCCTCGAGCGTGGTGCAGCGACAGCGGCGCGCCCGCCCGGAGTGAACGTTGCCGCATCGCGTGCGCCGGCGACTGCGTGGTGTCCGCGTGGGCGGCCTGGGGACCCTGCGGGGCGCCCTGCGCGCAGGCCGGCCGCCCGGCGCCCGCCCGCACCAGGATGCGGCACATCCTGGCTCACGCTGCACCTGGTTAGTCTGTCACTTTCCAACACGTGATGAATGATAGAAAGAGGGCTGTCGACCCCAGTAATTGCTCCGGAACGGTGCCGACTACTCAAGCAACAGTTGAAACAGAAAATCGCATGTAGTTAACACTATCACACGCCCACAGGAGGCTGCCCCGCGAAGGTACGAGTAACACTTTTTTTCCTCGAACGTTCATATCGTCCTACCTACATCAACCTCTTCACTAACAAATGTTTGCAACTAGAAATAGTTTTCATCCAATAACAAAAGTAATTTAATAGATATTGAAGCTTATATTTTTTCATTTCCAAGTCATACTTCTCTTTGTGATATCGCCTTTCTTCTTTCGCTTTTGGAATTTTTAAAGCCGGAAGTTGGAAAAGTTGTGGGAGTTGCTCAAAACGCTTAGAATAGAAATAAACTAACCAAATTTATATCACTCTACAGATGGATGGCCCTGCCCATCAGAAGAACAGCTGATCCAGCACGAGGCGTGCAACACACACGCCTGCGCGACGTACTCCTGGCTGGCCACACCGTGGGGGCCCTGCGAGCGCCGCCGCCAGGACTACATGCCCGTCACGAACTACACTGATTTACTTGTAAGTTTAAAGACACACACTCGCATTTTGTCAAAACCTGACGGATGCTTGTCACTTATTTATCGCGTGATAAATACAACCGTGGTTTCCGGTTCGTGACTCAAGATGGCCGCATGCGTTTAAGTTTCGTTGTTCATTATTTATTCATTTTTGTTGTTCAATGTGTAGTATTGATAGCGTATTGTGCAGTGATCTAACGTATGAGTGAATAGCTAATTAAGAATTCAACTTGAAGCGTTCATAAGCCCTTCCTGGGTGAAGGCCCGATAGTCCGTGTGGTTTTTTGTAAATCGCTATCACTTTACAAAAAGCTCAACTCACCGTACAACGTTCTTACAACCTTGACACTGGCAGAATTGTCCCAATGGACAGTAGCCATTTATTTATAAAAATTTAATTGAAATACAACCGTCATAGGCCCGTTGGAAACTCGACCACTGTCACAGATAATATACAAGTTACTACCACTGTGTAACCTATGTTCCTCAATACTCTAACAACCACTTCATGATAACTAATTTTACTAAATAAATAAATAATAAATAAATAATCTCAATAGTAAATAATGTAAAACCGTTTGTTACGGAAAACAGTGGTTTTAGGTAGGTATGTTTAACTTTAGTCTTATCTGAGGAAATAAATTAAGCCCTAAGATAAAGTGATGAGTTCCAGAAGATATTGGTTTACTCTTGCTTTAAAACTTTGAGGACATAGATAAGGTTACAGGGCAATCACTTCCTTGTTGAGGAACATAATGCGGGAAAAATTAGAACTGACGTTCAGGCCTAGAAGTATGTGTTACGTTTTAACTCATTTAAAAAAGATAGCTGTCAATTTAATTTACCACGGAGTAGTATATGAGAATGCTTAAATTTTCATACGTTTTATGATTTCCATTGATTATCTGGTTTATTTACAGGATGGAGAAACGTTCAATGAAAGCGACGATGAAGAACCGTGCGTTGAAGAAGGCGAGATGACCAGAGACGTCATGTGCGTCCAGAACAATGCTGACGTCGTCCGTGAGGCCTTGTAAGACATTATACATCATTTATTTTTCTTCTCCAGTTTTGCTAGTCTCAAAACCAAAATTTTGCTATTCAATGGCAAAGTAGAGTAGCCATACGAGCGTCCAAACCACCTCAAGCTGAGTGATTGACTCGACTTTTTAACAAAAAATAACTGACTTCAACACGAAGAAATTGAAAAGTCAAAAAACACTGAAAATAGATGTGCCATAATATTTAAGAAGTTACTTCGATTCTTCATGAAAAAATTTTGCTATTCAATGGCAAAGTAGAGTAGCCATACGAGCGTCCAAACCACCTCAAGCTGAGTGATTGACTCGACTTTTTAACAAAAAATAACTGACTTCAACAACAAGAAATTGAAAAGTCAAAAAACACTGAAAATAGATGAGCCATAATATTTAAGAAGTTCCTTCGATTCTTCATGAAAATCATCATCAGATGTCCACCAAAATATTATAGGGCAGACTTGGAGGTACCTACTCTAAATAACATAATAATAATTTCGAATCTTCATAAATGACGGAATTTCGAGGTAGCAAACAACACAAAAACCTAATTCTCCCCTTTTTTAAGTCGGCTGAAAATGGAATACTTTGCCACGCCAATGCAAATAATTGCACTGTTTGCTCCAGATGTGCTCCGCTGCGCCGGCCCGCCTCGCACCGCGCCTGCACGGTGCGGTGCCGCCGCGGCTGCCGCGTCGAGGCCTGGGGCCCGTGGTCTCCTTGCCCTAACACTTGTGGTAATCCTGTTATTACTGAATTACTGTGCATTTTTCTAGAAATTTCCTGCCTCGCACGACTGCATTAGCACGGTAGATTTTCTCACAAAATGTCTTCGGTTCTTTATGCTTTAACAGGTACTAACTGTTATTCTCAGACCCCGGCAAGCAGATCCGCGTGCGCATAGTCCACGGGGGCCCGAGCTGCGGGCCGGCGCAGGAGACCCGCGAGTGCCCCGTGGCGCGCTCGTGCCGCGCGCGCGACGCCGCCTGGGTGGCCGGCGAGTGGAGCACGTGTCGACTGCCGCCCGCGCTGCGCTGCGGCGCCGGACACAGAGTCAGGAGTAAGGCTACCACGTAGACTCTTCACTATTTCCCTAATTGTAGAAGCTTTATTTTCGAATGTTTCTTCTTAATTTCCCTCGTCGAGTCTGAAGCGTAGAATACTTACTAGTACTACATACAGAATGGACACGCATAACCCCGCACTGAATCGAGTTACCTCATCCCGCACATACTTCGGCACCGATCCGGCTCCGGCTCGGGGCACCGAGTTAGAATCGTGTTGGCTGTGTAGAACATTTTGAAAGGGTTGTGTACTGTGCGTATAAAGGTGGGCATTAAATTATGTAATAGGGAGTCTAATAGAGAGAAATGGTGATGATGTTGGTGATGGTAATTATGATGATAGTGGTTACGGGTAGTGATGATGGCGGTGATGATGATGATTGTGGTGATAATGTTGATTTTGTGGTCATCACCACCACCACCAGTCACCACCTTAATCAACATCACCATCACCACCACTATCTTTATGATGTGTGGTTGTAATAATTTCCTATCTAATCTATATATATAAAAGAAGAAGTCCTGACTGACTCATCAACGCACAGCCGAAACTACTAATGTTAGAGAGTTGATTTTTGCACAGTAGGTTACTTTTATAACGTGGGCTAGGGATAAGAAGGGATTTTTGGAAATACCTCCCCTAAGAGGGTTAAATAGGGGTGCAAAGTTTGTATTGGGTAAACTTTTTTTTTTGAGTTAGAGACTTGAAACTTTGTAGAATGATTACTTATTCAAAACACACAAAAAGTACTTTCAGTGTTTTAGAAAATTTCACCCCTAAGGGGGTTAAAACGGGGTGCAATGTTTATATGGGAGAAACTTTATTTTTTGAACTAGAGAGTTGAAACTTTGTAGATAGCTTACTTAATCAAATACAAAAAAAGTGATTTCAGCGTTTTGGAAAATTTCACCTCTAAGGGGGTTAAAAAGGGGTGCAAAGTTTGTATGGGGAACACCGCTAATGTTGTTTATAAAGAAGTGATACGCTAACGTTATCAGTTTATATATTTTTTATTTCCTGTCTACTACCCAGTGACTACGTCCTTTTTCAAAATGAACTTGCACCCCCTTTTCTATGGTTGACTGTCAACAATATTTTCTTAGTGCTGTCTCTTATTTATTGTGTTCCAAACTTTATGTGTTCCTATATTTACGTAGTGAGTTGTCTATCAGCACATGAATAATTTATACTTTATATATCTATTCTTACTTTATTTAGCTTCTTGAGAGATATAGAGAACTATAGCACAAGAATATATTGAATCACTCTTCAAACAATACTACTAGCCTGTAGACCAAAATAGTAATCGCATCACTAAATTCGCTTATGTGCATTTAGTTTTTAATGGTCACATTTCAGCATTTTCTTTAAACACTAGCCTTTTTAATAACTGGGGTACCTGCTAGACCATTTAGAAACATTTTGGCCAGCCTCGGGAACTCCGCCACATCACTCTTTTCGTTTAATAGGCAGGCCGGCGTGTAGGTACAAATACCAGTGCTGCCTTCTTATGAAAAGAGGTCATTATTTATTATTGTTATGAAATAAAGTTTATTATTTATTATTATTGAAAGAGATACTCTTCATTAAACTGCCTCCATCTCTCGATTTCCAGTGCTGAGTTTAAGATTGTTTTAACAGCCTTACGATATTTATCTTTTTTTTTTAATCTCACTCATAATAACTAAGATCCCCATTTTCTAACTCCAAATCCATGCGTCGCTCTATATCTTGCAGTCATTTTTGCCAAAGATTAAAAGCATCAGGTAACTGACGGAATAAATATTAAGCATCCTGCAAACAATTCCCGTAATCTAATTGGAAAATCTTCAAAAATTCTTTAACAATTGCATTGTCTAGACCATTTTAACTAAGAATAAAATTCACTTACCTATTTTTAACCGACTTCAAAAAAAGGACGGGGTTCTCAGTTCGGTTGTATGTTATTTTTTTTTTTAATGTTTGTTACCTCATAACTCCGTCATTTATGAGTCGATTTGGAAAATTCTTTTTAGGTTCATGAATAGACATCTCAAGGTTGGTCCCATTAAATTTTGGTGAAGATCGGATGACGAGATCCATGAGGAATCGAAGGAATTCCTGAAATTTTATAGGCACTCATAATATTTTTTTATTTTATTTGCATATGTTAGTCATCATCTTCCAATGCTGAACTGATGATGGAAGGTACAACTCCTTAACGGTTAGGAGTTAGGCGATAATTCAAACAAGATGCATGCCTTCAAGTCCTCTCTGATCACCCCGCCATAAGTATTTTATATGAATCACTAAAAAGCCAAAAATAACCCGTTCAAGTAGGTACAGATTACATTTGACTCACCCTTTGAAGTCGGTGCCAAACCTCACGTAAACTTTAATATATAAATATAATAACTGAGTGGTTTGGGATCTTTGGCTTTTTAGTTTCACTGAAGTCGGTTCTTTTTTTTTTTTTTAATTTTTTTTTTTAATATCTTTGTCATCATCAAAAATCTACGCGGACGAAGTCGCGGGCGGCCGCTAGTTATGTCATATCATATTTATAACCAATGCATCTGAGGCAGCCCTGTGCGTCTTACACGCACACATTGACACTGACATTCAAGATTCAGTTTTTAGTTGGCAGTGTCTGCCCTATGCTTAATGCAAACAAGTACAGTCGATTTGACTAACATTGACCTGTTCGCAGGTATCTGGTGTGGATCTGCGTCACACCGCGTGAATGCAGGCGCGTGCGCGGGACAGCTGCTGCCTCAGAGTGTGGCGTCCTGCTTCGTCGCCTGCAATGCTCTGCCTCCTACCATCACTTGTGACAACGTCTGCGCCGAACCTTTGAAGTAACGCATCTGATAATATTTATCTTCAAGCAAATGAACCTACACTTTAATATTTTGATTTGATGCTTTTTTTTGATTATCCATTTTATTATTGAGGAGACAATAATAATGCACTATAAGCAGTAGTTTGCGCCTCAACTCGAAGGCGTGAATCCTAATCATACTCGTCATGAAAAGAGTTGGGCATAATAATAGATAATACCCATACTATCCATACAACTGCTTACACGTATCTGACAAATTTCTTCTGTATTTTTCCACCACCAATTATTGACCACCCATGCATATAGCGTAATGCTATTTGCATACACAGATTATTTGACGGCATAGTAAAATTTGGTCCCCTGTTTGCAATTCTGTTGGGGTTTATAAAAATGACTCGCATGATCTTTGCTTATATTTTCGCAGATACCTGGACGCGTCGGAGCCAGACATACCCATCTGCACCTGCAAGAACGTGTCCCTGGAACTGCTGCCTGCAGACTCGGACTGCATTCTTCCTCCCGGGTATGGAATCAAGATTAATTCACGTTCTTCGTTTACGAATGCTGCAGTTACTAACATTCAATCGCGCTATCTTCTACACCACATAGCTATTATAAAATTTTAGATTTGTATTGAAAATCATTTCTCTATGGAGAGGGGTCATGATTTCAGGAAAATCTTAATAGCATGATGCAGGATCGTCATTTGTTTTGTAGGGGCGCGCGGCGCCATGACAACCTTGCGCCATCTGTTTTTATAATTTCCTTTGTCCTCGCATCACGCCGAAACGGCTGGACAAATTTTAACCACTCTTGGTACAGGGATGGGCATCCAAAGATGGTTATAGATAGAATACGAAAGGTTAAGAAAAAAATATGCGGACGAAGTTGCGGGCACTTCTTTATTTAGTATATTACTTAATACCTACACATAACCTGCACACTTTGTCATTATCACTATTGGATAGTTAGTAAGATTTTCATTGGGTATTTATAGTATTTGTTATAAACGATTGTAAAGCCATACTGAATATAGCACGGAATGCGGCGAGGGACGGGCGCTGCGAGCGGCGCGGTGCATGTTCGGCGGACGAGACGTTCCCATGGACGTGTGCAAGAAGTACCACCCTCTTACTGGTAAGAATCTAGTAACTCAATTTTTCTTTTTATTTAATTCAGTACAGCGTAGGTGTAGACAATTGTTTTTGAGGATGTCAATCGATTCTATTTTTTATTGATATCAAATGACTAGGTATGTAGGACTAACTACACTTAGACTGCTCTAAACAAGTCAGTAATGACCGTCAAAGTTCAACATTCCTACGGAGCGCTAAAAACATTTATTAATGTGGAAATTGGATAAATGAAAACCACATTTTTCATTTTGAGAGTTGAGTGCGTCTCTGGTCGGTTGTACTGGTAATCCAAAGATATCGGGTTCAATCCCTGGTGTGGACTACGTGTGAGCGCAAATCAAATTACGTCATCTTAGGCTATCCCCGCGATGTGGGGATAAAATCTCGCTTGCTGGCCTAGGTTAAAAAAAACCACGGGCAGCAATTCATTACAGCCCCAGATTGCATATTTATTTCCCTCACCTTCGGTTCGGACAACAAACACCCGCAATCTGGGGCATTCACGAATTCACCGGCCTAGGCCTTTGCGTGTTGATATTTGTATCTAGGTATATACTCGTATCTTAATTCTTTTCCAGTTATTCAGTCTAGTGTTTTACGACATTATAATCGTTGCAGGGCCGACGCGCGTGCGCGAAGCCTCGACAGACGGGTACACGTACGACGAGGAGTTCCCCTCGCTGCTGCGCGGCGCGTGCAGCGTGCGGTGCGCGCGCGACTGCGGCGCGGGCGCGTGGGGCGAGTGGGGGCCCTGCGCCGCCGAGCCTGGCTCCAGGGCTGCCTTCCGCTACCGGACTAGGTAACAACCATGTTATTTTTTGTTTTTATGTCATTGAGAGCAAATGACCAAACGAATCGCCTGATGGAACGCGACCGTAGCCCATAAACACCTGCAACACCAGAGGTATCACTAGTGCGTTGCCGGCATTTCAGGTGAGATTACACTCTTTTCTTGAAGGTTTGAAGGTCGTTTCGGTCCAGAAATACTGCAAGCGACAGTCGTGCGACCAACCTTAGAATAAATACGCTTAGAACGAGAGTCTTCAACGGTTTTATGTGCGCGGTGCGCGTCTACGAACAAGAGAGACGTGTTGTGTTGTGACAGATGCGCACACGGACCAAACTTAGCCCGTGGCTAACCTAAACTGGTTTCACTTTCAAGCGCTAACTAGGTTTCTAGGCGTACTTATTTTAAGCTATCTGACTAGTTTAAGGAACAGCTTTAAAGCATATCAAACGTAAAATGTGAAATACCGTCATGTTTTCTTGTAATTTCCATTTTAATATTATGTTTTCCTTATTTATCATTACAAATACAATATTATTATTTTATAGGTACACTTTTATTATGTTTTCTTCAAGAACTACATAACCCTAACGTCTCAAGATATATTATCAAGTTAGGTTCATATTACTGTAATACTGACAGTTTAGTTTTTTCAGATCAGTGGTATCTGTAAATTGCCGGTAGAGTCAAATGTAAAAGTACTCTTATGGCCTACTTACAGAGTAAAGATATATCATTATTACATTATTAAAATCTTATTATGTTAAGGAAGACCAGACTTACACGTGTGTATATATCTTAAACAGGGAGGTGCTAGAGGAAGGAACGGCGGGCGGCCGCGAGTGCGGCGCCACATTGGAGCGCGCGACTTGTGTGGTGTCGTCGCCGCGCTGGGTGGCCGGCGAGTGGTCCGTGTGCGCCCCGCGGCGAGTGCTGTGTGGCCGCGCCGTCATCAACCGCACCGTCCAGTATGAATTTCTCTATTTCATTTCCTTCAAATGCACCAGCGGGCTTAGGCATCATAGGATGGTTGCTTTTATCACGCAATAATTAAGTGACAATAAAGCATCCGTCACGTTTTGACAAAATGAGAGTGTGACTGACAGATCCTTAGTCACTTATTTGTCACGTGATAAACGTAACCATCCTGAATAGATAGTCTATCAAATTGATGTCATGCAGTTCCGGGGAAGTTTAGTATGAAAGTGCCCTAGTCAAATCTAACGCTTACGTTATTCTTATAATCGTTTAGAAGCCCGTTACAATATCATTTATAGAATAGAATAGAATAGAATAGAAAAAGCATAATTCAAGATAACACATCATTACAATTTTCAATATAAGGTACTTAAGTATTAAAAGCTGTGTATAAAAGATGTCTATCCGAAATGGTTTCCACTCAGCAACGCTGTTGGCTTTACTAGGTACACAATGACCACGGTGCTGGTTTTCTGTGGAGCCAGAGGGACGGTTTCGCGGAACAGCATACTGAGTGACTTGTGTTGAAAGACGAAGCAATATCACTTATCAGCTTGTATACGAAACTTTGAGTCAGTAGCGAGCTAGGTGAGAAACCTTCTTGAGTGGACACTGTAAGGAATCTAGGAAAGAGCATCACTGGTGCAACTTCGACTACGTCTAGATTGGTCCACTAGTACTGTATCCAAGTCCTACGATGTTCAGTCTGGCGGTGAGGAATTCATGTATGTGTAAAGCCACCACTCTGCTATAGAGTTATTATTGATCAAACTTTTGTCTTTGTAATCAAAAACATACATTAAGTAGACCGATTGAATCATTTCAACTCTGCTTACGGCAATATCAATGAAACCAAGTTTCAGAGGCGTAATAAGATATTACTCCACAGTTGTGAGGACGGCGAGGGGAATGTGCTGGAAGACCCGGCGTGCGAGGCGGCGGGCGCGGGCGGGGCGCCGGCGCGGGACGCGACTTGTCGTGCCCCTTGTCCCGGCGACTGCGTCGTCAGCGCCTGGTCCGACTGGAGCCCTTGCGAACAGGTATATCAGCCCCTTCTGCCCTTGGCCAGGTCTAAACTACTGTCTATTCTTTTCTTCCTAATTTGATCAATCACAGGTAATAAGATAGAAAATACATTTATTGCCAAAAATAACATAGCACAGTTTTATGTATGTTACACTAGCGGCCGCCCGCGACTTCGTCCGCGTAGATTTTTGATGATGACAAAGATAATAAAATAGGTAAGTGAATTTTATTCTTAGTAAAAATGGTCTAGAAAATGCAATTGTAAAAGAATTTTTGAAGATTTTCCAATTAGATTGCGGGAATTGTTTGCAGGATGCTTAATATTTATTCCGTCAGTTACCTGATGCTTTTAATCTTTGGAAAAAATGACTGCAAGATATAGAGCGACGCATGGATTTGGAGTTAGAAAATGGGGATCTTAGTTATTATGCGTGAGATTTAAAAAAAATGTTAAATATCGTAAGGGTTAAAACAATCTTAAACTCAGCACTGGAAATCGAGAGATGGAGGCAGTTTAATGAAGAGTATCTCTTTCAATAATAATAAATAATAAACTTTATTTCACAACAATAATAAATAATGACCTCTTTTCATAAGAAGGCAGCACTGGTATTTGTACCTACACGCCGGCCTGCCTATTAAACGAAAAGAGTGGTGTGGCGGAGTTCCCGAGGCTGGCCAAAATGTTTCTAAATGGTCTAGCAGGTACCCCAGTTATTAAAAAGGCTAGTGTTTAAAGAAAATGCTGAAATGTGACCATTAAAAACTAAATGCACATAAGCGAATTTAATGATGCGATTACTATTTTGGTCTACAGGCTAGTAGTATTGTTTGAAGAGTGATTCAATATATTCTGGTGCTATAGTTCTCTATATCTCTCAAGAAGCTAAATAAAGTAAGAATAGGTATATAAAGTATAAATTATTCATGTGCTGATAGACAACTCACTAAATATAGGAACACATAAAGTTTGGAACACAATAAATAAGAGACAGCACTAAGAAAATATTGTTGACAGTCAACCATAGAAAAGGGGGTGCAAGTTCGTTTTAAAAAAAGGACGTAGTCACTGGGTAGTAGACAGGAAATAAAAAATATATAAACTGATAACGTTAGCGTAACACTTCTTTATAAACAACATTAGCAGTGTTCCCCATACAAACTTTGCACCCCTTTTTAGCCCCCTTAGAGGTGAAATTTTCCAAAACGCTGAAATTACTTTTTTTGTATTTGATTAAGTAAGCTATCTACAAAGTTTTAAGTCTCTAGTTCAAAAAATACAGTTTCTCCCATATAAACATTGCACCCCTTTTTAACTCCCTTAGGGGTGAAATTTTCTAAAACGCTGAAAGTACTTTTTGTGTGTTTGAATAAGTAATCATTCTACAAAGTTTCAAGTCTCTAACTCCAAAAAAAGTTTACCCCATACAAACTTTGCACCCCTATTTAACCCTCTTAGGGGAAGTATTTCCAAAAATCCCTTCTTATCCCTAGCCCACGTTATAAAAGTAACCTACTGTGCAAAAATCAACTCTCTAACATTAGTAGTTTCGGTTGTGCGTTGATGAGTCAGTCAGGACTTCTTCTTTTATACACGATGATTTTTAATCGGTGATCAGGAGTAGAAAAATATTAATATTTGGCTAAAATTAAACTTAATACGCGAGGTCCCGCGCAAATACCTCACTGTTAAATTAATTAAAAGTTAAAACATAATTAAAACTAATAACTACTAGATACATGGTCATCCTACATAAATTATTGAAGTACGATACCTACGTCAAGTGTCATCGCTTTGGCGGGAAATTTTCTACGACTATTCAATTTTATATAAAAAAAAAAATGGCTACTGCCCATTGGGTCAATTCTGCCAGTGTCAAAGTTGACGAACGTTGTACGGTGAGTTGAGCTTTTTGTAAAGTGATAGCGATTTACAAAAAACCACGCGGTCTACCGGGCCTTGACCCAAGAAGGGCTATGTACGCTTCAAGTTGAATTCTTCATTAACCATTCACTCATACGTTAGTTCACTGCACAATAGGCTATCAATACTACACATTGAACAACCAAAATGAATAAATAACGAATAACTAAACTTAAAGGCATGCGGCCATCTTAAGTCACAAACCGGAAGCCTTTCTACGACTTTGTTTATGTAATGACAATGACAATGACAAGTTATTACTCATAAATTGTCATTCCCATTAAATTATTAAAGAGGTTGTAAGCACACCGATACAGATTAGATCGGTGACAAGGAATTTAAGACAAAAATTGGTTTGAAAATAAAAATTATCATAGAAAAATAAAAGTTTGTATTCATGTAATTACGACTTCAACGTGACCGCCATCAATTACTGAGTCAGAAAAGTTGGTAACTGATCACCGATTAAAAATCATCGTGTATATATAGAAGATAAAAAATACAAAAAATAAAAACAAAGTAAAATGATAAAATAATAGAACAATGGCAAAAGGACAAGCTCAGCAATGTGCTGGAAACCTAGCCGCTGTGGTACGACGCAGTTCCAGCGCTGATTTTCAGCTTGCCCATTGAGGACTTTGACGACTAACACACTACCTACTATTTTTAAACATTTCATACCTAACTAAACACAAAAAAAGAAATATAAGCTCGTCAATTCCTTTAAGTGCCCTATATTCTAACCAATGTCAACTCCTCCAGACGAAATGGGGTGGCCGCCGCGACCGCACGCGCGTGGAACTGCGACCAGCGGCCGAGGGCGGCGCAGCGTGCCCACCACTCGTGGGCGCTGAGCCCTGTTCTCCGCACACCTACTCCTGGCACGTGGCGCCCTGGGACGACTGCCAGCCGCTAGGTAACAAACTTCTGACCTAAAATCAGCACCTCTAGCACAACTGTGACACGCGAATCTCTCACGCGAGAAATATTACCTCTCTCTCTTCGCTGTACTGTGTAAGAATGACGGGCGAGACTATGTCCTGCGACAGGAATCGCGAAGCGTAGTTGGGTTAGATGGGCTGGAGTAAGTTAGCTATATCGGGCAAAATAAGAAAAGCAGCATATTCTTAACTTTCGTGAATATACCTCTGGTCCCTTACTGTCTTTATGCAGGTGGTTCACCATGTGGCGAAGGAACGAAGAGGCGATCGGTTCGCTGCCTGCGAAGCGATGGTGTATTTGTCAACGATACATTCTGTCCCGTGAGTATTAAACAGAGCTTACCTTAACGGCGTGGGTCAAGTGGATTCTTTTTTGCTGGGCTCTGAATTTACTTGTTAATTCTTCTCTTTTTGTTCTTTCTCAAACCTTCCGGGATATATCACTGTTAATTCCTTTTGGGTTACACGCAGAACACAACGTCAACGGAAGCGCGCGAGTCGTGGTGCTACGTGCCGTGCGGAGTCGACTGCGAGTTGAGCGAGTGGAGTGCCTGGGACGCCTCCGCCTGCTCCTGTGGAGACGCTTCCTCAGCGCGGCATATGCGACGTATAAGGTCTATAAAGTCTCCTAAGATAGGCTTATACAACATGTATTAACAGAAAATATGAGAGTTATTTGATTAAAGCGCCCGAAAATATAACTCAAGCAAATGATAGTGACGAGTAGATGGCAAGCGACTAAGAAAACGTAGCTCTATAAGATGGTCTACCGAGCGACACTGCCCTCCACGAAGCCAAAGGACGTTATAAACTATACTGCCGTAGCCGTATCTTATAGTTGTTTGGGCCCCTTTTATTGAATTGCGCTTAAGGCTCGTTCGTTATCCGTTCAAAAATGCTGATTGTTTTAGACATTTTTCTCTGTCATAAATGTAAATGACTAGAACGGGGTTATAGTCATTTATTGGCACATATTTAAAACCTTCAGTTTGAATTTTTTATAGATACTTTTTGTTTCAAAATTTACTCTAAATTGACAAAATTCACGCAGAAAAACTGGGGTTTTCAACTTATCTTCGACTGCACGCAATGAAAGCATGAAATATAGTTAGAACTCAGGGAAAAATATTATTCGCTTTAAAAAGTCCTTTAATATTATCAATATATTTGTCATAATATGAACAAAATTAAGGCCTCTTAAGTGGTTCATGTTTAGTAGTAGTTTTCACTCTCCTGAGATAAATGAAGTCAACTCTGTACACGCGATTATATCTGATGGTTGTGTCACAGACAACGGCTGACATCCGCGGTGTGGCCGGGGCGGGCGTGTCCGTCCACCGAGCAGCGGGCGCCGTGCCCGCGCGAGCCCTGTCTCCGGCTGCTGGCGCGCCCTGTGCTGGGCTGCCACGTGCAGGTACGGTCGAGGACGGGAGCCCTCTTGTTTTAATAATAATAATTCATTTATTTCAGGATCAAAGGCCCATGGACCTATACCTGACAATCTAACATAAGTACCTACATATATTAAATATTAAAAACCCTAAACAACTAAGGTCACATTTTTTCCTGCGATGTGTTAAGCAAGTCCGTGGTGTTTTTGGTGGCCTTTCGTTGATACGCCGGAACAAAACTCCTTTCGGCCCAAATTCTTCCTTCATGAAGGTAGCTTGTCAGTTGGAACCCAGAATTAAAATTCATTTTGTGGTGGGACTTCAACTTCACGACCCTCAGGACAATTCCGGTCTGCACACTACGATCTCCTCAGCCTTCGTAGAGTAATGTAAATGGGACACATATAAGTGCGTCTTCGGCACAGTGGGACGCAGCAGATGTGTGTTATACATGTAGGTATGTATATGCGACTGGTTTGGGGATAACAAGGAGGACCACCACAAAACAAAAATATTCGTAACTACTTTCAATCCACAGAGTGTTGTAAAGAGTATATGAGTGTGTTTTCACTTTAACGACTGAGAACCGATGACTATATGAAGGCTGGAAATAAGTATATTCATCGCTTTTACGTCACAGAGCTCAACCGGACAAGAAGCAACCGGTGCTTGCGGTTGGGGAGTGAAGATATCTCGGGTCCGCTGCGAACTGGCGGGAGCCGCTGACGACGGCGCCGATGCCTTCCTGGAACCCTGGCGCTGCGCCCCCGCGCTGCCCGGCCGTATCGTGGCGCCTCCACTGCACTACCAGGTAATACCAGGCAAGATAGGTGCAAGATTACTGACAAGGAAATCTTTGGTAATGATCTGTCCAGTTTAAAGTCAGCATCTACGAAAAAGACTACAGTCAATCACTTGAAACTTGAAAATGCTAATCTGGTATAACATCGGCACCCGACAGCAATGGTCAGCCGGTCAGGTCGACGACGATAACAGCCACGCTTAAACGATATCGAAAGTTTCAGTGACTCAATATTTGAATGTGATGAGAATTACGATCATATTTGTGCAGTTTTTTTACGACACATGGTGACTATGATTAATACAGGAGGAGACGTGTGAAGTGGAGTGCGGCTGCAAAGAGTCGGAGTCAGGACAACCAGGCCCGTGGGGCGCGTGGGGCCCGTGCCGCGGCGGCGCGCGCTCGCGCTCCCGCCAGCTGCTCGTGCCGCCGCGCGCCGCCTGCCGCTTGCCCGCCAGGTAACAGTACAAGCAGTCGGAGTCAGGACAACCAGGCCCGTGGGGCGCGTGGGGCCCGTGCCGCGGCGGCGCGCGCTCGCGCTCCCGCCAGCTGCTCGTGCCGCCGCGCGCCGCCTGCCGCTTGCCCGCCAGGTAACAGTACAAGCAGTCGGAGTCAGGACAACCAGGCCCGTGGGGCGCGTGGGGCCCGTGCCGCGGCGGCGCGCGCTCGCACGCGTGAATTCGTGAATGTCCTAGATCTCAGGTATTTGTGCCCCGAACCAAAGGTGAGGGCCATAAATATGGGATCTGTGGCTGTACAAATTACCGCAAGTGGTTTGTCTACTTAAAGTTTAACATCTGGCCTTGGCCAGGAAGTGAGATTTTCTTTCAGAAACTGGTAAAATAACCTCATACTGACTATGAAGTCGAAGATACAGCTCGCAGTTCAGTAACAGCCTATTTACCTACTCTTGCCTTACCTTGAATCAAAGTTCAAGTTAAATAGGCTATGAATAGATCTCGGTGTCTTAGTGGCCAGAGCGCCCGTGTTGACCCAGAAAGCCATTAGAAGCGAGGTTTCGAATAATTATTTTTAACTTGATATAACGAATATACTATATATATATATATATATAAGTCCCAAAAAAGGATACCTATGATAAGTAATCTTAATTGAAAATTGATTTAATCCGAATTGAGGATTGATGCGTTGATTCCAATTGATTCAATCGGATTGACGCGTCAATCAGAATTGGTTCTGATTTAGTTCAGATTGATGCCAACACTGATATATACCGTCCTAAATTTCATACTTGTCAATAATTTAATGACGGCGGATGGGCGGTTGGCACAGTTTGTATGTAGTAGTGCAGCTGCCTACTGAACCGGCGGTCCTTTGGTTCGGCGGTTTGAATCCCGGAAAAGACAAATATTTGTGGGTCATGGATGTATCTACATATGTATTTATGTATTATGTATGTCGTCGTCTAGCACCCATAGACCAAGCATTGCCCAGTTTGGGACTAGGTCAATTTGTGTAAGATTCAAAAACTACATACTTGGTTTTATGTTTACCAGATACGTGACGATCGAGTGGGCGAACTGCACCGCGGGCGAGGAGACGGACCTGCTGGTGTACGAGCCCCGCGACGACGCCCCGCGCCGCGCCTGGCTCGACAGCGACACCTACCACGACGGCTACATCGGTGCGTACCGACAGATTTAGTCGCCGACAATACTCACATGATCAAATTGCCCCACAAAGAAGTGTGAACTTTGCCTGGGATACCTATTATCGCCTTTTTTTATAAAAGTAAAAAATTCCCGTCTAGTTTCTAGACTATACTCAAAAACAAAAACTAGATACTTAATAGTGTTCTTTATGAATGGCGATATTCTCAACAGGCGGCTTAAAAACAGGCGGGAATTTCAACTTGTATAAAAATAGGCGATGATAGGTATCTATCCCAGGCGAATTCACGGGGTTTTACGGTCCAACCTATTAAGCATTTGACATCCAGCACCTAGAGCCGATTTCCTGAAATTTGACTTATTATCCTAAAATAAATAAATCCGTTTCCAGAGGGCAGCAGTTCGCTGCTGGCGGTGGTGTGGACGGCCACCATCGTGCTCAGTTTCTACGGCGCGTTCATGCTCTACCGCGGACTTATCAGGTACGATACGAGTCTAATATCTACTTCCCTGGACTGCCATTTCACTAATCTCCATCGCAAACCAAAAATATCGGTTACACGCTCAGTCTGGCGTCAGTTCATTCTATCAGTCTGGTCACACTGACGACAGAATGATCGTGTAGCCCTTTCGGGCTGAAGAACTGATCCTAAGTTCCTGACTGGTGAAAAGTCAAGAATGGCAGTAAACTGAAACTCCAGAATAATTAGACTAAACTGACGCTAGAGAATATACCCGATGTCTAACACAGCATTATCATCATATCAGTCGATCGATTTTAAACGTAACTACCATGGATCTACTCCGATGTTCGAAATTAGATAGTTGTATAGTGCCATCCCACTTACTTAAATATAGTTTGAGTACCCCTGCAGTGTACTACGAGTTGAAATGGAACACCTTTGGGTTTTTTTATGTCTTGCTCGCTCTTATAAGACCGAGATTTGAACCTCAATAATTTCACTGGAATCTGAAGTCTATTCTAGAAACTCGTGATCGTGTACTCCGAGAAATTTTAAATAAAGTAGTCTTAGATTATTACGATTGACACTAAAATTTGTCCAACCAAATAGTCGACGCACAGAGTCGTGATTTTTATGTTGGAATTTCCCAAAATCTGGCAACACTGTATGGTTATTTTAAAATGTATTGTATCTCTGCGCAGGTGCCTCCGGAGCCGAAAGCTGAAGACCGTCACCAAAGTGTAAGCCAACAAGGACTTGTATCTGAGACTCGTCGCCCTGCGCGCGCGCCGCTCGCGCCACGCCCTTCACTCCGGACCTACGTCCCGTTGTCTGTTTATATCCCGATGTTTTAATGTCTGTACATTATACTTGTTAAGTTTACTTTACGCTTTACCAAAGAATTACGTTAAACGTTTGTTATATGTTGCTCTCTTCCTTGTTGTTTAGTTGTATTGCGAATAAGAGATTCTGTAATGACGCCATATCAATATACTCATCTACTTACTGAGTATTGACAGTATGTAACTTGTTAGTATTATATTTGATGTACATCAACTATAGCCAGCAACAGTCTGTCCGCAGGAGTGCTTCCATTTTACGACGTATATGCTAATTTAGAAGGTTTTGATAACTTTTCCAAGCAAACGACTACCGAGTGACAGCCGGTCGGGCTTCTGGATTGACAATATGTATTCGTGTGTAGCGGCCACCATTGTAGTGTAGAGGCGCCCCCTAGTGCTGCCCGAGCAGACTGCGAGAGCACTGACTGGGCAGACCCGGCAGGCTTGAAGTTTTTATTGAAATTGGTAAAGTCGGGGAGCGTAGAAGTAAGTACTGCCAGCGCAGGAGATTTGATTAGATTGTCCTAGAGACCAAGTAAGACGTGACACATCATACCACATATCAGCTAAATTTATAAAGTCGTAAATCAGCTAGTCTTCTGCACCGACTGATAAGCTAGGTCTGTGATGGCACAGTTGCATTGTTCTGGTAGTACACAACACAAATGAGTGATAGGTATGACAAAAGGCTCGATAGGCGGGTTACTACGATCGATTTTCCCTGCAGGCAAGTGATACGTATAGTAAGATAAGTAGTGATGTGTCGTTTCCGAAAATTTTCGGAAATTTTCCTCACTTTGTATGTTAAATGAGGAAAGTTTCCGGAAATTGTCGGAGATGGCACATCACTAGTGATAAGTATATCATGAGATACGTCGATCGGATCAGTTCAAGACTGATACGGCCGCCGTATCATGTAAGCGGAACAATGTGACACAGAGCTATTATGCTGCAGAAGACGATCCTCTGACTAATGCTTATGATATCATGCGTAGAGCTTTGGCGCACAAATACCTAACTAATTTATAAATAGATCTTAAGTACTAATATTAACCAGACAGTTTCGAGATAATAATCGTGTATAACACTTTTTTGTAGATTTTGCATTTAAACCCATGTATTGTGACGGGTATTTATAATGTGAGTGTGTTCTTGACTTCCTTCACCAAATGTCGTCCTTTCCGTTCACTTCTTCTTCGTCTCAGTGAACCTATGAGAATCTCTGTTAAAAATATATTGATTTTTTCTATGCGCATAAGTTACTAGAGATGTGTCGTTTCCGAAAATTTCCGGAAACTTCCCTCATTTCTTATGCAAAGTGAGGAAAGTTCCCGGAAATATTCGGAAACAGTTCATCTCTATAAGTTAATATAAATGTTTAGTATAAAACGTAATGTTATGGCTTGCTTGGGTACAAATTGTTAGCCTCGTTCCTTTACGACAATATCGATATATCTACACATTATTTTTATAAAGCAACATTTGTTTGAGAGATTCGCTATGACTACTTTTCTATTCTTGACACTTTACTATACTTTCCGCCCTGTGAGTCGTGTACCGTATGTAACCGTGTATCATTAATCATTATCATTAGGTATGTACCTACGCCATCTACGAGATATTGATGTGAAACATGATAGTTAAGGGATCGTGTTAGACAATACAATATTTGATATTTAATAAAATTTGATTGTGTTTTGATAAACGTGGCTTTTATTTCACCATTTTCATTCGTATCGTACCTACGTACCTATTGTACTAACAATCTTATAAATTATTACCAACACTTATCTTCTACAACAAGAGTATATCTACGTACACTGGTACTCGTACAGTCAACGTCAGAAGTGGCTTCAGAACTTCAAAATAACGTACTTACCAAGTACTTACAAATATAACGTTTCTTCGAACAAATGGCCTACCTTTATGGTTGATACCCGAAGGGTAAAATACGGGACCCTATTACTAAGACTCCACTGTCTTTCTGTCTATCTGTCTGTCCGTCTGTCACCAGGCTGTATCTCATGAACCGATAGCCAGAGGATTGAAATTTTCACAGATGATGTATTTCCGTTACTTACCGATAACAACAAATACTAAAAACAGAATAATATAAATATTACAAACACAACAAACGTGATCGGTTGCGTTATCTTCGCATCTCATTTGTATCCGGCGAACTTAACTCGGCCAATTAAGATGGGATAAGTATTTGTACGGAACCCTCGAAACCCGCGAATCAGACTCACACTTTGCCGGTTTTTTAAGATTATTTTTCTTTTGACTCATTTACCTACTCTAACTAAAAGCAACATCTTGTCCTCGTGGCCAACGCCAGGTTCGTTGCAGAGGCTGAAGTAAAGCCCAAAGACTTTGACTAGGATCCTCGTGATCATGCTAAGACTAACAAACTAGTCTTAACTTGCAGGATATCAATGGCATCTTCGTACTATATAAGCTTCTTGGTAGGTTCGTACCGCAGTTCTGCCAGCCCCCTGCTGGCGATGGCGTTGACTCGCGCCGCGCGCAGCTCCTTCCGCTGCTTGCTCACGTCCTTGGTGGCCAGGGCCAGGTTCTCCAGGTTGTTCAGGAGTACCTGGAAGTTCACATTCCCGGGAATCGATGGAGGCTAGCACTACTGCAAACCTATGATGGTGGCGTTTATCACACAGATAGTGCATCTGTCACACTCGCATTTTGTCAAAACGTGACGGATGCTTTGTCACTTATTTATCGCGTGATAAAAGTAACCGTCATATGCCCGGTCATTGGGGAAAACACCTGTCCGTCTAGCACAACTATACTTCACAATTCACTCTTGTCGCGCGTCATAACCCGACACCTGCCACTCTCTCACAGTACTACACAGATAGAGATAGATACGATAAGTATCTCGCGCGAGAAAGAGTGGCGTATGCAGTGAAATGAAATGAAATAATTTATGAAATGAAATAATTTATTCAGTAAGTAGGCCACAAGGGCACTTTTACAAGTCAGATTGTGAATCAACCGGCATTTCACAAGAGGAGGCCGCTTTTGAGAAGAAAGTTGAAAGCCGTTGTGCTAGGAGAGCAGTACCTCTACTTAACACAACTTTGACACGCGGCTCGTTCTCGCGAGAGATATGCTACCTATCCCTTTCTGTCTGTACAGTACTGAGAGAGTGCCGTGTGATACTATCGAACCATATAGTTATGCTAGACGGGCAGGACATGATGGACGATGATAAATAAAATAAATGAATATCAGACAACCTTACACAAATCGATCTAGTCCCAAAAAAGAAGTCTTGTGTTATGGTTATGGGTACTAGAAGACGATATTACATACCTATACTCGGGGTTGAGTGCTTATTGTATGAACGTACTTCATTGCTTTCTTAAAAATAAATAAATAAAATAGATCAGCAAATGTAAATCTCATAAAAAAGGTCGATCTCAATTACAGACATCGCAAGGGTTGTGTGTCGGTCGAGCGGCAAAGCCAGTGAGCAAACTGATAATAAAGACCAAGTGCGCGTAGTTCGAAATACTCGCGCGACAAGAAGACGTCGAGAGGGATGATCGTCGAGGTAATTAAATAAACACACTTTTTAATAATATTTAAATCTTTGTCTAATCTAGCTATAGTTAAGTAGGTAACAAGAATAAATGATATTCATAATTATCATGTCACTTGCAGTCTTGGAAGACTAATCGGACAAAAAATGCAGTGCAAGTTATTATTACTCATCAGTTTATTAATTATGATATACCTACCTAATACATATAAATAAAAATAAAAATTAGTTTTTAAACAATATTTAATATTTGGTAAACCCGTTTTTAATGCATTTCTGTCACGCTTTACCAATATTAAAGTTTATGATACGGCAGCGTCGTAAATTTCATAGCTGCCTTTTTAGCCTTTATCATAGTATTCGAATTGCACGAGAACACGTCTGAGCAGTAGTAGTCCGGCAGCTGCTTCATGCCCACCTCGATCTCCTCGGGGGCTGACTTCGCAGGCGGGTACACCATCGCGCCCACCAGGTCCTGGAACAACTTCGGCTGGAAGTTCCCCAGGCAGGTGAAGTTGGGGCTTATCTGACCCATCCTAGCGTGCAGACCCGCCTCGTCGCTGTAACACATGCACTTCCCGCAAACCTCGGCTAGAGCCCTGAATATCTTCCAGTCCAGCCGAGCCTTCCCCGGCGGCGACACGGCCGGGTACGCGTACTGCGACCTGCACTCCATGTTCAAGTATACCCCGCCGGCCTCAGTGTACGCGCAGCCCGGCAGCACCACCCTCGCCTTCTGAGCACCGATGTCGCCTTGAAAACCGATGTAAATCATTTCGCAATCTTGCGGTATACTCAATTTGTGGAATATCTCGTCCGCTCCGAGGGAGATGAGCAACTTTGGAGGACACGCGGTCAGCGCTTCCAGCGCGTTCGTCTTCCAACCAGCTTCTAAAGCGCCAGCAAAGCTCGCCTCTCTAGTGATTATGTTCACGACTTGCCATTTTGGATCTTTAAACGTTTGAGCGACTTTATATACTTCGCTCATAATCCCGCTTGCCACTAGTGAACTTAACTGGGAGATGCCTACAAATATTAGTGGTTTCTTGGCGCCTTTTAAACATTCTATTAAGCCCGTTTTCAAAGACTTCATGTTGTGACCCACATAATTTACGTGGTAGTTGTAATCGCACCTGGGCCCGACCACATAAATGTCACATTCGTTAGTCCTGTACGCCTGACGTATCCACGCGTTTAATATGGGAGCTTCGAAACGAGGATTAGTGCCAATGAACAGTATTTTGTCTGCCATAGCGACATCTTTCATGTTTATATTCAATCCGTACGCCGCTCTTAAATCTACACCCGAGGCGCTGTACTTCATACTGCGTTCTACGTAATAATTTTCGCAGCAAAGCAGGTTGAGAAAATCTTTAGCCACTACTAAGGTCTCTACGTTGGTATGCGGACCCGCAATGGCCGCTATTTGCTCGGATTTAACTTTACAAATCATTTTAGCAGCATAACACAGTGCTTCCGGCCATTCACATGGTTTTTTAACATCGCAGTATTTGACCATCGGGGTTACCAGTCTCTGCATCTCCGTGGAGTCGATCGCCCAGCGACCTTTATCCGAGAGCCACTCCTGATTAATCTCATCGTGCTCCCGAGGCAACACTCTTATAGCCCTGTTGTATCTGCTGTTAAGTACAATGTTCGTGCCGGTCGCGTCGGTCACGTCTATTGAATTAGTCGTATTCACCTCCCAAGGTCTTGCCTTGAAACTGTAGGGTATAGAAGTCAACGCCCCGACAGGGCATAGATCGATGATATTGCCAGAGAGCTCGGAGAGGAACATTTTGTCGACGTACGTCCCCACAAGCATGGCGTGGGACCGGCCTGTGGTGCCCAGCACGTCCAGCCCGCACACCTGGGACGCAAACCGTATGCAGCGGGTGCAGTGAATGCAGCGGTTCATCTCGGTGTTGATCAGGGGCCCTAAATTTTTGCTCTCCACAGCTCTTTTACCAGTAAAGTGGATCTCTGTGAACCTCGTCCGATCGTTGCCGAATTTCATTGATAAATCTTGGAGGTCACACTCGCCGCCTTGGTCGCAGATAGGGCAGTCCAAAGGATGGTCGGCCAGGATAAATTCGAGGACGCTCTCCTGCGCTTTCAAGGTTATCTCGTTGTTGGTAAGTATTTTCATGTTCTTGGCAACTTGTACGGCGCAGGCTATCTGGGGTTTCCACATGCCCTCGACGGAGACGATGCACATGCGGCAGTTCCCGGCGACGGAGAGACGCTCGTGGTAGCAGAAGCTGGGCATGGCGATGCCCTGGCTGCGGCAGGCCTGCAGAATGCTGTAGTAACTAGGCACCGACACGGGCTTGCCATTGATGAAAATCGGTGTTTCGTTCGCCTTATGTCTTTTTTGCAGATTTAGTATAATGTGGCGTCTCAATAACTTTCTGGACGTCTTAAACATTATTCAAAAGATGTTACTTCTCATATATTATAATAAATAATAATATATCTTTGTACATTTACGTTGATTTCGGCATATAAACTTGACATGACTGGAATGACAGTTTATTTTTACTTTGACAAGATGTCATATATTTATTGCCTAGTACTGAAAAGTTTATATAAGTTTCAATGTAATGAAAGCGCGTATTATTTTTTGCCTGAAACAAAACAAAAGACAGCAGTTAAGTATGTTAAGTATTAACTTACCTGATGAATCGAGTTGATTAACTGGACGAGAGCTTCTTTAAACTGGACAAATACCTCTGTAGCTCTTTGATACCTGAAAATAAAATTAACCACAAGTCAAGTGTGATGGTCGGAGATACGCCCCCCTTAGAGCCCTTATTGCTTAAGGTTTGTCATAATTTTTTCAGAGACAGCGCTATCCCGCAAACAAAATGTGTAAAAGAAAATGTTAAAAACGGTATTTAAGAAATCATTTCAGTAACCAGCTATCGCACTAACTGCAAGTACCTACGAGTAGTATATTTGTTAGCTAGGAGTATATACAGGATGATTTTTTAGTCGTGATTGGTAGTGTCAGTAGGTGATGAGGAGGGTGACGTTGAGCAACTTTCACTATGAGGACAAACACGAAATCTCGAAAAAAAACTACTAATACGAGATAATTGATAGTTAAGTATCAATTAAAAGTTAATTGATAGTTTTTTTGCCGTGATTTCGTAGTTGACCCCATAGTGAAAGTTGCTCAGCGTCACCCGCATCATCACCTACTGGCACTACCGTTCACCACTAAAAGTCACCTTGTAAGTAGCGTCAAAATCCGGTTCCGTATTTACTGAACGAAATTAACGCTACCTGCTATATTGCTACTCATATACATCGCGGGAGTTCGCTTTAATTTGTAGACGCGTACACCAGCAGGAGACTTCCGCTTTTGCTGCCGTGCACTCCCAACCGCTCCTGTGGAAGCCCTTCGGACTCACTTGTAGTCGTGCATGGTGTCGGTGAACGCGTAGTCGAGCGCCAGCCGCAGCGTGCGCGCCGCTCGCGGCGCCGCCGGCGCGGAGAGGACCCGCCGCGCCCCGCGCTCCAGACAGCGCGCCTGCACCAGCAGCAGACACGCGTCCGCTGTTGCCGCCGTGCGCTCCCACCCGCTCCTGCGGAAGCCCTTCGGACTCACTTGTAGTCGTGCATGGTGTCGGTGAACGCGTAGTCGAGCGCCAGCCGCAGCGTGCGCGCCGCTCGCGGCGCCGCCGGCGCGGAGAGGACCCGCCGCGCCCCGCGCTCCAGACAGCGCGCCTGCACCAGCAGCAGACACGCGTCCGCTGTTGCCGCCGTGCGCTCCCACCCGCTCCTGCGGAAGCCCTTCGGACTCACTTGTAGTCGTGCATGGTGTCGGTGAACGCGTAGTCGAGCGCCAGCCGCAGCGTGCGCGCCGCTCGCGGCGCCGCCGGCGCGGAGAGGACCCGCCGCGCCCCGCGCTCCAGACAGCGCGCCTGCACCAGCAGCAGACACGCGTCCGCTGTTGCCGCCGTGCGCTCCCACCCGCTCCTGCGGAAGCCCTTCGGACTCACTTGTAGTCGTGCATGGTGTCGGTGAACGCGTAGTCGAGCGCCAGCCGCAGCGTGCGCGCCGCTCGCGGCGCCGCCGGCGCGGAGAGGACCCGCCGCGCCCCGCGCTCCAGACAGCGCGCCTGCACCAGCAGCAGACACGCGTCCGCTGTTGCCGCCGTGCGCTCCCACCCGCTCCTGCGGAAGCCCTTCGGACTCACTTGTAGTCGTGCATGGTGTCGGTGAACGCGTAGTCGAGCGCCAGCCGCAGCGTGCGCGCCGCTCGCGGCGCCGCCGGCGCGGAGAGGACCCGCCGCGCCCCGCGCTCCAGACAGCGCGCCTGCACCAGCAGCAGACACGCGTCCGCTGTTGCCGCCGTGCGCTCCCACCCGCTCCTGCGGAAGCCCTTCGGACTCACTTGTAGTCGTGCATGGTGTCGGTGAACGCGTAGTCGAGCGCCAGTCGCAGCGTGCGCGCCGCTCGCGGCGCCGCCGGCGCGGAGAGGACCCGCCGCGCCCCGCGCTCCAGACAGCGCGCCTGCACCAGCAGCAGACACGCGTCCGCTGTTGCCGCCGTGCGCTCCCACCCGCTCCTGCGGAAGCCCTTCGGACTCACTTGTAGTCGTGCATGGTGTCGGTGAACGCGTAGTCGAGCGCCAGCCGCAGCGTGCGCGCCGCTCGCGGCGCCGCCGGCGCGGAGAGGACCCGCCGCGCCCCGCGCTCCAGACAGCGCGCCTGCACCAGCAGCAGACACGCGTCCGCTGTTGCCGCCGTGCGCTCCCACCCGCTCCTGCGGAAGCCCTTCGGACTCACTTGTAGTCGTGCATGGTGTCGGTGAACGCGTAGTCGAGCGCCAGCCGCAGCGTGCGCGCCGCTCGCGGCGCCGCCGGCGCGGAGAGGACCCGCCGCGCCCCGCGCTCCAGACAGCGCGCCTGCACCAGCAGCAGACACGCGTCCGCTGTTGCCGCCGTGCGCTCCCACCCGCTCCTGCGGAAGCCCTTCGGACTCACTTGTAGTCGTGCATGGTGTCGGTGAACGCGTAGTCGAGCGCCAGCCGCAGCGTGCGCGCCGCTCGCGGCGCCGCCGGCGCGGAGAGGACCCGCCGCGCCCCGCGCTCCAGACAGCGCGCCTGCACCAGCAGCAGACACGCGTCCGCTGTTGCCGCCGTGCGCTCCCACCCGCTCCTGCGGAAGCCCTTCGGACTCACTTGTAGTCGTGCATGGTGTCGGTGAACGCGTAGTCGAGCGCCAGCAGCAGCGTGCGCGCCGCTCGCGGCGCCGCCGGCGCGGAGAGGACCCGCCGCGCCCCGCGCTCCAGACAGCGCGCCTGCACCAGCAGCAGACACGCGTCCGCTGTTGCCGCCGTGCGCTCCCACCCGCTCCTGCGGAAGCCCTTCGGACTCACTTGTAGTCGTGCATGGTGTCGGTGAACGCGTAGTCGAGCGCCAGCCGCAGCGTGCGCGCCGCTCGCGGCGCCGCCGGCGCGGAGAGGACCCGCCGCGCCCCGCGCTCCAGACAGCGCGCCTGCACCAGCAGCAGACACGCGTCCGCTGTTGCCGCCGTGCGCTCCCACCCGCTCCTGCGGAAGCCCTTCGGACTCACTTGTAGTCGTGCATGGTGTCGGTGAACGCGTAGTCGAGCGCCAGCCGCAGCGTGCGCGCCGCTCGCGGCGCCGCCGGCGCGGAGAGGACCCGCCGCGCCCCGCGCTCCAGACAGCGCGCCTGCACCAGCAGCAGACACGCGTCCGCTGTTGCCGCCGTGCGCTCCCACCCGCTCCTGCGGAAGCCCTTCGGACTCACTTGTAGTCGTGCATGGTGTCGGTGAACGCGTAGTCGAGCGCCAGCCGCAGCGTGCGCGCCGCTCGCGGCGCCGCCGGCGCGGAGAGGACCCGCCGCGCCCCGCGCTCCAGACAGCGCGCCTGCACCAGCAGCAGACACGCGTCCGCTGTTGCCGCCGTGCGCTCCCACCCGCTCCTGCGGAAGCCCTTCGGACTCACTTGTAGTCGTGCATGGTGTCGGTGAACGCGTAGTCGAGCGCCAGCCGCAGCGTGCGCGCCGCTCGCGGCGCCGCCGGCGCGGAGAGGACCCGCCGCGCCCCGCGCTCCAGACAGCGCGCCTGCACCAGCAGCAGACACGCGTCCGCTGTTGCCGCCGTGCGCTCCCACCCGCTCCTGCGGCGAGATTTTTGACATTTCTGTTATTCAGGAAGGCTTAGTCACACGTTGTCACAAGGCAGCAAAGGCATTGAAGCAATCCTTTAATTAGTATATTATTGGCCCTATTACTATAGAGAGCGGACTTACCGTGCGATATCAAACCTGATAAAGAGCTTGAGTACGTAAGTAGTACGTGGTAGTACTGACACGAACAAAGACTACCTTCCTCTATCACTATAGCTTCTATTCTACAGCCCACGCCCGCACGGCAGCGCATCTTTTATAGGTTTCTAGTCCTTGCGAACGCCTATAATGAGGATCGCGAGACACTAGATTTTTCATGCGGGTAGCGCATCCTCTATAGGACGAGACGACACCGAATACTGTACCCTTACCATAAGTTTCCAGGGACAGTAGTCGCTAGCGACTGCGTAAAGGATTTATTTGGAGGATTGTAGTTGTACAAAGTAAACGTTAGGGGCGCTGTACTCTTCTCCGTACAAATCATTTACACTGTCGCTAGCGACTAACTGTCACTGTAAACTCGTGGTAACTGGCTCCGCAAGTCCGCACACTACGGCTTCTTGTGGCCGCGACCGACAGTACATTGTGTCTCACTTGCGCGTTCGAAGTGAGAAAAAGAGAGATGTACTGTCGCGGCCAAAAAAAGCCGTAGTGTGCGCTGGCTCTAAGGGTACTGACTTGCCCACGCCAGCCAGCTTCCACGCGGGCAGCGCGTCGTCCAGCAGCCTGACTGCGGCGTGCGCGTGCTCGGCCGCGGCGCGCAGGCGCGCGCTCACCGCCGCCAGCGCGTCGCGCAGCCCGCGCGCTCGGGACAGCGCGTCTTCTATTGGGGTGCCGGGGCGGAGCGTGTTGGCCCATACGCTGTCTGTGGATATTAATGTGGCTCTGTGAGCTGTAAGTAGACCTCTAAATGGCAGAAATTTGCACGTGTGACTTGACGAACAAATTCTATATACTTATGGAACCTACTCAAACGAAATTTCATGAGAATCGGTTGGCCTGTACCTAATGCGTAAATAGCCAGAACAGCCTAAGTATCCAATACGCACTTAACCTTGACACTTAAACTCGGGCTCGATGGGGTTCGTTATGGAAATCTCCCGTACCCCACATGCGGGTCCTATCGACCAATGAAACTGAGCCTTCCTTTTTTGGACAAGGATATCTGCATCTATCGTGGGGCACTCTTCGGAGATTCCATTACACCGAAAATTAGCGACTGTGGCGTCAGAGTAATTCTCTCTCTCAACCCTTATTATTCCTCCAACAACATTCTAACTATACTCACCTAGCAGCCTCTGTAGCTGTGCGTACAGCGAGCGCGTGCGCAAGATTTGCGCGTGTAATGTACGCCGCTCGCGTTGCAATTCCCCCAGCCGCGTCTGTAGCCAGCTCAGTTCCAACCGACGCATTTCCTGTACAAGCGAACATAAACCTCCTGACATTCCTAAGTCTTCTAAAACATGCCCCATATATGACCTCGTGAGGGTAGCGCGGAATCAATGTACCTATGCGGTCTGCACGGGATCGCACTTTGTGGCGAGTCATGGGGTATAAATTGTTATTGGGCAAAGCTCTATGCACAAAAAGGGCTAATAGCACAGGGGTCAACTTTCTCCTCTGCTGACTCTACCTAGATACTCGTACCTTTCGATTTACATTCGCCACGAAATCTTCATTCTCCGTTGCCAGCATCGGGCGCCTGTACAAGTCTAAGCTGACAAAGATCTAGAAAAAGTTGTTAAATATTAGTACTTACTGGCTTATGTCAAATTACATACTAAAGTTATCAGCTACATTTGATGCTGACTGTGCCAAATTTATTCAGCAACAGTATCTCAAGCAGTACCTAACTCAGTCAATTCATTCACCTGATGAAGTGTCTTGGCATAAGTGTCTTTACTCGTCGTCGCAGAAGCGACGTCCTCGAAGGTTTTGATTTCCTAAAAAAAATACGATTTACTTTGAGGTACTTAGCACAAAATAGTGTCTGTAAAATCGTGACATAGACTGTCGACAACTACAACTGTTTGTCGCCTGCTCACATGATTCAGATTCCTGTTCACTCTAGTCAAATCCTAGCAAAGTGGCAATTGCTGGGTCAACCACCACCAACACATGAGCTGGATATCGACATCTTCAACAGTAATATCCCGGCTGTAAGGCGTAAGATGAAGAACGATTTTTTTAAGTGAGCGTGCTTTAACCCAATCTGCTGTCTGGTGCATTGATTAAATTAGTTGTTTTATTTGAATTAGTTCTATTACACTTAGTTTGTAGTCACAGGTAGTTGCGATGTTGTGCATTGTGCGAGCACTTTTTTTTGTATAAAATGTCACTACCGGTGGGAACCTGTTGGTTCTCCTAATAAATAATAAATAAATAATAAACACATTAACGGGGGTTACATCACTGCAGGGGCGGTATGGCATTATGATGACCTTTTTTGAGCGCGTAGCTAGTTGACGGAAATCTGTGTCCCAAACGTCAAGCATACAGCAGATACTATGACATTGTATGTATAGCGAAAATGACGTCGTGGCATCTGAAGCACAGCTGTCCGTCTTTGGCGCTCAAAAGGTTAAAGACGGGGCCCACAAGCCTCAAGAACCTAGTGGACTGGACACCCAGCTAAGGTTCGCTTGTAAACTGCGCTTTGAATACGTAGACAGCCGGACACTGACTGATCGGTAGCTCGGTCACCTGCTGTATGCTCGCTAGCTCGGCGGAGACCACGGCCAGGCGCGCGGCCGGGTGCGTGCGCTCGCTGTGGGCGATCTCGTCGTCCAGCCGCGCCAGCGCCGCCACCAGCGTCTCACCCTTGACTGCTGATTGGTGCCACGGCATCTGTTACACCAACTGATCATGAAAATCCTTCTGTCCGCAACTGAAGTAGGATTGAAAATGAGGCCTAAGATGTTCCGTATTGTATGAGCATTTATGCAGTGTCTTATTTTGATACCTGATCGAATCGTATCGTAATATTCCATACTTACTCAGTGCTTTATTAATTTTATAACATCCTTGCACTATGTTGTACTCGTACAATGCCAATCAGATATGGATTGGGAGGACCCAACGACTGCATTGACGTTGCAGCATGTAGGTAAAAAAATACCCTATCGAGTAGAGACTTATTTTATTCTTTAGGTAAGTAAAGGCCCCGTTATCAAACACCTAATCCTGTATTTAATATACACATACGACCCAAAATTAAATATGTTAAGAAGGTAGAACCAAATAAGCATCGTGACAATCAAAGTATATATTTTAGTCTTACAAATTTACATTAACATTTCGGTTCATTTGGTGATGCTACTCTAGCAAAGTATCGATAAACATCGTTGTACTTATTGTACCAGTTGCCTCGATCAGTGCCAGTTTTAGCACTACCCGCGCCTGGGCGAGATTTCTACGGCGCCCGCTAAACATAACGTTTCCCGCCCCGTCTCGTCTCTCCTCGCCTCGCCTATCGTCTTCCCGCTTCGCCGGTGGAAAAATCAGATTTAATTTCTACCCTATGTTAAAAGCAATAAGGTTCATTTTTACACAAACAAATATTTCAATTAAAGCCACGCACATCCGCGTCTCTCCTTACTATTTCCACCGAAGATGCGCTAGGCGGGGATTGAAAATTTGCCGTACTAATTTCAATTCTCGCCCATCCACGCCCCGCCTCGCCTCGCCGGTGGAAAACCACCTTAACGCCGTTACTGGCCTCGATGCAGATTCGGCAGTTTGCTACCTTACAATAATAATATATCCTGTGTACTTACCGGAGTAGATAATTCCGTGTGTACCTTCGGTGTGCTCGGCACGCAGCCCATGTCAGAACCATCCCCCTTTGAGCCAGCCCAGAGAACTATGAAAGAAGTAGAGACAAACCACTAAACGTGCCAAGGCCACTACGATATTGTTGGGCAAATACGCGAATCCGCGAACAATGGGGTCGGGTGCAGGGCGGCACCGAGTGGCGGCGAGTTTTTTCTAATGATAGGTACGTGACGAGGATGTACGAATGAAGCTCAGCAGGATACGGCACATATGTTTTATTTGCACACCAAAGTAAAACACAAGAAAAACAAATAAAAAGAATTTAGAATAATTTTACGTAATTTCAGGCGTTTGAATTTATTTATTTATTTACGTGTTCCCATGCTAAATCAGCTTTCTTATATGTACTTACTAAGAGTCCCTGAACTAAGCCGTGGACGGATGCAGATATAGACAGGCATAATTAAACTATGAAAGTAACTAGTTTGACTACAAAATCCTTGGAAAAAGACATTCAAAGTAATAATATATGGAAGTAAATGGAAATAGCTCATCCAATATCCTACCCGTGCTCCATGTGACAGTGAAGCAAATAGGTATAAAATATGAAATTAGTCACAATCACGACACATCATTAAAGTAATAGGTAGGTGAGTAATACGTTTAGGTACTGTATGGCCAGTGTTATGCTAACTACTTACCTATGCTATAGGTTCGGGATAGTCACGAACACCATTATGTATCTACTATCCTACCTACTCGTACAGTCCGTAAGCACTGAGCAGCAGTAACTAATTTATTTATTTATTATTATTTATTTATACATTTACTATTATTTAATAAGATATTAGTAAATGCGTAATCGTCTTAATTTGGTATCTGCTGTATTTGGGAACGTATTCCGGAAGACGCAGCGTTAGAAGGCCCTCAGCAAGGTGGACCGACGACCTGGTTAAGATCGCGAGTAGAAATTGGATGAGGGCGGCGCCAGATCGATCGTTGTGGAGAACTTTCGGAGAGGCCTTTGTCCAGCAGTGGACGTCTATCGGCTGATTTATGATGATGATGATGATCTATGGGTTAAGTATAGTAAAAATAAAATATAGTAACCATAGCAAGGTACAGTAAGTACAACGTAGGTATGTTCGGTTCGCTGTCCTTGGTGTACCTACAACAGAGCATTTTTTTTAAACTAGCAAGCTTCTTGAGAGAATTTTGATTTGGTTGAAATTATCCTACCAGCAACGCTAAATTAACGTTACTTAACCAATTATAAAACTTAAAATTTTACTATAAGTACATATATTAGCGAGCCATGAAGCCTTTATCATTATGCTTCAAAATAATGATAAAGTTCGCTTTTCATGAAAAACGCTCAACGCGCAAAAGGAGGTAGGCGAACTAAAAAAAATACAGACAAAGCATGGTATAATAATATGGCATGCATCATTAAGGGACCATATCATATCAATGCACAACCATATGTGACCGATCGTATACGAGTAAGCATGCTTTGCGCATGTTGTTCTCATGACGTGAATAAAGTATGGGCATGTTCCAGAATCGTCTGATGATTCTGATACGCAGTATAGAGCTAAGAATATAAGTACTGCGTAGGTTTTATATGTGAAAACTGTTGGAATTTACAGAAATGGATACAGTACATTTATTATAGTAAAAATAATAATAGATGAAGATTATGTGCCCCATATTTTTAATTTAATAAATTTGAACGCATTTTATGATAGCATTTAGAGCGTTTTTAACCAATCCTCAAATGCGCCTGTACTGTCAACGTCAAGTAATCGTCAACGTTGACCTCCTTCCTACCCCTCATCCGATTCCGATCATCTTGTCACACAGCTTTAAGTTTTTGCAATAAATTCAATTTATTTCGTTTGTTTTTTTTCTATTTGTAGTTATTTATATAAAAAACAAAGTGCTCAACAAACAAGGCTAGTGGTAAGTACATGAGATCAGCGGTTAACTGCGAAAGTAGCACGTTGGTTAATCATCATTTAAATTTCACCATAATTGATAAAAATCTGGACTTCTTATTTTTTCAGACTTGGTAGCACACAAAATCCGAGGCCTCAGGCCTCGGCCTGTGGTCACAAGATCATAAATTATAAAACAAACCGCAAATAACGTAAAATTTTTCGTTGCTATTCATCCCTCTATTATTTCACAATATTATACTACCGTCGCAAACATGTCCCAGTGGAACAACTCTTACGCTTACAACCAGCAATACCAGGGCTCTAACACCTGGAATGGTGAATTGGGAAACCAGTATTCTAACCAGCAGCAACAGTACTATCCTACCACACAACCTACTTATGAGCCAACCAATCAGTATGTAAACTTTCAAGAATTCTTATCTCAGATGCAAGGCAGCAACTGTAGCGCGCCGAGTTCTACTACAATCAACAATCCTCAATATCAAAATTACCCTAACAACCAGTATGAGTACCAAAACATGCCATCTACATCGCAAAATTCATACCACTCCGCAAATTCAAATGCTGTCAATGGAACAGAGTATCAGACTATGCAAAACCAAAATAGTGCTGAACCCAAGCAGAGTTATAACAGCCAAATGGTGTTCAAATCAAACCTTACAGCAACTGCTACTGAATTTGTGCCAAAGGGAACGTCACAGAAGCAACCAAGTCCTCCAGAAGATTCTTCCAATTATAATGGATTGCCAGAATCTAAGACTCAACCGGCTGCTGACAAAAATTGGAGAGAAAAATCGTCTTCCCAACCAAGTAGTTCTCTTAGTTATACTGAACCGCAAAATGAACAGGAATCAAAGAAAAAACCAGAAAAAGACCGCAGGCGGCGCAACAATGAAACTCGTAACAATAATGTAAGTAGTCAAAAAGAATCAAATACTCCTGGCAATGATGTTAGCAGTCAAAATGATACAGGAGGTGGTGAATATGAATCAAATACTTACAGTTATGAGTCCAATAAATATAGTGCAGAACAGAATAATCGTAATTCTGAAGCCAGTAGTAGAAAGCATGAGCCAAGCACCCGGAACAGCCGTAAAAATGAATCTAGCCGTAACTATGAGGGTAGCAGCCGCAACTATGAAGGTAGCGGCCGTAATTATGAATCCAGTAGTCAAGTCCGGGAATCTAACAGTCGCAGCAATGATTCAGAGCGTGACCATGATTCTCAGGACCGTAGCTACTCGAATCGTAACAATGACTCTGACAACCGACGCTACGATAGCAATAGTCGCAACAACGATTCTAAAAGACGCAACTACGAATCAAATAGAAGTAACTACGACTCAAGCAGTCGTCAGTATGACAACAACGGTCGTAATTATGATCGAAAGTACGACAATAATCGTGGTCCAGAATCTAGCCGCAGCTCCGATTACCGTAGAAACGACTTCAATGGCCGAGACAGTGATTACAATAGTCGTAATAATGATTACAGTAGTAGTCGTAACAATGACTACAATCAAGACAACAGTCGAAATCAGGACTACAATAGTCGAAACAATGATCGCAATGATCACAATAGTCGTAATCAGGACTATAATAGTCGTAATGATTCCAATGGTCGAAACTACGACCGTTACGAAAATAATAGGGGCCAAGGTAAAAATTCCAAGAATAATTCTAAGAATAAAGACGCTGACAATAGGACATATTACAATACTTCAGCCAGCAAGAGCAGCCAGGACGTGAGGAGTGGGAGAAGCGAAAGAGGTGAATCCTCAGGAAGGAATAGGAACTGGGCTGGAAGCCAACGGGTGCGGCCGATGGAGAAACCTGATGATGAACAGTTTGCTAAGGGCTATTTGGACCATCGGGAAGAAAGGGGCATGAGAAATTCGAGGCCGGAATCCATGTTCAGCCCCATGAGAAACAGGAATAGACAGGGGGATCATGGCGGTAAGTTTCTTTAAATTTTCATTATATTTTTAAATCTTTATATGTTAAGCAGTATTCAATAAAACTCATCATAGTTGTTGAAAATCAAAATTGTATATTTGTCAGATGATCACCACACAAAATTCTGGAAAGTTAACTGTTTCTGAGCAAAATAAAATGCAATCCGGAACTGAGGCTAATTATGCAGATTATAAATGGATAGTATGCTCAACCGTAGCAGCAACTGGCAGATTAACACCCACTTGCATAATAAGTAATTATTAGTTCATTACTTATTTGTTGCTGACTTAATGGCTCAGTTTCATTGGTCGATAGGGCCCGCATGCGGGGTGCGGTAGATTTCCAAAACGCATACCATAGGGCCCGCATGCGGGGAAGCGGTGGATTTCCAAAACGCATGCCATTATGAGTTTCTCTGGTCGTTATACCGTCTTAATGAAACTGAGCCATAACGAAGCTGTCGTCGGTTTATTTATCATCAATATATTTATTACCCTTGTCTGATTTTTCAGTGTACATAAAATATGGCGACAATTCATTTTCTTTTTACATGTTTATCTTGGTATTGCAATTTGGCCTACAAAATCAATTTAATTACAGGAAACACGGATATGACTCAACGGGAACGCCTCTCAGAGCAACTGGACAAAGGGACCCTGGAGTGCCTGGTGTGCTGCGAGCGGGTGAAGCAGATTGACCCGGTGTGGTCCTGCGGCAACTGCTACCACGTGCTGCACCTGCGCTGCATCAGGAAGTGGGCCATGAGCAGCATCATAGGTGAGCAGGTTGACTTCTGTCTACACTTGATTATTGTTGTCCTCGCTCGCTTCGCTCACTTCTCCAAATAATCACGTGTCACGTGTCTTATTTTAGCAGGGTTCGAAAGCATAATTATCTCGATAAATATAATTATCGTGATACTAACAGATGGACAATTTATCGATTGGTAAAAACAAAAAATTGCGCCGTGAAAGTGAACTTTAATCGAAGTAAAGTGTCAATTAGGCACAGTTGAGTGATCTCAGCTAGTCATTATTTGATAAGTTAAATATTGAATTAAGTAAAGATTATAAAATTTATTATTTTTAATGAATTTTTACGTTAGAATTTGTTATGAAACAATATAAGAAATGAGTTTCTTACACTGGTGATAATTATCTGATAACTATCCGATAAGTATCAAAAAGCGTAATTATCTTGATAATTTCGAACCCTATATTTTAGCCCCTTGTCAAACAATCGTCAACTTAATCAACAGAGGGCAAGTGGCGCTGCCCCGCCTGCCAGAACACCAGCGAAGACATCCCGACGGAGTACCGCTGCATGTGCGGCGCCATGCGCTCGCCCGAGTACCAGCGCGGCGCGCACGGCGCGCACACGTGCGGCCAGGCGTGCCAGCGCGCGCGCCCGTGCCCGCACCCCTGCACGCTGCCGTGCCATCCCGGGCCCTGCCCGCCCTGCCAGGCCACCGTCTCCAGGTAACACACGCACACGTGCGGCCAGGCGTGCCAGCGCGCGCGCCCGTGCCCGCACCCCTGCACGCTGCCGTGCCATCCCGGGCCCTGCCCGCCCTGCCAGGCCACCGTCTCCAGGTAACACACGCACACGTGCGGCCAGGCGTGCCAGCGCGCGCGCCCGTGCCCGCACCCCTGCACGCTGCCGTGCCATCCCGGGCCCTGCCCGCCCTGCCAGGCCACCGTCTCCAGGTAACACACGCACACGTGCGGCCAGGCGTGCCAGCGCGCGCGCCCGTGCCCGCACCCCTGCACGCTGCCGTGCCATCCCGGGCCCTGCCCGCCCTGCCAGGCCACCGTCTCCAGGTAACACACGCACACGTGCGGCCAGGCGTGCCAGCGCGCGCGCCCGTGCCCGCACCCCTGCACGCTGCCGTGCCATCCCGGGCCCTGCCCGCCCTGCCAGGCCACCGTCTCCAGGTAACACACGCACACGTGCGGCCAGGCGTGCCAGCGCGCGCGCCCGTGCCCGCACCCCTGCACGCTGCCGTGCCATCCCGGGCCCTGCCCGCCCTGCCAGGCCACCGTCTCCAGGTAACACACGCACACGTGCGGCCAGGCGTGCCAGCGCGCGCGCCCGTGCCCGCACCCCTGCACGCTGCCGTGCCATCCCGGGCCCTGCCCGCCCTGCCAGGCCACCGTCTCCAGGTAACACACGCACACGTGCGGCCAGGCGTGCCAGCGCGCGCGCCCGTGCCCGCACCCCTGCACGCTGCCGTGCCATCCCGGGCCCTGCCCGCCCTGCCAGGCCACCGTCTCCAGGTAACACACGCACACGTGCGGCCAGGCGTGCCAGCGCGCGCGCCCGTGCCCGCACCCCTGCACGCTGCCGTGCCATCCCGGGCCCTGCCCGCCCTGCCAGGCCACCGTCTCCAGGTAACACACGCACACGTGCGGCCAGGCGTGCCAGCGCGCGCGCCCGTGCCCGCACCCCTGCACGCTGCCGTGCCATCCCGGGCCCTGCCCGCCCTGCCAGGCCACCGTCTCCAGGTAACACACGCACACGTGCGGCCAGGCGTGCCAGCGCGCGCGCCCGTGCCCGCACCCCTGCACGCTGCCGTGCCATCCCGGGCCCTGCCCGCCCTGCCAGGCCACCGTCTCCAGGTAACACACGCACACGTGCGGCCAGGCGTGCCAGCGCGCGCGCCCGTGCCCGCACCCCTGCACGCTGCCGTGCCATCCCGGGCCCTGCCCGCCCTGCCAGGCCACCGTCTCCAGGTAACACACGCACACGTGCGGCCAGGCGTGCCAGCGCGCGCGCCCGTGCCCGCACCCCTGCACGCTGCCGTGCCATCCCGGGCCCTGCCCGCCCTGCCAGGCCACCGTCTCCAGGTAACACACGCACACGTGCGGCCAGGCGTGCCAGCGCGCGCGCCCGTGCCCGCACCCCTGCACGCTGCCGTGCCATCCCGGGCCCTGCCCGCCCTGCCAGGCCACCGTCTCCAGGTAACACACGCACACGTGCGGCCAGGCGTGCCAGCGCGCGCGCCCGTGCCCGCACCCCTGCACGCTGCCGTGCCATCCCGGGCCCTGCCCGCCCTGCCAGGCCACCGTCTCCAGGTAACACACGCACACGTGCGGCCAGGCGTGCCAGCGCGCGCGCCCGTGCCCGCACCCCTGCACGCTGCCGTGCCATCCCGGGCCCTGCCCGCCCTGCCAGGCCACCATCTCCAAGTAACACACGCACACGTGCGGCCAGGCGTGCCAGCGCGCGCGCCCGTGCCCGCACCCCTGCACGCTGCCGTGCCATCCCGGGCCCTGCCCGCCCTGCCAGGCCACCGTCTCCAGGTAACACACGCACACGTGCGGCCAGGCGTGCCAGCGCGCGCGCCCGTGCCCGCACCCCTGCACGCTGCCGTGCCATCCCGGGCCCTGCCCGCCCTGCCAGGCCACCGTCTCCAGGTAACACACGCACACGTGCGGCCAGGCGTGCCAGCGCGCGCGCCCGTGCCCGCACCCCTGCACGCTGCCGTGCCATCCCGGGCCCTGCCCGCCCTGCCAGGCCACCGTCTCCAGGTAACACACGCACACGTGCGGCCAGGCGTGCCAGCGCGCGCGCCCGTGCCCGCACCCCTGCACGCTGCCGTGCCATCCCGGGCCCTGCCCGCCCTGCCAGGCCACCGTCTCCAGGTAACACACGCACACGTGCGGCCAGGCGTGCCAGCGCGCGCGCCCGTGCCCGCACCCCTGCACGCTGCCGTGCCATCCCGGGCCCTGCCCGCCCTGCCAGGCCACCGTCTCCAGGTAACACACGCACACGTGCGGCCAGGCGTGCCAGCGCGCGCGCCCGTGCCCGCACCCCTGCACGCTGCCGTGCCATCCCGGGCCCTGCCCGCCCTGCCAGGCCACCGTCTCCAGGTAACACACGCACACGTGCGGCCAGGCGTGCCAGCGCGCGCGCCCGTGCCCGCACCCCTGCACGCTGCCGTGCCATCCCGGGCCCTGCCCGCCCTGCCAGGCCACCGTCTCCAGGTACACTACAAAGACATGCCCCACTCATGACTAAGTGGGTCGTTCTTCTTTTTTACCTACATTAAATCGAAGGTTTTCCGTTTTTTGGGCTTTTGAACTATCAATAATTGAGGTTTCAGAGTAGAATTAAAAAAAAAATGCATTTGTGTTATTATTAGGACTATTACCTAATTAAAATTTATTTTACAGCCCATTCAGTTTTTTTATTGTGTTTTTTTTTTTATAGCGTGACAGAGTGGTCCTTTTAAGGGGAGACCGCGTTTTAGCTTACCACTCTGTCACGCCATTTTACGAAATAATAAACAAATGTTTGAAAAAAAAATGCTGGTTAGAGAAACTGACAGATTACATAATATTGATAGATAGAAAAATATGGATGATTTTTCGAACATTATAAAACCGAATATGATTACTCTGAGATGCCATAATAAGACGAAGGACGGACTATTGTAGGTAAAAAAGAAGAACGACCCAAGTACTAGATAACAAACCACTCACACTTATAAAAAAATCTAAAAACTTAATACTGCCAGAGCAATTCATCTTCAATTTCTTAGAATTAAACTCTTATAAAATTTCGTCAAAATTATAAATTTAAGCGGATAAAGTCGTAAAATGATGGAGATGATTTGTGTGACCCAATCCTCGTTTTCCAGGCAGTGCGGTTGTGGTGCCGAGACCCGGTCGATTCTTTGCAGCAGCAAACTGGCTCAGCTGTGCGGGCGGCCGTGCTCGCGCAAGCTGGAGTGCGGCGTGCACGCGTGCGAGAAGGAGTGCCACGAGGGGCCGTGCGAGCCCTGCGCCGCCACCGTCGAACAAGGTCAGCTCCGTGGACAACAACCACCGACAATATCCGAATATCAATCTAAACCACATTCATTTTCAGTAAATGCAAAAGGATCGTTGGATTTAGCGTTAGATTCGCAGCATGTGTCGCCTTAAGCAATAACTGAGTGATTTATTTGTATTCCAGTGTGCTACTGTCCAGCCGCCAAGTCGCGCTCGGTGGGCTGCACGTCGTCGACGGGCGGCGCGCTGTGGTCGTGCGGCGCCGCGTGCTCGCGCGTGCTGGCGTGCGGCGCGCACGTGTGCCGCGCGCCGTGCCACCCGCCGCCCTGCGCCGCGTGCGCGCTGCTGCCCAGCCGCGTGCTGCAGTGTCCCTGCGGCCGCACACAGTAATACTCTCTCTAGTCATACTGTCCCGGTACCGTGCGGCGTGCGGCGCGCACGTGTGCCGCGCGCCGTGCCACCCGCCGCCCTGCGCCGCGTGCGCGCTGCTGCCCAGCCGCGTGCTGCAGTGTCCCTGTGGCCGCACACAGTAATACTCTCTCTAGTCATACTGTCCCGGTACCGTGCGGCGTGCGGCGCGCACGTGTGCCGCGCGCCGTGCCACCCGCCGCCCTGCGCCGCGTGCGCGCTGCTGCCCAGCCGCGTGCTGCAGTGTCCCTGCGGCCGCACACAGTAATACTCTCTCTAGTCATACTGTCCCGGTACCGTGCGGCGTGCGGCGCGCACGTGTGCCGCGCGCCGTGCCACCCGCCGCCCTGCGCCGCGTGCGCGCTGCTGCCCAGCCGCGTGCTGCAGTGTCCCTGCGGCCGCACACAGTAATACTCTCTCTAGTCATACTGTCCCGGTACCGTGCGGCGTGCGGCGCGCACGTGTGCCGCGCGCCGTGCCACCCGCCGCCCTGCGCCGCGTGCGCGCTGCTGCCCAGCCGCGTGCTGCAGTGTCCCTGCGGCCGCACACAGTAATACTCTCTCTAGTCATACTGTCCCGGTACCGTGCGGCGTGCGGCGCGCACGTGTGCCGCGCGCCGTGCCACCCGCCGCCCTGCGCCGCGTGCGCGCTGCTGCCCAGCCGCGTGCTGCAGTGTCCCTGCGGCCGCACACAGTAATACTCTCTCTAGTCATACTGTCCCGGTACCGTGCGGCGTGCGGCGCGCACGTGTGCCGCGCGCCGTGCCACCCGCCGCCCTGCGCCGCGTGCGCGCTGCTGCCCAGCCGCGTGCTGCAGTGTCCCTGCGGCCGCACACAGTAATACTCTCTCTAGTCATACTGTCCCGGTACCGTGCGGCGTGCGGCGCGCACGTGTGCCGCGCGCCGTGCCACCCGCCGCCCTGCGCCGCGTGCGCGCTGCTGCCCAGCCGCGTGCTGCAGTGTCCCTGCGGCCGCACACAGTAATACTCTCTCTAGTCATACTGTCCCGGTACCGTGCGGCGTGCGGCGCGCACGTGTGCCGCGCGCCGTGCCACCCGCCGCCCTGCGCCGCGTGCGCGCTGCTGCCCAGCCGCGTGCTGCAGTGTCCCTGCGGCCGCACACAGTAATACTCTCTCTAGTCATACTGTCCCGGTACCGTGCGGCGTGCGGCGCGCACGTGTGCCGCGCGCCGTGCCACCCGCCGCCCTGCGCCGCGTGCGCGCTGCTGCCCAGCCGCGTGCTGCAGTGTCCCTGCGGCCGCACACAGTAATACTCTCTCTAGTCATACTGTCCCGGTACCGTGCGGCGTGCGGCGCGCACGTGTGCCGCGCGCCGTGCCACCCGCCGCCCTGCGCCGCGTGCCCGCTGCTGCCCAGCCGCGTGCTGCAGTGTCCCTGCGGCCGCACACAGTAATACTCTCTCTAGTCATACTGTCCCGGTACCGTGCGGCGTGCGGCGCGCACGTGTGCCGCGCGCCGTGCCACCCGCCGCCCTGCGCCGCGTGCCCGCTGCTGCCCAGCCGCGTGCTGCAGTGTCCCTGCGGCCGCACACAGTAATACTCTCTCTAGTCATACTGTCCCGGTACCGTGCGGCGTGCGGCGCGCACGTGTGCCGCGCGCCGTGCCACCCGCCGCCCTGCGCCGCGTGCGCGCTGCTGCCCAGCCGCGTGCTGCAGTGTCCCTGCGGCCGCACACAGTAATACTCTCTCTAGTCATACTGTCCCGGTACCGTGCGGCGTGCGGCGCGCACGTGTGCCGCGCGCCGTGCCACCCGCCGCCCTGCGCCGCGTGCGCGCTGCTGCCCAGCCGCGTGCTGCAGTGTCCCTGCGGCCGCACACAGTAATACTCTCTCTAGTCATACTGTCCCGGTACCGTGCGGCGTGCGGCGCGCACGTGTGCCGCGCGCCGTGCCACCCGCCGCCCTGCGCCGCGTGCGCGCTGCTGCCCAGCCGCGTGCTGCAGTGTCCCTGCGGCCGCACACAGTAATACTCTCTCTAGTTATACTGTCCCGGTACCGTCGTCGTATCGTAATATCGTCCGTCCATTTTCCCAGGATACCCAAGGACAAGCGCAAGTCGTGCACGGACCCGATCCCGCTGTGCGGGAACATCTGCGCCAAGCCGCTGCCGTGCGGGCCCGCCGGCGACAAGCACTTCTGCAAGCGAGACTGCCATGAAGGTATGCTACGTTACCAGTTACGTTTGTTTTAACAATCCCACGATATCCAATAAGATCACCTGACCTGATCAGTGATCACCCAGGTGATCGTATTGGACGAATATGTCTTCTGAGATCACCCAGTTGATCTTATTGGACGCTATATCCTGCACGATCCCCTGGGTGATTTTAGTGGACAGAATTATATCCACGAGGATACCCCTAAAATTAATATTAATCTGCAAGTGATTCTAGTGGACGAACTTATCCAGTAAGATCACCCAGGTCGTGCAGGATATAGCGTCCAATACGATTACCTGGGTGATCAGGTCAGATGATCTTAGTGGATGCCGCGAAGAATCCCAAATAGTTGACGGTTTCTAAAAAAAATGCTATCTATAAAATGACACTCCTGCAAAAGAAAACATTGGGCGGAAAATAAATCCACTGCGTATTACACGATGTATGTCTGTAGTCACACTCTACGTCCAAATTATGTATACAGCACTTAATGCCCAAATGTATACGGCAGTGGCAATTGCATATTACAAGCCTTTAGTGTACTTTTGTTTTGTACTAACCGCTCTTGAAATAAACGTGTTCCGTCCATTATTGAATTTGTGACTGAAGAAATGCACGTGATAATAAGTAGGGGGTTTTACAAAGACCTCACCAAAGATCGCCAGAAGGAGGGGGGTAAAAAAAGGCAAAAAAAAAAACGAGATTTTTAACAAGCACTTCCCATAATGTGTGATGTTGGAGTTACACGATGTAATACAAAATTGATGAGTTTTATAGAACTGACTGCGCCGCGCGGTGTTACCCGCTCATCCCACAGGAACACAACATTTTTCGGGATAAATTACTCGGATAATTCCGAATGTCGGGTTATTCCGAAAATTGCTGATATCTAATAAACGGAGTAACATTTTTTGCACTTACCCCAGTACACCTATATGTTAATCCAACCTCCACACCAAATATTATTACAATTGAGCCAGTCGTTTGAACGTGAAGAAGTAACAAGTATACATACATACACACTTTCGCCTTTATATTTTAGTGTGATGGATAAACAAAAGAAAATATTCTGACACTGAAAGATTGATAGTGATGAATGATGATAAATAAATTGTATTATATATATTTTATAGCATGGATCCAAAATTGGACTTTAATGCAATACAGTAAGAATGTTGGCCTCATTACTGCAATATCTGTAATCGGTATCAGTGGCTGAGAGCCAAAAATAACTTAAAGACGCATTTCGCCAGTTCGCTCATCGGCTCATTAGCTCAGTTGGTTAGAGCGTCGTGCTAATAACGCGAAGGTCGCGGGTTCGATCCCCTCATGAGCCACTTCCATTTTTGCATTTTTTTTTATACAACCTGAGAAAGCTACAGTTTTTTCTTCTCTTACATCGTTTTTAAACCTCACTTTTCTTTTATGAATATTAAATGTTTAATGTACGTCGTTAACCCCCTCGTATGATAATGTTAAACATTTGCTACTTGAATTAAAGATAAATGATATTTTATCGTTTTAATTTATTTTATGTTCTGCACTTGTCTGTGCTTGAGAATACGAGGAGTTAAAAGGTTACTCTTTGCCATTAAAATAAATTAGTACCGTAAATATCCGTAATATGGCCAAGAATACAAAGTATATTTCATACTACAAAAGTTATTAAGTTATCCAATAGCGATTTGCTTACGAAGTTTTTATAAGCCGCTGTGATATGGAAAGTTGTATTTTTATTTTATTTACTTATTTATTTGACGACGCGGTTAGCGCAGTGGTAAAGCGGCTGGCTACTGAGCCGGCGGTCCCGGGTTCGACTATGAATTCGAATATTTGACCATAGTTGTGCAGAAAGCGACCAAAGATTTATTTTCATAATGCATCAAACGACCAAACTCATTCATTGATTAAGACTTAAGTCACTTTGACAAAATATTTACGCTGGTCGCTTTCTACATAAATATGGTCATTTGTGCTTGCATCACGGTTGTTCAATGTATTTAAGTTTTTATAAATTTATCTATAAAAGTGTGTATATCGTCGTCTAGTACCCATAACACAAGCCTTCTTCAGCTTAAAGGGAACCAGTCGACATATGTATATCAAAACCATTTACATTGAACCCTGCAACTATAGCATAAAAGTACAAACAGATAACCTGAGTTGGTTCCCCTTTGCATATATACGTCCAATTAGGCAATAGGTTGATTTGTGTCATCATCATCATCCTCCTAGCCTTTGTCCCATTTTTGAGAATGAATTCTCAATCGGGGTCGGCTACCTAAATCCCAAGATGTGGCGTAGGCACTAGTTTTTACGCAAGCGACTGCCATCTGACCTTCCAACCCAGAGGGGAAACTGGGCCTTATTGGGCTTAGGTGGTTTCCTCACGATGTTTTCCTTCACCGAAAAGCGAGTGGTAAATATCAAATGACATTCCGTACATAAGTTCCGAAAAACTCATTGGTACGGGCCGGGTTCGAACCCGCGACCTCCGGATTGAAAGTCGCATGCCCTAACCACTAGGCTACGACCGCTAGGTTGATTTGTGTGAGGTTTATTTATTTATTGTTGTGTTGGTCGGCGCAGGCGCGTGCCCGGCGTGCCCGGAGAAGACGCTGCTGCCGTGCCGCTGCGGCCACTCCGGCCGCGAGGTGCCGTGCGAGGAGCTGCCGCAGATGCTGGACAACGTGTTCTGCCAGAAGAAGTGCAACAAGGTACAGTCGCCAGTCGCCATCAGACATATCGTAGCATGTAAGGTATTCATAAATATCTGACCACGACTCTTATTGACTGGGCGTTACAGTACATGTTCACATATTAGAACGCCTTATATGCTGCGATATATCTGATGGCGACTGTACACCCGTTCATTATCTATACTATTGTACAACTTTTATCGCGTTTTGTTTTCCAGGGGCGCCATCTATTAGTCATAATTTCCTTTGTCCTCTCGTCACGTCGAAGCGGCTGGTAAATTTTTAACCAATTTTGATACAGGGATAGCTGTCCAAAGATACTTTGAACCAGACTACAGTAAAGACAAAAATACGCAGACAAAGTTGCGAGCAGCTCCTAGTCTATTATAATTTTAAATTGTATACATTTTTCAGACGACTACAGAGATGTAGCAATAGTACATCTCTATGATATTGGTTATAAAAGTGTCGTGTCGTATTAGGTGACAAAAAATCCTTTCCTCTTCTCTATGGTGTTCAACAAGTTCCTTTTTTCTGACACAATTTTAAGTACTTTCTCATTTGTGACTATTGTAAATATGCACCGCGAAATTTTAGTATGACAGTCCCGCGAATTCCCGGGACTGCATATCCTGCTTATTATTAGTTAATCTTGTTATCTCACGTATAATTTGTATCCAGAAACTGTCGTGCGGCCGGCACCGCTGTCGCGCGTCGTGCTGCGCGGCGACGACGCACCGCTGCGGCGTCGTGTGCGGCCGCATGCTTGCTTGTCAGTTGCATCGCTGCGAGCAGTTCTGCCACACCGGGCATTGCGCGCCCTGCACCAGAGCCAGTGAGTTCCGTCATACACTTTCTCCATCACAACTTTCTACACAGAATTACAGTAACAATTCCAAGGCACTGTGAATTACAATAGTAGATATAAACAAGACTTAAAACTAGTTAGATTTAGGCGACATAACGGCGTGGCTCCGTTGCGTCGTCTGACCTGGTGTAGAATACGGCAGATAGCCCCGGAACTGCCTCGGCACGACAGCCAGAAGTCTGCCCTTGCGATGGTGTCCTGCAGCAGCCGCGGCACGCGCACCACACGCGAGCTGAAGCCAGTCTTGCAGCGGACGTAATCCACCACATCGTTGGACCCGACGGAGTAATGCAAGCGCGACACATAGAGCGCCTTACTCGGTGTAGATGGCACCTCTGCTCTGTGTTAATGTCTTTCGTTCCTTTATAATGCCTTTTTCGTGTTGTACATTTTATTACCATAACAGTTTCGTGACCTAAAGGAAGCATTCGGTTCTTGGCGACCGAGACGCGTGACCGCGATACCAGACGGCGACCATTGACTGCCACTCACAGTTTTGTATGGTTTACTATGGAATACTGACGGATGCAAGCGACCGCGTCGCCCGACCAGTGGGTGTGGTCAACGAGCGACACGAGTCGCGCGACCCGATCGGTCCAGGAACGGGATAAATTAGTGCTTAAAATATTTGGTGACATACATTGACGAAGATGCTTTCGAAATCTAAACTCATCTTACCGTTACAGGTTTCGAGGAGCTGACCTGCGAGTGCGGTGCGGAGGTGATCCTGCCGCCTGTGCCGTGCGGAGCCAAGCGCCCCGCCTGCTCCGCGCCGTGCCGCCGGCCGCGGGAGTGTGCGCACCCCGCGCTGCACGCGTGCCACGCCGGGCCCTGTCCGCCCTGCGTCGTGCTCACCGCCAAGCGCTGCCACGGCGGTCACGAGGTAACATGATGCCGAGCGCCCCGCCTGCTCCGCGCCGTGCCGCCGGCCGCGGGAGTGTGCGCACCCCGCGCTGCACGCGTGCCACGCCGGGCCCTGTCCGCCCTGCGTCGTGCTCACCGCCAAGCGCTGCCACGGCGGTCACGAGGTAACATGATGCCGAGCGCCCCGCCTGCTCCGCGCCGTGCCGCCGGCCGCGGGAGTGTGCGCACCCCGCGCTGCACGCGTGCCACGCCGGGCCCTGTCCGCCCTGCGTCGTGCTCACCGCCAAGCGCTGCCACGGCGGTCACGAGGTAACATGATGCCGAGCGCCCCGCCTGCTCCGCGCCGTGCCGCCGGCCGCGGGAGTGTGCGCACCCCGCGCTGCACGCGTGCCACGCCGGGCCCTGTCCGCCCTGCGTCGTGCTCACCGCCAAGCGCTGCCACGGCGGTCACGAGGTAACATGATGCCGAGCGCCCCGCCTGCTCCGCGCCGTGCCGCCGGCCGCGGGAGTGTGCGCACCCCGCGCTGCACGCGTGCCACGCCGGGCCCTGTCCGCCCTGCGTCGTGCTCACCGCCAAGCGCTGCCACGGCGGTCACGAGGTAACATGATGCCGAGCGCCCCGCCTGCTCCGCGCCGTGCCGCCGGCCGCGGGAGTGTGCGCACCCCGCGCTGCACGCGTGCCACGCCGGGCCCTGTCCGCCCTGCGTCGTGCTCACCGCCAAGCGCTGCCACGGCGGTCACGAGGTAACATGATGCCGAGCGCCCCGCCTGCTCCGCGCCGTGCCGCCGGCCGCGGGAGTGTGCGCACCCCGCGCTGCACGCGTGCCACGCCGGGCCCTGTCCGCCCTGCGTCGTGCTCACCGCCAAGCGCTGCCACGGCGGTCACGAGGTAACATGATGCCGAGCGCCCCGCCTGCTCCGCGCCGTGCCGCCGGCCGCGGGAGTGTGCGCACCCCGCGCTGCACGCGTGCCACGCCGGGCCCTGTCCGCCCTGCGTCGTGCTCACCGCCAAGCGCTGCCACGGCGGTCACGAGGTAACATGATGCCGAGCGCCCCGCCTGCTCCGCGCCGTGCCGCCGGCCGCGGGAGTGTGCGCACCCCGCGCTGCACGCGTGCCACGCCGGGCCCTGTCCGCCCTGCGTCGTGCTCACCGCCAAGCGCTGCCACGGCGGTCACGAGGTAACATGATGCCGAGCGCCCCGCCTGCTCCGCGCCGTGCCGCCGGCCGCGGGAGTGTGCGCACCCCGCGCTGCACGCGTGCCACGCCGGGCCCTGTCCGCCCTGCGTCGTGCTCACCGCCAAGCGCTGCCACGGCGGTCACGAGGTAACATGATGCCGAGCGCCCCGCCTGCTCCGCGCCGTGCCGCCGGCCGCGGGAGTGTGCGCACCCCGCGCTGCACGCGTGCCACGCCGGGCCCTGTCCGCCCTGCGTCGTGCTCACCGCCAAGCGCTGCCACGGCGGTCACGAGGTAACATGATGCCGAGCGCCCCGCCTGCTCCGCGCCGTGCCGCCGGCCGCGGGAGTGTGCGCACCCCGCGCTGCACGCGTGCCACGCCGGGCCCTGTCCGCCCTGCGTCGTGCTCACCGCCAAGCGCTGCCACGGCGGTCACGAGGTAACATGATGCCGAGCGCCCCGCCTGCTCCGCGCCGTGCCGCCGGCCGCGGGAGTGTGCGCACCCCGCGCTGCACGCGTGCCACGCCGGGCCCTGTCCGCCCTGCGTCGTGCTCACCGCCAAGCGCTGCCACGGCGGTCACGAGGTAACATGATGCCGAGCGCCCCGCCTGCTCCGCGCCGTGCCGCCGGCCGCGGGAGTGTGCGCACCCCGCGCTGCACGCGTGCCACGCCGGGCCCTGTCCGCCCTGCGTCGTGCTCACCGCCAAGCGCTGCCACGGCGGTCACGAGGTAACATGATGCCGAGCGCCCCGCCTGCTCCGCGCCGTGCCGCCGGCCGCGGGAGTGTGCGCACCCCGCGCTGCACGCGTGCCACGCCGGGCCCTGTCCGCCCTGCGTCGTGCTCACCGCCAAGCGCTGCCACGGCGGTCACGAGGTAACATGATGCCGAGCGCCCCGCCTGCTCCGCGCCGTGCCGCCGGCCGCGGGAGTGTGCGCACCCCGCGCTGCACGCGTGCCACGCCGGGCCCTGTCCGCCCTGCGTCGTGCTCACCGCCAAGCGCTGCCACGGCGGTCACGAGGTAACATGATGCCGAGCGCCCCGCCTGCTCCGCGCCGTGCCGCCGGCCGCGGGAGTGTGCGCACCCCGCGCTGCACGCGTGCCACGCCGGGCCCTGTCCGCCCTGCGTCGTGCTCACCGCCAAGCGCTGCCACGGCGGTCACGAGGTAACATGATGCCGAGCGCCCCGCCTGCTCCGCGCCGTGCCGCCGGCCGCGGGAGTGTGCGCACCCCGCGCTGCACGCGTGCCACGCCGGGCCCTGTCCGCCCTGCGTCGTGCTCACCGCCAAGCGCTGCCACGGCGGTCACGAGGTAACATGATGCCGAGCGCCCCGCCTGCTCCGCGCCGTGCCGCCGGCCGCGGGAGTGTGCGCACCCCGCGCTGCACGCGTGCCACGCCGGGCCCTGTCCGCCCTGCGTCGTGCTCACCGCCAAGCGCTGCCACGGCGGTCACGAGGTAACATGATGCCGAGCGCCCCGCCTGCTCCGCGCCGTGCCGCCGGCCGCGGGAGTGTGCGCACCCCGCGCTGCACGCGTGCCACGCCGGGCCCTGTCCGCCCTGCGTCGTGCTCACCGCCAAGCGCTGCCACGGCGGTCACGAGGTAACATGATGCCGAGCGCCCCGCCTGCTCCGCGCCGTGCCGCCGGCCGCGGGAGTGTGCGCACCCCGCGCTGCACGCGTGCCACGCCGGGCCCTGTCCGCCCTGCGTCGTGCTCACCGCCAAGCGCTGCCACGGCGGTCACGAGGTAACATGATGCCGAGCGCCCCGCCTGCTCCGCGCCGTGCCGCCGGCCGCGGGAGTCTGATTGTGACCAGAACGAGTGTTTAAATTTCCTTGATGACTGTATCGTTACGACTATAGCAAGTTTCTCTTACAGCTAGATCTTATAAAGCGCAGAAAATATACAATACAAATGTTTTACAGGAGCGCAAGACGATTCCCTGCTCGCAAGAGGAGTTCTCGTGCGGGTTACCGTGCGGCAAGCCCCTGCCGTGCGGCAAGCACACCTGCCAGAAGACCTGCCACAAGGGGCCGTGCGACGCCGGCAAGTGAGTTCATATAAAGACTTTGTCTGTTTATTCGTCTTTTACAGCAGTATAGCTGAACACTTTGTTATGTTATCTAATAGTTGCGAACATAGTTAACTCGAGTCTATTTCTTTTTCCGTCCAGGTGCACTCAACCGTGCAACGAGAAGCGCTCCAGCTGTGGCCACCCCTGCGCAGCCCCGTGCCACTCCGGCGACGGAGACAAGGTCACGTGTCCGAGCAGCGCGCCGTGCCGCAAGCTGGTGCGCGCCACGTGCCCGTGCGGGCGGCGTGCTGCCGAGCGCGCCTGCTACGACAACGCCAAGGACCTGGCCAAGTGAGTCGCTACAGTAGCCCCGCGCCACTCCGGCGACGGAGACAAGGTCACGTGTCCGAGCAGCGCGCCGTGCCGCAAGCTGGTGCGCGCCACGTGCCCGTGCGGGCGGCGTGCTGCCGAGCGCGCCTGCTACGACAACGCCAAGGACCTGGCCAAGTGAGTCGCTACAGTAGCCCCGCGCCACTCCGGCGACGGAGACAAGGTCACGTGTCCGAGCAGCGCGCCGTGCCGCAAGCTGGTGCGCGCCACGTGCCCGTGCGGGCGGCGTGCTGCCGAGCGCGCCTGCTACGACAACGCCAAGGACCTGGCCAAGTGAGTCGCTACAGTAGCCCCGCGCCACTCCGGCGACGGAGACAAGGTCACGTGTCCGAGCAGCGCGCCGTGCCGCAAGCTGGTGCGCGCCACGTGCCCGTGCGGGCGGCGTGCTGCCGAGCGCGCCTGCTACGACAACGCCAAGGACCTGGCCAAGTGAGTCGCTACAGTAGCCCCGCGCCACTCCGGCGACGGAGACAAGGTCACGTGTCCGAGCAGCGCGCCGTGCCGCAAGCTGGTGCGCGCCACGTGCCCGTGCGGGCGGCGTGCTGCCGAGCGCGCCTGCTACGACAACGCCAAGGACCTGGCCAAGTGAGTCGCTACAGTAGCCCCGCGCCACTCCGGCGACGGAGACAAGGTCACGTGTCCGAGCAGCGCGCCGTGCCGCAAGCTGGTGCGCGCCACGTGCCCGTGCGGGCGGCGTGCTGCCGAGCGCGCCTGCTACGACAACGCCAAGGACCTGGCCAAGTGAGTCGCTACAGTAGCCCCGCGCCACTCCGGCGACGGAGACAAGGTCACGTGTCCGAGCAGCGCGCCGTGCCGCAAGCTGGTGCGCGCCACGTGCCCGTGCGGGCGGCGTGCTGCCGAGCGCGCCTGCTACGACAACGCCAAGGACCTGGCCAAGTGAGTCGCTACAGTAGCCCCGCGCCACTCCGGCGACGGAGACAAGGTCACGTGTCCGAGCAGCGCGCCGTGCCGCAAGCTGGTGCGCGCCACGTGCCCGTGCGGGCGGCGTGCTGCCGAGCGCGCCTGCTACGACAACGCCAAGGACCTGGCCAAGTGAGTCGCTACAGTAGCCCCGCGCCACTCCGGCGACGGAGACAAGGTCACGTGTCCGAGCAGCGCGCCGTGCCGCAAGCTGGTGCGCGCCACGTGCCCGTGCGGGCGGCGTGCTGCCGAGCGCGCCTGCTACGACAACGCCAAGGACCTGGCCAAGTGAGTCGCTACAGTAGCCCCGCGCCACTCCGGCGACGGAGACAAGGTCACGTGTCCGAGCAGCGCGCCGTGCCGCAAGCTGGTGCGCGCCACGTGCCCGTGCGGGCGGCGTGCTGCCGAGCGCGCCTGCTACGACAACGCCAAGGACCTGGCCAAGTGAGTCGCTACAGTAGCCCCGCGCCACTCCGGCGACGGAGACAAGGTCACGTGTCCGAGCAGCGCGCCGTGCCGCAAGCTGGTGCGCGCCACGTGCCCGTGCGGGCGGCGTGCTGCCGAGCGCGCCTGCTACGACAACGCCAAGGACCTGGCCAAGTGAGTATAGGGTCCTTCCAGGATAGATGCCCCACTTTTTGATATAGCTTTAAAACTCAATAATTCATAATTTTATAGCAAGCGTCCAATGCCGGTTATCATACACATGGTTCTTAATCTATTACTTCACTGTACTTTTTTGACCCTTAAAATAGGTGGCTACCGTGGGGGATAGACGACTCGTCTCAAAAATCGAGGCATCTATCCCACTGGAGCATCTATCCTGGAATTACCCTACCATGGACGCTAATTAGTTGAGACTAAACGAGTAAGCGAGACACGTAGCGCGTACCGCTGCCGCTCGCCGCTAAGATCGAAGTCGTGGCCGGGCCGTTTAAGATTGAACTCAATCCGATCATCTAGTGTATCTACTTACCATGTGTGATCAAGGTAAATAGAAAAGACGAAATTTCTCACCTGAAGAAAATTGCGTGTTTTCCTTTTAATAGAACAACATTACTACACCATAATGGCTGTGGCTACTCTTCTCTTGTTCTGCGACAATCGTGACCCAGATACTGGTTTACCGCGTGCCCTAATTGCCCGTTCTGCAGCTTTTAAAGTCATATCTGGAAAACAGGAAAATGCTTGTGGAAATGAATTCGATAGAAGACGGATATGAGAAGGTATACAGATCGAAGCTAGCCAAGATTGAAAGAGGTGTACCTCAGGGCTCAATTTTGGGTCCGATACTCTTCATTGTCTTTTTAAATGATTTGATTGAATGGGTTGGTCAGCAAGTTTGCGATGTTAGTGTGGTTATTTTTGCAGATGATACTAACGCTATAATTTCATCATCGAATATCGATGAACTTAATAAGAAAGTTAACGTTGTTCTTGAGAAATTTCACTTTTGGTTTAGTGTGAATAACTTAGCCTTGAATATAAGTAAAACACAGGTAATGCTGTTTAAGACAACTACAAGGAATAGGGAGTCACTAGAAGTTAAACTGAATGGTGCTGATATGGCAATTGCGAGTTCGGTTAAGTTTCTTGGCGTACGCATAGATTGTGATCTAAACTGGAAAGACGAGCTAAAGTCCGTGGAAAGCAGTCTTAGTTCGGCTTGTTATGCCCTTAGAAGTTTACGTGACGAGATAACTATTAAGCAACTTGTTATGGTTTATTACTCCTTAGTCGAGTCACGTTTGCGTTATAGCATTAAATTCTGGGGACAAAGTTATGCGTACAATATCTAAAAAGCCTTTGCCTTACAAAAACGCGCCATCAGAACAATGATCCGGATACCATCCTGGCAGTCGTGCAAAGAACACTATGTTCAATTGAAGATACTGACGGTGCCCTGTCTGTACATCCTCATAATACTGACTGACGTTGTTAAGTATCCTGAAAGATACGAAAGCAATGAAGAAAGAGAGGCACGACAAAGCACGCGCCGAAAGGATCTAATGAGAACGATTGCACCGAAACTAAGAGTGGTGAAACATAGTGTTCGACATCAGGCGGTCACTTTGCATAATAGTTTGCCTAACTGAAGGTGATAAATAATGTAAATATTTTCAAGCGCCGGCTTAGGGACTATTTGCTAAAAAAGGCATATTATGATGTAGGTGAATTTATTAATGATAGTGATTCAAAAATGGCATGAACTTGAGCAGCTCCACAATTAATTAATTTATTTGTTGTTTGTAAAGTTTTGTTTAAATTAAATATTAGTTATGTAATTAGTAAAGACTATTGTATGTTCAATTTCTATTGTTAAATTTCTTATAATTAATGCTGTGAAATTATTGACATTTTTATTTTGTTTTCTGTGTTAGTTACTTAAGTATTATTTCCAACACGATGTAAATTGTTAAGGAATAAATAAATGAAATGAAATGAAATAATGCTCTGGTTTCCTAGGATAGCGGTGCCGTCATATAGCGGCTGTCTCCACACTTCGTAGTAATACGAATTAAGTATGAAGTATGGAGACGGCCGCTATGTGACGGCACTGCTATCCTAGGAAACCCGAGCTTTATCCACCACTTTTTATATTATGAATGTTAATAATCGTATTGTTATTCACAGAATAATGAGCGCGCTGGCCGCCTCGAAGATGCAGGAAGGTGGCTCCGTCGATCTGTCCGAGGTGCAACGCCCCGGCGCCATGCTCAAGACGTAAGTTGACAGAAATAAACTCATAATGCTACTTTCACACACCATATTTTATGTTTTTCTACATTATTAGCTAAGTTGAAGGGCTTTAACCTAACTACACATTCACGTCTAAAAGTTTGGCTCCTTCCTATAAATTAAGTTGATTGGCAAAGAGGCCCAGCAGCCTTTAATGTCAACGTTCGTCAACTTTTGATATAGAGGCAAGGGCTTTATTGTTTACCTAATAACGCTGAATTATAAAAGGGTTATGTTATGCCTTAAACTTTATTAATGAACCCTCTAATAACAGTATTTGATTGTTCGTCAGGTTGGAGTGCGACGACGAATGCCGCGTGGAAGCGCGCACTCGCCGCCTCGCGCTCGCGCTACAGATCCGCAACCCCGACGTGTCGGCCAAGCTGGCGCCGCGCTACAGCGAGCACGTGCGCGCGATGGCGGCGCGCGAGCCCGGCTTCGCGCGCCAGGTGCACGACGCGCTCACCGACCTCGTGCAGCGCGCCAAGAAGGTACCGTCCTACACTACACGAGTAGGTACAAGTGCCGGCAACAAGCTGGCGCCGCGCTACAGCGAGCACGTGCGCGCGATGGCGGCGCGCGAGCCCGGCTTCGCGCGCCAGGTGCACGACGCGCTCACCGACCTCGTGCAGCGCGCCAAGAAGGTACCGTCCTACACTACACGAGTAGGTACAAGTGCCGGCAACAAGCTGGCGCCGCGCTACAGCGAGCACGTGCGCGCGATGGCGGCGCGCGAGCCCGGCTTCGCGCGCCAGGTGCACGACGCGCTCACCGACCTCGTGCAGCGCGCCAAGAAGGTACCGTCCTACACTACACGAGCAGGTACAAGTGCCGGCAACAAGCTGGCGCCGCGCTACAGCGAGCACGTGCGCGCGATGGCGGCGCGCGAGCCCGGCTTCGCGCGCCAGGTGCACGACGCGCTCACCGACCTCGTGCAGCGCGCCAAGAAGGTACCGTCCTACACTACACGAGCAGGTACAAGTGCCGGCAACAAGCTGGCGCCGCGCTACAGCGAGCACGTGCGCGCGATGGCGGCGCGCGAGCCCGGCTTCGCGCGCCAGGTGCACGACGCGCTCACCGACCTCGTGCAGCGCGCCAAGAAGGTACCGTCCTACACTACACGAGCAGGTACAAGTGCCGGCAACAAGCTGGCGCCGCGCTACAGCGAGCACGTGCGCGCGATGGCGGCGCGCGAGCCCGGCTTCGCGCGCCAGGTGCACGACGCGCTCACCGACCTCGTGCAGCGCGCCAAGAAGGTACCGTCCTACACTACACGAGCAGGTACAAGTGCCGGCAACAAGCTGGCGCCGCGCTACAGCGAGCACGTGCGCGCGATGGCGGCGCGCGAGCCCGGCTTCGCGCGCCAGGTGCACGACGCGCTCACCGACCTCGTGCAGCGCGCCAAGAAGGTACCGTCCTACACTACACGAGCAGGTACAAGTGCCGGCAACAAGCTGGCGCCGCGCTACAGCGAGCACGTGCGCGCGATGGCGGCGCGCGAGCCCGGCTTCGCGCGCCAGGTGCACGACGCGCTCACCGACCTCGTGCAGCGCGCCAAGAAGGTACCGTCCTACACTACACGAGCAGGTACAAGTGCCGGCAACAAGCTGGCGCCGCGCTACAGCGAGCACGTGCGCGCGATGGCGGCGCGCGAGCCCGGCTTCGCGCGCCAGGTGCACGACGCGCTCACCGACCTCGTGCAGCGCGCCAAGAAGGTACCGTCCTACACTACACGAGCAGGTACAAGTGCCGGCAACAAGCTGGCGCCGCGCTACAGCGAGCACGTGCGCGCGATGGCGGCGCGCGAGCCCGGCTTCGCGCGCCAGGTGCACGACGCGCTCACCGACCTCGTGCAGCGCGCCAAGAAGGTACCGTCCTACACTACACGAGCAGGTACAAGTGCCGGCAACAAGCTGGCGCCGCGCTACAGCGAGCACGTGCGCGCGATGGCGGCGCGCGAGCCCGGCTTCGCGCGCCAGGTGCACGACGCGCTCACCGACCTCGTGCAGCGCGCCAAGAAGGTACCGTCCTACACTACACGAGCAGGTACAAGTGGCGGGAACTTGCGAGCTGAAGGACGATACACAGTAAACGCTACCAAAAGCTCAGGTGGTGCCTTAGACCAAGGTTATAAGGCCCACGGTCTCGCGAGCTAATCTTGCGATTTTAACGAATGTAGAAAAGTTCAGGTAATGCTGATGAAAAAATTCAGACAGCCGCAAGTCTGGTAATTTTACTGTTTAAAATAATTTACTAGTGCCATCGAGCCTTCCGGACCACTAAGTTGGATTCCCATTAAGTTGGATTCCCGTTTCGTTGGATTCCCATTAAGTTGAATTCCCATTAAGTTGGATTCCCCGAAAGTTGAATTCCCATTTAGTTGGATTCCCATTAAAATTTGTCAGTAAATTTGGTTTTTCTCAAAAAACATTGTTCAAGACACAACCCTCTATAGTTAAATCAAATATAATCCCGGCCATCTGGTTTTTTCTATATACATAATAATGACTCTCCGCTTCGTAAATGTGGATGGTAAAATGTTGTTTATTTCGCAGTCGAAGCAGAAGACGCGGGCGCACTCGTTCCCGTCGTGCAACTGGCAGAAGCGGCAGTTCATCCACGAGATGTGCGAGCAGTTCGGCTGCGAGAGCGTCGCCTACGACGCCGAGCCCAACCGCAACGTCGTCGCCACCGCCGACCGGGAGAAGGTACGTCGCCGACCACTGACAGGACGCTCCGTCCACGACACGTGACAGTTCGGTGCGAGAGCGTCGCCTACGACGCCGAGCCCAACCGCAACGTCGTCGCCACCGCCGACCGGGAGAAGGTACGTCGCCGACCACTGACAGGACGCTCCGTCCACGACACGTGACAGTTCGGTGCGAGAGCGTCGCCTACGACGCCGAGCCCAACCGCAACGTCGTGTCCACCGCCGACCGGGAGAAGGTACGTCGCCGACCACTGACAGGACGCTCCGTCCACGACACGTGACAGTTCGGTGCGAGAGCGTCGCCTACGACGCCGAGCCCAACCGCAACGTCGTGTCCACCGCCGACCGGGAGAAGGTACGTCGCTGACCACTGACAGGACGCTCCGTCCACGACACGTGACAGTTCGGTGCGAGAGCGTCGCCTACGACGCCGAGCCCAACCGCAACGTCGTCGCCACCGCCGACCGGGAGAAGGTACGTCGCCGACCACCGCAGAAAGATCGATATTTTCATAGCAATAATTCTGTCAAAAATGACATTTTAGTGGCAAGCTTTTATAGCCGACTGTACTTTTCTTTGGATATCCATCAAATGCTCACTGAGACGATTCTAAAGAGCCCAAGCTCGGTAGGATTGCTTTTTCTATTATAGACTTCCTATGGCCACCTTCCGGCTCCATCATCAGATCAGCCCCATGGTACCATATTATTGTATTGTCATCAAGGTTAAGTAAGTATGCAAAATTTCAGCTCAATCGAATGACGATATGTGCTTCAAAATTGAGTTGCAAGATTTCACCCGAACAAACATACTTTAAACATACCATGCAAGTTAAATAAAAGCTTTAAAAAAATACTGGTAATTCCTGCAGTTGTTCTGGTGTAAACACAGGCTAAGGACGTTTCGGCGGAATATAATGCTCAATTTCGCGCGATGTGCGTAAAGGTACGGACAGACGTGCTCAAAAAAAAGCATGCTCATAAGCTTGCTTAAAATTAGCATGCTCTGCAACTGTTCACATTTGCCAGCAATAAGCATGCTTGTTTTAAGCACACTCATAAATAAGCATGCTTAAAGCAACCGTACGGACATACGTACTTATTTGGCACTTCTATCTCGGCCAAAATGGATGTACACAGATATAGTGACAGTGCTATCCGCGCAGAACTCATTATAATAATCATATTGCTTGCAACGGAATTCATAAAGAGCATTTTGGTAAAAAAGAAAAGAACTAAAAAAAGGAGAATTTGGGTTCGTAATTGGATAAACAGAAGAGAATCACTGGGCGCAAGTAATCGATTGTTGGCAGAGATGCGAAGCGAAGATCTCGACAGTTTTTTCTTCTCCCCAAGGCGACATTTTGAATTGCAACTGTCGCGGATCGAGATCGAATCGATAATAGCATGCTAATAAGCAAACCTGTTCAGACGTGCACGGAGCACGCCCCCTTCCACCCGCTCCTCAGGGAGCATGCTCGAAAATCAAACGTCGGTTGATTTTTCAGCATGCTCTAAATAAGCTTGCTCATTACTAGCAACGTTGTGTCACACGTGCTACTAATGAGCACTTGCTCAATAAAAGCATGCTTTCGTGCTAGTAATGAGCACGTCTGTCCGTACCTTAACGCGCAGTAGCTCAGGGGTCCGAGCACAACACTGAATCTATATACAACCTGTGATAAGTGAATAACATTTAGAATGTTTGCAGTCCTGGCTGCCCGCCATGAGCGTGCTGGAGGTGCTGGCGCGCGAGAACGGCAAGCGCAAGGTGCCGGGGCCCGTGCTGCGCGCGCCGCCCGTCGCCGCCGCCAGCATAGCCTCCACTGCCAAGTGAGTTCTTTTTTTTACATGAACTGTATCTTCGTCGTGAATAGCCTGAAACGGGTCAGCCTGACTTAGGGCGAGAGGAGAGGGGAAAGAGAGACGGGCTATGATGCGGAGAAAAAAGGAGAACTAAGGAATTACTGGCGGGAATTACGCACCGTTCGAAGAGTCCGCGGCGTCCATCGCTTGAATGGTTTCCGTGATCTCATCGTCCGGATCGGATAGTACATGCTTCGGACGTCAATCTGTGAGGTGGATCCACAGAGGGATCGGGGAACTCGAGGAAGTAGTGTTGTTAGTAATTAGGTGCAATAATCTAGTACGTTTTTGAAATAGCAAACGAACAACTTGTCGATTAATAGAAAGAAAAATAACAATTTTTGAAACATTTTATTATATCAGTTCAAAGATTATTTATTTTTCTCAAAAGAATTACAATTCACTTATATGAGAAAAACTTACAATAACTTACAACTATATATATACACAGTGAGCGAAATGCATTATAATACAATAATACGTAAGAAAGTAATAATGCAATAATACAATAATAATTGTCGCGTTATACAAAATCACAGTTTAACATTGGAGACTTTAAGTAAGGTGGGTAGATATTAGCAGTGCGACTTGGATCTTTAACTGGGACCAAAGATCTAAAGCGCGCTGTGGCGACTTACTCCGAGTACGCTCGCAATATATTACTCATTATATATATCCTTTTTTATTATTATTATATACATTATGAATCCGGATTAGTATCCACATACGCAACTAGTATCCATTGGGTTCAATAAACTCCTTGACTTCAACATCTTTAGCATGATTAATGTACTATTATAACAAATCAGATCAACGAGCGGCTGGGCGACGCTGACATCCACCAACGCGTGGGCCGCGCGTGCGCAGAAGGCTGACCAACAACAACAGCCGCAGCAGCAACAACAACAACAACAACAACAACAACAGCCGGCGCGCCCCAAGATAGACTACTTCGACAACCCGCCCGACAACTAGTCCTCGGAACCAGTGAAACAAAAAAATAGCAATCACTCCAAACCGAAATCCGTTGTTATATATTTACGTAAGAACGGATATCATTATTTTATCAAAGTAACTACGATTTTAGATTATTTGATAAATTATTTCACAGTAGCCACTACTGATACTGAAATCAAAAATTCGGTAATACAGGGAATAAAAAAAGTACTGCTCATTCTCGAAACGAGTGGTATTTATCAATTTAATCAAACAAAATAGATTTATGTCACAGATCAATCTTACATTTCAAAAAACAAAATTTTAACTTAAATTATCTATTTATTGCATGAAAAGCTGTAATATTAACCGAATTGAATAGTTGCATGATTTCGATTAATTATACTTATTTGATTGCTATTCGGTAAAACGGATTCAGTTCTCAACATCGTAGTTACTTTCACATCGACTGCTATTTGTTACCCCGGCACCACACTACTCGCGAACTTGACTGATGTTGGGCGAATATGATAGTGTGAGAGGCATTTAGCCGCGAAAACCAACTTCGTCTAACTTCGCGAGTAGTGTAGTGCTAGGGTTAATCTTCCAGTACTCAGTGCCTGTGGCTAATTATTTATTGTAATATTAAGTCTTTACATGGTGCGTGTCTCATGAAACGTCCGCCTCTCGAAAAAAAAATGAAACGGACAGACGAGAAAGTGTTACTCGTAATATCAACTCTCAGTACCAAACGGCAGCCCGTCTCGCACAACTATTCATCGCGACTCTTGTCGCGCGACATAGCGCTACCCGTCACACTCTCACATTACTGCATAGAAAGAGACAGGCAATTATTCCGCGCGAGAAATAGTCGCTTTAGGGGTGCAGGGCTAGCATATTTTGCCGCGACTTCGTTTGTCGCGCGACTAGGCATCACTTGTCTTGCTCGGACCGTATTGAAAGGAAAGTGACAGGTAACATTTGTCGCGCAATATAGTGCTGAACGTAATATTTAAAAGGGCCATTTTTTCTAAAGTTGGATACTTTTTTCTTATAATTAGATCGAAAGAGCTCGTGATTATGAGTAGAAAATACCCAAAAAATATCGAAAATAAAAAAGTGGGGTGTACAACTAGAAAAAATGGCCCAAATATCACACGCTACATTTGTCGTGTCCAGCGCCTGTATCGCAGTAAAAAGTTGCCGTGTGTAACCAAGAAAAAATGTCTTAAGAGAGAGCGAGACGGTTCTAAATCCGAATGACGTTCTATCAGCTTTCAGAGTGAGCAGTCAGAATACGATTCGCGTTTTATAACTGTCTCGCTCGCTCTTAGGCGATCCAGATAAGAGCCTCTCAGTTTTTACCCGAGCCCGAATCGCAATACGAAAAAAATATATGTTCTTCTATAACCAATATTTGAATGACCTAGCCTCCTAGCCTAGAATGGTCTAGCACAACTACGCTTTGACATAACATCACCCGCCACTTTGTCACAGTACAGCAAAAAAAGTCTTATTTCTCGCGCGAGAAAGTCTCGTGACAAAACCCCTTTCTAATAAATAAAGATAATAAAAAAAAAAAAGTCTCGTGACCCAGTTGTGCTAGAGGTGCAGGCAGACGAGACGTCACGAGGGTAATTATTTGAGTGTTTTAACCGCCTCATTAATATGTCTACAATATTGGCCAAATCGTAAAGTTTCAACATTCTGATTAGAATTGTAAAAAACAACCGAATATGGCGCCTCAGTTCATACGGAGGTAGTCTATATTGCGGACATTAATGAGGCGGTTAAAACACTCAAATAATCACTCACGAGAAATATCATACTTTAAACACGCATCGTGTTTAGGCTTAATCATCTCCTGTTGTTTGTGATTTTATTAAACTTAAGATTTCTACTTACTTTTACTTTTCCGCTGGTTGTGACTTGGAAGAATTTATTTTACTGGTATTTTTTAAACGATTTTTTTTAAATGCTCAGTAGCACAGACGCCCATTTAATTCGATTTTGTTTTCAACTACTCAGTATCAGTCTCCATCTGCAAATCACCCAGCGCGTAATAAACATAATATATTATTCCATTTATTTGTCTTTATCCTTAGGCTAGGTTTTTTTTTATAATAAATTAATATAAAAAATACATTACAAATATAAACACATTATAAAAAAACCTAAGCTAGGGTGCCGCCGGCAGCGGGGCAGGGCCCGGGCTACCGGTGGTTAGGGCTGCAGAGAAGGAACCTGACGATGCGCCGGTCCAGGAGTACCGCCTTCTGAATCCTTATTATTACTAATGGTCGTTTGTGCAACTGGCGGAAGGACCAAGGTGAACTGGCAAGGGTCGATGGTCAATTTTATATGGTTATTTATCGTACATAGGCAGCCCCCGCGTAAGGATCCTGGATGTTAGTCGTATCGTTAAGGACAGGGGTGGCTACAGGCCAGCCATTTAACTGAGTCTGAGCCGCATAAAATAACATTTTAATTAATTTATAAATAAAATATTGAAAGCCATTGATACAAAGATCAAAGCACAAATAAAAATTGAAATACGTAACCTGGCGGAAGAGACCCGTGATCGAACCGGATACCTCTGGATTACCGGTCCAACGTTTTAACCTTTCCACCCCCCTAACGCCAAATAACCTCTCGAATTATGCTTTGTATGTCGATCTTTGCATTGTTTATTTGAAAGGCTTTACACCTTAGCTTGATCTTTGTATCAATGGGACAATTAAAAAAAAACTGATGTATCCACATTAAAAATAAGTAGACATTACATGTTTGATACATTTAATTGAAAGCTGTTATGGGCATGTTAAACCATAAAGGGTACGCTTCTCTTAACTTTCAACTTTATTGCATTGATGGAACTATGATGCGTCACTGTGTATCCATGGTCCTAACTGCACTTCAATACGGTATCTGCCTATAGTGAAAATAAACTGTTTCATTGAAACCACTGAACACATTCAAAAGTACGAGGAACCAAATGAACTACCACTAACTTTTGGATATTATGCTATTTTTAATTTTACAAAAACTAATAAGAAAACGTGTTTTGCCTGCTGTGTTTATGACGTCACAAGCCAGTAACTTCATAGAAGCTTCATACTGACAGATGATTTTTGACATGTCATATAAAGTAGCTGATTTGAGCTGTCATCTACCGTATTGCAAGATGACGAATTAGTAGAGTTGTTAGTCCGCTGTTTTCATACATAATTGTGCGAATCGGGTTACAAGCATGAAATTTCGACCACGTATAGTGTTCCGCGGTGATTATTTTCAAATGTGGAGGGAAGTCAGATTCGTCCTCTGTGAGGTGGGAGAGCTGAGTGAGTAGGACGAAGTGTACCTCTTTTCTTTCTTTATTGCTGGTCAGTTAGGTCTACCAGGACTTGTCTGGTATCGTTTCCGTGTAAAACAGATATCAGCAATTCATTTTTTACGCTATTTTTGCATAGTTCTTTATAAAAATATGGGAGTATGGCCTAAAATGTTAAAATCACAACAAGTTTTTTTATTCAGTGAGGTAAATTAGTTAAATTATGTTAATATTTTCAAAATATTATTATTATTTTAAAAAGCTTATTTAATCTAATTTCTAAAAATATATGCATGTTGGGCACTTCTCATACAAACAGTAGCTCAAAATATATGTTTACGTCGGCGTAACCAACGTAAATCTCCAAACGCATTCTATTTCGCTTCATGAAATACATTAAATTATGATTATTAACATGTTTTTACGTGTAATATTTACCATATACGTCCTAGAAAAACAAATTAACGTAATTAAACAAAATATTTTTTTGCTAATGTATCACGAGCACACGGGCTAATCTCGACATCAACAATTTATTAAAGTTATTGTTTGTATGAAAAGTGCCCAACATGTATATATTTTTTAAACTAGATTAAATTTGCTATTTTATAATATTTTTGATACTTGTAAATATTCAGTAAATATAACTAATATATCTCCCTGGATAAAAAAAACTTGTGATTTTTACCATTTCGAAAATACACGCATATTTTTATATAGTACTATGAATAAATAACATAAAACATGAATCGCTGATATCTGTTTTACACGAGAACGATACCACACAAGCCCTAGTAGCGTTAACTGATCAGTAATAATAAAAGAAAAAGAGGACTCCTTTGCTCTATTCATCCCGCTTTCCCGCCGCACAGGGGACGAATCTGACTTCCCTCCACATCTGAAAATAATCACCGCGTAACGCTCTATCTGTGGTAGAAATTTCATGCTTGTAACCCGTTGCGCACAATTTCGCGGCTTAGCAACTCTACTAAATGTCCTACTGGTAAATACTCGTAGGTAACCCACGAGTATTTGCTAATGTATCATCTACCCATCATCCCCACTGTAGTTAAACGGCTGGCCTGTAGTTGATGAAGCTGACAACATAAAAACTGCCCTCGCATCACGCTGATGCGGCTGGACAAATTTCAATCAATTTTGGTACAGGGATAGCTAGACATCCAAAGATGGTTGTAGGCCATTTTTTACCCGACTACGCTAAAATTGATATATGTATAGATATGATACGAATAATTGGGCATTGTTGTCACCTTCATCAATCATCATGCCATGAACTGTGGCAATTCTGCCATTTTATCAAGAACTTGTAGCCGCCGGCAACCCTCCTGGCAGAAAATTTCGCATTATCATAATCTCGGAACAGTAAAATAGTTAATAAACTTTGTTTCTAAGGAAAGTAATGCTGTTTTTTCACGAAAACGTTATTCTGAAATCGCCTTCAGCGTATTTGTTGTATGGCAGCCCCGCTTAAATATTTATTTTATTCTGTTTTTAGTAGGTATTTGTTGTTATAGCGGCAACAAAAATATGTCATCTGTGAAAATTTGAATTGTCTAGCAATCACGGTTCATGAGACAACCCTGGCCAAAGGCCTGGTGACAGACAGACAGACGGACAGTGGAGTCTTAGTTACAGGGGGTGGGGGTGGGGGGAACCGAACAGTTCGTTTCTATAGTCTGCTTTTCTGTGTATAAAATACTGCCTTAAATGTATGGCGCGCTCATTTGATTCTTGATATATATAACCAAAACTCACTAAGTAACAAATATCGACTTAAAATATAAAGCTCGTATCTCAATGTCAATCTACAAACTAGATACGAGGTTTTGACAAGTAGTGACAGAAATTTCAGTTAGTTTTGGTTGTCACCAGGCGATATTAACTTGTTGTAACTTAAAACTAAAAATTAAGTGTAGTCTCACTTAAATACCCTAAAAAGTGTTCAGTGTGTAAGGGACCGACTAGGGTGCACTTTTCCAATGATTTGATAATGTTGCCACACTTGATGGTGGTAATGTATCGTAATGTAGCCACACTTGAAGGTGGTAATGAATGTTAATGTTGCCACACTTGAAGGTGGTAATGAATCGTAAAGCCGCGTCCAGAGCACGCTTATTAAATATTATAATTAATATGAGAACGAATAAAAATAAATATTAGCTTGATGAAAAATTTTGTTTTCTTTTTAAAACGACACGAGGTTATTCGCCAGTGTATTCATAACGATAGGTGTATTTATAAAACCCTCATGAATCCACCTAACATCTAGTGTCGGAATTTATTTCGTTCTGAGAACACAATAATACAGTGAATAAAGGAGTTTGACCTTACAAACGTTCCGGTAGTTTTGAATTTTTGATATGTTGTATAGGATGGTTAGTCAGTGTTTAAAATGTAAAATTCGCAATTCCCCCCCCCCCCCCCCCCCCCCCCCCTCCGCGCCCGCCGCCATATTGAAAAAACCGGCACAACAAAATTTGAAATATAGATTATAGTAAATTTAATTCTCTACAACATTGCCCAAGCTTTGTTCTAGCTAAAATGCTCCTAAACGAAGATATAATCCAGAAGTTTGTTTTTGAGTTGGAAATTGTGATTTTTTACGTTTTTTTAAATGTGCATATCTCCGTAACTATCTGTCCTAGAAACAAAATATAAAATGGAGAATATAGTAAATTTAACTCTCTATACCATTGTGTAAGCTTTGTTTTAGCTAAAATGCTCCTACGGGAAGATATGAGCAAAAATATGAAGAAAGTGCCGGTTTTTTCAATATGGCGGCGGGCGCGGAGGGGGGGGAATTGTGCATTTTGCATTTAAACACTGACTAACCATCCTAGACAACATATCAAAAATTCAAAACTACCGGACCGTTCGTAAGGTCACCCATAGTACTTTAGTCTTTATTCACCGTATTACAATATTATTATTGCGATATAAGCGCGTAAACGGTAAGAATATTGTAAAAATCATATATAAGGTAAGCGTACTTGGCAGCGACCAAAATCAAAGGTGTTATTTCGTAACATTACGATATCTCCGGCATGCTCACCTTAAGAGTACCAAATATGATACTGTTAGGGTGCGTTTCCACTGAATGCGGAGCGGAGCGGAATCGACCAATCACCTGAGTTTAAAACTGTATAGGTAGCAGCTCTGCTTCACTTAGTGATTGGTCGATCCCGCACGTCACCGCTCGCTTCAGTGGAAACTCACCCTTAAGGGGAGCACGCCCGCCGCGGCGCTCGGTCGCCTCATGTATTCCTCTGCTCCGCGGAATGAGTGTTTCATATCTTCATAGAGGAAAATCTAATGATAATGATTATACTTAGAGATTTTCCTAGCACGAACGACGTGTTGTTAGTGCTTGACAAAATAAAACATCGACAATCATATTATCGATAAATACTACTTTCAACGTCATAGAGAAAAATCGTAACATGCATTTTCATTTGCTTCTTAACTTAACATCAACGTATGGTCCCGCACTGTATGATATTATGAAACCATCGACACGAGAAGAAGAAGAAGAAGATCAACGTATAATTATAAATTTAGTAATCAAAGCTTTTACATTCATAACCTTATTATCAGAAAATTATTAAAAAAATTAAATAACAATGTGACAATTATTCCGAGTTTCACGACATTGTAAATATTCTCTTAATAAGTATTATATACTTGGCATTTCCTTTATAACGATGACAGTTAATTATCGATAACAGGTTGGTCGATATTATTATTTTGTAAGCACTAACCACCTGTTGTTCCTGCTAGAAAAATATATCTACGTATAATAATGATGATAAATATTGTGTGTAGATAAGTAGTGTATGCAACTGTACATAACTAGATCTTAAAATACGAATGTGGTTTTATGAAACGAGATGAAGGTGTAAGATCACACGAGTGTAACAGTTAGAGAGTAACAGTTGCATAAACTACTAATCTATTCGATCAACGATACGATTTCGAATTTACAATAAACACTAATACGTTGGTAGAGTCTGATGTAATTTTCAATATTATCCGTATCCAAAGTCTTCGATGTCGGCCAGATATCTGGCGAGCTCGCGCATGGGCGTCACGACCCTGTGGCGTCGCTGTCGCTCGTCGTTGTCGTCGAACTCCAGCGGCCAGAGCGTGTCGCTCGTGCCCGTCTCTGCTCTACGACACTGCGCACAAAATAAAGCAGCTGATGATGGCATTCAGGTCTTCGCGACCGTGCCCATTTGCTTTCTATGGGTGCCTCGACTAGGTCGCATTGAAAGCAGTTGCTTGGCGACAGGCTCATAGACAGCGGCTACGCGCTCACGGCCTTAGATTTTAGCGCAGTCCCGGACTCAAAGGGCCAAGCTACCTAGGCACTTGGCATTCGGTGCTCCCTTCCCTATAAGGAGAACATTATTATGGTGAAAGTCCTGCTTCTGGGACTGGGCCCCTAGACTGGCTGGGCCCCAAGGCTCGGGCCTTGGGGTAAATACGGCACTGTCTTAGCGGCGAGCGACAGCGGTGTAGGTATACGTGTCTCCGCGCGTGTACCTACGCCGCGCTCGAATCTCTCACTAAACCGCCGAAAGTCGTGGCATGTCCGTCAGTATGGCGTATGGCGTCGGTTTCGGTCCAACCATCTGGTCAGAATGATCGTGTTACCCCTTCGAACTAGCAGACTGACGGCCCGGACTAGTGAAAATGAATGAATAACAGTAAACTGACAGTCCATTATGATGGACTGAACTGACGCTAGTACGACCGTGTAACCAACCGATGTCTTAGGGTCAGTGCCGCATTTATCCCTAGGCCGACAAGGCCCCAGGCTAGGGCCCAGCCAGCCTAGGGGCCCCAGTCCCCGAAGCAGGACTTGCGCCGTACTTATGTTCTCTTAGGAGAGAGGGCCCCAAATGCTAAGTGCCTAGGGGCCCTGGCCCTTTAATTCCGGACCTGCTTAGGGTCGCTTGTTCGCGGTCACCGGGATCAAAATCCAATATTCGTGCATAAACAAAACAAAAAATCTCGATTTTGGAAAAATTTCAATCATTCCCAATTAATATTACTTTAGGTACGCAATAAGGGCGATGAGTAACAGTTATAGGTATAGCATTATTTTTGTCACACTAATTAATAATTGTGTACTATAGTGTCTACAGTATGTTTTATGCTCACGAATATAAATGTATTTCTTTTACTATTATCGATATTATTATATATTATTATAGCTTTACTAACCTCTCTGCAGTGATTGCAGTACTGGGTTGATGTTTTATGTTTCCTCATTTTATTTTCAAACGAGTATCTTGTATGATGCTGCCACAGTAGGTCCGAATAAAATGTTTCTTCGGAACCTTTCGTTACGTATGCTTTATGAAAACTCGAATTTATCTGAAACAGTAACAAATACAAATTATATTGTGGCATCTCTCTCGCTCTTCAATAAAGCAGTAATTCAGTAAGCGGGACGGCCGACGGTTTTTTTAGTTTGTTGAGAATCTATTTACCTTTTGCGGTATCGTTAAACACTGTTCTACTTACTCCAGAATCAAAAGCAGAAACATGAAATAAATAAATCATTAGCTTATGTTTCTGTACCTTATATTTGGAATTATTCCGGATTTTTTTCGACTCGTATGGCTTTTTCTTTTTAATTTTTTTGAAGCTGACAATCGAACTGTTTTCAGAACTCTCGCTAGCAAATTTAATCGGTGAGACGTAAGACTGCAAAAATTCACCTAAAATTAAATTCAATAAGCAATTCATTTTAAATATAATTTCGTTACATTGATGACAACGTAAGTACCTACGTTTTCTACCCCCGAATTATAAGCAACCCGGATCTAAGGTCCAAATTTAATATTAGATGACAAAATCTTCACAAATGCTATGTGGCAGAAAATGGCGCTACATCAAGTTTTTCCCTCGGTTTAAAAACACTGGAGCAGGGGCGCCTTATCTAGGTACCATGCAAGGTCTATCAATCAAGTTTTTGTCCCGGCTCACAATACTGCCATGTTACGGTAAAAGGTCGTATCTTTATATGAATGACATAGTAAGATACGTCCTTTTACCGTAGCATGGCAGAATAGTCAGGAGGGGGGCTGACCATCAGTTAATATTAGGGGCTTGTGATCTCATGACTCCCCTTTATGGAGCCCGTTAGTCGTATCTATCACTAATAGCAGGAGAAGTTTAGGGTTCTCTTACACATGCGGTTGATGCCGCGTCGCAACGCGTCGCACGCGAGCACGGCCGTCAGAAGCTGCGAGCCGTAGTCGTAACAACAGTTGCCTGGAATGCAGCCCATGCCATACATAAATATTTATATACGGGTGGTAAGTCAAATGATGCAGTAACAGAGCACAGCAATGCTAACTTTACGCTTCAGATTGGACCATGTTCTTCTTTCAAATTTAATGTGTCTTAATAACGAATTGTTTTTGTAGCAATGCTGCCACACCGCCTATCCACCCTACGCTTCGAATTTAACAGTTACTACAAAATCTTACCATGATTTAGTTGGACAATATGATAGGCAAATGTGACCAGACGGGACCACAAGCAGAACAGTTGATTGTCGCGGAGAAGAACGCTCTTATACAGAATCTTGTCGGGCTTCGGCCGCCGCGTGGTCTTGACGCTCTCCTCCGAGCTTATCTCTCCGTCCCCCATCCGCGTGTACCTCTCCAGGCTCACCATGTTCTCCTTGACCGTATCTAGATGCAGCTTGATGCTATCGGCGATGGTCCTCTGCACAGACTGCGACCTGCTCGAGTCTCCCTTCTCCGCGAACTTCGATACTTTAGTGTCCTCCGTTTCCGATACGTCGACCACGCTGCGGACGCTATCCGCGCAGCTCGTGTAGTCTTGGAAATCCGCTAAAGTCTTAAAGTCTTCCGTGTAGGTGTTATCAGAGTCGTGACTTTGGCTATCGAATTCCTGACCACATTCAAAGTCGTGGATTTCGCAGAAGCTCTCATAGAAATCGTCGTGCGTGGTGCTCAGGCGGCTGCGATGGCTTTGGAGAGAGTTGTCTCTGGGTTCGCTGTGGCCGGAGTCTGAGTGTTCGTAGAGCAGCCGGCGCCCGCGGCGCTCCGCCAGCTCCTGGTGAAGCAGGCGTTCCTGAAGTGAGCGGTTCCTCAGCCTCTGCGCGGCATCTAACTGGTGGTTCTCAAGGCTCTTGTACTGCTCGAGCAAGTACCAGGAGCGCACGCGGTCAGATTTCCTGTCATGCGTGTTTTTATTAAGATCTGTGGGGAAAGCAGGTTTATAAATGCCTACATTCGATCTGTGTTGAATTTGCGAATAGGACTTAGCTGACGGACGCTATTGTCAAAATTCAAAGGATTACGAGGTAGATAGAGGGATCATTATGCACAGAAGGTCTCATGGGTTTGGACCGGCCAGGACTTTATTTTAAGCCTTTCGGGTTACATTTAATTGTAAGTAGTATATTTTAAGTAGAACACAATCTGTAGGTGGGTTTGTGGACGGCATAAATAAAAACTTTTAAGGAAACGTTACGTTATAAATTAATATATTTTACTATCTTACCAAGCGAATCTAAAAAATCCATCCAAAAACTGTTAATATTATTCAGAAAATAAGAAATTTATAATTTAATTCGGCCCAAATAAATATTACATCATTTCTCGTTACATCGTTTTATGATTGTCGTGAAAATTGGTAACAAGGTGACATTAAACACCTATATAGTCACTTCTGTCAACATTGTTCTATACGTCTTTTAATGCTTGTGATGCTTGTCGAAAATAGGGCAATTGGTGGCCAGTTCCCGAGGTAAAAGGTTAAAACCTTATTGCGGGAAACTAAAACCAAAACCAAACTACAGAGTAGAAAAACACGTTCTGATATTATTTTAGATCCTGCAGTAACCTCATTCTGAAACTAAGTATAGTTGTGCTTGCAGCCTTATCGCAGTGGCGATTTGCGGGTGAGTTGAAAATACCCTCCATACATACGATCAGCGTCATACGATGCGAGCCATTAAATTCATTTGGAAATCGCTAATTTATAAACCCCTTACTTAACAAATACTACATGTAAATAAACAAAAAGTATACAATATGTTTAGCAGGCTTTAATACCATTCTTGAAAATATTTACAAAGTAAGTAATAAGCATATACTTACACATTATACCACAAGGCCACAATAATTATTATGCTATATCTAAAATTAAATGACGTTAATAGAAGTCCAGCTGGTGTTAATATAGGTATAGTTAACTGGAAATATTTTTTTAAAACAGCCTTTAATAGCTTATTAAACACTTTGCTAAATTTAGCACCCTTAGTAAGGGATGCAGCAATACGAAGGAGTGAGATGGAGTTATCTCTACTCACATATTGCTGCATCACTCGTTAGTAACGAATTTAGGAAAGTGTAATAGCCGCAACGCTGAGTCGGCCGCCGTGTGCCAGCCAGTGGTGTCCATGCGAACCAGTTAGTAGAAGAAGATGGCGCCACCGGCGGGCTGTCGGCTGTAGCCGGGGTTGGTCTGCGAGGAGTGCACGCCCGAGTTCATGAGCTTCACGCTGAACGGCGACCGCTTCTCCGTTAGCCCGCCGCGCTTCAACGGGTGCTCCTGCAGAAGGGAACATGGATATGTCACTTTTATTTCTTTTGAGGGTTTTATGGATTAGAATTAGACTAATTATCTCGCTCGTATGGTGCCAGTTCATTTAGTGACTAGGATTTTGTCACGAACCTCTTTAACCTTTGCCTTGTTTGGTACTACTAGTAGTTTTAACAAATTTGTTGAGAAAATAGGAAGAAACCTAAGTAGCCTGGAGCAAAAGAAAAGATAGGGCACAATCTCAGTTAAGGTTTAAAAAAAACATTAGTTTGCCTATAACAGAACCTCTGGAACGGTCTTCCTCTCACAATCAAACAGGCTCCGAGTAAGTTGGCATTTAAAAGGGCCGTGCGAAGTTTCTTTGCGGGCAGAACTGAAGTCTCATAGTATATCTGTTTGGTTTGTTTCATCGTCGTATATATTTATGTATGTATCTATTTATATATATATGTATGTTTATTATCTATATGTATGTAGCTATAATAGTATGAGTATTTTAATTATGTGTAATTATGTTGTTTGATGCACCGCCTACAATTTCTCTGCTTTGCCCTAAGGTTGACTGGTAGAGAATGCCGCATGGCATTAAGTTCGCCTTTTGTACGTTAAGTTTTTCTTTTGTGCAATAAAGTTTAAATAAATAAATAAATAAACAGATTAGAGTCCTTACGGCCCTTGAATAAAATCTTCAGTGTACTTATAATACGAATCTCGAATAAGATCAAGAGGAGTCACCGGTATGATGATGGCGCGCTTGTCATATGTGTTCCGCAGCCGCCGCCAGGTGTCGCAGCCGATGGTCTCTGGTTGCAGGTATAGGTCCTCTCTGTCGGCAAACCGCTCCGTCGAGTGGTTGTACGTGGCCCCGAGCACGATGTCCAGGCTGTCCTCTGGTAAGCTGCATAAAATGTATTTATTAATATATTTAATTTATTTGATAAAGATACATAAGTTTGTTTTCGTTGTCCGGCAATCACGCTCGCCGGGAACAGGCCTTTTTGGTTTTCTTGATTGCATCGTGCGAAGAGTACATCCAGAGCGCTCAACGGAGCTCGCGAGCGGAAGCGAGAATATACAGTCTGACACAAAAGAGTAGAAATTAAAAAGTGGCAATACTGTATTGACGTCTCCGTTTTCTTAGATTGATTAGAAAGGGACGACACCACAGTATTGCCACTTTTTAATTTCTATTCTTTTGTGTCAGACTGTACATGGTTGCATGAGAACAAGAGGCTCTACGAGACTTGCCCTAGTGCTCTTGGTTGAGAGCTGTGGTTGAGAGTGTACAGCCGCCATAAGCTTCATAAAACCCGCTCCAGACCTTCCGATCCGATCCGATTTATCGGATCGGAAGCAATCGGATAATGTGTAGTGCAATTGTCCGATTTATCCTTTGAGGATTAAAACCCATTCCAGACCTTCCGATCCTACCCGATCCGATCCTACTTATCGCATAATGTGTAGCGTAATTGTTAGGAAATCGGATAATGTGTAGTGCAATAGTTAAGGACCTAAAACACTACACATTATCCGATTTCTTCCGATAAATCGGATCGGATCGGAAGGTCTGGAGCGGGCTTAAAACCCGTTCCAGACCTTCCGATCCTACCCGATCCGATCCTACTTATCGCATAATGTGTAGCGTAATTGTTAGGAAATCGGATAATGTGTAGTGCAATAGTTAAGGACCTAAAACACTACACATTATCCGATTTCTTCCGATAAATCGGATCGGATCGGAAGGTCTGGAGCGGGCTTAAAACCCGTTCCAGACCTTCCGATCCTACCCGATCCGATCCTACTTATCGGATAATGTGTAGCGTAATTGTTAGGAAATCGGATAATGTGTAGTGCAATAGTTAGGACCTAAAACACTACACATTAAAGTCTGGCCATCGAAACGTGATACTGAAAATTACCGCCAAATTTAAAAATTCTAGCACATATTTAATCGCCAATGAGTAATGACTGATACCAATGCAATGGTGCAGAAATATTAGTCATTGACGATGGAAAATATAATGTCAAAAGTACCAAAACTGTTTAGTCCTAGTTTGTACAGCGATACTAGAGCTAGAATTTTAAAATTTCGCGGTCATTTTCAGTATCACGTTTCGATGGCCAGACTCTATCCGATTTCTTCCGATAAATCGGATCGGATCGGAAGGTCTGGAGCGGGTTTTATTGGAAGAAATCGGATAAGTAAAGGTGCGTCCACACTTGTATCATTTCGCCGATCCGATCCCCGTTGCGTATCTCCACCGCGTATCGTGCTGTTTGGACGCTCACTGCGGGCACTCCGTATCATTTGCGCCGTCGCGCGAAGAAACGCGTCCACACTTGCCGTATCGTATCCTCGTCGCGTATCGCCGCACCGATCATTTCGGCGTGCAGTAGTTTGGACGCTATCCGTATCGTAGCACCGTATCACCGCCCCGATCATTTTGGCATTTCGTTTTCGCCGAACATTTCATTTCGTTTGTGATCGTTGTTCTGTGCGGAGTTGCGTCCCATTTAAAAATGTCGCCCGCTGAGATCGCTCACTGAACCTTGACAGAAATATTCTTGAATGGGGGCCGTGTACCGTAAGTCGCAGCGAGGAAGGCCTTCATTTTTGTCATCTGCTCATGGAGATTTAGCACATGACTGTGCTCGTTTTATAATATGTAATGCGGCAGAAAGGTTCTCGAGTGGAAACCGCGTGCTGGAAGACGCCGCGTTGGGAGGCCTTCGATTAAGGCACCCGCTCACGGAGACATGGCCTTCGTATGACTGTGTTTGTTTTATGGCATGCGGCAGAAAGGTTCTCGAGTGGAAACCGCGTGCCGGAATACGCCGCATGGAAAGGCCTAACAAAGTAGACAGTCCATCAGTGGTATATGGTATTTTTTAATTATCGTAAAGATTAAGGATTAAAAACCAATGACCGCAGCGTGGATCGATGACTCAAATAGCGCCTTTGATGATCGGGCAAAAACCCACTCGAGATGGATCACGGCCGATCCTCACCCCGTATCCTCACCGCGTATCATGAACGAAAGTGTGGACGTCACGCCGTCGCGATCATGCAATGCTTTCGTGATCGCGAGTGTGCGGGGTACTGAAGATACGCGTATCAACATGGATTTCGCTCGAGCGTTGCATGATCGCGACGGCGCGACGTCCACACTTACCGTTCATGATACGCGGTGAAGATACGCGACGGGGATCGGATCGGCGAAATGATACAAGTGTGGACGGAGCCTAATGTGTAATGCAATTGTTAGGAAATTTCTTCCGATAGATCGGATCGGATCGGAAGATCTGGAGCGGGTTTTAGTATATCCCCCGGATATAACTCGTCGATGCCAGTGAAGAAAAGGTTTTTTTAGAAGAATAAAGATTTATAATTATATTCTACTTACAAGAACGGGTGGAAGTAGCTCATTTTTCTCACACTAGCCAGTGTGTGATGTGAAAATAATCGATATCCTGTTGAACCTTTGTGTTTTTCTTTCGTAGCAAGAATTATTTCTTTAGTAAGTACTCCTTCCTTTCTCAAATCGGGCAGGAGTTTTTTATTCCTGACTTGTTTCACCTTACTATAATCCTTTTCAGAACTCATGATTCTTTTACTCTAATAATTTATAAGAATTTACTTAAATTACCCCAATTTTAAACTCATTACCGAAATTAAAACAAATAACATTGTCGCATGGCAACAGTGTGCAGTGCTAAACCAAACGCAAACCCATCATAACGGTTATCGCTTGAACGAACAGTAATTTCCGTTAGAATATTAGCAAATTAAATCAGAACTATGTATTTCCACGGAAATAATGTATTCATATAGTAAAAAAAATACATATCATATACCTGGAAAAGGTTACTCAGTAGAATAATAAACTGGCCACACCAATTTCCACTTCCGTTTCCTATCGCAAATCGACAATATTGGTGTTACAAGCTCGTACAAAAATCACATAAAATAGGATTTTATTTTATGTATTACTTCTCCAAACATAAGCTGTAAGATATTATTTATCTAATGTTTTAATAAAGCACAACACGAAAACAGTAAAGCTTTTTTTTAGTGACTGATGTAAATACGCAACCGATTAGAGATATATGATTCTAATATAATACCTTTCGATTTTATGGAAATTTTCAAGGAAACGTATGGCAACCTAGCATTGACGCCGCACGCCGCCATTTTCGCTTCGTCAATGGAGTCATGATATCGCGTGCATGCAGGACGCCATTTTATTAAAATAAAAGTTCCACTTATTTGCAGTGAATATTATTCGATTTTAGACAAGTGAAAGTAAAACAAAATCAAAATGAGTTACGGAAGACCGCCGCCGCGTATTGACGGCATGGTGTCGCTGAAAGTGGACAATCTTACATATCGAACAACCCCTGAAGATTTACGCCGCGTATTCGAAAGGTGTGGTGAAGTCGGCGACATTTATATACCACGAGATCGTTACACAAGGGAGAGCAGAGGTTTCGCTTTTGTCAGGTATTATTTTACTACTTGTACACACATTTTGTACCGGTATTTAATGGACACGCTTGGGCTAACCTTGCATCGGTTGTTTGCGTAGGTTCTACGACCGGCGCGATGCGGAAGAAGCGCTCGATTCCCTGGACGGGCGCATGTTGGACGGAAGGGAGCTGCGTGTGCAGATGGCTCGCTATGGCCGCCCCTCTTCACCCTACAGAAGCCGACACGACCGACGACGCAGGTACCGTTGCCCATAAGCCGTACATTACAAAGTGGAAAATTACCAAGTAATCTTGGTCAGATTTCAACTAAAATATTTTTTTAATAATATTTCAATTAACGTCCCATCAGAATAATTTCTTAGCTCTTGCTACAACCATGTCCAATATTTTTTAATTTATGGTTAAATTAATTATTTGGTTTCAGTTTTTCTGTTAACAGCCCTGACTATGGCGGTTTTCCATAAAATTCAATTATTGCAGCTTTCACACTGGCGCTAAGGAGTTCACGCTTCAACAACATTTGGAGATAAACTCTTTCATTTTATAGAAGCCTCTTGATTCAGACAACAAAAACTTTTTCATCAGTTCACATTCATTTTCTTGTCCCTCATCTCAAGTTCTGTGTTAGCATTTATTAAGATAAATGAAAGCATTTATCTATATTCTATGTTATGAATAATAAACATTGACATTTGGAATTTTGTAGAAGGGCATATTTCATATTAAGATTATATTCAAGCTTAATCAGAACATTAATAATCCTGTCAGGATTATACTGTGCCTAAATATGTTTATTTTTTTACATTTTTATGGTGTGCTGCCAGTTATTATTCATCCAAATTTACACAAGTTTCCATCTGGAATGAAAATTACTAAATCCCTCCAGCCTCATTGCTAGAGCTTCCAATCCCTGGATGTAAGGGTAATCCTGGGATCCTAGGATTGTCCATACAAAAAATCCTGGGACTGGAATCCCTACTCAGTGCCTGCCCACCATCATTCAGAGAATGCCTTGTGGCATTAAGTCCGCCTTTTATTCGATAAGTTTTCTTTTGTGCAATAAAGATTAATAAATAAATTCAATCAAATTACAAGTTCTTCAATATGGTTGTTTAAAACTTCATAGTTTGTACAGCCTCAGTTTCATCTCATACAATGCATTAAACGCCCTGAAGATGAAAAATGCCAATGTTTATTACCAACCCTGCTAGCTCAACTGACCCACACGTGATGGTGTTTCTTTTAGCAACTCGCGTTCAGGGTCTCGTTCACGTCGTCGCTCCAGGTCCCGGTCCCGCTCGCGCAAGCGCTCGTACACGCGCAGCCGCTCTCGCAGCCGCAGCCGCAGCCGCTCGGACTCCAAGAGCTCGCGCGGGCGCTCCCGCAGCCGCAGCCACTCCCGATCCCGCTCCAGGCATTGAAGTGCTGAGTAAGTTACAGTCTTAGATATTCAATTATTGTATTAACCTTCTTCTTTTTTTACTCTGGCGTCAGTGGCACGGTAAATTGCTAGACCGCTTGGCGGTCAATAGGTTAAGCAGTTGACACTCACGTGAAATTGTTAAACGGCCCGACATGCTTGGAACTCGGACTGAGCTCTTCATCAGGGACTGCTACCCGTACAGCGGCGCGGCCACTTTGTCACTTATGATAATCGCTTTTTGCACTGGTAAGCATGGTAAAGTTACCTAATGTACCATTTACAATTTATAGGTCTTATGAATTCGGCAAACTTGAATTAATTGTTTTTTATGTGTTACATTTATTGAAATTCTTTGGCATGTGAAATGCTATTAGACAGACCTGTAAAAGTGCGTTCAAAAATTGACTTTAATTACCTTGATGTTCTGATTGTGATGTTACACTAAACACTTTGAAGTCAAAGTCAAATAATTTATTTGTAAACATAGGTTTGTGGATGTTACATTGCACTTATGTAGGTGTATCACTATGTTTCGCCATAAGGTATACAAATATTTTGAGTCAAGATGGAGCATGCATTTTCACGAAAATAAAATTAATCATGTAATTTAAAACTAAAATTAAATTAAACATTCAAAAATTAAAAAGTCGATACTGAAATTAAAATTGAAAATAGTCATAATGAAATAAAAATAAAAAATAAAATTGAAATAATGAGATTAAAATTAAAAATATAAATTCAAATTATGGTAGTGTCCGCTAAATATTTGGATACTGAGTAGTATGCTTTTTGTACTAAAAATGTATAAAGCCTTTTTTTAAATTCTATTTTGTCTTGGATCATCAATATATGTTTGAACATGATTAAGTCTTGTTTTGTTATATAATAATGAGTAGAAATCGTGTAAGTTTCAATTAATATATGTAAAAGTGCCCCTGTGGCCCAGTTACAGAATAATAGTACATTACTGCAGAGGCCGCGAAATAGGAAATTGTTGCCCTAGTAGTAATAGATGGCCGAGTGACAACGAGACCGTATAGAGATACGAGGCCGACAATTCCTGTTCGCGCCGAGGCTTGTATAGTGCTTTTCTCAAATAAATCCAAGGAAATAATACAAATGTTCAACTTATATATTCATATATTTTTACTATTCCCGCCAACTTTTTACTTTTATCAAAATTTATTTTTTCAAGCTGTTTGGGTTAATGTTTTTGCCACCAAATGTTAAGATGATTCTATTTATTAAAAAATTACAACACCTTAATTAGATATTGTTATATTTTTTAACAATAAACGTGATTCCTTGTTTATTTTATTAAATATTTGTTTTAATGTAATTGAATAATCTAGTTAAATATAAGAAACAAAACTTAAATATACATGCACAAACTACGTTTTTTTTTATTGGCAGTATGCCATAGTTTATCAATAAAAGAAATAAACCCCACTGAAACAAAAGACAATCTCTTTGTTGGCCACGGCCAATAATGTTGTATGAAATTCCTTCATTGACCTCTAATTTGAAATTAGAACGAATCTTCAACAATTGCTATACAAAGACGTATTTCGCGTTCTATTACCACGATCATAAGAATGACATTTCCTTGGATGTTTGAGAAAAGTTTATTATTTCATTATTAATGGATGGTTAATCCAGCCCTTTAACGAATTCCATTTAGTGTATTTTTATTAAAAACGTTAGTGGAGAAGGCGTCTCTCATAACTTTGCTTTGAACATAGTGACAGGAATTGACATATTGACAATAGTTAAATTATGGGTATTTGTGTGTTCCAGGTTGAGAGTACCGGTTTAGAGCTGAAGCTGTGCCAGCTATCGAGTGCACTCTTCGGCCAAGGTACTAAGCTCTCACTTACTCTAGCCCTCCACAGACCTAACTATGACCAACATAGTGGCAATTCTTTATTGTAACAAATTATCCTTTAAGTTTTCTAACTTAGATTAACATTACAAGTCTTAGTGATTTTGTCTTCTTTTTTATTTGTGTTATCAGACCGTGTTATTTAATAAGTTGATGACCTTATCAGATATTCATGAATCAATTTTTCTTGATTGATTTTTAAATAGTTCTGTTCATAAGTATTTTATTTCGATACAGTCAAACTTGAAACCTATGCAAGGTTTCTTTGACACAAATGTCTTTGTATTGTGTGGTTCTCAAAAATACTATTTTAAGAGAATTTGAATGTGTATTTAGCAATGTATAAATTGAATTCATCAGTTTGTGTAATTAATCACCAATTAGGTGTGACCATAATGGTCGTTAGATGTATTTCAGGTTAAAATTCAATTACCCAGGAGATCATGCTCTACCCATGGGCATTGGGGGCTAAATTGGGACTAATTTGGGACACCCTCATGATGTGTGGTAACAGAAATTATAACAACCAAACCTTTAACTCAAGTTTTATTTTAAGAGTAATTTTACTAATTTTGTCAATGTGCTAGGGTACTGTGTCCTTGTATGATGTAATAATTTAGACTACTGATAAACGTAAAAGTTGTCAAGTGTTCATTTTTGAAGTTCACTGTTGGGTACCTACTAGTAATGGAAATTGTAACCTAAAATGAAATGAATTGGCGCTTGTAGTAGGCTTAAAACGTTTCGATCAACAAGGACATGCTACTGTAGTCAGTCAGTATAACATAATTATGATTGTATTCATTGTATACTACAATATTAATGTATGTATTGGTATGCTCAGGGCGTGGAGAGCGCGGGGCGCGGGGGTTTGCCGATTGCTGACAACTGCTGTTTTGCTGTTGTTGCTGTTCATAAGTTATGAGTAAACTTTTATATTATTGACCAACCAAACCAGACACGCATAACGTAGGTATCGATAAGAGATGGCGTAACGCCACCGCCTAAGCATTTATCTTATAGTGAAATATTTATGATTCCAAATTATACAGCACCCTTTTTTTAAATATCCTTTAATAATTGATGATTTTTTATCATGCGTTGATTTAGTAAGTAACATGACGAGTAATCGATGGTTGCAACACAGATGGTGCGGCGGTTGAGAGCGGACTAACGTATGCATTTGTTTGGCAGGCCGGTGCCGCCCGCTGGCCTGCTGTGGCAGTTTCCTGTGCTGCTTGCTGTGTTTGCAGATACGTCTAGGTTTATTACTCGACAGGACTACGCCCCCCGCGGATACGAAGTACATTTCATTTAGTACTCGGTTTCAGGATAGTTTTTAGTACTTCGAGATTTCGTTTAGAGTTAATTTCAAGATGTGTTTCGAAGATTTCAAGAGAGAAGATTCGTCGACAAGGATACCTGGGATTTGGATTCTGTATGTAGGTTAAATGTCGGAAATAAATAGATTTTACGTGAATTTATGCTTTTTCATTTCTGAATAATCGCCCTTGTCCCTACTTGATTTATTAATTATTAGAAAATTATTTCGATTATTTTTATTATGTGATCAATCGATCAATAATCAAAAGCTTCATGGTAAACTGCGTCTGAGCCTTTAAAGAGTGACTGCCTAGACACCGGGCTAAACAAATAAGGAAAGAATTAAGTTCAGTAAAAAGAAAAAAAAAAGCGCATTGAACGCTCATCTGAACGTACCCTTCTTGCTCTTGAAGAGAAACTAAGCAATTTTTTCCTCAAGTTTTATGCCCTGCTTTGTTTTGTTTTCTGCTATCGTAAACTTTGGGACCGGTAAATTGCTAGACCGCTTGGCGGTCAATAGGTTGTATTCCCTTTTATTTAAATGAGTGTCACGTTTGGCTGAACCGATTTTGATGCGGTTTTCAGAAAAGTGTTTGTTACACTTACAAGGTTTTAGTATTTTAACCGACTAAAAAAAGAGGTTTTTCCCAGTTTGACATGTATGTTTGTGTGTGCTGCTCTGTGGCGGCGCCACCATAATGAAAATCAATGAATTATATGGTGAAATGATGTACCTTGAAGGTACACCAAGTACATATCATGTTTTTGGCTGTACCTGTACCAGGGAACGAAATAATGGACATTGTTTGTGGCGCCGCTGGGGAGCATACTCTGCAGCGGCGCCACAGAACTCATAGATAGAAATGACATAAGCTATTATTTTCTTATGGAAATTGATGTACTAGTGCTATATATTAAAAAGAAAAACAAGAACTTCAAAAAAAAACTGAAAAGCTAAAAATAACAGATTACATTTGAATCACCTTTTGAAGTCTGTGTCAAACTTCACGTAAACTATAAAGGCTGATTTAGACGATGCCAATTTTGAGACGCCTAAATTACGGCGCCTCGAAAAGGCACCGTATAAACACTTTCCGCGCCATTTTTTCGCCGCATGCCAGCGCTGGCGCGGAATAGAACACGAGCCTATTTTTTGGCGCCAGTGACCCCCCCTCCGCGTCTCTCGCTGCCACTAATGACTGGTACTGAGAAAAAGCACTGTGTAAACACGACTGGCGGCGAGATTTAGGCGGCTGAACATAGTCATTGTCTAAACGGTCGGAGGTGTGCTGTGCGGTAATCACTGGCGCCGTAATTTAGGCGTCTCAATATTGGCATCGTCTAAATCAGCCTTTATATATAAAAATCGAATAAAAATACCTGTAAAAATGGTTATGATTAAAGGCCTTATGCGCGGCATCTTTTTTAGGGTTCCGTAGCCAAATGGCAGAAAACGGAACCCTTATAGATTCGTCATGTCTGTCTGTCTGTCCGTCCGTATGTCACAGCCATTTTTTTCCGAAACTATAAGAGCTATACTGTTGAAACTTGGTAGGTAGATGTATTCTGTGAACCGCATTAAGATTTTGATGCAAAAATAAACAAATAATAATAAATATTGGGGGGCTCCCCATACTGAGAACTGAAACTCAAAAAAATTTTTTTCATCAATCATACGTGTGGGGTATCTATGGATAGGTCTTCAAATATGATATCGAGGCTTCTAAAATATTTTTTTTCTAAACCGAATAGTTTGCGTGACAGACGCTTCGAAAGTGGAAAAAAGTTGCCCCCCCCCCCCCATTTTTATACATTGATATAAAGGTCAAAATACAATGAAAAATTGCAATGCGTAACGTGGCGGAAGAGACCAGGAATCAAACCCGGTACCTTTGGATTATCAGTAGGTAATCTTGAGGCGTGGAACCCTTTGATCTTTGTATCAAAGCCCCAATCAGCCTAGCTCAACACTTGTGATACTAAATGATCCTAATGTAGAATAAGAAATGAATTAAAAAACCGGCTAAAGCCTTTGGGTACAGAACCCTAAAAAGCTAGAGATTATACTAACGTAATGCGTTAGTCAGGACTCCATCAAATTCATATTCAATCTGGTATTTCATTAAATGTGATATTTGTACTATCTACTGTTCCAAATAAAACTTCAGGGATAATTATCCCTATTCTGTCTATGGCAGAGCAGGCATATAGGAAAAAAGTAAAAACTACAAGTGAAAATAAAATGATTCATTGTAATAGATATTAACCTTATACTATGATTTAATATTAAAATTTATAACTAACAATCCATTCTTGGCACTGCCTACTTTGAACCACCTTCCCGACTTGTGTTCCTGTCCAACGGCTGCATACAATTGTGTCCCATCACTAGTGAAATGCATGGAATTCACAAAACCATTGATTTCTACACTAAACATAAGTGACACTTTCCTGTAAGCGTCACTCACCTTCCATAATCTGATAGAGTTATCATAAGAGCCCGAGGAAAACATATCAGAGTTTAACAATGTGGCTAGACTAGTAATCCACCGTGGAACATTATTTTCAGAGCCGTGTGCCTCGGTGACTGTACACAGCGGTTTCTTCTTTAATACACTCCACATGCATAAGGACCCATTGTCACTGCCTGATACAAAATGTTCCTCATCTAATAATTTAACTTCATCCAAACTACCAACTGGCCCATTGAAAATTAGCTGTGATTCTTCTACTATTTTCCATATTCTTACAGAGGCATCTCTCCCTCCGGCTGATATTGCTCTTTCCCTCGTCAGCGCATCAATAGATGTGATGGAAGATTGATGCCCAAATAATGTTTCAACGTAAGCCATTTCATCCAGTGACCAAATTTTTATAGACCTGTCTTTACTTGCTGAATACAGTTCATGAGTATTTTTCCTAAACACAAGTCCTGTTACTGTATCCTTATGGCCTCTGAAGGTATGTACATGTTTTAATGTAGCAGGATCCCATATTTGGACGTCTTTAGATCCATCTGAAGATGCTAGGTATTTGGAATCTGAAGACAGAGCTACTGCTGATACACTCCCGTTTATGAATTTGGAATGTGTTTTGAAGGTCAAGCTGCCGAGTTTCCGCTTCTCTTTAATCCCCCACTTGACAATGGTCCCGCACTTGCTGCCGGTGAAGGCGACGCTGCCGTCGCTGCTCACGCACACACACGTCAACGGCAGCCGGTGTTCCCGAGCGCGAATCAGTCTAACCTCGCCGTCAGTTGGAGCCACGTAGTTATCTGCTACTTCCACGCGTAGTTTACCTTTCTGTTCCAAATAGTCTCTCTGCAAACGCTTCCCGATCGCATCGTCGTCTACCTCCTTAAGCTCTGCACGTTTTGCCTCTTCTTTCTCTATTTCTTCCAGATACTTCTTTGCAAGCCGCAGTTTCTTCTGCTCTGCTGTTTCATGATCACTTTCAGATTCTTCTGCGTCGGAAAACTTCTTTATATCCAAATCACTACCGGAGGAATCGTTACCGTTTTCGAGGTTAGAAGCATCTTGTCTCTTTGGCTTGACTTTCTTTATTTTCTCACCTTTTCTCTTCTGAACTTGTCTTGATTTGCCTTTTAAAAAGAAGGAAGACGACATATTTCGAAATAGATTTATTCCAATATTTGATTTTTACTAAGACATCTCTAATTTAGCTCCATGAACATGAACCACACGTGTTGACGACGTTTAAAGTTTGACAGTGACAGATGTAGGTGACATTAACAAACCCTTGATATAACTGTTTTTTCCGGTTTGTGACTTAAGATGGCCGCATGCCTTTAAGTTTAGTTATTCGTTATTTATTCATTTTGGTTGTTCAATGTGTAGTATTGATAGTCTATTGTGCAGTGAACTACCGTATGAGTGAATAGTTAATGAAGAATTCAACTTAAAGCGTACATAGCCCTTCTTGGGTCAAGGCCCGGTAGACCGCGTGGTTCCTTGTAAATCGCTATCACTTTACAAAAAGCTCAACTCACCGTACAACGTTCGTCAACTTTGACACTGGCAAAATTGACCCAATGGGCAGTAGCCATTTTTTTTTATATATAAAAATAGAAATAGATATAACTGTCAAATTGTTTTTTGAACAAACTGTTTGAGTTAATATAATTAACGTTCAGTTCTATTTATTATTATTTTTAACTTGGAGAATGAATGTTCGATTACTATACCTCAGTACGCGGATAAAAAATCGCAGATGGGTGGCTTGGCAAGGCCCAAGCCGCAGGTAACCATTGCGTATATGAATTCAGCAGTTCTTACATCCCAGGCAGATGGGATACCAAGACAAGTTGACTAGCTGCCTGTTATGATTTTGCTGTTCTGGATTGGGACATCAAGCATAACTTAATTATCTGTAACTCCACCAAGCTATTACTATCTAATTTATACAGGCATTAAATAATCAAATATTTTTATTTACATTAAACAAAAAAACATATTGGCCTTTGTATTATTTAATTCTTAGATTTAATGTCCTTCAAAGCATTAAAGTTGTTCAACACCTGATTTTAGTCCATATTGCATAAAAACCAGTAAATACCAAATGCATAATTTTACAGTCATATTGATGGGTTTCACATTAACTTAACATTTAAAAATTAGCCTACAATAGTGTTTGCTCCTCGCAGCTGCAAATATCCTGCTGTGATGTCCATGGGCAAACTTCTCACAGTGGCAAACTCTTCTGCATTACTGTAGAACAGTTTTGAGTGACGGTCTATGTAGGGAGCTGGGAGGCCGGAGATGTCAGAGTACTTCTTGGTGGGTTTGAATGTCGGTGGAGCATTAATGGAATAATCTGTAAACATCAGAATATAGCTTAGTTGTTGATATTGCATACAATTAACACTTTCGCTACCAAGAACCCGCCTGGTAGGCACTCGTAATCATTGCTCAGATGCCGGTCACGTATTTTTGCTTAAAGAGCTACCCACCTAGCGGGCTCTCGGTTTCTGGGGTAGGGTTAAATTTTACATCTGGTTGCGAAAGTGTTAAATAAAGGTAAAATTATGCACACATTGAACTATTATAATCTAATCTATAATGCCAGGAGAGTACACATTTGGACCGAAACACAAAATACTTACAAAGTACAATATCATTTGGCCACGGTAAACTACGTTCTGCGGTTAGTATTTGCTTTAATGATCTCCACATCCGTTTTTTGCACCCACTCTTGGCTATAAATTTGTTTTCTGTTTTGAAACTATACACCTTATCTGCATCAGGGGTCATGTCTCCACCACAATATGTTACAAGTTTAATAGAAGAGTAAAGATAATTATAATTTTACAGGTCTGGTGTTATTTATTATTTAAAAGAAATCATGTAATAATTTTTGTTTAGAGTTGCCTAGTATGTATGTACATTGTATGTATTTGTTATGACAGAAGTAATAATACCAGGCTAAAAATTTATAACTCCTCACAGTCCTCACTCATGGTGCTTTAAAATGTATAGAATTATTTTAAGGCCAAATAAACTAATACGAACTACCTGTGATCCCAGAGCTGGCGCGTTTCTCGGACAAAGGCTCAGTATTGCTGTGCACTTGTGCAGCGGGGAAACGCCGCCAGCGTCTTGGGATCATTTCCGCCAATGACCGACCTTGGCTAGAATTAGGTTAGTGTTTTTAGGTTTTTAAGTTGTTTTACCACTTAATTCGAATGTTTTTTTTTTTTTTTTAATAAATAAAATTTATTTTGTTATGCTCAATAAAATGTTATTTTAATTAAACGAAAATTAATATTCGTGTGTATTTTAGATGAGTGTTTAAAGTATTTGCACTTGTCATTTTCATATATTTGTTTTTAACTTAAAATAAAAATAAAGAACTGTTTTACTGGTATGTTATTTATAATTCCCTCAAAATAAGGAATTTGGGGGGAAATTTATTGGTAACACTATACACCCAGACCGGAAATGACAACTTTCATAAAGTCTTTTTTGCCGAGGAACAATTCATAATATACGAGCGTTTTTTACTAGAGCTTGAATATCTTTATAGTAATACACGTGTTTGACAGTAACGTCAATTCAAGTTAGGTTAGAATTCCTTTTAACATTTGTATACAGTGCAATGTGTTGATTTAACTTACAAAAATGGATATAGTTAATGAAATTTTAGAAAAGGAACAGAAAAAAGCGGAGAAATATAAGCCAATCACCGTAGAAAAGCACTTAGATTTGGAGCTTGACATCGGAACACTTCTTGCGTTTGATTCGAATGACCTGGACTCAAAAAAATTAAAGTAAGTACTCAAATCAATATATGATGCAAGTATTTTATATAGCACCTGAATACCAGTATTTAATCCTGTTATAACAAGTGTTACTAGAACTGACAGTCTATCAAGCTGAAGCTTTCAGGCAACAATTTAGAACAAGATTTAAAATATAATATCTTTATTTCCTTACAGCAACAACAAAAGTCGTGATGAATACCTCTTATCACTATCTCGGGACAACACTCAATTGCTGCTGAATAAAATATGGGAGCTACCGACAGAGAGGGTGGAAGAAGCTATAGTAGTCAAACTACCAGAGCCAAGCATCACGCTGCCGAGAGCCAAGCCCGTGCCCAAGCCCCGGCCTCTTACCAAGTGGCAAGAGTTTGCCAAGTCTAAAGGCATCACCAAGAAGAAGAAGGATAAACTGGAATGGGATGAGCAGTTGCAGAAATGGGTACCACTTTATGGGTAAGAAAAAATTGCACTTAATACAATTTCAGTATGGTTGGCCCAGTTTGTAGAGACCTGCCTACTGAGCCGGCGGTCCCGGGTTTGAATCCTGGCCAGGGCAAATATTTGTGCTTGGGTCATGGTTGTTCTATGTATTTATCTATATAGGTAAGTATGTATATCGTCATCTAGTACCCATAACACAAGCCTTTATTATTTGATTTGTGTGAGATTGTCTGATATTTATTGATTTATTTATTATTAACTTGATTGTTATGCCTTTTGCTAACGTACTGGTTATTTACTCCATCTCATTTTTTTTTGTTCTGCAACAAGTAGTCGAAAACCTGACTGCCTTTTGAACTAAACACCCATTGTCTTTTATTGCACAATCATTGGTTACTGTACAACTAAAATTTATAATAACTAGTTAAAGCATTTTCATAAACTGTATGCAAGTATGCTTCTCATGCTCTTTTGAATATCTATAATTGGTCAAAATAAAAACAAAATACACCAACATAACTGTAACAACCTTTTTTTACAATATATGGATATTTAATAATACAGATTTAAGAAAGCAGCTGCAGGAAAAGAGAAGAACTGGTTAATAGAGGTCCCGCAGAACTTAGACCCCATGACGGACATGTATGAAAAGAAAGCAGAGGCCAAGTCTGAGAAGGTCGCCAAGAATGAGCTCCAGAGGCTGAAGAACATTGCCCGTGCCAGAAAAGTCAAGATTCCGCGGGTTGGCCTGCCGGTCACTTCTGATAAAGCTTCAGCTAACCAGGTAAAATATATATTAAAATACATACAAAACAGGTATACTCACGTCATAGAAGACGAATATTGCTCAACATGTTTCGAATCAGTATGCGATTCATCATCAGGAGGTATAAATAACTAGTCAAGGCAGTGGCTAATTGACGATAGCGCGCATCCACGCGGCTGCTACATGCGGAGGGATTACTATGTGAGTAAACAGCCAGGTCCACACAGGGCGAGCGGCCTCGCGAGGCAATTGCCGCGCGCGGCATTCGGCGCATGCCTCGGGCATTGGATGAAATTACGCTCACCGAATGCCGCGCGCGGCAAGCCCGAGCCGTCTTGTTCGCCCATTTGACAGATAAAACAATATGGCGCCGCCGCACGCAATCAGCTTTTGACTTTTGACTTGTTGCTACGTTCATACAAAGAATTTTCCAAAAAAAGCTAATTCCATATATTTTTAAGTTTAAATCAAACAAATAGCACATAATATGTGGTTACGGTTATTCCGTTTCGCGTAATACGTAAGTGTCGCACGCCATTTTGTTTTCATCTGTCATAATTTGACCAAAGCAAAAACGTGTACGTCCACACTGCGCGCGGCAAACGACCGAGGCACCTTTGAGCACGGACAAAAACCGACAGCGCGCGGCTCGGCCGCGGCAGCGCTCGGCCGAGGCAAAGCGTGCGGGCGCCGCGGGCGAGGCGCGTACACACAGACCGCGCCGCCGCGCGCGGCAAAGGCGGCTCGCCCAGTGTGGACGCGGCTAACCGCGTTTCGTATGTATTTTAATATGTCAGAGACTCACAGGTGTTAACTAGGTCTAAAACTTTCTTATTGACTCTGTTGTGATATCATGCTTCATACCATGATATCACAAAGAGAACAGCCTGACTACCACAACTATGGTTTGCGACTCATGTCGCACAACATAGCGTCACCCATCACTCTCTCACAGTACTGTACAGAAAAACATAGTATATCTCGCGTGAGGAAGAGTGACTTCTCACTGTTGTGCTGAGTGCTGAGTAGTGTAATTCTTCCTATTATTCAAAAGAGTTTAACAGATGTCAATCTGTCATCTCAGTACATTTTATAACCTAACTTCAATTCTAGGTTATAAAAGTTTAGTCTTGAGAAACTACCAATTACAAATATTTCCAATATCCGCATCCAGCTAGCAACAGCAGCAACAGTAGCCCGGGCTTCCACAGCGTCCCTGGGCAAGTTCCAGGACCGGCTCCCCAAGGAGAAGGATGCCCGGGGCAAGGGGGTACATGAGCTGATCCCCGGCAAGGACAGAAAGAGACGGCCGCCCGTGCCCACGGCGCAGGTAGAGCGCGAGAACAACCTGAACCTGCTCGACAGCATCCTGAGCAAGCGGCCTAAGATCGATATGGACAAAGCTGTGGCAAAGCATATTGCTAACGAACAAGTCCAGTAAGTAGAACAAAATATACATTAACCTATACAAATGAACACACGTTATAGAACATTGATTAGTGGTTGAAGTCAGCTACTTGATTTGATACCATTCACTGCGGATTATTATAGGTAGCGTTTTGTTTTAATGGTATCCTAACTCGTTGAAATAAAATACTATGAATATAAAGCCAAGCTATTTTATCTTAAAGCATGCCGGGGCTCTAGGCAATCCATAATTAAAGCCTTAAAAACCGTCATCTAGGTATGTTTTTTTGGGTGAGATTGGGGTCCTGGGCTCGTCCCTAAAGTGCGTAGTGAGAAAGAGAGACCTGATGAATATGATAACTCAATTTTTCAGTTTCAATTTAAGAGTAAATATCAGCCTTAGCTTAGAATATATCTTGTATTGCGAATATTATTATTACAGCATTTTTTCTTTTCACCAGGCGATCAGAAGAAAAGATGTCAGAAAAGCCTAAAAAGGGCAAGCCGCGCAAAGGCAAGGGCGCGGGCAACCCCACCAAGTTCTCCGCTAAGAAGCCCAAGGCCGGCGGCGGGCAGCGCAACCCCGGCAAGAAGACGGGCGGCCGCAAGCGGCGGTGAGCCCTCCGCCTCCGCCTCGCTGCCGGGACTTAGAGCCGGCGCACGCTACGGCTTCTAGTGGCCGCGACCCTTTACCCTTGTTTATAGACAAACGTTTCATCGATTTTTAGGGTTCCGTACCCAAAGGGTAAAAACCCTAGGTAGGGTAGGGGACCCTATTACTGAGACTTCACTGTCCGTCCGTCTGTCACCAGGCTGTATCTCAAGAACGGTGATAGCTAGACAGAAGATTGTTTTTTCTGAAACCATAAAATCTTTTGGAATGTTATAACACAAACCAAACCTAACCTAATCTATAGGTTGATATTTTGCAGATTTCTGAAAAATGTATGACTTTCGAGGAAAATTTTTCCTATAATGAATCATTCGGTGAAGCGTTTTTCTGTAAAGAAAGAGGATCCCGGCCGCGACAGTAACTCTCTTTTTTTCACTTGTAGCGTGTAATAGAGACATGTACTGTCGCGGCCACAAGAAGCCGTAGTGTGCGGGGCCAGTTAGAGAGGTGCCGTTCCCGACAACGTTTCCCGATTTGTATGCGGAAAGAACATTCTCGAGAACATTTTCCATATGAATGAATGAATAAAAATCATTTATTTGCGAGAATTCAAGTGTGTACTCATGAAACATGTGAATTCTGCCTCATATAGGCGTGCAACATTTAATATATGAACCAGGAAACGTTTTCGAGAACGAGACACCTCTAGTGTAACTAGACGGGTTATTATTACAGCGTTTTAGTAATTGGTCATTAACGCAATCAATTTGCAAAGCCATGAGTTCTTGAAGAGAACCGATAATGACGTCAGGTTATATGGAGTTTCGGCAAACAGCTGAAACGCTGAAATAATCACCTAGGTCCTAGGCGGACATTTTAGTACTTTTACATGTAGTAATTGAGAAAAGAATTGCTCGGCGGAGTTTCCTGTCATACTCTCAATAAAATTCTATGTTTTTAAGTGTTGCCTTAACCCTTCGTATACTTAACACGGATCAGTGTGGTACATTTCAACTTTACGTTAAAATATCAGTTGATTAGCATATTTATGACATACGAGGGAAAGTACGTAAATTAGAGTGATTCCGCCTATTGTATTTTTTATTTTGTCATTTTGTATTTCTCGACTTATGTATTAATGCTTTATTTATTTTGGTATCAATAGTAAGGATAAATAAGTCGAATTTTTTAACTAACCAAACTGTTGGGGTACTAAAATGTCCAGCTTTTAAGTGTAATAAACAATACGCTTTAGGTATGTTCTATTCAATATAAGACTATTATCCTGACATCTCGTTTTATTTGAGTCCCATCCTACTTATCTCACTTTTACACGAGCCATGCTGTTCATGGCAATCATATCAGCCAAGAGGCGTCTGCAGCTGGCATAGGTCTCCACCAATCAACATCAAGGGAAATCATTTTACAGCTACCAGTTTAACACAACTCGCACCAGTCGAATCCAATGGATCTCGTGATTTCTAATAGCTTTTACATTACATAATTCATTAATTCAGTACCTATATTTTCAAGCAGTTTTTTCTTGTCATTTGTGGGGTGCGATTGTGGCGCCATTTAAGCACTGCGTTTTTTATCCTGAACTAATTCACGATACCGCGCCGTTTTTCGGTGACGGCGCCGTGCCGAGGTGATATGGTCAGGCCCTAAGGGAATGTATTGGCGACATTTAATCAAAACACAATGTATAATATATGTTAATTTTTATATATTTCTTCAACAATGAACGCTGGACTAGTTCCACACAGTTGCCAACAGACCGCACCTACGTGCGCAGACACAGGGCTTTACCGACACCCCCGCCCACCACAACCAAGTAACGCCCAATGGCCTATTAAAATGACTTCATTGACGGGCCACAGGGTATACTCCACCAGAAAGTCGCTTACGTAACATAATTTACGTCACCCTAGGCCGTACAGTCCGACCAAAAAGAGTAGAAATTAAAAAGTGGCAATACTGTAGTGTTCTCCCTTTCTAATCAATATAAGAAAACGGGGACGACACTACAGTATTGCCACTTTTTAATTTCTACTCTTTTTGGTCGGACTGTAAGTGGGATTTTCTACCTACTAGTCCTACTACCCGAAGAGGAAATCTCACGTCCTAGCCAAGGTAAGACGTAAAACTTTAGACAAACCACGGACGGTAATTCGTAAAGCCCCAGATCGCATAAAAACACCTGCTCTGGGACATTAGAATTCACCGCACTAGGTATGTAATGGTACTATTACGTCATCCTATGCCGCAAGGGGGAAAAAAACTCGCTTTCTGGCCAAGGCAAGACGTAAAACTTTAGACAAACCACGGACGGTAATACCTAAAGCCTGTAAATAATTATGGGACATTTTACGAATTCACCGACCTATATGTGTGTAATGCGCTATTTCTTTGTTGGGTGCGTATTTTGAAGGTATCCGGCTATAGCCATTGTGCAAGCGACATTTTGGTAGAGCATCCCTGAAATGGATTTGAATTTACACTAGTAGTATTTATAGGGCATTACAAGGTTATTTACAGTGGGTACTTGTAATGCTTAGTGTATTGTTTAGGCTGCCTGTCCACTACACAGACAATTAACCAATCAGCCTGCGTCTTTTTGAAGCTCGAAAGAGCACTAATCTGAGGAATTGGATTGGTCCATTTTACTCGGCTCTGCTTCTATGAACAGGCAGCCTTACACAGTGTTTGAAAGTAGGTTTTATACCACCGCAATTATATTACAGAACGTTTCTATTTCATATTAACATTTCTAATCCATGTGTATCTATAGTTAATTAAAAGTAGTAGTATGAATTTTCAAAAAAACATGTACATGGTTAAAGGCTTAATAAAAACAAAATTACGATCGCGTCTTTTGTGTTACGAAAGTTACTCATACAAAAGATATGGGTAACTATCGTCACACAAAGGAATCAGTTAAGTTTTGTTTTAATTAAAGCCCTTAACTATGTACATGTTTTTTGAAAATGACTCATTTATGCAACGTTAAATGAGATAACGGCATAAAGTATTAAGTCTTACAATTATTTTATTACATCAATTTTGTCTTTGGACGGTGATCAATTGATCATGACTTTGTATAGTAACTTTGGCACTCAAACGTGTTCTTAGTGTACTCTCACTGCGAGCATTTGTCTTTACAATACACGCGAACAGGCGAATCCGCGCAGTGAGGCAGCACCCTTAGCTTTCATTACCATTAAACGTAATGATTCCAAACTCGCAATTCCATTTGGCTGTACTTAGGTCGACTCTACAGAGCAAGCCTAAAATCCGGAAAAATTACTTCTGTTATGTTACTATGTCCAATTTCGGCATAGTATTTTAAGTCGTAGGTATACCCCAACTTAAACCCGAAAACAATGAAAATAACAGAATTAATTAAAACAGTAATATTTTTTTTACTAACTAACTATAGTGCCTACACTACGCCACATCTTGGGATTTAGGTAGCCGACCCCGCTTGAGAATTCATTCTCAAAAAATGGGACAAAGGCTAGGAGAATGATGAGTAATATTTTTTTAGAATCAACGCTTCTTGGGTTCAGTCATGCTAAATAATGCGGCTCCGGAAGTCCTTTTTTTTGAAGACATGACTTGAACTGTATCAGGGCTGGTTAGCCCTCACTACCAGAGTCGGAGTTTCTGTGGGAGTATAACCCGCTAGTGGGATTATCTCTGCGCCACCGCAGTAATTTGGCCGGGACGGACTTGCTCTGTTGATCCAAATGAAATTGCGTATCTTTATAAAACTATAGATTGTAGAAGTATAGCAAATCCTTATAGCATGTATTGTCGTCGACATAATCAAAGTTCGTAGAATCAAAATTACTATTAATAATTCTCAGTTGCAGAAACAGATTGAATGCTTTATTAAATTTAAATACATTCGGAATCTGACGCGCTGTGTTCATGAACGTCCATGTTTATAGTTCACGAATTGGAACATGTATCGTAAATGAGTAATGTAGGTATTACAATTTCCTAAATTAGTCACTGACAAGTTTCTTATAAATGAAACTTCCCTCTCGCCAGAGACTAATGGGAACGTGTAATAGGTGCACAATTCGAAACTTAAATACCTAATTTGTGTCTCACATTAGTTTTCTATTTAAAGCACGTTTGTGCAACAGGCTCGTGCGGTAAAGCCCTCGTACGCTAGAGCGAGGAGAAGGTATAATACTGTATATCGAGCTACACTAGACAAGCACACTAAAGCTATACTGGAAGCGTCTACCTCAACCGTCTACGTTATTGCTACCAACGCCAGCCGATGCCTGTTTGGATATCTCATAACCTACGGTACTTATGTACCAGTGTAATTAGTTGTAACATAAATGTTGTGCTCGGTTTGCCGCCGCCGCGAATGATCGGCTCTCCTGATGATGAATCGCGAACCGATTCGAAACATATCGAGCGATATTCGACCTCTACGACGTGGGTAAACCCGTTTCGTATGTATTTTAACATAAATGTAATTGACTGTTAAGTTCGATTGACAAAAAAAAATACTATTGCGTTTCTTTCGGTTTTCTTCTCAACATCGGCCTACCTTTGGAAAATGCCGGTAGATTCACAATCTGACTTGTATCAGTGCCCTTGTGGCCTACATACTGAATACATTCAATTTATGCGAATTTCATTATATGTATTTACAAAAACTTAACATCTAGATCCTCTAGACGCACTTCGGTGGCTAAAAGTTTATAGTCTGTTAATTTTCCATAAAGCATTATTGTTTTTTTTTTATATAAGTCACGATTGCCTTCTGACGTTTTAGGAAATTTAGTATAAAAATATTATATTTATATGAAAGTCTCGTCTTCATAGTTTTCACCAATGAGAATAACTATTAGACACAATTCAGACCTATCATATTGCACCTTTATGATAGATAAAAAATAAATTTTACTATTATTTATACGATCTTTAAGATCAACTGTCTTCTCACTATCTTAAAAGTATTCACTATCTTCAAAAGTTTATATTTATTTCGTTTATTATATTCTTTTAGATAATTTAATATCCGCAACAGGCATCAACTAACAGCTACCCTTACACATTAATATTGCTATTGCACTAAAAACTATTTCTAAATAGTATACAATTTGTCACAAAATAGAATTTCTGGTATAATAATATTCTCATTATAATATAGGATTATTTATTATGATGGCAATGAGGGTTACCGGGCATAAAACGGTTAGAAGTCAGTAGCGCAGTGACGGAGGAAATAAACGATATGAAACATTGATATAAAAACAAAATGTTGTCTGTAAAGTCGGTTTACCTACGGACTATAATTTTACGTGAAATTCATAAAACTTTAGGTGACAATAAATGTTACTTATTGACAAGATCTTAGTCGGGATCACACTACGTTCACTTCCGGATATAATAAGTAACTTAATAAAGCGAAGACGCTTTACTGAAAGCGCATAAACCCATCAGGGATGCGAGAATATTGATTGAAATGACAGCCAGTGACGGCCCTAGCCCTTCAATGAAATTAGCTCGCATTTTACAAACACTGGTGATGATGATATTTTATACTATAAAGGGAATATACAATATACGTGCTACTGACATCTAGCGGTATTGCCTGATAACCCATAGTCCGATTTCTAATGGAATGTGATGTGCTGTTTGAAGTGAAGCTTACACCGTACTGATAATATTCAGAGACTGTTGAAGTGGTACCAAAGAACAGAATTATTCCATTATCCTATTTTGTTGAATGCTCGAGCCTATGCATGTGTGTAAACACATAATTGTACACAAGAACAGCTAAAATACATCAGTAACAAATAACACAGGTACAAATATGAACTTGTCCCTATAAGGGCTCTCTTTCAGCTAAGCTTTCATGTCTACTTCTCTTCTTGTCATTATGATAGCCATCTTCTAGCAAGGAACAATCTAGGCCACGTTACACTCAACTTCACTAAACGTTTACAAAATTGTACATTTATAGACGGGGCCTATTTCCCACAGGTTTTAACTTAGGGCCTGAAAATCCGGGAAATTTTAGTATGGCGGTTCCGGGAATTCCCGGTACACGGGAATATTCTCAGTTATGCAGGCCCTAGTTTAAACGTAGCCCTGCTTAAATTAGACTTAGACTAGGTTACATTTATACATACATATACAAAAAATTATGGCGTGGCATATGAAAAAAAAAACACTCCACATACCTAGTCTATGCCATGATCAAAAAACAAGGTCTGACACTTACTATAGTTGCCGATTTATAGTAACGAATTAATAAGGAAAATAGTTTCTGGCGTCTATCATACAAAAAATCCTTGACTATCTTAGTATGTTGTGTCGAACAATTTTCGAACAAGTGAAATTCGGTCAATGATTATTAGTGTCTTCGCATTTTTCATTAGGTATAAGTTCGAGGCTCGAGCACTCTACAACACTGTTCTTAACCTACCCGCGTTCTTGCCATCCTTTACAATTCATACGATAAACTATTAACATTTTACATAACAAAGCTACTAAAAAGGTTTATAGATTATTTTATAGGTCTTCCATGCACCCCGAAGAAAATCGAGATTAATAGTCTGCGAAACTTCATTTGTCCTGGTACGCCTGACCGTCTAGCACAACTATGCTTCGCGACTCTTGTCGCGCAACATAGCACTACCCGTCACCCTCTCACATTACTGCACAGAAAGAGATAATTTCTCTCGCGCGAGAAATAGTCGCTTGTGTCAGTTGTGCTAGAGGTCTACTCCAAAGTTCGAAAACAAGCTATTCCTCCAATTTAAGCACCCCGCGCACTAGGCAGTCTGGATACGCACCCATCAGGCTGCCTAATGCACATGGCCTTAGTAGATTTTAGTGACACAATATACAATCTAGTTTAAAACATGGATAAAATTTTGGCACGGAAATTGTAATGAATTATAATACGTACTGAGATTCAAACAGCATTCCAAAAATGGCCAAATCAGAATAAGTGAACTCGCGTTTTCGAACTTTGATAGCAGATTCTTTCTTCAACCAAGTGGAACACCAAAATAGCCTTTTACATTTATAGAGATAACGATAACGAATATAATTGGCTGATTATTTTGTATGTGTCTTATATGCTGCTTGGTTGTTCGTTTGACGAGCGAGGTAATTACAGAACAGGACATGTGAAATTTTCGACTTGATTTAACATTTTTTTTTTTAAAGTTGATTTATCGTAACATTTCAAAATTGATTAACATAAACAAATTATGGACAGATTATTTCAATCAACAACTTTATTCGCTATCTATCGCAAATTCAACCATTTCATTTCTAACTCTTCATCTGGGTTGCCTGTCCACTTGAAATTTCGTTTGCCCAAGTATATTACAAAACATTTTTCTACACCTTCACTTGTGTGGCAGACGTATTTTTATTATGTCACTTCTGGGTACACTATCCACTACATACATACATAAAAATCAGTAGTCAAAACACATATCATTTTTAGTTTTTGTCCAATCAAGAATAGTATAATGTCCAAAAGTTAGTAATAGTTTCTTTGATTCCGCATATTTTTGAACGTGTTTTAGCGGTGTCAATTATATAATTTATTTTCACTATAGTCAATGAACTGGTTTGACATGAATTTTCACTTTTTCGGTGTGTAAAATCAATACTTAATTAAAACTCAATCTTTTCATGATATCATGTCCCTTTGGTGGGAAACACGGCCATTCTGATCGTTCTTGAATCTCATCAATAATTATTAATTTATAATTAGTGTGTATAAACCATTTTATATATTTGGTACAAACTGTGTTCTGGGAAGGCAACCCACAAGCGACCCTCCTTTATAATTCTGTGAATTGTTTACGGCTATCTAGAACCCTGTATATAACAATGAGGTTAAATGTGACCGCAGGATTATATTTTACAAATGTGTATAATTGAAGACTTCAAAAACAAGTTGATATTTCACCGGAACAACCATAGTGTACACAACCGGTAACTCAGCGGAACATCGCTATCAGCGAACGCGAAACCGGTTCTCCGACGGTAAAACCGGTAAAAACTCTGATGTTTTCCATCGTATTTTGTCGGCCAAGCTCGTTTTTATATTTCCTTATCAGGGTCAGGACCAAAAAGTTGGATGAAATTAAGTCGTAGTTAGCGAGGAATTAAAAACAATTGAGAAAGTTCCGTTGTGCGACAAAAAATAACGATACAATAAGGAACCTTAAAATAGAACATTAAGGTACGTTATTGAAAGGTTAACTGTCGTCGCACAATGGAGACTTTGACACAAATATTATTGAGTTATTATTGAGTGAGTTAAGGGTGAGTTAACGTTGCAAACTTTTTGGTCTTCACCCATCAACTTTTTCACCGTTGATAGAGGTGTCATGCTAGAAAAAGCTTTTTCGACAAAAAAATATGGAAATGCACTATATCTGTTCCATCAGTTATCACTGTAAACTAAGTAATCATGTTAAATAAGCCTTTCGTATGTAAATTTCAGCAAACCATACTTGTTGGTTAGAAACAGTTAAATTTGAGTTTATCAAAGTAAACATCCGGTTTTTATCTGTTAATTTAAAACCGATTATCTGTAGGACAACAAATAGGTTTCGCGTTCTCTAATCAAGTAATCACATCTAAAAATCTATACAAATATACAATAAAATATGAATAAAAAACAACTTAAAGCGTACAGTCTTATGTCTAAGCTATCGAGGGGAGGAGATCAAAGAAGGAATAGAAAATATGCCGCTAGAGCAACAACGATAACAATTACCTACTTCAAATAATGGAGATCCTAGTTTGCCTCTCGGCTGAGTAGTTAACCCTGGTCTGGTCCGCTACTAGGAAATTAAATTAGGACCTCTAGATATAATTAGCTAATATAATTTCATATAGAAACATTAAACTATACATTCTGTAACATAATTTATTACATACCTCATCATGCACTTCTTAATATAAAAATGAATTTGCATGATAATTTTTATCCCCAATTCGTTGAGACAAGTGTACACACACTTGTCTAGAAGCCGAATTTCCACGCTCATCTTTGTGAAAATTTCTATTTGATGTTCTATAAGATCTCAGTATCATAACTTCAATAATCAATCAATCATGGATGTTATCTTTATATGTTTTCATATATTATGTATATCTTCACTTAGTACCCATAGAACAAGCTATGCTTAGTTTGGAAATAAGTAGGTCGATTTGTGTAAGATTGTCCCTTAATATATACATTTTAATACGGGCTACTCAGGGCTAACTACCGCTATCGCTACGAATAAATTCGTCCCAATAACTCATTACATAATAAAATCCATTGAAACGCTACGTAATAATATAACACGATTACAAAGCAACCTCTGGCTACGATCCGTCACCCACTATATGTATAACCATCTCCATAAATTGCAATTACCTATCACAGGTGAGCATGTAATTGTATAGCAGAAATATAGCGAAAATATCTATATGTTATATATGTATCATATTGATTTTTACTTAAAATGTAATAATACATAGCACGAATAAATGAAATTGCAGTTTGCCGTTTGAAAGAGTTGTACAGAACTTTCTAATTTAGATGTTAATTCGAATATATAGAATCCGTTCATTGGCACTCTTTGCTTTTCAAACTTAATATTAAGATGACTAAAGCTCATAAAATTCAGACCATTTATAACAATTCCTCATTCTTAGTCTCCACTATAATTAACTTATAAAGGAATGAACCATGCTGTAGCATACACAGAATTATGTATGAATAAATATCCTGAGTCAATTATTCGTGCCACCAATAAGAAGTGTAAATTTGGCACACTGAGCATGTGTATTGTCAGTGCTAACACTAATTCTAGTCGAATCTCTTAGAGATGTATAGCATCCGAGCGAAACTTATAAATAAATTGCATTCTGTTATGCATACTTAACCACGAATAATTCCAGATTGAGCGATGCCAGAAAATGCTATTTATTGTCCGATATTAATTTATCGAACACCTCAAGAAACAAGTAGCACACAGCCTGCATAGCACTTATACAGCGTTATATTTTATATTAGTGTTATAATGGATGATGTATAAGCAGTTATACAGCCTATTTACTACCTGGGAATTCAACTAAAACAAACCTATGACATTCAGTTGTAGTTAAGGTTGAGCGGGCTGCACTTCTTGCAGAGAGTGTACACGCCCGAGTCGGCGTCGTGCTTGCCTTTGTAGTGGCACACGATGTGCACCAGCTTCAGGTTGTCTCGCGTGAATATCTGCAAATAATACCTGAAAGAAATAACAACATTGATTGCTACACCAAGAGGCAGTATACTAACTACCGTGACCCTTATTGTCATTGTTACAAGAGCGAAACAGGTACGTGTTTTAATTTCCTTGATTGTACAGTACAGGGAATAAGCAAGTAGACTATAATGGGTTATTATTTGGAACAGATGCCAAGTTATTATTTTTGTAGGTTAGGTTAGGTTACTCTTATTTTTTTAGATGCCTGGTGAAATACATCGTAGGTATTTTAATATGTTTGAGACTGACAGTAGTTTTCTATATAATTACATTGTTCACACCTAATTATTCCGTGTGGCAAAAGGAACGGACACCAACCTACGACAGCCAGATGTCTGTGCAGCGCCGGTTTTCAGTCCGTCCCTGTTCTCACTGAACAACACTCCCTCATTCACTATTTTACCTGTCGGACTCCAGGGTCCCCACACCAGCATGCTCGCAGAGGAGACAGGTCACATGCCCGGTGTACACCGCCTCTATAGCCTCAAGGATCTTCGGTATTATGGCCCGGGAGAGTTCAATCTTGTGATCCAAGTTCCAGGTTTGGAATATGATCCGTTCCTCGCGGCTCCTGTACGGGTTGATGACGTGGTCGCCCTCGTACGTGCACGAGGAACTGTTCCACAGTCCTCCGCACTGGAAGACTCCTCGCTCGTCGCAAAGGCGGTTGTTCTCGGACTTCCTGTTGAAGTAATCCTCGTTGTACCGGTTGCTTTCGAGGAGTTTCCGTAGGTCTGTGAGGAACTGGTCGACTAGCTTCTTCCCGCGGCTGTTCTTGGAGTGGGTGTAGAGGTCGGACGCCTGTAGGGCTGATTTCGTTTTGTAGAAGTATCCGCGCATGCGGTCTTTGACTCGTTTGCACATTGAGTGTTCTTTGGTCTTCTCAGATGGCTCCAGACCTGTAAGCAATTAGACAGTATAAGTCCCCGTCAGTGAAAGACTAACCTTAAAGCTATAATAATACACGAAATGTAATGCACGCTATAGTTATCCGCCGCGAGACGCATTGCAACGTCGCGAGGCGCATCGTAAAATAGAATCGCAGAACGACGCCTCGCTGCGCAGCGAGACGCCACGCGGTGCAGCGGAACGTGTCTTGTCTACTCGACCCGTGCAACCGCCCCGCCGCGTCCACCCGCAGTTTACCATTTGCAAGCGTAGAGGCGGCGTCAGGCTGTGCCTCGCGGCGTCGTGCTGTATTACGTGGCTTCGCGAGGCGCAGCGCCGCTCTTGCACGCCGCGCGTACCGGCGACGCACCGCTACGTCGCGATGCCTCGCTCTACGCCGCGAGGCATCTCGAGGAACAACGCTGCGTGGTGCAAAGTATTTTGAATTCTCACAATGAAATGTGTACCTTTTCGTGTAGTAAATATATGTAGTATATTGTGAGTCGCTCTATTCAAACGTGCGCGGAGCGTCGCGCCGCGTCTCGGTGTGAACTGACCCCCACGGCAACAGTTCCGTCATCGTGAGTTTTCCATTCAAAAGGTTAACAATGAGCATGACAAGAGCTTAAAACGCCCTGGCTGCCTCTTGTCATATTCCGCCCTTCTGAGAGCGCTTTATTATATGTATGATGTAACTGTAATACAATGATCTTATCATATCATAGTCGAACAATGGCACCCCACATAGGCTGTGAAACAATGCTACTGTGTAACATTGTAAACTCTATGACGAATGCCTTTGTACCTATATGTTAATTGTAATAGATGTATTTTTTAACTGTTTTTGTGTACAATAAAGCGTTTACTTACTTACTTACGAATACCAGTATCTGCTTGAGAAATGAGTTTTAACAATCAGGGAATAAAAGCGAAAAATAACTTATACCTGTACTGTACAGTGACTGTGAGCTGTGTAGACCTCGCGAGGTTGTTTCGGAATGGCTGAAATGATTAACTTTGAAAACGTAGAAAGTTAAAAATTTCATATGGATTAGACGTGTGCGCCACGCCGATCGGCGTGAAAAATGTATTTATGCGCATACAAATAATGTTACCTGTACTTTATTTGTATGCGCATAAATACAAAGTACACAAGGCCACGCCGCGGCGGCGTACACTGCGGCGTCGGTACAAAACCGGCGCGGCGCACACGTCTAATATGGTTGTATCTCTTCCTTCTCTACCATTTAAAAAATATATATATGCTGCCGTACTATGATAAAAGGTCGTATCTACATATGGATTTCATAGTAAGATACGACTTTTTACTGTATCACGGCAGTATGGGTGTTCGGTGGCCGCCGCAGCGACTGATCAGCTCTCCTGACTTCTGATGATGAAACATGTCGAGCGATATTCGACTACTACGACGTGAGTAGGTAAGCCTGTATGTATTTTAAAATATATATAATAAACAAACCTAGTTACTCACAAAATATCACGAGAATCTCTAAAATTTACGGACAAATTAGTACTAATACCAATACCTGACTAATACCTAGACGACCGACAAAGAGCTTGCGGCGTTGGGTTTTCTTCTTTTTCGTAACAGCAAGCAGACATTTTATAAGGCGATAAATCTTTATAGCATAGGTTCTTACGAAGTTTCTTCCAAAACTCAATTTAAATTAATTGGCCCATAAATTAAATACTTTAAAACTAACATACATGCTAAATACAAAATTATAAAAATAACTCGACTATTAAAACTGACCTGGATATTCTGCATGTCTATATCAATTCAACTCACCCTCGAATCACTTAAGATCCTCGATTACTCGCTAAGCATGGTGGATATGGAGAGGTAATTCTCAATGTACTTCTGGAACATGTTGAACTTCTGGATGTGTGTATATGTACTCACAGACCACAAAAAGTCACCTTCAAGCCACTTAGTTTTAACATGCGTGCATTCCAACAGCCACAACGTACTTCTCGAAAACCTGGAACTTTTCAATGCATCTTTTTCAAAGACAGCTCACCTTCAAACCACTGAGGGTCCTGCGCACGCTCGCTGAGCATGGTGTGCGCGTCGTCCGCTGCTGTGATGTACTTCTGGAACACCTTGAACTTCTCCTTGATGTTGGTGGTGAGGAACTCCTTGGCGGCCAGGCCGGTGTCTATGTACTCCTTCTTGGACGAGCGGATTAGGGTGTAGTAGTGGTCAAAGTCTGGAAATAGTAGGTAATATGTATGAAAGTACAACAATATACATATAAGGCAAGGGGTATTATTTAATAGCAACATTCATATAATCAGGGGTCGGACTTTCTTTCGCACGGTAGGACTAATGGAGAGCTATGGAGCCGATATTAGCATTAAAATACTATTCATACTCATAAGTGTATTTCATTCGCAATTTTAATTTTATAGTCAAGGACAAAGTCAGAAGAATATACAAAGACCTGATTTGTATAGGCATTGTTTTTTTCGCCACCATAAAATACATAAATATTTGCAACTTTATCCATGTTATCTGGAGTAAATTGGATTCTATATTGATCGAATATCCATTTATAACTAGAAAGTTCATGATATTGACAATAAATTGAGTTAAATTAGGAATTTTGAAATATTGTAAAAAAAATGTATTCATAATTTTAGTAATTTAATGCTTGGGATGCTCTCTATGATCAAACATGTTTCTTAATATATTATCAACGTTACTACTTAGAAAACGGTTAACGCGATTTATTGGTATATATTTGAAACATACAGTTTGAATTTGTCATTGATAATCGAAATTGACAAAATTTATGCAGAAAACTGGTTTTTCAACTTATTTTGAACAGCATGCAATGAAAGCTTGAAATAGCTATGTTGCTATCTAGAACTCAGTGTAAAGTATAATTCACTTTAAAAAGTAGTTTGAAATTATCAATATGACTGTGACATAATGTGTAAAAATAAATTTTAAAATGTATAAGGCCTCTTAACCTATAAGGAACTCAAACAGTGTAGCAGCATTCAAAACCCGTATCACAAAGTTCCTGATAAATAAACAGAAGTTCCAACACATGCAGCCATAATTTCATGTATTTCATTTATTTATACATATACATAGGTATATTATGTCTATCATTAACCACACACACACACACTCACACGCACACACACACATACACACACACACACACACAAGAGTTTTAAACCGCAGAGTCTGTTTGTTTTCCTATTCGTTGTATTGTTGTATTTTTCATTATTAATTTGTGCGGCACGTAGGTATTTTAAAGTTTAATGTATAATCATAAGAATATAAAGTTAGGTACTAAGTAAAAATAATTAATTAAGGTAGTTAAGTACTTGTAATGTTTTATGTTTTATATTTGTACATTTTATGTGTCACTAGTGATCTGCTGTAGTATAGGCGTCACTGAAAATCAGCGTCATGAAGTGAGTATTTCTTACGTCATGACATTAAGCTGAGTGACGACCTTTTTTATTTATTTATTTATTTATTTATAGCCTTTTCTCAGATACATATTATTAGGTATAGTTCATTTATACAAATATTTTAAATTATTGTGTATCTGTGTGCCCTTTGGCAAAGGCCTCCTCCAACACTTTCCAATCTTCTCTTTTCCTTGCCAGTCTAGTCCAGGTTTTGCCAGCTGTCTTAGTCAAATCATCTTCCCATCTCCTGAAAGGTTGTCCTTTCTTTCTCTTGCCTTCTCTTGGATACCATAGTGTTACTACTTTGTTCCACTTTTCCCCTCCTCTAATTACATGGCCAGCCCATTTCCACTTCAGTGCTCTTAGCTTTAACACCACATCTTGGGTCTTTGTAGATTTTCTAATTATGTTATGATTGATTTTGTCTATTTTCCTTGTTCCCATCATACTTCGTTCCATGCTTCGCTGACAGGTACGAAGCTTGGTTTGTTGTGACTTTGTGAGCGCCCATGTCTGGCATCCATATGTTAGGATGGGGAGTATGCAGGTGTTGAATAGTTTTCCCTTAACTGTGCTGCTTATTGTTTTGTTTTTCATTATTTCCCTATATGACCAGTAAATTGAAGATGCTAACAAGAATATCTAGTAAGAATTACTTAGTTATGAAATATGCCCCAAGTATTGTCCATAACACAAGCCTACTAGAGCTTACTGTGGAGCTAGATTGATTTGTGTGAGGTTGGCTGATTTTTATTTATTTATTTATTTCTAAATTGTTCAGTTACTCAAAAATTGGGACAGATTTGGATCATTACTAAGATTTGAAAATACTACAGTCAGTTTTTAATTTTGTATAGAGATTGAGATATGGATAGAAAGATAATACACCTTTCATAGAATGCAATTAATTCATACTTATTAATCTTCCATTCCGTATCAAATCTCTCTACGTGTCACAAATATATATATCGTCTATTTAATCTGTAAAACATACCAGTTACCATTTGTTCCTTGTCCTTGAGCAGTATGAAGAGGGTCTGCGGCGGCAGCGTGCCCAGGTAGTCGTCGTCCGCGACCTGCGTGCCGTCCTCGGCCACGTACAGGCGGCATTCCGCGCATCTGGCATTGAACTACAAACCGCCAAAAATTAGGTCAAGGATGCGCGATATGGGCCAAGGCTACGCAAATTCAAGGATAAATAATGCAAACGATGAATGAAACTACACCTTAAATCGATAAAAATCACTATTATTGTGGTAAAGAGTTCATGTAAATAAAGAATAACACTTACTCCGAGCTTTTTGCATGATTTTTCAATTAACTCTTGCAGATTTTCGGCGGCGACGCCGATTTTCTTCTCCCTTTTTACATCGGCAACTTTATATCCTTTTTTCATGGTCTAATCTTATGATGTTTTGCTGAACAAAAATAATTATAGAGCAACTGAATCAGACAAAGAAAACTACATATGACGAATGCGTCCGCCCGCGCGATGTGTATTCGCGATTTTTTTAACGCGACACACACAGGACACAGTACTTCTTCCGATTTGTTTGACGCATGACAGTTAGCACAGCTGACATTTACTTGTTAATGTTGTCACATCGAAAAATATAGTTTAGGATCGTTCAAGTTAGTGATAAAAACGCTGATTGACAACTGTTTCCTTTGACAACTGATTCATTTTGTAATATTCAAAAGCCCGGTATCTGTTGTTCTGTAGGCGGTTAAAATAGTCCTTATGACTATAATATGAGAGTTAAAAATCACATATCGAAAATGCAATTGGCGCCACAACGAATGCATTTGACCAGTGCAGTGGGCGATTTAACGTAACGTAAATAAATTCGTCGAAACGTAAGGTTTTTAAGGTTGCTTTTAGTTTTTAGTTAGGTTAATACTTAAATTTATCGGATCATATCGCGTGTTTTCTGAATGTTTGAAGATTGTGTTTTGTACAACCCACTCGCATGATAACCCTCTGACTAATAGACTCATAAAGTTTTAAGTCTATTTGCCAAGACATACTGGACGCTTGCAGCCATGAAGAGAGGAGCTTTGATTGTTATTGAAGGACTGGACCGAACCGGGAAGTCTACACAATGCAAAGCATTAGGTTGGTTGAGTGTACATTTATTTTGTAATCTTTTAAAAGTAATAAGTCCGCACCGGCGCTAGGGCTGCCACTCCAGAGCGAATTAAGATAGCCAAAAGGCTTTGATGACATGTTTCTTTTGACAGAGAGTTGCCTCTATACCTACGGTACTGACTGTTATAAACAAAATTTAAGATGAGGAGCGTTGATTATTATTTTGTTACAGTTGAAAGTCTCCTGAAGAAACAAATCAAAGCAGAGTACAGTAACTTCCCTGCGCGAGACACGGACATCGGAAAAGTTATAAACAATTATCTTATGTCCAAGGTAACTTTCTAACTTGGTACTATTTAATGCGTGTTTTAAATATACAGTATTCAGCCATTTATGTTATATTCCGGTTTTAATTTCAGAAAGAACTGCCTGATGAAGCCATTCACCTCCTGTTCTCAGCAAACCGCTGGGAGAGAGCCATAGAGATAAAGAAAACCCTGGAGGAAGGCACTAGCATCATTGTTGACCGATATTGTTACTCCGGGGTGGCATTTTCTGCTGCCAAAGGTAGGATTAACAATGAAAATGGACCATTGGTTCTAATGGTGACTTTCTAGTTGCTGATGCTTTGAAACTAACTACCACATTTTTTTCTCTTGTGTCTCCACCATTTTTCTACACATTTAAACTTAAGGTGTTTACCAACTTTACCAAGATCTTTAAGCCGTCTCCAAGGAAATATCCTGTAAATGTTAGGGGATGGATTTTCATCACACTAACAACCCTGTGACACTTACAGCCATGTGCAAGATATGATATCACAGGGTTATCTGCAAGGCCAAACTCAGAGATTGTCCTAGTAAGTTTAATTGTACTTGGAATATTCCTTCAAAACTTTATTTACAATGATACTGATTCTTAAATCTTGTATTCCAGGGCTTGACATCAATTTCTGCAAGACGTCGGACATGGGGTTGCCCAAACCGGACCAGGTGTTCTTTTTGACCATGCCCCTAGAGAGTATCGAACAAAGAAACGGTTTTGGAAATGAAAGGTGAACTATGTTACTATATTTTGTTGGCCTTTTGGAAGTCACAACTCCTTTACCAGATATAAGTCCTAGAAATATGATGAATGTGTTTAGCACTTAAAAACAACGTCAAATAGCTCAGGGGTCAGAGCACTACTCTAGATAAGTAGAAGTTGTGCAATGCAGTTGATAGTGTAAAATTTTCCATCAATATGCATAAAAATATATAAATAGTCGAACAAAAGTCAAGCTGGTCATTTGAGTACCTTTTCACATTGCACTAAATGAAAAATCACATTGATTTATTATTAATTGCCATCCCCCTGTCCTAACATGGCACTTTATAAAAATTGGTAAGTTAGGCCAGTTATTGATGATTTGCTTAGTCCAAAGTTAAAAACTACATGATACTTATAATTTTATTTTCTCAGATCTAACTATTTATATGATTATTGATTATCTAGTCTTATTAGTAATAAATTTAAAGAAACAATTAAACAAGTAATTATTTTCAAATCCAAATGTTTTTGTTTCAAGGTATGAGGTTCTGAGTTTTCAACAGAAGGTATCGGAAATGTACAACCAATTGAAAGAAGATGATTGGGCAGTGCTAGATGCAAGAAGGTAATATTTTCAATTAAAATACATGTTTTATGTATTTTATAATAACAATTTGTGTTGGTGTTGCTTGTTTGTCTGTATTTAACCTTTGATCCTGCGTCTACTACATATTTTTGTTTAACCTAGTGGTTGACTGGTAGAGAATTCCTTAAGGCATTAAGTCCGCCATTTCCAAGAAATGTATTTGTATTGTGCATTAAAGTTTAAATATATGTTTTGAATACCACATCATACATTTGAACACTTTCACTGCCATGCGCCCACCAGGTGGGCGCCTACGCCGTAGCCGCTACGGCGTACATACGGGTAAAACCGTGTTATCGGCTACACGCGTAGCGCGTAGCACTTTCTGGCACGGAATGTGCTGTTGATTATATTTATTTATAAATTGAGGAGTAGGATGTTAATTACCATTTTTGCTTTTCAGGTCAGTTGAAGAGATTCAGAAGGAGATCTTGGAGAAAACATTAAGAGTGATAAACACTGCGGCCGACCAACCCATTGGGAAAGTCTGGGTCAAATCATGATAATATTTAAATAACTATTTGTATAAATAATTAATTCAGACTACTAGATAATACGAGTAGGATTGCAGCGTAGCGCTTTTATGTTTAGATATATTTAACGCACAGAAAAGGTGTAAGAAGGCATTTATATTGTCTAGTATAGTATAAATATAGTGATAGACATACATCACAATGAAATGGGCTATGAGTAGGCTATAGAGGTTTAAAAATAACAGTGGTATGTTTGTACGAAAAATATTACAATGCATGATTTTCACATCAACCTTTTTTATTAACGTCTCGTGTCAATTACGAAGTACAGCAGGGCATCTATAATCCGAACACCCAAAATTTGTACCCTGTTCGGATGCACGGAGCTTTCGGATTATAGTATGTAGACCTTTTTAAAGAAAATTTATGGTTCATCGACGTCAAATAAATCTCTAATTCGAAATGGCGAATCGACGCGTGGCGGACGATAAAACAATACGTGTAGCACCTAGAACGTACTTTGTGGCACTGCGAGACAGAACCTGAGCGAAACGGCGGTTGCCTGGGTGCAGAGGGGGACGTTCGGATTATAGAAGTGTTCGTGTTAGCGTGAGTACGGATTATCGAGGCTCTGCTGTATAATGATAAGGCTCCAAAATTTATCATTGTACTTGTTACTTACTTGCATTTTATTGTATTTGATTTGTTGCTTTGGTTGGAATGGCAGTATTGAATTTAGCTAGAAGGTTAATGTAAATTTTGTAAATAAATCTAATTTCTAATTTACATTGTGATGTTATAAATGTATGAAGCATGTAATGTCAAATTTTTTTAATGTGTGTACACACCACAATTTTTATCAACCATTGATACAAAGATCACAGCTCAAAGAAAAAATTTAATGCGTAACCTGGCGGAAGAGACCTGGAGTCGAACCCAGTACCTTTGGATTGCCGGTCCAGGATGTATCAATATTAATGGTTTTATAGTGATGTTAGTTTAATAAATCTAGGAATAAACCATTGATATAAATGATTGGTATGTACCCAAATAAAAAAAAAACATTACATGTTTAATTTTCTAGGATTAAAGTTTGCAATAAAACAGATAAAGTAAAACAGACGTATTTATTTACTGTGAACACTCTGAAGTAGCAGCTTGGCACCCTCGGTGTTCTGCTGTTTGAGCAGGTCGGAGTGCGGCTTGAGCTTCTTCTTGAGTTTGTTGGCCACTGCGGAGCTGTTGCTCTCGATTAACTTCAGCAAGAAGAAGCAGCCTCTGTTCGTGGGCAGCCAAGCTTTGATCTGTAAATTTTATAAATTGAGTTCTATAACACGAATCTCTGATGTTGGAGAAAATACTGCCAGGCTATAGTGGGAGTGAGCCGGCCAGGTCGCGCGTGCGGCCGGAGCGGGGACTGGCGTGGCCGCGGAGTGCGGGGCAGGCCTAGGCAGAGATGGCGGGACGACCTGGACAATAGGCATGTTGACTAATTTTTTTGAGGATGTCAATCGATTCTATTTTTTATTGTGATCAAATGTCTATATGGGACTGACTACATTTAAACTGCTCTAAAAGTCAGAAATGACCGTCAAAGTTCAACATTCCTACGTAGCGCTAAAAACGCTCAATTATAGTTGTAAACCAGCGGCTTGTAAGCCGGTAGTAACCGAAAGCAGCGGCTAGAAACGAATAACCAGCCGCTTGATACCGGGTAGATACCCGACTTGAGCATCAAATAAAGAAATGATTTGTATTACATTTTTTTTTGTTAAACTCTTATTTTTGTTATACAGTAGCACTTATTATGTTCTTTTTTTAAAAAAATAGACCCCGAAGACACCATTTGTACCTACTAATTTACTTAATTCAGATACGAAAAGTAAACTATGAAACAACGTTTGTGTTCAGGTGGCGGTGTATGAAAATTATAAGAATAAAGGTAGCTAAATCAGTTTATTTTGGATCTAATCATCATTGTAAACCAAACGCGAGAATCTCGCGCGGCAGAATAAATGCGTGTGGGGGGCTTAGGGGTGCGCGGGGCATGCGGGGATGAGTGCGCGAGGCTCGTTGCGTTGGTGCATTATAGAAATACAACTAAATGCTTACTATTACTAGGTAACTGATAAATACCTATTTCCAATTCATCTCTCACAAATAAATTATTAAAATAGTCCTATTCCACTGCTCTTTCACATTTTGTAAGAGAATTTTGAGTTTTTAACACTTAATACAGATGCAAATGTAATTGTTTATGTCTATTTATGTTAAATAGATCCTATAGTAAATAAATGAAAAGAAAAATAACGAAAACAAACATTGAATCATGTGAATATGTCAATGAAATGTAAGCAGCCGTTTCCAGCCGCTTGTTATCGCTAGAAATGATAATAAGCCAAATAAGCCGTTTCTAGCCGCTGGGCTAGAAATGTTAGCAACCAGCTTCGCATCTATACGCTCAATACAAAACGCGTCAGGCTAGTGACGTCACAGGCCGGTATAGGTACCAATAATTGTATGGAAAAATTAAGAAATTTGTGATTTTCACCGTGAAAAAGTGCGTTTAAGTTCATAGTTGTCATACAATTATTGTTTCGTAAAATTATGAGGATCCTGAAAACATTTTCAAAATTTATTTTGGATTAAAAAAAAATATCATAAAATTTGCGTACCTTTGAAGTCACATATTTCCAAAAAATATATATACATGTTTGTGGATTTTTTTTCTTTGTTTCGTGAAATATTTAGCTAATTTTATTCATATAACTACGGTACGCTGTAGAATTCAATATCAGTCAAATAGCCTATTGGGAGTCGTGGAAATCAAGGGCAGACGCCTTTGCCCAGCAGTGTGGGACACTCAAACAGGCTAATAAGAAAAAAATAGTATAGGACTGAAGTTTGCATTTTAACTAAACCTTATGCGTCTATTATGGCCGCGAAATCAAGTCTACGTCGTTTCGATTTTTTTCGGCACTATTTATATCAATGAGCAGTTTTCACCTGACTGCTTACTGACCAAGCGTACCCTACTCGTGCTGGTCCAAAGCTGCCAGCTTCTTGAGGGACACGGGCATACTGTCTAGTGTCTATGATGAGCCGTTTCTTGCCCTCATGTATAAATACACAACCTCACACAAATCGATCTAGTCCCACAGTAAGCTTTGGTAGGCTTGTGTTATGGACACTAGACGACATTAAACATACCTATCACACAAATATTTGCCCTTGCCGTGATTCGAACCCAAGCCCGTCGGCTCAGCAGGCATTGCGCGAACCGCGTCGTCATGTATCATGTGAGTAAGGGCTGTACGAGTTACAACTTTCTCACCGTGTCCTCATCTAACTGCTTGCTGACCGCCTCTCCCAGCGTGCCCTCTTCTTTGTCCTTGTCCAAAGCGGCCAGCTTCTTCAGGCACATGTGTATGCCGGCGTCCTCTATGGCGAGCAGCTCCTTGTCCTCGTGTGTGATGGTCCAGTCGGGTCGGCAGATCTCCCCGGCTAGCGCTGATACGATCTCTGGTTTAGATTCTGAAAGGAATGATGTAAAAATTAGGGCCATAACTTTTTATAATCGGGTGACCTGGCTTTCTTCCAACCCGACAGAACTATCCCGGTTGAAAAAGGTTGTTGATAATAAAGTGAAATCAGTGTATTTCTACTTAGGTATCTACTTTAGAATTTCATAATTTTATCATTGCGGGGCTCATCAAATAAAATGTAAGCCGTGAGCCACACAGAAGGGACGTAAAGCAAGGCCGCGCGCCTCTAATGAAATCTCAAATAAAATGTATGGAAGCGTCGCGATGAAGCCCAGACAAAGAAGACGGGGTGACGACGCGTCGCCGCTTCGCTCTATTATACGAAAACGTTCTTATTCTATGATATATTAAGTATGAAAATTTATGAAAGGGGCGCTGCGTCTGCGCTGATTCCGAAATGATGGAAACAGATATGCTGTTTCCGAAAAATTATGGAAACTCCTCATTTTGTGTGGGAAATGAGGAATGTTTCGGAAACGACACATCTCTATCTGCGACGCGTCATTGCCCTAGGTTTTTTGAGTGCTTGCGCCTAAGTTGGATGGGACACTAATGTCAACGACTAACTTCGCCAGGATGGCCAAGCAGCTCCGCCACGCGAATAGTCACGTCCTTGTATGTAGGGAACACCACAGTACCTATAGACAGCACGGCCACAGCCAGCAGCAGCACGCTCTTCCCGCTGACCCAGAAGGCGGGATCCGCCGCCATGTCCTCCACGAGCTTGGGCAAGATGGCGTCGCGCAGCTCCAACACGCGGATAGTCACGTCCTTGTATGTAGGGAACACCACAGTACCTATAGACAGCACGGCCACAGCCAGCAGCAGCACGCTCTTCCCGCTGACCCAGAAGGCGGGATCCGCCGCCATGTCTTCGACCAGCTTGGGCAAGATGGCGTCGCGCAGCTCCAACACGCGGATAGTCACGTCCTTGTATGTAGGGAACACCACAGTACCTATAGACAGCACGGCCACAGCCAGCAGCAGCACGCTCTTCCCGCTGACCCAGAAGGCGGGATCCGCCGCCATGTCTTCGACCAGCTTGGGCAAGATGGCGTCGCGCAGCTCCAACACGCGGATAGTCACGTCCTTGTATGTAGGGAACACCACAGTACCTATAGACAGCACGGCCACAGCCAGCAGCAGCACGCTCTTCCCGCTGACCCAGAAGGCGGGATCCGCCGCCATGTCTTCGACCAGCTTGGGCAAGATGGCGTCGCGCAGCTCCAACACGCGGATAGTCACGTCCTTGTATGTAGGGAACACCACAGTACCTATAGACAGCACGGCCACAGCCAGCAGCAGCACGCTCTTCCCGCTGACCCAGAAGGCGGGATCCGCCGCCATGTCTTCGACCAGCTTGGGCAAGATGGCGTCGCGCAGCTCCAACACGCGGATAGTCACGTCCTTGTATGTAGGGAACACCACAGTACCTATAGACAGCACGGCCACAGCCAGCAGCAGCACGCTCTTCCCGCTGACCCAGAAGGCGGGATCCGCCGCCATGTCTTCGACCAGCTTGGGCAAGATGGCGTCGCGCAGCTCCAACACGCGGATAGTCACGTCCTTGTATGTAGGGAACACCACAGTACCTATAGACAGCACGGCCACAGCCAGCAGCAGCACGCTCTTCCCGCTGACCCAGAAGGCGGGATCCGCCGCCATGTCTTCGACCAGCTTGGGCAAGATGGCGTCGCGCAGCTCCAACACGCGGATAGTCACGTCCTTGTATGTAGGGAACACCACAGTACCTATAGACAGCACGGCCACAGCCAGCAGCAGCACGCTCTTCCCGCTGACCCAGAAGGCGGGATCCGCCGCCATGTCTTCGACCAGCTTGGGCAAGATGGCGTCGCGCAGCTCCAACACGCGGATAGTCACGTCCTTGTATGTAGGGAACACCACAGTACCTATAGACAGCACGGCCACAGCCAGCAGCAGCACGCTCTTCCCGCTGACCCAGAAGGCGGGATCCGCCGCCATGTCTTCGACCAGCTTGGGCAAGATGGCGTCGCGCAGCTCCAACACGCGGATAGTCACGTCCTTGTATGTAGGGAACACCACAGTACCTATAGACAGCACGGCCACAGCCAGCAGCAGCACGCTCTTCCCGCTGACCCAGAAGGCGGGATCCGCCGCCATGTCTTCGACCAGCTTGGGCAAGATGGCGTCGCGCAGCTCCAACACGCGGATAGTCACGTCCTTGTATGTAGGGAACACCACAGTACCTATAGACAGCACGGCCACAGCCAGCAGCAGCACGCTCTTCCCGCTGACCCAGAAGGCGGGATCCGCCGCCATGTCTTCGACCAGCTTGGGCAAGATGGCGTCGCGCAGCTCCAACACGCGGATAGTCACGTCCTTGTATGTAGGGAACACCACAGTACCTATAGACAGCACGGCCACAGCCAGCAGCAGCACGCTCTTCCCGCTGACCCAGAAGGCGGGATCCGCCGCCATGTCTTCGACCAGCTTGGGCAAGATGGCGTCGCGCAGCTCCAACACGCGGATAGTCACGTCCTTGTATGTAGGGAACACCACAGTACCTATAGACAGCACGGCCACAGCCAGCAGCAGCACGCTCTTCCCGCTGACCCAGAAGGCGGGATCCGCCGCCATGTCTTCGACCAGCTTGGGCAAGATGGCGTCGCGCAGCTCCAACACGCGGATAGTCACGTCCTTGTATGTAGGGAACACCACAGTACCTATAGACAGCACGGCCACAGCCAGCAGCAGCACGCTCTTCCCGCTGACCCAGAAGGCGGGATCCGCCGCCATGTCTTCGACCAGCTTGGGCAAGATGGCGTCGCGCAGCTCCAACACGCGGATAGTCACGTCCTTGTATGTAGGGAACACCACAGTACCTATAGACAGCACGGCCACAGCCAGCAGCAGCACGCTCTTCCCGCTGACCCAGAAGGCGGGATCCGCCGCCATGTCTTCGACCAGCTTGGGCAAGATGGCGTCGCGCAGCTCCAACACGCGGATAGTCACGTCCTTGTATGTAGGGAACACCACAGTACCTATAGACAGCACGGCCACAGCCAGCAGCAGCACGCTCTTCCCGCTGACCCAGAAGGCGGGATCCGCCGCCATGTCTTCGACCAGCTTGGGCAAGATGGCGTCGCGCAGCTCCAACACGCGGATAGTCACGTCCTTGTATGTAGGGAACACCACAGTACCTATAGACAGCACGGCCACAGCCAGCAGCAGCACGCTCTTCCCGCTGACCCAGAAGGCGGGATCCGCCGCCATGTCTTCGACCAGCTTGGGCAAGATGGCGTCGCGCAGCTCCAACACGCGGATAGTCACGTCCTTGTATGTAGGGAACACCACAGTACCTATAGACAGCACGGCCACAGCCAGCAGCAGCACGCTCTTCCCGCTGACCCAGAAGGCGGGATCCGCCGCCATGTCTTCGACCAGCTTGGGCAAGATGGCGTCGCGCAGCTCCAACACGCGGATAGTCACGTCCTTGTATGTAGGGAACACCACAGTACCTATAGACAGCACGGCCACAGCCAGCAGCAGCACGCTCTTCCCGCTGACCCAGAAGGCGGGATCCGCCGCCATGTCTTCGACCAGCTTGGGCAAGATGGCGTCGCGCAGCTCCAACACGCGGATAGTCACGTCCTTGTATGTAGGGAACACCACAGTACCTATAGACAGCACGGCCACAGCCAGCAGCAGCACGCTCTTCCCGCTGACCCAGAAGGCGGGATCCGCCGCCATGTCTTCGACCAGCTTGGGCAAGATGGCGTCGCGCAGCTCCAACACGCGGATAGTCACGTCCTTGTATGTAGGGAACACCACAGTACCTATAGACAGCACGGCCACAGCCAGCAGCAGCACGCTCTTCCCGCTGACCCAGAAGGCGGGATCCGCCGCCATGTCTTCGACCAGCTTGGGCAAGATGGCGTCGCGCAGCTCCAACACGCGGATAGTCACGTCCTTGTATGTAGGGAACACCACAGTACCTATAGACAGCACGGCCACAGCCAGCAGCAGCACGCTCTTCCCGCTGACCCAGAAGGCGGGATCCGCCGCCATGTCTTCGACCAGCTTGGGCAAGATGGCGTCGCGCAGCTCCAACACGCGGATAGTCACGTCCTTGTATGTAGGGAACACCACAGTACCTATAGACAGCACGGCCACAGCCAGCAGCAGCACGCTCTTCCCGCTGACCCAGAAGGCGGGATCCGCCGCCATGTCTTCGACCAGCTTGGGCAAGATGGCGTCGCGCAGCTCCAACACGCGGATAGTCACGTCCTTGTATGTAGGGAACACCACAGTACCTATAGACAGCACGGCCACAGCCAGCAGCAGCACGCTCTTCCCGCTGACCCAGAAGGCGGGATCCGCCGCCATGTCTTCGACCAGCTTGGGCAAGATGGCGTCGCGCAGCTCCAACACGCGGATAGTCACGTCCTTGTATGTAGGGAACACCACAGTACCTATAGACAGCACGGCCACAGCCAGCAGCAGCACGCTCTTCCCGCTGACCCAGAAGGCGGGATCCGCCGCCATGTCTTCGACCAGCTTGGGCAAGATGGCGTCGCGCAGCTCCAACACGCGGATAGTCACGTCCTTGTATGTAGGGAACACCACAGTACCTATAGACAGCACGGCCACAGCCAGCAGCAGCACGCTCTTCCCGCTGACCCAGAAGGCGGGATCCGCCGCCATGTCTTCGACCAGCTTGGGCAAGATGGCGTCGCGCAGCTCCAACACGCGGATAGTCACGTCCTTGTATGTAGGGAACACCACAGTACCTATAGACAGCACGGCCACAGCCAGCAGCAGCACGCTCTTCCCGCTGACCCAGAAGGCGGGATCCGCCGCCATGTCTTCGACCAGCTTGGGCAAGATGGCGTCGCGCAGCTCCAACACGCGGATAGTCACGTCCTTGTATGTAGGGAACACCACAGTACCTATAGACAGCACGGCCACAGCCAGCAGCAGCACGCTCTTCCCGCTGACCCAGAAGGCGGGATCCGCCGCCATGTCTTCGACCAGCTTGGGCAAGATGGCGTCGCGCAGCTCCAACACGCGGATAGTCACGTCCTTGTATGTAGGGAACACCACAGTACCTATAGACAGCACGGCCACAGCCAGCAGCAGCACGCTCTTCCCGCTGACCCAGAAGGCGGGATCCGCCGCCATGTCTTCGACCAGCTTGGGCAAGATGGCGTCGCGCAGCTCCAACACGCGGATAGTCACGTCCTTGTATGTAGGGAACACCACAGTACCTATAGACAGCACGGCCACAGCCAGCAGCAGCACGCTCTTCCCGCTGACCCAGAAGGCGGGATCCGCCGCCATGTCTTCGACCAGCTTGGGCAAGATGGCGTCGCGCAGCTCCAACACGCGGATAGTCACGTCCTTGTATGTAGGGAACACCACAGTACCTATAGACAGCACGGCCACAGCCAGCAGCAGCACGCTCTTCCCGCTGACCCAGAAGGCGGGATCCGCCGCCATGTCTTCGACCAGCTTGGGCAAGATGGCGTCGCGCAGCTCCAACACGCGGATAGTCACGTCCTTGTATGTAGGGAACACCACAGTACCTATAGACAGCACGGCCACAGCCAGCAGCAGCACGCTCTTCCCGCTGACCCAGAAGGCGGGATCCGCCGCCATGTCTTCGACCAGCTTGGGCAAGATGGCGTCGCGCAGCTCCAACACGCGGATAGTCACGTCCTTGTATGTAGGGAACACCACAGTACCTATAGACAGCACGGCCACAGCCAGCAGCAGCACGCTCTTCCCGCTGACCCAGAAGGCGGGATCCGCCGCCATGTCTTCGACCAGCTTGGGCAAGATGGCGTCGCGCAGCTCCAACACGCGGATAGTCACGTCCTTGTATGTAGGGAACACCACAGTACCTATAGACAGCACGGCCACAGCCAGCAGCAGCACGCTCTTCCCGCTGACCCAGAAGGCGGGATCCGCCGCCATGTCTTCGACCAGCTTGGGCAAGATGGCGTCGCGCAGCTCCAACACGCGGATAGTCACGTCCTTGTATGTAGGGAACACCACAGTACCTATAGACAGCACGGCCACAGCCAGCAGCAGCACGCTCTTCCCGCTGACCCAGAAGGCGGGATCCGCCGCCATGTCTTCGACCAGCTTGGGCAAGATGGCGTCGCGCAGCTCCAACACGCGGATAGTCACGTCCTTGTATGTAGGGAACACCACAGTACCTATAGACAGCACGGCCACAGCCAGCAGCAGCACGCTCTTCCCGCTGACCCAGAAGGCGGGATCCGCCGCCATGTCTTCGACCAGCTTGGGCAAGATGGCGTCGCGCAGCTCCAACACGCGGATAGTCACGTCCTTGTATGTAGGGAACACCACAGTACCTATAGACAGCACGGCCACAGCCAGCAGCAGCACGCTCTTCCCGCTGACCCAGAAGGCGGGATCCGCCGCCATGTCTTCGACCAGCTTGGGCAAGATGGCGTCGCGCAGCTCCAACACGCGGATAGTCACGTCCTTGTATGTAGGGAACACCACAGTACCTATAGACAGCACGGCCACAGCCAGCAGCAGCACGCTCTTCCCGCTGACCCAGAAGGCGGGATCCGCCGCCATGTCTTCGACCAGCTTGGGCAAGATGGCGTCGCGCAGCTCCAACACGCGGATAGTCACGTCCTTGTATGTAGGGAACACCACAGTACCTATAGACAGCACGGCCACAGCCAGCAGCAGCACGCTCTTCCCGCTGACCCAGAAGGCGGGATCCGCCGCCATGTCTTCGACCAGCTTGGGCAAGATGGCGTCGCGCAGCTCCAACACGCGGATAGTCACGTCCTTGTATGTAGGGAACACCACAGTACCTATAGACAGCACGGCCACAGCCAGCAGCAGCACGCTCTTCCCGCTGACCCAGAAGGCGGGATCCGCCGCCATGTCTTCGACCAGCTTGGGCAAGATGGCGTCGCGCAGCTCCAACACGCGGATGGCGGCGTCCTTCTTGGAGGAGCCGCTGCGGAAGCCCTCCTCCAGGAACTTGATCAGGCTCGGGTGGAACGCGCCGGGGTCTTTGGGCTTCACAAGCCAGTGCAGGGTCTGGAAGTCATTAATGCATACTAATATTATAAATGCGAAAGTGTGTCTGTCTGTCTGTCTGTTACCTCTTCACGCTTAAACCGCTGAACCGATTAAGATGAAATTTGGTATATAGATAGTTTCAGTCCCGGGGAAGGGCATAGGATACTTTTCATCCCGAATAAATGTAGTGTTCCCGTGGGATGAGCGGGTAACACCGCGGGCACAGCTAGTAAAGAATAATGTTTGACTGAAATACCTTTTCACTCTGTACACATTTAGGTTAGTTAACACGTTCACAGTCTGAATCTGAATTGTAAACCTTATGGTTTTGTAATAGAGGCGTACTGAGCCCCACATGTGAGTCATGGACAAGAGGAATATGAATAAAGTAAGGTTTCATTCAATAACAATAAAATAGCGATTTTTTCTTTCTAAGTTCGTTTTTCAACTTTGTACGTTACGTAAATCCGGGCTGTTACGTTGCAGCTACAACTACATAACTCGATCTCAGTTTATCAGAGAAATGAACGCATTCAGAAGTTCCCGATCATGTACCTACCGCATATACCTCCAAAACGGTGCCGCGTGTCCCTCCGGCCGATCACTGCAGTCTACTAGCAAGAATACCTCAATTCCGAGCCCATGACCGTCTACAACCTACATTAAATAAGCTACTCACCATGTTCCCCCAGTGGTCTTTGGCCAGATCCCGGATGTTCGGTTCCAGCGCAGACACGATAGCCTTCCGGACGAGGACTGTGTCGTCCACGGAGTCGAAGATGGCCAGCAGGAGCCGGTACCCGGTCTTGTGCTTGCTTAGCGCCACCGCGTGCTCCTTCACCACTTTCAGAATTGTCTGTGAAGCGGAAGAAAGTATTATGAGTCGCTGAGGGGTCTATCTATAACCGTAATCACTATATTCCTTTTCAGATCTTGTAGTTGGAAAATCATCAAATGACATTACTTCTATAAAATTTCACCAGATCACAAGACAGGATTTGGCCATTAATCATTATTGTGTCATTATTCCAATAGATGGAGACCAGTGGCGCGAGCTATTTTTTTATTACAAGCTTTTATTTACTTGCAATGTTAACTATGTTTGTTTGGGTGGAATCTTCAACAGATTGAGCTAAAATTTTGCATACCTACTTACATTGCGTGCAGTCGAAAATAAGTTGAAAAATACTAATTTTCCGCGTGATATTCGTCAATTTCCAGTAGTTTTTGAAACAACAGTTATCAATGAAAAATTCAAATACATATACATATAAACATACATATACCAATAAATCTCAATAGCCCTGTTCTAGGTAGTAACATCAATAATATGTTAACAAACATGTTTGACTATAGAGAAAAATGTCAAGCATTTAAAAGGAATAAGACCTCTTAACTTTGATGACAAAACAATAATTTTTTTTTTTTTTTTTTTAACATGTCCAAATGTTAGCCTGGTCACAATTTTGGCCACTAACTAACTTAATGTAGTAGCGGCTAGGTTCGCAGAACCAAGCCGCAAAAAGAACAAAAAATGGAACGCCTGACACAAAGTGAGCAGGACTTTGAGGCCCAAAAAAGAAACTAACCCTCCAGAGGGAACTTACTGTTGCTTGTCCCTTATATAATTTCTAGGACCAAAACGATCCGCAACACTACGCGCCTGGCGTAATTCGTATTCAGGCGTCCGGACCTTATGAAATTTAACCCCCCTTAAGGAAGGCCTATACCTTATTGAAGGAGCAGCAACAGGTATGGCGACTGTCTCTGTGTCAATGTCAATGTCAGGAGCAATATTATTTCTAATAAGCCTCTTAATGTGAAGAGACCGACGCAAACGATCTCTCAAATCAATGTCAATTTTGAGTTCTTCATTAAGCCTAATAGAAATGGGGTCAATAGGATCCAGGAAGATATGCCTAGGCCGCCTGATATTGTTAAAAGGCGGAACCGAAGGCTTATAGTTCACGGCACTTTTAACTAAAGGATTCGGACTCACCTCAGCCCTTTCAAAGAAATTTTTAGAAAGCTTTTTAAAATAATCAATAACAGAAGGAACCCCCAAATCAGCATGTATCTGAACATTTCTGACATAGCCAGGAAGACCAGAAATACGCCTGAGGCACTTATTTTGGATGACCTGCAACGACCGGATTCTCGCAGGTGAGGCCTGAGCAAAAACAGGACACGCATACGAAAATACCGGACGAATACAGGTCTTATATAAGGTTAATTTATTCCTCCTAGAAAGCTTTGATCTTTTAGACAAGAGACAGGACAACCTTGCCATAAAGAAAGCTGCCCTGTCCCTTACCGTTTTGATATGCTGAAAGAAGGATAGTTTTCTATCCAAGGTGACCCCCAGATACTTGACATCCCTCTTCCAGGGAATAGGGACACCTTGGAGGAAAATATCCTTCTTCAATTTAAAAGTTTTAGAACTATGTGTAAACAATAGAGCAGCGCTTTTTTGGGGGTTCACTTCCATTCTCCAGAGCTTACACCACAGCCCCAGTGAATCCGCAGCAGCCTGAAGACGGCGGTGCATGGTTTGTAAAATTGAAGAAGAAGTATAAATAGCAGTATCATCTGCAAACTGGGCATAATTAACACCAGGCGACCTAGGCAAATCATTTATATACAACGTAAACAAAGTAGGCGACAACACCGACCCCTGCGGCACACCTGATCTAATGGGATGACTAACCGAGTAAGCACCCTCAACTCTATAAATAAAACTACGATCAGTGAGAAAATCATTGATAATGGCAACCAGCCTATCCGGAATACCCACCATGTACAGTTTATAAAGAAGGCCATTATGCCAAACACGATCAAAGGCCTTCGCAATGTCAAGGAAAACCGCACATGTTGGGATTTTCCGACGCCAAGCCGTCATCCAGCCCAGAATATCTTCAGTAATTCTGTGCACCTGCTGGACACACGAATGCTCAGCCCTAAAACCAAACTGCTCGTCAACCAGCAGGTGCTCAGAATTAATAACCTTGAGGAGCCTTACTCTGATCACCTTCTCATATAATTTCCCCAAAGAGCTTAATAAACTAATGGGCCTATAACTATCCGGCTTATTACGGGGTTTACCTGGCTTATTTATCCCAATAACAACCGCCTGCTTCCAGACAGCTGGGAAATGGCCATTAGCAAGGGCTGCATTAAAAATAGCCACCAGGATGATGAGAATACTCTCTGGGAGCATTCTTAATAACCTATTGGAGACTCCATCCCTACCCGGAGCTTTCTTGATTTTTGACTTCCTAGCAAGGGAGGAAAGCTCAGACAAAGTCACAGGTTCTAACGGAGGAGCAGAAGGAAGCAATGAAGCACGCCTTTTCACTTCACTATCAACTTTGGCAACGTGATCATCATCCACAGGGCCCACACTCAATGAACATTGAGCCTCTAAAGAACTCGCAAGACACTCTGCCTTCTCCAGGTCACTAAAAGCAGTACAAACAACCCCGTCATTATCAAAACTAAGTGGAGGAATATCTGAGACTGTGTCCACTTTCAAAGTTCTCGCAAGTTTCCAATAGGCCTGATGACTTGGCGAAATCTCTGAAAGTAGATTGTCCCACTTGACATTGTTGTAAAAACGAATTTGCCTCTTAACTTTTTGTTGCAATCTATTTAAAACAGTTTTATTACAAGGAGATGGAAACCTATCATAAGCCTTTAGAGCCTTGTTTTTTTCCTTGATTAACTGTCTTAGATAACCTGGAAGCCTCCAATGATTGGGGATGTCAACAGGAACTTCCTTAGAACAATCCTTGACCAGATTACTAAGACCACTAGTAACGGCTAAAATAGCCTCATCAGTATCTTGCCTTGAAAGAATAGGATCCGGAATATTAGGGAAGCACAAAGAATCCTCCCTAGCAAGCACTCTACTCAACTTTTCCCAATTTGTAATAGTCCTCATGGGTTGAGAATCACAAGGAGGACCCAGCTTGACCACAACAGGTCTGTGATCAGAGAAATAATATGGTACGTACTATGGGGCTAGTATGATGATAGAGCGGAAGGTAGCCCTGGAAACTCTGTAATGAATAAAGCAATCCTATCGAGTTTGGGATCTTTACAATCGACTCGGTGAGCATTTGATGAAAGTTCAAAGAAAAATAAAGTCTCTAAGAAATTTTTGACAAAAACTTACTGATTTGCACTGTGTTCCAGAGCTCTTTAGTCTCAAATAGTAGGAAGAGGTTACCTTCTTGTCCTTGTTGGTGCCCTGCCACACGCACATGCTGGCGGTGTTGGCGCCGGGCAGCGAGTTGCTCAGCGGCACGATGAGCGGGCCCAGCGTCGCGACCAGCTCGGTGCGCTCCTCCGGACTGCATTCCCGGATGTAGTCGTACAAGACTGAGTGGAGCAGCCTGTGGTCAAAATTATGCTATGAAACTACATTGTATCACTATAAATAAATATAACTGAACTGGACTAGGACAAAGATGGAGCTAGAGGAAAAGATCTAGTATAATTTAAGTCTGATGAAAAATACAAATGCTATAGGCGACACCAAATATAAGATATATACTTCGGATATAATATGAGAACTAGTTCTGTGTGCTTTAAATCAAATCAGTAATTAACCTATTGTCCTGGGTCCGAATCAAGTTCTTTGACTTTAAATCCTAGCAAGGGCAAATATTTGTGATGAACTCTAATATTCATGGATTTTACTTGTATTTAATATTTAAGTATGTATTTATCTATATAAGTATGTTGATCGTCCTCTAGTGTCCATTATACAAGCCTACTTGAGCTTACTGTGGAATTAGATTGATTTGTGTTAGTTTGATATAAAATATTCAATGTAATATTGTAGTTTATAGATTTTGTGTCATTGATCTAAAAATCTTTTTTACTTATAAAGATAATAATAGATAAATTGGCATAATAAAGAACATACTCTCCATCATGCAAGTTCTTGTCCAGGATCCTCTGAATGTTAGCCTTGCAGGACTGAAGTATGGCTGTTTTCATTTCTGGGCTGTCTTTGTATGTATCCCTTATTGTCTGCACCTTATTATCCTTTGTCTGAAATGGTGATTTGAGAGTATTAAATTATATTCATGATATACACTGTTTCAAACCGTAAAAATAAAAAAATAACTAAGTCTTAAAACAGATTAACTAGTAACTAAGATGTAGCTGTAACATTAAACATAAAATGACTGAGAAGGAAAAATAACTGACTGTTGAGTTTCTTTCGGCATTTCTTCTCAACAGTGGTCTGAAATGCTGGTAGACTCAGACATGTAAAAGTGCCCTTGTGGCCTACTTACAGAATAGCCGCGTCCACACTGGGCGAGCCGCCTCGCGCGGCAATTGCCGCGCGCGGCGGCGCGCTCTGTGTGTACGCGCCTCGCCCGCGGCGCCCGCACGCTTTGCCTCGGCCGAGCGCTGCCGCGGCCGAGCCGCGCGCTGTCGGTTTTTGTCCGTGCTCAAAGGTGCCTCGGTCGTTTGCCGCGCGCAGTGTGGACGTACACGTGTTTGCTTCGGTCAAATTATGACAGATAAAACAAAATGGCGTGCGACACTTACGTATTACGCGAAACGGAATAACCGTAACTAAAATATTATGTGCTATTTGTTTGTTTTAAACATAAAAAAATATTGAATTAGCTTTTTTTTGGAAAATTCTTTGTATGAACGTAAAAGAACGTAAAGCAACAAGTCAAAAATCAAAAGCTGATTGCGTGCGGCGGCGCCATATTGTTTTATCTGTCAAATGGGCGAACAAGACGGCTCGGGCTTGCGCGGCATTCGGTGAGCGTAATTTCATCCAATGCCCGAGGCATGCGCCGAATGCCGCGCGCGGCAATTGCCTCGCGAGGCCGCTCGCCCTGTGTGGACCCGGCTAATGAAGTTCATTATTTCATATAAAAATTAGGATACCCATAATAAGTTTTGCATACTGTAATGGAGTTGGAAGCCTGACTAGAGAGTCATCTACTTTCTGACCAACTTCCTAATTTTAAACCTGACAAAAATAACAGCAAACTTACATTTTTATATATATCTCCATAAAATTCCTGTTGCATGTGCGTCTTTTCCTTCTTGGAAGCAAACTCGCCATATGCATAATCCAATACAGGAGCACTGATATTGTGTGTGGCAAGTGAAACTATATGTCCGAAAAATTTATTAATAACTTTATGACGAATGCTATCTGACCCGTATTTCAATATCCGTTTCACGGAATGGTGACCATACTTCGACTGGACCATGGGGACCATAAGATCAAGCAGTTCCTCTGTTATTTCATTTCTGATGTCTTCCGGGCTGTGTTTGAGCAGCACTTGAATGACTCTGCTTAAGTCATGCGTAAGTGCTATGGCTTTATACTGCCCTTTAAGTAAAGAGTGAAGTTCCTTACAGGAACTTAAACGGAAATCTGGTTTTACTACTTTTCTGAAAATTATAAAATGTAATTAGAATAAGTAATTGAGAATGGAAATTTCTAGTTCGGTGAATAGAGACTAAAGTACTATGGGTGACCTTACAAACGGTCCCGTAGTTTTGTATATAATGTTGTCTAGGATGGATAGTCAGTTTTTAAAATGAAAAATGCACAATTCCCCCCCCCTTCGCGCCCGCCACCATATTGAAAAAAAAAACCGGCACTTTCTTCATATTTTTGAACATATCTTCCTTTAGGAGCATTTTAGCTAGAAGAAAGCTTAGACAATGTTATAGAGAGTTAAATTTACTATATTCTCCATTTTATTCATCTTAAACAATGTTTAATTAAAAAATATTTTGTTTCTAGGAAAAAATCAAAAATTCAAAAGTACCGGACCATTTGTAAGGTCAAACTCCTTTATGTCACTGGATTATTCAGTGCACTGAAGATATTTTATGAAATAAGCTCAATCAAGGGTACAGCTAGAAAAATAATGTTTTTTGCCTGAAATGAATTAAGTTGCACATGCCTTCGGGCGATTGTGCACTACAATGAATTTTACTGTCTGTCAGTCAGATTTTTTACGGTCAGATATGGCATGAACAAAACGGTAAGGGCGATTGTGCACTACAATGAATTTTACTGTCCGGCAGTCCAAGTTATCATGGTCGATATGGAAAAAAAAATGGTTTTAGCTTGTGCACTTGTCCGTCTTTTTACTCGCAGGTGCGGCGCAGTTTTGAGTTTTTACCCGTAGTATCGTTTGATATCGGTACCGAAATGCTACTTTATCGGTCGGGTACCATTTAAAAGACCGGTCAAAACCGTTTCTAAAGATACCTTTTCAGTCCCTGCGTGTGACACAGACATCATGAATAATACTGATCGCAGACGCAGTGCACAAGCATAAATATGTTTTCATAGCTGTCATCTCGGACCGGAAAAAACGGTCCGGAATGGGGAAAAGTAAAATATCGGATCGTAAAATTACGTATAGTGCACAAACTACTATATGTATACATTTAATGGCGTGCCATATCGGACCGTAAAAAATCGGGCTGACGGACAGTAAAAATCATTGTAGTGCACAATCGCCCTTCTAGTTCCCAATTCCACTTCTATCATAGCAATAAGAAATCCCTGCCGAGTCCCCAATAAAATATGAAATAATAGGATATCAAGAAAAAGCAGAGTATAAAATTCACACATAAAGCTTCAAAACATGTTTTTATATGGATAAGAATTGACTAACAACCTCTGAATTTGTGCAGCGAGAAGTTTAGCTTTGTTGGCAATCTCAAACACTTCGGCGGTGGTCTTCGCCTTGCGTCGCACGATTCGCAATTGTTTTTTCTCTTTCTTCATCTCTGACCACTTGGGCTTTTCACCACTATTTTGATCTTTCCCAAACTTATTGTTGCCCTTTGCGAAGTTTCCCTTGCCCTTGCCAAATTTATTAAATTTGTCACCTTTCTCTGGTTTACCCTTTTTGAAATCTTTTTTAGGAGCATTTTTGAAAGTCTTTTTGCCATCTGCATTATGTGGTTTTTTAACTTTCTTGTCGGTATTTTCCGGTTTTTTCTCTTTAATATTTTCTGTAAATTGAACTTTCTTTTTTTTAGGAGACGGCGAATCGGATTCACCGCTTTTTCTTTTCATTTTCTGCATCTAAAAATGAGTTTGTTTATTGATATTTATAGGTTAATATTACAAAAAAGGTTACGTCTGTTATATTTTTGAAATCTTACCTTGATATAAATAAATAATCCTTTGTTTCAGCTGATTCAGCTCCTAAACTAATATGTATTAATTATGACGACTAAAAGCAACACAAGGTATAAAATTCACATGTGGACCGAGTATAACATAAACCGATAGTCTTTTTTCACTTTCGACATGTCAATGAAAACGTTTCGAATTACGAAGTATATTAACTTCATTTTCTACGATTTTATAATTTTTATAAAGTAAGTTTAACTGTATATAGGTAAATTTATACGCTTAATCATGAAAATAAAGTACGTGTACTGCTTTGATTTCACACATATGTATTCAATAAATGGAATAATCAAACAAAACTGCATGGACCTAGTAAATACTATAGTTGCTTATATTTAAGACAACAGGAGTGCGAACTCAGAATAAGTGTTCACACAAAATTAAATCTTAGTCTAGATACATAAAGTATATTTTACGGGTGAAGGGGTCACGGGAAGACAGAGACAGCTTGCAGATGGGTAGTGTGTCCCTTTCTAATATTGCCAGTCACAAAAAATAGTAATAATTAGTAGTTTTCAAATAAAATGGTAGTTATTAGTAGTTTATACTTTTCTTTAAATTGACAACATTTCATATTTTTAAGACTATCATTTTATTACTTTTCTGAATTCTGCTTAAAAAGATGAAGTAATCTCTGTTTTTATTTATTTTCTGAGATGATTATTTATTTTATTATTAATTTATAAAAACATACTCATTTTAAAATGTGGCAACACCAAAACCAGAACATAATGGAACGGTTACTTTAGTCAGTTTTCTTATTAAAAAAAAACTTAATAAAACTCGGTATGCATCTGTCATCTGTCAACGTCAAATAAAAGAAATATATATTTTTTCGCTCTTTGGTTTAGACAACAACCCTATTCAGCCCGTATTGTCTTACATTGCAATTGTTTGATGTATTTTCTTATATTTCTTTAAATACAGAAGAATAAATTCAAAGATTTTTTTTAAGGTACACGACATATAGCCCTGTCGATCTCTATATTAATTTCCACCTGTTATAAATATGAAATGTTGTCAATTAACACTATTCACTTCAAATAATTAAATATTTTATTCGCTAAACTTTCTTACGCGTCACCAAAAAAACTAACGGAAAAAATTATGAGTGTTATACAATCCGTTAGTATATAAAAATAATTTTATGTTAGGGCAGGATAAAACCTTTAAATTTGAAATCTTATTAATATAATTGAAAACTGTCAGCATTTTTGACAGTGCTTAATGGTATCTTTTCTGATTATTTAAAAAATTACATACTTATAATTGCATCATGGTAACTGGAATAAAAGGTTGCAAAAGGAAATCTTTTGGTGGCTATAGTATATTTTTTCAGGTAATATATGGTATCATATATTAATATGAAAGCATGTCAAACTTTGATAAAGTACTAAAAGAGTGACAATGAATTTACAAAATTACCGGATAATTCCGATCTATGTTTTACTTCGAAAATATTATTCGTACTGAAAACAATCTGAGCATTGCACTATTGCAGTAATGTCGTTTTAACTATACTACGATAATCCTTCGCTATCTAAGGGTGGTTAATAGGCGTCGAAATTTCAAAATGGTCGTAGCGAGCTGAAATTTGGTATGTAGGGGGCTTTGGGCCCCCTGATTCCAAAAAAGTTTTTTTTTCTATCATAAAAAAAAATGTATGGGAATTTTTTTAAGAGACCCGTATCTCGTAAACGGTTGGCTCAGGTGGGAGGTGCTCGACCAAATGCCATAGGGGGCCTCCACCCGAGTACAGTCGTGAAAAAAAAAAATCGAAATGGCGACTTTTTTTTCTAAATTTCAAGTTGGTGCTAGGGGGCTGAAACTCGATATCAGGTGGCATTTGGGGCTCACAAATATGAATCTGGAATCGGTGTCCGAAAATTCGGTCAAATTCGGAGAATATCGGAAAAAAAAGGTTTGTATGGAGAAAATTTCATATTGGTCCGAGGGGGCTGAAATTCGGTATCAGGCAGTTTTTGGGGCTCCCGAGTCGGAATCTGAAATCGAATTTAAAAAATTCGGTCAAATCCAGAAAATATCGAACAACAAACTTTAATATTTTAGTTCGACCGAGGGCCGCAGGCTTAAGGGCGAACGTCCCCCCACGAGGCCGCAGGCCGAGCTCCGTGTAGCACCAAAGGTGCGGAGCGTCCCAGAGACGGCGTAGCGCGCGAGCCCAAGGGCCCGCAGGGCGAGCCCACCTAGAACATTGCTACCCGCCTAAGTAATCGTAGTAGTAGTAGCAATCGTAGAACCGAAGTTAGGAGATAACTCAAACGAGATGTATGCCTTTAAGACCTCCCAGATCACCCCGCCATAAGTATTTTATATGAATCACTAAAAACAAAAAAATATACTTAAATAATATAAAAATATAATAAATGAGTGGTTTGGCATCGTCTTCAAAACGTGATTCAAACGTAATCTGTACTTAAATGGGTTATTTTTAGCTTTTTAGTTTTTTTGAAGTCGGTTTTTTTTTTGCTTTTTATTTCGCCATATACTTAGTAACCGTTAGTACAGTAATAAAAAGTATTGCGTAGTCTTGCATTGGTAAAACAGAGTTATACAGGTAGTGTATAAAATAACGGTATACTTACAGTTTTACCTTCCTAATTAATTAATGGTACCCTACAAATAACCACTTTTTTTTATATCCTCATAAATGAGTTCATGTCCACGTACATCAGAATATGTTTTTTGTTTGTTTTGTTTTTAAGTATGACTTAACGGAGTTTGTCATTTATCAAATCAAATTAACAGTTACGGGATTGCTGCGTTCTGTTAAAATAACAGGAGCCAAAAGTGTGTTATTGCTGGCATAGTAGCTAACATTCACTATATTTATTTATGAGTTTCCATAGGTATATATAAAATAAATTCTAGCTACAGTGCCAGCCAATATACGTTTTTAAACTTTATTTTTTTTCATTTTTTTTATAAATATCGGACAACCTCACACAAATCAATCTAGTCCCAAATTAAGCTCAAGAAGGCTTGTGTTATACTAGACGACGATATACGTACTTATATAGATAAATATATACTTAAATACATAGAACAACCATCACCCAAGCACAAATATTCGAGTTCATCATACAAATATGTTTTTTTCTGTCAAATTGACTTGTATGGGTGAAACCGCGCTCGTGAATTTGGACGCTTTTTGTGTGTTGAACTGTGTATCGTGTCGTAAAAACTAGTGAAACGTGTGTGAAACGAGTTAAAGTGGCTGAGACAGTGTTATTCGCGTGATAATCTCAGTGATTTAAACAAGAAACCCAAATAATTGTACACATTTGTCAACATCGAGACTGGAAAATAAATACCTACCCTCACATTTTTTCTCATCGAGTGTTGCCAGTACGAGAAATTAAAAACTGCCAAACACAATGAACCCTGCAAATAATGTTGCTAGTCCGTCTGCAAGTGGTACTAGTTCGCATGCTAATAGTACTGGGGCGCAGGGAAAGTGTGCTAAATGCAAGAAATCTCCAACTGAAAAAAAACCGTCGGTGAATTGTGATTCTTGCAAAAGGTTATTTTGTAGTGATTGTCACGGCCTGTCGCCGACCGAAATGAGAGTGCTTGAGCTGAAGACTGTCGCCCGCATTATGACCTTCTTGTGTATCGATTGTAGGTCTGTTATGGCGCAGTTACCAATGATTATGAAAAAACTAGATGCCCTTACTGATGAAGTTAATAAACTGCGTATGAGACAGAGCATGCTTGCAACTGAATCAGCAGTACAGGAGATAACAGAGAGGGCGAACAGAGCCAATAATATTATTATCTATGATATCCCAGAATCCACCAGCGAGGAAGCAATTGAAAGAAAAAATCACGACCTGGAAAAGAGTACAAATATAATAACAAGTGTATCAAGAAAAGTGATGTGCGGTAACTTGATTTATAGTGGGGGTTCGTCAACGCACAAGAATTAATTCTGTATCTACTTTACTTACAGAAATTTAAACGTACAGTCGGATACGCCTTGGCTTTCCCATCCTCATCTTATATGAGGCTACTTGCCAATGCGGAACTGACTGTATCCCGGGCCTGGCTCAGTTGTAACTCAGGCTATTTTATCTGCTTCGCTTTTATATAAATGTTAAGACATTATTGACTCTTTCCGCACTGCATAACCACAGTGCGACTACAAGGTCTACAATAGTTATTCACCATACCTTCAAAGTTGTATTCCTAAAGCCGGACTCGCCGAGCCCGCTGGAGGAGGAGGACACCGTGCACTACCCGCTCAACCTGGCGGCCGCTTTCAACTTCCCCGCCTGTGGTTAAATAAATTGTTGATTCTCACGGTCGAATCTCTAAGTGTCCAAGCCTGTCACCTATGATAGGTACTGTATTGTTAATGATTCATAATAAAGATTACTAAATTGGAACTGTTATATATATTTCAATGATATGATCCTTACTGACAAGTTAACTCAATTATCATACTGTTAGACTATAAATGAAACCATATGCCCAGTTTAATCATTAGTGTTAAATATCTTACAGTTGGCTTCGTGACAGCAAGTATATATTGTTATTAGTTTGCTTGTTACACGAACCATAATTAGATTACTCATGATAGAAAATTACACTTAAAGTTATACCATGAGTGTCATGTAAACTAATTGATTAGGTTCCTGATCCAGGAACGTCTGATGATCCTGGGTCAATTAATCCACCCAAGGTTATCAGTTCTGGCTCTATTCTCTTATCTCTAGATATTCATAATCATCATACATGGGCTGACATCAACCGACGTCAGCCCGTCGCAAGGTACCATACGACGAGTAGACCAGAGGATCGACTTAAGAGCGAATCATATCACTTCACGCAAATCCTCCCTTCTCTGGGTGCCTGTCTACCAGGCCACCCGCTGGCTCTCAACACGACTCTCGTGTATGCGTGCACGACTTATGGTTAGTACAAGCTGCTACACAGCGTTCAAGTTTTGGAAGGCTCTTTAACCTATGATTATCGACAGCTAAACAGCTGTCACGAATCGATAACCCGACGTTATTCAGTACAAGGAGTTAAACAACTCATGCCAATCCTGCAGAAGTCAAACGACTCCCCAGGGCTTACAGGCTCTTGCCGCCAACCCCGCAGGAGTTAAACAACTCCCCAGGCTTTACAGGCGGCTGGGCGCATGCGCTATCCATCAGTAATCAAAATACTCGGGTTCAACAACCCAGCGCATGCCCCGCCAGCACATCATGGAGGCAGCATTCATATCGCTGCCTCATTCCGCCTGCAGGCCGGAATATTGGTCTACTCAAGGAGAAATAGTCAAGCCAGGACACCACAAAGTGTGCGTGTCCTCCATGATGCTTATCATCATAAATTACAATTAAAATCATAAAGTTATAATCATCAATACACTGGCATATAATTACATAAAGAAATCAAAGTTATGTTCATAATGGTCTCTGTGATATTATATTCAGACCAATATAAGAATCATGAGATTCCTAGGATATGCTGAAAAGTCTGGCCAGCGGTCCCTTAAAGTACCTTCACGTTGCTATATAAATAAAGAGAAAATAAATAAATCAAGATTGTAAAGGCTTAGGCTAGAACACTTAGCTTTCGCAGATCTCTCCGGCTGTTGCACAATAGAATTTCTCGCACTGATTCCAAGCACTTTATTTATCACAAATTACTTTTGAAAACACAAGAAACTTAGTGAAAGAAAATTTGAGCAAGTAGCAACTTGATTCTTACCATAGACAATATGTATTTCTTAGGTGCGTTCCGAAACACGCAAACATCGCGACATTTCGCGACAAGTGACTTGCGCTGGTATAAAAGCTTTTCGCCTTGGTGCTAAGACAAACAATGCTGGTTCGCCGCGCCCACTGAAAGTTATTCTGCATAGCAAAAGTGATGCGTTAGAAGTACTTAGTAACAGAAAAAAACTCTCTAAAACTATGTCAGTCAAAGCTGATCTTACACCGCTGCAGAGAGAATACCTCCAGCATCTCAGAGATGAGCTCAACAAACGTATGAACGATGGTGAAAAAGATATAACTATAAAATATGTTCGGGGACAAGCAATGATCGTGGAGGTTAAGCCTGAAAAAAACTAATTAACTCTAGTAGTAACAACTGCAGGCGTGTTGTCACAACTCAAAACGACATGGACGCTCAAAAACCTTTATCGACATTTCTTACCATAACCATTTTATACACAAACATTCAATCTGTTACTTCTAAACTGGACCTTCTCATTGCAAGAGTAAAATCGTTAAACCCTACTCTCATTGTTATTACGGAAACTTGGCTTAAACCGAATATACCTGATTCGATGATAAAAATACCTGGATATGACGTACACAGAGATGACCGGATAGAAAAACGAAGTGGAGGAGTGGCCATATATGTCGCCAATAGCACAGATTTTGTGATAACAAATTTGAACACTACCTATAACAAGAAACATTCGTCTTCTGAATGCCTCTTTCTGGATGTGGAAATTGGTGCCTGTAAATTCTTACTGTGTGGTGTATACAGAGGCCACGACTCAAAGTTAGAAGAAGACAAATTATATTACTCACACAACTTAGCCTTGCTTCTGAATCAAACGTCGTAGTTATTATGGGAGATTTTAATTATGGTGGAATCAAATGGCCGCTCGAGGAAACCGGATACGCATCGCCGAGAGAAGAAAATTTCATGCAGTGGTACAAGGATAGTAATTTCCAACAACTGGTTGACAAGCACACTAGATTTCGGCAAGGAAATAAACCATCCTTCTTGGACCTTATCCTTACAAATGATGAGTTACTGATAGCAAATATAGACCATCAAGCCCCAGTTGGTAAAAGTGATCATACTTGCCTGTTATCCACTATTCAGCTTCAATTAAGTAAACCTAATTCTACATCTCAGACTAGATATAACTATAGAAAAGCTGATTATGATAAAATTAATGAGCATTTAGAGCATAATCTGCACCAGAATTTACAAGAAGTGGATTGCGCAGAAAATCAATTTAATACATTTCTCTCAACAGTTAAGGATGCTGTAGCTCTTTATGTACCTCACGTAAAATTAAAACAAGGAGCCTCAGACAAACCGTGGATCAACAATGAAATTCGACATCTTATCAAACAAAAAGTAACTCTCTGGGACAAATACGTACTAACAGGCCTAGACAAATTCTACGAACAGTATCGAAAAGTAAATAATACACTGACAAATCGCCGCAGAGCTTCTCGGATTTCATATGAAACGGGACTACTCCAAGCTGGACCGAAAAGGTTTTATTCGTACATTCGTCAACAAGTCACTTCAAAGGTCAGTGTTCCTTCGGTTCTTCGCAACAAACAGGGGTATACGGTAACTCGTGCTGCGGAAATCGCTGAAGCATTTGCTGATCAGTTTGCGGAGGTATTTCAAGTAGAGCCGCAGGGTCAGCTGCCGTTTTTAAAGCCGTCTCTAAGGATTGATGACTGCATCACGGATTTAACTTTTTCAAAAGATAAGATCCAACAAGTACTTAAGGAAATGAAACCGGACTCTTCTCCTGGACCGGATGACATACCTGTTATACTGCTACAAAAGTGTAACTCAGTGACAGGTTTCCTGTCATCAATAATGCAAAAATCGTATGACACAGCAGTCCTGCCCGAGTTTTGGAAAACTGCCAGTGTAACTCCGATATTCAAAAAGGGAGATAAACTTGAACCATCTAACTACCGACCAATAAGTCTTACCAGTGTAGTATGCAAAGCCATGGAGAAAGTAGTGGTTAAACATATAAGGAATTTCCTCGGCCTACACAATGTAATAAGCGATAAGCAACATGGCTTTTGTCCACATCGTTCAACTGTCTCCAACTTGCTGTCCTGTCTTTCGTCCTGGATTAAAAGTTTCAACGAGAGAGAACCCACGGATGTCATATACCTTGATTATGAGAAAGCCTTCGATAAAGTCCCCACAGCAAGGCTTTTACACAAATTAGAACATGTAGGAATCCGAGGAAAGATTTTGAAATGGATAGACGCATTTCTACGACATAGAAACTTTCGAGTGAGAGTCGGAGAAGCAGTGTCAAGGACACGAAATGTATACAGCGGAGTACCTCAAGGATCAGTTCTCGGACCAGTGCTTTACATAATATACACATTCGATTTGCCGGATTGCCTAGAGTGTCATGTTAGTATTTTTGCAGATGATACAAAAATATTTGCTAACCCATTAGTAGATTACAATCGACTTCAAGAAGACTTAGACAGAATATCAAACTGGTCTAAAGAATGGCTGTTAAAACTAAATGCTGCAAAATGTACTGTGCTACACATAGGGAAACGCAACCCTGGCTTAACCTACTACATGGAAAATACTCCACTTGAGGTCGTCAAAGTGCAAACAGATCTTGGTATTAAAATCTCAGAAGATCTTAAGTGGGAAGAGCACATAATCACAATCACTAAGAAAGCGAAAAGCCTGATTTACCTCACCAGGAAAGCCTTTGGGGCCTTGACACCAGAAATGATGTTGAAGATACACAAGACCTATATCAGACCCTTATTGGAATACACTTGCCAAGCCTGGAGCCCTTACTTTGTTAAAGACATTGAGATGCTGGAGAAAGTTCAGCGTAGTTTCACCAAAGTACCACGGGAATTAAAAAATAAATCATATGAAGATAGACTGCAGGCGCTGAAGCTAACAACCTTGAAGAGCCGCAGGGAACGTGGAGACCTGATCGAGACTTACAAGATTCTGACTGGGCATTATGACCTCAAGGACTTTTGCGAAATATTTGTACGCAACAACAATACCCGACTGAGAGGTCATCACCTAAAGCTAGTTGCCTGCAGGTTGCACAACAACCCTCATAAACACTTTCTGGGCAATAGAGTTGTGAGTGCTTGGAACAAACTTCCCGAGGATGTAATTTCAGCACCTAACGTCAATAATTTCAAGAATAAATTAGACAAGCATACCACTGAGCAACGATCTCAAGACACAGATTGCTGGATATAGGCACTATCAGTTGTTAAACTGCCTGCCTCATTATATTATTATTCTGGATCATGTTGTCTGAAATAAAAAACTTTGAATTTGAATTTGAATTATAAATAATAATAATAATAATAATAAAATATTTGCCCCGGCCGGGAGTCGCACCCGGGACCGCCGGCTCAGTAGGCAGGTGTCTACAAACCGAGCCAAACTTGTAATAAAATGGAGTGGAGAGATGAGTCCCTCTTTATTGCTAAATATTTGGTTACCCCAGCAGAGTGGGATAAACTGCCCCCTTGGCGGCTTTCTTACTTGGCTCGTTCGAACGAAGCAATGAGCAGTCCAGGTATACTATAGTATTTACTAGGTCCATGCAAAACTGTTAACAGAACAAGTGTTGAACATTTGACAATTGTAGAAAGAGCCATGAAAGAGCTATCTGACATTATAGAAGTATGTTTTTCTGTGTTATGTTAGGCTTGAGTTTTGGTAAAAACATTTTGAAAATATTCACCTATTGTTTTAACAATAATTGCATCCCTTGTTACATACATTCCAAGTACAGGAAAGGAAATATAGATAAGAGACGTTTAGAGAAAAATATGGCACGATAAAACAATACATACATTATCTGAATTAATTAGTAAAATACCATTCAGGTATGTCCGTATATAACAGATAACTTGCATTAACTTTAACTTGTTTCACAGACTAATAAGAGTTAACTTGTTTGTTCATTTTGTTGTTACAATTTTTGCACGATGTATGTATTTGTATTTACAATACGCCAATGCAATTGTTCAGCGGGTTTATTTAACCTGTAAGAATGGTTGACATAAATAAATATCTTGAAACTCAACTGGCGCTTGCTAAACAAAGGTGTGAAACCAAAACAATCTCTAAAAAGTCTTCGGTATCAGAGAGAAGTAAGGTGGCCGCCGAATTAATATCTAAGAAACAAGACAAGTTTTTGGTAAATAAAAAATGTTCTAGTTCTAAACATGAATTTAAGGAGAAATTAGCAGAAACTCATGCTTCTACTCCTAGTACATCTGCAGCTCGGGACTCTGATGAAGAAAGTGAATATCTCCCTTCTGGTGATGAAGACGACACAGAGATACCCAATATTAACATACCGGCGGTTGCTACCTCCTCGCGCTCAAAGCAAAACTTAAAGAAAATTATTGATGATGGTGACACACAGCTCTACAATGAAAGGTTGGAGAACTGGAAGAAAAACCTTGCTGCTGCTTGCGCAGGAAAGTATGAAGGGGAATCCAGTTCGGCAGATGTTCACTATGTCTTGGATGGCAACAAGGAGATGAATGAACTACATGAATTGCAAAATGGTCTCTGTGTTCCTAATTACATATGGAAGCAACTCTACAAATATCAGAAGGTTGGAGTCAAGTGGTTATGGGAGCTGCATCAGGTCCAGTCTGGTGGCTTACTAGGTGATGAGATGGGTCTGGGAAAGACCGTGCAAATTATAGCTTTCCTCGCTGGACTTTCTAAGACCCAGTTGGGAAGCTGGGGTGGGCTGGGCCCGTCTATAATTGTGGCACCGGCCACTGTTATATACCAATGGGTGACACATTTTCACTACTGGTGCCCATACTTAAGAGTTGCTGTACTCCACCACTCAGGTTCACACTCCGGGAACCATAATAAGCTTATCAGAGATCTTCATGATTCTCATGGTATTTTACTTATAACATATGCTGGTGTTGTCAGATACAGCAAAGACTTGCTGGCTAGGAAGTGGCATTATATGATATTAGATGAAGGCCACAAAATTAGAAATCCGGACACCCAAGTCAGTAAGATGGTTAAGCAGTTTAAAACACCCCACAAAATACTTATCACTGGATCACCTATGCAAAATAGTTTGCAGGAACTCTGGTCATTATTTGATTTCATGAGACCTGGTCTTCTGGGCACATACAATGCATTTATGGAACATTTCGCTCAACCCATCACTCAAGGAGGATATGCCAATGCTACTGAATTCCAAGAAGCAACTGCATTAGAAATTGCTAAAGCCTTAAAGAGTATGATCACACCATACATGTTGCGCAGGACAAAGGCTGAAGTACAGGAGCATATAAAACTACCTGAGAAAAATGAACAAGTACTTTTTTGTGCCTTGAGCCAAGAGCAGAGGGATCTGTACATGGGGTATCTTATGAGTGCAACTGTACGGAGTATTCTTGATAAAGAAAGCAGATATGGAGATCCACTGAGAGCTAGAGTATTAGTTGCTCTGTCAACCTTGAGAAAAATCTGTAACCATCCTGATTTATATCTATATGAAGCACAAGAAGAATGTGAACAAATTGATGAAGACTCTTTCGGTTCTTGGAAAAGGTCTGGTAAAATGACAGTAGTACATTCCCTCTTGAAGATCTGGCAGAAGCAGGGACACAGAACTTTGATATTTTCTCAATCAAGAGCAATGTTGTGCTTACTGGAACAGTATTTACAAAATCAGGAGTATAAATACTTAAAAATGGATGGCACTGTGAGTGTTGGGATCAGACAAAATTTAATTAAGACCTTTAATGAAAATTCAGAGTACCTTGTATTCCTTGCAACAACTAGAGTTGGTGGTCTGGGAGTAAATCTCACTGGGGCTGATAGAGTGATCATATATGATCCAGACTGGAATCCTGCTACAGACAGCCAAGCTAAAGAAAGAGCTTGGAGGATTGGGCAACAGAGAAGTGTAACAGTATACAGACTTCTATCAGGAGGCACAATTGAAGAAAAAATATATCAAAGACAAATATTCAAGCATTTCCTTAGTAATAAAATACTAATAGATCCAAACCAAAAGAATGTTCTAACAACTAGTACATTACAAGGACTCTTCACTTTTGAGGAACTAAATTGTGAAGGAGACACTGAAACTGCAGCTCTGTTCAAACATACTAAAGTAAATATGAATAAAAATAAACATACCCATAATGAAGTGCCACTCAATGGTGGAGTATCAGTTTCAAAAAAGAAATTGGAAGAAATGAGAAGAAGGGCCAGGGAAATAAGCAGAAGAATATCAAACAACATAAAACCGAAAGTCCCTGAAGGTAAAGAGGATCCTCGAGAAAAATATAAGAAGCAAAGAGATCTTATTCTAAATCCTCCTGTGGTGCATGCACCAGAAATAAACTTAATTGATGACAAAGTGACAAATGTGCCCTTTGACAGTGTATTATCTGAGTTGGATATTATTAACATGCACTCAAAAAAAGACTATGAAGAAAACTTACTTAAAGAGGCTCTTCAGAAAAAAGAAACAGATTTAGAGGAGGGTGAAATATCTGGTGATGAAGATGAAACCATTTTGCAAAATGTTGACAATCTTAATAACTCTTCTAAAGACCCAGAAATTGATAATGATGCTGATGATATAAACCAAACAGAAGAATTCTCAAAAACACCTGAAATTGTACCTGATAGTAACATAGATAATATAATTAACAGTAAGCCATCTATTAATATGAAACCAGCAATTGTACCTGAAAATATGGATGGTGAAAATAACAGTAAGGGTTCACATAAACATCACAAATCAAAACGCAAACGAAAGCATTCCTCAGACTTATCTGAACCAGAAATAGAGAACTTGATAGCTGTGAAAAAGATTAAGAAGAAAAAAGATAAGAAGGAAAAAGAAAGACATAGCAATGATGATGATTATGTTTTGAGCAAGTTGTTTGCAAAGGCTGGAGTCAAGAATGCATTACAGCATGATGTAGTAGTAGGTTTAGCAGAAAAAGAGAAAAGGCACAGGTTGAAAGAAGAAGCTACAAGAAAAGCCAGACGCGCTGTTCGAGCTGTGAAGTTCTCTACAAAATAATGTTAATTTAGATTTTAAGAATGTCGATTGTTTTACTATTTTTATATTACTCATGACTCAATTGATTCATTTTCAAAAAACATGTACATAGTTAAAGGCTTATAAAAACAAAATTACGATCGCTTCTTTTGTGTTACGAAAGTTACTCATAGAAAATATATGGAACACAAAATAATCAATTAAGTTTTGTTTTAATTAAAGCCTATACATAAGCTATGTACATGTTTTTTGAAAATGACTTATGTCCACTGTGTTATCTTGCTCGAATTTGCATTTAAATGTATGAATAAAACAAATATACAAATCTGTTCATGTTTAATTTCAATGTTTTTTTTACCATAAAATAAGGCTCCTGTTATCTAGATTTTGTGAGGGCGTTAAATTTTGTAAGGTCATTGAACAAATGACACTGGTAACTTTGCTATTGCTATTCATGGGTAAACGAGTGGGTGGGAAGTAGCAACACTGGCCTTCTAATGTCAATTTTGTAGGTATGTGCTCTACTGGAATATTTTGAGATATTTTTATATGATTATGAAAATTGCTTAGATTCATGTAGATTAGCAGAGTCCTCGTATAAGTAATGAAGTGGAGTTGTAATTGACATGTAAATATCGGAATAATTAGCGTAATACAGTAGATCAAGCGTCTACCATCACGGGACGCTCGGCTGTGTACTCGTAAATTTTCGTCGTGTTTAAGCTAATTTACGTTAGTTAAACTATTAAAAAACATTAAGCAATATGTCTGGGAGCAGAAGAAAACCACCTGGCTTCAACTTTAAGAAAGAGGAGGAAGTGCCCGTGTAAGTAATCTTTACAATATTTCCGCTCAAATGTATAGAAATAAACTTCTGACTTATCAGTTACGCGTATTGTGATATTGATAGATTGAGTTGGTTATGTTTACGCTTTTTTAGTACGCCTCCACGTAATTTGGACAAGCAGACGACCATCACGGTAGATGATAAAACGTTTACGGTGCACGCCGATGATCTGGTCAAGATCTGCGACCTCGGCCGCGGCGCGTATGGTATCGTCGAGAAGATGCTGCACCGGCCCAGCAACACCACTATGGCTGTCAAGGTAAAGCTCCAAGGTCACATGTTTGTTTTTTTTTTGTTTATGTCCCACTTTTTTAAAATTGATATTAGTGGCCAGTTTTAACTAATTTTAGAAATTATTTTTATTTGTTTTACTGATCAAACAAATGATTACACTTTGTTCTTCCTCATTTGTTTGTTAGGTATGAATATCTTATCTAATTTCAACATTCATTAATAACAAACTGTAATCATTTTTACTTTAAATAGCTACTTTTTATTTTTATTTTACATTCTCATTTATGGTTACATGTTTTTGTCATTCTATATTCTATCACAATCGGGAACATTAAGTTTTCTGATGGTATTCATATCATATTTTTTCTCAATTCCCATATATATTTTTTGGACTCAGAATTTGGGAATTGTTTAATCTTATGATAAATCATTTTTGGATATAATTTGTATAAACCTCTATGCGACATTTGGTCACACCCAGAATATATTTAACACTAGATTTTCCCTGTGGCTTCCCTTGCATTGAAATTGCGTACACTATCCTACCAAATGATATGAAACTTTTTTCCTTCTGAAATAGGTATTAATAGTGGATTGTTTTACAAGGAGCTAAAATAAGCCTTATTATTTGGACAAGCAACCAAAGCAAACAAGGACAAATATATTCTGAGTGTCACAATTGCTTATTTTAGCCCCTTGTCAAACAATCCACTATTAATACCGCTGGCACTCCAGAACAGTGAGTTTTTCCAGAATAAGACCTTCAAACCTTCAAGAAAAGAGCTTACACTTTCAGGTGGAAAAGGCCGTAAACGCACTTGTGACTCCTCTGGTCTTGCAAGGGTCTGTGCGACGGTAATTGGTTTCCATCAGGCGATCCATTTGCACGTTTGCCTCCTATGACATAAAAAAAACATGTATTTCAGTGTGGAATAAAGCATATTTAATTTGTAGTGTATTGTAATTAATTTGACACTAAAGTACCATTGTGTAATAAGATTCCATATTTTATTCCAGAGGATCACGGCAACATTCAACACACAGTCGCAGGAGCTGAAGCGGCTGCTCATGGACCTGGACGTGTCCATGCGCGCCAGCGCCTGCCCCTACACCGTGCACTTCTACGGCGCCATGTTCCGCGAGGGCGACGTTTGGATCTGCATGGAGGTCATGGACATGAGCCTTGACAAGTTCTACGCTAAAGTCTACAAGAACAACCGGACCATCCCAGAGAACATCCTAGGAAAGATCTCCTTCTCTGTTGTCAGCGCGCTGCACTACCTCCACTCCAAGCTTAAAGTTATCCACAGAGACGTTAAACCCTCCAATATACTGATCAACCGGAAGGGTGAAGTCAAAATGTGTGATTTCGGTATATCGGGGTACCTAGTCGACTCTGTTGCGAAGACAATAGATGCTGGGTGTAAACCGTATATGGCGCCAGAGAGGATTGATCCTACGGGCAACCCCGGCCAGTATGATATCCGCAGCGATGTCTGGTCTTTAGGTATATCTATGATAGAGCTAGCTACCGGTAAGTTCCCGTACAACACTTGGGGCACGCCTTTCGAACAGTTAAAACAAGTGGTCAAAGATGACCCGCCCAGTCTTCCAGCCGGTCAGTTCTCGTCAGACTTCGAGGACATGATCACACAGTGCCTGAAGAAGGACTACAAGCTGAGGCCCAACTACGACGCCTTGCTCGCCCACCCGTTCTGCCAAGAACACAGTCAAAAGGAGACAGACGTCTGCTCCTTCGTCACAGAGATATTAGACTTGCCAGAAGACTCCTAGTACTGGCGAAATGTTTATTTTCTTACCTCTAAGTACAAGTGTTTAGTAACTAACATTAGTATAGGCAAGCGGAGAATGCAATTAAAAATTGTTATTAACAAATGTATGTGTAACTAGTGTTGATTTGTATTAATCATGTAATAGTAGGGTAGTTAACGTGGCCCGCCGGGCCTGAACAAACCGATTGGCGTTGAGATGACTGCTGTGTATAATGTACATCACAAATTACTTAGTCTAAATAAACGATGTATTTGTTTCCATGGGCTTATTTTATTCAATACATACCAGTGGCGTGGCGTTAAAGAATTCCCTGGGGGCTTCCCCAGGGAATTCTGAGCAGACTTGGCTTACTTTGTCTCTAAGGGCCTTATCACACTTGCGAGTTGCGAGCGTGTTTTCTATACAATATCAGTCGCGGCGAACTCGCTGCGTGACCGGCTTCATACAAGTCATTCGAAACTCGCAAGTGTGATTGATAAGGCCCTAAACAGCCGCAGGCGGTTTCCCTGTTCCTATTGGATGAGTGGCCGCATGTCGCGTTTGCGAAACCTATTAAATAATAGTTGTGTGCGACCTCCCTGTATGCGTTGTGGCTGAGCTCGTAGAGCGATGACGCCGCCGTGGTGGAATCGTAACGATCGATATACAATACAATAGGTTATAGGTTATCGCGGGCTAGTTTTCCGCAACTCGACGTCTTACAATGCGCCTATTTTGCGTAAAGGGTTGCCGGCACTACTCTTGCCAACCCAACTCTACCAGGAAGCCTAGCAGTCCCTTGATGTTGCCGACGACTTCTGGGAGTGACCTCGGAGACCCGAGGTGTTGTGCCCGGTATTTGGCCACACCAGGACATTCGAGAATGACGTGGGCGGCTGTCTCTTCGGCCTCCATGCAAGCTCTGCAAAGAGGACTGTCGGTAACACCTAGAGTGAATAAGTGCTTGTTTAGTAGGGCATGTCCAGTTATCGCTCCAGTTATGAGCCGGAGCTGCGGCCTCTTCAGCTGCCTTAGCTTGCGTGACAACCCGGGGTAGATTGTTGGAAGGGCCTCTTTGCTCTGCTTGCAGGTACCTAAGTTAGACCAGTATAGTTGCTGTTCTACCTTCGTGTTCATACGCACTGTGTTGCGCAGCCAGGCGAATGGTAGAGGTATGATTGGTTCGGTTCGAATACAATACAATACAATACAACAATACTTTATTGCACACCAATAAAAGTTTACAAAAGGAAACAATACAAATACCATTCTTGAATAGCGGTAGACAGCAGACGGTCTTATCGCTAAAAAGCGACCTCTTCCACACAATATACATATAACATAGATAGATGTACATAAACTTACATAGCTAAACATACATATATGTATAAATATATCGGGAATATGTGGAGATATTGATGCATGCTACTCGCTCTGATTCTGTGTCTGGTGTGCTCCACCGATGTCGTTTCAGATACTGTGTAGTGATACGGTAAATTCAAAAATATCCTAACAGACGGATCGATCTCTTTGTAAGTAATCGGAACCTCTTTTCACAATCAATTGCATTCAAGCTGATTTAACATTTTAAGAAGTATTTTCGAAAACAGAACAATTACAAATCAGTCGAACACCCACAAAGTTTTCCTTAGCGACGAGAAACAATCCTATGTTACATTGTAGTCTTTGAAACAATCGTTAAGCATTCAACTTTCGCTTCAAACTTCAAAAACTCACAACATACAGGAATTTTATACACCTATATAAAAAAAAAACAAAAAAAAAGTAAAATCGTCGTAATCTCCCATTCTTTCTGCAAGTCAAATCGAAGAATCTCCAAGATGCCGTGTGGACCCTGCTGTAGCCCTTGCTGTAGCCCGTGCTGCGGGCCCTGCTACTCCTGCTGTGGCCCCTGTGGCCCTTGCTGTGGCCCCTGTTGTGGCCCGTGCGGCTACCGCTGCTGAAGACCCCAAGTGCCAGTTGGGTGGATTGCATCAATGTGGACATCGGACTCGCAAACTGAAGGTGTCCTGTTTGATCCTGTCGGGATCTTGCTGAAGATGGATCCTACGTAGTGCGATTGCCCGCGGTGTATCCACCCGTCCTTCGGTGTTCCAAGTGCGCGCGTGGAGCAATGGAAGGTTCTTCTAAAACATGGCTGTCATACCGTCTAGTGCAGTGTGAAACATTGTTCTTTGTTTAATAGCAATATAGTATTTTTTTCCTTTTTCTGTATTTTTATTCTCTATTGTTAAGCTCAGGACAAAGTTGGGAATTAGTTTCCTAATATAATGGGAATTGAACTGGTAAGAGGGCTAATTTTTATTTTTTGTCCGTTTTTTCGGACTTCAATCAAATTTGGTGAGTTGGTGAAGTAGCTTATTCTGACCATAGTAAACCCAATTTCATATTGAGGCCAATTTTTATTTTACTAAGAGTACTTTTTTATCGATTTATTTATTTTCTCATTTAGCTTCTCATTTTGAAATTCCATACATTTTGTGTAACTCGATGGAACAATTTGTAGGACATGGCTTGAAATTGGGCTTAATATGGTCAGAATAAGCAACTTTACCAACTCGCCATAAATTGAAATCTGAGAAAAAAAAGAAATCTACAAAGGGTTTTTAATCTTTACGCCAACGATGGATTCACCCTCTGGCCACGTGGTCCTACTGCCTTTGTCCTACCGACCGGACCACATGAACTTTTTTTTCCGGATGGTTCGATTAAGTGGAACACCAGGAATTGTAGACTGATATTAAGCATAGTGTTCTTAGGACTTGCCAGTACACCACCTAAAAGCATGACCAAATCCGTCGTTGGGGGCACTACTTGTTCGCTTAGCCTGCTAGACCAAACCCCTTTTTAATATATTTTCTAATATATACTCAATTCATTATAAAATATGTTTCATTCTATTATCAGCTCGGTGAAGATCGATGTAGGTTCGGATGTCCTACTAAGTGAAACTCACAAGTCGATAACTCTGTCGACATACGGCATGCGGGACTGTCCGCAGACGGTATAACGACCAGTGAAACTCAATGGCATGCGTTATGGAAATCTACCGCACCCCGCATATGGACCCTATCGACCAATGAAAACAACTCCCCATGCGGGCCCGTGACATGCGTTATGGAAATTACCGCACCCCGTATGCGGGCCCTATCGACCAATGTAACTGAGCCATAATAAATTAATTTAAATCTGAGGTATGTGATAGGTCCATTTTACACAGCTCCGCTCTAGTGGACAGGCAGCCTTTCAGAAAACCCACTTCATCCTTCTTGCAATCATGACGGGTAGTTAAAAATTATTGAAATTCTGCTTACGTAATACTTGAACAGCCCCCGTGACGTCTGACGTGATGAAGTTCCATACAAATATCCAAAAACACTCGGTAGGAAAAAAAGTTATATTCATTAAATATTTATTCTAATATTGTGTATGTTTCTCAAAAACAGAGTACTGTAAAACAGTAAGTACAAAATAGAGCATGATATAAATAATTATAAGTACAATGTCACTTTTCCTTAACTTAACTCAAAATGGTTAGACTTCTGGCCGTTGGGACTCGTCGATCCGGGTTCGAACCGACCGCGCACCTCGAATATGGGGAGCGTCGGCCACCGAACTGGTGCGGTCTTCGTGGACCCGAGCAAACGCATGAACGCTCAAAAGGTTAGTAAAATTGACTAGAAGGGCGAGTTCATGCCCAGTTTCGTGCCAAAGTCCAGCCGGGCTCGTCTCTGGTTGCGCACGTCCGCCCTGCAAAGAGAGTAGTGTGTGACGTTCGGGTTTGGGAGAAAACTGAGAAGTTCCTATCTAGATCGCGTAAGAGCGAGCGAGTCAGGTATAAAACGCGGATCGCATTCTGACTGCTAACACACATGTTTACATTAATTATTCATACGAAAATCACGTTAGGTACCTGTCATGATTTTCGCAATTTTTAAGTGAAACTAGTCACTATTTCTTGTATATTACAAATACGAAAAAAGAAACAGTGTTTTTTTTAACCTTGGCCAGGTTTGAACCGGTATCTTAAGCCACCTCTCTGTAGCTTTTTTGTCAGAGCGTATCGCTCTGCATGGCATAATATACCAGGAAAAATCCGGTCAGGATCTAATAAAATAAAAACAATTTTCTCGTCACTGCTTCTAAACAGTTGCAATGTCACCGACTTCAGGATATAATATACCTAGTATACTCAATAAACATAGATATACTTATTATTATTACTCTGTTTAGACACATAACAGTAAAAAACTTAAGTCTGTCAGAAATTATCATAGTAGCTTCGCTTCGGATGTTTGCGAGACTAATACAAGTAACTATCGACGTACAATTCTGCCATCGTCGAAAATGTAAGGAGAACAACGCAAATCTATCGTTGCTCAGGCACGAAACTCATGGCAGCTTCTCTTCTCCTACCAAAAGTCCAATGCGGTAAAGCGCTAAAGGATGCAACATTTTTATCTAAGTGTCTCACGACAAAGTGAGGCGCACCCGTAGTGACGCAGCAACAGTACTCACTTGATCTCCTGCCACTTGATGAGCTCGTTGAGTGAGAACACGGCGAGTAGAGACCCGCCGTAGCCCACCGCGAGCTGCCACGGCACGGAGTAGCGCAGCGAACACAGGTCCCAGTGAGAGCAGGACCCGTAGTGACGCAGCAACAGTACTCACTTGATCTCCTGCCACTTGATGAGCTCGTTGAGTGAGAACACGGCGAGTAGAGACCCGCCGTAGCCCACCGCCAGCTGCCACGGCACGGAGTAGCGCAGCGAACACAGGTCCCAGTGAGAGCAGGACCCGTAGTTACGCCGCAGCATGAATAGGCTGATCGCCGCTTGGAAGAGTATACTGCGAGCAAACGATAGTAGTTTCTAAAATCGAAATTTAGTTAACTAACGATACCGCCTTCTCGGTTTATCTGACAAATAGTGACAAAATTCATAGCCTCATAAAGCCCAAGCAACATTTTTAACCCACGACGAAAAAAAAAGGGGTGTTATAAGTTTAACATCTGTGTCTCTCTACAGCCTCGTAGCTCCCAAACGGATGGATGAACCGATTTGAGTGCGGTTTTTTAATTGAGACTTGTCCGTCGAGATGATTCTTAGCTATGTTTGGTGGAAATAGGACCAGTAGTTTCCAAGATATTCAGCTTTAATTAGAACAAGTGACAAGCTCTTCGCCAATATTGAAGCTATGAATTCCAAATTTTGTAGTTATGTTCTATATCACTCGTTGAATGAGGGTCTCATGATGAGCAGCTACTTATGTTGGGGGTGTTTTCAATTATTTAATTTAGGTTATGCTTATAGTCACTATAAACCATAGCGTTACTAGACTAAGATCGAAATTAGAATTTAAAATATTCCTAGTTCAGAAGTCAGGCCTTGAGAGATCAGATAGATCTGGCGCTGCAGTGATGCCAGCTGGCGGTTCGCCGATTTAGAGAGCTCTATACATATGTAATAATCGAGACATGGAAAATCGATAGTCAGTAATAAATATATTGTACTGTAAAATATCGTAAAACAGAAATAATTTAATAATTTTATTGATTTAGTATTATGTAAAGGTATCATGACCACCAGTATCTATGTTACATCAGAGATGAGGATGGCATAAGCATTGTAATATTAACATGAATAATATAGCAACAGGGTTTTGTATTTCGACAGAGAAGTAGTCATATTTTTTTATTCCTTAACCTTTAGAGCGCCAAGCGGCAAAGCTATTCGCCGTGCCACTGACGCCAAACCAAAAAAAAAAGTGCTCCAAAATCAACAGGGATTGAAAAACACAGATAGTGGTTTGAATTAACATGTTTTTGACCATTGAAATTTTTGACGTCAATAGGCGTCGTTGGCGTCAGTGGCACGAATTCCCGATGACGTGATTTGCCGTCTTTGGCGGTCAAAGGGTTAACTTTTAATCGCGATCGTTTTAAAAGAAGTTAAACTTACAGCACGAGCACAGCGGCCGACCACACCTTGTTGCTCCAGAAGCAGCGCTGCCAAATGGAAGATTGTCGATGTATGAACGACAAAGATATCACAACTGCAAATAAAAAACATAAAATGAAAATTACGCCAGTTTACGAAAATAAATTGCCAAAACTTATTTATAAGATAGTACATTACATCAGAGGCCGGGAAAATGAGGATTTCCGGGCAAGTAGGTATATACGGCCGAGCGAGCGTGCGAGCGAGGCCGGATAGTGATACGAGGCCGGAAATCCGTTTTCACGACGAGGCATGTATAGTGCTTTTCTCAAACATACAATGAAATAAAAAAATATACTTCAAAGAACGACATTTTATTAATCGACAAATAGGACATTTTAGTCTAACAACCAACCTTTAAAAACAAAACCTGCTTTTTGTCAAACCAGCCAGCTGTGTGAATGACCTTTTCTCAAACATGCAATGAAATATTGTCTTTGCGTTCCTTATAATAGGCTCGGAAGTATCGGTTTTTGGGCGCAACAACTCGAGAGGACTGTAAAGGGATTTCATACTGCTTTTCAGGCCTAGGCCTGCAAAGTAACTTTTTTTTTGTTTCAACAACAAGGTCATTCACACAGCTGGCTGGTTTGACAAAAAGCAGGTTTTGTTTTTAAAGGTTGGTTGGTAGACACTTGTGAAAAAAAAAAAATCAAGATGGCGACTTTTTTTTTTCAAAATTTCAAATTGGTGCTAGGCGGCTAAAACTCGGTATCAAGGGGCTCTCGGGGCTCAAAAATATGAATCTGAAATCTTGTCCGAAAATTCGGTCAAATTCGGAAAATATCGAAAAAAAAAAAACGATTTGGATGGAGAAAATTTCAAATTGGTCCTAGGAGGCTGAAATTCGGTATCCGGGGGTTTTTGGGGCTCCTGAGTCAGAATCTGAAATCGGATTTTTAAAATTCGGTCAAATTCGGATTCGGGGGCTCTCGGGGCTCAAAAATCTGAATCTGAAATCTTGTCCGAAAATACGGTCAAATTCGGAAAATGTCGAAAAAAAACGATTTGTATGGAGAAAATTTCAAATTGGTCCTAGGAGGCTGAAATTCGGTATCCGGGGGTTTTTGGGGCTCCTGAGTCAGAATCTGAAATCGGATTTTTTAAATTCGGTCAAATTCGGTATCGGGGGGCTTTCGGGGCTCAAAAATATGAATCTGAAATCTTGTCCGAAAATTCGGTCAAATTCGGAAAATGACGAAAAAAGACGATTTGTATGGAGAAAATTTCAAATTGGTCCTAGGAGGCTGAAATTCGGTATCCGGGGGTTTTTGGGGCTCCTGAGTCAGAATCTGAAATCGGATTTTTTAAATTTGGTCAAATTCGGTATCGGGGGGCTCTCGGGGCTCAAAAATATGAATCTGAAATCTTGTCCAAAAATTCGGTCAAATTCGGAAAATATCGAAAAAAAAAACGATGTATGGAGAAAATTTCAAATGGGTCCTAGGAGGCTGAAATTCGGTATCCGGGGGTTTTTGGGGCTCCTGAGTCAGAATCTGAAATCTGATTTTTAAAATTCGGTCAAATTTCGGAAAATATCGGACAAACAATATTAAGTGTTATTCTTTGAAGTATATTTTTTTATTTCATTGTATGTTTGAGAAAAGCACTATACATGCCTCGTCGTGAAAACGGATTCCCGGCCTCGTATCACTATCCGGCCTCGCTCGCACGCTCGCTCGGCCGTATATACCTACTTGGCCGGAAATCCTCATTTTCCCGGCCTCTGATGTAATGTACTATGTTGTTGAAACCAAAACAAAGTTACATTGCAGGCCTAGGCCGGAAAAGCAGTATGAAAACAGTCCTCTCGAGTTGTTGCGCCCAAAAAGCGATACTTCCGAGCCTATTATAAGGAACGTAAAGACAATATTTCATTGCATGTTTGAGAAAATGAGTTTTCTCCACATTAAAGCAGAGTTGATAAAACATTGGGAATACGCTTGCTGTAAAGCAATGGGGACTCGGGATCGTGCGTGTAAACGCACAGTCTAAGATATGGCTAATGCGCTAAAACATGTCGCAGAGGGCGCTCTAGGAGCGTAGAATTATGGAATCAAAGAGTAGGCGTGATTGACGTAACGATGTGATTGCTCAGTTGGGCGACAACTACGCCGGAAACGTACGATCGCAGGTTTAGTTTATCTACATTACAATTTTTCTTTCATAATTTACCTTATTCCTTTAAAAAAAAAAACTTCATATTATGTATGACAAATACATATACTGATACTTTATGAGGTGTATAATAATTATCCCTGAGTTCTAGCAAGTAACATAGCCATTTTATGCTTTCATTGAATGCAGTCGAAAGTAAGTTTAAAAAACCATTTATCTGCGTGAATTTTGTCAAATCCGAGTAGTTTTTGAAACAAAAAATAGGTTTCAAATATACACCAATAAATCGCAATGGCCCTGTTCTAAGTAGTAACATTGACAATATGTTAAGAAACATGTTCGATTACAGAGAAAAATGTCTAAAACAATCACCATTTTTAAAGGATAAAGAGCCTGAACAACTTACTTAAATGCAAAGTAATCAGCGCAAGCGTGATATGCTGCGCCAGATAGAACCCGTCGTAGAAGTCGTCCCCCCACCCGTGCCAACTCTTCCGCGTCAAGTCGCGAGCTTCGGAGTAGTTGCCCGCGTTCACCGGGTACACCAGCCAGCAGCCGGTGGAGTTGGTGGCGAGGGCGATCTGCTCGCAGAACGAGCGGAGCGTGAACCCGTAGAGAACGAGGATGGAGACCACGGACGGGAGGAACTTGCAGGCGTAGCACCAGAACACGAACAGGATCATCTGTGGATGAAGTTCGTTCAAACAGCTAGTCCTTGAGTTCAAATCTTAGCCGTAACTAGCCGTCACTCAGGCGAGTTTTAAATTCAGGGAAGTGGTTATTAAGACAAAAGCACAAGGAAAAATTCGAAAGGTTATCTAGCGTTATGGTGGTGACACGTTGGACCGGTAATGGGGTTCAATACCGGGTCTCTTCCGCCAGGTTGCATTTTACGCATCACGCATTTCATTTTCATCTTTGTATCAATGGCTTCACTACATAGTATAAAACAAAGTCGCTTCCTGCCGTCTGTCTGTCCATATGTATGCTTAGATCTTTAAAACAACGCAACGGATTTTGATGCGCTTTTTAATAGACAGTGATTCAAGAGGAGGGTTTATATGTATAATACATGCATAAAATAGTATTTTAGATATTAGATAATTTAATGTAAATAAAAAAAGAAAAATTGTAACCAGTGTGCCATATTACATCGCCATACGATAATAGTATTTTATGCAACCGTTGTATAAGAGGGGACAAAAAACGCGAGTGGCATGGGTTACGATGTGAGCGTAGCGAACATCCTAAGAAAGATGCCACGAGCGTTTTTTGACCTACTTATACAACGTTGCATACAATACTTTTCTACGACTCGACATTTCATAAATAAAATGCAAATAAACAAGGGTCTGACACGCTTTGATAGATAAAGATAGCCTTATTGCGATTCCTAAAAGAAGAAATAGAAAAGAGTGCCATGTTTTGTCTTTATCAGCGACCGAGCATTTTTTCATGGTCGGGTTATTGGCACACTTCAAATTCGAAGCAAAACAAATCAGGTAGTATCAAAAGCGGTATAGAAATGAAGATTTTGTGTATTTAATAATTGTTATTACCAGATAATTGACATATTAACGGATGTGGAGTGTTTGTGTGTAGCCTCAAAAATGGTGGGGTGTTCAGTGCTTGGTTAGAAAAGCAACAGTTAACGAAAATAAGCGGATTTTACATTTCATGCGTAAGTACAAGTTTCTTTGTGTTTTGATCACCTATTTCTTTCTCAAATCTCACAAGAATCAAGTTACAAAGTTAAATCATTAGTTATATCATGAAAAAACTTGATAAAATAGGAAAAATCTGTAAATTATTTTCAAAATAACTCGGAGCATTTTGACATGTCAATATTGCAAATCGCTCAAATTGCGTAGCATAAATCTACGATAGAAGCCAGCTAACATAGACGTCTAAATAAATCAGTCGGTTTATAATCCAATTTGGGGATGCCTAGTTATAAAATAAAAATTACCCCCATATTTGGGGAATCTATAGCAAATTGATATTTTCAGTCCTCCGATTCCGACAGAGAAAGAACCGTGTAAAAAATGAATAGCTAGGCCTGAGAAAAATTTGATTTTTTTAGCAACTAGTATTGGTGATATCCTATCTACTTATGTCATTTACAATTTTACTATTTAATTTTGCTTTGTTACAGAATGTCCCAATAAGGCGCTGCGTCCATGAACGTGGACTGTCACGATGGATTAAAAGTATCCTGAGTAGAATAGAAGAAAAAGAAGAAAAAAGAAGTTTCATCCTATTTTTTTAGTACTGGCCAGAAAAATTCTACAGTATTCAAGAGCAAATCTAAAATTTTGTTTCGAAACAATTGTTGTAAATACATATTATTTAAAGTTTAAACTAATTTAATTATTTTTATTATCAGAGAACCCAACTATATTATTTTTATTTGATTATACGGACTAGTTTTGAAAATACTAAATATAAAGGTGAAAGCAGCGTCGTCTAAGACTCAAATCAATCAGCACTCAAATGACGACACCTTGTTGAAAATTGACAGTCATAGCCTATAAAAGAACAGCGCTACAATTTTTATACTAAATCCGCCTTAGTAATAGTCCGACTTATGATTTACTGCGCTGTGACCAATTACCTTTCGCCTATGGTCTTTTAAAATGAGGAACAAATAGATTTTTAATCGTTAATTGGAATATTTTCAAAAATATAAAAAGGGAATACATAATTTTTTTATCCTTTATTTGATGTTATTGGAAAATGAGTAAAAAAAATTAAATGTTGTGAATTTGAGTACTTGGAACGTTTCTCTCTAACCACTTTTTATGGGGGTTTTTTTTGCGACCATGGCAACCCGACATTTTGACGTCATTATATGTCTTTCTCTTACGCCTGGTCGCTCTGTGGCAAATCTATAACTTCTATACTATATCTATGCAAATAAACAACAACGAAAATAATTACATGTTCCCGCTCGGAATCAACAAAATTAAAAAGAAAATTGTCCCTGATAAACTTTTTTTTTATTGACGTTCATCTGTCAAAAAATATGAACTTATACATAAAGGTATACGTTCACTATACTAAAAATCTGTCAAAAAATTAAACTTATACATAAAGGTATACGTTCACTATAATAAACATCCATGCACTGAAGATAAAACTTTTTTTTTAAGTTGGCAGCAATGCCTTAGTACAATGAGTTTTTTTTTAATTTGCAAATTGTGTGGATGCAGCTGTTCTCTTGTAATCTGTGGTACTAAGTGATGCTTTTTTAGCGACATTATAACATCGGTTAGCAGTGTGTTTTTGGGCAGTAGAGTATAGACTTTTATAGACTTTCATAATTTATGTCTTTATATTAGAGTTAGTAACTATATAAATGACAGAAAAAAGTACTGGAGTAGAAAAATAAATAAATAAAATAGTAGAGAAACACTGATAATTTTAGAGGTTTCGAATTACACCCGTGCGAAGCAGGGCCGGGTCGCTAGTAAAAAATAATAAAAAACAAACCTGCGCGTGCGCGCCCAGCTGCGGCCGCGTGGCGGCGCGCTGCATGACGGACGCGTCGACGGGCGCGAAGGCCAGCGCAGTGGCGAGCAGCGCCGCCGCCGCGCTGCTGAGCGCCGCGCCGCCTGCGCTCAGCACGAGCGGCAGGAACGCGTACAGCGAGCCCACCTGAAACAAAATACAAAGTCATCAATACAATACATAGATCGCCATCTTCGAATCTACACCCTCGAAAACCTGTGTTTTCTAGGTTTTTGGGGTTTTGGAAAGGTAGCAATAAAAATGTCGTCATCATCAATAAAAATATCGACCCGTGACGATTTTTTTATTGCTTCCTTTCCTGCTTGCATAACAATGTATTTTGACGGAGCGGTTGGCGCAGTGGTTAAGCAACTGCCTACTGAGCCGACGGTCCTGGTTTCGCAAATCCCGGAAAACCCAAATATTTGTGTGATGAACACCAATATTTGGGCCTGGGTCATAGGTGTTATTTGTATTTAAGTATGAATATATCTATATAAGTATGTTTATCGTCGTCTAGTGTCCATAACACAAGCCTACTCTAGAGCTTACTGTGTGTGATTTGTGTGAGGACTAGATTGAATTATAATATATTGTGATTTATAATTTCATCCCATAAATCTTTCTCATCATCTTACTTAAAATCCGTCTACCTTTTTCTTAGACTACATCTCGTCCTCCTCGTCTGACTACCTGGCCACTAATTTAGGGCCGATACTGCCATTTTCAGGGCAGTTCTGATGCAGTTGACGTAACTGCAAACCAACTGCGGCAACATTTGGGGAGCTGCCATGGGTTGCCGTTTAAACAGTATTAGTCTGTATTGGCACTTTATATCAGTTCAGTTTCAGTACACAATTACCTGTAATACAGCTATGAAGCAGACGCCGCACATCCAGAACTGCGTAGAATTCCACAACGTTGCAGTGAAGTGGCGCGACATCGTGATGAGTGTAAACAGCGATACGTCGGCGTCGCGCGTCATCTGTCATTAAGGTTTATTTTATTAATTATTATACTTTTTACCCGGACTCAACACTACTTGCGAAGTTGCCCGGTCTAACAGTGACAAGATACCCGGTATATACAAACAACGGCAGTGCGTAAAATAAAACAAAAGATGCATATTTTCTGTAAGCAAACCAACCGGAATTTGCATAAACCAGCATAAATTTCAAACAACATTGGCTACCAACACATTTTTGCTAACATTGAACACGCAAGCTGCTATAGAAACTTACCTGTTTGCTGCAGTACTTGTTGAACGGCTGGTTTTGCCATTTGTTTAGTAACTTTAGGGGCAGCGTGCAAAATTAAGACACAGTTTAAAGCAATCTCAAGGCTAGGGTTACACGGTTTAAGGTACATGAGGGTAAATCGTATGCATATTTTCCATTACCGATATTTTTAGCATGGAAAATACCAAGATCTCGGTATGCCATGTACAAAAAATACCGGCAACGGAAGTCATAACTGTATTTTGGTGCCAACCATCTGGCTAGAAGGCAGTCGACATGTTGATCTTGTGTGGAGATGTGAAGTCATTGTCATCCCAATTTAAGGAAGGTATCTACGAAACTTCAGATATTTCACAGGGAGCTTAGCAGGGGGTTTTGCAAACTAAAGGTTACAATACATTGTGGTTTATTGGAGATGGCGCCACCGACTAAAAATGTAAGCTAAGGTTTTACATATAAACTTGCAGAGGCGAATGGACATGTTGGTATAGAATGTCGGAAAGTCATTTAGTCATTTTCATTATATTTCTAGGGCGGTGAAATCGTGAATGACCCAGATAGCTCGTGTTTGTGGCCCGAGCGAACGGCTGGGGCTTTACGAATTACCGCCCGTTGTTTGTCTACAGGTTTACGTCTTGCCTTGACCAGGAACTGAGATTTCCTCGCCGCGTAGCGAGCAGCACTTACTCCCTAGGGTGACGTAAAAATATACTGAAGTATATACTTAAGAAGTACTTACTGATAAGGAACAGGGTACGGAGTTAAGCGCACGCGCCATGTCGATGGGCCCGATGCAGTCCTCAGGGACCTGGTATGGGGGCATCTTCTGACACAGCACTGGGTACAGAGGCTCAACGGCTATACTGCAATCGTCAATGAATACAATTAAAGCTATTTGGCGACTTGTGGTCCAGGGAAAGGTCGAGAGTACCATACCACAAGGAAGATCGCCTATGAGGTGGACAGATCAAATAAAAGCTGCAATAAATGGCTCATAGTCACTACACGAATGCACGAGGAAGGCGGCTATCAGGGAAGAATGGCGGCGTGTTATGAAGCTTGCGACCAACATCTGAAATGATGACCACGACCACTCTGCCAAGAGTGAAACTGACCAAGAAGAGGCTAGATAGCCAATCGGCGAATTAGAGAACCACTAAATATATAGTATTAGGTGACCTGTATGATACTATATTATATATTTAAGTCATTACCTGGCATCTGCCTGCATAAAAATCTCCATGTTCAAACAGTTGGCTGCCGAACCCATTACGCAGACCACTTCGCCGTAATCCTGTAACCAATATTCAGCGTTTACAAAGTGTGCATGTACCAATGCCATCTAAATATCACGAAACATAAAAAAAAACTTATTTATACCTGTGGGCATGGTATAAGAAAACAAGGTATGACACTCCAGAATGACAGGTGGACTTTCGACGTCATCGCGCTATGATGGTTGGTTGGTTCTGTCAATCCATTTCTGTGTTACCAGTGGTGTATCATACGAGTAACACTCCCCGATTCCCTTGTTACCTGTAGGAATCTCATAAACTCGTCAGTGTTTTTAATCAATTATTACGACGAAATAAAATTTAGTCAAAGAACATGACAACTGTAATGCATAAATGCATAATTACTTTTTTTGTACGACTGGCGGCAAACATTATTTTTTACCATAAAGCGGCAGCTTATCAGTGACGTAGAAAGTGTCACTAGCCGGAGTGTCATACCTTGTTTTCTTATACCATGCCTGTGGGTAGCATCTGATTAAATAAGTGGCGCAGGTGATAGGGCGCGAACCAATGCTTCAAAGGGGAATCTGATTTTGATATTAACATTAGAATGCCGTTAGGTACCTGCATGATCTGTATCATCATCTGCACGGAGCGCGCGGAGCAATCCGTGAACAGCGACACGAGCAGCGGCACGTTGTCCACTTGTTCGATATGTGGTCGGATGGCATCGATGCCGCGGGGTAGCTTCGCCTGGAACAAAATGAAAGCTCACGAGTTAAAAACTGTTTATATATTGAAATATATAAATGAAACACGATGCTTACGAATCGCCATCTTTTATTTTGGGTCCACAGATACGTCACCATACAGATATCTACATTAGCGTCCGTCATACAGATTACATAAGTACAGATACACGCAACAAATATGTTCCTAGGTATGTGTTGTATATTGTTGGACCGGTAGTTTTTGTAATCGCATTCAGGACGTTTGTAATGTGATAACGGATTGTTTACTTCATTGTTTGTCTGTGTGAAAAGTATCAAACTTGTAAAGTTGACGGCGGAGAATAAGTGATCGTAAGACGTTTATGAGGGTAATCTAAAAATGTTGGGTTTTTGTGCTTCATGCTTAGAATAAGTACGCCTAGAACAAGGCTCTTCATACCACCGATTAGTTTTCACAAATGAAGCCGCTTTTGTTTTATGTATGCGTGTGCATTTCTGCAAACCAATCATAGAGACCTTTTGCTAGTGCCTTTGACGTTGTGACAGATGCGCACACGGATTAAACTTAGCCCGTGGCTACCCAAAATGGCTTCACTTTCAAGCGCTAACTAGGTTTCTAGGCGTATTTATTTTAAACTTGAGGTTGAAACAATTTACAAGGGATTCAAACTGTGCTCTAAGGGCAAAATCAGTGATGTGGTTTTCTTAAATATATTTACAAGAATTACTCGTTCAATAGGACACAGCATGAAAGGGGCGTGAGTTCAGGAACTCCATGCCAATGTGTGTTGTATGCACGTGAACAAGACGAATGGGCCTGCAGATCTATTTGAAAGAAATGCACTATTCGCATTGTTCAACGTATCTACGGTAAGGTTGAGAGCGTTACTACTTACTTACATTTAGGACAGAGCATAGAAAATACATTTTCGTAGAGGTGTAGATTAGATCGAGATATTCCAATACTTTTATTCACCAAAGTTGACCGTGGTACAGAAGAACTAGCCAGCTCGCAGTTGCCAGATCATGAGATCATGAGAGTCAAGGAAAGAATCGGCATCCAAGGAGTTCACCTGTCAACAGGTTTGTGTTTATATGTCTCACCCGTTTACTCATATCGAAGATGAGGGGCGCCGACTGGTTGGTGGAGTCAGGCAGACATTGGTGGGTGACCAGCAAATCCAATCTTACTGGGCTGTACATATTCTCGGCCGCTGATTGGTCGGTGGACTCGCAGGATAGTGAAGGACACGCGTCGGCGGGCGAGTCCACGTGTCACTATACTGAATGTTCTCACCCGGTTGCTCATATCAAAGTTGACGGGCGCCGAGTGGTCGGTGGAATCCGTCAGACAGGACAACGACCGGCACGCGTCGGCGGGCGAGTCAGCGTCGTCCAGCAGCGAGTCAGCCGATGGGTTGGATGTCGCTATACTGCTGCGTTGGAACTGTGATGGAATGGTGATTATTCGCAGGGGTTTGGTATGGTCAGTGTTTTTCAAATATTTTGACTCTAATGATAATGGACTGACTCTTATATTAATGTGACTCTAATGGTGGTCTAGTACCCAATGTACCCATAGTGCAAGTCTAAGGGTTCAGAAGTGGGATGACGTATGAAATCTTGTCTCCGTATCTATTAAACTTACATATTGATTGGCGACCCTTTAAGACCCCGTAATCTATGATTATAACAACGGTTATCTTCATCATACCAAAATTATTATTTTTCATCCTATATTTTGAAAAACACTGAGAGATAATTTAATGATTATGTATTAACGGGATTAATATGGATTGATTGATATCAAAAATATATTTCTTGTTAAATGGTAACAGAAGCTGTGCAGTTCACTCGATAATTAAAGTAGCGCCATGCTCCTCTCGTCGTCGTACTTTTTATAATTACATAAATCAAAATACGTCTTTCACGAATTATTTCCGGCGACACAAAATACATAATATCTTGCGTAATTTAACATTTGATGAAATTGCAGTATAGTGGAATATGTACCTACCAGGTACCTACTCTGTTTTTTCTTTGTTTACATCGGTGACATTCAATGACTTTCAACGTCAATTAATCACCAAAGAAAACACTCCTTGACAATAAAATATACAACTAAAAATCCGCAATATGGGGTTCAAAGGCAACTAGACTTATAAATTGAACCAGGACCCTAAGATTTATACTTCCTTGCCACCTACCTTCAGCCCAGTGTGGGTGGTGATGGAATGGCGCGCCTTCTTGATCTCGCTGTCGAATTTCACGGTGGTGTGGTCCAGGTTAATGGCGCCGGGTGCCGACGTCGACAGAGTTTTAGATGCCGCTATATTACTGCTAATAACATGAGTTAAAGATTAATATTGTTAAAGAGTAGTGCTAAAGGCTGCCTGCCAACAGAAATGAGCGGAGCGGAGATGTGTAAAATGGACCCATCACATTCCTGAGATATACACAAAGACGCAGATAGATGAATCAGGACCAAAAAGTTGGATGAAATTAAGTCGTAGTTAGCGAGGAATTAAAAACAATTGAGTAAGTTCCATTGTGCAACAAAAAATAACGATACAATAAGGAACCTTAAAATAGAACATTAAGGTACATTATTGAAAGGTTAACTGTCGTCGAACAATGGAGACTTTAAAACTAATATTATTGAGTGAGTTAAGGGTGAGTTAACGTTGCAAACTTTTTGGTCTTCACCCAGATAGGTTCATTTTTTTCACTCCGCTTCTGTGGCCAAAAAGCCTAAAGCATCAAGAAATAGTATCAAGTATACGTATAGGTAAGCGTTCATAACATACTCGCACACGTCGGAACTGTTTTTCCATATTTATTTGCGAACGACTACTATTTTTTATATCCAATATTGACAGTACATTCAAATTACACATTATACAAATACTGAGAAGTACAGTCACAAGCTCTGAAATTATATTGTCCATTCCTTCGAATTAGGTTAAATGTATTTTGACTTGATAAAGGGTTAGGTAATTTTTGTATGGTGGACTTTATCTTCTTTTTGTCAAAATTTCCAATACGATTTTATTATCTAATAAGTACGTCGACATTTGTTGAAAAATAAATAGTGCATCTCGGGTGCTTGTGAGGATATATTTCAAATATTTTTCAGAGCGAATGAGTATACATTGTCGTGATTAGGGACCGGGAACCTCGTAGCAAAATTGAAATATCAAAAGTGATTGAATATATTAAAAAAAAAAATTACAAAGAGATTTAATAAACATTATCGATACCTACGCGGAAAATTCGATAAAAAATACTAAGTCACTTTTAAGATTTAAATTTAGCTACTAGTTTTGCAGTTCTGGTCAAAATCATATTTAATGAAGTATTTTTATTTTAAAGTTATTTATCCTACAAGCCTTGTTGCTTTTATTTAGGGTTCGCTTTTAAATATATATAAATAAAATGCATAAATATTGAAAGTGGATATTATTATCTACATTATGGGGTGTATTTAATGTAAAATTAGTCGTTACTTTACTTTCGCTATGAGTGTCGTGTTGTTAGTTTGTGTTAAAAAGTTGCAAATACATGCACGGTTGCACAAACGTTCATTAAATTAAAGGATGCGCGAAGACAAGTGGGTGAAATAAAAGTTATACAGGGTGGAACGAAACGACGTTATTTCCTTTAACTGTGGCATTATACAGGCTTAGAATATTATTTTCTCCAAATAAACTTTATTAATATCTCTCACCGTTTTCCAGTTATAGCATGTTAAACTTTCATACGAAAAAGTGTGTGTGTACAACCCTATTTTAGAGTGCAATGACCTCTTCATAACACAGTTAACTTTTGTAAACAAACTTTTTACAAATTGCCTAGCCATTTCTTATCGGTTTAAAAACCTTTGAAAATACCCTTAAGATTGTTTTTAGACTTTTTAGTTGACATGATTGATAGACGTTACATTGACTTTTTGTATCGTATGCTGTGTGCAAAAATGCCGGAATTAAACGCTAGAGGCTATTTGAATTTGCTTCTTTTGTACGCGGAGTGCGATTACAATACTGGAGAGACTTTGCGCCAATACCGGAACAGGTATCCTCCTCCTCACCCAACACACTCTAGTACGATATTACGCGCTCTTGACCGTGTTGGTAACAATCGTCCTATTGTGCCACAAACGGGTCAGGATGACCAGCGCGGAGGACGCGTTATTCAACATGATGTCAGATTGGAAGAGAGAGTGCTGCAGTACTTCGAAGATTATCCGAGGTCAAGTTCAAGACAAGCGGGCCGACATTTTCGTATGACTCATACGAAAATACTCAGAATACTAAAACGTGAGGGCCGTCACCCTTACAAAATACAAAGAGTCCAGGCATTACTACCAAGAGATTGCCCCGTTCGCGAAGCCTATTGCCGGTGGCTACTGCAAAAGGTGTTAGAAGACCGAGACTTCATCAAACACGTAATATGGAGTGATGAAAGCTTGTTCACACGGAACGGTATGTGGAACAGGCATAACGAACACGTGTATGCCGAAGAAAATCCGTTTGCCTACCGTTATACGGGACACCAGTATCGTTGGTCTGTTAATGTTTGGGCGGCGATACACGGGGATACAATAATAGGCCCTGTATTTCTGCCTCAGACTTTAAACAGAGACGGATACATGGCTCTGTTGAGGATAGAGCTCGACGACTATCTGGATGAGTTGACGCTGGCAGAAAGAAGACGCACTTGGTTCCAACAAGATGGAGCACCAGCTCATTCAGTAGTCGAAGTACGTGAAACACTGAATAATGTGTTTGAGGATCGCTGGATCGGCCGATATGGGCCGCACCGTTGGCCTCCTAGGTCTCCAGATCTCACACCCTTGGATTTTTGTCTGTGGGGCACCGTAAAGGACGTCGTTTACAAGACTGAGTGTGAGACGGCTGAAGAGATGAGGGAAAGGCTAAGGGTGGCCTTTGAAAGTCTTCGCAGAAGAAATAACCGACACAACATCTTGTCGAGGGTGCATCGCCACACGCGGGCACGAGCAGCGGCGTGTATCGTACGCCACGGCGGTACTTTCGAACACCGGATGTAAATGTAGGTAATTGTAAATACTCCCAAACGTCAAATAATAGTTTAAAAAAACTAGGGTTGTACATACATTAAAAAATACAATTTTAATCGATTTTCGTTTTTTTATTATTAAAAGAATTTAACTATTGCAGGTCGATTCTACATGAAATACATAGCATTATAGTTTCAGGAATGAACATCGCTTCGTTCCACCCGGTTATATAGCGTTAATGCTCGTTTGTGCTACAGTATTTAGCAAAACAATGTTGTTGCGTATGTACGTCAATAGTCTGACTAATTCGTTCTACTTAAGAGGGAATTTAAACAAAGTATAGTACAGGGATAGCGTAAGAGGGGATTTAATATGCAATACGAATATATTGTTGTGATTACAGAATAATAAACTAAATGATAAATCAAAGAAAAAGTAGCTACGGGGAAAACGTCATTTATTTATTTATTATATTTGATTTAGAGGCAACTAAAAAAGGTGGACATGCCATGCAGACAGGCTTCGAAAAGGCAAAGGTATAGAGGTAGGTTTACTTACATCGGAAAACAGCCAGCGTTTAAGGACTGGGTAACTCTAATCTACATTTGTTTAAAGGCAATGCTCAAATAATAAATCTAAGAAAGAAACAATCAACAAATCGACGGAGACAAAACGTACACAAGTCACAAAACTATAGTGCGTGAGCTGACAGAATGCGATTCGAGTTATATACCCGTCTCACTCGCTCTTACGCGATCCTGATAAGAACCACTCAGTTTTCACCCAAACCCGAATCCCAATCTGAGAGACACGTGGACTGTACATAAGTAGTGTTTATAAACCAAAATGAATAATTAGTATGGACTTCGTGTTTCGCCACGATTGAGATGAGAATAAACACGACTTACGTATTTGACAGAGATAGACAAGATGCTGAGAATTGACTGCACAATACAGGATGAAGGAATAAGGTAGGTATATGGACTAGAAAAAGTGTGATTGTAGGGGTCACATCTGATAATTGTATAATAGAGAGAAATTCCGTAATGGGGTCTTACAATGCGCCTATTTCGGTGAGGGTTGTTGGCACTACTCACTCTTGCCAACCCAACTGTACCAGAAAACCTAACGGTCCCTTTATGTTGCCTTTAAGTGACCTGTGGTTAGCCTATTTAAGAACGTTGTATACAAACGCCTTAGATCGAGTAGATTCTAATATATTGAAGTGTATTAAGAAGATTTTGTTGGTGATTTTGTTACTTGGGGACAGACAAGAATTTTAAACATTTAACAAAATTTAATATTACATTTTCCAATGCGGAGACTGTTCAGCATGGTACTTAAGTTATGGGTATTACTTACTCCTAGGGTCTAACTCTTTCATGATTTTGCTTGTCGCTCTGCCCCCACCTTCCTCACCGTAAGTCAAAACGGGAGCCAACCGTTCACCAAATTTAAAATTGGGTAAACGAAAGTTAAAAAAAAATATTTAATAACATGTACAAAATGGTTTGCCTATTATAAAAGTGTTATTGCTTTTTTTTATATAAAAATATTCGATAATATTTTAGTTGTGAATGGGAGTACCAGGGGATGACGGGGAAAGTCATATAGCAACTTTTACTAAGGGGCCAACTACGAAATCGCAAAGAAAAAGTCAGCAGTTCCATACATTTCGGGTAACTAGGCAGCTATACATAAGTACATGCTTGGTTGGTTGCCATTCCTGCCCCCTGACTATATTGTCTATCTCATTCCTTTCAATACCGTGTGAGAAAGATGGGTGACGCTGACTCGCGCGACAAATGACAGGTGTGCAAGGAAAAGGGAACGGAAGGCGTATTGGCAGTCAACTGTCACCATAAAAAAAAAACAAACCTATTGTAAAAGCCGAGCCTGACCGCGTCACACGTGTCGACGGCCCTATTCAGCGCGCGCGGCCGCGCGAGCGTCTGCGAGGACAGCGGCGACGCGGCCCGGCTGCGAACACGGGGCGGGTCCAGTCAAGTTCTGGTGCAGAATCAGGCACGATTTACGGACCATGAGCCTTCAGTTTGATTCAAATTTAAATTTCGAACTTCGGTAATCTTAATTTGAAATTGTTCAAAACAACTGGTGGAGTTCACAAATTTATAAGTTAGTTTTTTATAAAAGATATGGTAACTCGCCTCTTGTTAACAGCATAGAGGTGTGTACACATATTTGTGATCACATTTTCGTTCATTTAAGAACTCGACTGTAGGTACTTAGTTTCGTAGGGAGTTTTACGGTTTTAAGAAATTTAGAGAGGTGCCGATTTTGATGTTTCTTTTTTTTTGGTTTACGGGTTAGAATGAAATAAGAATTAAATATTACGGAGTAAAACTTCTGGTGGACATACATAAATTTGAGACATGAGTTAGTTTCTAATAAAATTTCCAGGTTATTGTTTTGTTTAACCCGAAGAATACTACAATCGGACTTCCTTAAGAAGCTCCATATTGTTTTGATTAGAAGATTCGTAAGCTACACAACCACTAAGTTTCCTCTTATGAATACCACCGAAGAATAAATGATGGTCATATAAGTATTAATCACAAAACATATTGGTCCGAAAATCATGCTGTCTGTACATATGAACTTACTGTAAACTGAAAAGTCGTCGAAGTATATTTCGAAGTATTCTAGTCCGCATCACGTAAGCAAGTCGCTAAACATTAGATATTAACAGACCTGCAGAAAAAGATTATTATCGTTATTTGGCTTTGATATATTAATTACATTTATACTGTAGAAACAGCTGTAAAGCCGCAACATTAATTTGCTTATTAAGAAAAGCAAAATCATTAATAGACCAACTTCTTCATGGCTAGTCTTAAAAATAATATAATCATTCAAGGATGCTAATGGAATTACCAATAACAAGTTAGTCTCCAGTGATACAACATGCATTCAAAATATTCTTACTCCTGTGTCATTGACACGCCATATGTGTCAACGGAACATGCCAGTGACACACCATATGTGTCAACGGAATATGTACTCCTATTTGGTTGCTACACCATACCGCCGAGCTCAGCTAAAAGGCAACCTTTTTGTATGGAGCTCTATACCAAAAGGGCGCCTTTTACCTTAGCACGGCAGCATATCGCTGACTCAATTTTACGGGGTTAGGTTAGGTTAGGCCCGCGATATGTGTCAACGGAACTCATATGCAGGCGACACACCATATGTGTCAACGGGACATGTCCTCCTATGTCGGTGACACACCATATGTGTCTACGGAATATGTAGTCCTATGCTGGTGACACACTATAGCGTGAGGGCTGAGGAATAGAACGCTGCCGGAGACGAATGTGTTAGAGGTATATCGAAAAAAAAAAAACAAGAATTTCAAACGGCTCTAAATTTTTGCCGTCTAATATCAAAGCCAAATAAAATCAATTATATAAAAACAACACCGATTAATGTACACACTGAAATAATAACACACCTAGAAAGATTGAACTGAAAGAAGGGGTAACGTCTAACGTTGTCTGTCTGTGTGTTGATGAGGTGTGACAGTTATTCATTGAAGCCCAAAATGTCTGTTAGCGCGCAAACGCGATGAGTACAAGTTAATATAATTCATTACATTAAAGCATAAAATGGCCATTTTTCATTTTGAGATAAGTCTCTTGTTCAGTTGGCATAGTCATAAACTATAAATCAGTTTAATCAGTTAGATAATTTTGCTGCAGACATTTAAATTATAGTGGATGATCCCTCGTGGTGCAAATGAATGGTTTACCCTTGTTTTATAGACAAACGTTTCATCAAAATTATATCTTTCTGAAACCATTAAATATTTTAGTGTTATAATACAAACCTAATCTAAACTATAGGTTGACATTTCAAGATTCCGGAAAAATGTATGACTTCCGAGGATAATTTTGTCTATGAAATAATGCTTTCGGTGAAGTGTTTTTCTATAAAAGAAGAGGATCCCCAACTGAATACTAATTTCTAGTTAGGTGCCAAATGAGTTCCAGTCGCAATTAAAACCCTCTAAAAATTATGATGAAATTACTAAGACCCAGATTATTTCCACTCCTGATGCAAATTTCATACCACGGTCCTGGCATTCAGTTATTGGTAAACAAGTCTTCTCTTTCTTTCACATAAAGGCGCCTATAATTCTATCCCAGTCGTTTACTTCAACACTTTCCCTCTGATAGAGACCACTAGATAGACAGAGCTATATGTAAGTTGCTACCGGAGTCCAAGCATATCTTGCTGAAGAGTTAGGAATGTAGCTCATTCTCTTTGCTGAAGTAAATGATCCTGCACTTCTAGCACAACTGTGATATGAGACTCTTTCTCGCGCGAGAAATACTACCTGTCTCTTTCTATGCTGTGCTGTGAGAGAGTGACGGGCGACGTTATGTATGTATATAGGTATATATAAGTCGCGTAGCATAGTTGTGTTAGACGGGATAGTGTAGACTAACGCAAGTCACTTGAATCTCGGCCCTACCCAGCCCCAGAACCCTCTTCTATACTACCTCGGTACATCCCCACTGATGAGCGCTATATTATATAGCAGTTCCTTCTAGGGCCATATTGTCGTCGAAGACCCGTGACTACAGCTCATCCCCCTTGTGGACGTAAGAACCTAATTCAGACTCTAGGATATCCATGTTTTCTCGGCGAAGGTGACTACGCGGTTGGCGCAGTGGTAGTGTAGCCTGAGCCGACGGTCCTGGATTTGAATTCCGGCAAGGGCAAATATTTGCGTTATGATTATGAGCTCGAATATTTGTACCAGGGCCATGGATGTTACCTATCTATCTATGCATTTATATTATGATCATCGTCGTCTAGTACCCATAAGTACAAGTAGATCTTAGTTTGGGACTGGATCGATTGGTGTAATACTGTCCCCAATATTTGTTTATTCTAGATCATACCTCGTAACTTCGCCGCTGATGAGCGATATGTGGCAGTTCCACCCCGACTCCAGCCCCATCTTCTCGCTGAAGACCCTGGAGCGCAGCTCGTTCTCCTTGCTGAAGTGGACGAACCGGATGCAGGCTCGTTCGAGCCGCTCGATCAGCTCCACCATGTCGGATTGGGCTTGGTACTGCATCGTCACCATGCCTATGAATACCTGGCAAATGTCATGTGGTTATTAAACATGCTGGTCGTTAGGAACTTAGGTGGCTTTATATAGTTTATGACGACACCCCGTGGTTTCCGGTGCACAAATGATTTAACACTAGGCCGACAGTAGGCATCAAATCATTCGAGCACTGAAAATCCCGGGGTATGATTAAGATTATTAATTGAATGAAATCACGAACTAATAAATAAATAATTATATTTTTTGGATTATAAAGCTAGCTATATTACGGACACAGATTATATTGGCAATAGAGACTCTACAGGGCGCCTACCTGATTGCACTGCATGTCGAAATATCCGTCAGCGTCACTGACGTCGTCATCTGTCACTTCGTTAAATAGCAAGGAATCTAAAAAATAAAAACCATATTTAATTAGTACAATACCCGCCTATCAGTTAGGTTAGGTTAGCGCTATATCGTGACTATAGCGCTTTGCTGATCCGTGGGAAATGCTTATTATTACAAAGAAATAAATGGGTCGATATTGAAAATTACGTTCCTCAGTAGGAGGCGTCAATGACCGCTATTGACATGCCAACTGGCGCGGAGTATAGACGGACTACTCACCGGTAGAATGGAAGTGTAAAGCGGGCGCATCGGACCACTGCTGGGAGAGCGGCGCGTACAGCTGCCGACTGTCGGCCGGCAGCTCCAGGTACATGTGCGACAGGGAAGGCGATATTCCACGGGTCAGAGGTCTGAAAGAGACAAATCGCTATTGACGTTTAATAATTCAAATATATGACGTATGCACAATATTGCCGTATGATAGCTGTTTGTAGCGCCAGTATCCCACAAGACCGCCGCTTGTTCGGCTATAATATTTCACAATCAGCGACGCTTGTGTCGCGTGATTGGGTGATAGAACCTGTATTTACACCATTTTTCTCCCTTGTGCCACAACTGCTTTGCTTTGTGCTTTGGTGTATGAACTGTCATGTTACATTATATGTGATTCAATAAATAAATAAATACATAAATAACTGACTCACTTGTAAGCGAAGGCTGTGCAATACGCGGTTAGAGAGTTTCTTTGGTAGAAGTCGATGATCTTCTTCCGGTCGGAGGGAGAGATGGGCGTCAGGTCCCGTCCGTTCCAGTAGTCCACGCAGGAGTCCAGGATAATGTCTGCGGTGCCCTGGAATTTATCCATAATATCATCAGGTAAAAAAAAAACAAACGAATTAAAATTAAATTGTCATAAATTTTAAATTGAAATTAATTATGATAAGAAATTTCGATAGGCTTAATTCGAAAGTTAAAGTCCAAAATTATAACCTTATTAAAGAATCATGTATAAATTAACCTGCTAAGCTAAATGTACCACTAACTCATTAACGTGATTTTAATTCGTAAATTAAATAAGTAAAAGGGTTTATGAGCAAACGCCAATCAGGTGCTCGAAATCTTGTAAAACCTAAAAACGATCACACTGGTGTTCTACATAAGAAGGTACCCTACAGTTTTAAAATGGTATAATCTTGTAAAATATTTAACCTTCGATAAGTGGCAAAAAAATTAAATAAAAAATTATCAAGGGAAATTCTTACACAATTGACAACATTTCATATTTATAACAGGTGGAAAGTAATATAGAGATCGACAGGGCTTTATGTCGTGTACCTTAAAAAAAATCTTTGAATTTATTCTTCTGTATTTAAAGAAATATAAGAAAATACATCAAATAACTGCAATCTCAGACAATACGGGCTGAATAGGGTTGTTGTCTAAACCAAAGAGCGAAAAAATATATTTTTATCTTATTTGACGTTGACAGATGACAGATGCATACCGAGTTTTATTATTTTTTTTTTAATTAGAAAACCGACTAAAGTAACCGTTCCATTAAGTTCTGGTTTTGGTGTTGCCACATTTTAAAATGAGTATGTTTTTATAAATTAATAATAAAATAAATAATCATCTCAGAAAATAAATAAAAACACAGATTAATTCATCTTTTTAAGCAGAATTCAGAAAAGTAATAAAATAAAATAATAGTCTTAAAAATATGAAATGTTGTCAATTCGACCTGGTCCCAGACTAAGAAAAGCATTGACTATGGTTACTAAACTGAATGACATTCATGGCCCAGGTACAAATATTCGAGTTCATCACACAAATATTTGCCCTGGCCGGGATTCGAACCCAGAACCACCGGCCCAGTATGCAGGTGCACTACAAAATGCGCCAACCGCGTCGTCAAAAAGCTGTTTAAACCATATCAAGGTGACGTACATTTTTAAATGCGGTGGGAATAATTTTCAAATGTCTTGATATGAAGACTGGAGTCAAAAGGTTAAAAGACACATGTGGATTTTTAGAGCTCGTGTAGTGTGGTATATTGTTTACCATTTTTTCTTCTTCACAAGATGATGTGAAATATTGAGTGTGGCACTTTAATTACGACTAGTTATATTGTTTCTACTCGTGAGATCCTGTAATTTGGCTTCCCTGTTTTCTATTTTATTCAAGTTTACTGTTTTTTTTTACAGTTACTCTAAAATAAATAACAGTTACTTGAGTGAGCATCTGCAGCTGGTTAGCCTGATCCTTCACCACGACAGCCAGCATGTGTGGCAGCGGCACCTTGACGCGCGTGCTCAGGTGCAGGGAGCGCACGAAACGCGTCTCGCGCCGTATCGTGTCCGCTTGCTGGAGACATACGATTAAACGTAAAAGAAGATATGTGGCAAATCTAGGGGGTGAGGGGGAGGGGGGGAGGGGGGAAGTTAGTAGTAGGGAAAATAAACGTATGCTTGGTGGTATACAAGACCCAACCCAAACTAAGAGCAACAAACATTGAAAAAAAAATGGTTAAACATTCAAATTAAAAGAGCATGACATCGAAGCATGTAATCGTCTAAATAACAGTAGATCGACGCACATCCTTATTTAGTCAATAAACACTGACCCTAATCGAAAACAAAACGGGACCAATAATTGTTCCCTGTGGTACCCCAAGAGTTACGGGTCTTCGAAGCACTTAATTGATAATGCCTTCGATTTTTTACGTTAAAATCAAATTGTATTAAACCGACTAAAGGCAATTGAAACAGACATTTCACTATAGTTAAGTGTTTCTAAACATATTCAGATTCAATGCCATATCAAAAGCTTTAGTGAAATCTATAACTTAGGATAAAGTTACAACGAAACTTACCAAATGCCTGAAGATAGGTAGGCACTCCTGGATGTTATAGGAATCCTCCACCGCCTCAGTGAACCCTATTTGTTTAGCTAACTCGCATAGGCAGCGGCGATTCGTCACTGGAACCAGGTCCTCACTAAATAAAACAGATTTATTTACTATTTTCTTCGGTTTCCGCGACTGTCACACATTTAAATAAAACAATTTAAACGGATTATATCGCGTATATTAATTATTTGAGCCTCCCTGACGTTTCAGTACCTTTACAGATACCGTTGTCAAAGGTTGACTGAGAAAAACACAATTTTTCTCTGTCAAAGTTACATTTGTGCAAACTACCCATTTTGTAAATATTAATTTAAAATAAAGGTGTTCATACATGCCAGATGGGCCTAATGTGTAAAGACAGTTACACATGTGCCAGAAGGGCATTTATTATTTATTTAAAATATCTATCAGCGGTTCACTAAAGGCTTACTGAGGAGAAAGAACCGCCAAAGAAAACTCCCAGATTGCCTTATTTATTACTATAAAATACTTTTAAACAAAAACTCTACATATACTACTTTTAACACTAATTTGTTTTACACCGTTCGAGGCCCAAGGTTTCCAGTCTTGTGTCTTGCTTGATCCTTGATAAGATGTACAACAGGATCCCAAGCCGGTGGTAATGACAAACCAACTTCTCTATTGAAATTGGGATATTTTTTGATTTCAATAGCCTCGCGCAACATTCTTCATTCATTCATTCAGACACAAGACTGGAAACCTTGGGCCTCGAACGGTGTAAAACAAATTAGTGTTAAAAGTAGTATATGTAGAGTTTTTGTTTAAAAGTATTTTATAGTAATAAATAAGGCAATCTGGGAGTTTTCTTTGGCGGTTCTTTCTCCTCAGTAAGCCTTTAGTGAACCGCTGGTAGATATTTTAAATAAATAATAAATGCCCTTCTGGCACATGTAGTGTAGTGTATTGTTTACCATTTTCTTCTTTTTTTTTATATACTTTTTCTATACAAGGTGAGATGATGTGAAGTGATGAGTGTCGCACTTTAATTTAAGATTAGTTAAATTGTTTCTATCCGTGAGATCCTGTAATTGGCTTCCCTGCTTTCTATTATATTTAAGTTTACTCAAAATTGTTAAAGCTGTTGGTTCTCCTAAATAAATAAAAAAAGAAATAAAAATAAAAAAAAAAAAATAAAAAAAAATGTGTAACAGTCTTTACACATTAGGCCCATCTGGCATGTATGAACACCTTTATTTTAAATTAATATTTACAAAATGGGTAGTTTGCACAAATGTAACTTTGACAGAGAAAAATTGTGTTTTTCTCAGTCAACCTTTGACAACGGTATCTGTAAAGGTACTGAAACGTCAGGGAGGCTCAAATAATTAATATACGCGATATAATCCGTTTAAATTGTTTTATTTAAAAGATTTATTTACTGTTCATTTCAATTTGGATTTACTAGGTTCACAATGGCTGTGATGAATTCTAATGTGAAATTTGTCGTAAATTCTACATGGTGGTCTGTAAAGTGCAATTTATTGTTTACATATTTAGTCTAGTTTACAGCCTTATGACATGCGTCTCACCAGGATGTCCCCAAAAGCACCTACGGACGCAGGGAATTTAGGCAATGAATAGATGCTCATTTGAGGCCCAATATTGGTTGAACAGTGTATTCATATTGATTCCATACCTGTACTGCGCCTCGCAGGTGAGGTGCGCACAGAAGTGCGCGTAGGTGTGTCGGGGCGCGGGCGCGCACGTGTTGAGCAGCGCCGCCAGCCCCAGCGGCTTCAGGCGCGCCAGGTGCTGCCGCCAGCGCTGGTCGTCGCACTCTACACAGAATGTACCTGTACTGCGCCTCGCAGGTGAGGTGCGCACAGAAGTGCGCGTAGGTGTGTCGGGGCGCGGGCGCGCACGTGTTGAGCAGCGCCGCCAGCCCCAGCGGCTTCAGGCGCGCCAGGTGCTGCCGCCAGCGCTGGTCGTCGCACTCTACACAGAATGTACCTGTACTGCGCCTCGCAGGTGAGGTGCGCACAGAAGTGCGCGTAGGTGTGTCGGGGCGCGGGCGCGCACGTGTTGAGCAGCGCCGCCAGCCCCAGCGGCTTCAGGCGCGCCAGGTGCTGCCGCCAGCGCTGGTCGTCGAACTCTACGGAGAATGTACCTGTACTGCGCCTCGCAGGTGAGGTGCGCACAGAAGTGCGCGTAGGTGTGTCGGGGCGCGGGCGCGCACGTGTTGAGCAGCGCCGCCAGCCCCAGCGGCTTCAGGCGCGCCAGGTGCTGCCGCCAGCGCTGGTCGTCGCACTCTACACAGAATGTACCTGTACTGCGCCTCGCAGGTGAGGTGCGCACAGAAGTGCGCGTAGGTGTGTCGGGGCGCGGGCGCGCACGTGTTGAGCAGCGCCGCCAGCCCCAGCGGCTTCAGGCGCGCCAGGTGCTGCCGCCAGCGCTGGTCGTCGCACTCTACACAGAATGTACCTGTACTGCGCCTCGCAGGTGAGGTGCGCACAGAAGTGCGCGTAGGTGTGTCGGGGCGCGGGCGCGCACGTGTTGAGCAGCGCCGCCAGCCCCAGCGGCTTCAGGCGCGCCAGGTGCTGCCGCCAGCGCTGGTCGTCGCACTCTACACAGAATGTACCTGTACTGCGCCTCGCAGGTGAGGTGCGCACAGAAGTGCGCGTAGGTGTGTCGGGGCGCGGGCGCGCACGTGTTGAGCAGCGCCGCCAGCCCCAGCGGCTTCAGGCGCGCCAGGTGCTGCCGCCAGCGCTGGTCGTCGCACTCTACACAGAATGTACCTGTACTGCGCCTCGCAGGTGAGGTGCGCACAGAAGTGCGCGTAGGTGTGTCGGGGCGCGGGCGCGCACGTGTTGAGCAGCGCCGCCAGCCCCAGCGGCTTCAGGCGCGCCAGGTGCTGCCGCCAGCGCTGGTCGTCGAACTCTACGGAGAATGGCGCGTTTTGGTCGTGCGTCAAGTCCAACACCTGAGAACACATCGATGGGTAAATAAATATAGCTGAATTTCAGGAAGAAATTCATATAAGCATAGAACTCCGTTTCCGCTTTAGCTTTCTTATTACAGAGATTTTTAGTATTACAAAGAAGCTCGATGGGTATACAAAACGCAGAACTAGAGCAACAGTTGAGATATGTAACTACTACACTCGACAGAGGAGAGAAATATAATCTCGATGATGGTTGATTTCGGTTCTTGTTTGGGTTTGTTTTTGTTTGAGTATTGTTTGGTTCTGTCGCAGGCTCTGTTAGACTGGTGACATCACGGACTAGTGTGACCCTCCCTCACTCCACGCAATATACACCCAACAGACAAATTACCTCGACGATGGTTGACGGTTCGTTCTGCTTCACCTCTTGTTCGAGGTTCGTCTGACTCAGGCGCATGGAATCTGCGAGGCTGGTCTTGCTAGAGGCATTGGATGCAGGACTGGAGTTGCGCAGGAAAAACACCTTCTCTGCCGTCGGGTTGGGCCATGATAAAATGCCTTTCTTGTCAACGCAGCAGAGAGCCTGGAAATATTACATTTTCTTTCAATAATGAGTTCTTAAACGACGTAAGGATTTTTTTTCTCTTTTCTTTCTTTAACTCACTTAGAGCATGTGCAATTATTTAAGACGACTTAGTACAAATGATTTGTGTAAGTCTGTTGAATTGTGAGTCATGACGTGTTTTGTTACATTGTTACGTTAAGTGGAACTTAACTAGACTACGTCCGCTGTGTGGACGCGGAAGGGTAGAGTGGGATTAATCAAGTAAGTGTCAAAAAAAAAACCGGCCAAGAGCATGTTGAGCCAGGCTCAGTGTAGGGTTCCGTAGTTGTTCATCTTTCACAAGAGACTTAAGTTACGAGAAAGGTTTCAAGCTCTATAAAGAGGTCGTAAACGCCAAAGTAACTGTAATTACTTATTACCTTCTGGAAGTCAACTTATGTTCTTTTAAGAAAATTATGACATTTTGCGATAACTCAAAAACGGCTCAACCGATTTTATTCAATATAGTTTTCATTGAAAGTACTTATAAGGCCTCATTTTCACGAACTTTTCCATAATTTTTTGTCCAGTAGTTGAAAAGTTAGAGGGGGAGGGGCTATTTTTAGGGTTCCGTAGCCGAATGGCAAAAAACGGAACCCTTATAGATTCGTCATGTCTGTCTGTCTGTCTGTCTGTCCGTCTGTCCGTCTGTCCGTCCGTATGTCACAGCCATTTTTTTCCGAAACTATAAGAGCTATACTGTTGAAACTTGGTAGGTAGATGTATTCTGTAAACCGCATTAAGATTTTGATGCAAATATAAAAAAATAATAATAAATATTGGGGGCTCCCCATACTTAGAACTGAAACTCAAAATTTTTTTTTTCATCAAACACATACGTGTGGGGTATCTACGAGTATAATTCAGTGAATAAAGGATTTTGACCTTACAAACGGTCCGGTAGTTTTGAATTTTTGATATGTTGTCTAGGATGGTTAGCCAGTGCTTAAAATGCAAAATGCACAATTCCCCCCCCTCCGCGCCTGCCGCCATATTGAAAAAACCGGCACTCTCTTCATATTTTTGCTCATATCTTCCTTTAGGAGCATTTTAGCTAGAAGAAAGCTTAGACAATGTTATAGAGAGTTAAATTTACTATATTCTCCATTTTATATTTTGTTTCTAGGACAGATAGTTACGGAGATATCCACATTTAAAAAAACGTTAAAGATCGCAATTTCCAACTCAAAAACTAACTTCTGGATTATATCTTCGTTTAGGAGCATTTTAGCTAAACCAGAGCTTGGGCAATTTTGTAGAGAATTAAATTTACTATAATTTACATTTCAAATTTTGTTTTTAGGACAGATAATTACGGAGATATGTAAAAAATAAAGTCACATTTTCCAAAAATGTATGTAAAAATGGACATGAGTTTTATAAGCAATTATATTTCCTACATGTTTTAATTTGTCCTAGTCCGTAACTGAATGACAGCGTTCTAAACCAAGAATTTTGAGAAATTTTCGGAAAATTCGACTTTTCCTGTTTTTTAAATGTGCATATCTCCGTAACTAACCGTCCTTGAAACAAAATTTGAAGTGTAAATTATAGTAAATTTAATTCTCTACAACATTGCCCAAGCTTTGTTGTAGCTAAAATGCTCCTAAACGAAGATGTAATCCAGAAGTTTGTTTTTGGGTAGGAAATTGCGATTTTTTACGTTTTTTTAAATGTGGATATCTCCGTAACTATCTATCCTAGATAAAAAGTATAAAATGGAGAATGTAGTAAATTTAACTCTCTACAAATTGTCTAAGCTTTCTTCTAGCTAAACAGCTCCTAAAGGAAGATATGAGCAAAAATATGAAGAAAGTGCCGGTTTTTTCAATATGGCGGCGGGCGCGGAGGGGGGGGAATTGTGCATTTTACATTTTAAGCACTGACTAACCATCCTAGACAACATATCAAAAATTCAAAACTACCGGACCGTTTGTAAGGTCACACATAGTACTTTAGTCTCTATTCACCGTATTACTATGGATAGGTCTTCAAAAATGATATCGAGGTTTCTAAAATATTTTTTTTCTAAACCGAATAGTTTGCGTGACAGACGCTTCCAAAGTGGAAAAAAGTTGGTCCCCCCCCTCTAACTTCTAAAATAAGAAAATGAAAAATCTAAAAAAAACATATGATGTACATTACTATAAAAACTACCAACGAAAATTGTTTTGAACGAGATCTAGTAAGTAGTTTTTTTTTAATACCTAACTTTGCAAGTTTGCACCTAATTTATATGGGGCGCTATACATACCAGGTGCAAACTTAACTTAAACACTTAGGGATGGAAAATGTTTGTACGGAACCCTCGGTGCGCGAGTCCGACTCGCACTTGGCCGGTTTTTTATTTATTTTCGGAGCTAATATTTACAAAACTGCTGACTTTATCAAAAGATGTTTAAAGACCCCTATTATTTTTAAAAGACCTATTCAACGACACCCCACACACTAGTGTTGAAACGAAAAAAAAAATCACCTAAGTTCGAGAGGTACCCGAAAAAAATATATATTTTTTTGTGTTTATTTTACCGTTTTGTCGGCGTGATACATACACATACTTATACTAAATTTCAGCTTTCTAGTACTAATGATCACGGAGCTAAGCCGCGGACGGACAGACGGGTATGATGAAACTATAAGGGTTCCTAGTTGACTACGGAACCCTAAAAATGGGTGGTATAATAGACGAACTAATAGACGATACAGCGTAGATGAAACAGAAATAGATGAATGCCCTAGACAGCAGTGGCGTAGCGTGATGACGAGAAGCAAGATCTTTAGGCAAGCCGGGACCAACTTAGCTTACTTTTTTCCAAAGATTTGAACAATATGATCAAGCCGGCGGGAAGCAGTTTCTATGGATGCTACGCAACTACTAGACACATACCTCCACAATACCTCCACAACTTTTCAATAATTATCTTAGAGATCTAGAGAGGGAGAATATTAGTCAAACGGTGCGACAATAAGGTCATCAACCATCATCAGCCCATATCAGTCGATTGCTGGACATAGGCCTCTCTCATGGTACGCCACTGAGCTCGATTTTCAGCTCACCTCCTCCAGTTACCACCCGCTGTACTATGAATGTCGTCGCTCCACCTTGTTACGGGCGCCCTACTCTACGTTTACCGATTCGTGGCCTCCACTCCAGAACTCTTTTTCCCCAGTGGTCGTCGGTTCTACGACAGATATTGCTATCAACCATACTCACCGATAAAGAGCCTAACACATGCACGATATTAGCCGTCCTTGCGACCATGTCCTCGCGCCCCAGCAAGATGTTGAAGAAAGTTTTCCACAACGACTTCAGGCTTTCGGGTCTGAGGTTCGAGTCGCTCAGCGCTTGGATGAGCGGGTCACTCGCGTCCTCTGATATCGAGCAGGATTTCGTTCGGACGTACTTTTGTCGCGTCTCTGATAGTAGTTTGAATCTGGAATAGAAGAAAATTTTAATTATGCATCTTTAAGACGAATATTTCATAGCTCTGAGTCTCTTAGGTGTAGTGGTATACTGACCGCGCCATGCCGTAGCAGTTGAGCGCCACCCAGACGACGGGGAACACGATCTGCAGCAGCGGCAGCGAGGCGGCGATGGTCTGCAGGAAGTACACCTCGGTCCAGTGCGTGACGCCCGCAGGTGGTCACTAGTGGGAGAGCTATGTGTTCCGTATGTTACTGTACTCACCGCGCCATGCCGTAGCAGTTGAGCGCCACCCAGACGACGGGGAACACGATCTGCAGCAGCGGCAGCGAGGCGGCGATGGTCTGCAGGAAGTACACCTCGGTCCAGTGCGTGACGCCCGCAGGTGGTCACTAGTGGGAGAGCTATGTGTTCCGTATGTTACTGTACTCACCGCGCCATGCCGTAGCAGTTGAGCGCCACCCAGACGACGGGGAACACGATCTGCAGCAGCGGCAGCGAGGCGGCGATGGTCTGCAGGAAGTACACCTCGGTCCAGTGCGTGACGCCCGCAGGTGGTCACTAGTGGGAGAGCTATGTGTTCCGTATGTTACTGTACTCACCGCGCCATGCCGTAGCAGTTGAGCGCCACCCAGACGACGGGGAACACGATCTGCAGCAGCGGCAGCGAGGCGGCGATGGTCTGCAGGAAGTACACCTCGGTCCAGTGCGTGACGCCCGCAGGTGGTCACTAGTGGGAGAGCTATGTGTTCCGTATGTTACTGTACTCACCGCGCCATGCCGTAGCAGTTGAGCGCCACCCAGACGACGGGGAACACGATCTGCAGCAGCGGCAGCGAGGCGGCGATGGTCTGCAGGAAGTACACCTCGGTCCAGTGCGTGACGCCCGCAGGTGGTCACTAGTGGGAGAGCTATGTGTTCCGTATGTTACTGTACTCACCGCGCCATGCCGTAGCAGTTGAGCGCCACCCAGACGACGGGGAACACGATCTGCAGCAGCGGCAGCGAGGCGGCGATGGTCTGCAGGAAGTACACCTCGGTCCAGTGCGTGACGCCCGCAGGTGGTCACTAGTGGGAGAGCTATGTGTTCCGTATGTTACTGTACTCACCGCGCCATGCCGTAGCAGTTGAGCGCCACCCAGACGACGGGGAACACGATCTGCAGCAGCGGCAGCGAGGCGGCGATGGTCTGCAGGAAGTACACCTCGGTCCAGTGCGTGACGCCCGCAGGTGGTCACTAGTGGGAGAGCTATGTGTTCCGTATGTTACTGTACTCACCGCGCCATGCCGTAGCAGTTGAGCGCCACCCAGACGACGGGGAACACGATCTGCAGCAGCGGCAGCGAGGCGGCGATGGTCTGCAGGAAGTACACCTCGGTCCAGTGCGTGACGCCCGCAGGTGGTCACTAGTGGGAGAGCTATGTGTTCCGTATGTTACTGTACTCACCGCGCCATGCCGTAGCAGTTGAGCGCCACCCAGACGACGGGGAACACGATCTGCAGCAGCGGCAGCGAGGCGGCGATGGTCTGCAGGAAGTACACCTCGGTCCAGTGCGTGACGCCCGCAGGTGGTCACTAGTGGGAGAGCTATGTGTTCCGTATGTTACTGTACTCACCGCGCCATGCCGTAGCAGTTGAGCGCCACCCAGACGACGGGGAACACGATCTGCAGCAGCGGCAGCGAGGCGGCGATGGTCTGCAGGAAGTACACCTCGGTCCAGTGCGTGACGCCCGCAGGTGGTCACTAGTGGGAGAGCTATGTGTTCCGTATGTTACTGTACTCACCGCGCCATGCCGTAGCAGTTGAGCGCCACCCAGACGACGGGGAACACGATCTGCAGCAGCGGCAGCGAGGCGGCGATGGTCTGCAGGAAGTACACCTCGGTCCAGTGCGTGACGCCCGCAGGTGGTCACTAGTGGGAGAGCTATGTGTTCCGTATGTTACTGTACTCACCGCGCCATGCCGTAGCAGTTGAGCGCCACCCAGACGACGGGGAACACGATCTGCAGCAGCGGCAGCGAGGCGGCGATGGTCTGCAGGAAGTACACCTCGGTCCAGTGCGTGACGCCCGCAGGTGGTCACTAGTGGGAGAGCTATGTGTTCCGTATGTTACTGTACTCACCGCGCCATGCCGTAGCAGTTGAGCGCCACCCAGACGACGGGGAACACGATCTGCAGCAGCGGCAGCGAGGCGGCGATGGTCTGCAGGAAGTACACCTCGGTCCAGTGCGTGACGCCCGCAGGTGGTCACTAGTGGGAGAGCTATGTGTTCCGTATGTTACTGTACTCACCGCGCCATGCCGTAGCAGTTGAGCGCCACCCAGACGACGGGGAACACGATCTGCAGCAGCGGCAGCGAGGCGGCGATGGTCTGCAGGAAGTACACCTCGGTCCAGTGCGTGACGCCCGCAGGTGGTCACTAGTGGGAGAGCTATGTGTTCCGTATGTTACTGTACTCACCGCGCCATGCCGTAGCAGTTGAGCGCCACCCAGACGACGGGGAACACGATCTGCAGCAGCGGCAGCGAGGCGGCGATGGTCTGCAGGAAGTACACCTCGGTCCAGTGCGTGACGCCCGCAGGTGGTCACTAGTGGGAGAGCTATGTGTTCCGTATGTTACTGTACTCACCGCGCCATGCCGTAGCAGTTGAGCGCCACCCAGACGACGGGGAACACGATCTGCAGCAGCGGCAGCGAGGCGGCGATGGTCTGCAGGAAGTACACCTCGGTCCAGTGCGTGACGCCCGCAGGTGGTCACTAGTGGGAGAGCTATGTGTTCCGTATGTTACTGTACTCACCGCGCCATGCCGTAGCAGTTGAGCGCCACCCAGACGACGGGGAACACGATCTGCAGCAGCGGCAGCGAGGCGGCGATGGTCTGCAGGAAGTACACCTCGGTCCAGTGCGTGACGCCCGCAGGTGGTCACTAGTGGGAGAGCTATGTGTTCCGTATGTTACTGTACTCACCGCGCCATGCCGTAGCAGTTGAGCGCCACCCAGACGACGGGGAACACGATCTGCAGCAGCGGCAGCGAGGCGGCGATGGTCTGCAGGAAGTACACCTCGGTCCAGTGCGTGACGCCCGCAGGTGGTCACTAGTGGGAGAGCTATGTGTTCCGTATGTTACTGTACTCACCGCGCCATGCCGTAGCAGTTGAGCGCCACCCAGACGACGGGGAACACGATCTGCAGCAGCGGCAGCGAGGCGGCGATGGTCTGCAGGAAGTACACCTCGGTCCAGTGCGTGACGCCCGCAGGTGGTCACTAGTGGGAGAGCTATGTGTTCCGTATGTTACTGTACTCACCGCGCCATGCCGTAGCAGTTGAGCGCCACCCAGACGACGGGGAACACGATCTGCAGCAGCGGCAGCGAGGCGGCGATGGTCTGCAGGAAGTACACCTCGGTCCAGTGCGTGACGCCCGGCAGGTGGTACACGTGGCGCACGAAGCTCGCCACCACCACCAGCAGGATCACCAGCGGCAGCGCTATGCCCTCCATTAGTTTTACTGTGCACTGATAAAATAAATACGTAACTTTATATCTGACGTGGACATACTGAATCAACGAATCTAGAATTCTATTTTACACGTAAATTCATCAAGTTCTTAGTTAGGCGGAAAATAGGGCTTCCTTTCCGGATTTTCTATGCACAATCCCGGGATTATTCATACAAAAAATCCCGAGACTGGAAGCTCTAGTGGAAAAGTAGCAGTGAGAGATTTACAACACTGGTGGTAGACTAACACATTTTTTGTGGATGAGAGCATTTTTCTCACAGACAGAAATGAACTGAAATTTTATTGTTAGTTAGCGAAACTGACACAAGGCTGACGTACCAGGTACCTCTGTTTCTCAAACACAGTGAGCGGGCGCGACGTCGCCTGGTTGAGCGCCAGCCGCAAGTTCTTCAGGAAGGGCGTCTCGCACATGCGGTACGGCCGGTTCTGATGCGGTTCGCGCACGCGTGGAGTACTGAATTTTTCTTTGTACTGAAAAGAAAATCAATTTTGTGAATAAGCGGGGTTCGAACTGATAATTATCATGCTAGTTGGTTGGATGGATAATAAACAAAAAAATGCGCTCGTGAAAGTGAACTTTATTCGAAGTATTCGAACGTATTTCCGCACTTGCATCTATTAAAACGCACGTGCCGCGCCGTGGGGATGCCCCAAACAATAAACAAATAAAATAAAAAATATATTATTTTTATTTTATTTGATTCTTTGTTAGAATTTGTTATGAAACAATATAACACAATAACAATCTTACACTGGTGATAGTTAACTATCCGATAATTGTCAAGAAGCGTAATCATCTTGATAATTTCGAACCCTCTGAATAAAACTGATTTCAAAGACGACGCTAACTCCTAATTCCGTAGTAGTTATTTTCGTTAATATATCGTGATGTATAACCGAACCTGTGAGCTCGGCTGGAAGGTCTGCCCGAAGAACAGCTCGGGTTGGTCAGGCTCGAGCCCGCGGCAGTGGCCCGGCACCTCCTGGCCGGGCCGCAGCACCACCACGTCGCCCTCCACCAGCAGCGCCCAAGGGAGGTTCACGATCATATCTACATGATCAAATAGTGTGAGGCGTTTAAAAAAAAAAACATAGTTAAAGACCTAATAAAAACAAAACCACGCTCGTGTCCTGTGTAACGTAAGTTAACTAGTCATACAAAAGAAATATTAAGGAACGACTAATTAATAACATTATCAAATAATTTGTTTTCGTGTAAACAGCATACAGCAAATAAGTAAGTATACGAATATAAAAATTTAAAAACAATTTAAAATACATCTATCTATCATCTTCTGAATAACACAGGTACAAAGGCGAACTCACCCCTATATATCTCTTTCAGTTAGCCTTTGAGCAATTTAGTGAGTGTGAGAAGAAGATAGACAATTTAACACCCTGTACTAATATGTCATGAATATAAAAATAGAATTTTCATAAACACCTCTTCTTACTGATCTTTGATTTGCTGAGCATGCAATATTGTTTTACATAGAAAACTGGCGCGAGTCACGGATATATTAAAGGCATCGGATATTACGATGCTTTTATACCCAAACTTTGGTGTCGGCACCGAAGTTGCTGGTGCTGTATGGAGACAGACTCGAATTAATTTAATGAAGCCCAGGATTGGTAGATTCACTAATTAGGTTAACATTAAATAAAACATGCTACATATTTAAGTAACAAAACGAACTAATTGAAGGTACTTTAAAGTTACAAATTTAATTAACGTGCAATTAATACAAATAATACGAAATATTTTATCTTAAATATATAATTAGCTAATCTGTTAAATCGGACACTTAAAAAAGATACAGTAACACGAAAATTAACAGGTAATTGCAATAATAAAAATAAATTGGGTCCGCCTCCATACAACTCAACATCAATGCCGACGCCGTCCGTATATCCGATCCCTAGACATATAATATAATAATCCATATGGCACATGTCGAGCAATATTCGACTTATACGACGTGAGTAAACCCGTTTCATATAGATTTGAATATGCGTGCAATTGCAATATAATGATTACCATCTCGGTAGGTCCACTGCAGTATGACGCAGGGTGAAAACGGAGCACACAAGTGGGGATAGTGACCTTCCTTCCATATTGATCTATCTATGGCATCATCCAATGTTTCTGTAATTATAATAGCAACAATTTTAACATCAGGTAATTCAATAAATAATAAATAAATAAATATTGGACAACCTCACATAAATCAATCTAGTCCCACTGTAAGCTCTATTAGGCTTGTGTTAGGGACACTAGACGACGATAAATATACTTATAAAGATAAATACATACTTAAATAAATACAAATGACATCCATGACCCAGGCACAAATATATGAGTTCATCAATTTGAGGCAAGCTGCCGAATTCTGCGCCAGATCAGATGACGCAACGGAGCCACGCTTATGGAACACTTACGTGGGTCAATTGCAAAAAAAAATTTACATAGTTAAAAGCTTAGTTAACAAAAAATCACAATCGCTTCCTTTGTGTGACGAAAGTTAGTAATATAAAATGTATGGGTAACTTTCGTCACACAAAGGAATCGATTAAGTTTTGTTTTAATTAAGGCCCTTAACTCTGTAAACAAAAATTGCAATCGACCCACGTTGCCTAAATCAAACTAGATTTAATTTCTTTTTAATGTAATTTTCTAGTTCACAGTGCCTTAGTTCAATATGTACTGTAATGCTGTGTAACTAATTTGAATAAATAAATGAATAATCACACAAATATTTGCCCTTGCTGGGATTCAAACCCAGGACAGTCGGCTCAGTAGGTATTCTGATAATGAAACCAATAGTTATCAATTAAGATCAAGATATTTGATATAATATGACATGGAACTTATCTATTTCCTAATATTTATTTTGTACATGTAGTTAGATCTAGTTCTGTTAGCAATATAGTTCAAATTTGTATGTTACATAATTTGAACTCAATCATTCAGATTGATAATAATTTGTGTAGTTCACTGATTTAACTTAACAGGGATTATGTGCTTGCATGTAACATAGCTTGATGTAAAATATAATACATATTTATACTATTAGTTAGCATTACTTAATCAAAATAATATATTTTGCTAAGCAAGGATAAATAAACAAGTATTACAGCACAATTTAAAATTTGCTAATTATTTTTAATAATTTAAAAATATGTGTACATACCTAGAACTTTCTTAACTCTATGAGGTATTTCATTTCTGTATAAATAATCTTCATTCAGCGCAACCAAAAAGTTGATTATCAGTATCACAAAGAGGAACAGAGCTTCCCACAGTAAATAGGCATCAGCTTTTACATAATCTCCAAGTAAATATGTCAAAATAAGGCAGATTATATAAATGAATGTGATGGTGTAGGCCACTCCGGACAACAAAACCTTCTCTGAAGAAAATGATATGATGTTTTTGAGAAATCCATATCTGAAATGATAAAAAAAGTCATATATACACCACTATAAATAAAAGTATGGATTTACAAAGATTTCGATTTCAGTGTTGCATTACTTTCAATAACTTGAAAATTAATAGGAAGCATTTGTTCATTTTCATGGAAATGTCAAGTTTCAGCCACTACAGTATACACCAAAACTTCCATGTCCTTCAATTAAGGGTTAATCTACTATAAGTTGCATGCATTTGTGTACTTAATCAGAAATGTAAATAGTGGCAAAGACAATTGATTGCTAAGCACAGGGATGGTGGGATAAACATTACTAGTTTTGTAATGCACAAAGTTTCAGGCAGCCATGACCTGACACACAGCTGTACCCCCTAGAGGGCACGCCTGGAATTTCAGAGCCCATGTGCCTGTATGCCCTCTAAAATCTAAATATATCTTATTATATGTAATATACTACTGGAACACTGCGGGTCGGGGTCTAGCACCCTGTTTACAACTCGCGAGAGTGTGGGAGAAGCAACAATCAGCCGGAGTGTTATATAAATACGTCAGAATCAGAAGAGGAGGAGAGAGGGCGCTAGTCGTCACGTAAACAACAGCTCTGTAAATATCTACATATAATGTTAAGAAAAGTGTAATTATTGTGCAACACTAGTGAAATATCCGAAAAATAATATCAAAAGACAATTGTGAAAATGTTATCTCTTCACAAAATTGTGGGAGTGTACTAAAATTACGAAAAAACAATTGAACCGGCATATTACAAACTTACGTCAAAAAAGCAGGATTTTAGAAGTTAAAGTGACCACTGCATCCAGTGAAACATTGATAACGGACCAAGGAAATAGTATCATTCTATAAACTGCAACTACTGCAAGGTAAATTAAAAGTGATTAGATTATAACCTCGAAATAAATCTGCAATTCACCCACTATCTTGTCAACAAAGTGATGTGATTGTATATCAGCGCCATCTATTACCTTTTTGCTGAACTACAGACCTAGATGAACTCGTAGCGCCATCTAGAACTACTTGCAAAAACTACCAATATAGACGCATAGGCAACGCCACTAAGTATTGGACAAATAGTAACACTTCCAATACTCGCCGTAAGATGTCGCTCACATGCGCAGGATGTCAACAAGAGATTGGCGATAAAAGATATCTGTCGTGTGAAATCTGCCACTTAAAATATGATACTGAATGTGTCAAAGTGACAGATAAATGGTTCGACAATATAATGACTATAGAACGGAAACGCTCTTGGACTTGTCCCTACTGTAAATCAAAAACTCCTAAGGCAGGAAACTCTAACACTCCCATCCGCCCAGAGTTTCAGCCAGTTCAGCCAGCTCCGGGAAATCCATCCACCTCCGGCAAATCTACGGCCAGTAAGCCCGGTTCAGCAGCGAGTTCTACAAAAGATCCAAACGTCACTGTAAGAAAATACCGATCCATCCAAAACGCATCCGACTATGAAGATGACTCATCGATTATCCTGGAAGGACATACACTCGTAAGAGAGTCACAGAACAACATAAACTCACAAGAAATATCTCCGACATCTATGTTTGCCAGATACAAGCAGACAAATGATGAAAATGAACATATTTCACTACAAAAGTTTAGACTTATCTTAGAGGAAAATAACAACCACATTTGCTCTAAAATAAAATCTTACTTCCAAAGGGAAATAGTAAACGCTATTTCCGAAATAAAAACAGAATTTAAACAAAACTTAGGAAAAATAATAGCTGAACAAAAAAAGAGTAAACAAGACGTAATTGAAATAAACTTAAGAATAGAAGAACTGAGCAACAAATGTAAATCTCTGCAAGCTGAAAATAAAAAACTACAAGCTGAAATCCAAAACCTAAATCCTACCACACCTTTCCCAAGATACGAAACAAAAGAGAAAACTTTAGTATTGCATGGTTTGCGAGAAAATGTTTGGGAAACGGAAATGGAACTTACGGATAGAGTCATAAATATCTTCTATGACCTATTAAATGTTGATATCTCCGACTATATAGAAGAAATTGAATTTTTCGGGAAAAAAGGCCGGACGAGGCCAATAAAAATAGAGGTCTTAAGCAAAAAAATGAGAAGATTCATACTGAAGCACTCATCAACTTTTAGAGAAGCAGGCCTGAGCGTCACAGAGTATCTTAGCCCAGAAGAATTACACAAGAAAAGAGAACTACAAAATGCTCTACGAATGGCAAGACAAAATGGTCACTATGCGATTATTCGAAACAATAAACTATTTATTAACGGAATGGAATCAAACATACAAGATAAGGATAACCAAATGAGGACCTCGAAGCAGGAGATACTACTTGAGCCTCAGCCAAGTCCATCTACTCCGTCCCAGCGTGGAAAGACCCAGCCCCTGATAAATAAATCAATCATACGAAATGCAGAAGAATACCGAAGAGAGGACGTAGAAGAAAACCGTACTTTTCGTGACTAGTTCCAGTTTAAATGTATTATTTCAAAACATGCAGAGTCTATGGAATAAGATTCATCTTTTAGAAGCATTTATCGCAGAAAAGCCTAATTTACATGTCGTTTGTATCTCCGAGTCGTGGTTAAATATAACAAAATTAAATGCCTTAAATGTTACAAATTATAATATAGCCGCATCCTTTTGCCGCGATGAGCATGAAGGTGGAGGAGTACTAATACTTACAAAAAACACTCTTGAATATCGCGAGCGGCCTGACATTGCATTAATGTCTATAGAAACTATATTCGAGGTATGTGCAATAGAATTACTAAATTCGAAACTTTTAATTATAAACTTGTACTGGCCAAATAGTAAACGAGAAGTCGAAACCTTCTATTTAAGACTGAGTAAACTTTTAAATCTGATTTCCTTAAAAGATAAAAATAAAAATATTGTCATTGCTGGTGATTTTAATGTAAATTTCCATTCAGAAAATAATGAAAAGTCAAGACTATGCAACCTGATGTCTTCCCATAATTTCCATCAAAAAATTCGATACCCCACAAGAATTACTCAAACCAGTTCTACCTGTATTGATTTGCTATTCACTAATTTTAAAATAGATGGCCTAAATCTGAACGTCAACGAATTTGGTTTTTCGGACCATAAAGGTATCTTATTTACAACCCCTAATGAAACACCAATATTACAAAATTTTAAAGTTACTAAACGAAACTTCAATACCTCTAACATATGTAAATTTAAAACAGAACTACAAAAAGTTAATTGGGAAAATGTAATCACAATAAATAACTCATTAAATGAAAACTATAACTCTTTTCAAGAAACTTTAAATAAAGCATTAAATAAATGCATTCCAAAAACAGAGATAAAAATAAAATCTAAAAAAACTTATTTAACAAAAGGTTTAAAAACTTCATGCCGGAACAAAAGACTTTTAAAGCTATTAGTATCACAGTCGAAAAATTCAGTCCTAAAAGACTATTATAAAAAATATTGTAAAATTCTTAAAAAACTAGTACAAACTGCTAAAAAACTTAGAAATAAACAAAAATATAATCAGTCACAAAACAAAGTAAAATCCATGTGGCAAATAATAAATAAAGAAATAAATAGAAATAAATTTAAACATAAAAGTAACATACATGTAAAAACGTCAGATAATATACCAGTAAGCGATCCTAAGCAAGTGGCCAATATATTTAATACATTTTTCTCTTCCATCGGCAACTCTTCTATCTCCAAAGACAAACCACCCATAAAAAACACTATAAATAATTCATTTTATCTAACGGAAATTGAGCCCAAAGAAACTTACTCCATTATAAAAAATCTTAAAAACAAAACATCTTTCGGTATTGACGAAATCCCTCCCATAGTAATAAAAAAATGTGCAGATATACTTACCATCCCGTACACTAAACTAATAAATCAATCCTTTTCAGAAGGAATCTTTCCTGACGCTCTAAAAATATCTCTGATAAAACCTATACACAAGAAAGGAGACCCCTCTGATATCAATAATTATAGGCCCATTGCTCTGCTTCCCACCTCGTCTAAAATATTTGAATCGGCAATGGTAAAACGACTCTACTCATTCTACGAAAAATTTAAAATACTTAACGATAGTCAAAACGGTTTTAGAAAAAACCGATCTACTACCTTAGCAATATATAAATATATACAGGAAATACTAACCGAAATAAATAACAAAAAGTACGCGATAGGCCTCCTGCTTGATTTAAGTAAAGCCTATGATAGAGTGTGCTATGGGACTCTACTAAGTAAATTGTATAGTACTGGAATTAGAGGCACTCCATTAAAATGGTTCAAATCTTACTTTGAAACTCGATCTCAATACACAGAAATAGAAAATACAGACTTTGAAACTGGAATAGTTCGTCATTTCAGATCTGATAAAGTCCCTGTAAATGGCTCTATTCCCCAAGGAAGCGTGCTAGGATGTATTTTATTTCTAGTGTATATAAACGACCTCCCAGATATCCTAAATGATCATTGCACACTATTTGCTGACGACATTTCCGTATTATTTCCGTGTGTTAAAATCGACGAAGTTGAAACTAAACTAAATTTAATTCTAGATAAAATACTAAACTGGTTACAAATACATAATCTTGAGCTCAACATTAAAAAAACAAAAATTATACAATTTAAGCCATACCAAAAAACCTTTCTTCCAATAAATTATAGCTATAATAATCTTAAACTTGAAAATGTGACCTCAGCTACATTATTGGGAATCGAGTTAGACTCTAGCTTGAATTTTAAACTCCATATACAAAAGCTTTCAAAACAGTTATCGTCCTTTGTATATGCTCTAAATCACCTAAAGCGTTTAACTGACCTAACTTCCGCTCTTTCAGCCTATTATGCATATGCTTACTCCAGGATGTCCTACGGACTCATTTTATGGGGTAATAGCACAGACATAGGAAAAATATTTATCTTACAAAAAAAGTGCGTTAGGATATTGGCAAACATAGATCAAATGGAATCGTGTAGACCCCATTTCATAAAATACAAAATATTGACTGTCACATCCATGTACATTTTGGAGTCGAGTAAATTTGTCAGAAAACATATAGATTTATATTCCCAGATAACGCAAAACAAAAGAAATGACCGAAATTTAAATAAACTAAGATTACCTTTTTCAAAATTAAAGTTCGTTACATCTAGCCCGCACTATATGACAATAAAAATTTATAACCACTTACCTAATTTTATAAAAAATGAGACCGAACTAAAATCGTTCTGTACAAAATTAAAAGCTTATTTAGTCGATAAATGCTACTATAATATAGACGATTTCTTTAATGATAAAGTTTAGAATCTGAAGTCTTAAAAATTTGTATGTATAACTTACTTAAAAAAAAATAGCTATTAAGCTGTAGATGCCCTCTCATATTGCTGCGCCCTATGCAGGGTATCACATGTAAAACTGCCCTATATTGTACCTACCTTTATAGCTATGTGATATGCAATAAACGATATTATTATTATTATTATACGTACCCGGTCGGATTCTTCTGTTTGTGCTCTTCGATTACGCCGCGGATTTCGTCTCGAAGTTGAACGAGAGCCGCTTTAGTCGAATACCCCAATGTTTGCTGGGTATCCATATTACAAAAATATATTACCACAATCACATATTTATTATCGGTTTAAACCGACTTCCCTAATTTAATTAAAATATTTAGTTCAATATATTTTGATATACCTAGTACAGAAAAAGATACAAATCTCAGCTGACTGCTGAAGTTCCGTTTTGAAACTTAGTAAAAAAAAACTTGGCTTTGTTTTTATTTTAGCCATCGATAAAATAAATATAATGTATGAAATAAATCAAATTTAATAGAAATACCTATTTGGTAACGAAAATATTATATCTTGAATACTATTTCAGTAATTAAAAAATTGCTTTATCTAATATTTGAACGTAAACGATATCTGTACGAACTTCAAAGTAGTTAGTTCAGAAATAGGAGTGTGCGTAATGAACTTATTGACATAAATCTAAAAATGTAAGTTTTGTAATCTATTTAGAATAAAAATAAAGGGTACAAAATGTCGTTCTTAAAGATAACACATACCATACACACAGAATAATTCGTCGTTCCAATATTTCCAAAATCTTCTGTAATAATTATGCATTAAAATCATTGAGGTAATTAAAATCAATCCATTTTTATTTTTCAGCTATTTTTAGGCATGGCAACATTATTATCAATCAATTGATTTGTTTTTTGACACATACATCCAAGATCGAAGTGAAGTTGGCGATTCCGAGAATAGAATATACTAAAGTGTTTCTTTCTATTTTATGTAAGTACTTACTAATAGGCGTACAAAAACTTCATTTTAGTCTCCTTAAATCAGATCTGTTTAGTGTACAGCCATGCTCCGCCGTGGAACTTTAGAACAGTGAGAGTGGTGCACGACAGTGTTGTGTTGTGCATTCATTCAAGTGAGTTGTGTTCAGTCTGTGTCATCGCGCCGTGAGTGCAGGCAGTGCGCCATTTATCGCGAGATAAAAAACAAGGAATGCTTACATCGCTGGGCTCGATTTAGTCCGAACGACTCTGTGCCGTGAATCGTTATGGTCTGACAAGAAGACATTCGTGATGGAAAGAAGAACTAAAAACAGTGGTATACGAAAGGGCCCACATTTGAGCTCTTGGATATGGTGTATGTTTATAAAAGTTTTCTGCTTGCCGTGCATATTTTCGGAATGTCTCGGGGATAACATCACGTTGTCCTTGTACCCCGCCGGGGACAGGAGGATACTTTATGGAGACCCTTTGGAGTTATTCTGTATAGCTGAAGATGGATATGCCGCAGAGAACCTTGAGTTTTTGTTGGGTAATAGATCTCTAAAGACTACTAAAGTTAATGACACTACTATAAAGTATTATGACGAGTTACCTAAAAAACAGACTACAACCTTTTATTGTAGAAATAAGATATCAAAAAAGAGATGTGCCAGCAGGGTGGTGGTGGACACTACACCACCAGAAGTGAAGATATTCACGTGTTTATCCATGAACCTGGATGAGCTTACTTGTTCATGGGTGGGTGAGTTCACAGAGCATGTGATAAACTACTCATTAACATTCTTGGTGAATGGAAACCCTTCATTCCCGTGCAAAGTTCAAACCTCACAAAATATGTCATGTGTCAATAGCTGGTGCACATTCTCGTACCTGGCGCCACCTCTCTACCGGCAGCAGCTAGATTACTACTACTTCAACTTGACCTCCTGCAATGCCTTTGGATGCATCTCACAGAACTTCACCATTGACCACTTCTCTATAGTGAAGCCGGCACCACCAAAGGAGTTGGAAGTTCTGCAGAATGATTCCCACAGTGTCACTTTACAATGGAGACTACACAACAACATGGTGGATTTGTTGAAAGGAGGAGTGGACCATCGAATAGAATATCAAATAGCCGAGGTTGATAATACATCTTACTTTCACAGTGTTGATGCCTCTCACTTGCCAGCTAAAAACAAAACATATAAGTATGAGTTAAGCTTGCCATATGCTCATTGGCAGTATGAGGTGAGAATTTACATTAAGCCTAAGAAAGCTAAAGGAGATCAGTACTGGTCTGACTATGCATTTAAAATGATCAATACGACTGATGAAATCCCGCGGCGTCCACCAAGGATAGCTGCAGGTTCATTCCAACAGCAGGTTTACACATCTCACCGCTTATTAAGAATATATTGGTCCCAGTTGATGGACATAGAGGAGGCTGGGGCTAATTTCACTTACAAAGTCGTCTTGCCACAAACTAAGCAAACTTTATTTCCTGAAAACAAGAGTTTAAGCTACATAAGTGTTAATGCGAGCAAGGATGCCTTGCAGGTCATGGTGTGGTCACAAAATGCCATGGGGACTTCACGGGAGTACAGCCGCCTGTATATTCCATCTGCAGATGACACAAACAGTCTGCGTGTGAGATCATTTACAAAGCTAGTGCATGGTAATGGTACTAACGAATTATCTTGGAAAAAGATAACGCACAATAAAGTTGACAACTACACTCTATTCTGGTGTGAGTTGAACACTACTCAAACTTGCACAGGTCGTATGAACTTCAGTACTTTGAAACCAGACATCAGTAAATACTCCATCAACTTGCCCACATCAACATTGTATCAGTTTGCCATTTCTGCTAACAAGGGCATCAAGAGCAGTGGCATGACGTGGGCCTATTGTGACATTCCTAGAGAAGGAATGGAGTGGTACCAGATCCCAGTGACATTGAATTATGAAGCAGTTGACACCAATTTTGTTAACTTAACCTGGGAAGTTCAGTGTACATTCCCTGCTGGATTCTTACTTGGATATATCATTATTTATTGCCCAGTTGTTGAAACTACTACTACTGCTACTACTTCCTGTTTTCATAACAGAAATGATACTATTAATATTTATAATCCAGATCAAAAAAGCATCCAAGTAGAAGACTTGTTGCCATACACAACTTATCAATTCACAATTGCGCTAAATACCTCTTCTGGAGTCAGACAACATAATAACTCTGCACCTTTAGAGTTAACCACTTTTGAAGACACCCCAGACAAGCCAATGAATATCAAAATTAGAAACATCACATACAATTCAGTTAATATCTCATGGGGCACACCAATACGCACAAATGGTAGAATTATCATGTACAAAATTGATACTAAGTTATCTGATGGAACCAATTTACCTTCCATACAGGTTGAGGATACCCTGAGGAATTATCAGGTGACCGGGCTGAAAAGTTTGACTAATTACACATTCACTGTAAAAGCCTGTAACTACAATGTAAAAAAACGTCACTGCTCAGGTGTGGATCCCTCAGATGAAGTATTTGTAAGGACAAGAATTGGTCCTCCTGGAAACATAAGCAGTGCGCCTGTGTTTAACAATTCAGTTGCAACTATTAATTGGTTCGCTCCTGGCCCAGTTGATCTTTATCAAGTCAGGATTTTAAAAGATAGAGAGGAATACGATATTTATAATACGACAGAACTGTCACACCAAACAGTCAGGTGTGAAGGCAATGAGATGTCATATCAAGTAAGAGCTATTAATTATGACGCCGATCTCTATCACGGCGTACTGGGGGATCCTCGGTTTGTAGAGCTACCTAAGAAGGATGGGGATACTGTCGATGAATACATAGGCGAATGGAGCCAGAAATATAACATGCCCTGTGGCCAGGCCGGAGGTCTCACCCTGACGCTTATAATACTTGGAGTATTTCTCACCGTCGGCGTCGGCTACGGATCACTGAAACTGTACAAGAAGTTGAAACAAATGGAAGACATAAAGCCCGTGTTTCCGAATGGCTTAAGTGTGCCCGAAAAAGATTTGACGAAATACGGTTTCGGCGGTTGGAATCAAACCAATAAAGATGAGAAGCCGTCGTCTGATGAGATGTTGCTTTTGCCGAATAGTAAATCGACGGTGTCGCCCGTGTCGCCCGGCGTGAAACAAAGCACCATCGACAACTGCGATTCGAGCGATCACACCGATAGCACCGCTCTATCTAACAATTCTCAGGGCGCTATCGACAGGCAGTCGTCGATTTCAGACAACGGCTCTGATTCCTCACTGCGACTAGATATAGAGCAAGTGAGAGGCGATGAAAACACCGTTCAAGAAGAAGACGCGTCCGTTACCGAGTCGGAAAGTTCGCGCGAGAGTTCCCCGTACCTGAATGATCAAGCTTTCAAGAAAAACCCTACCAGTGGTTACGTCCAGTCCATTAATCCGAACGACGCTACGCCCGCGCCGACGCCGTTCAAGAGCCCTCTGCACCAGCCCAAGCTGACACAACCCGCTAGTACGAGTTACGTGATGGCGGGACTGTCGCAGCCCATCTTCACGACGGGCCTCATGCCGAGCGGCATCAGCCACCCGCCGCCCTCGGGCTACGTCCGCGCGGACGACCCGCAGGCGCGGCTCATGAACCTGCCGAAACTCGGCCCGTCGCCGACGAAGCTGTTCGGGCCGGAGAGCTTGCCGACAATGCCCACCTTGCCCTCGCCCAAGAAGGGCGAAGATAGTAGTTACATACAGCTGCAGTGTTTAGAGTCACTGCCGAACCTGAAGTTGGGCGCGCGGGAGTCGGCGCCAGCGCCTACACCCGCCACCAGCGGCTATGTGAGCCCGGACGACGCCGTGCTCACCAAGCACCTCAACAACATGATGGCGGCGCGCGCGCCCGCGCCCGCGCCCGACACGCCCATGCTCGACCCCGACATGAGCCCCGACGCCTACTGCCGCTTCTCCTGGAGCAAAGACCCTTCCATCGACAACTTCAATTCGTTACTCGTCGACTCCTCGACTCTGGCCTCCCCGAAGAACTGAGTCGAGCGCGCAGTGACCGATTTATCAAATAGACTGAGTGAGAACTGTAGATTTGAACTTGAATGTGCTATAGGATTATTGAACATTGTCCGTTTAAAGAATCTAGTTGTGCTGTTTAGTGATAAATGTCGTGCCTTATTAATTTATTTTAGAAGTTTTAAAAAGGAGATTACTTTAGTCGGTAAGAACAAATTCATTAGTTTTTAATCGAATGCTATTAACGCCTAACTATAATAGGTATTAACGATCGCTTGCGTATACTCGTAGCAGTAATTGCAAAAGTTTCATATTCCATTAAAAAATTAGGCGTAGTTTGCCAGAGTAATACGATCGCGGTTTGCATTGTTTCAGATTATAACTTAGTTGGCTTATTCAGTTAAAATGGAGGGCTTATATAAGATCAATTTGGTACCTTCCGATCTGAGTACCGAAGAGACGATACTGCAAATCGCAGACACCCTCGACAATCTGAACGGGATAGTCGAAGACGTGTTCGCGCGTCTGAATCTCAGAGTAGAGCAGAACAAGGAAAAGGCGTTGAAACTCTCCCAGAGAGTGGAATCTTCCAGAGCCAAGGTCGAGAAGCTGACCGGCATTCAGACGGCGATCAAGGTGTTCTCGAGCGCCAAGTACCCGGCCTCGATCACCCATGACCACTACCAGTCCATATTCGATCTGAACGGATACAAACATAAACCTAAAAAGGTTACCTTGAGCAAAAAGTCTCAGGGGATGGCTAATGACAAGCTAGTACAGGTATGATTACGACTTCTTCTTCTATAATTACCCCATTTGGATACTTAATCTGATTTCACTTCAGTCGTTACGCATATCTTGAAAACATTGTGTTCCTTTCAGGAAAGGCTTCACTTCTTCCACGTCAAAGTGGGCAAGCCTAAGAACCCAGAGCCCAAACCAGATTTCGACTTGAACACGGTAGTCGACAACCTATCGACCGTGGGCGAGTTGCTGGTCTTCAACACGGACGAAAGCCCGTATCTGGGCAGCAAGGCCAAAGCACCAGCCTATGTGCCAGCCGTGGCCGTGGATAACAGGAGTTTGCTCGAAGAAGCACCCTCTTCGATCATGAAGAGAGAAGTGTTGAAGCGAGAAATCGACGAATACATGTACGCGCCTGGCATGGGAATGGTAAGAGACTTTAACTCATAAATATGTACAATTATATGCTATGATCACTCTAAAATGGGTGAAAATCAGAAGCGGTTCAACCGCTATCCTCAATTTCGTTTCCATCGTCAAAGTTTCGTTGAAATGCTTCTATATTTCGCCTAAATATCGAATTTGAAAAACATTACTCTTTTTGAAATTGATTTTATCGAATTTATCTTATTGTAAACTCTAGACCATATTGAATAGGATCGCGGTCATTGGCGCGGCCGAACCCGCCTAACTAGCTCGATATAAGGCCTACGCCTTATCTGCACCACATCTGCACTAAACGCCTTATACAGCCGGGTTTATTATAGGTTCCGGAGCTGGAAATGCCGACGGACCTGCCGGACCTGCCGGGCGTCGCTGGGGACGTCCAGTTTTCTAACACGCAAGACGGTTCCATAGCGCCTTCCGCCGTGACGTCCCCAGTCGCACCTGTTAAGGAAATAGTCGAAGATCCAGTGGTTTACACGGACCTACCGGACATACCGGATCTCCCGGACATAAAGGACTTGCCGGACGTGGCGGCGACGCCGGAGGTTCCGGACTTGCCGGTGGTGGATGTGGGCGCGCGGGACTTGCCGCCGCCTCCGCCACCGCCGCCGCCGCCGCCGCCGCCGATGGAGTTGCCGACGCCAATAGAAACCACCAGCAAAAGGTTAGTCAAATGTTGTTGTTATTTGTAAGTTTCTTTTTTTTCAAATCTATGCCGAAGTTTAGTAAGAGTGCGAAAAGGCCTACGGTTAAGAGTCGCTCTTGTGTTGGTCTTTACGCCATAAGAAACGAGCTTTGCTTAATAAAATAAAGTAGAAAACTGCGTGGATTTGATCAGTGATCATCTTAAAAACAAGCACGTGGTAGAATTGAAACCTTATAGAAAAAAAACGCCCGTTGTGTTAGAATCTCAATCTCGTATCGATTTTGTGCTGTTAGAAGTTACTCTGGAATGATATAAATATTAACAAAGGCTCGAGTTTGTTTTCAAGTATAAATAACACGGCATGGTCATAACACTTATTTAACACCCTCTAAATGCAACGTAACAATGTAACAAAAAACAATAAAAAAATTAATAATTATAAAAACGGCTTAAACTCTCGTAAAAAAATGTCAGGAACGGCCCAACATAACTCATTTGGAGCTCTTCATCAGGGGTAGCTATCCGTGCTGCTACGCGACTCGCGACCAGGGACCGGAAAACCCCTCTTTAAAGTTAAGCCTAATATAAGGTAACCCTAACAATTTGGTAACCATAACATAAGGTAACCTTTTCATTTGGTAACCCTATGTTAAGGTTACCCTATCATAACAGTTAACTACAACCTCAACACAGTTACACAGTTACGGTTAAAACCCTAACGCGTAAGGGTTATTTATAGCAGTTAACTCTAAACCCTATCGCGTTAGGGTTTGGAACTAAACGTTGAAGGATCGTTATAGATGAGCGGAGTTGGCAGAATGTTTACGTATTGCCGTGTTTTTTTTAGACTATTTTTGTTTTGACTTTTTGTTTTTTGTTGTTGTTATTAGATAATAAGTACTTTATCTTTGCTTTTTATATGTTTCTCCTACACTGATGTTGTTAATTAGTTGATAATTTGATGTGATTGTTCTGCTAATAAAAAAGTAATAATATCTAATATAATAATAATAATAACAAACATCTTAAGAGACTCTCGCTAGATGGCTGGATCAAGGGCCAGATACAAAAGGCGGTACTCCTGGACACGGCGCGCATCGTCAGGAGGTTCCTCTCTCTGCAGCCCTAACCACCGGTAGCCTGGGCCCTGCCCCGCTGCCGGCGGCACCCTAGGTTAGGTTTTTTTATAATATGTTTATATATTTTGTAATTTCTTTATTGTATTTTACTTTTTATATACAGATATTGTAAAAACCTAGCCTAAGAATTAAAATAAATAAAGGACATAATAATAATAAATAACTATAATTTTCATACTGTTTTTAGGGTTCCGTAGTCAACTAGGAACCCTTAGTTTCGCCATGTCCGTCTGTCCGTCCGTCCGTCCGTCCGCGGCTTAGCTCCGTGATCATTAGTACTAGAAAGCTGAAATTTGGTATGAGTATGTGTATGTATAACGCCGACAGAACGGTAAAATAAAAATTAAAAAAAAAAAATTTTCGGGTACCTCTCGAACACCTAAAGTGGGGGTGATTTTTTTTTCTTTTCAACACTAGTGTGTGGGGTGTCGTTTAATAGGTCTTGTAAAAATAATTGGGGTCTCCTAACATTATTTTTGATAAAGTCAGCAGTTTTGTAAATATTCGCTCCGAAAACAAAAAAATAGTGTGTCCCCCTCTAACTTTTCAACCACGGGTCAAAAAAATTCGCAAAAAATTCTTGTAAATGAGGCTTTATAATTACTTTCAATGAAAACTATATTGAACAAAATCGGTCGAGCTGTTTTTGAGTTATCGCCAAATTTTATATTTTTTCTTTTAAAGGACGTAAGTTGACTTTCAGAAGGTAATAAGTGATTTCAGTTTCTAGGGCGTTTACGACCTTTTTATAGAGCTTGAAATCTTTCTTAACTTAAAACTCGGGCTTAAAACAGCAGTTTATTGTGAAGGATGAGCAACTACGGAACCCTACACTGAGCGTGGCCCGACATGCTCTTGGCCGGTTTTTTTTTCTTATCGAGGAACGATCGGCAGCTTTGCTGGTAACGTTATACCTAATAACAATAAAAACCATCGTTTAAGAACAAAAGAGAGTTCGACTTGCAGCATGGTATTTTTAAGTGTGCAACGTGCTGTTTTAAAATGACAGATTAGATAAAAAATGTAAGAAAGAGATGGGATTAGTATTGTTTTGAAGCATCATGGATGCTAAGCGTTAGTTACTCAGTATCCTCCAAATCGTCCAACTGGTCAGTTACAAACGGGTGCCATAAAATAACAAATATTAAAAAAAAACTTTAAAAGGTACTACAAAAAGCGCTTGCTGCCACTGCCATGCAATTTTCCCGAGGAATATAGTGACTTTGTAAATAAACTTGAAAGACAGAAGAAACTGGTAAGTTATGCATTCTTATTATGATTATATTTCAATTTTGTTTACCATTAAATCGTTGTAAATACTATCGACCTTAAAGGTACTCGAACTGATATTTTTTCCTTAATAGTATCTGCAATATGTTTGTTTTTTTTTTTCAACCATATTCTAATTATATATATATATATACCTATACGTACCTATATTTATTTATTTATTTCAACTTGATTGCACATTACATTCCACAAAAACGTAGATAATAATGGCGGCTTTTTGCCATGAAATGAGGCGTTCTCTGCCAGACAACTTGTTTAAATGAATGTATATGTAAATATATAATATTTAATTACCATACAAATTCGGAATACCTACTACAATGACATTTCGTAAATGTGTGTTTGTGCATTTTCATTTATTATACATTTTATTCAGAATATGTTGGCACATTTAGCTAAAAATCTCAGTAGTATATCTTGCATTATTCCAATTTACTTATAATGTTCGGGTATCCTTAGAGCTCCCAGGTTTAGCATTCCTAACAAAAAATAGGCCATGCATGAACGTTGTACTTTATTGGACGACGCTTACATTTCTAATATTAGTGACGTATTTCTTACTAAACTTAAAATGAAACACCAAATTAAGTATATATATTTTTTATTTCAGACTCAAAGTGAAATCAAGAGAGGAAGGAAGGTTATGAAAAACGTAAAGAAATTTTGGCTGAATTCAAGGAATTGTTAGAAGACGTACCGGTATAAATGGGTATAAATTGAAGGACATGTGGGCACGTGTAAAATTTATGACAGAATTGTATCATACGGCTGTTCTAAAATTACGTAAATAATAAGTAATCCATAATTTAGTATTATATTTGATATGGTCTAATTTTAAACTGATTTGATTTTTTAATTGCTGTGATTTATGTCATTGTTTTTTTTTTATTATGGTGTTTTTAATGTACCTATAGGTGTTATAAGTATTAATTGTTAAGAATAGGTAGTTATTAAAACTGATTATGCATGTTAAACTGTGATGATGATATTTTTATGGTTTTAGTTAGTATAATTAAACTTACTATTTTTGTTATCTGATTAAAAAATGTATATCCTAGTAAATTATTTACACACCTAAAATGTATTTTTATTTTATGAACATAGCATGATTATAATATGGTAAATACTTTTAAAGGTATCATTATAGAAATCGCGTTGATGCTGGCAAGACGCTATTAGCTCAGATTAGGATAAGCACAAAAATTGAATTCTTATTTTATTAATTAAAGAAAAAACCGGCCAAGTGCAAGTCGGACTCGCGCACCGAGGGTTCCGTACAAACACTTTCCATCCCTAAGTGTTTAAGTTAAGTTTGCACCTGGTATGTATAGCGCCCCATATAAATTAGGTGCAAACTTGCAAAGTTAGGTATTAAAAAAAAACTACTTACTAGATCTCGTTCAAAACAATTTTCGTTGGTAGTTTTTATAGTAATGTACATCATATGTTTTTTTTAGATTTTTCATTTTCTTATTTTAGAAGTTAGAGGGGGGGGGACCAACTTTTTTCCACTTTGGAAGCGTCTGTCACGCAAACTATTCGGTTTAGAAAAAAAATGTTTTAGAAACCTCGATATCATTTTTGAAGACCTATCCATAGATACCCCACACGTATGTGTTTGATGAAAAAAAAAAATTTGAGTTTCAGTTCTAAGTATGGGGAGCCCCCAATATTTATTATTATTTTTTTATTTTTGCATCAAAATCTTAATGCGGTTCACAGAATACATCTACCTACCAAGTTTCAACAGTATAGCTCTTATAGTTTCGGAAAAAAATGGCTGTGACATACGGACGGACAGACGGACAGACGGACAGACAGACAGACATGACGAATCTATAAGGGTTCCGTTTTTTGCCATTTGGCTACGGAACCCTAAAAAGACAAAATAATTATTATACTAATACATTTCAAATAACGTTCAATTATAATGTTACTTGGATTAATTTTATTGTACAGTCGGTTAGATTTTGTTACCTAAGTAGGTATTGTGATGAGTATTTTTTTAAACAAGCAACGAATTTCCGTATCAGCTTGTCCTAAAATGCTTTCATATGTCCAGATGTTCGGATTTCCGGCTGTTGTCGACTAGAGGTCCGATTTATATGAATTGTTGATTCAGTTATTCGTAATTTTTCAATATGGCGAAGATATGGGGTTTGCTAATGTAAAAAATAACAAATAACAACCATTTTGAAGTAAAGTCGCGAGGTTTACCGCTTACATAGCCACTTGTTTAGTTGTTTTAATGAATTGGTAATACGGAGACTAATGTCGTATGGTGTAGTCAGGAGTTGGATAGTGGAATTCCTTAACGGTTGCTTGTATACTTTTCGAGTGTAGGGTCTGATGGTTTGTTTTTAAGTGTACAATTGAAACTGCAATATCTCGTGTCACATCACAACTTCATTATAACTAACTGTCTACTGAAAAAACAGATTTACCGCGTACATACATTATAAGTACCGACAAGATACTAGTAAGAGTATTAACAGTAGGCAACTGAATTTTAGATCTTTTTTTACTATTTCTAACAACGTATGCTATCCCTTTAATATCAGCGGAAAGCGACAGCGAAAGAACCTTTGTTACTTAATTCAAATTCAAATTTAAAATATATTAAATAAACCGATGGTCCATGATACTAGGTTAGTCAACTTATCAAATATAGTTTCATACCTAAACTAATTAACATAACAATTAACTAATTTAATTGATTATTAATTTAAATTGTTTTATTTTTTCTTCCAAATGGATGAAAATTGTTTTTTTTTTTTAGTTTTCAAACCTCGTACCTCTGCCATTTCAAAAGTTTCAAATAATTTTATCGACACAAATATTTCATATAATTAATTAATCTAGACTTCATAAATCGGTTGAGAAATGTGACCCCTAAGCGAGACCAGCCGGAAATCCGGACAAAATGACATCTGTGTGTAAATAATTTTCTTTTTATAGTAAAAAAAAAAAATTATAGAATACATAATATAACAAAATTTACTTTGTTTCAAATAACATTTTAATTAATTACTTAAAACGTTTTTTTTTAATGTTGTTATAATTATTACGTTTTTAACTATTAAAAAAAAAAGCATCATGATTTAATCAAGACACAGAGTACAAGAAATATTCTTGTTCAAATCAATTTGAATAATAAGAATATCCACAGAACCATCATTAATATTGCTAATCTTTACAATTTAAGGGTGTAATTTTATTAAAATAATTTGAAGTTCGTTATTGACGCATACATCAACCTAAATAAATATATACTTAGATGAAAAGGGATGAGTGAAATGCTAAGGATTATTTTTATTTTATTGTTATCGGGGTAATGGCATTTACTGCACACTAAGACGCAAACCGTAATGAGACGCGGTATTTATTATTGTTTTAAGAATAATCAAAATGGAGTTGTGCCTTAACTGAATGCCGCATTAATTGTTATATTTTTTTATCGAAACAATACTTATCTGTATTACGGGGAATGAAGGAAATGATAGTTAATTGTGTTTGGGATAAACCAATATGTGATATCAATGGTGACGGCAAAAATAAATGAATGACTTTTATTTTTTCCGTCTTAGAGTTATTTGTCAAGCCCCAAGGCCCAAAGGCAAAGATGAAATATGAAAAAAAAAACAAACAACACACTGTTTTCGCCGCTCGAGTTAAGCAACGCTACCATGGTAACATAAGAAGTTTCTACACCAAAGACTTAAAGTTGAATATTGACTGATTTGACGCTTTATAGCATATTGTTACAAACCTCGCAAGCCAAACATGTTTATGACTTGCAAGAGATAAGAAATTTACTGAGTTACTGTTATTCAAAAACTGACCTAATAAGACATAATTTAGGATCATATTCGTTCGAACTCGTTCAAAAACCCTTACGTTAAGGTTATTAAGTTAGGGTTAGTAGTTATTATAACTGCTATTCAAAAACTGAACTAATAACACATTACTTAAGGATCACATTCGTTTGAACTCGGTTCAATACCCTAAAGACTCTGTTAGTGGGACGGGGTAGGTTAGTTAAGGTAGTTATTAACCGCGTTAACTGCAACAAAACAGTAACCGTATCATTGAAACAACCACATCATAGGGTTAACAATATGTAAGGGTTTTTAAAAACAACTTCTAAAATAACCTCATCAAAAACCCTTGTTAAGGTAACCGGTTCCGGTCCCTGCTCGCGACCCACTGAGAATTTTTTACATGAGTTTAAACCGTTTTTATAATTATTAAAGATGTCTCACGATAGTTTTAATAATATTATTAATTAAAATTTTCATATAAAACATGAAAGTTTAATTTGTTTTCTGTTACATTAAAGGCGAATGCTCGCAATGAGCTTACAACGACTACGTTGCCATGGCGATGGCGACCAAACCAACCGGCGCAAAACGCCTTGCGGGGCTTCTAATTTCATTAAACGGGGCACCGAGTACAATGAACTCCGAACAAAAATATCATTTTACGCGAAAAAGTTGTTGTCGAGCTGACCAAATCAGCCTTGCCTCGTCGAAGGATTGTTTTCTCACGGGAACTTTAATTTTCTTCTTTATGGAAAATATGTATATATTAACACACTACACTGACAACAATCTTTCTTTTAGTAAATTAACACTATAAGATTGGGATTTTGACTCTTGTAATTTGGGAACTAAATTATGATAAAGGAGCTGTCAAAATAAATCAAAATAGTTACAGATACCATCCAAATTTCGCGTTTTAAGTTTGACTTCGTACCTTACTGTTTCAAAAGCAAAATAAGGTAATAAATACCTGCATGTCTTTAGCACTCAATATCTTAACGATTCAATAAACTTAACATATCATAACAATCCGACCCGCAGAAGGCATACAGGCTAATCTCGCCAACGAGACATTAAAGCGAAGTTACGTTTCGCTGTAACTTAACACATAACTAAAATGTCCAGTAACTCAGCTCTGTACATCCAGTTAGTATTTCCTAGGAACGTCAGCCCGAGCTTAAATCAATCCCCGAGTGGGTCAACACCCTTAAATCCATCCGGGCCCGGCTAGGTGGCACGGCACTTAAGGCGATTTATACCTCGTTTGTGCTGATTAATATTCCTCGGCCGGCGGGCCGTAACTCTCATCCCGCACCACTTCAAGGAAACCGTCCAACACACGGCTGTACCAATTAGGATTCCGTCGACGTAAGTTGTACTCTAGTCACATAATAGCGGAATAAAGGAGGCGTTATATTTGGAGTTTCACAACGTATGAGCCTATAGAACATACGATTCGGCAATTTTATTTTCAGTTTTTGCGTTATTCTGCAAAAAGGCCACGTCTGACTTGATGCCATATCATTAATCAAGTATTTAAATCGAAAATATATTATGTCTTCGGCACATAAGTGGTGGCCAACTCGTTTTTAGTTTATTATGATTTGGTGTAGGGACGCCCGGCCGGAGACAGGCAGGCTGTCGATCGCTTGACTGCGTTCATTCCGCCCAATTCCCAATTGGAGCCAAAGGTTACTGTCCCGGCAGCGCTTCCATACTGCCTTCTTCCTCGTTTTTAGTTTAAATAATTTTTCACATAAAACACCAGCAGGGCTAGCATATCTAGCCGCGACTTCGCTTGTCGAGTAAGCATCTCCTGTCTTGTTCGCACGGTATTGAAAGAAGAGTGACAGGTGGTATTTCTCGCGCGACAAAGTCACGTGTCAAAGTTATGCTAGACGTACTGAAGAGACGGGAGAGATAAATGACAAATACATTTATTGAAAAAAACATAATGCACAGAGGTACGGTCAAATTATATACTTAACTAGCGGCCGCCCGCGACTTCGTCCGCGTAGATTTTTGATGATGACAAAGATATTAAAATAAGTAAATTTTATTCTTAGTTAAAATAGTCTAGACATATTACATTTCAAACAGTGGCAGACACTGATATGCAATTGTTAAAGAATTTTAGAAGATTTTCCAATTAGATTACGGGAATTGTTTGCAGGATGCTTAATATTTATTCCGTCAGTTACCTGATGCTTTTAATCTTTGGCAAAAATGACTCTGCAAGATATAGAGCGACGCATGGATTTGGAGTTAGAAAATGGGGATCTTAGTTATTATGAGTGAGATTTAAAAAAAATGTTAAATATCGTAAGGCTGTTAAAACAATCTTAAACTCGGCACTGGTAATCGAGAGATGGAGGCAGTTTAATGAAGAGTATCTCTTTTAATAATAATAAATAATAAACTTTATTTCAAAACAATAATAAATAATGACCTCTTTTCATAAGAAGGCAGCACTGGTATTTGTACACGCCGGCCTGGCTATTAAACGAAAAGAGTGATGTGGCAGAGTTCCCGAGGCTGGCCAAAATGTTTCTAAATAGTCCAGCAGGTACCCCAGTTATTAAAAAGGCTAGTGTTTAAAGATAATGCTGAATGACCATTAAAAACTAAATGCACATAAGCGAATGTAATGATGCGATTACTATTTTGGTCTACAGGCTAGTAGTATTGTTTGAAGAGTGATTCAATATATTCTGGTGCTACAGTTCTCTATATTTCTCAAGAAGCTAAATAAAGAAAGAATACAACAGACAACTCACTAAATATAGGAACACATAAAGTTTGGAACACAATTAATAAGAGACAGCACTTAGAAAATATTGTTGACAGTCAACCATAGAAAAGGGGGTGCAAGTTTGTTTTAAAAAAAGGACGTAGTCACTGGGTAGAAGACAGGAACTAAAAAAATATAAACTGATAACCTTAGCGTAACACTTCTTTATAAACAACATTAGCGGTGTTCCCCATACAAACTTTGCACCCCTTTTTAACCCCTTCAGAAGTAAAATTTTCCAAAACGCTGAAATTACTTTTTTTGTATTTGATTAAGTAAGCTTTCTACAAAGTTTCAAGTCTCTAGTTCAAAAAGTAAAGTTTCTCCCATATAAACATTGCACCCCTTTTTAACCCCCTTAGAGGTGAAATTTTCTAAAACGCTGAAAGTACTTTTTGTGGTTTTGAATAAGTAATCTTTCTACAAAGTTTCAAGTCTCTAGCTCTAAAAAAAAAGTTTCCCCCATACAAACTTTGCACCCCTATTTAACCCTCTTAGGAGAGGTATTTCCAAAAATCCCTTCTTATCCCTAGCCCACGTTATAAAAGTAACCAACTGTGCAAAAATTAACTTTCTAACATTAGTAGTTTCGGCTGTGCGTTGATGAGTCAGTCAGGACTTCTTCTTTTATATATATATAGATAAACAAATCAATTCACATTTGCATAACCTGAACTAGGGTTCCCCCTGTGTTTCAGGCAATAGGAAAGCCTTTACATTATTTAATTTAAGTATTCATCTATGTTAATATTAGATGAAGATATGAGAGATGTTTGGGCTGTAGATTCGGTTTGTTGGTCAGCTGAATCAATAGAGTTGGACCGTCGAAATAAAAAAACTTCGACACATGTGGCGAGGCGAGTGATTGTTGTTTACAAAAAATCAGGTAAAGAGATCCGATACCGTTTAAAGGTCATCTTCATCTCGTTTGTAAAAACAGAACTTTCTTTTACCTAGTAATGGACGATTTTTTTCGATTTTGCATCATGTATGTGGGTGAGTTGTTTCAGCCAGTTGCAATTCTATCAAGACAGATAATATATACATATAAACATTACAGTAACTTTAGATACGCTAATCAGCCTGTCTAGCACAACAATGCTTCGCAACTCTTGTCGCTCGACATAGTATCGCCCGTCACTTTCTCACAGTACTGCGAAGGAAGAGATAGGTAACATTTCTCGCGTGAGAAAGAGACGCGTGTCACAGTTGTGCTAAAGGTGCAGGGTAGATACAGATACAGTCAGAGCCAGCCTCTCAAAAAGCGTCATAATTTTTTTATTATTTGCCGTATCGCCCATCTCCTGGCGGTTCCCCACGTCACTTACCGTACCCTAGGGCTGACAATACATATTTTCTTAAACTTAACTGATATTATTAAAATACATAAACGGGTTTACTCACGTCGTTGAAGTCTGATAAACATGTCGAGCGTTAGTTATTCGACTTCTACGACGTGACCCGTTTATGTATTTTAATATGTCTGAGACTCTACCGTTTTCTGTGTAAAATTAACTGGTATTCTTCAAAAGCTAAACGCAGATTCTGCAGGCGTATTACAGATGTCCGTAAGTGCTTGGAAACAGGCGCTGTTTGCGAAGCCGTTGATATGTTTACTAACCCCGGTTCGCCGTACCCGGTTAACTAGAAACAACCGATGACAAAACAAAATGTCGCCATTGCAGTTTATGTCCTCTGCTAAATAAGGCGTGATTTATACACATGTTGGAGGCTGGTTTACACAGAAACGTGGAGATGCCTTTGTGTAGGCGCAACCGATTGATATTTATTTTCTTGATAGCTTAAATTCTGTGAAATTTTAATATAATAAATTAGTAAAGCCCATTTTTTAAGGGTTCTTGTCTCGTAATGCTATATCCCATCAAAAACATAAATGTAAAATGAGAGCCAAGTTCAATATCGCGTGCACTTCGCCGACAAAAGAATTGAGATCCGCAAGGGCGCCAAGTTCTTTGCCCTAAAATTTTAAGATACAAGGACATGCGACATACTCGATGCATTTATTTTACTTGGGGAGTAATTCAATATCAAGATTTGACTTGGCTAGTTTTCACAAACTAACTAAATTTTATAAAAGTAACATAGTCATAGTTCATTATCAAGCTAACAGTAGGTATAAGTAACAAGACGTACACTAACTTGCGTACTTACCTTTACGAAAATAGGTTAATGATTTGATTGATTTTGATTTATAATATAAATTTATATTTTAAAACTAGCCAAGTCAAGTCTTGATATTGAATTACACCCCAAGTAAAATAAATGCATCGAGTATGTCGCATGTCCTTGTATCTTAAAATTTTAGGGCAAAGAACTTGGCGCCCTTGCAGATCTCAATTCTTTTGTCGGCGAAGTGCACGCGATATTGAACTTGGCTCTCATTTTACATTTATGTTTTTGATGGGATATCATTACTTTTTGTACAGAAATTATTATGATGTGTAAATTACTTAATTATTATTTGTTAATTAGTTCTGTGTGCTATTCTAGTACATCTTTTGAAAGTTTTGAATAAACAAAGAATTTTCCAAAACGGTTAGTACGAATTGGATTTTTATGTGCATGTATGTGTAAGTGTGTGCGTGTGAGTGTATAGGTATGCTATTCTAGTATATCTTTCAAACAAAAAAAGAATTTTCCAAATCGGTTTATAAATGACAGAGTTCTGAGACAACAACCATCAATAATAATAATAATAAAAAAACATAAAAAAATCACTGTTTTCGATTTTTATATGTATACACACACAATTACTAAGCTGGATGCCAAATTTCACCTTTCTAGGTCACCTGGAAGTGGGTTAGGTTTTTGATTACTAGTGAGTCAGTCAGTCAGTGATAAAAATACCGTTTTTTGGACTTTAATATCTCAATAACTATTTAACCTATATTAATGAAATTTGGGGTTCTACTTGTTCTAAAGGATCCTAATACATAAGCCAAATTTCATTTTTTTATGTTAAATAGATTTGGAGTTATTGGGGGGTCAAAAGTGGCTCCAAACGGTTCGTGTAATATAACACACGGCTGCTGCTCGCCAGTTCCTGCGGTGAACTTGGCTGGACACGCTGCCGCGTGTCTAGATAAACAATCATTTAGCTGCAATCTCGTTTAAAAAAGTGACAAGATATGTTCTATCCTGTAGTCATCAAGTGAGAAAAACATCTTTCGTATAAACGATATTCGGTGAATAAAAAGTTGAATAAACAATTTTGATAAGTTATCAATTTCTTGAGGCGACCTTTTTGTATGGAGCTCCATAGCAAAAGCTCGCCTTTTACCTTAGCACGGCAGCATATTGTATGCTGACGTTTTTCGTTACGCCCAATCAGAAAGTCACAAAGAGTGTCCTAATAATGCTAATGAGACACCAGCGCTAATGACTCGTTGTGCAACTTATAATGCGATAAAATATCTATTAAGTCGCACCTGGCTACCGTAATTATAATTACGTTACGAGAATTAGTTTTTTTATTAATTACTTAGTCTATCAAATAATCAGTAATCACATTTACGTAATCTCTTGTTGCTATCACTATTATATAGAAACAATTACCGACCGCATTAATCATTATTAAGGTCATTTAGTAAATTGCCTATTTTCTCCGTACGGCTGTTTTATTGAAATTTCTAACAGCGGTACATGGAAGTTCTTATAACTTCCGAGTAACGCAAACCTACTATTACGTTAACATATAATTATTTCGTAGGATTTTCCAGATGCCAAAGATCATTGAATCCTTCTTGAAAACGTTTATCGTGTCATCGGACACGGAAACGGCTCGCGATAATATCGTGCGTCGCGTTAAAAGGGCTTATGTGCGTGTATTTTCAATAGCTTTGTTATCCTTTTCGATTTGCACGGAAAATTGTATTCTTTCCACGTTCCAGTTTACAAGTGCAAGCGACAAGCGCCGCCCGTTTTCCAACAACAGAAAAAAAAATAAGTCAAGAAAACCTGCGTTCAAAATTTTGTTGTAACTTGGTAGATATACGGTTGAGAATATGAATAGGTGATTCCAAATCGGCCGTCTTATTATTCGAGCGAACCTATTGTTTCATTTCGACTTCTTCTCAATATGGCGGCCGGCATTCATACAACTCATACAAGGTAGCGACACGAGATTCGACATTCATTCATTTTAATTGATGCGTTTAAAATTTCGAACCTAACCTCCCATCCTTATTCGACGAAGTGATTTCAATGAAAAACTTGAATTCCCTCGAATTATTGTTATTTATGTCCTTAGCGGTTATTTATATCGGTGATAAGTATTATGTTTGCGCATGTTTATGGATCAAACAATAAGTATTCATTGTTCGCTGTCTTTTTATTATTTAAGTAGACATTAATTGCGGTACAAATGTCTGACTTTAATTTATGACCTTTGTTTTCGTTCCGACATTAACGTTCATACATCTGCATGTGTGTATGTAGCACCTATTATCAATAAATAAAAATTAAAAAAACACCTCTGAGACAAGTAGCTGGCTGTTTAAATGAGTGATATAGAAAATAGACATTAAACAAAATTTGGAAATCCTAGCTTTAATATTGGCTGTCACTTGTTCCACCAAAAGCCGAATATCTTGGAGAAAAGATTTTCATCAAGCAAACCTAAGAACCTTCTCGACAAAACAGGCTTTCGATTAAAAAAAAACCGCATTGGTCCATTCGTATGGGCGCTACGATGCCACAGACAGATACACATGTTAAACTTATAACACCCCCTTTTTTCGTCGGGGGTTAGATATATCCCAGTCTAAACCTCGCTTTACTCTTGTTTATTCAGACATTCGAAACTATCCCATCTTCCTTATAAAGCCTACTGTAACGCTTCTTAGTACGCAGTAATTGAACCGGTTTGTTTTAGGTATTGTCAATTCGCACTTGAGTGGTTCCGCGAAGGGTCAATCGTTGCCGTCTATGACTTGTACCGCGTATCGATCGCTTCAGAATACGTCGGTGATAGATGATTGCTCGTAAATCAGGACCCTCAAGTGGCTATTCATATGTAAGTGTGCAATAGTTTAGAGCATATTTGTGCGGCTTTACGATGTATAACAATGGATCGATCTGCATATTACTATTATATACTTAACTGGTTTGTTAGATAATTTTCACAAAAGCCTATTTTCATAGTAGCGAATTTTTACATCGCGTTTGTTGATGATGGCAAGTAGACATTGCTGATAGGAAATCCCATGGCAGTCATGATCGAGTACTTGTATAATTAAATCGATGTATTGTTTCGAGTACATCGATTCGCATATCATCAATAAATCATTAGTTAAATGCAAAGTGTTTGTATTGTTCCGCTAGTCAATAAGGCGTGTCTTTACGGTGCGTATGAAAATTAACCTTGGAATTTAATAGTTAACCTTAGTCGCGGAATGTACCTAATGAAAACATGTAATATACGAGGGGCGTCTGAAAAGTTCTAAGCCTAAGGTATTTCGAGGTTATATATGCGTTTATGATACTGGCCACTAGAAAGGCCATTTAAAAACAAATTATTAAAAAATAACATGTCACGTTTTTATTATTCTGTTTCGAGATATTCAACGGAAAAGTACATCATGTGTGAATTACCAACGAATATTACGAAAATTGAGCACCGTGCTGTAATTAAATTCCTTACAAAAAGTGACAAATCACCGCAGTGTATTTTTGAGGAAATGGCTATTATTTACGGTGATTCTGGGCCTTCTTATGCCACAGTCAAAAAGTGGAGTCGCTTATTTAAACTCGGACGGGAATCGATCGAAGACGACCCCCGCTCAGGGCGGCCAATATCGGTAGTGACCGAAGAAAACGTAGCAAAAGTCAAAAAGCTGGTATTAGAAGATAGAAGAATTAAGGTTTGGCAAATAGCTGAGGTCTTAGGTATTAGTAAAGAAAGAGTCGGAGAAATTTTACATGAACATTTGTACATGAGTAAAGTCAGTGCTGGTTGGGTACCGAAAATGCTAACGGCCTTCGATAAAGTACGTCGTGTGGAAACTTCTCGGGCGTTTTTAGAATTGTGCGAAGATGATTTAGATGAAGTTTGTTCCCGAATAGTAACTGTTGATGAAACATGGATCAGACAGTATGATCCGGAGTGTAAGTCTGAGTCGATGCAGTGGATTGAAAAGGGTGAAAGGCCGCCGAAGAAATTTAAAGTACAAAAGTCGGCCTCTAAGTTAATGGCTACGGTATTTTGGGATTGTGATGGCATTCTTTTAATCGATTATTTAGAAAAAGGCTCTACGATAAACGGAACTTATTATGCAAATCTAATAAGACAGGTGCGACAAGCCATAGTTGAGAAAAGGCGGGGTAAACTAAGGAAAGGCATTTTGTTTTTGCAAGACAACGCACCCGTTCACACCGCTAATGTTGCGAGGCGTGCTCTGAAGGAAGTTGGTTTTGACGAAATTGACCACCCACCCTACAGCCCAGATCTAGCCCCAAGCGATTATTTTCTATTCAATAATTTGAAGAAAGAGTTGAGGGGAAAGCGATTTAGAAGTGACGAAGAGATGAAGGCGGCTGTACAGGAGCATTTTGAAGGGCAAAATGAAGATTATTTTTTTAATGGCCTAAAAGCACTGTATAAAAAATGTAAAAAATGCATTGATTTAGGAGGAGACTATATTGAAAAATAAACACGAGTTCATTTGTGTAAATTGTTTTTTTCTATCTTAGGCTTAGAACTTTTCAGACGCCCCTCGTAAACAACACAATTTATGAATCGAATGTTCGAATTGCGTTACAAACTAACATTTAATTAATCTGAATGTCCATTAACCATGTGCTTTTACTTGTGTACCTATTTTATGGAATTACATTTTTAATAAATAACATTTAGGCTTTTAAAGTCTGAATGTTGATATCAAATTTAAGCGATACTAAGGTCAATACGATAATGAAAAGAGAAATCCGATTGCACCGGTACAGATGTGGTATTTACGAAAAAAAATGATACTAGAATAATTTTATGCGTAATGGGTATTAGCTGTGAATCATTCATTCATTATTGTAAACAGCTCTGCCATGATGGCGCAAAAGACATAATGTGTTAGCAAAACGGTGTCATTTAGATCCTTTTATCTTTATGAGGTGCGAGTTTCTGCAAAGTACCTAATGTGTAGGCCCTTTCGACGCATAAGACCACAAACGCGAAATACCAACCCGAGGTTTTTTGGCGTTTTGCGGATTTATAAAAATGAAAACGCTAAATACCAACTACGTAAAATGCCACAAACGCAAAACACCAACCGGACGTTTTGTGGTGTTTTGAGGCCTTATTATTTTTTTGTTGTGGATACACACCTATTATTTATTTCGTATTTATTCAAAAAGTATAGATATGGTATTATTATTCTTTTTGTTTCTCGTCTCATAGAGTCTCGGGCTCATACGTCCCGGTCTTTTGAAAGGCTTGCTTGGGGATATGGATCCAACACGTAGAGGCCCCTTGGAGAAGTTGGCTGTGGCTGTAGCCCTGCTGGGACCCATTCCTGATCATATCAATAAGATGATACATCCATGAACAGGTCCCATCAGGTGATTGAACTATTGCATTGATATGGAAAAGACAAAACCGGGTAAAATGGAGTATGGGTAGACTCTTTATTTGGGCTATTGCAATAGTAAAATCGGGTGACACCGTAACCATCAGTGCGACTATTACCTATGGCGGGTGGTGACTCGCCCTTCAGTAGGTGAGCCCCGTAATGCCATCGTGCCGATGGCCGAAAGCAACACGAGCGTGAGGGTGAGGGGGTGTCGAGAGGTGTGCTGCGCTTTCTCCGAAGTTGCAATGCTCTTTAACACTTCCACCCCTGGAGCATATAGCTCTAACGCTCCTCTCTGGGCGGCCAAATGAAGGCAAGCCAGAGCTGAGAGTCCTACGGGTCCTCTTGGGTTTCCACTCCGGCCGATGAAGGCACACCGGAGACGAGGACCCTGACCGACTCTCTGGAGATCTCGGGTCCGTGGGATCGTCACTCCTCAACAGCTCGCCACAAGCTGCCCTGCGGGCTTTTTATTATTATAGTATTATTTTTCATATATATGGTATTTAGCGTGATTGGTATTTTACTTAAATTCATGTTGGCGTTATGCGTAGTTGGTGTTTTGCGTAGTTGGTATTTTGCTAAAGTGTTTTTTTGCGTAGAGTTGGTATTTCGCGTTTGTGGTCTTATGCGTCGAAAGGGTGTAGGCTAGGTACGTTTTTTTCACAAGCTTTTATTAGGGTGCATCCACACTGACGCGGAGCTGAGCTGCAATGCTGATAAATTATGCATGTATTATACATATAAACCTTCCTCTTGAATCACTCTATCTATTAAAAAAAACCGCATCAAAATCCGTTGCGTAGTTTTAAAGATTTAAGCATACAAAGGGACATAGGGACAGAGAAAGCGACTTTGTTTTATACTATGTAGTGATAAATAAATACTATGGGACAATCATACACAAATCGACCTAGTCCCAAACTAGGCAAAGCTTGTACTATGGCTACTAGAAGACGATATACATAATATATAAATACATATATAGATAACATCCATGACCCAAGAACAAATATCTGAGTTCATCACACAAATATTTGCCCCGGCCGGGATTCGAACCCGGAACGCGGAGCGGATTCAATTCTTCGATCCAAAAGTCAATTCAAGGTCAGTAGCGCTCCGCACGGCGCGACACCGCCTTGGTAAAAAAACCTCCTCGAAGCACTCCGCTTACCCAGGCAGATTGTGTTTTCCTACTCGACACCATTAAAAACACAAAATTAATTGAATTGAACATCGGGTACAATGCTGAGGGTGAACTTTGCAAGTCATCTTAATAAGACTAGACGTCTGAGGGTAGTAAGTTTAATTAATATCTATTTGCACAGTATTGTTATTGTGTGCTTGTTTTTGTTAGATTTTTATTGTCGTGTTCCTATGTTTGATAACGATCGTTTTACCCAAAGTTAAAGTCTAAAAAATATTTTTTTTTACACAAGAGTATATAATTATGTAGATTGTAGATGTATTCATACAGTGCACTCCTCGTTCCTTATGTGATTACACAGTTTCCTCATTTATGTCCTGGACGCGACATCCAATCGGCAACATTTGATCTTCCATACAATATTTAATTCTATATTTAACGTCCGTGAAGGTTGAATAAAAAAATACTGCTCATCTAATTCGTTTGAAGACTGTATCATATAATTTACTTCCTAGAAACAGCCAGTCGGACGTCATCGTCATACCAAACACTTCTTAAAGCTTTTGCGTTTACGATTGTAACGAAACCTGTAAACCTAGTCATAATATATTGCCATGTCAAAACATGTACCAGTTTTTTCGTTCATCCTTCTGGGCATGCTTAGTTCAAAAGCACTGATCCCTGTCTAAATAAGCATACGAGGGGTCGGAATCAGAAACAGTAATTTATTTGCTTAAACAAACATACAGGTTATCTTAAATCTATTTACAGAACTATAAGTGTGGTCAGAGATTCATGCAATTCTTAGGTACAGTCATCAGCAAAAGAAATTAAACATTATAACACGCTCACAATGATCTGTGACACTTCTATTCTGTGATTATAGAATCTGTGTGCAAGTAATTTTTAGCACCTGCCCGTCTAGCGCAACTATGCTTCGTATGCAACTTATTTAACGGCATAACGTCATCTGTCACTCTCTCTCAGTAGGTATTGCACAGAAACATGATAGATCAATATCTCGCGTGAGAAAGAGTCGCATATCACAGTTGCTTGTACTAGCGTGCGTAGCAACTTCTGCCGGACTGTGCTACGAGTATGTGTGGGTTAAACAATCCATACTAATATTTATAAATGCGAAAGTGTACGTGTCTGTCAGGTTTAAGATCCGAGGAAGGACATAGGATAGTTTTCATCCTGGAAATTATCCTTAAAAAGATTGAAAGTGAGTAAGTAATTCATGATGACATTGATGACCCTGTAGGAAATGTAATTATTAGACCAAAATCACAATTGCTCTTACATTTGCTTAGGCGCTTTTAATAATCCCTTTTATTAATTAAGGTGATTAGGTGGATATGGATATCTATCGTGTTGTACGAGGTTGCTTCCATACTTCCAAGTTCCACGCGGACGTAGTCGCGGGCAAAAGCTAGTAGTCCATAAAAATATTGTCAGATTCAAATCATTGAGTTCAGTCACTGATTATAAGCAGCACCTCAAGCACAATTGTGAGCTCTTAAAGAAATTCTGACTAAGTTACGCCTCTGTTGGGGAAACAAGCGAGCGACTTCGTCGAACCGCGTATACACCCGAGCTTGTTTTGCTCCGACAGAACAATGAAAGCCTGCGGCTGTTGCCAATCGACGGTTTTACTAACTTATCACCCAGATCGTTCAGATATCTGTTTTTCCGATCCAATTAACGCAAGTCGGTATTAAACCTGTCGGTCGAATTCGGATTGATTTGTTCATTGAATCTTTATCGCAGTAAAGAAAAACAGGACGGATATTCTCTACTAGTTGATCGTTCACTATTTAAAGGATTTATTATTGCTGATGTCTTGAGTTATTTCTGCCTAATGAGACTTACATTCCGGTACGATTTACGAAAATATTCCATGAAACCAACGCAAGGTAATTTAATAATATTTATACGCGACAAGCGCCGTTTTTATTGTCATAGATATGTTCCAACCAACCAATCAATCAATCAATGGCCTTTCAGTCTTTTACAGACTATACAAACAGTGTCATGAAGAACAACGCTTTTCATGGCTATGCAAGCCAATACGAAATATCTTCCAACCAATATAGGAAATTTAATTGCACACGATTGCAGGTCACAAGACAAATTGCAATTTTTTATAAATCTCCAGCAAATTTGATAAAAAAAGTGATTAATATTTTCTTTGGTTTCCGCAACTGTCACACATTGAAATAAAACGGATTATAGAATCCGTTTAATTTTTTCTATTTAAAAGATCTCAATAACCATAAGACTTACTAAAGCTAAAAAGGAGAGGCCTATTTTCTGGGCCATTCTGTGGCGCTCAATCGGGGGATAGAAGGTTGTCCATGAAGTACAGGGCACCGTGTATAATGAGGCCCATCTGTCCAATCTGTGGTGGTGTCTCACGAAAATCTTCATAAGACTATATACCCTAGTAATGTATAAAACGGCAAAGACATTTCTGTTGGTTTTAACTCCGCTGGTCCGGGCGTCTTGCGCACAGCGATTTTCTGAGTGTCTTATGGTTATCTATACTCGTAGTTTTAAAAATTTGATAACACACTGCCTTCCTAAATTTGACACAAAATGTTAGTAAATATAGAGGTACACCTAATGTGAAATAGGTACTAAAATAAAACACGTGGCGATTATCGTGAATTCTGCGGTGTTTTGCGATTTAGCATGTACCGGGTATTTATAAACTTGACTCTGGAATTGTTTAAAATAGACCAGACCAACAATACGGTAACTCATTTCGTTTCTTTGTAACCGTTGCAACATGATATTACAATACAGCCGACTGTATTGTTTGACGAGAGTATTATGGATAGTAGAGCAAACGAATGTTTAATATTAACACACCTTCTGGTAAATTGACAATGGGTCCACAATTGGGGAGAAATCGGTGAACAATAAAAATAACCTACATTCGAATTTCGAACTTAAAACGTTCTAATTGTTTTTGAAGTCGGTTAAAAAACTGGCATCTGTTCTCACCTACAGAAAACGAATATGAATCTTAATTGGACATGGTATAGCATTGTTGTGTCACATTCACATGACCGTGAATGTGTGTGTCATAACATAAACATAAAGAGAGATAGGGATAAACGAGAAGAAATTATTATCATATGACCAAAAACAAAAGATGTTTAAGGTATACCCAAATACTAAATACCTACTGTCGCTCATATTCATAATTTTATAATCTTTAGCTTTGACAAATAAAATGTATACGTTATTATAAATTATAATGTATTAAGTAAAGGACTATAAAACAATCCCCGGTGTGTCGGGCCTTTTTGGCGAGCTTTGCAATAACGTCATATATGGCCGCTCGTTTCGACGCATCCGATAAATGACAAACGCGGACGCGTTTCAGGTCGGCAGCAGTCCTGTGTGACAAAGGAGAGTGCAGTTTCAATTGCTTCTTTTTACGCAAGTATTGCGCGCATTTGGCTTATACCGAAGTGTAGGTATATGATGCCGGAATAGAGTTCCACTCTTTAGTCACCAACCCTAATGAGGTATATAGAGACACGTCGTTTTGTGCAAACCCTTAATCTTGTTTTGTGGGTGGATCAAATTTTTCTTGTTGTTATTCTGTCCCGTTACCCAGGAGACAATGGTGATAAAAACTTCTTAGAAGTGTTGATAATTTATAAATATTGGTATTTTCAATTGATATTCGAAATAAGAATGGACTTTTAACTGCTGCAATTACAACATTTTTGTTGAATATTGCCGCCGAGAATATTAGCAGTTTTAAAGAGTAACCCAGGGAACATCACCATGGATCATGGATACAAGCAACAGAGAAAAGTTGATTGACCCTTGTAGTTAATAAAAAAGTAGGGACCGATAGGCTTAGACTACACAGAAAAAAAATGTGAGTAGTAGCCCGAATGCTAGCTGCTAGTTACTTAAATCGGAGGGCTGACAAACTGAAGGCTACTAGTAACCAATACATATAAGGTTACTATTCTCAAGTAGTTAAACTAGTTGAGCAATTTTTTGTTTTCAGTGTAGACTTACTCAGAATCTTCTTTTATTTTTAACCGATTTATGTGTGTGAATCTCAGACTCACACACATAAGTCGGTTAAAAACAAACACCGGATAATAACCTCAGCAGGGCTACCATTGTCTTGCCGCAACTTCGCATGTCGCGCGACTTAGGCCTTGGTCTCCTATTAGACGCTGTACGCAGCGTGCAGCATTTTTCCATACTAATAACACAATGCTTAGTATGGAAAGACGCTGTACGCTGCGTATACCCTGCCTGCCGCCTGCACCTGCCGTGTTCGCGCGGTATTGATAGGAGTGTGGCAGGTAGCTAAAGAGTCACGTGTCACAGTTACGCTAGATCTAGTCAATAATCATCTCCCACAGGCGCCATGCCGCTGATAGTACGTACGTGATGGCAGCCAATGGCAAGGAAACCCGACACATCGCAAATGATGCGTTATGACACTATACTCTCGCGGCTTGTACACAATGGAGGTGTTATATTATAAAGTTAGGGTCTATCGCGATATTACTTATTTACCTTCATAATGCAACCCCGCCGAAACGTTACATTATGAAGGTAAATAAGTAATATCGCGATAGACCCGTTATGATTCGTGTTAATTAATGATGCGTTAGTTTCCACCAACCTTATTTTTATTTATTTTATTTTATAACACCTCTATCTTTTAATCTTATAAAAAACTTACGTAATACATATAGTTATTGTATTAAGCGGTTTACACTCACGTGAAATCGGCAAGAACGGTCCGACATCTTTCGAATTCGTATGGAGCTCTTCATCAGGCACTGCTAAACGTACAGAGGCGCGGTAACGTCGTCACCCTCTATTTTATCATCGTTAAAAAATCCATACAAACCCGTAACTCGACTATTCATTGGCATATCTTCGGGGATAGTGCAATACAGCGTAAATAACAGCTGTCGACAAAGTGCTCATTTCAATAGAATACTTAGCATTTGTTTAAATATTGATTCCTATCTGCACTTGTTACTTACGCGGTATTGCACTATCCCCGACGATATGTAGTCGGTTATAAATTAACAACGGATAATAACCTCGAAGTGACTTTCTACAGGCCAGGCGCCATGCCGCTGAAATCATATTAGGTACGATGGCCAATAACGGGGAAACCCGAGACATCGTAAATGATGCGCCGCTGAAACTTCAGTTCGGGTTTCCCGCAAACTCACGCCCACGCGCACTATCTTTATCGCGCTATCTCATTGATCTTGACATTTATTTTCATCTGCTGGCGGTTAGGGTGCGACTCCATTGACTTGGAGCTGGTCATAGTGGAGCGGAGACAACCGTGATTGAGCCAAGTGGTTTGTTACTGTTATTAATTGAACACGGTCTAGTCCTAGTCCCCTCCGTGTCAGAAAACCAGGGTTTGAATTCCGGACTACTGGTATTCATTTCAACCAAAATAAGGGTATTCAATTTCGGTTTTATATTACTCTTATTATATTTTAGTGGGCTAATTTCATACTTCTGTATTATTAAAACTTGAAGAAAAATGACGTGGAATTTTAAAGATATTATATTTAATTAAAATCGGTAACGATCCTTGGTGAAAATGCGCCCTTATCTTATAATTCGCTGGCTCTACATACGAGTATTACAGGTTAATTCGCATCATGGAAAATGTTCACTTTTAACGAATTCAAATTCAATCACTGTCATCATGCCTCGAAATCAAATTTTGGCGAGCGAAATTTACTTTTGGCACGATACTGTACGCTTTTTGGGTCAATATTACCTACCTTCTAATTGCTATTTTATACTGTTGGCTTCGGTTATTTGGACGGAAACTTGGCACGTTTTAGAGCAACAATTTGTATTATAGAAATGTTTAGCGTAACAAGAAACCGCACTTCCTCAGTTTATGGAATTATGTATAAGATTATTTTGAAATTAGAGTGATTAATGTTACTAACTTTATTTGTACAAACTATATAGGTACACGGACAGGAACATTGCATGACAGTTATTGTCCATCAGATGATAAGAGAGGCTCACGACGCGCAGTTATTTAAACAGACGAACAATAATACAATTTTCAAGCGGATTTTGGGAAAATCGGAAACGAGAACAGACTTCGTTTTGTTCTATTGTCGCATGTCAGTATTAACCAAAAAAAGTTAAACCGCTTCTTCGTTTCGCTATATGAAAAGCATTGGAAGCAACATGCATCAATCAATAAGTGGGGCCGGCATGTTGCCTCGGCATAGATAGAGCGAACAGGATCATGAACTAGCTTCATATCTGTATCGATTGTCTTCTGTTGTACGCGAAGTTGGCTGCATTCGCTACTGAGATACAAACACGCATAACGACCTTAATTATATTTGCATAATGTATGTGACTCACATAGTTTGAGATTGTCACCAGCCCGTCTAGCACAACTGTCACTCTCTCACAGTGCAGCCAAGAAAGAGACAGGTAATTTTTCTCACGCGAGAAAGAGTCTCGTGTCACGGTTGTGCTAGAGGTGCAGGGATTGTAAAATGCGAACAAATTCGATTGAAATGACGTATGACAACCAGAGACGACCCTAGCACTTCAATGAACGCTACTCACATTTTACGAACACTGATGATGACTGTTGGACTGTGGCTGTTTTTTTATATAGCGGCAACAAAAATAAAAAGAAATTCAAATGTGTTAGCTAGATCACGGTTCATGAGATACAGCCTGGTGACAGATAGATGGGCAGTGGAGTGGAGTCTTAGTAATAGAGTTGCGTGTCCCGGTTACCCTTTGGGTACGGAACCCTAAAAGCTATCGAATTATTGTTATTAATACTTTCAAGAACACGTAAATATCGTCCGTATTTATTTAATTACTTTCCTTAATTTCTCGACTACACCACTACAAGTAAGCTGCATACCTCAAGTGATTTATCTATATCTTCCCAAGAAATGCACTCCATTTATGCCCGGCGCAGTGCAAGGATGGTCGCATATGCTGTGGGGAGCGGAAGTTGGCGCCACTGTTACCGAGAACTTTGGACAACGCGTCATGCAAGACTTCAAGGTTGGAATAACGAGTCGGGCTTTTATTTCTACTTTATTGCATAATTTAAATGTGTACTTGTAAATGTAATTAGTAAAGCGCGCCTTCAGTCAAGCTATCGGGGAATTCGTATGCAATGTTTTATTCTTTAACGCATTCACTGCCAGCTTCCTAGTAAGTTTGTTCCTAGACCATGCCCCTTGGCAGTGAATGTGTTAAGCAAAGTGATCCGTGTATCAATTGCAATATCCGTACTTTCTATTTCGCAATCTTTGTATTTATATAAGAAAGGAAGAAACAATTATTTATAGTCACACCAAATTAAATAGGTGCAGGGAGTAAGTAAACATCATCATCCATTAACACTTTTGGGTATACAGCGCGCTGCAGCGTCTAGAGACGTCGGATAGTTATTTGTTTCTCTATAGGCCTATAAAACACACGCTGTTAGTGTGCTCGCCTGAAAGTGTTCAATTGTCTACCCAAATTATTCCGCGTGACAAAAGGTGCGGACTCAGCAATCTCAGCATATGCCGCGACAGCCAAGCGTCTGCGCAGTGCGCTGTGCTGGTTTTCAGTCCGTCCCTCTTCTCAATCCGAACGAAATTGTTCAATTTAGCGGGTGCGGGCTCGGTATAAATAAATAAAATAAAAATGATTTAAAAACCGTTTATTTGGAAACATTTGGTGCACTTCAAGCGAGCGTTCAAACTGGCAGTGGCCAATTGCGTGGCATTATAGGATTTATAGATACACAAACGACCAATAAAATACAATTCTTATGTCGCTTTTGCGAAGATCAAAAAGGAGAACTTTCTGAAGTGCTTTATAGTGCCGTGACCTCAAGATGACGTCAAGATGCGAAAGTGAATGGCTATTTCGAACACACGTCCATCTATTTCCTTATATCTATGACGCAAATATTCACTGAATCTGCACGCGTAATATTTTGTTTATATTACCTGTATAAAGTGTATAAACATTTCCCTAAGAAAAAGTTATTGTTTTAAACATTGTTGAAAATTCAATAGAACTTACCATAAGCTTAAAGTAAATACTACCCCCATGGTTCCGCGGAGCACCACCTAGACCAGTGAGCAAAACCTCTAGTCTCTGTCTGGGTCGCGTGTCTGCGGCGACGGATCGATAGCAAAGGTCAGCTAAATTAGTTTCGTGCTAGTATACTGTGTAGTGTAGAGTACACACACGAGCCACACAGCTGTAATTGCGCCGCCGTTCCAAGTCGATTACGCAAGCCTTATCGCCCACGCGACTTTTATCGATCTGATGTTGTATTTGGAGATAGGCGATAATGTAAACGAAGCGAAAAGTCTGACGAAGTATTTCTCATTGTTGTAAATAAAGATTCTAACGTTTACACTGTAGAATACATTTTAGTGATGAAGTTTGCCATTATTATGTATGACCCAGACGCACACAGCACAATGATGTCAAAGGGCTTTGAAAGTAGTGGGAAATAGCGACACATTATCGTATGGTAGCCTAAGGCGCGAGCCACACAGAAAAGACTTTAATAAATGTTCATACTAAATGTATAGTAGAAAAAGAGTGTAAGTATATCGTATTATAAAGCGCGACGCCGACGTGACCTCGACCCGTCTTTTCGGTCTCGGTTGCATCGCGATGTTTATCGTGTTCTCGCCCTACCCTACGTCTTTTCTTTGTGGCTAGCGCATAAGGGCAACATCGATGATTCAAGGGTATCGAGAGGTGGGTTGAGCTTTTCTTCGATGATAATCGTGGCGTTACGCCTTTTAACACCACATTCTCATGCCTTTTAGCTCTACCCTTACAATCTAGCGCTAACGGTCCCCTAGCAAATAAAAGTCAGACGAAAACTGACTCCTATGGGGTACAGCTTTGAAAAATTGAAAGGGCTGACAAATAGCGTACTATTTTATATATTGTGCAGCAAGTACCTAATACATACATTTGATATACAGAACCCTATTACATTTAAACAACGAATTCACAAGCTCCTAGCCTATTGCGTGTTTGGAGTGGATAGTGGATGCATAATTTAGCCCCTGGAATGATCCGCTCGGTAATATTCGCGCACGTGGGCGAAACGATTGGTTTCTCAGAAGCGTTTCGGACTCGGTAGGAAACGCTTCCTGTTTTGACTTGAAACAGACAGCTAATTGTAATAGTGGTACAGTCGGCAGCAGAGATCTGAAACTAAAAGGGAAAAATGTGCACCCGAAATGGAATATCAGTAATTGGCCTGTTGTTGATGCGCTTCGCAGGAATATCGAACTTTAATTGTGATTTCTGAGTTTTACAGCACTAATTGTAGTTAGTCGCATAGATATAGGCATTTGATATCTACAATATATTGGAACTGATCTGGTGATGGAGGTGGAAGCTGGCCGTAGGAACTCTTATCTTACACAACTCGACCTAGTCCCAAACTAAGCAAAGCTTGTACTATGGGTACTAGACGACGATATACATAATATATAATAACATATATAGGTAAAATTCATCACACAAGAATTAATTCATCATTATTTGCCCTGGCCGGGATTCGAACCCAAGACCGTCGACTCAGTAGGCAAGTGCACTACAAACTGCGCCAATCGCGTCGTCGTATAAGATAAATCCATCGTGTTTGGGCTCATTTGATTGGGCTTGATAAGCAATTAATGTTCATATAAGAAAACAGTCGGCGTTAAAAGCGTGTTTAAAAAACCTCTGACAAAAAAAAATTGATATTGGATTTAGTAATCTTAGAATGGGCAAATAACACAGTTACCAAATGAAACAGTTGCGTAGAATAGTTGTGCCGAAACGAAATGCATCAGTAGTTTGGCTACTGCGACAAGTTATTAAAGGGAGCTCTTGGGTTTTCAACAAAATATTTTTTAATGAACAGTCTATTTCAAATATAATTTACAGTACGTATAAATCATCGAGAATTCATGAATGGCATGAAATGTGTCAATCAATTAGATCTGAATATCGTGCGCGCCGGCTAGAGGGTACATCAGAGTTAATATTTGACAGCCGCCGCGGTTTTCCCAAAGTAGGTTTATTTACCGGTTTCTCCTTCATGTCACCTTAACCTCTTCGATAATAAAGACAGTCCATTAGAGCACCGTCACGTTGTATTTTGATTAAGATATAACAGTTGTTTTTATAATGCATTAAGCAAAATCTTTATCTAAATATTTAATAGTCATAATTTTTTAATAAGCAATTCAACTGTACTTGTTCATATCATAACATAACAAATTGACCACTTGTTATCATTCATTTTTAATATTGCACCAGCCCAAATTTGGTATTTTTTGGGAGTCTCTTCGTCATCACTCACGTCATATCATATGCCGTAGTCGCCACATTCCCCTGACTCCAGGTTTGGGGCTACCTTTTTCTTCTATAGTGGAGCTCCATAATACGGCCCGTGAGGAAATGAGTTACAATGTCCAAACTTGTTGACATCGGCCGGCAATTTAACTGTCCATTTCGACACATATGTCTACTTAACCCTCCATTTACTACGGCTTCAAATTTATAAATAAGAAATTTCCCTCCTTACATGAACACCTTTAGATACGTTCCTCAAAATGTTCATGCCATAAATAAGCCTTTAAGACGCTTCAACTAATTAAATTTATAAGGTTTATAACTTCTTAGCCGCGCTAATGAAGTGCTGGCAATAAAACAATAAACAATTAATGGAATTAGAGTTTATTTAGATAGATCGTAAACGGATTTCATAAACCTTTTATTTTTTAAACTTTATTGCACGAAACAAAAATCAATCTTAATTTCAAATGGCATTATGAACCAGTCAACCATAAAAGCCAAACCGTGAGTTATGGAGCTGATGCAGTAATATATATAAATAAATAGCACTGACAGTACATATTTGGGAAACTTGAACCCCACACATTTTAGGGCCTTTTTTTACGTTTTACAGCTAATTTATAAGTCGTTAGTTCATTCAAATACGGTTTAATACGAACGAACGTAGATTGATTACTAAGTATTGCTGAGCAGGCTCAGTTCTACAGCGTGATCCTTGCTACGAGTACCATTGTCTAACCAGCTTTTCTCTTGTCTAACAGAGAGGCAGCCCCACCACCAGCCGGGGACGCCCACTCCAACCTCATGGCTGCCATCAGGCAAGCAGGAGGCGCGGGGCGCGCCAAGCTCCGCCCCGCCGCCTCTTCCACACCCACTATGGTAAGTCATTAAAGAACCTCAATCTGCTGCAGATTTATGCATTCCTGGTAGGGTCAGGCAGTTGCCCGTCTTTTAAAGTAACTATCACTTTCTGTATTTAGTCACTGTTCCCTATATATAGGTCACAGTCAGTTTCTGATTCGCGATTTAAGGAACCTCGATCTACTGCAGCTGTTTGTATTCTTGATTGGCTAGTTGTGAAGCCAATCGGAAGTTTATTAGAGTCACTGTTATTCTACTGATCCAAACGTAACTGTTAATTTGATACAAAGAAGCAGTCGACTTAAGAAGATGATATGTAAGGGAAACGTCCCTGTGCTCGACACTGTCCCAATAGTTGCCATTATGAATGTTTTGTCATTAGCAATAGAGGTGACAGTATGGTGTCAACTATTAGGCATTAGCATGTCGAGCACAGGGACCTTTACCTTATACAAAGAAATTAATGAATAGAATTTCAATATTCAATCATAACGGGTAAATTGTGAGGATATTCCTATCAAGGCTGTTTGCTACAGCCTAGCTGTATACAACTCGCTTAGTTCCCGATAACCGAATAATAAATTAGTTATCGGTTAAATAATTTACTAAATCTAATTCTAATCAATATATCTGCGTACGGTCACGTAGCCCGATGAATGCAAATATGTAGAGTAAGAATCTTACAATTCTCTGACAGTAAGAATCGAAGCCTCTTTACTGTGCGTGTGTATGATAGTTCATACACATTGCTAGTACTTACTACCCGTGTACGCACTAGACTGATTGTCGCCTTTGACACAAGTTCGACAGTGGCGCCGCACCTTCTGGTACGTAATAAAGCATCAATGCAACTTCGGCCGCGTAAAACTTTTTTTTACCGTAGTCGGGTAAAAAGTATCATATAACCATCTTTGGATGTCCAGATATGCCTCTACCAAAATTGGTTAAAATTCGTCCAGCCGTTTCGGCGTGATGAGAGGACAAATATTGTTTTACGTTCAGATGGCGCTGTACGACTAGCGCCGCACGCCTGTGCTCAAACTACATCGCTGTTATGATTTAAGACTGAAATAATGACCCATCTCGATAAAAAACTGATTTTCATGCTTTAAATTTTTATAATACTAAGAGAAGAGATCGTTTGACAAACGCACAACCATTTATCTAATTATTAATTATCTCCAAATGCCACATATGGATCATATCAAAGCTATAATTAATACACTTGTACAGTAAAGGAAACTGAAATGCGTTCCTTTTTGACCCTTATTGTCATTGCGACAAGAGCCAAAAAGTACGTGTTTAAATCTCCTTGACTGTACCTTCATAAAGCGGTCGTCCACTTACAGAACTTTACTGCCGTATATCAGAGGCGAAGATAGATTGATATCTCCGTTTAAGCGCAATACGATCGAACGATAGCAATAGATTCTAAGAGCTGATATACCCCTTCCCTTATTGGGACATACTTGACAGTAAAGGGTTTCACAGAAGCATAACTTAAGTGTACTGCACTTTTGTAAGGGCCTTTCTCCACCGGGCGCGCAGCACGGCTTAGAGCACCCGATTGGACCCCGATAGCTGCCATGACGGATCTTATGAGGGTATGTTTCTTATTATTATTATTTATTATTATTTATTTACAAACAAAATTTATACAGCATTACAGTTATTACCAATACACTGTACAATTTATAAACATTCAAAAGAATATAAATAAAACTTAAAAGTCAGGAAATCCCACAATCATCCATCGCCTCACAATACCTCAGGAGCATTCGACACACATCCGTCCATCGACTCGCAAACAAATCAATCTCTGGTACAGATGACAGCAGCGCGTTTAGAAGTTTGAGAGCAAAAACGATGGGGGAATTTCTGTGTGCTACTGTGCGTGTTAGCGGGACAGCGAGGAGATTACAGTTTCGGGGTCTGAGAGCAATTTTGGGAACAAATGGAACAACAAGTCTGACAGTCTGTTCTACCAGTTCGGGGCAATCTGAGTGGCCACGCAAAGTATTGCAAGTCGTTAAAAGCAGCTTGTGGTTACGTCTCACTTGAAGAGAGTTAAATCCTAGTGTACCCAGTAAAAACTTTGTTGGATACATGAATGGGTATTGATGGAACAACTTCTTGTATAGAAATCTGAGGAACGCTTTTTGTACTTTTTCAAGTAGCAAGATATAAGTACTTTCAAACGGATTCCAAACAATGCAAGCAACCTCAAGCTTACTTCGGACGAGAGCCATATAGAGGATTTTGATTGCTCTCGAATCGTCAAAGTCACGTGCATTTCTCATTATAAATCCGAGCCTTTTGTAACAATCTGTAGCAAGTGTCTTAATGTGATCATGAAAAGTAAGACGCGTGTCGAAAAGAACACCAAGATCTTTTACAGTTGTTACTCTAGCTATGACTTCAGATCCGAGCAAGTATTGAGCATGTAGCGGCTTTAAAGAACGGCTATAGGACATAACAAAACATTTGGAAACATTAAAGTGTAGTTTGTTTATGATGCTCCAACGTAACACAGAGTTTATGTCCTCTTGCAGTGCCTCACAGTCCGCTAGACGCTCTACTTTATAAATAAGTTTCAGATCGTCCGCATAAAGAAGGCATCTGGCATGCTTTAGCACAGACTCTAAGTCGTTGATCATGATCCCAAATAAAATTGGACCGAGAATAGAGCCTTGACTAACACCAGAACGAGTTGGGTAATCCGATGATATGAAACAACCATGCTTCACATATTGTTTCCTATCTCGCATGTAACTTGCGAACAATTTTAGAAGTCGCGGTGAGAAGCCCACATAACACAGCTTACTCAATAGCACATCGTTGTCTACTTGATCAAAGGCTTTTTTGAAATCGAAGTAGAGAACGTCGACTTGTATACCCCTATCGAGGTGTTTAGAGATTATACTCGAGACGGTCAAAAGGTTGGTATCAATTGACCGCCTCGACCTAAAGCCATGCTGTGAGTCACATAGATTTGGCCGTAATTGCGGCGAAATCAACTTTTGCAGGACCGATTCAAAGAGCTTTGCTAAGGAAGAAAGTATAGCTATGGGTCTGTAGTTATCTATGTTTACTGTGTCATTGGATTTTGGAATGGGGGTAACTCGACTGAGCTTCCATCCTTTAGGATACTTGCCAGTCGAAAGGGATAAGTTAAATATGTGATGTATAGGCAAGAGAAAGGAATCGATACACCCTTTGATCACATAAGCGGGGACTTTGTAAGGCCCAACCGAACTCTGAGCCTTCAGACGTCTAATGGCTGATTTCACATCTTCTAAAGTTATAGAGGCTATGTGCACGAAATTCGCAGAACGTGACTTGTCGTCGCTATTAGCCGTGCTATCGTCCAGCAAGGGGGCATTAGGTAAAAAAACGCTCGAGAAGTATTTGGCGAAAGCCTCTGCTGCTTCGGCGCCCTCGTATTCTTGCCCGTCATGACGTAGCCGGGTTTCAAATCCACCCTTTGATTTAAGATCGGCTATATGCTTCCAAAATGCACGGGGATTTGAGCTAATGTTGGCTTGCAAATCCTTGACGTAGTCATCATAAGCTTTGCTGAGACGTTTCTTTATATCAGTGCGTAATTTTGAAAACTCTTGGTAAACCAATGCGTTTTTTGTACTTTTCCATTCCCGGTGGAGATTGGCTTTACGCGTGATGTCTTTAATAATGTCACTGCTAAACCAAACAGGATACCGTCTACATCGATTTTTAGAGCGTTTTTTCCTAGGAATAGCCAAGTCGAATGTGTCATAAACAATGCTGTAAAAAATATCAACAGCATTATCGACATCTTTTGCATTAAGCACATCAAGCCAAGACTCATTAGATATGAGCTCATATAAAAGATCGTAATTGCCTCGTGCAAAGTTCCAGTCGTGTTGCGGTTCTACATTGCTTGGATCGATGAAGCCTGCGGTACGATCATGCCCGCGTTCAGGGCAGACGACTAAATCTAACGGTGGGTGGTATGCATCACGGTTTGGTACTAGCCCACCTCCTGTAATTTCCTTAATGTCCGTTAGCAAAACGCGCCCTGTCACAAGTACCACATCTAGCTTACCTCCAAACATATTCTCTACGTCATTCATCTCAGTCAGGCCACAAACAGTTAAAAAGTAACAATAATAATATAGGATATTCTGAGAAGTATAAAGTGGATTTAGATTTAGATCACCTAAGATAATAACATTGTCATTTAATGACTCGATTACTGATTCGACTTTCTGAAACCACTGCATGTAAACCTGGTCGCTAGCTCTAGGGTGAACATAAACTACACAAATATGAAATTGAGTGTCTGCTACTTTTAGTGAAACCCAGAGATCTTCGCCTTGGGGGGTCTCCAACTCCTGGCGTCGTCTTATAATGATGCCTGGGCGACAGGCTAGCAGCACACCTCCACCACGAGCTCCCGTTGCGCGGTCACGGCGTAATAAACTCCAGTTATTACCCACGATTTCAGAATCACCGACGGAATCCGTTAGAAAAGTTTCAGTAACTGCGATAATATCACTATTCGAGTCGAAGAAGTTCTGCCTGAAGTATTGAAGTTTCGTGTTAAGTCCTCGTACATTCTGATAAATTATATTCATGGTTGATTGAGTTTTACCGAGCGAAGGTTGTTTAGCGACATGCTCAAGCTTATTGTCCTTTACGCTCCGAGGTTCTACGAAATAACCATTCCTTTATTCTCGCGTTGCAAGGCCACACGTCAGGAGATAAGCATTTACCAAAATATGCAGCTGGTACTCCGATTTTATAGGATTTATAGTCTCCTTTAGGCTTAAGCTCTTCTACGGTACAAGATCCATCAATGCATATACTTTGTAGGGTCTTATGAGTGATGTAGGGGAGAGTAACCTATATTGAACCACTTTTGACATTAAGTCACATTTCACCAAATTCTTTAGAGATATACTAATGAAACATTACTCATAATGTAGCTTCATTTAGTATCTAGATAATACCAGTCTGTTAATATCATAGGATAATCGCAACTAGTAAAAAAAAAAATTAGTAGAGGTTGTCATTCGGTCCAATTAACGAAACTGGTATCTTATATTGAACCACTAGACCCCTTAATTGTACCATAAGAAATAAAAATATGAAATTAAATTCAAAAACACCATTTTACATCAATATTATTTATTTTCATTATTTAACCATAACCAGTGTTTCAAATAGGAACGATATTATTTCTGGGAACTCTTTGCAGTCTTACTAAATCAACACAATAATAATGTTTTAAGCATTCTAACAATCAGTAAAGTTATATAAACTCAAAAAATCAACAACGCTACAAATAATCAACAATATACTGAATAGAATAATGAAATATTAATTCAAACAATCATCACAAATATCGGGATTGGTGGCGCAGGTCTCATGTAGCCAGTTTTTGCACCGCACGCATTGTAGATTGTAGCCACTCCACCTGGGGGCCTCTTTTGTCATAGTAGTTCAGACCACATGAAGCACACACATTTTCATCGTCTTCATCATCATCATCGTCATTTAGTTCTATTACGACATTAGAATCACTTGAGCTACTGGAAAGGGACCTTTTGCGTTTCATAGACTTCTTCACTACCTCTTTTTTAATAGATTTAGATACTTTAGTTGCCTTTTGTTTTTTCCCTTTGTAAGTTTTAGATGTTTTATTTACTTGTTTTTTTCCTTTGCCAGATTTTTCCTTCCGTTGAATATTTTCTTCTAAAGATGTTTTATATGGAGATGATGTTATTTCAGTAGCTTTTGTACAGCTCTCTTCTTGTTTCCTTTACTCTTTGGAGCGGGTGATAAAATTGACAATGATTTTGTAATATTCTGGGTTGATGTTGAGGGTTGGGGTTCTATGATATTACTTGGTTGATTCTTATCATTTTCTTTTTCTTTCGTAGAACTTGTAGCTGCTGGAATCAGTTCATCTCTCGAGTCACTTTGATTTTCGTTAAGGACATCTGCTGCTTCAAACAGATGTGAAGGGAATACGTTTCTATCAACTGGCCAAATTCCAGCAGTACGAAATCCGTTTGTCACATTGCTGATGGTAGCCGCACATTCGTAGGCTTCTCCGAATAATCTTGCAATTTGATATTGAGTCACTTGTCTTCCAGGGTTTGTCCGAAGCCATTTCTCGACTGCTTGCACGTAATAGGTGTTTAATGGTTTAAAGAACGAGACATCCAAAGGCTGCAAGCGATGTGTAGTATGCCCGGGAAGTTGAATCATAATTATCCCATTTTCTCTTGCCAAAATCAGCGCTTCAAGATTACTTGTATGAGTTGTATGCCCATCCAAAAGAAGTATCACTTTTTTGTCTAGTGTTGGCTTTACAGTGGCAATAAAATGCTTAAGCCACTCCACAAACAAAGCCGAATTAATATAGCCAGTGTCTGAAATTGTGACAACGCTGTCGGCAGGCGCACCATCAGCCAATTCTGGACACTGTCTTTTCCGTTTAAAAATTAGCATCACGGGAACAAATTGACTAGTTGCACTGGCACAACATACAGCAGTTGTGTTGACACCGCGCTCACCGCTGGTGACTGAACCAATTTGTTTTTTTCCCTTCAAGCCCACAACTTTCTGAGCTCTTTTTTGGACTGTTGAAATACCAGTCTCATCTACATTAAAGATGTTGCTGGCTTGTATAGAATGACCATCCACAGTCTTCTCAAGCAAATCGTAAAAACCAGATAAGTTTTCACGATAAAACCCTTTCACTCTATTCAGTGAAGTATTCTCCGGTTGACGAATACTGATTTCTGGGTGTCTTTTCTTAAAAGCATAGAACCACCGCTTACTCGCCGCCCCTTTTTCATTATTAAAGGAATGAGGGATTTGGTTATATTCTGCAATTTGGTAAGCTAACCGCCGCACATCACGAACTGTCAACCCAAACATGTGGCTTTCCAGAAGCAAAAGATGGTCTACAAGCTGCTGTTCCTGTTCAACAGAGAAGATTGTTGGTCTTCCTTTATGTGTATTATCATGGTTAGCGAATTTATTAAGCAATTTAGCGTGACGTAAAATGGTTGCTTTTGGCACTTGATACTGCCTTGAGATGGCATTGATACCCATTTCTTTTTTGTCGTAAGCCAACAACGCTCTTTCCAGGTCTTTTTTACTCCATTTGTAATAGTTTTTTTCCCCTCCCCGCCAGCAGTCGCCATCTAAATCAGTCAAAAGTATTTTAATTTTTTAAGAAAAAATTAAGAAAAAGCGGTTACCTAAATTGGACCAGTACAATTTAGGAACCATGGAGAGGTCCAATATAGGGGCCATGTTAGAATTTGAATTCATCGACAAAAATAAAATCATAACCTCAAAAGATTCGTGTTCGTTAACCGACACTTAAAACAATATAAAACAAGCTTTTTTATTAAATGTCTTACAAAATTCTGACTTACCATTACGACGAACGAGGACCTTAGGTAACACAGGCAAAATTTACATTAAAACAGCCAAAAAACGTTTTTTTCCGATAACAGACGCAACCACTGAACAGTGTCGATGCAAATTGGTGGACTGATTATGGCGCTGTCGTCGCTTCATTTTTTGTTGCCAGTGTAAATAAATTGTGTTATTTGGTAGAAATACAGAAGTGGTCCAATTTAAGCGCCGGTTCAATATAGGTTACTCTCCCCTATGTATCATCAGTCCATGCGGACTGCTGTTGGAGTGGGGAGGTTGCTGGGTCGAAAACGCAGTACCGTATTATATATTCCTGTCTATTATTATAGATAAGGCTGTTGTTTATTTACAAGTATAAGAGAGACAGGGATCGCATTTATCTACGCTGATAGTACAGTCGAGTTCCTAAACTTGTGAGCAAAAATGGTATCAAAAATATTAACATATCTCTTCCATTAACAATAGATGCGCGTTTACATATTTCGTATAAATTTTTGCTCATACATTTATGAATTGTATATTGTGCTGCTGGATTTTTGTTTATGTCTTTCATGTGTTGATTTCGTTCTTCGTTTTTCTCGTTATATAATACGTGCAGTTCTATGTCGATGAAAAGGATAGAGTTGCCAATCGACCAGCAACCTGTCATTTGGTGATTTGTTCTCCGCGGTACGTTTGGGTTGCTTTCTGTTGTGTTGTGTCGCCCGGCTGACAGCTTGTTTATGATATTTTGACCACATATTTTACATATCTTGATTCTGATGTATACTAGAGTCGGAAGCGATTAAGCTTTAAGATTTGACATCATAAGTCTTCGTAGTAGTATTAATTATAGTATTTGCCTATGCACTTCTCGAATTGTTACTGACGGTAGTGTATGTTCAAGAGTCTTTACATTACCCTAGGCCGTAAGTTGGATTTCCTGCCCGCTATGGCTACGCGGGGGAAATCTCACTTCCTAAGCAAACCAAGACGTAAAACTGTAGACAAGCCACGGGCGGTAATTCGTAAAGCACCAGATCGCATATTTATGGGCCTCATCTTCGGATCGGGCCACAAACACATGCGATTTGGGACATTCACGAAGTCACCGCCCTAGGTGTGGCTCACTGGCGATTTGCGAGCGAGTTGAAAGCAAGGCGTGCAAGCAGCGCATATACCGCGAACAGTGCGAGCACGCAACGATTTCGCCGCGAGCACGCAGCGAGTTCGCTGAGTCTTCAATATAGCGTCCTTGCGGCGAACTCGCTGCGAGCTTTATGTCGCTTTCAACTCGCCCGCAAATCGCCAGTGTGCAAAGGCTCTAAGAGCCTTATCACACTTGCGATTTGCGAGCGAATTTTGTATGGCGGCGATCACGCAGCGAGTTCGCCGCGACGCTTATTTGTATAGAAAACTCGCTCGCAAATCGCAAGTGTGATAAGGCCCTAAGACTCTATTGTATGTATGTACAGTATTGCTAGCTCATAGCTTAGCGTAGTTCCAACAACATGCTAATGCGGTTCCATCAGTAATTCCCATCCCAGTACAGCTTCTCAGAATACTTTACATATAAAATGATGTAATCACTGATTTACATCTCAATTAAATCTCGTTGTATGAGATACCGGAGATCCTTCAGATAGGTACATTTAAACATAGACAATCCACATAACATGCCCATCCCGTGTAGCGACTGAATAAAATTTCAATACTGTAAATTATATTGAGCGAAAAATTATTAAAAAAATACTTCGATCGGGATTCGAATCAAACTTGCATCTCCAACGGCTCTCCGGGCCAACACGGGTGCCTTATCTTTTTAGGCCATCGAAGCGAAGGCACGACCCATTGAATTTTTCAACCAGTTGCTTTATTTCTTACTTGCCTTAGGGTGGCACCATATATTAATGCTATATACACCTGACTGAACTGAAGCCGACGTAGTTACTTCCATACTTCTATAGCTACTGTAAAAATACTGAAAGCAGGTATGACATCACGATAACTATTTTCTTCAAACTAGTTGTCTTCTTGATGAATTTGATTGTCAGGAGAATATGGTATGGAAATGATTAGAACAATCCAACACCGCCCGTGTTCACACAATATAGGTACTTTAGTACAGACAAGTCATTCCACAGTCCACACATATTTTCCGGTCACTGTTCCACACCGCCTCGCAAGGGCCTTATCTTACATTTCTTACGATCTTCAAACCTTAAGTACTAATGACCTAGGGCACCTTAATACGTAAAGGTGACCCGATCCAAAGGTTAAATGTCTGATTATTGTTTATTCGTGAAACAGAGATATCTGATTTTGTATTCAAACATTACAACTCTGGTTTTATGCTCAAACATTCCATTTCTGTTTATCGATGTGACGGAGAGCTTGGTTTCGTGTTAGATAAAAGAAGCGCCATTAAAATGTTCGCAAATAAGAAGTTGCGAAACGCAAACATGCTACGAAGAATACTCGGAACCGATATTTTCTGCTAACGCGTCCACCTTATGCCTAATGCTACGTTACGACACGGTCACACCGTGCGACACTGTCTCTTGTCGCATATTTGACAAACATAAATACTTTAGTTATTCTTATCACTTTCTATCAACTTGTAGTTTTTAACTAATTAATTAATTAACTAATATATTTTTTACTCAACAAATAAGTTTTCTATGCCTATATATTTGAAAGAAGTTACCAGTATCAGTATGTTCGGGTGACGGCAAGTAGCAAAATAGCGTGGATTAAAATAAGTATGTACTTAGTTTTATCGTAACGTGAACTTTTTTGACAGTTACATTTATTATCAATTAACCCTGCCCCATAAGATGTACTCGTATTCTCGTACAGTTGATAATCAAAGATAGAAGGGTCAAGGTGTTTGCTTGATATCTTTGTCATGTGATGGTCTAAGGTTCAACGCCAGTCTGTAAATAACAGTTTTACATGATTTTTAATATTAACCACTAAATGAAGATGAGTAGACATAATGAGCATGCAGCAGAGATACAAAAAAGGAAGGGAACAGTGTAGGCTTTATTTAGATATAGCTCTAGTTTTTTTTATGAAGCAATGGTGCTAATATTTGTTAGTGATAGTACATATGTTACGTTTTCAAGCAAAAGGTACCGCTTAGGCGCTTATCATAAGGACGCGTTGCCGTGTTAGTTGTATAAAGATGCAAACAAATTCCGCCCTTATTGTAAGCGACAAAGTGGGCCCTTTGTCTTGAGAACGTCACATATTATTAAAACATGTATCCAGACAAATTTGGAACTACAACTCGGATGTGGCACGATGTCGCACGGTGTATCCGCGCCAAAACCGTCCCGAGTCGATAAATTAGCCGCGCAAAAAAGGAAATGGGTGAATCTTACTAAAGGTCTCCGGTTTCGAGGAAGGGATTAATGACAGCGGGCAATTAACGTTTTATAGAGCGCTAATGGGGCTCGGATCGTCGTTAACGAGTGGTATTGTATGGCGGATAATCGTTGTAATCGTCACGTGCCCGTGTTACTGATGAATGTACTGTACTAAAATACACACGAAACGGGCCTACTCACGAAACGAAGTTTTCGATTGGCCGCCGCCGCGACTGATCGTAGCTTCTGATGATGGATCAATTTGTGTCATTATCACGAATATTTTTTCATGGATCTTCTATACTTGATCAGTTGATCACGATCAAATGAAAATTATCTAACCAAATATCGGTGTTGCTATTTATTATTATTTTTGTGTTTTTGCATTAGAATTCATCTGATCCTACTTTAATAAATCAAAAGGTGGTGCTTTGCACTTTTATGCTGATTTATGGTTTCACAATCAGTGCATATACTGCACGTATTGGCTGAAACATGGTCAGTAATTGAGGTAATTAGGCTGACTCGATGTAGGTCGCCTCAAACTTAGGCTCGCTCAAGCCCGTCATTTTTAGGTCAAATTATACCCTTAACTGCTAAAAGCTTACATTCTAAAATGGTGTGGATACATGTGAATTGGACCAAAGGATCAGATGCGCTGGCTCAGTCCATTTAGGCTGTGTTAGCATACATTGCCTTATGGTATTGTTCTATGTGATGCACACTAATTAAACCGGTTTTGACTAGAGGTTCAAACCCTGTCTGTTCAAGTTGTCTATTCGATGGTTTACTTCTGGAGAGTAGATAAAGACACATACAGATTAGAAACTGGAAGTTTTTAAAAGTGACAATTTACTCCAATTGCAGATTGTTTCAAATGGAGAATGAATATAGTCAATCGGTGTAACTTCGGCCCTTCCATATAACATTGGCCCACCCTTACTCAATGCCAGTTTGAATATATTTCAACAGCTACAAAATATGTTTACTATTTGAAATATAATATTTATGCGATGTACCAGTAAGATAATTAAATTTACATTGTGTAGCTGCGGGCCAATGTTATACGGAATCGCCAAAGTTACCCCGATTAACTGTATTTAATATAATATTATCAAGACGATCGTGATACATCTTTAATAATTATAAAAACGGTTTAAACTCACGTAAAAATTGACAGGAACGGCCGCGAGTCGCGTAACAGCACGGATAGATGCCCCTGATGAAGAGCTCCATATGAGTTCGAAACATGTCGGTTCATTCCTGACAATTTTTACGTGAGTTTAAACTGTAGTTAATATAATTTTTAACACGAAATTATAAGATAAATAATTTCGATGTCAAAATCCACTGTTTTCATAACAGTCTTAAAACTGCGATAAGATTATTTCCTATCGCAGTTTCATAATTAACAAATACCAAGTAGAGAAGTTAAGTATAAACGAGATAATTATTATCATATTTGAATAAAAACCTTCAGAGAACACGAAGTGGAGATGCCATCTTAAATTTCCTAGTAAATGCTAATCTGGCCGTGTAATTACTTAAAACGGAGTTCGGTGTTTATTTGAAACTTGATAACGAGCGCGATCTTGCGACGTTGTCTGATATTCCGAGAATATGGTTAACTAGGAAAAACGCCTTGGCAAACATGTTTTTCTCAACTTTGTGTTTGGATATATTAATGACAGTTGGAATTAATTAACTTATTAAAACAAATTGTAGCTTTAAACGAACTGGATTTTTTAAGCGAACGTTATCACACAAATTATAAAGGCGATCGTTTGTGTGTTTATGTGTATGTGTGTTACTTTTCTTCACACTCAAACGGCTTGACCAATTTTGATAGAATGCGGTATGGAGGTAGCTGACACCCTGGATTAACACATAGGCTACTTTTAATCCCGAAATAATGTAGTGTCCCCGTGGGATGAGCAGGTACAGCGCGGCGCAGCTAGTTTCTGATAAAGTAAGACTTTTGAGTTCGATTCCGAGCAAAGTTTATTAGAAAATAGTATTATTTTAGTTGTGCTGAATTGTATGTGCGCGTAATCATAAAATGGTTATTTATTTATACTCGATTACAGCCCAAAAACATACGCAATTTAGCTAGGATTGGCAGTTTCCTTGACGGGGTTTCGTTGACACCGATAGCGCTACGAGAGCGTGGAGCGGTCATCTGAATGCCTGTAAAATTTAAAATATATCACACTATCAAACAGAGGTGCATAGTTAGTTTTTAGGGTTCCGTACCCAAAGGGTAAAAAACGGTATTACAAAGACTCCGCTGTCCGTTCGTCTGTCTGTCTGTCCGTCTGTCCCCAGGCTGTATCTCATGTACCGTGAAAGTGAGACAGTTGAAATCTTTACAGATGATGCACCATATATTCTGTGAATAAATGATTATGATTATGATGATTATGATTATGATGTATTTCTGTTGCCACTATAACAACAAATGCTAAAAAATATTTAAAATCCATAAAATAAATATTTAAGGGGGCCTCTATACAACAAACGTGATCGGTTGCGTTAACTTTGCACCTCATTTGTATACGGCGGCATAGTTGCAAACTTAACTTAACCGGCCAGTTAAGATGGGATAAGTGCTTGTACGGAACCCTCGGTGCGCGAGTCCGACTCGCACTTGGCCGGTTTTTATTTATGTATTGGATTGGTCGTGGGCTTCATTAGATTTTCTCGAGGTCCGCTTGCTTTGAGGCGTAGTTGTCTTAATCTACGGGCGAGCGACCAGCCGAGTCCCGTCATGTAAAATTTATCGCCACGATAATGGCATCCGCACCTTGCGCCCGCGCAGGAAGCGATAGCCGGCAACAGTGGCGGGATTATTTCTCGTTTTAATGCAAACGGCCTGTAGTCTACGACTAGTTTATCTGCGAGGGATAAACTTGAAACGATAGTCAATTATTAACAAAAAATACCTGTTCTGGAAGCAAATCCACGAGTTTACACGTATATGTTGATGTAATGCATTACATCAACATATACGTGTGCTAACAAAAATGAGGAGATCCGTCGATTTTTCAGTCTTTTATCGCATTACAATTGTCATGGCAACATTCATTTCGGAGGCTTCAATTGTCTGCAGGTCAGAAACTGATCATGGGATCCTGAACGAATCGGGAGAACTTTTCAAATATTATAAACACACGCCTGTCACATGCTTTTTACGCATTTCCCTAGGAAAGCATAATTTATCTTCGTTGCACTCGGTTTATTTTTTTAAGTTGTTATTAACGTATAAGTACACCTGTCTGTAATGTGGTCGATGGTACTTGCCCTAAAGCATTCAATTCGATCGCGTCGATCGTACCCATAACCTTTTGTGCAATGAATGAACAAAATTACGTCATAGCGATTGAATGCACCAGTACCTGTTCATTCCGCAAGCTTTTTTCGCTTTATTCTATTGCAAAATGCCCAAAAATAACGTACGTTGACTATTCCTGACCTCAGGTACCAAATTGAACAAAAAACGCTATCATGGCCCCCACAGGGTCGCTGACACATCTTTAATGGATGGGCTTAATGGTCCGGAAACTATTAGTGCTAAATAGCAGATTAACATCCAAATGATAAGGTTCCTTACCTGCTCTGACCCTAGCAGGGCAGGTGCCCCAAGTCGGCGAGTGAGACAAGACGAAATTAGACCTTCTGAGGCTAGCAAGATTAAAAAGAGAAAGATACACAATACCCCCAAAAAACAAACCACTAAATTACGGTAGAAACATTGATATTTTCAGCTGACTGTTACGTTTACGTAATCGGTCCCAAAGTTCTGTCACTGACACTGACACATTATTTTTAAATTAAGAACATGATTTTAAGAAAATTTTATTGAATTCCATTTTTGAATGTTTGACAATTATTTTAAAACAAAAAACAGTCATTCGTGCAATTTCTCACGATGGAGTGGACATTGAAAGAAAACCGAAAAGCTGTATTAGCATTGCACATTGCACCGCTGTGGGCACTCGCCAAGTACCATTTTCAGGTTGCTCAAAAATTTATATACCTTATAACGCTTAGGTTTGTGTACCGTACTATTGATAGGTACAATGAAGCCTCCAGTGTTGAGGACAAGAAAAGAATTGGCCGGCCTCGCTCCGTACGAACACCAGCAGTGATCAAAGCGATCAAGGCGCGCATATTAGCAAGAAATCCCGTCCGAAAACAGAAGTTGATGGCTTTGCAGATGGGTGTCAGTCAGTAGAAAAACGGTCAAAAAGGTTTTAACGAAGACACAAAAAAAAGAGTGGGCAGCAGGATTCTGCGCCAGCACACAAAGCCAAAACCACTCAAGCCTGGTTGGACCGTAAAAAATTCGACTTTATAAGAGACGAAGATTGGCCTCCCTCCAGTCCAGACCTTAATCCTTTGGACTATACAATTTGGCAGGTCTTAGAGGGGAAGGTCTATGCTAAACTAAACTAAATTAGAAGAGCCTGAAGTCATCTTTAAGAAAAGCAGTCGCTGAAATAGCCATGAAAATGGTGCGTGCTCCGACAGACGACTGGCCGCGCCGATATTAAAAACAAGGGAGGTAATTTTAATTCTTTATTAAATGTACTTTAAATTGGTATATAATTGATTAAAAACTGATTGGAACTTTTGTTTTTTTCATTATTTTCATTTGTGACAGAACTTTGGGACCGACTACGTAGTTGGAGTGACTGCCGAATGCCGGTAGACTAGTAAAGGCTTCTTTGTAGCCTATTTACAGAATAAGGCTGCCTGTCACATTGCTGTGTTTGAAATGCACTTCTTTTGGGCTTCACACAAACACAGTCTGACTGGTTCCTCCGCTTCTGTGAACAGGCAGATTTATTCTGCCTAAAGTTGTGCATTTACTAGAGCTTGTGCCGCAAATTGAGTCCTGTTTCCATCGGATGTTGCGTGAAAGCACACTTAGACCCAACTACGGAGCAATAGCATTCCCACAAGATATCCTAGCTATCGTGCATCTCGCCCATAACTCCAATGTGTATAATTACATGCTCCGAGGAAATTGCGATGATTGGCCGCTTCTAGGAAGGGCATAATAGCCCTTGATAACGTAACAATGATAAATGGTATCAGCATTCTCATTGTACTAGCCGGCCACGTGGATATCCGTAATCTCGCAAGTTGCGAAAGGGCTTATGTCAAAATGCAGGTATGGTTGTTACGCCGTTTTTAGTTCGGGTGGTGTTTGGTGTAAACAAAGTTGTTATTAGGCGTTTACGTAGTTTGTTAGGGATATAATTAGAAATAGAAACCGCTTACGATGTAAATAAAGTTGTTACATCTATAAAACTACTAATCGGAAGCTATATAATAAGGAATAGTTTTACCAGCTCAACGGTAACTATTTTATATTTTTTTATAAAACATCCTTATTACTTCTTAGTTATTATTGAATATATAATATCGAAGTAAGGTAATGTAAACTGTATAGAATAATTAAACGAAAGGAGAAAAGGGTATATTAAATCTACCTCTAAATACTCTATATTACAATAAAAAGGGTCATAAGAAAAATAGTAGTACCTATTTTGAAAATTTAAATAATAATAATCATAACTAACCATCAGCGGACGCTACTAGTAGTATCTTTGATGTCACAATTCAAAATCCAATCACGACGCAAGATCGACCCCAAATACCCGATAGATGCCGGAATTTCGTTTTGAAAGTTGTATATAAATAAATATTCGTAAACAGAAAGATAATAATGGTTTTGTTTTGCATAACGGCGTACTTTTTCCTTATTTATCTGTCAAGGACCATTTAAGAAGTTTAATGGAAAGTAGATAAATTAATGAATCAGCTGAGTTAATACTATTGTTTTGTGTTCATTGTTACTTAGTCATTACCAGTTTTCTAACATTGTGTAAAAACTACTTGTATTTACAGGTGGAAATTAATTTCTTAGCTAAATTTGTTCGCTACTTTAATAAACCAGCTTATTATATGATTATGCAAACTTTCCGCAAGTTCATAGGCCAATTCATTTTTATGGCATAAAGTGGAACATTACGCATGGCAATAATACAATAAAGTATACTTATGTTAACGTATTACTAGGTACCTATATAGAACATGCCTATAACACACAAGGAAGCTACATCGACTTTAGAACACATTTCACAAGAGATCATGCCTAGTATGTTTATGTTTGCTCTTAGTAGCGCTACGTCATGATCATTATAGTGTGGGGTAAATTTGGCAAAGCTTTAAGTCTCTATGCTGCCAAACGTTGTACTCCATTATCTAGGCGTTAATAACTTGTTACTTCCTGTTTAATGGAAATGTCTGCAATCGTCTCGTCGTTATGGTAATTTTGGCTCACAAATGGTAATTTTCTCATAAACACAGTTTCTGAACCCGTGCCAAGCCGTGCTGTAAATATTTTGATTTGAATGATTCCATTTGGTTCTACGGCGTCTAGCGAATGCCATTAAGCTTTATGTCTGTATTACAATTCCATGTGCTCAACCTTAAATTAAGAATGCACTTTAATATTTATGGCCAGTGCGTAACAACCGTAAAGAAACACATTTAAAGTGCGTAGCTCAAAATACAAGTAAAAGCATTTGTTTATATTCGCATATTATAGATATTTGGTTGGTTTACAGTAAATATAGTCTGAGCATACGCCCTTTATAATCTCATAATCATACCTGAGCTAACTCGGGGCACGCTCTAGGGATTTGATATCGATATATATTAATACCTACATGTCTCATAATGAATGTTCTCGATTACTATAAAACGGTGCGATATCATGTCTAATGAAGTGGATATTTTCATCTAGACGGCAATCTTTAATACCGACGAATGTGGAAAAAATATTGATTGTATTCTTACTATGAACATTAATTTAAAATAAACAAATAAATACACGCTTTAATTTGTTTATTGTTTTCTTTCTGAAATGAAGAGAAAAAAAATTGATTAACATTTAGGTGTTGACAGTAACATCGATATATTTATTTGTCGATAAAATATTTTGCTACATTACTTTAGCATCGTTGCCCCGAGTTACTACAGGTATGCTCATTATAATATAAACAAGCTCAATTTCTGAATTCCCCAATATCAACTTTTGTCAGACAGATGAATAGGTATAATATCGAATTTCTCATTAACCGCATAGTTATTGGAATCTACGATTCTGTAGAACTTGAATGTGAGTTTCCGATAACAGCGTACTAACACGCTCTTTGTTTTAGTAGGTACCTATAGAAGGCATGTTACGAGAACCTCAAAGGGTAGGATTCCAGCTTTTTCAAGATAGAATAGAATACTCTTTATTGCACATTATCAAGAAGAAAAAATACAAATACAGATGACATTTAGCATTACATTAGAGGTAAACAATACAGTAACAAGCAATAATAGAGGTAAGATAGATACCTAAACTCTCAATAATTCTAATCAGCTCTAGTGTACATTTGCCAATAACGTTGCAAACGCGTTTGTGCCATAAGGCAAACATAAAACGTTTAATATGTTGCTACTAACACGGAGTAGAGGTTCTGATTTCGGATCCCGAATTTAGGCGGTATTTGTAATACCGATTACCTAGTTTAGTTTACCTTATCGTAATATTTTCAACAGAAGTTAAAGAGGCTTACATATTTAGCACAATTGAACCAAAGACACAGACAGTGTCACACCTAATTATAGATTTGTGCCGCACATTGAGATTCAATACAGTTGTGGGTGGCAACCCTAAGGATACAATATGTGGGGAGCAACCCTGGATCTTCGGTACACTGGCTCTTTGTCCCGGTTCTACGGAAGCCGCTGTTCCGGGATAATACTCGAATTATATAACGATCATGACTCATTATAACAAATGGCGTATTTCTTCGAACGGACCACTCTTTGTCGGGCTCGATAAAACGGCTCTTCAAATTTAATGATAGCAATTGAATTAAAAACATAAAACAACCGTTTTCAAACAATGATCTTATTCATCTCGGCCGCTGTCCAATTAGATTAAACATCTTCAAACAATGATCCAATTTATGCACCCACCATGCTCTGCTATGTTTGTGTGCGAAGGTTTCAGTGCAATTTCGATGCTAGTAGGTATTATATTTGGGTACAATACAGATTAATTGTCTAAATGAATACATTTAGAGCTTGATTAAAAAGTGGCTTGAATAATGCAGAGAATCTTCAGTAGTTGGCAAACGGTTGATAACTCCTTACGGTCATTTTTTAAGAACTTAACCACAAAAAAAACTAGTCTGCAATTTTGTCGTTTTTCCTGATAATTCAGAATATTTTTTTATTACTTCTCAGTCTCAGCTATAGCGTAAAGAAAAAAAATAACGTTCGTATGTAACGTAGGTATATCTACCTAAAAGGCGGTTTTTGTATTTTAAGCGACTCAACAATTTCTATTTAGCCTACATGTCGAATCCCACATGGCAAGGGTTCAACAACTGTCCCTGTCTGTTCCCATTTTGTACGTTTTTAGTAAAAAGAAATGGAATACAGTGTCTACACTCGGACTTTCTGGGACCGCGACGAATCCCACAATGTCACGAACCGATCTTATTCTAAGATTTTAACAGGCCAACGTAGTAATTTATGGGCAACCCCAACCTTCTGTCACGCGAATAAGGAATATATTTGAGCGGGTATCAATCGAGCGTGTCTAATTATAAGTATTTTACAATACCAGCGGTTTTTATCCAGTGCCCTGTACCATGAGTTAACGTGACCGTATTCGCCAGCGACAGCGTAAGCGGGTTGTATGGAAAATAGTACAGCACCACTAGCGGTACTTTGTAGAACTACAATTCTCCATACAAATTATTTACGCAGTCGCGAGCGAGTACGATGACGGTAAACTCTTGGTAAGGGTACCTTTTGACCGATACTGTATCTTATCACGCTTGTTACGTACTTATAATACGTTTCTGCGTAAAGCCTTTACGAACACAATAAGCGTCGTTAACAAAAAAACTCATTTTATGGTGTTACTTGGTATTTGCGCTTGCTGTTTTTGACATTGCTCAAGTGACGATACGTGTTCCTTCTAAGTGACACGATTTGGTAACGATTGCGTTCGGGTAAGCATTTTCACAATCGGGTGTGAGATAAGGGTCAAATATAAGTAAAATCGTTTAAGCGTGGTACTTTGATTGTCGAGATTATGGCTCATACGTCCTTTACAAGTTTTGTTTAAATAGCTATGTAACTTTTAAGGTGGTTGTCACACTGCTCCGCACATCGGAGCGGCGTCCAGTGCTGTGGTTTTTAACTTAGTACTGTAGAATCTTGATTTGTACACCAAAACCGCAGGGTATAACACACTGACACCGCATCTCCGCTCAAACTAAAAATCCGCAGCACCGCTCGTCCGTCCGGATTCCGTCGCAGTGTGACAACCGCCTAAGCCCATTTAGGTTTTTTTTATATACAAGAAATTAACTAGTTACATTATAGATATGATACAAATGTAGAAGCAGTCTCATTCTCAAAGTTACGCGATTGACTGTACAGTCGAGTTCATTTACATCTACACACTTACGAGAACAAAAATATCTGAACACGACTTTATGCACCTGACAATAGGGTCGTGTTCAGATATTTTTGTTCTCGTAAGTGTGTAGATGTAAATGAACTCGACTGTACACGAAATGTTTTTCTTTTTCAACTTTATAATCTATACTCATGGAGAGTAGACGAAGTATATAATTTACACTCATGTAGAGTAGACAGGTAATGCTTCTAGAAAATACTAGTCGTTTATCTTAAGCACAGTAAGGAGGAAACGTCGATTGACAGATCTCGAGGGTGCTTTAGGCGGTAGCGAAATGACTGGAGCATCCGGCCCAGATTGGATAATAGTCGCGCAAGTGACAAATATAAACACAAAAGCACACAGTCGGCTGCTCAGATGTAGCCTGCCTAATAAAGCAATACTAACGTGTCTTGATAACCAACAGTTATTCAAAATCTGCCACGGGTCTACCACTGTTTTCCCATACTAGCAGTTTACATTACGTTTGCGTGACATATATCTCAATCTCCTTCCTTACAATACCAGAAAGATGGGTACCACTGATTTGCGCGACACATAAGTCGCGGTACCTACTACCGAAATTGTGCTAGAGGTGTTGGTCGTTATTCATGTAGCATGCTTACTTTACCACATTGTACCACAGAGTGCCCGAAGTAAACAGCCATGACTTTGCCAAGGACGATCAATTTGATAGATTAGCACATGAATAATTTGGCGGTACAACACGCAGCGGCCCGCGCCGCTCCGTATATGGTGCTCGAACATTTGCATTATTCAAATCGATTTGCATACTTAATTTGCATTGTTTACGAGTTTTTGTTAACAGATTTTCGTGGTCTTGTAGTAATCATTTTGTGATCTAATTTAGCACCCATTCCTACAATACAATGATGCTTTATCACACACCAAACAGAAAAAATGCTGTTACAGTAAAGAAAACTGAAACGTGTACTTTTTTACCCTTATTGTCATTGTTACAACAGCGAAGAATGTACGTGTTTCAATTTCCTTGACTGTACATGCAATTTTAATAAAAATAGACAACAGGGGGTTATCGCTAAAGAACAATGTCTTCCAGACAATCTTTGACTAGTGTAATTTATCAAACATAACTAAATAAATATAGAGTAGGTTAGGTACTCACCTACTAACACTACGTTGAACAATGAACCAGTATTTATGACATATGGCTAGTTCAAACCCCAATAATACATTTTTACCCGACTATGGCGAAGCAAAAAGTAGATAACCTTTTTAACCCTCGTTGACGAAGTAATTAGCTGATGCAAATGCAATGCTAGTAACATTTATTTTTCAGTAAATTGATCGTAAGCGGAGCCGCGGGCTTCCAGTTAACAGCGACAGACCATAAACATTTATATTAATGCTTTATGCACTTGATAAGACAAGCGCCATTTATCGTTCGTTAGACGCGTTGTGAATGGCTACGGCCGCAGTGAGAATAAATTACAGTAGTACAACAGTAAGTAATAAGTAATTACAGTAGTACCCTATATGCAATTAATATTGATAGCACTAGTACGGCACTGTTGTGGAAAAACTAGATATCCAGTTGGGTCTAGCTTCTTGATTTCGTGTAGACCTTGTTAGTTGTGAAACAGAATCCTAAAATGCTCGGCCTCCTATTGCTATTAGGTACGGATTAAAAAAAAAACTATTTGGCAGACTTATAAAGGACAAAGAAAGTTTATAACGCATTGAAATTGGCCGAAGATAGACAGCTACCTTGCGACAGATATTGTTACAAGCAACGTTTACAGACACTAAATTAAAAGGTATACGTTTCAAACTTATGCCCAACTCTCTTCTTTATTCCTGCTCTCTAACGTCGCGCGACATAGCATCGCCCGTCACTCTCTTACAGTATTGCGAAGAAAGAGATAGGTAATATTTCTCGCACGAGAAAGACTCGCGTGTCACAGTTGTGCTAGAGGTGCTTGAGTGTTAAATATAGAATGAATAAAGCGCGAATACTGTTTAAGATGTTTGTTGTGTCGGGACGCAGCGCTGCGTCCGCGCACTGAACCGGCGAACGCTAATAAAATAAATAACGTCATCTCATGCCAATGATCTTTGACTGTCCGATAAAACGGCGTAATTAAATGTTCCCTTATCTAGTAGAAGATAAATGCGCCAGAGGTCGTTTTCGATAATTCCCAGTAATCTGATGTTAGGATCTTGAGCTTTCTAAACGGGTTTTAGCTTCTCGGTAAAACAAATATAAACTATAGAAAAAGGTCCTCGATTTCACCTTTGACGGTCGTAAATAAACGTTTTATGGAATGCTAATAAAACTGGTTTTATTGCGTATATTTCGCGGGTTTTCCTGCAACTCGACGGTTTATGATTAGGCTAAACAATCCTATAGATAGCACCCCTCTAATTACTTCGGAGAAGAAACGAAGACAAAACTGAAACGAATGGGTTTTTGCTGCCGTGCAGCCGAGTAAAAACTAGGTGATATTTAGTTAGGGTGACAATTAATTGACCCTTTTTTGAACTTAGACTATATCGCGTATTGTTTTAAGTAGTACCTGCCGGCCTTTCATAGACTGCCTGTTATAGCCCTGTAGTGCCTTGCGATAAGATTGGATGGTTTTTTTTATTCGAGTGGTACGATCCCACTGCCAATAGTAAGCAAAGCTAACTCATCCGAAACGGTAAAGATAAGGACATAGGTGTACATTTTAAGCATTCTGTCAGATTGTAAAAGATAATTTCGCCCTAATTATCCTGTGGAATCGCTTGACAGAGATAATGATGAATCATTCAATCTGTAAATAGAGGAATGTAAGTCGTCGTCATTGCTGTCGCCGAGATGACGTCGTCAGTTCAGTCAACCCGTGACGTGCCCAAGTGTAGCAACAACTAGGACTAGACAAGATATAATTATGTGCATTCATCTTCAAACATCAGCGTTACGTTATTCCATTTGAAACGGATTAGATCAGAAGATTTTTTATTGTAGGAGCATGTTCTTTAATATTCACTTACTCATATATTATAAGTGTGCGTTTTTTGAAGCTGAGCTATTGTATGTTAGTTAGATATATGAATTTTGGAACTCACAACGTAGATACAGTCAAATGAAATTGGAACACGTATACAATGACACTAATGATACAAGGGTATGAGTTTCAATTTCCTTTTGCTATACACGACGTTAACGATAACATGGAAGAAGCCGTGTGAAAAGTTGTAACTATATCCCATCATTATTCACGCCAAATATCAAGTAACAGTATCATCCCTTTTACATATACGTGTGTTGACAAGCAAAACTCGCTAAGTAACAAATACCTACTTAAAACAAAGCTCGTATCTTAGTATCAATCTACAAACTAGGTACGAGGTTTTGGAGGGTAGTGACAGAAATTTTAGTGAGTTTTCGTTGTCACCAGGCGATAAATGAGGTGATATAATAGCAGCTACATGTACAATTTTGTTGCAGACCTCATCCGGCGGCGACTTGATGGCGGACCTCCACGCGAAGCTGTCGATGCGCCGGCGCGGCATCTCCGGCGCTGAGCGCGGCTCCGTGCTGCACACCCTCGCCAGCGTCATCCCCGAGCCTGGGGAGTCCTCGCCGCAGCAGTCATCCAGCGGGGAAGAGTGGGACTGAGAGGAGAGCAAGTTGTTATAACAGTCGTAACTTTCGTTCGTACAAACTAATTGGATCACACATAAGATTTAATGCGATAACAAGTGATGCACTGAATATGGGGCTTGGCGCCGTACTACACATCCTTGATCACATCATCCCTCAGCCTGGCAAGTCTTTCGGCAGCAACGAGAGGGACTAAGAGTCTTTATAAGAGCAACTATATATGTATTATCTTAAATCAATTGGCACTATGTACAGAAATCTGAACAGAAATCGCATTTTACCGCAAAGGCGTTTAACGTTGCACTTAGCACTTTGTCACATTAGAATACGGTATGACCAACGACTGTCATGGACATTTTAACTTTATAACGATATTTTGCATTTTAATATGGCAATGTTCTACGTGTATATGGGACATGTTCAACAACATTAGGGGCGACTGTACTTTGGGATTTGTACCATTAGTCACGATGTGCAATCCCAACACGCGTGACGTATATTTCAAAGAATAATCTCAGCCTGATTACCACATATATCTCCGAATATGAACTTGGTGACCTATGACTTAGAGCTCAATTTTACTACATTTTAAACGTGTTTATACTCAGGCGTATGAATAACGAATCTTTATGCAGCAATAGTTAGCGGAGAATAGCGGTCATATGCAAATATTGTATACAAACGAATCTGGACTGTATTTGCGTAAAAACCTTTAAGCTCCGAGGCCGGCCGATTTGGTAAACATTCCCATTTCCGTTGCGATGACGTAGGTACGTACGTACAACATACTAGCTTTTGACTGCGGCCGTGTCTTTATTTAAATACGGACATTGATTTTTCTGAACTAAAAACCCTTGTGTAGTAAGTTATAGGAAGAAATGTAAGAACTTCAGATGTCGTCGGTAGTAATAAGTCAAAAGGCTTGAGTATAGTGGAGTTACCCTACTAGAGTTTTCCTCTAAGTATATTTAATTTCAAGTTAGGTACTTGTAAATTACGCGGTAACTATCTCGTTTATTACTTAATATCTATTTACATATGTATGAGATATGACTACCCGTGGCCACCGGTAATTTCTATACAATTACAATATAACTGACAAGTAACATCTATTTTCACAGCGCCCGCGTCATCGTCGCTTATTCATAGAAACGTTCATTATATTATGAATTGACCCGAGTGTTTATTGGTTACTATGTATTTACGATGATATACTACGAAAGTGTGTGCAGGGAATAATCCATTAAGGCCATTGGGAATTTCAAGCAGACATTTACCCTGCATGCTGCGTCGAAATGTAATATGCTTAACTTCGCAATTTTTAAAATAATACTAGTAGAACAATGTAATCAGATGAATTACATACATACATATAATATGGCATCTGGGCCTTTTAATCCTCTTTGAAAATTTGCTCAAATGCCTTACAATATGTTAAAGTAGGTGTAGACAGGTATCAGATTCTACGAAAGATAATACGCCACTGATAACTATAGTGCGACCAACTTATCTGTGACGCGGCGAAATTAGGAACTACGACTGTCACGCTGAAATGTCATACGATTGACAGTGGCTCTGCGTTCGAGGGCTCTGTGTGTGAAGATAGTGGCGACACCCTTCAGTTCACAGATAAGATGGCTCTATACGTCCGCAATAGATTTCGGTGCAGTATTACGTCTGTTTACACGACGCGCGTCAACAGCGAGTTTGCCGCGCAAATAGATAGCTCGGCTCGAGCACGCCCGTTGTTTACATTCTGCCAGATAGTGGCGTTTATACGTTTTGTTTCCTTATGGTTAATTCTGATTACTTTTAACGCGTGTCGTTTTGTTCTGTACTTACTAATCGGTCACAGTATCTGTGCACGTCTGTGACGTCAATACGTTGCTATCAACCATTACATTCCTGCGAGGTACACAGTGACCGGTAGACTATCGTAGTTCTTATTCTGGTTTTAAAAACACTTAAGTTTTTTTTGTATATTTATGATTTCGAGAGAAAGGCATATCGTGGCCGTGTAGTGTAAATGCATTCAGATTCTAGCTAGATTTACGTCACGACCGGTGCAACATGCACGCGTGCGTCATGCGACGGTAATGACGTTTCTGCCAAGAACTCGGCCCGATTACGTCTGTCACGTAATATAAGGCTTGGGAACTGTTATAGGTTACATTTGAATTGTTTGCTGGTTTATTTGCCTATGAAAGTTGACTGGTAACATTCACAAACGAAATGACACAGGGTTTCAAAGTACCGATTCTTAACATCCCGATTTACCGAAAAATATATAGACTATTACCAAACTTGAATGAGAGCAGATGCTTTGGATACATAGACTAATCCCATAACCACGGTGCGCGCTCACCCTCCGCGGCTAAAAAACGAATCAACCTAAAATTAACTCCCAACGATAATGTAAACCGTAGTCATTATCGCGCTCAGTTGGTCGCCAGTTTTTATGCCGAACCCTATAAAACAAGCGTTTAGGGTTCGCCCAGCTCGAAGAGAAAAACGTGGTAACGACCTGTAAGTTTCACATTACTATACCGCCTTTCCCTCGACGGTAATGTAGTATAATGGTGCTGCTTCTCCGAAGCACCAAGACAAGGGTATAAATCGACCTCACCAACTGATATCGGAAAAGGCTCGTCTCTCGTATTAGAATAATCACATTTCTCACTAAGGGGCTGTCTCGCTTTTACTTCCGAGAAGGCTTGCCGGCGAACTATCACCGCTGATTACCATTGAAAAAACTCGACTTATTATACCGTGCAATACGTATTTTGTCCGCGATTATAGTTTGTATTAATGTTTTAAGTGCCTACATGCTAATTCCCAGTATAAGGTTAACGAGGAGATCTGAGAAGCGTTGAAGAATTCACGATAATTTATACATGCATGTGTCGAATGCGGTGATTTGCTGAATATATGTTTGTTTGCTGTTTTTATTAGTGTTTGCAAATTATGTGTTTAATTTTATTACGTTTTATTCTATACGGCAATATCAAAAGAGTACGTCTTTTTAAGTAGTTATATTTGTAAATACGGATATGTTAAAAGTCTTAGAATATGAAGATAGATCTGTTGAATCGGCTTTTTCACTTGTCCGCACGCGGCTATAACTCGGGTGGACGAGACTGCAGAATGGGTCGTTACGTAGGACATGTGATAGGCGCGCCTGCCTCGCTGCGCTTCTACTTATAAAATATACGTTGGCATTAAGACTGCCGTGCTTATTTATGCGGCCATATTATATTTATTTCCGTATATCAATCGCTTTAGTATTTTATTTACTTCGCTACACGCAAATGCCCCAAATGCGTCATCATCAATTGCTTTAATAAATTTGTATTATTACTGACACGTCTTAGAAAACCATGTAAATTACCTGTACGGAACCGTGGCCTTTTTTTAAACAGACCTGATTCCGAGTTCCAAAGAGCTCATTCGTTTTATTTTTATTCTATACGCTACTTTAGGCTTCACGACGCTATCAAATTATGTAAGCGACTCTTTTAATTACAGATTATGGCCAGAACGTATGTAAATTCTGGTTTGAAATTTAGCGCTAAAACGGACGCTGTGGGTTTTCGGAATCCGTGGGGAACCAGTTCAATAACAGTTTCTTACGCATCCTGGTGGGTTTCCGAGAATCGATGTTAGATATCGTAATACGCAAAATTTATGAAACTTTTTTGGTTACATAACTGATTTTTTTTTACATAAAAACATACGGAATTATGTTCGATTGAAAAAAAAACTGCACATGGGAGATATGACAACAAAAATCGTCCATTTTATATTCGCACATCAACATTTCACGGGCATAAAACGAAAATAAGCAATAAATATTTTAATAATTTCTTCGGTTTCCGCGACTGTCACATATAATTTTTTTTTTGTCCAGTCAACCTTTAACTACGGTAACAGAAAATTTACCGAAAATTCAGGTAGGATCAAATAATGAATATACGCGATATATTCCGTTTAAATCGTATTATATTTTTTTTATCAAATCAAATATTTTACTATAAGAATGATAAATTTACAAAAGTACCTTTACTATTATTAAGTACGTGGCGGTTTTCCTCGTACCGTGTTATTTATGACATGTAATTAATTACGAATAATAGTGTTATTAAAATCGCATCGCATTTTTTATGCAACCGCCGAGGCCGAGGTTAATTGATGACCACGTTTTTATCCCTTTTCATAATCTCAGTGAACATACTTTGTGCAAAGAATGTACTGCAACACTACCGACTCTAGTGTGTGTATTTGTGATCATTATTTTTTTCATTAAAGCAGTAACGTCTTCTGATGTAAATCAAAATATTTATAATGAAGCGAAAAATTAAAATAAAATAATGGATTGAACGGGATTTGAACACGCGTCTCCACGGCTTTCCGGGCCAGACGGGTGAACTGCCAATTGTTCTATCAAGGCCAACAACTAAAGCATCGAATTTTTCAACCACTTGCTTCAGTTCATAATATGCCTTAGGGTGGCATCGTAGCACCATCTATCTACCGTAAAGATTCTGGCTTTTTCGGCACCTTCGTCTCAAATTATGTTGATCCCGCTCAAAGCATTTTTTTTATTTTTGCTGTAATATAACATTCTTAGATCATAAAAACGGTTTAAACTCACGTAAAAAACTGTTTCGAACTCCGAGATTGAACTTTGAGTTTAAACCGTTTTTATAATTATAAAATATGTCGGGACAGCAATGTGTTGGCTCCAAAAATGCGTGACATTGGAATTAGTTCGAGCCACGACGGCACACTAAAAAATATTTTCGTTTACAGACATGTGCGGAGTGCACAGCACACGTGCGTTCGTAAACGTTAAATAACACCGGGTTGCACCCTAGAGGGAAAAAATGTTGTTTTAACGCCCCAAGCGGTCTCGGACCTGGCCTGTTACTAATAAATTACAAAATGGGAGAGTTTCTCCATTAGGCAAATGGATTAATACTATAAACTTATTTGATGTTTTTTAACTCATTGTCTACAGGAATAGAAAAAAAAAAACTTAACTTTTTTATATTATAAACAAAGCAGCTAAAGGAAAACATCTTCCCACGTATTAAATACTTATCCGGCTTATTATAATAACTGACAGAAACCCTCTGAAATACCAATTAGTACCGGCTTAGCTTAAAGAGCCAGGACGCCGAAACGTGATGGGCCCGAGCTATGGGCGCATTAGGCAAATCGGCGGTGCCTTCAGTGTGCTGGGCCCAGCGCTCGCGCATTTGTATTCGGCGCCGGCGCAGGGACAGTTACGTTCCGACAAATAGCTGTGCGCGGGTTTAACAGAAACGAGGATTAGTAACGTGAGAGTCCATTCCGAATTCTGTGCGTGAGGGCCGAGTGAATTCGAAACTTCACTCGCTTTTGACGAATAACTTAAGTAACATTCCCTTTAAACGGCGATTATAGGCGTAAACCGGGCGTCCGTAATGTTATATACAATTTCAGAAAAACTAAGATATACTAGGTAGGTCATTGACATAAAATCATTTAATATAATGTAACGTTTGATATAACGGTTTATTGTTGTAATTTGTTATACTCTAATTATTAATTGGTATACTGTTATAATGTTAAATAACGGGAGCAAGTCGACGAAGCCCCGCCTAGCTGAGCTTCTATTTCCGGTCTGAAGGACGCAAGGCACCTAACGAACCTAACCTAGCAAACAATTGGTGATATGAAGGGTTTATAGCTCTTTAGCACCTAACACATTATATTATATCTCATGTTACCATGTGTGAAATTATCTAAAATACATTATTGCATTCGAAGAGCGGTGGTAGCCTAGTGGTTAGGGCATGCGACTTTCAATCCGGAGGTCGCGGGTTCGAACCCGGCCCGTACCAATGAGTTTTTCGGAACTTATGTACGGAATGTCATTTGATATTTACCACTCGCTTTTCGGTGAAGGAAAACATCGTGAGGAAACCACCTAAGCCTAAATAAGGCCTAGTTTCCCCTCTGGGTTGGAAGGTCAGATGGCAGTCGCTTGCGTAAAAACTAGTGCCTACGCCACATCTTGGGATTTTAGGTAGCCGACCCCAATTGAGAATTCATTCTCAAAAAATGGGACAAAGGCTAGGAGGATGATGACATTATTGCATTCGTTACATTATACAAAGCAATGGTATATCAAATCAAAATAGATCAAGTTAAATTATATAAAACGTCGCGTGCACCCGCTCGTCATGAGTATTTCATGAACCCGAAATAAGGATCAATCAGAGCAAAGTTAGTCAGTATTGACATGCTATTTGCGGCGCTGTTTACTTGCTAGGAACAAGCCTATGTTGCCTTTGCGATGGTATAAGGACATGATATGCATACCAAAGTCTTGAGAACAACTAAATGGGCTCGATAATGACCCATTTTGTTATATTACCCATTGTCGAAACATAGTATACCTACATCAAATACATCGACCTAAATAGATGTGTCGACCCGCATGGCTTAGCCACATATTAATTCAGTTATTTGTAGGTTACATTCGCTGTTGCGATTACTATTACCTATGACACAAGTAAAGTAATGGTAATCGAGACCGAAGAATCTGCGGTACTAATATACTTACACCTACCAAAACTAGTTACTTCCATAATTTTTCATTAACTCCTTCCTTCCTTGTTATGAATTCAAATATCCCGATTAAAGTATTAACATACATAGAACGTCAACCTAATTTTACTACGATTTAATTTATAATTAAATCTAATATCAGCATACAAATAATTATGCCTAAAGTATATAGAACTTATGGTGCCTTAACAAACAGGAAAACTGCGTTGTAACACAAAACTTGATAAGTCGGAAACTAATTGTTTTGCTGGCACCAGGCAATTAAAATATGTATACATACATATTTTCATCCAGAAAAACTTAGCACGTGAATCGTAATTTCCTTTAGCTGTCGTAGCATGGCAGTGTCAACTGACAAGGCACCGTTGGGTTCTTGTCAGTTGCAATTGCGACTTGGGCTCCCTTTTTTTCTTACAATCAGGCCAAGTGGAACCACTATGTTATGTCAGTATATATATACAAAAAATCTAGTACCTCAGTACATGCCATCTCTTGCCTGCAGCTGAACCCCATCATAAAACTACTTCACGGGTATTACGAGCTCCGAAGGGCGCCGTCTAACGACAGCAAATAACATGTCGCGATGTGAAATTACACATTTTGTACATATGAGTAAATGCTGTCTATCGTAGCCATCAAACCGTCCTTCTCAAACCGGTCCGGTGCGAAGGAACGCAGATCCCGCGATAGACGTTAGCGAGTACAGTCGGACACAAGAGACGATCCATTGAAGATTTTTATTAATTGAGAAAGTCTACAAATAATCTCTTGAATAAACGGCTTATTTTTTACCGATCAGAACATAACGCAGCTCTTAACTTATATTACTTATATGCCATTGATTTTAATTAGCTAAATAATGTAAGAAGTAGTTATTCAATATTCTCTGTCGGGATGTTTAATAGTTTTAAATCAGGACCATGAGAATTTGGCGCCAGCTAAACGTTTTCAACGCGTCAGATTTTCATGGTCCTATAAGAAAACACGAAAGCATTTTACTTCATCGTTAGAGCATGCATCCCTACTACTAAAGTATGTAAATGTGAGAGACGCACATTATCGAAGGTGTTAAAAGCGTCGCTCTTAAATCTGTTCTTTAAAAGCGACTCGACCCATTCCATTATTTATCCGCTTTCGGTGTTTCTATATGGATGTATAAAATAGTTTCACTAGATTTGTAAACTATGAATTCCAAATATTTTCTGAAACGTTGGAAAGGAAGTGTCTTGCTATGCATCGAAGTCTTGATTTAGTCCCTCCGTTTATCTGGTTCTGTACGATGTAATAAGAAAGGGACACTTGAAGACTCAGACGCAACTGGTGATAGTTTTTTTTTGCAAGGAATTTGATATATACTGAATCAAAAAGGTCGGAAACGACACTGGACAGAGCTTATACATGCAGGGTGCATACATATTTGGAGTTTTTAGACTTGTTGATATTATATTGAATTGAATATTAAATTATGTATATAAACTAGCGATAAGTATAAAAATAAATTGTAAAATATAATTTGTATTTAGTATCGATATGATCTATTATTTTAGGGATACTTGCCTTCGTAGTTATAATTAAGTATTGACTGTTTTAATTAAATGAATTGTAATACTTAGTTAATAGGTTACATGCATTTCCTATTTGAGTCAATGCAATGTTTTAAGGTAATTTATGTACAATGGTATAGTCATATACATGAAATAGTAATAATTTATAATCATTGAGGAGTGACTTTACAAAGTGATTTTTGATTGATTTAAAAGAGAGTTTGTAAAGTTGTTCGTCAATAAGGGTCAGCTCACACCGAGACGCGACGCGACGCGACGCTGCGCGCACATTTCAATAGAGTGACTCAAATTTATACTTTATTTACTACATTAAAAGGGACACATTTCATCGTGAGAATTCAAAATACGTTGCGCCATGCAGCGCTGCGCCTCGCGGCGCCGCGCTGCGCCGCGCGGCTTCGCGAGTCGCAGCGCTGCATCGCCGGTACGCGCGGCGTGTGAGAGCGGCGCTGCGCCGCGCGACGCAGCGCGACGCCGCGAGGCGCAGCCTGAGGCCGCCGTTCTCATGCGCTTGCAATAGGTAGACTGCGGGGCGGTTGGACGCGGCACCGCGCGGCGTCTCGCTGCGCAGCGAGGCGTCGTGCTGCCAACGATTTTACGATGCGCCTCGCTACGCCGCGATGCGTCTCGCGGCGCCGCGCGGCGCAGCGCGAAATCACCGGCCTCTTCCAGTATCGTCGCGTCGCGTCGCGTCGCGTCGCGTCTCGGTGTGAGCTGACCCTAAGGGTCAGCTCACACCGAGACGCGACGCGACGCGACGCTGCGCGCACATTTCAATAGAGTGACTCAAATGTATACTTTATTTACTACATTAAAAGGGACACATTTCATCGTGAGAATTCAAAATACGTTGCGCCACGCAGCGCTGCGCCTCGCGGCGCCGCGCTGCGCCGCGCGGCTTCGCGAGACGCAGCGCTGCATCGCCGGTGCGCGCGGCGTGTGAGAGCGGCGCTGCGCCGCGCGACGCAGCGCGACGCCGCGAGGCGCAGCCTGAGGCCGCCGTTCTCATGCGCTTGCAATAGGTAGACTGCGGGGCGGTTGGACGCGGCACCGCGCGGCGTCTCGCTGCGCAGCGAGGCGTCGTGCTGCCAACGATTTTACGATGCGCCTCGCTGCGCCGCGATGCGTCTCGCGGCGCCGCGCGGCGCAGCGCGAAATCACCGGCCTCTTCCAGTATCGTCGCGTCGCGTCGCGTCGCGTCGCGTCTCGGTGTGAGCTGACCCTAAGAGTGAGGCCAGACGAGCGTAATTTGAGTCGCGTAATTTCGGTCGCGCCATACATCATGTCACGTGATCACGACACACGAAGTATGGCGCGACCGAAATTACGCGACTCAAATTACGCCCGTCTGGCTTCACCCCATAGGGATCGACACGACCGACGCTTTTCCGCGTATACGCTCCGATGCTTCGTTTGCGTCACGTCAAGTCTACTAGGTACATACACCCGGCATAAAGGCAAAAGGCACCTTCAGTGTATTTTAAGCTTCGACGCGGTCGATCCTTCTATCTAGAGCCAGTTAGTCATGTGCAGCATTTTATATCGAGCAAATTTTAGCAGTTCATGCACTGTTACTGTCTCGGATGGCGCTTACGACGCATGTAAAACAGAATAAAATGGCTATAAAATATTAGATTAGATTGAGTCGTAAGCGCCATGTCGAGGTAGACAATTAATTAGATGGTCTAATGAAATAGCAAACCTACTTATCTCAAGAACGTAATTCCTAACTTAAACCCCGTAAGTTATGATAATCCGTCTGTAGTTATTTAAATGTTGTAAATAGATAGGTGTCCATTTTAATGTTTTAATTATGTTAATATAATGTTGTATACAAACGTTGTATGAACGGTTTTAAATGTTATGATGTATGTATTGTATGTCATTAATTAAAATGAGATTCTAAATATAACGACGTTGTTTTCTTTACTAGACTGATATTACGAGAACATTCATTTGTGAATTGGTTCGGTTAGTCAACTTTTTCGTGGTTGTTATTCTGTCCCCTTGTCCAAGAGACAACAGTGACCGAATCTCTTAAAAAACTTGCTTAGGAAATAGTCCGTAAAATAATGTGCTTTTAACTAAAGTTGATCGACCCAGTTATTTACATGTGCATCTCTACTTTGGGTCGTCTATTTTTTAATCCAATTTCCGTCAAAATCAATGTAGTCTTACGAAAATGTTTGGTACATACCTATTGAAACTTTGTCATAATAATAAATAAATACACGTTTGAAATTCCGAATGACAAGGATTTATAATGTTGAACTTTTTTAATGGGCCAACTACTTCCGAGTTGCATGCCATGCCATGGCTTTCATATAAAACAGAGAGCTTGCAAGATGCGGCCTCCAAGGCAAGCTACAAATTTCAATCTACGATTCCGTTTCCCCGTAAAAATATAATAGTCCCTTAAGAAACAGAAATAAGCGTTTCCCGGTAGGATAAATACGGATTGTGTCGTAATTGGGGGTCACCGACTTCTCTTTACGCATTCTGATTATTTATAACGACGCAGCGCTAGGGTTTACGTCCCGGCATAACGCCTCGGAACTTCTCGGTATCACAGCGCGGGCCGTTTCGGAATCGGAAATAAGGATTCCGGGAAACGGCCGGCCTCTCGCGCGGCGCGGGAGCGACCGAGACAGCCGACCGCTTTTTGTGGCCCAATGATACATGGCTTTTGCACGGATCGCCGTAACGTAATGTAAGGTGCTGCAGTTATCTGGAAATGGTTAATGCGACCTTTGACACTAAGTTTTATTGGAAAAGTTCTCGGTATTGTCTTCCAGTTTATGACTCTCCGATGGGATGTTGAAGGTTAAATGGGCTGAATATAAAACTGTTTGGTGGATTTCAATCAGGGATTTAAATGTCCGAGAAGTGGCGTCGTAAAAAATCCCAGGACACATTGGGAATAACTTTACACTTCAAATTTACGTATGAAGAAGTAGGTAGGCAGGTACTCACCGCACTCGAAATGTTCGCTTTGGAACTAGAAGGGTATTTACAAGATTAAAAATGGGTTTCGACCTATCAGGAGAACTAATAGGGATTTGCTGATGACTTCTAAGGCTTTTGCTCAAAAGGCGGAGGAGTTGCTAATTCAAGTCCGGCAAGGAAATTTTTAGAGGCTTTTGGTAAGCGGTGAGATCCTTCATTTAGCGCGAAGAGCCTTGGAATGGCTTTTTTGTTTATTTACAAACCATTACTAATAATTTAGTGTGTTGACAAAATAAAATGGTCTCCGAGCAAATATGGGATGGGAGAATAACTTTACACTTCGAATTTACGTATGAAGAAGTGTGTACAGGTACTGACCGCACTCGAATAACGCAGAGGATGTGCGCTTTGGAACTAGAAGGGTATTTACAAGATTAAAAGTGGTTTTCGAGGCAAGTATGTATCAGGAGAACTAGGTAATTAGGGATTTGTTGAAATCTAAGGCTTTTGCGCAAAATGCGGTGGAGTTGCTAGTTCAAGTCCGGCAAGGAAATTTTTAGAGGCTTTTGGTAAGCGGTGAGATCCTTCATTTAGCGCGAAGAGCCTTGGAATGGCTTTTTTGTTTATTTACAAACCATTACTAATAATTTAGTGTGTTGACAAAATAAAATGGTCACTGGAGTACGAGGGGCGTCTGAAAAGTTCTAAGCCTAAGGTATTTCGAGGTTATATATGCGTTTATGATACTGGCCACTAGAAAGGCCATTTAAAAACAAATTATTAAAAAATAACATGTCACGTTTTTATTATTCTGTTTCGAGATATTCAACGGAAAAGTACATCATGTGTGAATTACCAACGAATATTACGAAAATTGAGCACCGTGCTGTAATTAAATTCCTTACAAAAAGTGACAAATCACCGCAGTGTATTTTTGAGGAAATGGCTATTATTTACGGTGATTCTGGGCCTTCTTATGCCACAGTCAAAAAGTGGAGTCGCTTATTTAAACTCGGACGGGAATCGATCGAAGACGACCCCCGCTCAGGGCGGCCAATATCGGTAGTGACCGAAGAAAACGTAGCAAAAGTCAAAAAGCTGGTATTAGAAGATAGAAGAATTAATGTTTGGCAAATAGCTGAGGTCTTAGGTATTAGTAAAGAAAGAGTCGGAGAAATTTTACATGAACATTTGTAATGAAATGAAATGAAATAATTTATTCAGTAAGTAGGCCACAGGGGCACTTTTACAAGTCAGATTGTGAATCTACCGGCATTTCGCAAGAGGAGACCGCTGTTGAGAAGAAAGCCGAAAGAAACTCAACAGTAAGTCATTTTTTCGTAAATAATACTTAAACGATTACATGATACATTTGTGTTATAACTAATTACACTGGTACACGTAATGGAGATGTTAGATACTCCAAATCAATGTTAAGTAGGAACATTAAAATAAATTTTAATAAATTGAAAATATTAAATATACCCAGAGATGTATAAAGTCTCTGGGTGTCACAACATGCAATAAAATATAATTACTTAATTAATTTAATTCCATAGAGATGTATAAGGTCTCTAGGCGTCAACGTGAATAATTTAGAAAATAATTATTAAACCTAAATTTCTTAGAGATGTATATGGTCTCTAGGCGTCATAACATGCAATAAAATATTTTAAAATTATTTAATTTCCTCAGAGATGTATAAAGTCTCTGAGTGTCATACTACACTAAGCTGTTTCTTAGAGATGTATACAGTCTCTAAGAGTTCAAAAAGTTAAAATCAACATTGAATAACTTCAATCGAGTACAGGATGAAGTTTCTCACATTTGCTTAATTTAACACTAGTATGCGGTTGCTACATATTTAATTTGGCCCTTGCTAGCATGAACAGACCGGACCCCACAAACGGCACCCGTTCACGAGTATGACGCATATCTCAGCCATCGCCTCCCTCAACCATATTATAGGGAAGGCTGCGACCCGATCAACGACGCCACCGTAAGCAAAGACCTTTAAGCGAGCATGACATGCTCAAGCTGCCGGGCATACTTGACTAATACTATTTGCCCGGTGAGAAACAACAAATTGTGCTCTCATGTTACATTAAAAATTTCCCACCAAAATAATGCTTATTTAAAAATTTACTATTGACACAAAACACTAAACTACTGGCTTAAAGGCATCACCGTCGTTTAGAAAGTCATTAACAGTATAATAAGCTTTATTCAATAAGTGACGTTTTATTTGCGCTTTAAATTTGCTACACGGCAATTTTACTACATCAATAGGTATTTTATTGTAGAAGCGTACACAGTTCCCCACGAACGACGAGCTAACCTTACGGAGACGGTGGGCAGGTATTGCGAGCTTGTCCTTACTTCTCGTATTGTAGTGGTGAATGCGGTGGCGGATTAAGGGTCGAGAGCGCCCTAGGCAAAAACCTCATCGGCGCCCCTTTGCGCTCCTTTGCGGCCCTTTGCGCTCCGTTGCGGCCCTTTGCGCCCCTTTGCGGCCTTGCGCCCCTAGGCACGTGCCTACTTTGCCTTAGGGATAATCCGCCACTGGGTGAATGTCACTGTTGAGCTTGAATTCATGGAGATTTTTCCGCACATACATGATATTCTCAAGAATGTATTGAGATGCTACGGTGAGAATGTTTGTTTCCTTGAATTTCTCTCTTAGTGACGTACGACCTCCTAGTGCATAAATTGCGCGTACAGCTCGTTTTTGTAGCACAAAGATGGTTTGGATGTCCGCCGCTCTTCCCCATAATAAAATTCCATATGACATAACACTATGGAAATAACTGAAATATACAATCTTTGCCGTCTCGACGTTTGTCAGCTGCCTGATTCGCCTAACTGCATAGGCCGCGGAGCTAAGCTTACCTGCAAGAGTGGCTATATGCGCACTCCATTGCAGTTTAGAGTCTAAAGTAACACCCAGGAATACTGTTTTTTCTTCAAATTCCAGTACTTCGCCTTTCAGTTTTACCTTGGCACAATTGACTTGTTTCACATTTGGTAAAGTAAATTTAATGCACTTAGTTTTCTTGGCATTTAAAAGTAAATTATTTGCAGTAAACCAATCCACAATAGAGGACAGTGCATCATTAATCACATCGAAGTTGTTTTCTTGCCTTTTTACTTTAAAAAGAAGAGATGTGTCATCTGCAAATAGTACTATATCATGTTTATCTCGCACAAGGTTTGGTAAATCGTTAATATACACTAGAAAAAGAAAGGGACCCAGAATTGAACCCTGAGGTACCCCCATAGCAACAGCTGACCCAGTCGATTGAGTCCCATTGATATCTACCCGTTGCGTTCTGCCTGAAAGATATGACGAGACAAGGTCAAGGGCATTGTTTTTGACTCCGTAGTGTTCTAGCTTACGTATTAAATTCTCATGATCAACGCAATCAAATGCTTTGGATAGATCACAAAAAACTCCAATAGCATCTTGAGCCTTCTCCCAGGCATCAAAGATATGTTTAACTAGTACCACGCCAGCGTCAGTGGTAGAGCGACCTTTAGTGAACCCGAATTGATTGCTGTGGAGTAGGTTATTCCGATTGAAATGAGATATCAGTTGATTTAGAATAATCTTCTCAAAAACTTTGCTTAATGCTGGTAGTATTGATATTGGTCTAAAATTTGTGGGGTCTGATTTTGTACCTGATTTGAATAAGGGAATAATTTTGCTATGCTTCATCAAATCAGGAAATACTCCAGTATCAATACATTTATTAAAGATATCAGCTAAATATGGTGCAATAGATTCAACAATTGAATGTAACACTTTCACAGATAGGCCCCACAGATCCTCAGTCTTCTTTAAATTTAGCGATTTAAACGCTTTAATAATAGTGGTAGGGGTTACATAAATGAATTTAAAGATAGTTGTACATTCTGTTACATTCGTTTTCAATAGTAATTCAGCAACATCGGGCGATGAATTTAAAGACTTTGTTGTCTCTACAGGTATATTGCAGAAGAATTGCTCAAAGTGATGGGCAATTTCAACATCGGAACTTATTACAGTATCGTCGATTCGAAGACTGTAATGGCGATCTTTTGGTTTCGTTTTCCCAGTTTCATCATAGATTACCTTCCAAATAGTTTTTACCTTATCACAGGAATTTGTGATCTTTTTAGACAAGTAATCAGCTTTAGCGGCGGCACACATTTGCTTAAAGGATTTGGAAAACATTTTCACGTACTCTAGGAACTCCGGTCTCTTATCGATTGTCCTTTGTTCATAAAGATCGTAGAGACGACGTCTTTTTTCATGAATATCAGGTGTAGCCCAGTCGCTGAATTTAGTTTTAACCCTGTCTTGTACTTTCTTTAAATTGAAACAGGCATCAAATTCTTTTTTGATGCAGTTAAACAAGGCCGAACACATACAGTTAGCATCCTCTTGAGTAAATGTAAGATAACATAGTCTCCTCTGAATGTTATGGTTAAACAAATCTAAGCGATTTTCAGAGATAGGTCTGCACATGGCGTCTTGTGGATCACTCTCAATATTTCCACTGAAGTAGAAGGAGGCATATTGTCCGCAATGGTCAGAGCTTAGTTTGTTTATGATAGATTTATCAATCGCATCAACACTACTAAATATGTTATCAATACACGTTGAACTGGTAGCTGTGATTCTGGTAGACTCAGAAAACAAATTCACTAAGCCAAAAGAATTAAAAGTGTTCAATAAACTCACACTCATAGACGATTCTTCACACAAATTAACATTAAAATCACCACACACAATAATACACTTATTACTTGAGAATATACTATTGAGCACTTCATCCATAGTTGACTCAAATAAACTATAGTCCGCTGATGGGGGTCTGTATACGCATATAATTATAAATTGTTCCAATTCAATACACGAAAGTTCAATCTGACGCTCAATGGACATGTTAACAATATCTTTGCGTTCTTTATGCTTTAAATCATGTTTTACCATAATCAAAGATCCGCCGCGGATGTGAACTTCTCTAGAGAAAGAACTTACTATACTATGATTGTTAAAATTGAACATAAATTCATGACCTTTAAGCCAGTGTTCAGTTATACACAAGATATGTATATTATGATTATCTATAAATAAACCAATTTCAAGTTCTTTACTAGTAAAACCTTGTATATTTTGGTGAACTATATTAATCGCATTATTATCAAAATTACTACTAGTGTTAAAATCGTCGGGGGGCGCAGAGCCGGCGGGGACACACGTTGTCGAAGAAATCAGTTTAAATCACCCGAAGACTCCGTCCCGGGAGATCCCGCGTTGCTACAACGCAACGCAAGATTCACCCTAGCACTACTATCACAAGTCATGCTAGTCATGACGGCGTCTACAATATTATATGCTAACAGATTAGCACAATCACGTAAGCATCTTTTCGAAAGATACATACGATTTCGAGTCAGGACAAAGTTTTTAATAAATTTATTCGTATCAAAATACGAAATCGTGGAGGTATACAGACTGAGTCTATAGAATAGGGAATTGAAATATTCTATCTTATTATACATTTTTTCAGACGTTTTCTCCGGAAACGGTAACGCACACACAATGATTTTACCCACACCTCGGTCGACAACACCGGCGAGAGTCTCGCAGAAGTCGACCACGTCACGCTTGGTATAACCCAAACTGTCTCCCAGCATGATCGCGACGGTGGTGTGTCGGTCGAACGCGTCGGCAGAAATAGACGAGGCGACGCGGCCGAGAGGAGCGCCCGGCAGACAGTTGTTGGTGACCGGCTGGTGCAGGCGCCCGGCTAGCAGCGCGCCGAGCCCGACACCGACCTGGTCCGTGTACAGCACCGTGCGGGGCGCGCCGGCGCATGGGGCGGCGCGGGGCGCGGGCGAGCGCCGCGGCGGGGCCGGCGCGGGCGCGCAGCACGGGGGGCTCGGAGTGTGGCGCGGCGGCGGTGTCGGCGCATCGGGCGCGCGCGGCGGGCGGCGGGTGCGGGGCGTGGGCGGCGCGAACGAGACGCGGCGCGGCGCCGGCACCGGGAGTGCGCGGCGCGGGCCCCGGGCCGGCTCGGCTCCGGGTGTGCGGCCGGCGGCGCGCGGCGCGGGCGCGGGCAGGCGCGGCACGCGGGGCGTGCGGCGCGCGGGGGTCGCGCAGACGTCGCGGCGCGACGCGGGCGAGGCCGACCCGCAGCGACAGGCGGCGTCGCCCCGGCCCGAGTCGACGGCACTCACCAGGGAGTCGATGCGGTCCGCGTTGCTGTTCCCCAGGTCTATGATGCAGGTCTATGTACATGGTAAAGTCAGTGCTCGTTGGGTACTTACCGAAAATGCTAACGGCCTTCGATAAAGTACGTCGTGTGGAAACTTCTCGGGCGTTTTTAGAATTGTGCGAAGATGATTTAGATGAAGTTTGTTCCCGAATAGTAACTGTTGATGAAACATGGATCAGACAGTATGATCCGGAGTGTAAGTCTGAGTCGATGCAGTGGATTGAAAAGGGTGAAAGGCCGCCGAAGAAATTTAAAGTGCAAAAGTCGGCCTCTAAGTTAATGGCTACGGTATTTTGGGATTGTGATGGCATTCTTTTAATCGATTATTTAGAAAAAGGCTCTACGATAAACGGAACTTATTATGCAAATCTAATAAGACAGGTGCGACAAGCCATAGTTGAGAAAAGGCGGGGTAAACTAAGGAAAGGCATTTTGTTTTTGCAAGACAACGCACCCGTTCACACCGCTAATGTTGCGAGGCGTGCTCTGAAGGAAGTTGGTTTTGACGAAATTGACCACCCACCCTACAGCCCAGATCTAGCCCCAAGCGATTATTTTCTATTCAATAATTTGAAGAAAGAGTTGAGGGGAAAGCGATTTAGAAGTGACGAAGAGATGAAGGCGGCTGTACAGGAGCATTTTGAAGGGCAAAATGAAGATTATTTTTTTAATGGCCTAAAAGCACTGTATAAAAAATGTAAAAAATGCATTGATTTAGGAGGAGACTATATTGAAAAATAAACACGAGTTCATTTGTGTAAATTGTTTTTTTCTATCTTAGGCTTAGAACTTTTCAGACGCCCCTCGTAGCTGGTTCAAATCCGGCAAGGATCATTTTTAGATTGCAGCTCCACACTACTCGCGAAGTTGACCTAATTTGGCCGAAGTATGGATTTTACGCAGCGAAGTGCCTCTCCACATATTCGCCAAACTTCGGTCAACTTCGCGAGTATTGCGGAGCCGCAATGAGGCTTTTGGTAAAGTTTTTGGACCCTTGATTTACCACGAAGAGCCTTCTCCGTGTAACACTTTAAAACATTTTAAACGTTTGTTTAAGAGTACATTCCAGGGTAGGTACTCTACCAAGTACTATTTCCTTACGACAGACGCGGACGAAGTCAACACTTGAGGGACGACCATGGACCTAACCTAGAACATAAAAGCTCCTTGGGGACGACAATACATTCAATATACTTACTCTATGGGGACTCCACTATGCTTGAACTTGCACCTACCTAATTAAAATTAAAATTAAAAATTTATGTGCAATTTGCCTTAGTTTATTAAGGACATGATTAAAAACGCCGCATATGTGGCTTGTGACTAAGTGACGTTTCATCGTCAGTCTGCTGTCATTTGTCAAAGTCAAACGTCAAAAGGCCAACTGCATATGGCTGTTTACGTTTGTTTTGTTTTCCTTATTATTCAATAAAAATTGTAGAATATTAATTTCATTCATTAGTTTTTTAATAACTAGCCTTTACTTAAACTCATACATAAAATGGTTAACGCTTGCCGATGAAATATATGTAGACCAATCAAAGAAAATGGCAGCAGCATTTCAACAACAAATATTTGCTTTGGACGCTCGTTTCAACGCGTACAGGGCCCCGAATAATCCCAACTTTAGTAAGTAAACTGTATTTAACACAGTTTGGTGACTAAGACAGCTTACAGGCTCGTAGTATGTTTGGTGTCCTTAAACTAGTCATGAATATTAAATTGACAATGTTGCAACTTGCACATTATTTTCAGAAACTCTATACATACGTCGTCGAAGCCAATTGCTCAGAGAAAATGCTAAATTCAAAGTAAGTTACTCTTTATTCTTATTATCTCCTGTGTTTATTTGTGTAGTTTTTTTAGCCAGTCAAGAAATTATTTTAAAATATATATGTTCTCTCAAGTTCTACTGAAAGTATGTAATTTTCAAGTTTCCACCCCCATAATGGTAGACCATATTGAAAAAAACTTCTATGTACTTAACCTACTTACAAACTTTCATGAGAATCGGTTGTCAAATGTGGCCTGTAGGGGAGAACAGCCGGAAATCCGAAATTTTAGCAAAGGTGAAACAGAGATGCTACATTATTCGATCAATGAAATGTATGCTTGAAGTTGATTTGTGCCAAACTTCAAACATGCTGTAATGAGTATTATTGTCCATTTACTTTAGGACATAGAAACCATAAAAAAGTACCTGCACATCCGGAGCCAGCTGCTGCAGCGCCGGTACGGGGTGCAGGATAATATCTCCATCAGCTCCGCTTCATCGCGTCAAAGGTCTAGCAGTAAGGTAAAGGTTTAGCGATAAGACCGCCTGTTGTTTACCTCTGCCTGTTATATGAATGTATCTCATGTTGTGTTGTATATTCCTTGATGTTGGAGGTGTGCAATAAAGAGTATTTGTATTGTATTGTATTGTAAGGTAATGCATAAGTATTAAGATTTTAGAATACCACTAAATAAAATTATATCCAGGTCAAATAACAGGCCAGACTTAATGAGACTTCTTTTCTTTCATAAATTTTTGTTTCGTCTTTTCAATCTTGAATAAAAGATTGTCATTAATCAAATACTCTGTAATGAATTAGTCCGAAAATTGGTGGTTAAAATATCTTTTTTAATGAGTTTTTTACAAGCTTTTATCAAACTTGCAAATTTTGTAACTATGTTTGTTCTGGTGGAATCTTGCAACTGAGCAAGCAATCCTACCGAGTTTGGGCTCTTTAGAATCGTCTGGATGTTCAAAGAAAAATACAGGCGACTATAATAACTTGTCACAAAAATGACTTTTTTCACAGTAACTTATTATATAATGTAATTCCAGGCAAGTCTGGCCTTGGATGACTTCCCGCAGAGTTCCAGCAACAAGAAAAAGAATGACATGACAATATCAGAGAACTATGCTTTCACTGGCGTGCATCACATTTTTGATCAGGTGAGAAGAAGACACACACACACACAAATACGATTCCTACTCGTAATCATTGGGTAGGAATTGTATTTGTGTGTGTGTGTGTGTGTTTCTTGTAAAAACTGACAGTGTGGAGAGTCATAGCACTTTGCTGTCATAAGTGACTAACTGATGATAATACAGCTTTCTAGCTTGCAATCATATGACACAGATGTGAAACATTTGAAAAGAAAACAAGTGTGTATTATCATCAAATTATTGTACAACATAACTGACTGTTTTTTAAATCATCCATTAAAAAACATAGAAAATACACACTCTTTAGCAATCAGTTTACGCCTATTCGTAACTTATTGTATTTGTCATGATCTATCTTTTGTCTCATGGTTTATGTCTTATTTGTATATTTCAGCACTCGGAACAAGTAAGCGTAGTGAAGTTCGCGAATAACGACCGATCAAAACTCGCTTGCGCGTCCCACGACGGGTCCGTGTCCATCTGTGACGTCACCGCGTCCCCGCCCCGCGTCAGCTTCGTGCTCGAGGGCCACACGCAGCCCGTCACAGGTCAGCATGTCGTCTCACCCGACATAACAGGAGGGAGCGAGAGGCGACGACGGCTCCGTGTTCATCTGTGACGTCACCGCGTCCCCGCCTCGCGTCAGCTTCGCGCTCGAGGGCCACACGCAGCCCGTCACAGGTCAGCATGTCGTCTCACCCGACATAACAGGAGGGAGCGAGAGGCGACGACGGCTCCGTGTTCATCTGTGACGTCACCGCATCCCCGCCCCGCGTCAGCTTCGTGCTCGAGGGCCATACGCACAACGCAGCCCGTTACAGGTCAGCATGCTGGTTCACCCCACACTACAGGAGTGAGCGAGAGGTGACGACGGATCCATGTATCCATTTTGGAGTTCCCAAGTATGAATGGGGGCCTCGCGCACATGTCCTGAGTGACCAGTGGGAAAGAGGGGCCTGGTAAGTATCCTGCCTCAACCAACGCAATGGGAGTGAGTGCCTGAGTCAACCTACGCTACAGGAGTGATTTATGCAGCGCCCTGTGTCAATCCACTTGGTCGAAAATTACAATTTAAGTTTTCTTTTTCTATTAAGCACTGGGCATCGTAAGCGCCATCGTAAATTGGGTCACGGTCAATACTGTATGGATCTTCCTCAAGTCTACTTAAGTATTTTTGGTGACTAATTAAATGTTGTGCGGTGTAGACCTTAGACTTGTTATTAAAAGGCCGCTGTGGTTAGGAACTGATGAGTCAGTGTCGTGGTTATGGTAGTCTGGTTTGTAGGTGGCTTTGTGTGAGCTCTGTGGCATGCTGTTGGTGACGTGGCTCTAACACTAGTATTAATTTTTATTACGGGATCTAACAAAAATTACTTTAATAGAAATTACGTTTACCTGAATACCTGAGAATCGAACAAATGCCAACGTCATTTCTATTAAAGCAATTTTAGAGATTAGAGCTGAAAATCCATCAAAATGACACCTTGTCTATGCACGCTTCTCTTTTGTGACGGACGATAATGAACTATAAAACCACACAACAGTATTATTTTCCTTAACCTTTCGAGCGCCAAGCGGCAAAGCAATTCACCGTGCCACTGACGCCAAACCAAAAAAAAAAGTTGCTCCAAAATCAACAGAGATTGAAAAACACAGATAGTTATTTGAATTCACACGTCAACGGACAGCTGTGCTTCAGACGCCACGCGTCAGTTTGGCGTCAGGGCCACAGTCCCCGTCAACGAGCCGGGCGGTTGAAAGGTTAAAAAGTTGGATGAAATTCTCAATAAGTATAGATATTTCTCATAATACGAAAAATATTTTTTGAATAGTAATAAGACCTCTTAATGAGATCGATCACAACGCCTACCGAAGGACTATAACCACAGATAACCCCCACTAGACGGAGCATGTAAGGCGACCCGCGCGCACCAACGATATGGTACGGCAGAACATTAAAGTATCAACACGGCGGCCACCGTTTAGTTGCGTCCATGTTTATGATCCATGCGTACGTCAACGAAAAAAGAAATTAAATAAATAACATGGTAAATTGTAGTGTTAAGTGGTGTAGAGAGACCTCATAAACATGGACGCAACTAAGCGGTGGCCGCCGTGTTGATACTTTAATGTTCTGCCGTACCATATCGTTGGTGCGCGCGGGTCGCCTTACATGCTCCGTCTAGTGGGGGTGGTCTGTGACTATAACTCATGTAATGTGTACGAACAGGCTGCGACTGGTCGGCGTCGAACGAGCTGGTGGTGAGCGTGGGGCTGGACGGGCTGCTCGTGGTGTGGGACGTGACGCGGCGCGCGCGCCTGCGCGCCGTGCGCGACCAGATGCGCGCGCCGCTGCTCGCCGTCGCCTTCCAGCCCGCCAACAACAACATGGTCATCGTATCCTTTGTTATGCGCATACTGATTTTTTGAAGTGAAACTTCTAATACGACTTCCAACAAGGTTGCGTTGAACGTTCAACGCAACAATCCCACGGACAATGCGACGGATTTAAGGTTATGTCAGGGTACGTCTCTTGTGAATAGCAATTGATTTTTAGGTTTTCTCTTTTGAAATTACAATTTCTACCCCTTCCTATTTTCATTTCCACATTACGAAGTTTCACTTCTTCCGCGCGGAGGGCCTCCACGCACTATTTTTATTTTTATGGAAAGAAATAAGTGGCGCCATTACCATTAAAATCACGGGATCACGCGTCATATAAAATATTTTCAACAGATTATTTATTAGTATAAGGGTTTTACTGCCTTAGGTAATATAATATTTAGGTGCAATCAAGTAAGCGTGGGCGATTAGCTCTTGTTTTTATTTCGAGTTGAAACTGTGGGGCAGCACTCGCAACTCCTAACCCTTCTCGTATAAACATACGTTTGGATTAAAACAATCATCGCCTTACCTCATATTTCAAAGTTCTTTTACTTTATTGTATTTTTTTTCCATTTCATGACATGTTGAGCTATTTTTATACATATATCTAAATACAGTATGTTGTAGAATTGTAACATCGGTTATCATCACTATTGAATGTTTGAAAAATGTGTGTACTTATCTAAGTATTTTCTTATAATTAGAAGCTGACTTGGTTAAAAATTACATACGATTAAATAAAAAAAATATTTCTTTAACGAAGACATCAGGCTGGAAACGCGAGGGGCATGGTAGAAGTACTAAACGTGTCTACAGGAATATATCCGAGAGGTCAGTTAAGCACGATCGTTATCTTTACTACAAAATGCTTTAATTTACCCTTTTTGACGAATTTATATGAAAACTAGACGTGCCCGCGGCTTCGCTCGCGTAAATGAAATATGTACTTCCCATTTGTAACACTTGAACATGTAATTTGTTTTTTTTTTATTATATACAACGTGTCCCAAAATTCAACGATAAGCGGGCACCAGAGGATGGATCTGGTCATGATACCTTGAGAAAAAAAAAGAAAAAAATATATCTCAATCCCTTTAGAAATTATTAAAAAAAAATGAAATTCTTAAAATATCGACACCCCTAATGGTATTTTTAACGACCATGTCTAGAATTTTTGGAATATTACAGATATTTTTTTTGTATCGGCAACCTAAGTAGCACTGCTAGCCACCACAGCCCTTAAAAATATCAAAATACATGTAGTTTTAACACAAAAAATTATCAAAATTATTTTTACCCCAAAAATTTTGAATGAATTTTTCTTTTAGTCCACTTTGACTCATCATGGTACATAAAAAAAGTATTGACACTACTATGGCAAGTCTTTTAAAAAGTTGACGCAACTAACCAAGATTCCAAAATGGTAGAATACTCTAGGAAAACTAGCGCCGAAAAAAAAACAGCTATTTTTAAACAAGAACCGACATTTCTTAATGTTGATAGTAATCACTTTTACGTGCTACCACTAACCCGTCCCGAACTCAGACTTGAACTCTGCTGCTGCAGAGACACGCTGAGGCACCCTTTGGGTGGAAAGGCTAGCCTCCAAATGCCGTTCACCAGCCCTCTGCCTATCCGCATCCCATCATCGGCCACAAAAGTGGACTAAAACAAAGACTAGCAAAGCAGGCTAACCTATGCCCACCCAAAGTACTGTGGCAGCGGGGGCCTTGGCGGGCACCACGCCCTGGGAGCTGGATGCCCAGGGGCTCGTGGAGGCGCACAGGGAGCGGGTGAGAGCAGAGCCCTTAATGAGTTCCCCGCTTCCGAAGAGCTGCGTAAGGAGCGCCGACAGGCGCAGCGCCGGGTGAGGGACCGGTGGAGGAACGACCTGGAGGACTCCCCCTATGAAGCCCGCACCATAGGGGCACTCCTCCCATCGTTCGACCACTGGTTGGAGAGGGTTCATGGGAGCATTGGCATGGGTGTATCGATCATTACCTGCATCGAATCGGTAGGGAAACCAGCCCGGTGTAACGCGAGCGGCGACCCGGATGACAGCGCCCAGCACACCCTAAAGGAGTGCATTCACTGGGTTGGTGAGCGCCGTACTATGGTGGGCGCCCTTGGAGTGGGGGATCTCTCGCTCGAAAGCGTCGTAGTGGTCATACTGAGGAGCGAGAGGACTCGGTACGGGAGCGCGAAGACAGGGCAGATGCGGTCATTGTCTTGGTGTGCACTCTTCGGTACCCATCTCGCCTAGATCAGACTTTGCAAGTTATGGGAAGCACTTGGGGTGGGCATAGGCTAGATTGCTTTGCTAGTCTTTGTTTTAGTTCACTTCGGAAGTGGCCGATGATGGGATGCGGATAAGCAGAGGGCCGGTGAACCGCTCCTGGAGGCTAGCCTTTCCACCCAGAGGGTGCCTCAGCGTGTCTCTGCAGCAGCATAGTTCAAGTTTGAGTTCGGGACGGGTTAGTGGTATAGCACGTAAAAGTGATTATTATCAACATTAAAAAATTTCGGTTCTTGTTTAAAAATAGCTGTTTTTTTTTTCGGGGCTAGTTTTCCAAGAGTATCCAACCATTTTGGAATCTTGGTTAGTTGCGTCAACTTTTTAAAACACTTGCCATGGTAGTGTCAATACTTTTTTTATGCACAATGATGATTGAAAGTGGACTGAAAGAAAAAAACATTTAAAAGTATTGAGGTAAAAATAATCTTGATAATTTTTTGTGTTCAATCTACACGTATTCTGATATTTTTAAAGACTGCGGTGGATAGCAGTGCTACTTAGGTTGCCGATACAAAAAAAATATCTGAAATATTGCAAAAATTAAAGACATGGTCGTTAAAAATACCATTAGGGGTGTCGATATTTTAAGAATTTCATTTTTTTTTTAATAATTTCTAAAGGGATTGAGATATATTTTTTTTCTTTTTTTTTCTCGAGGTATCATGACCAGATCCGTCTTCTGGTGCCCGCTTATCGTTGAATTTTGGGACACGTTGTATACTTAATGAAAAAAGGAAACTGTCATTGCAAGTTAAATAAAAGCTTTTTAAAAGGAAACTGCGTTTAGTCCTCATATTTGTATTTCCGAAATAAAATTAATTATAAGCAAAAGGGATTCAACACATTTTATATTTGTATACTTACATGGACTGGAGAGTAATACATACATGTACAAATGTTACTCAAAGCAAATCTAAGCCTAGCAAAGCTTAATAAACAAAAGTAAAAATAATAACCATTAATAGGCAGTGCCGCTTCAGTAACAGACAAATCCGTGGGAAAAGAATCCTCTGAAAATAGGGAACAATCTAGATCTTCTCGAGAAATAAGCAGTAAGGGTCAGAGTATAGCAAAGCTGGACCGATTTTAGGACTAATTTTTTTTTGTTGGTTTGGGCTTAAATTAGATTGAATCTAGTAGATTACGCTAAAATAAGCATATTTTATTCTTTCAACTTTTTCTCTCAGATCGATATTTACCGAGATATTGGGGTTCAAATGCATAAACATATTTTGATGTAGGTACGTAATAATAGTAGACTATTTATGAGGGTCATGTAAGCAAGCATTTTGACGCTCCGCTATACATGGTCACAAAACAAACCTAACCTAACCTACAGTTTTCGGTTTTCAACCCACGTACCATATTTTCAGACAGCATTTTTACCTTAAAAACCCCAATATCTCGGTAAATATTGATCTGAGAGAAAAAGTTTACATAACAAAACATGCTTATTATAGGATGTTTTAAAGGATACTTTAATAAAAATGAGGTGTTATATTGACATAAATTTCACGACACCGAAATTTTTCTAAGTCCCAAAACTGGCCCACCTTTCCTATACCGCAACCCCTGAGGTCTTACTAACCCAACATTATCGCATCGCATTCTACGCACCGAGATGCAGAACAATGAGTACATTGCCTTGCAAGGATATTTTTCTTGTGTTTATAATAATACATAATCTGTTAAATTCAAATTTAACAAAAATTAAACATGCCATCGCCATTCCTCCATCTCCCGAAACCGTGGTGGTCAATCTGAATAAAACCGTGATGGTCGATCAATCAAAATACAAATTAATAACATAATCACTTAATACTTTCAATTCTCGGCATTTTCATAACACTTTTTGCTTATTGCACAGAAAATTCGCTGACAATGACAATGCCGATGACATTTAGTTTGACAGAGAAAACAACATACGTCAAGCAAAGTGCGTAGTCATTACATTTCGAGTAAAAACTTCGATATAACGGCGTACCAACATGACGCCAAAATTTTTGGCTACTTAAACTTAAGTCATATAGCGAAAAGAAACTTTAGGCTACTTGAACCTGAGCCATAAGAGCGAGAAGAACCGAGTATCGCCGGAAATGGTCGACGGTCGCGAAATGAAGAATTTTATGAAGATTTCTTTAGCCGATTGTGAAGGTAATACGTAGTGAAAACGGTATTTTTTACGCTCTTATTCCATTCTCATATTTAGACAATAGATTTGAATAGTTTTTTCTGCGGTAACGTGCATCGTATTGGAGAAACGTGATCTAAAAGAACGTCGAGTTTTGTAAGGCGCCATCTCGCTTCCTCCCTAGAGCGTTATCCCGTTCTGGCATTTTCAATTTTATTATATAGATTTTCTAGCTTTCTAAGATTTATCGATTTGAGACACGTCAAGACTGAACAGTAACATCATGTTCGACTTTTCAACGATTAATTCCCGTTTTATTATAATAATGTGTAAAAATCGTGTAAATTTAAATCAATATAGATTTATCGATTCAAATACAATTATTTTACAGGCGGCAGCAGTATCCTAGGCGGGCGGGTGCTGTCGATCGCCTGCGAGTCGAGCGGCCGGATGTTCTGGGCTGCTAACGACAAGGTAATATCTGCCCAAATCCCTGCTAGACGTCGAAAATGGTACCTTTATTAGCAACTTTAGAGGCCTTATTCCTTTTAAAATGTTGATTGTTTTAGACATTTTTTTATATGATCAAACATGTTTCTTCACATATTATTGATTCTGGATTCATATTATTGGTTACTACCTGGAACAGGGCTATTGGGATTAATTGTTATATAATTGAAACCTAGTTTGATTTATTCATTGATAATTTTTGTTTCAAAAACTACTCGAAATTGACGAAATTCACGCGGAAAATTAGTTTTTTCAACTTATATTTGACTGCACGCAACGAAAGCATGAAATAGCCGTGTTACTACCTAGAACTCGGGGAAAAGTATGATTCACTTCAATAAGTTGGTTGAAATTTATCAGTACTTATATTTGTTATAATATCAAAAAAATAATTTTAAAAGGAATAAGGCCTCTTAACAAGCTGCTGTATGTCTATAGTGTCTATACAGTAGTTACTAACCCTTCTCAATTCCATTCTAAAATTGTCAATTGCGTAATCTGGCGGAAGAAACCTAGCATCGAACCCGGTACCTTTGGATTACCGCCTCAACCTCTCTTCACCACCATAAGGTCAGATAACCTTTCAAATTTTTCCTTATGCTTTCGTGTGTCGATCTTTGCATTGTTTATTTGAAGGTGTAACGTCGTACACTAGGTGCACGCGTTATAATTTTAAATTTATACGGAACCGCGATTATTAGTACGTAACCTAATGGTTTTGTTTACCGCGCGCTTGTTCTAACGGCTAGGCGCGGGACCCTGCTATACGAAGATGCCCGAGCGCACGCGAAGATGCATTCGTCTTTCCTACGCGTCACACCGCTGAGAGCTGTCGAAAGAGAAGCCCGTACACTCATTTTACGGAACAACCGTTATACTGCCATTGACGATAGAATCGTCTATTACTTTATATTATTGGTGTCCGATGTTCCCGCTGGGGTGAGTTTCCAATTGCTTGTTTATTGTAAATTAGTGCTGTGCCTACTGTTTAAATAATTAGAGCTTAGTGCACCTACCAGTTGAGTAATACTTGCGCTTTCTGGAATCTGCACACTGGACCCCGACTTCCGTCCCCGACCAACAGCAATGCTTCCAACGCTTACGCTTACCTCTGGGTTTCCAGGAACAAGACGCTGTTTATCTCGTTCTACACTGCGATCATGTAACGAGTGGAAGGCTTAGCGGCTCATCACCAGCTGCCGGACGTCCCGTTGGGGGTGGCCACCAGTTTACCTGAGACTTGGGACAAGTCAGCCCCGTGTTCCGGTTCGCCGTCAGGCCAGTGCTATTTATATTCAGTGCGCAAGTACCTACTAGTGTTGTTGGAACGGACAATATATTTTCTAGTGAGAAATAGTGGTTTCATTGACCCATGACCCTACTTCTGTGGCCGGGTTCCGTCTAGGACACGCATCGTCACAGTAGTAGGGTCAACTGGTAGGTGCACTAAGCTCTAATTATTTAAACAGTAGGCACAGCACTAATTTACAATAAACAAGCAATTGGAAACTCACCCCAGCGGGAACATCGGACACCAATAATATAAAGTAATAGACGATTCTATCGTCAATGGCAGTATAACGGTTGTTCCGTAAAATGAGTGTACGGGCTTCTCTTTCGACAGCTCTCAGCGGTGTGACGCGTAGGAAAGACGAATGCATCTTCGCGTGCGCTCGGGCATCTTCGTATAGCAGGGTCCCGCGCCTAGCCGTTAGAACAAGCGCGCGGTAAACAAAACCATTAGGTTACGTACTAATAATCGCGGTTCCGTATAAATTTAAAATTATAACGCGTGCACCTAGTGGACGACGTTACAAAGGCTTTAAGTTTACACCTTAGCGATCTCTATGTGAATACGTTAATGTAATATAGGATGGTAGTGAGGGTAAAAATAGGTCTATGTTGGTAGTACAGGTAATCCCCAAATCTGATTAATAAATCATTACCTATCTTTTATACATTAAGTTATCGCTGTACAAGCAATATGAGTTTTTGTTGCAGTAAACCATTGTGTTACTGCTGATTATAGTGGCCCGTCGCCATACTACAACATCTTACACCACTACTTTACAGCACTGAACGATCAGGCGAGAGAGGGCGCTGTTATTATCTATAGTTAGTTAGTAACTAAATGATGTCTGTCCAGGGCGTGATAGTGAGCTACCGGCTGGAGGGCGCGGGCGGCGCGCTGAGCAAGCTGCGGCGCTGCTGCGTGGACGGCGCCGTGTCCTGCCTCTCCTGGTCGCCGTGGCTGGCGCGCCATCCCGCGCTGCTGGCGAGCGTGGCGCGCGACTCGCTCTACCTGTTCAGGTACTGACAGGGTGTGACAGTGAGCTACCGGCTGGAGGGCGCGGGCGGCGCGCTGAGCAAGCTGCGGCGCTGCTGCGTGGACGGCGCCGTGTCCTGCCTCTCCTGGTCGCCGTGGCTGGCGCGCCATCCCGCGCTGCTGGCGAGCGTGGCGCGCGACTCGCTCTACCTGTTCAGGTACTGACAGGGTGTGACAGTGAGCTACCGGCTGGAGGGCGCGGGCGGCGCGCTGAGCAAGCTGCGGCGCTGCTGCGTGGACGGCGCCGTGTCCTGCCTCTCCTGGTCGCCGTGGCTGGCGCGCCATCCCGCGCTGCTGGCGAGCGTGGCGCGCGACTCGCTCTACCTGTTCAGGTACTGACAGGGTGTGACAGTGAGCTACCGGCTGGAGGGCGCGGGCGGCGCGCTGAGCAAGCTGCGGCGCTGCTGCGTGGACGGCGCCGTGTCCTGCCTCTCCTGGTCGCCGTGGCTGGCGCGCCATCCCGCGCTGCTGGCGAGCGTGGCGCGCGACTCGCTCTACCTGTTCAGGTACTGACAGGGTGTGACAGTGAGCTACCGGCTGGAGGGCGCGGGCGGCGCGCTGAGCAAGCTGCGGCGCTGCTGCGTGGACGGCGCCGTGTCCTGCCTCTCCTGGTCGCCGTGGCTGGCGCGCCATCCCGCGCTGCTGGCGAGCGTGGCGCGCGACTCGCTCTACCTGTTCAGGTACTGACAGGGTGTGACAGTGAGCTACCGGCTGGAGGGCGCGGGCGGCGCGCTGAGCAAGCTGCGGCGCTGCTGCGTGGACGGCGCCGTGTCCTGCCTCTCCTGGTCGCCGTGGCTGGCGCGCCATCCCGCGCTGCTGGCGAGCGTGGCGCGCGACTCGCTCTACCTGTTCAGGTACTGACAGGGTGTGACAGTGAGCTACCGGCTGGAGGGCGCGGGCGGCGCGCTGAGCAAGCTGCGGCGCTGCTGCGTGGACGGCGCCGTGTCCTGCCTCTCCTGGTCGCCGTGGCTGGCGCGCCATCCCGCGCTGCTGGCGAGCGTGGCGCGCGACTCGCTCTACCTGTTCAGGTACTGACAGGGTGTGACAGTGAGCTACCGGCTGGAGGGCGCGGGCGGCGCGCTGAGCAAGCTGCGGCGCTGCTGCGTGGACGGCGCCGTGTCCTGCCTCTCCTGGTCGCCGTGGCTGGCGCGCCATCCCGCGCTGCTGGCGAGCGTGGCGCGCGACTCGCTCTACCTGTTCAGGTACTGACAGGGTGTGACAGTGAGCTACCGGCTGGAGGGCGCGGGCGGCGCGCTGAGCAAGCTGCGGCGCTGCTGCGTGGACGGCGCCGTGTCCTGCCTCTCCTGGTCGCCGTGGCTGGCGCGCCATCCCGCGCTGCTGGCGAGCGTGGCGCGCGACTCGCTCTACCTGTTCAGGTACTGACAGGGTGTGACAGTGAGCTACCGGCTGGAGGGCGCGGGCGGCGCGCTGAGCAAGCTGCGGCGCTGCTGCGTGGACGGCGCCGTGTCCTGCCTCTCCTGGTCGCCGTGGCTGGCGCGCCATCCCGCGCTGCTGGCGAGCGTGGCGCGCGACTCGCTCTACCTGTTCAGGTACTGACAGGGTGTGACAGTGAGCTACCGGCTGGAGGGCGCGGGCGGCGCGCTGAGCAAGCTGCGGCGCTGCTGCGTGGACGGCGCCGTGTCCTGCCTCTCCTGGTCGCCGTGGCTGGCGCGCCATCCCGCGCTGCTGGCGAGCGTGGCGCGCGACTCGCTCTACCTGTTCAGGTACTGACAGGGTGTGACAGTGAGCTACCGGCTGGAGGGCGCGGGCGGCGCGCTGAGCAAGCTGCGGCGCTGCTGCGTGGACGGCGCCGTGTCCTGCCTCTCCTGGTCGCCGTGGCTGGCGCGCCATCCCGCGCTGCTGGCGAGCGTGGCGCGCGACTCGCTCTACCTGTTCAGGTACTGACAGGGTGTGACAGTGAGCTACCGGCTGGAGGGCGCGGGCGGCGCGCTGAGCAAGCTGCGGCGCTGCTGCGTGGACGGCGCCGTGTCCTGCCTCTCCTGGTCGCCGTGGCTGGCGCGCCATCCCGCGCTGCTGGCGAGCGTGGCGCGCGACTCGCTCTACCTGTTCAGGTACTGACAGGGTGTGACAGAGACAAGAGAAACGTTCAAGCTTAGAATATATTTGACAACAATACCGGGGCCACATACTTGCCAAGCCTGGACAAGCTTGCAGGACGCAGCTGTATGTTAGAGTAAGATGAAACTATATCGCACTTAATCTAACATATAACTGCGTCCTGTAGGCTTGCCGAGCCTTGGCAAGCGCACTCGCTTGCACATACGATCTAAATTTCGAGCGCCTTATTCCTGTTGCCTGCACATTAGAAAGACGCATTCCCTTGGTTTTTTACCTACAGCAAATCTTTGTCTAACCACGCCGTGCGTTCTCGCGTTAGATTATTTATAATAAACTAGTGAATCAGTCTATGTAAATTTACAGTCCGCATTTTAATTAATATTAAAGAAGACTCCCTACATAATCATCACTCTTGTCTTGGCATAGTTAGTAGTCGTGGTTATAATAATGGTCCACATTTGGGTTGTCGTGCTCGTCCTTCTCTGGCAGACAGCAGCTCTCGTGACCCGTTTGTCTGCGAAGCGCCCTACGGTCGTGATGTTTATTTTTGGATACCAGTCGACAAACGTTTCTTGTATTAAATGATTAACGCAACTCTGTCCCCAGGATCGCGGACCGCGACGGCACCCTGGCGCTCAAAAAACGCTTTCAGACTACGCACCGCGAGCACAGCGTCAAATCCACGTTCTGCCCCATCATGTCCTTCCGACGGGGCGTCTGCGTGGTCACCGGCGGAGAGGACGCCACTGTCTACTTCCTGGATATCGAGGGAGCGTCTAGTCAGCCCGTCGTCAACAAGCTACAAGGTAACTATCTGTGGCCACAGTACAGGTCTACATTCTGTCCCATCATGTCCTTCCGACGGGGCGTCTGCGTGGTCACCGGCGGAGAGGACGCCACTGTCTACTTCCTGGACATCGAGGGAGCGTCTAGTCAGCCCGTCGTCAACAAGCTACAAGGTAACTATCTGTGGCTACGGTACAGGTCTACATTCTGTCCCATCATGTCCTTCCGACGGGGCGTCTGCGTGGTCACCGGCGGAGAGGACGCCACTGTCTACTTCCTGGATATCGAGGGAGCGTCTAGTCAGCCCGTCGTCAACAAGCTACAAGGTAACTATCTGTGGCCACAGTACAGGTCTACATTCTGTCCCATCATGTCCTTCCGACGGGGCGTCTGCGTGGTCACCGGCGGAGAGGACGCCACTGTCTACTTCCTGGACATCGAGGGAGCGTCTAGTCAGCCCGTCGTCAACAAGCTACAAGGTAACTATCTGTGGCTACGGTACAGGTCTACATTCTGTCCCATCATGTCCTTCCGACGGGGCGTCTGCGTGGTCACCGGCGGAGAGGACGCCACTGTCTACTTCCTGGATATCGAGGGATCGTCTAGTCAGCCCGTCGTCAACAAGCTACAAGGTAACTATCTGTGGCTACGGTACAGGTCTACATTCTGTCCCATCATGTCCTTCCGACGGGGCGTCTGCGTGGTCACCGGCGGAGAGGACGCCACTGTCTACTTCCTGGACATCGAGGGAGCGTCTAGTCAGCCCGTCGTCAACAAGCTACAAGGTAACTATCTGTGGCTACGGTACAGGTCTACATTCTGTCCCATCATGTCCTTCCGACGGGGCGTCTGCGTGGTCACCGGCGGAGAGGACGCCACTGTCTACTTCCTGGATATCGAGGGATCGTCTAGTCAGCCCGTCGTCAACAAGCTACAAGGTAACTATCTGTGGCTACGGTACAGGTCTACATTCTGTCCCATCATGTCCTTCCGACGGGGCGTCTGCGTGGTCACCGGCGGAGAGGACGCCACTGTCTACTTCCTGGACATCGAGGGAGCGTCTAGTCAGCCCGTCGTCAACATGCTACAGGGTAACTATCTGTGGCCGTGGTACAAGTCTACATTCTGTCCCATCATGTCCTTCCGACGGGGCACTGCGTTAGCTATAGACTGACTCGTCTTGCTCGGGGCGGCGCTACAAAAAACTTTCATATGGCAATAATGTGCGTACGTATTGCCATATGAACGTATATATTTGCATTATTAAATATCAGTAGCGATTTCTCATCAACCAAATTCATAACATTGTTTACCGGAATGCTGCTCACTCCTTCGTTCTTTTTGCGAAATAAATACTGAATCTTATTGAAAAAACTTCACTTCCATGAATGTCGATAGTTTTGACTTTCAATGTCAGTTACCAAAAATTTGTCGTTGCCACTTGCCAGTAAAACAAATTTAGTACCACTAAAAATCCGCAATACGGCATGGGCTGAAAACCATCCTGCTGGGCTATAGATACTGCCCCATCATGTCCTCCCGAGGCATCTGCGCGATGACGGGTGGAGAAGACGCCACCGTCTATCATGACAGCCAATAAGCTCACCTGCTCACAAATCGTGATTGACTAACAATTCATTTATCCGTCGGCTACAGTAGAACTTTCATACTAAGGTAACTTAATCGTAACGTTGTACGCCAAAATCAATGCAGACTCTCATGCAGTTCAAACGGCCCGGCCGACATCGCGCAACCAGCGGAGCGACGAGCGGCGGCCATAGGAGCGAGCGAGAAGGCTTACTTTACTTTTTTTATCATGTAGGGTTGGCAGAATTAGGACTGAGATTACATTTTCTGTGACATAAATTCTTTGTGGTAGCACTGGAAGTTTTTTGAGTGTACTATCCTTAGGTCCGGCTACGACTTCGGTCGGCATCGGTGCGCGGTACGCGTCTCGCTCTCTCGTATGGCCGGCGCGCTCGGATCTCTCCCTCAGCCGCTCGCCGCCGAAACTCGTGGCATGTCTGTTATAGCGTTAGTGTGTATCTCCAGGGCACGCGTCGCCGGTGCTGGGCGTGAGCTTCAGCTACGACGAGAGCCTGCTGGCCACCAGCGACGCCTCCGGACTCGTCATCATCTGGCGCCGCGGCTGAGACCATCTTTTTTTACAAAATTTCATAGAAATGACACTTGCTTAACGCATTCACTGCCAACAACACATATAGTCATATATCCTTTCACCGTCATACAAGTTTGTTCCTAGGCCACGCCCCCTGGCTGTGAATGCGTTAATATTATCGGAAAGTATGAGATATATAAGATTGCTTCTGTATAAGAAAAATATAAGTCTATGGGAAAACAGTAGACGGGATGACTCCTTTCAACTTTATCTTTGATCATTCCCAATGCGGCAAATGTATGGAGCCAATAATTTCATTTAAAATCAATCTATTGGACTTCTTTGTTAGAACAAATCTGAATTAATTAACTGTACTTTATTTATTATCTTAAATAATAAGTGTGGAAAATACACACCTGATACAAAATTATTAAAACATTCCTGACTGTAATTGAATCTCATCATTATAAATAAGTTGTTGACACCTAGTATGTAAGAGAATATTTATAAACGTTGTAAATAAAAGGCATATATTGAGTTACGAGTTTTATTCATTATTTTTTCTCCATAGAAATACTTTTAAAAGACAAGACAAAGTCACAATATGAAAACCTTCCAACGCATTCACATTCACTAAATACTGCGGACAGTTCATACAAATCAATAACAACTTACAAACAATAAATACCATAATTATTGGACAATTCATTCAATTCAAATAATTCCTCGTTTCATCGACGTAGTATAATGGAATCCGTTTCGAGATTTCGACGTAAACTTTCATAGCGAATCATCGTTCCGGGCGATCGGTTCTAGAACCCGCCTTCACTACATCATAACAAAATGACCTCTTACCGTATTTACAACTGTACATTAACGAAAACATTCTAAAACTGTAAAAATAATGTTCAGAACAATAAACGTGTTGTACAATACATATAATCAATAAAATTTCATATTCAAAATTTTCCCTCGGATCATTAAATTATATTTACATTGAGTAACTAAACAACTAAAACACCGTGATATGGAAATGAGAAGAATTGCACATTAGGTTCACACTTGGACGTATTGCATATTATATGATGTCGTTGAGTGGCACAGCGCGCGGCGAGCGGCGCTCAGCCGACGGACTGCAGCGATGTCATTCACTTTACGTCATCCTACGCCGTAAGTGAGATTTACTGCCCGCTACGCGAGAAAATCTCACTTCCAGGCCAAGGCAAGACGTAAAACTTTAGACAAACCACGGGCAGTAATTCGTGGCCACAGATCGCATATTTATGTCGCGATCTGAGACATTCACAAATTTACTGCCCTAGGTATGTACTGTACCTCTGCACAGAAGTACTTTCCAATCAAGCACTTTCCCAGGTACGGGGTTTAAGTAAACGATCGAGACAATAAGTCTTCGGCATACTATAATGTACGTTTGACGCGCCGCCCGCCCGCGCACCGAATACGCAATAATCACCACAACTTTACATCTACTCCCTACCTTATCTAATATAAATTTTCACTTAACTAAGAATTGGCTTTGTAACCTCAATATTAAACCGATATATTCAATTTAGATTTCATTATTTCGAGGTTCGACAGATGGAAGATGCGAATTCACTTGTGCGTTGGTGAAATCACGTTCAACAAAATAATTTAGATATCCAATAATTAGTGGCGTTTGGGTCTCCGCTCTACGTTCTAATGAGATTCTTTCTCCAGCCGCGACCAAGTGAACAGACAGTTTATTAATTAGGCAGTTTTTATTCCTCCATCCTTACTTATATTGTAGAAAACTACCTTTATAAATATTAAACATAGTATCTTTCAATACACTCAACACCTCTGATATTGTCACGTTCCCGATTCCCTACAGGTATACATAGTTGAATGCACGAAAATTCGTCCCATTATATCCTACGCTATGGGCACATTAAAAATTAGTACGTAATGACATGGCTGAGGACGCGTCGTGGATTCAACTACGCACACACCGACAGTACCGTGAGGTAAGCGCGCAGACCCAAACGCAACTCTACACTAACTTAAAATTAGAGTAACACGTTACGTATGAAAAATCTAGCACGTACAAGGATGGGCTAAAACCGTTACAAAAATGGATAGGCCATCGTACTACTGTATTAAAAATTAGGCTGCGCCATCACGGGACTGTAAAATGTATCAAAGCACTTACATACTTACGTTAGCGTTAGATACTGTCGGCTATTTGTACCTTACATCGGTCAACCTAATAAATTGTTGGTATTTTGCATTTGTTCAAAATGCAAGTGGACGAAGCTTTAGATTTTGCTAAATTATAGAAAGTATCGAAAAACAGATTTTTTTTTTCTGTTTTGTAGTACCCATAATTGATCGTGTTCCGCACTCGTAATATTTTGGAACTCGTGGTGTTTTCTTATCTATTGCCGAGATAAGTATTCTAACTATGAATACGTTTATTCGAGAAACAATCTTTCATTGCACCATTAGGCCATGATATTGTTACCGTTACGTTAGAGTACGACGAATGCGGCGCACAAAAAATAAGAAATACATACCAGACTAGTCCGAAACAAATCGAGAAGTTTACACAGCATTAATGTAATTGGTATTTGACATCATTATATCAATGACATGCCTTAGATTACTTCTCTATAAATCCAATCACAATTAACAATAATCGTATGCCATTCAAAAACGAAGGAGAAGGTGCATAATGGCATGAGATGATAGGACACGTTACGGTCTCTTTCCGATATGTATCAGGGGAAAGTGAACAGACCCGGAGTACCTCTTCAACACGCGCTAACATCGGTTCTACTTGAGAGTCGTGGGGGCTTGCTTGCGCTCGAGCGTGGCCTTGGAGCTGCTCTCGATGCCGGAGTCCTCGTCGCCGCTGTCCGGCGCCGAGCCCTCCGCGCGCGCGGGCTTGCCCGGACTCGGCGGCTTCTCCGGCTCCGGCACCGAGTCCGTGAGGATGATCTTCTGCTCCGGGTCCGACTTCGGCACGCTCTTGCCGAACGTGGAGAAGGTCGGCTCCGGGCCGGGCGCGTCCTCGTGGTCGGCTACGGGCAGCGCGCCGGTCGCGACGGGCGTGTCGTCGGTCATGACGAGCGGCGTCGTGCCGGCTTCGGCGGACCGGCGCTTCGGTTTGTCGAGGACGAAGTTGAACACTCTGCTGTGTCTCGGGGACGGTATGTGCGGGCTCGGGGGCAGGTCCAGCTTGAGCTTGTCGCGCGTGTGTCGCAGGCCGCCCAGCGCCTCGCCGCCGGGCGAGCTCGGGCTGACGGACTCGCTGGAGCTGCCGCTGTCCACGGACCGCCACTGACTGACCTCCGAGTCCGGGAGCTTCTTGGTCTTGAAGTCTTCGTCCGTCGACGTGGAGCCGGGGGTGATGTCCTCGACGCCCGAGTCGGGCGTGGTGAAGTCCAGGGAGGGGGTGGCGGTGTGCGCGAGGGTAGGGGTGGGGGTGGGGGTGGTGGGGGCGAGGGGGGAGGGGGGCGGCGGGAAGTCGTCGTCGGCGTCGCGCAGCTCGAGGAGCGGCGGCTTGAGCTGCATGCCGGGGAAGAACTGGCTGGTGGTGGACATGACGCCGAGGCTCTCGAACGGCCGCGCCGACGACGATATGAAGAAGTCCTCGTCGTAATCTGGAAATTGATTTAAATAAATACATATCACACAAATGAACCCAGTTCCAAATCTTTAAATTAACCTCAATAAAACTCATATTATGGGTGCTAGGCGGGGCTTGTTACAGTTCAAGTCATGCCGGAAAAAGTTAAAAATGTTCCTTGTCTGTCTTTGTATACTGGAAGTCACGACCGGTTGCCGCGTGGCCAGTGCATAGATCATATTATGAACATCACGTTCGAAACGTCGAGATGATTAAATAACGTACACTTTTAGATCGCGATTAAGTTCCGTTTAGTTATGGTAATGTGGGTCATACCTGCCCCGAAGGCTATGGTGCCGCGCAGCGGGTGCAGGTCGAGCGGCGAGGGCGCGCCGAACAGCTGCCCGTAGCCCAGCTCCGCCGCCTCCGCGCTACTGGGGTCCCATTCTGAAACCATCACTATGTTACAGCCGAACTTTCCTTCAAATAGTATGTTACGCATTTACATACATTGGTGGGTTATATTCCCACAAAATGTCCGACTCACTGGTAGTGAGGGCTAAACAGCCCTTACACAATGAAAGTCATGTTTTTAAGTTTAAAAAAAAAAGTTGAACACACAAATGACGAAGTAAGAAATTACGTACAGCGTCGAATATACAGTTGGACCGTGGAATTAGAAAACAAGGTATGTTACGGAATGACAGGCGACACTTTCGACTTCATCACGCTATGATTGGTTGGTTGGTTCTATCAATCAGTTTCTGTGTTGCCAGTGGTGGAATACTAAATGATAATACTCAATACGTGAACGTGACAATTGTAATGCATACCTACATTTTTAAATTTTATTTTTGTACAACTATCGGCAAACATTATTCTCCTTATATTTATTTTGTTACTATAAAGCAGCAACTAATCAGTGACGTAGAGTGTCACTATCCGGAGTGCCATAGCTTGTGTTCTTATACCACGAGTTGGCCATAGCCTGGCATACCTGTATATGTGGAGAGGTCGGGCAGGTAGGCGGGCGAGTCCACGTCGACGGCCAGCTCGCGCGGGTACTCGTACACGCAGTGGTACTTCTGTCGCTTGAACACCACGCGCTTCTTGTTGTCCTACAATTAAAAAGCATACAATTATGGGATAAATATGGTTGACATCTATACTATTATACAAATCTAAAACTAGTAAAAAGTAAGTAAAAATATTTTTATTGGCACACACAAATTCTTTGCATTCAATTGATAACAAACAGGAAGTGGAGTCCGTGAGCTCAGATTGCATTTTGGGTTCGGGTGAAAACTGAGGGGCTCTTTACTGGATCGCGTAATTAAAACTTATTGAACCGGGTCTATCGCGATATTTTGATTTACCTTCATTGCCTAACGTTTCAACACGTAATAAGTTTTAATTATGTGTTCAAACCGCGAGAGTATAAAGTGTTATATTGGATCGCGTAAGTAGCGTATATGAACATTAACTGAATGAAATAAAGGATTTTGGGACCGGGAAAGGACTTTCGTTAGATGCATTTTCGAAATATTAAACTTGAGGCATAGAAAAAATTATAACCAATCTGTGTACTTTTTATGATATTTTTAAAAATTATAATTTTAATTTTATTAAATAAATTCACACCCTGCACATTTTAATAAGACAGCTAACCCCAGGACATCCGCCTTGAGCAAAATAAACGTAAAAGGAAATTAAAAAGCATTTATTAGATACACTACCTACCATAGTTATATGTATTTTTAAGAAGTAGTAACTGATTTATTTATTTGTAGAAATTGAAATGTCTTCCTGCAGAAAAACTGTCATAACTTTTAACATATGCCTTTTGATTATTTGATCTGTTTGTTGGCAAATAAAAAAAAATACGCATAAAAAATATAGTATAGTTACGTAGTAAGATGGTTGGTAACATCAAAAGCTTTTCCGAGACGTGACCCGGGCATCGCACTATGTATTATTATGAATATCCTCGTCTAAATATACATGAGCAATTGTTATGTACAGTGTACCTGTACCTACTGAATGTGCATCACGTATGCGCCTCAGTCGTTAGGGCGTAAATAAACATTATGTAATAGATACACAATGTAGGTTTATATTACATATTTGTTTAAATTATTTGAATTATGCAACGCATAATGTTAAGTTTGTTCTAGACTACAATTGACAAAAACACAAGAACAATATTAAGGACAAAATGTGTATTTGACTAAGTTATGGCGGCCAAATACTTATCGCATTCATTATAAAACATTATAACTAGGACTATTATTTTATAAGGAAACTGAATGACTACTTAATTATGCATTCAACGTCAATTTATCATGACAGTAATAGTTACAAACTACGTGCATTTTATAAGGAAAATACACGTAACTATAATTCGTTGAAGACGCGGGGAATGTTTGCTGTGCCACCTGGGGCGCTTCCCAGTGTTGCGAGTGACCCGCCGCCGACCAGACGTCGCGGGGATCCTAGCTAAATACAGGTAACATTTACTTCTCATATTTTTGTATCAGCTATCATCGATATTTATGAAAATGAAAAATTGATTATTTTCCCTTTTTTGACAAGTACAATGTCTGCAGTGATTGGGACTTCCTTTTAGGTAAGTAAACCTGTGTTAGGATGCCCCGCTCTTCCATAACTCCCGAACTCCCCATAGGTTAATTTTCTGCTACACTTCACATAAGTTCATTTTTTATTTATTTACGATAGTCAAGCATTTGGCCTTGATTAACATGCTTGCCTAGAAAATGCCTATTCACTATCGACTTGAAGGGATTCAACTTATATTATTTACACATGTGGTGTTGGTTGCGTGTTACGATTTGCTTAACAATGTCCGCTGCTATAATTATGTGAAGAACATTTATGCGTTTTACATTTAGGCATTCATTTTTAAATCGTAACAATATGTCTTTGTTAAAACAATAAGCGGAATCAAATAGTTGACATGAGTATGATTATTATTCTGTTTCTGTTGATTAGAAATATATGACAGCAAAACGGGACATAATCGCATTTAAAATGTGTTTATTCATTTACCTCGACGTTCCGAACGTGATATTACGTTCATGGTCTCGAAGGGACTCAAATAGGACTGGGAAATGGGAGGGGAGGGGTGATAATAGGTGAAAATCGTGTAAGTTTAAATCCGTGGATATATTTCGAGTCGAAACAAAGTACCACTTGAACTTTTGGGAATACAAAATTTGGTTTCTCAGTCTATACATGAATATAACCCATTTGTTTGTGTTTACCCAGCATTCAGGTCAGATAAATCAATATTGTACTCGTCTAGGAAACAACACCTAGTCACGTAATAGTTTGTTTCGGAACTAATGACTGTGTTACAAAATATGACGCACCACAGGTGAGTGACTCGGGGACCTCGGAGTACCGAGTGACTAACTTGTGGTCATCAAACTAAATGAGAGCAAGTCTTTTTTGTTCAGGCAATATTCAACACAGCTAAATGTAACCATATACTCAATAATACCGATGTGGCTACCTAACAGTAATCCAGTCAGTAGGTATTTTTATGCCCTACAAAAGGTGGCGTAGAAAATGTTTTGAAAGAATATTGTTTAGGTATGACAGGTTAATAAAAATTCTTTGTAGACGCCAATGATGGCATCCAGTTGCGCGTTTTTTTCGACAAGGGAACAAAGTTTTGTGGCGGCGCACAGAAGCACCTCCACACACACATCTAACAGCGCAATACGCGCTAGCTCCGAGCGAGAGCGGGATGCCATTAGTACCGATCAGTCCGCGACGCCGAGAGGCCGTTCGTTTGACTACGCTCCCGTACCTATTGCGCTCGCGACGATTTCATGTTTGTTATTTAAGACATTATAATTATTGTGTAACGATAAACTGTGTTTTCTTTATCGTACCCACAAGTGGTGACCCCGAACATTGGACAGTTGTGCAAACGGACTTGTTGTGCGTGTAAATAATGCAAAACGGGAGTGAATCAAGGGGCGCATCCGCGCCCGCGCCGGCCATGGCGCAAGGCGCGTCCGCGCCCTCGCCGGCCGCGGCGCAAGGCGCGGCGGTCAACGACCCTATGCTGTGTCGAGTCGGTGTCAAAGTGCCGCCTTTTTGGCCGGATAAACCTGCGCTTTGGTTTGCGCAATTGGACGGTCAATTTACGTTGTCGAATATAACAGCGGATACGACAAAATTCTATCACGTAATATCTGTTCTCGATTATAAATACGCTGCGGAGGTTGAAGACATTATTATTGAGCCCCCAGCCCAGGATAAGTACCAAACTTTAAAACGAGAACTGATAAATCGTTTATCAGCTACCAAACATCAGCGCCGGACCCAGTTATTGAACAACGAAGAGCTGGGAGATCGTAAACCTAGCCAATTTCTAAGGCATCTCCGTAGCCTTGCGGGAAACGACATAGCGGACGACTTTCTGAGGTCCATGTGGTTAAACCGTCTGCCAGCGTACCTGCAAGCTATAATTGCAACTCAGGACAGTTCGACACTCGATGATATAGCGCAACTAGCTGATAAAATCATGGAAATACCGTCGCACGCTAGACTCTCTCAAGTGGCCGCAACTTCTACTTCGCCGGTACCAGAAGTAGCAGCAGCATCGTCTTCCACACCTTTAGCTGAGCTGACTCGTAAGATCGATGAGTTGACGCGACGTATGGATGTCATGGCGATGTCACAAGGATGCAGCAACTGCGGTTCTCGATCCAGATCACGCAGCCAGCGACGTTTTCGCTCTCGTAGCCGCTCCTCAGCCGGGCAACGGTCCTGTTGGTATCACGCTAATTTCGGCGATAAAGCCGCCAAGTGCGTACCTCCGTGTTCTTACGCAAAAAACAACTAGAACAGTCGTTTTCTGCGGCGAGTGACTGTACCACGACGTCAAGCCGCTTATTTATAACGGACACTGCAAGTAAAATACAATACTTAGTGGACACTGGTTCTGATGTTTGCGTGTATCCTCTTAACTATGTGCGTGGTGAAAGGCGGCATAAAACTAATTACGAATTGTTTGCTGCCAACGGTACCAACATTGCTACTTACGGTTGGGTTAGCCTATCTCTTGATTTTAAGTTACGTCGTAGCTTCAATTGGCGTTTTGTCATCGCTGACGTGACCAAACCAATCATAGGCATAGATTTCTTGTCATTTTATGGTCTGCTTGTGGACGCCAGAAACCACCAACTAATCGACAGCACCACGCAACTTACCACTTCCGCTTTGCCCGCTTCCTGTTCTATCAGCCACGTTAAAGCTGTTGCAGGTTCTTCTCGTTTCCACCAGTTGCTGCAACAGTTCCCTGAGATAACTAGACCGGCCGGGGACCCTACGGAGCGTGAAGTGAAGCATAAAACGCTTCACTATATCAATACCACCCTTGGCCCACCAGTGTTTTGCAGGCCACGTCGACTTGACCCAGACCGATTGAAGATAGCATCCCAGGAGTTCGAAGATATGGTCCGCACAGGTGTAGCACGCCGCTCAGACAGCTCTTGGTCGTCCCCGTTACATATGGTTCCCAAGAAGTCTACTGGATGGAGGCCATGCGGTGATTATCGCGCGTTAAATGCCAGAACCATACCCGACAGGTACCCGGTAAGACATATTGGTGACTTTGCGCATATTCTTCAGGGCTGCAAAATATTTTCAACGATTACCTGGTACGTGCATATAATCAGATACCGGTGGCACCTGAAGATATTCCAAAGACGGCAATAACCACGCCATTTGGGCTCTTCGAGTTCGCCTACATGAGCTATGGTTTGCGAAATGCCGCTCAAACCTTTCAACGTTTCATAGATGAGATACTACGGGACCCTACAAGATAATTAGCCGAGGAGAAAAGGTCTTCAAACTTGATATTCGTGGAAAACACGTTAATGTGTCTATTGACCGTGTAAAGCCTGCTCACATACTGGATGAATCAAGCAATCAAGAAACAGGTTGTCAGGAAACAGGTAACCAGGAAACAAGGAGCCAGGAAACTCCAGAAAAACGTACGCGTTCTGGGCGAGTCGTGCGATTCCCCAGTCATTATCGACCTTGAGGGTCTGGGGAGGGGCTGATGTGGCGGCGCACAGAAGCACCTCCACACACACATCTAACAGCGCAATACGCGCTAGCTCCGAGCGAGAGCGGGATGCCATTAGTACCGATCAGTCCGCGACGCCGAGAGGCCGTTCGTTTGACTACGCTCCCGTACCTATTGCGCTCGCGACGATTTCATGTTTGTTATTTAAGACATTATAATTATTGTGTAACGATAAACTGTGTTTTCTTTATCGTACCCACAGTTTCATTTTCCCTAGATTGAAGAGAAACGATGTGGTATACGCTTTTAAGTGTAATTTCTTGCCACTGTAAAAAAGGATGCAGCAAAACATGTAGTTGCAGAAAAGCTGGATTAAAATGCTCTATTGTTTGTGGATTCTGTAGTGGTCAGCTGTGTGAAAATGCAGTAGAGATCAAGATAGATAAAGAAGACTGTGATGACGACGAAATTTCATGGTTGGAAACTAAAAATACAGACAATGAAACAGAAAATTTCAGCGACGATAATGAAGAAGGCACCATTAACCAGCCCGGGCCATCAAAAAGAATTAAAAAATGATAGCTATACAATTATTTAACAAAATTAAAATGATATTAATGATTTTTGTAAATATTATTATTTCCGTCGCTTGTAATTTTTTACCTATTAGACTTACAAAATAATCATGTATGCAAAAAATGTAGGCAATTCTGTCTTCTTTGAACACTTCATAGACACTTTTGTGATTTAGTAAACAATTGAGAAGTTAATTAAAATATACCTAATTTTGGCACCTTTAATTCAAGATGGCGGCTAACGCCTGGGTCCTTCAAGGTCGAGAACTTGGGTTTTTTTTTTATTAACCTGCCATACCTAAACAATATTGTGTCAAAACATTTTCTACGTCACCTTTTGTAGAGCATAGGCTTTTACAGTTCCCCACAGACTGACCTACAGGGTCGATAGGTCGATTTGTGTAAGATTGTCCTTTAACATTTATTTATTTATTTCAGCAACTATGTCCTGGATCGTCACATTGCTGCTTGCCATGACGCTGGTCGCGGCCCTCGCGCTGCCGCACCGCGCCACCCTACAATCACAATCTACTCTGGACACACGAGCCCCATATCCACTGTCACCATTACGGTTGAAGAGAGAGGTGCCGCCGGGCGGAGTGTTCCCGTGCGCGACGTGCGGCGCGCGAGCGTGCGTGACGTGCGGGCTGGTGCACTGCCCGGCGGGCACGACGCCGGTCTTCGTCGGGGGGATGAAATGCCAAGATAAGCGCAAAGGATAAACAGCAATTCTTCACCCTCTAGCTCTACACGACTCGCGAAGTATGGGTTTCCGCAGCGAAGTGTCTCTCCACACTATCATATTCGCCCAACTTCGGTCAACTTCGCGAGTCGTGTCGAACCGCAATTAAGATTTATTAGCATTTTATGCACTCCTAGTTTTATACTAATAAAATATTACATACATTTAGTGGCAAATTATTTATTCGTAAGTTGTATAATTTCGTAAAATTTTAACTTTATTTAATGACACTGGAACAATACTTAAGGTTTACAAGAGGAGAAATTGTATACTTTATTTGTTCGTATTTTATTTGTTTTACTGAAAACAAAGAAAGTTGAAATTTTGCGAAAGTGTACAATATGCGAAAAAGTACGGAGGATGTTATAAAATGCTAATAAATCATCTTTAAATTAAAATAACTCAGTGCGGCAACGCTAAAATCCAATGCAATCAAGCAACGCTTAAATGTTGCGGCCTGTTCACTTCACATATCCCGCCGCCACAACTTTGAAACCTTGATAAGTTCAGTTGGAATTTCTGATATGAAGATATTTAAAGTAGAACTAATCAAATTACTAATAAAAAATGTTACACTTTAATAAATTTAGTAATAGCGTAAATGTGTTTTTTCTCAGTCATTATTTTGTCCATTATGTACCTAAATCATCTTCTATAAGCAGTTTATTAAAAAGATAACGTAAACTATACGTATAACATATATGTATAATAATAATAAGTTATTGACATGTTCTAAATATCTAACATGGCACTATTACTTATTCTAATGATTTACCTAATTTCTTAAATGTTATTTTTATGGTAAATCATCTTCTATAAGCAGTTTATTAAAAAGATAACGTAAACTATACGTATAACATATATGTATAACTAGCATTAACCCGCGGCTTCGCTCGCGTTCCTATATAATATACATTATCCTACGGGAACGATGCTCTTTTTCAGGATAGTAGGCTATTTGTTAGGTTAGGGTATAATCTGCAATCTGTATATCCCTCATGCATATCCGTCCATCCGTTTTAGCGTGAAGAAGTAACAAACATACACAGACTTTCGCTTATCTAATATTACTGGGAAATACTTTTTATGTTATCACAACTTCACTTTATCAAATCAAACCGAAAACTCAAGCACTCAAATCAAGCGATCCCAGCTTTTACTGTATCCAAATAAAGTTCACTTCAAAAATTCATAACTCGAAGTGAAGCTAAGACGCCGGGATATGTGTGCATTTTTTTTTATAAAGCTTTTATATTTTCCGTGCCTCCGCTTAATATCTACTTGGGATATTCGAGATTGGTTTAATGATTCTAATAAGCCATGTTCTAAGTTACGTCATGTTCTATTGTAAGATATTGAGGTTCTCTTCGTTGACGAATGAAAAATATATTATTCTGAGCCAGATAAACGTAATTCAGAATTCTGAAATGACTGCACGTAATTATTGAAAAGCTTGAATGTATTTATTACGGATGCGGGAAGTTTTCCGATTATTACTCCTCCCGTCCCAACGCGCCGCCCGCGCTGGCCTAGGTACCGATTGACAACGATCGAGATAGCACAAAATATTATTTTTTTAATCTATTAGGATAACGCGGGTCTTTATCCATACCTCAAAAGCAAAAATAGAACCCTTAAGAGGCCTTATTCCTTTTAAAATGCTGATTGTTTTATAGACATTTTTCTCTGTTACCAAACATGTTTCTTATCATATTACTGGTGTTACTACCTAGAACAAGGCTATTGGGGTTTATTGATAGATATTTGAAACCTATAGTTTGAATTTGTCATTGATAATTTTTGTTTCAAAAACTACTCGAAATTGACAAAATTCAAGCGAAAAATTCGTTTTTCAACTTATTTTCGACTGCACGCAATAAACTGCACGAAATAGCTACGTTACTACCTAGAACTCAGGGAAAAATATTATTTACTTCAAAAAGTTGGTTCAAATTATCAATATATTTGTCATAATATGAAAAAAAATAATTTCCAAAGGAATAAGGCCTCTTAATAGGATCACGTGTAGCTGTCTGTCAGTCCGTCTGTTACAACCGATTTGCTACAAAACTACAGGACCGATTCAATTGAAATTTGGCGCAAATGATTTTAGAATTTTCATGTCCACAATATAAAATTTCAAAATCGATGGCATTTTCGTAATTAACCATAGAAAGAGAGAGAAGAAACCATAAAAATGATACCATACTCATATTTAGTCATTTCAACCCCATCGCACCCCAACAGGCGAGAGGGTATTTCACGTCCACCACGTTTGTTTTTAAAATCGTTGTTGTTTTGGTAATCAGCGACCCAACAAACCATATAAACAATACCCCTGTTTATTTTCAGTATTGTTGTTATATTTCAAATGAAATGAAATGAAATGTATTTATTTGCAATAGATATAGTTTACATATTGGTCTTAAGGTATAAAAATTTCGTATCATATATCTAGACATGAGTACGTCATGCAAATCTTGAATTGCCAATATTGACATCGTATTTCACTATTTAACAATTATATTCTACTTATGTGCTACATCAAAATATTCCTTAATATCGTAAAAACATTTTTCGAGAAGCCAAGTAGACAATTTGTTTTTAAATTTATTAGAAGGTTGTTGCTTTAGTTGATTTGGTAGGTGATTAAAATTTTTGATACACATGGCATAGCAATTTCTACCCTTCATTGTCGTGTGCATTTTGGGAGCTACCAATCTGTCCGGGTATCTCGTATTCAAATTAACAATATCACATTTCTTCTTGAATAATTCAGTGTGTAGTTTTACGAACGTACAAACCTCCAAAATATATATTGAGCACACAGTAAGCAAGCCGAGTTCAATATTGTTGTTATAGTAATCGGCGACCCGATAATCTATAGAAACATTACCCTTGTTGATTTTCCGACTTTGTCACCAGATTCTCTTTTAGGGATTGAATTCTCAAAAAACCTGAAACACGTGTTTACTCATTTATCGTTAGAAATACTCCTTGGAAGTTTTCAATAAAATAGTCTAACTAATCTTTTTACCCCATACAAACTTTGGACTCCCATTTCATCCCTTTGGGGGGGTAAATTTTGAAAAATTCTCTCTTAAAGCACCCCTACACCATATAAGGAACCTACGTGCCAAATTTGGATTCTCTAGAACCAGCGGTTTAGTATTTAGAAATTTCAACTCCATTTCACCCCAGCAGGGGAGATGGTTATTCACGTCCGTCACGTTGGATATTAAAATCGTTATTGTTTTCGTAATCAGCGACCCGATAAACCATAGAAACCATACCCATGTTGATTTTCACACTTTGACACCATATTTTCCCCTTTTAGGGGTTACATTTTCAAAAAACCTGAAACACAAGTTTACTTATTTATTGTTAGAGATACTCCCGTGAAGTTTCGAACAAAATAGTCTAACTAATCTTGTTTTCCCATACAAACTTTGAACCCGCATTTCACCCCCTTAGGGGGTGAATTTTGAAAAATCCTTTCTTAGTGCACCCCTAGACCTTATAAAGAACCTACGTGCCAAATTTGGACTCTCTAGAACCAGCGGTTTGGGCTGTGCGTTGATATGTCAGTCAGTCAGTTTCTTCTTTTATATATTTAGATAATAATAAGTTATTGACATGTTCTAAATATCTAACATGGCACTATTACTTATTCTAATGATTTACCTAATTTCTTAAATGTTATTTTTATGGTAACGTTTTCGTGGAAATATATAAAAAAAAATATATTCTCTCTTTTAGCATTAATATTTTCTATAAGAATAAATAATAAAGTTTTTAAACAAGCCGGGTAAGTCCTATTTGTGCCTGGATCATGGATATGTATTCTAGTAGGTATATATTTATCTATATAATAGTATGTATACCGTCGTCTAGTACCCATAACACAAGCCCTCTCAAGCTTAATTTCGGACTATGTCGATTTGTGTGAGTTTGTCTGATATTTATTATATATTTATATTGATTTTATTACACCAGTATCTCTAGCACAACAGACAGTGAAATATTACCTATCTCTTTCTTCGCTGTACTGCGAGAGAGTGACAGGCGATGCTATGTCGAGCACCAAGAGTCGCTAAACGTAGTTGTGCTAGACGAGCAGACGTCAGTGTGCCGGTAATCGTCGTTGAACAGTTTATTTCACCTCAATGTGCCACGGTTTAGTATGTGAAAAGAGCAGGGAGCACTGACCTGCGAGACGTGGCGCAGACTCCGCAGCGAGGACTTGGCGGGCTCGGCGCGGCAGTCCCACGAGGACGGCACGAGCTGCAAGAGCAGGGAGCACTGACCTGCGAGACGTGGCGCAGACTCCGCAGCGAGGACTTGGCGGGCTCGGCGCGGCAGTCCCACGAGGACGGCACGAACTGCAAGAGCAGGGAGCACTGACCTGCGAGACGTGGCGCAGACTCCGCAGCGAGGACTTGGCGGGCTCGGCGCGGCAGTCCCACGAGGACGGCACGAACTGCAAGAGCAGGGAGCACTGACCTGCGAGACGTGGCGCAGACTCCGCAGCGAGGACTTGGCGGGCTCGGCGCGGCAGTCCCACGAGGACGGCACGAACTGCAAGAGCAGGGAGCACTGACCTGCGAGACGTGGCGCAGACTCCGCAGCGAGGACTTGGCGGGCTCGGCGCGGCAGTCCCACGAGGACGGCACGAACTGCAAGAGCAGGGAGCACTGACCTGCGAGACGTGGCGCAGACTCCGCAGCGAGGACTTGGCGGGCTCGGCGCGGCAGTCCCACGAGGACGGCACGAACTGCAAGAGCAGGGAGCACTGACCTGCGAGACGTGGCGCAGACTCCGCAGCGAGGACTTGGCGGGCTCGGCGCGGCAGTCCCACGAGGACGGCACGAACTCCACCTCGTCGCCCTCCGAGCCGGAGCCGGAGCCGGAGCCCGACGACGAGCCGCCCGCCCGCGTCGCGCCCGGGGACCCGGTCGAGCCGCGCTGTCAAATGTTACTTATTAATTCTCTATATCTAAATGTGTCAAACAATATCTGACTGAAAACTGGGGAGCGTAAGGCAGTTCACTGTAGCGGAGCTGTGTAAAATAGAACAATCACATTCAGCAGAAGTATTCCACAAAAATAGGTACTGAGATCATAACGGATGGAAAAATTGAAAGCGTACGTATAGTGCGTCTCTGGTCGAAAGGTTAAGACTTTGGCCCGGTAATCCAAACATACCGGCGAGTCCTGGTGTGGACCACGTATGAGCGCAATTTAATTTTACTTTGCGTGTACTACTTTTACTTTGTGTCTATATAATATATAGCAATTAAACAATGAGCCTACAAATCCCACATTAAAAAATCATGACGAAAAACACAATTGTGCTTTGAAAGGAAATATTACATTCCTCAGATTTAAATGTACTTATTTTGGGCTTCACAAAAGCGCATCCTGATTGGTTCATTTTCTCCGTTCCGCTTTAGTAGACTAGCCTAAGCGGGATGGCGAAATACGAATATTGAAGTAGAAAGGTAAAAAAATCCCCCTTTTGATGGCGTTATATGTAATAAAATATCTGAAATATGCTTTTTGGACGTGATCTAAAAATATAGATTTTAGGAGGTTTGATATTACGTCAATATGTCGTCGTAATGAAACAGTGAACCATCAGTGTGATACAGTTGATTTCATTTGAACCGAATATTTTAGGTCTTCGGACAAAAAAGCAGCCACAGATGTTGCTTTCAAATTGGTTCTCTTAGCTAAAAAGGCATCAAAGGGTAGATACGGGAACACTTATTAGATAAATAATTATACGGATATATGGATATATTAATTGTAGCATACATTATAAGTATATACGTATATAAACACTTACATGGTCAAATTGCGTGGTAGGCACGACAGACGTCTCTTGCCCGTCGCCGCCCTATCGTCCACATATACAATATTATTCACACACATGCAAACCACAACCAGTACATTATGGCGTTATATGACATGAACAGCTGCGTATGAATATTATAGTAAACTTTTGATAATGTTAGGGTCGAAAACAGGGATAAGTTCGCCTTTGTACATGCTTATTCCTTTGTAATGTGTTTTTCTTGTTTTTATGTACAATAAAGTGTTTACATACATAAAACACACACACACACGAACATAATATAAATTATCATTATTTGTCACTGATTTCCTGCTGACATCGTTTTAATTTTAATTTATTTCTTTGATTCCTTCATATTAGGGTCAAATAACCCTCACATTTGTACTGGCAAGAAATAGCGATCTTTCACATAATAATGTAACACGCAATTTGTAACCATGTTTGACAAATAATAATTATATTCTAATGCCTGGTTTTGTAAGGTTTTTAAGAGACAAGCGACTTAGGGAGGTAGCATAATGTGACTTTTTGTAGCGACCCAGTCGCGCGATTAGTGAAAAGTAGCAAATCACACTAATATTATAAAGGCGAAAGTTTGTTAGTGTGTTAATGTGTGTGTTTGTTATTTCTTCACGCTTAAACGGCTGAACAAATTTTCAAAACGATTGGTATGGAGGTAGCTGACACCCTGGATTAACACATAGGCTACTTTTAATCCCGAAAATGTAGTGTTCCGTGTGATACCGCGCGGCGCAGCCAGTATTTAATATTTATTGCCGACAGCTGTTACATGTCTAAATATATAAATACGTATAGAGGAATTAACATTCGGCCACTACTTTGTTTCTTAAATGACATGTTGATGAACAAAATATGTATAAAGATAAAGTTCCGTTTCAATTTCAAACTGGAAAGCCATTTATTTAGCTCAGAATTAAGTATGGCCTGACAAGTTGCGGTTTAATCCTGGGGTAGTGCCGCTTCAAACAGCTTTCATATGGTTATAATGTACAGTCAAGGAAATTGGAACATGTGTCTTTTTCACACTTGTCCCAATGACAATAAGGGTCAGAAAGGTACGAGTTTTAGGTTATCCTTCACGCGGCGCCGCAGCGGGGTAATAGACCAGATTGTCAGGCTATAACTAATAACGGGATGATGTCAAAGTTTTTAACATATACATAAGAGAAACAAAATTTTGGCTTGGAAATAAGGAAGTCATATAAAGCATGGGGTTGTTGATATTTAATTATATATTCTACGTTACATTATATTGATATATTAATATCATTACAAAGACATCTGCTTCTATTAGTTCGTCACTCTTTAGAGAACATACTGCAAACGGAGTTAAAAAAACTTGAATTCCACAAACAAAAGCTAACATGGTAGTCTCAGTATTTAACACCGTATTTATTTAAACTTTGTTTTCATATAATATTTTGTTTTTTGTAGGATTTCTCAAAAAACGGCAAATTATCCAAATCGATTCATATTTGGCGGAATGATCGCGTAACATACATACAAGAAAATACAGTCGAATTGAAAACTCTATTTTAAAGTCAGTTGTACAGATTGAATAAAAATTTAATCACATGAGTGTCAAACGTTGAGACATTTACCATGTTTACTGTTCAGTTCAAGCCACACACAATATTTTTAATCATTATAAAAACGGTTTTCATGTGACAATTTTTTAATCATTAAAAAAATTCATGTGACAATTGTCAGGAACGGCTCGACTAGTTTCGAACTCATATGGAGCTCTTGCGTCCCTGATGAAGAGCTCTATATGAGTAAAACACTTCGGGCTGTTCCTGACAATTTAAACCGTTGTTATAATGATCAAAGATGTCTCACGCTAGTCTTAGTAATATGATCACATAGACCCTCACCTTCCATATGAACTCCCCGCTGGACGAGTTGGTGGAGCGCGAGTCGCTGTCGCTGTCCCAGTCCTTGGCGTCGTGCGAGTCGCGCGGCTCGCCCGGCGACTCGCCCGTGAACGACGTGCTCATGATCTCTGACGCCGGTCCTACAAAGTACAACAGTTCAAAATTTCAAATCTTTATTTTGATAGCCTCAAAGGCACCTTTACATGTCTGATTCTATGTCCTTGTATAACAAAAATAAATATAAAATTACAATTATAATTACATCACGACAATATAATAGTAAATTAATGCAACAGACAAATCACCGAGCACACTTTACCGGGAGATGTATACCTGTCTCAGGGTCCCATTACTACAATACTGTCAGGGATGTTAAGGGACTCTATGCGTCAATATTAAAATACTATGAATTAAAAATACATAATAATAAGCTTATATTATGCATAGCCGGCCTTTCCCCGGCAGCAAAGAACTATTTGCGACCTTAAAATGATTTAAACCATTGATGATATGATAATTATGATATAGCAAATTATGCAATGTAATGCGGCTATTACACTTTCTTAAATTAGTTACTGACGAGAGGGATGCAGCAATATGTGAGACACGTATGGAGATAACTCTATCTCACTCCTTCGTATTGCTGCATCTCTCTCGTCAGGGACTAATTTAGGAAAGTGTAATAGCTGCATAAAAACAAAATGCCAACATTCGGTCACAGAACGAAGATTAAACTTGTTGAAACAAGTCTGAATCTATCACAGCTTCAGAAAAATAACCCTCTAATTTTAAAAGGACAATGTAAATAAACCAATAGTATATATGTTGGGGTATAAAATTATAAATATCAAAACATGACACACGAGTTTTCATGAAGTAGGTTCTCATGGTCAGGACTCTAAAATTAAATTTACCCGTAATTACCCATATCAAAAAAGGTTATGCTTTGACAGTCAAACTGATACTGAATACTTATTTTGAACAGGACTGTCATCAATAATGTTATCAAGACGTTACGGAACAACTTTTACAAAGATATGATTCTAGTATTCGTCTTGGATTAGGTCATGCGCTAGTATTATTAATGATAAAGTGATAGCATAATTTGTTTCTCAGTATCGAGTTATTTTTCGGCAAATTATCAGGCCGGTAGCGGTACAGAACCGCTGAGATAATGAGTAGATAAGCTATCTTGCTGCGATCAAAACATTTAACCAGTTCCTAAGAAACAACAGGAACAATAGGAACATATATGGAAATATACACATACATGTAATCTTTACTGCAAAACGTTATTATCAAAAACGTCATTTTTGTGACGCGCTTTTATAACCGACTGTACTTTTCTTAGAACATCCATCAATTGCTCACTGAGACGATTCTAAAGACCCCAAACTCGGTAAGATTGCTTTACCCATCACAAAGTTTCTAGGGCCACCTTCCGGCTCCATGATCAGAGCAGCCACATGGTACCGTATTATTGTATTCTCATCAAAGTTAAGAAGGTATGCAAAATTTCAGCTCAATCGGATGAAGATGACGATTTAAAATTGAGTTGCAAGATTCCACCTGAACAAACATAGTTACATTGCAAGTTAAATAAAAGCTAGGCAGGGAAGGGTGTAAACCAGATTTCCATGAAAAAATACAATACATCAAAGAAACAGTCAAAGTACAGCTCAAGAAAATATACGTCACGCCGCAAAATTTAAATTCCGAAAATTTCAATTCTTGTTTCAGTTATTTAACGTTTTGTTTTCACTGTTAAGAAAAGCAAGTCTTACCTGTGAATCGAATGTCACTCAGGAGCGGCAGGTAGGCGTCGAGCTGACAAAACTTCTTCTCATTCTGTAAAAAATCCTCCGTGACAACCGCCATTTTCTCTTCTACTCCATTAACGTCTTGACCCACTTCCGGAACTGGTGCAACCGGAGAATCTTTTAAAGGGAGTGTTTTATCCTCTCCGGAATCTTCCAGAACTTCGTCATCCAGTTTGCTATCTTTGAGGTCACCATCGTCGACATTGCTTTCCATGAGTTCTTCAAAAGATTCGTTTATGAAGTTGACGGTGGCGAACTTCTCGCTGTTGCCATTGCATTTGATGTCAACATTGTTTATGTGAACTAGATTAGCAGCCGAACCGTTTGGGACGTCTTTGGGCGCGTCTACGTTGTTCACGGTTTGTTCATTTTGCTTCGTTTCTTCGGTTTTCGCTTCAGGAGATTTGGCTTCAGCTTGTTTCTCTAAATCACGACTTTCATCGTTGACGCCGTTGACTGTTACGTCTCTGGAATTGTCACTGTTGCACTCTTTAAGTGCGCCATCTTTGTGCCTCCTACTCGAATGCGAGTCGTACGTATGATTCAGTTCCAGAAGGTGAGAATCAAAAGTCCTGTTCGGACTCTCTTTTTCATTGGAAACTTCGGCGATAATAATGGAATGAGGCTGCTCCGTCTCATCCTCCTCTAAGTCGGTAATAATAACCGTATTAATCTTACCTACGTGAGATTCTTTAAAATTCGTAATACTAGGCGGACTTAAAACTAGAGTTGTCGGTTCGCGGCTCTGACTAGGCCCGATCAAATCGTTCTCTACACTCGAAGCTTCTTTCTCTGCCAAAATCAGAGCATTGCTGGCGTTCGCGGAAAGGTCCTGAGGCTTGAGCTTCACGGAGTTTTCGAATCGGCCAAAGTCATCTGAACCATTTTGACTAGATTGCAAGCGCGACGTCTCCTGCGGCTTCGAAGTGGCGGCTTGCATGAATTCTATGAAAGACGGGGTAATGTCGAAGCCGAGCCGCGTGCTGTCCTCTAACACCACTTCCGTTTGTTCAGCATGCCCCTCCACTGCTGTGGGCGTCTCCTGTGGTCGCAACTCGGCGGAGAACAGAAACGAGTGAAAGTTCGGTATGGTATTGGGTAGATTCTCCGGAGTCCTGGTTTCCTCCACCAGCGACATGGTGACCGGCTCTACGCTCTCCTCCGACGGAACCTCCGTGAGAGGGGTGCTGGTGACTCCAGTCGCCATATCGTAGTGGTAGTTCGGACTCTCGTGGAGTTCGGCCTGTTCGGGACTGTGTTTGGGGCTCGTCTCGTTCGCTAGCAGATCGTCTTCTAGGCAGGATATTTCGACGCTGTCCATTTTCTTGATGCAAGGTTCGCTCTCCAGCTGCGGACTACTTTCGAGCTCCGATTTATCCTTGGGCTGTGGAAATGCCGAAATCTCAACATCACGATCGACAGGCGAGCGCCTCACTAGCTCTGGATGCGGAAACATCCACCCGTTATCGGCTGACAACACTTCCGTGGTGCAATTAGAATAGGACGGGCCCGATCCCATGGTTCCGTACGCGAGATCCTTCGTTTGAGTTTTCGAATCGTTGGCCTCCGACTTCGTTAACACTGAAGGCGACGTGACCGCGTCGGTCTTCGCTTTCGTATACGTGTAGTTGTCGTTGTCGTTGGCCGTGATGGAGTCGGGCGAGAAGCGGTCGTCGTCGGAGCGGCTGTCGTGGACGATGTACGTGGACACGTGGCTGAGCTCCTTCTCGTCGTTCACCGTTAAGGTGTGGCTGCTCTCGCTGTTGTCGAGTTCGTCCTCGCCGTCAAAGTCCGCCGGCAGCTCCGGGTCGGATGCCAGATCGTCGAAGGCTTCTTCGACGTTGTACAGCGTGTCGTTCGAGCACCAAGAGTCGATGCTCGTCGCTTTGGAGAGCTGGGTCTCCTCGGGCTTGGGGATGTTGGCGTCGGTGGGGACGGTGGTGCGGGACAGCGTGGACACGCCGGTGACGAGGGAGGCGGGCGCGGAGCTGTCGGTGGTGGGGCTGAGCACGAAGGGCGACACCTGCGAGAGTCGCTCGCAGGGCTTGTCCTCCTCCTTGGTGAACGTCCGGTCGTCGATGGCGTTGGTTTTCGCCGGGCTGGCGTTTAGGCTATCGGCGCTCATCGTTATCCTGGAAACAAGAATATAATAATTACCTATTTTATCGAGAAAACAGTCACACTAAGAAATTAAGACAATTACTAATGGCAACGTTCTATCTATCCTGAAGAAATGAAGTCGCGAATAACTGCTAAATGCGACTCACTCACACTCATTTACTGTCGATGTTTCAATCGTAAGAGAAGTCGAGGCTGCTAGCCACAGATCAAGTCAAATAAATTCTTTCGACTCTGTTATCAGATACCATAAAGTTGAGGCACCAAGTTGTGGCATGGCTCAGGCTAGGTCACCAAAGAGTGCAAGAGGACATAACGTTGGATTACTTACTCCTTGGAGCTGGTGCCTTGCACGGTGTAGGTGTGGTTGCCGCCGGGCAGGCTGTACGTGTCGTGGCCGCTCGGCAGACCTGTGGGCAGTTCTGTGGGCTCCTCTGTAGAATTGTTGCATGGCTCCGGATAACTTTCCGAGGAGTCCGTGCGTTGTGATGCGTTCCCTACAACGATAAGAAATTATATTAGTTAAAATTCATATGTGCTTATTTGTTTTTTTGTAACAAGTCATCAGCCCGTCTAGCACAACTATGGTTCACGACTCATGACGTGCGACATAGCATCACCCGTCACTCTCTCACGATACTGTACAGAAGGGTCAAAGTTGTGCAAGTCGCGTGTCAAAGTTGTGCTAGAGGTGCTGGTAGAGATCACAAGTCTCCGAACCAATCAACCAATTAGATTCAGAGATGTGGTTGCGAGAAGCAGCAGATAGGGTGTCGGTAATTCAGGAGGGTATCCACTCTATCTACTGCCTTCACTCTATCCACGCATCAGGTCTTCCGAACTTCAGTAGCCCTGACGTCGCTTCGAGGAGTGGAACCCCCGACTAAGGTTGAGAGAACAGAAGAGCTCGGCACTCACCACAGACCACCCCCACTAGACGGAGCATGTAAGGCGACCCGCGCGCACCAACGGTATGGTACTGCAGAACATTAAAGTATCAACATGGCGGCCACCGTTTAGTTGCGTTCATGTTTATGAGGTCTCTCTACACCACTTAACACTACAATTTACCATGTTATTTATTTAATTTCTTTTTTCGTTGACGTACGCATGGATCATAAACATGGACGCAACTAAACGGTGGCGGCCGTGTTGATACTTTAATGTTCTGCCGTACCATATCGTTAGTGCGCGCGGGTCGCCTTACATGCTCCGTCTAGTGGGGGTTGTCTGCGGCACTCACAGAGCGCGTCGTTCTCGTAGGCGGAGAGCTGCGGGCCGGTCTCCTCGGCGATGGGGCTGAGCGCGCCGGGGTAGCTCAGCACCAGCTCGGGCGGCGGCGGCAGCGCGCCGCTCCACGCCCCGCTCTCCGGGCTCTCCGTCGGGCACGCCGGCTCTATCGCCGCCACCTACAAACGAGAAGAAATAGGCTATTTGACTGATGTTGAATTCTACAGCGTACTGTAGTTATATGAATAAAATTAGCTAAATATTTCACGAAACAAAGAAAAAAAATCCAGAAACATATATCTTTTTTGGAAATATGTGACTTCAAAGGTACGCAAATTTTATGATATTTTTTTTTAATCCTAAATAAATTTTGAAAATGTTTTCAGAATCCTCATAATTTTACGAAACCATAATTGTATGACAACTATGAACTTAAACGCACTTTTTCACGGTGAAAATGACAAATTTCTTAATTTTTCCATACAATTATTGGTACCTATACCGGCCTGTGACGTCACTAGCCTGACGCGTTTTGTATGGAGCGCTTTTAGCGCTACGTAGGAATGTTGAGCTTTGACGGTCGTTTCTGACTTTTAGAACAGTTTAAATGTAGTCAGTTCCATATAGACATTTGATCACAATAAAAAATAGAATCGATTGACATCCTTAAAAAAAAATTAGTCTACATGCCTATATTCAAAGGCTGGGCCACCGATGGTCAGGTCGGCTAGATGTCAGTTACCCGTACACAAATTGATTTTTACCTATACATACGTGGGACACGAATTTCAACTATACAAATTCCACACACATGTAACCGTATGGGTGAAAAGGGATTAATTTGTCTACTAGCTGGGCTCCGTGGTGGTACGCTCACCCCCCGGGCACACTGGATTTTTTCGGGATGAAAAGTAGCCTATGTGTTAATCTATAGTATCAGCTATCTCCATACCGAATTTTATCAATATTGGTCTAGCCATTTGAGAGTGAAGAAGTAACAATCATACAAACACACTGCACACTAACAAACTTTCGCCTTTATAATAGTGTGATATTTCTTCTGTATCGGGTATGCCGAAGAAAGAAAACTACCCGAAATATATGGTCAGACGCTGTAGTATCTTAAGTCCTTAGAAATATGTAAAAATTAAACGACGACTCACCTGTGCTAAGGGCAGCTTCAGCTCCAGCTCATTTCTCAGCGCATTGACACAATCTTCATCTAACGTGAACATCTCTCGGATGTCGTCAATATTCCCTCCGTTCCCCGCTAGAAACGTCTCAGGGGCCGATTCCTCTTCCCTCACTAAATCATTCTGCACTAAACCTTCAACGGTCAAAGGCCCGGAATATTCTATATTCAAATTATTTTCGTTCTCCGCCATCGCAAGTTTCGAAGTAATTTGCAACTCTATTTGGTTTAGTTCGATCTCTTTATGCAAGGAGCTTAAACCCGAATCTGACTCAATAGGAGCAGGCTCGGTCGGTTGGTTCAAATCTATGTCGACTAGATACTTCTGTTGCGATGTTGAGGCTAGAAAATACCCTGGAGAATTAGGCGGTGTGGAGGGAGACATTTTTTTCTCAATGAGAGACTGATCAGTGGGGTCGCTAACGTCAGTCTGAGGATCTACTTCATCCTTAGGTTCACTAGAAATGTCATCGAATTGTATATCATCGTGAATAATGTCTGGCACCTCGTTTAGAAAGTTACCGTCGCGTAGTGGCGAGGGCGTTTCGAGATTAATTTCGCTGAAATTCGACGAGAAAGCTAACATCTCCTCTTTAGGTATATCACCTAAGTCGGCACCTGATTTGAGACCTTTAAATAGTTCCATGGTGCAGTTGTCAAAAGGGCCTAGAACTACTGAGCTGTTTTCATCGTACGTGTCGGTGGGGTGACTTTTGGTGGGCGAATCAAAAGGGCTCAGAAAGTCTGGTACACACTGTTGTTCTAATTTAGTTAGAGTTACTCCGGGGCCATAATTGGGGACTTTAGTTTCGGAAAACGCATCGGATTTCTCTTCTATTGAGTTGGAAATATCATCCAATTCGCTTTTAGGTGTGCTCGAACATAGAGGGTCTTTCTCATTGACTTGGCTACTAACTTGTCTTTCCGCGTGTAAGAAGTCATCAGTATTTTGTATCACAGTCGGCAGATCTAAGTACACAGTAGATTCGTTCTTGACTAGTGAACAGTTTTCGTTTCCTGGAGTTTCTAAGCAAGATTTAATGGTATCTTTAACATTTTCAGCCATAGGGTCTTTTTCTATGATTTCAGATTGTACGCCATCAGCAAAGTTCATATAGGCTGTGCTGTCGTTAGATTTAAGCATATTGATATTTTCTTTGTTTTCGGATCTTGGAAGAGCATGTTGTTCGTTAATATTTTCTTTAGGGATAATTTCTTCTGTAACATTTGATCGTTTATTTTCTTCATTACGACTAGGTTCTTCAGGTTTTTGAGTATCCCTAGTTGATAGACTTTCTGCTACTTCTCTTTCAGAGTCACGAAATGTATTTAATATAACTTCAGTATTGACTTCCGGTTCCATTATCTCTTTCACTGGCTCGTCTAGTAAAGCCTCTTTGTGATTTTCAGCTATGGCAGCCTTAGATTCTTCTTTCACAATATCTTTAATGAGAAAAGTACTCTGTGAAGAATCTGGACTGGCTGTCGATTCAAGATCAAGTGATGTTTGGGGGATGACTGCGTGTGTTTCAGTGTCTTTACTAAGAACCTCATTACTTAGTTGCTTTTCATAGTTTGGTTGGTTTGTAACGTTTTGTTCTGGAAGCGATTTAATTTCATGGATTTCCTGATCAAGTGCTACCGTTACATTTTGTTTGTTATCAATCTCGCTATTCCGATTTTCTTCATGACTCGGTTGCTTGCTATCACTATGTCTAATTTCAGGAATTATTTCAGTTACAAGGATTTCCGTATCAGGTTCGAGCGATTTCACTACAGAACTTTCTAAATTGGTAACAGTAGTTAAGTGGTCCTCCTTTAATTTAAACCCTTGAAAAAAATCCAGGGTCTCAGCTTTTTCCATAGCTTTTGGTACATCTTGTAAAGCATCAAGCAAGATTTCTTTCGTGATATTATCCAAACTGCTATTGTTGGATATTTTTGCCTCTTCCTTGAGTATTATAATTGGAGAATCTTGCTCAACGCACTCTGGTTTTGGTTCATTTATGGCAAGCTCAACTTTTGAATTATTAGCATCTTTGTTTACAGCGGATCTTTCAGATGATTTAATTTCATGTTCAATAAATACATTCAATACGTCTATTTTAGGAATAATTAATGCTTCAGGTACTGATGCTTTCGTATGAGTGATTTCAATGCTATGCAGTGCAGCAGTCTCAGCTTCTTTTATTATTTTGTCAACAAACCCTTCAGGAACCTTTCCAAAATCTGTTGAGATTTGTATATCATCTTGCACTTCTGATAAAATCAGTGTAGGTGTTGTTACATTGCTTAGAATATTAGTTTTCGCTATTTCTTTATCTACAGATCCCGCAAGATTTTCTTCAGGGCTCTTAGACGCGGCCACATTTGTTTCCGTAATTGACACTGGAACTGTTACAATATCGTTTTCAATATTGCTTTTAGCGAATATGGCGCTCATGGCGGGAGGGGCACGGAAAGCTTCACTTTGTACTGATTCAGGCCAAGATTCTTCTTTCATGTCAAAAGTCGGTATAGGTGTGTCACCTTGTTCAGATTCTTCTATTCTAGGAGGACGTTCAAACGTCGCATGATTAACATTGTCTAGTTGTTCAGTTTCAGGAGCTGGTGTGTTAGTTTCCAGGGCTACCATATCTACTGGTGTAATTTTACTATCAGTTGTACTTTTTGCAGGTGTAATGAGATCATTATTTATTTCTTTTTGACTATTTGTGCTAGTTGTTTCTGGTCCTGAGACAATTGCATGATTATCTTCTAGTGGAGCGTTGGGTAACAGATCTGGTATTTTATTATTTTCAACTATCTCAGGGAATACAGGCAAGATCTCTTTATTTTGTACATTCACTGGCACGTTTTGTTCCAAACTCTGAACAGTCTTAGTAATTACTTCCTCTACGCTTTCACAAACAGGATCATTATGTTTAACCTCGCTTATTGACTTAGCTTCCACTGTTTCCTTATCACTCACTATATCAGTTAAGTTACTATCACTCGGCGTTTGGCAGTCTTCATTCACATACACATTCTTAACATCATTAACACTATGCATTGGCGCTATACATAAATCAGTTACTACACTATTACTATTATCTATTTTATTTTCTTTTGGCAATACTGCGTCGACTCGGACTTCTTCACATTTTTCAACCGTATGTAGTTTATTTTGCATTTCCGAATTTATTCTGTCATCACACGGTAATTCCAAATCCCTTATGGGAGTGTCCGGAGTCAAGTTTTCCAGCGTCTGTTGACTGGTGGTGTCGCTATGTCGTTCGAAGGAGTGACTGAGCGTGCCTATGGTATCCCTATCTTCTTCCTCTTCTTGTTTCTTTTCTGGCGACTTATCTTCAAAATCGACCTCTAGAATGTTCTGGAAGTTAGTAATACCTGGCGATTTGACCATACTCGACTGCATCACATAATCTTTTTTGCAGTCCAAGCTCAAATTCTCCCTCGACGGGCTTGCCTGGTGGCTTGACTCTGAGCTGGACGTCTTCTCCGAATTGAGAATGTTATCTAAATTCTTTATGACATCGCTGACATCCTTGTAATAGCTGACGTCGTCCTGACTGCCGGCAATGATGTCCTTCAGCCACGGATCGACCGAGGCGTCCGAGCGATCCTCCTTGTCTTCGATCGGATTGGCCTGATGACACTCCAGCACCGCCTGCTCGTTGTGCGTTAGGTATATGTTCCGGACGTCCTCCAGCGAGCCGTGGAGGTTAGTCATGCTTTCCGATTTAATTTGGATTGATAATGGGTCTTTGTCGGACATGATGCTGCTGGATCGAGAGACGGCAGTGTCCATATCGACGCTGAGCGAGTCTCGGACGGTAGGGACGTCGAATTCCTCAGAGCCAGTGAAATGGGAGGCCATGGAGGTGGACGGGGCGTGGACGATGGCGACGTGCTCGTCGACCTTGGGGATGGTGTTGGGCTTGAGGCGCTGCCAGCGCTCCTCGAAGTCGCTGGTGCTGGCTTGCGGGCCGTCATCGTGGTTCTGCAGCTGGGACAGGTACAGGTGTTCGAGGAGCGCATGCACTTGGGCCGATGTGGGCCGCTCGTTGGGGTTCGCGTTCCAGCACAGCTGCATCACTTGGTTTCTATGGAAGAATATACAATCGTTCAAAATTATGCAGTACTGTAATCTAATTGGAAGAGGATGAGTTGATTATATAAATCTATCCAGTTTTCAATTCTGATTCATCTTAATGTTCCTGTCATTTGACAGGCAAAATGTTAAATCAAGTAAAGTTGGAGCGAAATCGGGCGAGTTACAAGCTCGATAACGAAATAAGAATGATACAAGAAGTTCGATCGTGTCGATGTCCCCGAAAGTGACATTGCTTTTTTTTCTAACACTGTGAAAAACTGAGAGTTTTCGTAAATAGGTAGACAAGCGGTTTACACTCAAGTGAAATTGTCAGGAACGGCTTTACATGTTTCAAACTCGTACAGAGCTCTTAATCAGCTAGTAGAGCGGAGAGTTGATCAAAGAATTAGTGACGAAGTTGCCGCGCCGCTGTACGGGTGTAGTACCTGATGAAGAGCTCTGTAGTATGAAGAGGTTTAAAATATGTCGGGCCGTTCTTGAAAATTTCACGTGAGTGTAAACAGCTTTTTCTCAAACATGCAATGAAATATTGTCTTTACGTTCCTTATAATAGGCTCGGAAGTATCGCTTTTTGGGCGCAACAACTCGAGAGGACTGTAAAAGGATTTCATACTGCTTTTCAGGCCTAGGCCTGCAAAGTAAGTTTTTTTTTTGTTTCAACAACAAGGTCATTCACACAGCTGGCTGGTTTGACAAAAAGCAGGTTTTGTTTTTAAAGGTTGGTTGTTAGACTAAAATGTCCTATTTGTCAATTAATAAAATGTTGTTCTTTGAAGTATATTTTTTTATTTCATTGTATGTTTGAGAAAAGCACTATACATGCCTCGTCGTGAAAACGGATTCCCGGCCTCGTATCACTATCAGGCCTCGCTCGCACGCTCGCTCGGCCGTATATACCTACTTGGCCGGAAATCCTCATTTTCCCGGCCTCGGATGTAATGTACTACTATTTTACAGTTGCCGAGAAACTTCTTGAGCCTAACCTTGACTGCGCAGTAGCCGATTTACGTACAAATATGCATGCGCAGATCCGCCATTTTGGGTCAAGAAGTTTCTCGGCAACTGTAACAAGTTGAATAGGTAGACATATGGTTGTATATACTCACACATGTTCTCGATAGGGGCAGTCGGGCAGCGGCGGCGCGGCGCCCCACGAGCACACGTCGCGCAGCAGCGAGCCCAGCGCCGCTACGTCTGTCGCGGGCTGCTCACACATAGGTAGACATATGGTTGTATATACTCACACATGTTCTCGATAGGGGCAGTCGGGCAGCGGCGGCGCGGCGCCCCACGAGCACACGTCGCGCAGCAGCGAGCCCAGCGCCGCTACGTCTGTCGCGGGCTGCTCACACATAGGTAGACATATGGTTGTATATACTCACACATGTTCTCGATAGGGGCAGTCGGGCAGCGGCGGCGCGGCGCCCCACGAGCACACGTCGCGCAGCAGCGAGCCCAGCGCCGCTACGTCTGTCGCGGGCTGCTCACACATAGGTAGACATATGGTTGTATATACTCACACATGTTCTCGATAGGGGCAGTCGGGCAGCGGCGGCGCGGCGCCCCACGAGCACACGTCGCGCAGCAGCGAGCCCAGCGCCGCTATGTCTGTCGCGGGCTGCACAAACATCACACCGTTATTATACACTATTTACCGACTTCCTATGTGCATCTTGAACGCAAAAGATTGTGGAACACTGGGGTAGATCGTTGTGTGAGGGAATTTGAGACAAAACTAAACAAACGTACAAATATACATTAAAATAAATAAAAAATACAAGGGGCATTCTTACATAAATCAACTTAGTCCTAAAGTAGGCTAAACTTGTATTATGGGTACCAGACAACGATATGCATAATATAAAATACATACAACGTGTCCCAAAATTCAACGATAAGCGGGCACCAGAGGATGGATCCGGTCATGATACCTCGAGAAAAAAAAATAAAAAAATATATCTCAATCCCTTTAGAAATTATTAAAAAAAAAATGAAATTCTTAAAATATCGACACCCCTAATGGTATTTTTAACGACCATGTCTAGAATTTTTTGAATATTTCAGATATTTTTTTTTGTATCGGCAACCTAAGTAGCACTGCTATCCACCACAGCCCTTAAAAATATCAGAATACATGTAGTTTTAACACAAAAAATAATCAAACTTATTTTACCCCAAAAATTTTGAATGAATTTTTCTTTTAGTCCACTTTGACTCATCATGGTGCATAAAAAAAGTATTGACACTACTATGGCAAGTGTTTTAAAAAGTTGACGCAACTAACCAAGATTCCAAAATGGTAGGATACTCTTGGAAAACTAGCCCCGATAAAAAAACAGCTATTTTTAAACAAGAACCGACATTTTTTAATGTTGATAGTAATCACTTTTACGTGCTACCACTAACCCGTCCCGAACTCAGACTTGAACTATGCTGCTGCAGAGACACGCTGAGGCACCCTCTGGGTGGAAAGGCTAGCCTCCAGGAGCGGGTCACCGGCCCTCTGCTTATCCGCATCCCATTATCGGCCACTTCCGAAGTGAACTAAGACAAAGACTAGCAAAGCAATCTAACCTATGCCCACCCCAAGTGCTTCCCATAACTTGCAAAGTCTGATCTAGGCGAGATGGGTACCGAAGAGTGCACACCAAGACAATGACAGCATCAGCCCTGTCTTCGCGCTCCCGTACCGAGTCCTCCTTCTATGCGACAACAGACTCACAGAAGGAGGCCACGATCTCTCGCTCCTCAGTATGGCCACTACGACGCTGTCGAGCGAGAGATCCCCCACTCCAAGGGCGCCCACCATAGTACGGCGTTCACCAACCCAGTGAATGCACTCCTTTAGGGTGTGCTGGGCGGTGTCATCCGGGTCGCCGCTCGCGGTACACCGGGCTGGTTTCCCTGCCGATTCGATGCAGGTAATGATCGAAACACCCGTGTCCGGTCATTACCTCCTCCCATGAACCCTCTCCAACCAGTGGTCGAACGATGGGAGGAGTGCCCCTATGGTGCGGGCTTCATAGGGGGAGTCCTCCAGGTCGTTCCTCCACCGGTCCCTCACCCGGCGCTGCGCCTGTCGGCGCTCCTTACGCAGCTCTTCGGAAGCGGGGAACTCATTAAGGGCTCTGCTCTCACCCGCTCCCTGTGCGCCTCCACGAGCCCCTGGGCATCCAGCTCCCAGGGCGTGGTGCCCGCCAAGGCGCCCGCTGCCACAGTACTTTGGGTGGGCATAGGTTAGCCTGCTTTGCTAGTCTTTGTTTTAGTCCACTTTTGTGGCCGATTATGGGATGCGGATAAGCAGAGGGCCGGTGACCCGCTCCTGGAGGCTAGCCTTTCCACCCAGAGGGTGCCTCAGCGTGTCTCTGCAGCAGCATAGTTCAAGTCTGAGTTCGGGACGGGTTAGTGGTAGCACGTAAAAGTGATTACTATCAACATTAAAAAATGTCGGTTCTTGTTTAAAAATAGCTGTTTTTTATCGGGGCTGGTTTTCCAAGAGTATCCTACCATTTTGGAATCTTGGTAAGTTGCGTCAACTTTTTAAAACACTTGCCATGGTAGTGTCAATACTTTTTTTATGCACCATGATGAGTCAAAGTGGACTAAAAGAAAAATTCATTCAAAATTTTTGGGGTAAAAATAATTTTGATTATTTTTTGTGTTAAAACTACATGTATTCTGATATTTTTAAGGGCTGTGGTGGATAGCAGTGCTACTTAGTTGCCGATACAAAAAAAATATCTGAAATATTCCAAAAATTCTAGACATGGTCGTTAAAAATACCATTAGGGGTGTCGATATTTTAAGAATTTCATTTTTTTTAATAATTTCTAAAGGGATTGAGATATATTTTTTTTCTTTTTTTTTCTCGAGGTATCATGACCAGATCCATCCTCTGGTGCCCGCTTATCGTTGAATTTTGGGACACGTTGTATATTGATAACATCCATGGCCCAGAACCAAATATTCGAGTTCATCACAAAAATATTTTCCCGGCCGGGATTCGAACCCAGAACCGCCGGTTCAGAAGGAAGGTGCACTACAAACTACGCTAACCGCGTTGTCAACTTTGAACGGAGACGTAGGGGTAATGAGCCTGAAACTTCTAAAAAAGGCAATATTTGTTTTGTCGTATAATGTTACGTCACCGAAAAGACTACGATAGCTTAAAAATGTACACGTGGATGGAAGACACATGTCACACAAGTGTATTATAGTAGATTGTACGACAAGTGCATAAAACGCATCATTTTACACGAGACGTTTATCCATCCGAGCGAGCTTGCGAGCGAGGATGAATATAAAGTCGAGTGTAAAATGCGTTTTATGAACGAGTTGCACACTCTACTTTTCACTTCGATTGCGAGGAAATGAAACTGTATCATGTAAATAACATATATACACATATCATGTATACCTACTTAAAAACAAATTTAATTAAAATTTAAAGTTACTACTAGTAACTATTACTTTAAATATTTCTCATTGCTATTAGAGCAATGAGAAATATTTAAAGTAATAGTTTAAAAAGTAATAAATGATAGTACATAAGTTACAAGTTTATTTCAAGAAGTTTTATTGTGTACTTTGGCTGTTGGTATATTTGCCTTGGTCTTAGAATACTAACAAAACGCAATAAAATAAAGAGTTAAAACCCGTTCCAGACCTTCCGATCCGATCCGATTTATCGGAAGAAATCGGATAATGTGTAGTGCAATTGTTAGGATCTTATACACTACACATTATCCGATTTATCCCGATAAATCGGATCGGATCGGAAGGTCTGGAACGGGTTTTATTGTATGAAGTTTTTTTTTTTTTTTTTACTGTTTATTAAGAACCTTTTTCGTGTCGCTGTTGGACCGATCGCCTTGGTCTTCGACGACGATTTTACTTTATGCTCTAGAGCATAAAAAGCGACTTTATGTCGCCTACGCACAGCATAAAGTCGAACTTTTAGAGCGAGAGAAGTGAAAAAGTAATTGAAGCCTTACTTTGGCGATTTACAAGCTTATACCAGACGTAACCAGCTCACACCATTCTATTAATATTTTTTTGTATAACAAGCACGAATTTTCGCTAAATACTAATACATTTTCATCATCAAATTTTATAATAGGACCAGCTGCGCCCCGCGGTATTATCCGCTCGTCGCACGGCAAAACTACATTATTTTCGGGATAAAAAGTAGCTTATGTGTTAATCGAGGGCCTCAGATACTTCCATACCGAATTTTATCAAAATTGGTCCAGCGGTTTGAGCCTGAAGAAGTAACCAATACACTCACAAACGTTCGCTTTTATACCTGGTAGTAACTGTGTACCAGGTAGTGGAAAAGCGCAAATCCACAAACGGGAATATGATCCGTGTTCCGTCCATCCGTGGGTGTATGGCACACAAACACACACATACATACTCACTCACACACGCACGCACACACCACCTGACGCTTGCGTTCGTCGTTCCTGTCTATTTGGTTAAAACTAATTAGTTTAAATTAGTTGTAATTAAAATCTATTTTGTCTGTTTATAAACCTATACTAACTGTTTTACATATTGCACTCCAGGACCCCAAGATATAGGCTCAGCCTATTTTGGGATCCGCTAGACATATCATACTCAATGTATTTGTGTATTGGTAAGCAAATAAATTATTTTGTATTTTTTTTTGTATTTTTTGTATAAAATATAGGCACCGCAGAAGTAGGTTAAACCGGTTTAACCAGACTTACGACATGGGCACAAGAGCTGTGGATGGTGCTTACCGTGTGCTGCGGCGAGTTATCATCGGGCTGCCGCGGGTCCAGGCCGTAGTGTCCGAGCACAGCGCGCGCCGCGTCCTCCGAGCCACGCACCATCACGTTCCTGGTGCATAGCTCTCTGTGGAACAAATGTATCATGGTTTATCAACTCCCTACAATATTCTCTTATTATTTATTTATTGACTAGCTGCGCCGCGCGGTGTTACCCGCGGTGGGAGCACTGCATTTCGGGATAAAAAGTAGCCTATCCAGGATGTCAGCTACCTTTATACCAAAATGTATCAAAATTGCTCCAGTCGTTTAAACGTGAAGAAGTGACAAAAATACAGATAAACACACACACTTTCGCCTTTATAATAATAGTGGGATTTAAACTTTATTGCAAAGTACAAAACAGTAGGTATAAATGGAAGACTGAATGCCATAAGGCATTCTCTAGCCGGCAACCAGAAACTAATATTTAGTAGAACTAAGTAGACATAATATAAGGTAAACGTCCCTGTGCTCGACACTGTCCCAATAGTTGCCATCTTGAATGTTATATCTAGCAATAGAGGTGACAGCGTGGTGTCGACTATTAGGCATCGAGCACAGAAACGTTTACCTTAATGTACTAATAAATAAGAGGAAATTGTAGGGCATACGTACGAACTCGGAGCATTCCATCTTATCCCTATACGACAAGTTTACCAGATTTAACTTACAGTGACGTAAAATTACTTACCCATAGGTTTCTCCCCTGGAGTGCAAGTAAGAAAGGGCGGAAGTGACGTCACACACGAGTCGCAGCGGAACACCACTCTCGTTCAGTGCTGCCATCTTTGGACGGTTTGCTGCCAAATATGTTTGGAGGTCCTGGACAACACAAGTTTCAGATTTAATAACGTACAAAAATATGAAGAATTGTCATGGCTTCCATCCCGGTAGATACGCCTCGATGGGGAAAAGCAACTTGATTGACAACTTGATAGTGGCATGGCGTCAAAGAACTACTTCGCCAAGCATAATTTAACTCACTTGTTTCCTACAATAGTAACAAGGGTGCGCTGAAGCTCTAAAATAGAGAGATCAGTGGAAATTTAGTTATTTGGATTCCAAACCACTGCTACCAGTTAAGATAACAGATAATGCGTCTGTTGACAACCAAAACTCACTAAGTAACCTACTAAAAATAAAGCTCGTATCTCAGTACCAATCTAGAAACACGATGCGAGGTTCTGAAGAGCAGTGGACAGAAGTTTTAGTGAGTTTTGGTTGACACCAGGCGATATAGCCCGGGCTCCACACTACTCGCGAAGTTGACTGAGATTGGGCGAGGCGAAGTTGGCCGCGGGCCGCACTTGCGGCCGTGGTGGGGGACGACCTCTCCCTGCCTGCCGTCGTAGAGGCCATGGTAGGCAGCGACAGGTCGTGGGAGGCGATGGCCTCCAGGCAGCGGAGCGTGGCGGGGAGGACGATCCGGCCTCTCAGCCAATGCGCCGCAAACGCGTGGGGCGACGGCGGCTGGCCTACGACCGCCGACTATCCCCTAGGGTACCTGTGGGCGGCAGACATGGAGACGTCTGTCGCCTACATGAAGGTCCCTGAGCGGGAGGCTGCCGGGTAGTGCACGCCTGTCAGGAGGAAGGAGGTGACTGGCTCTCCTCAGAGAAGAGTCCGGAGTTCCGGACGGCCGCTGGCAAGGTTGCGGTAGTGTGCCTAGAGCGTTCCCGTGACCTTGCCTTATAGCACAGAGGCGGCAAATACAGGGGTTTTTAGTGGGTACACCATAGGCTTCATTAGCCAACATGGGAGATACATAACCACCAGGGTCCGTTCCCGCACCCTGGTGGTATGCGTAACGCATTAACCCCTCTTAAAAAAAAGGCAAAGTTGGCCGAAGTATGGGATTCCGAAGCGAAGTGCCCCACTATCATATTCGCACAACCTCGGCCAACTTCGCGAGTAGTTTAGAGGTAGGGTAATACTTACTGTGGAGCACAGCTCAAATATGAGTATCCAGGGGTCTTCCTGCAGACAGCTCGCCACAAACGCGAGCACATTCTCGTGGCTCGCGTCCCGGTAGAGGCGCGCTTCGTCCAGGAACCGCGCCTTGTCTTCCAGGCTCGCGTTCTGGTTCAGTATCTTGACTGCCACCGTCGTTGTTGTGCCTTCATCTTCGATTTCACCTTCCACTACCTATAAAATGAGGAAGCTTGCCGTCAAGATTTAATTTTAAATAAACGATGCTTCTTAGAGACGGTTCATCTGCTATTATTATACGCAACTCAACATAATCATTTATTTTGTAACAGTTAATTGTGACGACTTTATAAATATTGACACAAAGGTACATTATGAAAGAAAAATGTTATGTGATCCACTGAAATGTAAGCAGGACCCGAACCTGCGACCTTACGTTTCCGGCGTAGTGCTCTCCCAACTGAGCTATAATTATCAATAAAAATAAAAATGTCGTATTTCCACATTAAACCCGAATCTATAAAAATATTTTATTAAGAAACGTTGTGACTCAAACTTTGTTTGCTTCCATCATAGACCATCAGAAAGCTTGCGTCTAAAAATCATACAAAATCAACTAGTTAACTCTATGCCATATATATTTGCTATCTAAAACAAAACCTGCAACGTTCCAATATCCACTATCGAACACAACCTCTCGTTCAATTTTAATTTAAAATAACCAATAAACGCAAGCGCCACGAGCTTGCTACAATAACTCCCGATGTAGCCTCGTGTCGTGGCCCTCGTGTCAATAGGGGAGCAAGAATTAAACGAATCGCCTGTTGTTATTGACTCACCCGGCCGAACCACCCGCGCCCGATCTCCCGCAGATATTGCAGCCGGCTCCGAGGAAAATCCTCGTCTCCTGAAGTGAAAGAAATATAGATGAGTTTTTACACTACAATGAGCCTTTATTCTGTTGATTGTATTAAACACTGTACGATAACAGCGTGTTTCTAGGACGGAATAGATGTAGGAATTTTAACAGAATAACACACTTAGGAATGCAAATATTTCGAACCAACCTAATTTACGCTAAACAAGTCTTGGTCTGTTTCGGTAGAGATGCGATGCCTCTTACCTAAATCACTTAAAGAACTACTTGAAGTATTTTTGCGCATCCATGGCTGTGATTCCAATGGAAGGCTGATGGAACTTCTCCACTAGCGTAAAACTGCTCCACTCCTCATTGTCGTGACGCGTGTCGTTATTAGAAGTGCTCTCCGACACTACCGACACCGATATGATACAAAGTCACCTCAAGTATAACAACAGTGGTCTCAGATCCGTATACGATTTTATTCCGTTCGAAGTTGGGACCCTCCGTCGAAATTTTTTTAGTTTTCCGTTTTAGCCTTTATTTAGTTACTTATAAGTTTTTAGGTTATGATTATTTTTTCTTTTTTTTATGCCTTCTCGTCATGTTCATGTAGAAATCTCACAAATGGCAGCAAAATAATGTCTAAGTATAACTTAATTCACGTAAAACGCTGGCGATTTTCCTGCGCAGTATAAATGACTGCTGCATCTTGAATTGAGCTATAAGGTAACAGGTCAGCTACTCACCGAACCAATCGACGCATCTCTCTAAAGGATCAGCGACTCTGATCCCAGTGGGCAGCGGCTCGAACTCCACAACAGATTCCCGGCTGACTCTGTTCCTCTCCTCGTTCTCGCTGACAATGTAAGCTGCCGCATTGTTGTTGGCGATGTTCTGCATCTCCCGCAGCGATATGGGGCCATTGTTGTTGTCCTCGCTGATGTTGTTGTTGGCGGGCTCGCTGAAGCCGGAGTCGGGCGGGTGCGAGCGGCGCTCGTGCAGGTGTGTCGCGCTCGCTGTGAACAGCTGTTCGAAATACCAAATTATTCATACGTGTAGTGTGGACTGGGCATGTTCTTAGAACAGAGGGTTCGGATTTCAAGTTTGCGTACTCTGTCTTAAGTTTCATTGTGTGTATACGGTGATACTGATAAACCTTGCCTTGTATAATATAATATAAAGCGAAATGAAGAAATGTAAGTATATATTATATCTAATTGTAGTATCAATAGAGCAGATTTACTCTAGATTTTTGTTCTATTTACAGTCAGGTTTAGTATATCTATGGGTTTAGTCGTCAATATTATTAGTACACGACAGATGTCACGTTCTCTCTTTGAGACGCCTCTGAAAAGACATTCTAATTTAATTAGTTTCTTGTTCACACTTCTCTTACACCGCACTACAAACTTCCAAAATGAAAACATGAAACTTAAACATCTATGCACATAGGTAAGTGCCGATTTTGCAGTGAAAAAAGGCGATGATTGTTATGATTCCCGAGAAATTTGGGATCAGATGTTTGTCTAAGGTTAAATGGTATAAAAGTTATTCAACATCAATATTGGAGACAAAAAAGATTAAGGGATGGTAGTCAATAGTTCTGTTTAGGGGCATTCCAGCAGATCGGCGCGTGATGCCATTTTTTTCATAGGTACTTACTTCTAACAAAGTTTTTTATTGTTTCAATATTTTTTTACTTGGCTTTTGTATTGATAGTGAATTCTTGTATTTTCTACACTTTAAGGAAGCCGTCACGCACCCTGACAAAGTAAACTGGTAAAAAGGGAGTTTGTAGAAGTTAAAGATCGAATACTGCAACAAGGCGAGTAATCACTACTTATTCTATCGCGTGTTTAAGTTAATAAGCTTCGGACTAAGTAGCAAGGTGGAGCCGAGTAAAAACTAAACGGGCGCTTATTAAAGACTTACGAGTTCAATACCTCAATGCCCAACTCTAATGAATTAAGGATTACGTTTCAAAGAAATTAATGAAAGGCACCTCTAGCACAACTGTGATACGCGACTTTTTCTCGCGCGAGGCATTACCTATCACTTTCTGTGCCGTACTGTGAGAGAGTGACAGGTGACGCTATGCCGCGCGATAAAAGTCGCAAAATTGTGCTAGACGGACAGATTCAATCAGCTGAGGCACCGTCACGACATGCAAGTTCATCAATAGATATAGATAGTTAGTTTTTGCAACGTGCATGTCTAGTCACCATATAAATTAGTAAAAAAAAAACCCGAACACATTTTCACCAAACCACAAAGGAACTAGAAGGATAGACACCCGATGTTCAAACTAAAATTGCCAAAAATATAACTGTAAAATCTCGTCTTAATAAATTTAATAATCTATTTAGATAAAGTGAAGAATCAAGTGCGTGCATGCTTTCATAAAGTTAGGTACGTTTCAGTGAGATAGGTGAACGTGGTATGCATGTCTTGAATACGAGTAGAGTAGTACCTACGCTCGCTCACCGCAAACCTTATAGGGTTGGTCCGGGTGACAAATAGATTGAACCACATGAAATCTAAGTACTTCTTGGTGTCAGCGACTGATCTATACAGGGGATAAACGGAAAGTCTACATGTGGCATTCAACATTGGAAGGGTATCGGCCTGGCTACGACTACGCGCGACCAGCGGCAGCGGTAAAAACAAAAGCATAGTGATGTATGGAGTCACCGCGCGCCGTTGCTTGATCAATTTTTTCCCACACCACGCCGCTCGTCGCTGAGATCGAAGTCGTGGCCCGGTTTGTGTAGATATCTATGAGATCATAGGTAGTTACTACCTCAAATAAATAACTGAAAGTGGGATCTGCTAAAGAGAATATGAAAAATGGATCAAACAAAGACTAAGGTGGGTAAGATGCAGAGGTGAAGCGTCACATATCTGTATCTATTTTTGAGGTAAAGGTAAGTCTAGAGGTCTTTTTTCACATATATGGTACTGGAATTGGTACCCAAATTTCTGTGATTAGCTGTACTAGTGAAAACCAAATTACATGGACGCTTCACCACTCATAGTATCGCGTACTATACTCAAATAATCTATAATACCATAAGTAATACCACTACCAACATACATGTCAACTAAAAACAACACAACTAACCAAACGAACACAAAACACAAATTCTCTGAATTCTACCTGATTGTCCGCTCCTTCGTTTTGCTGCAGACAAGAGAAAACAATACGTTAATTATCTACAATTACAAACATGTCCTTCGTGGTATGAAAATAGTAACTGATAGGAATTATACACTAAGTTACGTCATTTAGTATTTGCACAGCAGAAATGTGCATAAGTAGTGAGAATCGTAATATCGTCGGGGATAGTGCAATACCGCGTAAGTAACAAGTGTAGATTCGAATCAATATTCAAACAAATGCTAAGTATTTTATTGAAATGTGCACTTTATCGATAGCTGTTATTTACGCGGTATTGCACTAACCTATTGCCTAATTGGCTATGTTAACTTCAATATACATTTAAAAAAATATGTGAGTGTTTAGTAAAGGTTTGGGTTTCCATGGAGACGAAAGGCTACCTACTATACCCTTTCGTCTCCATGGATAGGCATTATATTAGGATAACCATTCAAAAAATATCCCCAAAGTTTTGAGTTTGAAACTATTACCACAGATGATGCCCCGCGAGGAGAAAATACATCTTACCAATTTTTGACCCTCTACTGCCCCCTGGAACCTCACAACAGAGTAGAGGGTCAAACATTTGACACCGTTTGTTTGCATCTTTATACCAATAACCTGTCTACCTGTCTACCGTGTCTACGCGTCCTTATGGAAACCCGAACAATGGACCTTTTTACTAAAACACTGTCACATATAAATACAGTCATTTAGTATGTGGTTTATTTCCGTATTAGTAGTAGTCATTTTAAATTCATACTATTCATAAGCTATATGTGGACGAATTATTTTAAACAGTAGCGTCTTTGAATAAGTTTGTCTTCATGTTACGTCAAAATAGTTTCAACATATTTATAGATTTAGGCATTTAAGGACCTGAAATTGTAGAAAATATGCAATGCAAATAAAAGGTCCCATTTTTTCGCCTTAACAAAGCCGCAGGATAGTTTTAGTAGTGTGTTTGTTTCGATGGTCACGTGTCGGAAAATCGTAGATAAATTAGTAGAGACTAAGGACCAACGGATTGCAGTGTTCTCACGCGAAGTGGATTCCGCAAATTATCTCTTTAAAATTAGCTGACCCGATTTCACTAGCTTCGCAAATTGCACCAATTACTACACGAGAATCGATCATGGCCACAAACTAAATCCTAAAGAGGAGAAAATAAAGCCTGTTTTGCTAGTATTCAGATAAAGGTACCGTATGCCATTATTGTATATCTTAATGCGTACATGTATGCTGCCGTAATATATGCTGTTTTACAAATTGATATGTGCGTAGAGTTATTAGGAATGAAACTACTAATGTCATGCGTGTTAAATAGTAAGAGAAAGTTCGATACAGATCTGTTCGTGAATGGAAGTCTTTGACACAGCCTGGTAATATTATTTTGTAAATTTTTCAAATGGATCTGCAGAGTTAAAAGTAGGTACAATTAGTAAATAAGCTAAGTCCTGCAGAGGTACAGTTATGTAAATAACGGTACCTAGGGAGTAATAAAACAAAGTAAGCACAAGTTGCGCAGAATTCTGAACTAGACCGCAATGCACACACAACGAGTGCTCACAACCCTGTACAAACTTTAATACTTATAACATAGAATATATATATGTATATAGCAAACTTAAATAAAAAATCCTTGATGCTTTCGAAACGTCAAACTTATTTGTATACAGATACTGAGCGTGCTGCCCCCGTCTAGCACAACTATGCTTCACAACTTGTTGCTCGGCATAGCATCGCCCGTCACTCTCTCACAGTACTGCGAAGAAAGAGATGGGAAATATTTCTCGAGTGAGAAAGAATCGTGTGTCACAGTTGTGCTAGAGGTGCAGCGTTATGTTTTGCCAGTTCTACCAAAAACAAAACACCTAAAAAGACAAAATTTAAAATGTTGTCTACATTAAAACGTGATCATTCAAGTCTGTCACTTAGTGACGGATTAGCCGCTCGTCCATAGAATTCCTTCGCCGGTCACCATTCAGTCCGTGAATGGAATTCCAATGAAGGTCAAAGCACAGCCGAGGAATAATCAGCAGTACATCCTCGCCGTGGGCGACTCACTCAGCTTCCGTTTGGTGGAACGGTAGATTGAATATACAATCGGTTTTACGGCCGATTGTCACGTTGAATCGGGTGGTAACGTTGCAGCGTTGAGCGTAACATTGGGCGTAACTGTGGATTGGCTGTGTGGATTCGATTGGTGGATTGGTTAGGTGAAATACCGTAGTTTTTTCCTCGGATAGGTAAGAGTAAACCAAGTGCCTTGCGGCGTCCCTTCTTTACTCTCTACGTAACTACGACGCACCAGCCCGTCTAGCACAACTATTAGGGCTGCCATCTAAATTCGCCGAACCCAGACGTCGAAAGTCTAGAAAACCCGGAAATTTGGCGTAAATCGCAGTTTTTCCCCGGACATGTTCTAAAATAAAGTAATAAAAAAAAACAATCGCTTTATTTTTCGTTCACAAGTGTCCGGGTATTGCCCGGACCCTTTATGAAAACCCCCCGGACGGCATCCAAACTAGGACAAATCCGGGGAAACCCGGACGGATGGCATCCCTAAGCACAATTACGCATCGCGACTCTTTTCGCGCAAGTTTCGCGCGATATCAAAGCCCCTCTCACTCTCTTCAGTATTACACAGAAAGAGACATACAGGGTGATCTATTTAAATGGGTCAGCATTCAGCAGGGAGAAAGCGAAAATTATTAGAGATAGGGAAATCTGTTCTTAGGAACCGTGGCGTCGATTTTAGATTTAATAGAAACTGCATTACATGCTTTTTATAAATCTCATACACAACTGGGAATTGAACCTGGTTAAAATTCTGTAAGTAATCGCATGTCGTAACATTCTTTACAGCGGTTTTGACTGGGTTATGTATGAAACTATGTATGGAGAATGGAGATTTATGAAAACAGAATAATGCAATTTTATTAAATATAAAATCACAATTAGCATTATACGGTGGTAAAAGTAATCTAAGACTATGACTCGTATTCTATCTAATTACAAATCACTACGACTCGCTCCACTATTGTCGCGTACAAAAACAATCCATCAAACAATGTCAAATATTGATTCATGGTTTATTAATGTTATATATCAACATCAACAGTGAAATAAACAATTAGTTTCTTTTAATAACATGTTGTAACAACAACAATAGTGTCGCCATGCAATCGTCGTGTGAACGAGGACGTCCACAGAACATAATGTATTGTACTACATAAATGTCCACAAACAAAAAGCCTACACCTGTATGAAACTTGAAGGTTCTTAAGGCCTTTTGCTGTTAAATATCAGTACGCACCCATAGTTTAGGTGCAGCTGAAGTCTACTGTGTGGCTTATGTACGATGACGTAACTGTATGACAAGCGGATGCGAATCAGCCGATTGAAAACGGTGGGTGTGTGTGAGAAGCATCATTCTTCATTTATGCTATTTGAATAAAGATGAATGGTTGGGTTGTCCTGTAAGGCTTTTACCCGGTTCGCAATACGTGATGTGACAAGCAAAAAGTCATCAACTATGTATTACTCTCTCTAGCAATTTTATTATTAAAAATATCGTGTATAACATGTTTCGAACTCTTATGGAGCTCTTCATTCGGGACAGTTATTCGTGCGGCTACGCAACATAACATGTCGGGCCGTTCCTGACAATATTTACGTTAGTTTAAACCGTTTTTATAAATTAGCAATTTTATTATCTAATGGAATGCAACTTATACACAAAAAACGGTACAGTTCATGTCAAACGATGGTACATATTAACTATAGAGTTACATTATTATTTTTAAAATAAAAACGTTTGCTCATGTATGGGTATTTTGGTTAAAACACTACTTCCAAAAATGCAATCAAATTCTGAGCATCACAAGGTCATGATTCAACGATGCAAGCTTACCGTTACAGCTTGGTATGCTTGCGAGGAATAATGATTGTGCTAATGATGACAAACTTTGAAATATAATGAGATAGAAGCATCCCAAAAGTTCAACTTTTATGCCTAGGCAGTCCATTTCGGATGCGTGTATTATTACGATGATTGTGATAGAATATCTTATGAGTTTGCCCACGAAAGACTGTTAACACACGCTACGACATCGCGACATGGAACGTTGCGACAGCGTGTAACGTAGCGAAAATTACGTCGGGCAAAGTAAAAATATACTTATATTTTTTTTTCACACCGCACACGTGTGATTTTCTCGCCCGCCACGCACTGGCTGCGGAATCGTTGCGCGCTCGCGGCGAAATCGTTGCGCTCGCCTTGCATTCAAAAAGCGCGCAAATCACCAGTGTGCTAAGGCTCTTAGACGAATATAAAGTTTGCTTTATATTGATTTATACTCTATCCGGATAGGTATTTAACTAAATGTAAACAAAGCATAAATTAGGTGCTTTATCAGGCTGACATTGGTTGGTAAAATTTGTATTTAATAATATTACTGTTATAAAAAATAAAATATTTATTTTGCTTTAATATATCAAGTTATAGAATAAACCATACGATACCCAATCAAGCATATGTAATTATTCCCTAAGTACATTAACTTAATAATAATTTCAACATGCCACCAAATATTTTACAAATTGTGCACAATAAAGAACCTAAAAACCTAGGAATCTGCAACCTTTTTTTCAAATAACATGACACTTCTCGTGTATTCGTTTTCGCATACTACCTATACTAGTCGCGATTTTCGCTTGCATTAGTTTTCTTGTTAGTTTGTTTTGTTATTGATCAAAATATTGTTATGGCATTTGTTCTGTTCATTATTAGTGTTATTAATTGGTTGTTATTATCGTGTTAGTTATTGTTTTTCTGCTGAAAATGAACGAACCTGTACTAGGTACAAGCCGGGCTAGCTCGGATGGATGACACAAAAGAACCGTTCATTATTAATGTTGGTGATGCTTCCTCATAATCCTCGGTATCATCAAAATTAGACAGCAATAGTGACAGTTCAAATTAAACTAGGATTACAGTTACCTACGTCCCAAAGGTAAAAAATGTAACTCTTTAACGAACTATTTTTTTTAGAAATAACGTAACGAGTAGTTTACATACCTACCTACGTTAGTGTTTGTGAGCAGTACCTTGATCAGAGTCTGACTATCAAAAGAATAATCGAAAGTAAGAATTAAAATTTTACAATTGATAAAATGTTGATTACACCTGAATATGTCAACTTTGACAGCCAAGGTTTGTTTACATTTAGTTAAAGCCCTATCCGGATAGAGTTCCGCGTCATTTCGACACATCGATAATTTTTTACATTAAGTACATAACGCAAGTTTCTGCGTCACTATAAGGTAACCTGGAGCGCTACGAGCTACGACTATGCAGTCAAATTAAATTGTTATTCCTGACCTGAGGGCTAAACATACACAACAGTCAGTTGTCAACTTGTACCGAATAAGAATTCACGTTATCCGCGTCGCATACAAACTAAGCACAATGCAGAGTTGTAATTAATTAGCGAGCGTAGGGAACGCGGTACAAAGTGGCAAAGAGGTCTTTGTGAGTTCACTGAGTTCGGTTCGACTTTAGCAGAATATTCACGCAAATTTCTCGGAAAACTTTACGAGAGAATAAAAACGTGCGGATATATTTTGCTTTTCGCTGAATTTAGAAAGGTTTTGTAATGTTCCTCGGTTTATTTAATATTGAAAAACATTGGTTTGATGCAGCTGATAGGAAAAACATAGGAAGCGTAAAATACTAGATTCACTTCACCTGTTTTACGTGTTCTCATATTAGGTTTTAATATATTCGTTAAATAAGAACTTTATATGTAAAACCCCGTTTTTTTTTATTTGGGTGGTGGCCCGATGTTTGAATGATGGCAAAATGCTTTTACGCATGACTGATGAAGGAAATTATTTGAATTAAATATTATTATTTATCGTAGTTAAGGTGGCATTCAGATGTCGAGGCATTATAGGTAGCCCCATCAACAATGCAAATGCTTCCCTTTCAAACTTCAACACCCAACTCAAGATTCACGGAAACCGTCGACAGTTACCTTGCTAACTTAAAGAGTAGTATGTGCGTATGAATCGCTTTGATACATGCTGCTTTCTAACATTGTCAGATTACGGATTTCCAACAATAGGCGACAAAACACGACAATCGACCGAACAATGAAGCCGTAAAATTTTACAACTCTTCCAATAAACGGGATGCGTGTTTTCTGTGATGAGCCGAAGAAAAGTGAACGCTTTAGGTCCGTTGTATACGGCATGAATGGAAGTATGTGTCTATTCATCTTGACGACGCGGTTGATTTACTACTGACGTCTTCAATGACCCATAAAGCTCCAGTGGAATCTACCTGTACGAAATTTTACTGACCACAACGAAACCATGGCGAGTGTGCTCTGAAGAGCATTTTCTCTTATCCCACCCTCTCATATCCGTCATATAACCACACGTGCCGGTTTGTGATGTCATCGCTTCACCGTGGAAAATATTCTCTCACGTACCAAGAAGTTTAGAGGAATTCATCTGCCGAACTATATAAAAATTGAACTTTTTGCCGGCTCAGGTATTTCCTCCTTCTTATAAGATAGGACCCCATAAACGAAGCGTGAAGAAGCATCTCTCGGGCCAGCATGGCAGTCAACTGACAAGGCACCGTTGGTTTCTAGTCAGTTGCCATTGCGATTTGGGCTCCCCTTTTTGCATAGCATTAGGCGAAATGCAGCCAAAAAAAATAACCGTGACAATGCCAATCTCTCAATTCAAAGTCATCGCGAGTTTTCCTTAGCCCGACTATGCTCCAGTGGCGTGGCATTCATAGAACTCGGTCCCTTCGGCGTGCGTTTTTGAAGGCATTTGGGTACCTTATTGTACTGAGCTGGAAGAAAAAATAAGCCAAAACTGAACCGGGTTTCATAATACCTAATATACTTGAGCCACGCCACTGCTTTGCACCCACAGAGGTCGTCGAAACTAGCCACGTAGGGCGACCATGTGGGAGAAGATGCTGGGACGACCTGGGCATGTTTCTTAAGATCTGGCCAGAGTTTGCTACGAACCGGGATGATTGGAAATCGACGAGAGAACCATTTTGAAATAGGACACTACAAAAATGTCTCTAACGTCTACAAGTCTGTAAACCCATAGCTTAATTGGGAGCGAACCTGCAGGTTGATGGATGCGAGAGTAAGCATGCTTTCGATCAAAAAGACAAATATATACATACGTACATAAATCTTCACGTTTATAATGCTTGACAATCATGATGTGAATACTTATATCTTTGACGGTAATGCAAATGTATACAGTTATTTTCACTCGTAATAAATGTGTCAAAATCTATCACTCAAATATTTGTCTACATGACCGTGCTCCCAAGTTTGGAAGTTGGAAGTAAAGGACTCTGGTCTCCCAACTGTAGCAACAAGTCTCACGTGCACCAAATCTAAAAGCGACAGTTGTTTATAGAAAGCACCGTCAGTGGAAACGGTCGCACTTAAAGGAAAGAATTGGAGGAAGTGTGCGTGGACCGACGTCCGTCGACGGATAACGGGAAAGGGCGTCACGGCCGACGGCTAGGCCGTGGGTAAATTATATAAAAAGTCTATGAAGATGCGGTCAAGTCCGTGGCAGATGCCTACGACGCTAGTCGTCGAACCGCTGTGGTTCTGGGTTCGATCTCAGCAAATATTAGTGTAATGAGTGCGAATATTTCCTTCCATGGGTATGGATATTTTCTATAGATATTTTATTGAGGCAAGTATTTTTCAATTGGGGAATAACTCGTTTTTTGTAAGAACAGTTTGCATTTTTCTACGAATATCTGTTCTTTCAATTGCTCAAAGGTTTACTGGAAGAGATCCCTAAAAAATTTCTACTGTTGTCGTGTACAATAAAGTGTTTACATACATACATTATTTTCAGTGTTGTTGCATGTTTTTAAGACGTTCTGGCCGATCATATTGAGATCGATGGCAGTAGAAGTCTATTGTCTCCAGTTTCATCTTTATCTCTGCAATTATAATGACGATAAAAATACAGACCTACTAAAGACTCATAACAAATTATGTAAATACAATGGCGTTCTAGCTAAACTATTAAATCAGGTTTAATTTGCAGATGATATCTCGATGCTAATATAGAGGACAATACATCATCGATCACTGCATGATTTGCCTTCAAACAATGATTATCCTATTAGAGATCAAGATATTTATCACGAAATAGCAATAGCAACTATACTCGTGACTGTCATTAACACAATATACAAAGAGTATGTGGTGTGGTTGGTTTCATAATGTGGGCGGGAATTTATCATTTTTACAAAATGTAAAAATTTAAAGATCAGAAAGAAAAAGAGATGTCAATTTGTAAGTAGTTGTTTAATGAATAAAGTTATTTTATTATTTACTAGCGGCCGCCCGCGACTTCGTCCGCGTAGATTTTTGATGATGACAAAGATATTAAAATAGGTAAGTGAATTTTATTCTTAGTTAAAATGGTCTAGACATATTACATTTCAAACAGTGGCAGACACTGATATGCAATTGTTAAAGAATTTTAGAAGATTTTCCAATTAGATTACGGGAATTGTTTGCAGGATGCTTAATATTTATTCCGTCAGTTACCTGATGCTTTTAATCATTGGCAAAAATGACTCTGCAAGATATAGAGCGACGCATGGATTTGGAGTTAGAAAATGGGGATCTTAGTTATTATGAGTGAGATTTAAAAAAAATGTTAAATATCGTAAGGCTGTTAAAACAATCTTAAACTCAGCACTGGAAATCGAGAGATGGAGGCAGTTTAATGAAGAGTATCTCTTTCAACAATAATAAATAATAAACTTTATTCCAAAACAATAATAAATAATGACCTCTTTTCATAAGAACGCAGCACTGGTATTTGTACACGCCGGCCTGGCTATTAAACGAAAAGAGTTGTGTGGCGGAGTTCCTGAGGCTGGCCAAAATGTTTCTAAATGGTCTAGCAGGTACCCCAGTTATTAAAAAGGCTAGTGTTCAAAGAAAGTGCTGAAATGTGACCATTAAAAACTAAATGCACATAAGTGAATTTAATGATGCGATTACTATTTTGGTCTACAGGCTAGTAGATTGTTTGAAGAGTGATTCAATATATTCTGGTGCTCCAGTTCTCTATATTTCTCAAGAAGCTAAATAAAGTAAGAATAGGTATATAAAGTATAGATCATTCATGTGCTGATAGACAACTCACTAAATATAGGAACACATAAAGTTTGGAACACAATTAATAAGAGACAGCACTAAGAAAATATTGTTGACAGTCAACCATAGAAAAGGGGGTGCAAGTTCGTTTTAAAAAAAGGACGTAGTCACTGGGTAGAAGACAGGAAATACAAAAAATATAAACTGATAACCTTAGCGTAACACTTCTTTATAAACAACATCAGCGGTGTTCCCCATACAAACTTTGCACCCATTTTTAACCCCCTTAGAGGTGAAATTTTCCAAAACGCTGAAATTACTTTTTTTGTTTTTGATTAAGTAAGCTTTCTACAAAGTTTCAAGTCTCTAGTTCAAAAACTAAAGTTTCTCCCATATAAACATTGCACCCCTTTTTAACCCCCTTAGGGGTGAAATTTTCCAAAACGCTGAAAGAATTTTTTGTGTTTTTGAATAAGTAATCTTTTTACAAAGTTTCAAGTCTCTAGCTCCAAAAAAAAAGTTTCCCCCATACAAACTTTGCACCCCTTTTTAACCCTCTTAGGGCAGGTATTTCCAAAAATCCCTTCTTATCCCTAGGGATAAGAAGGGATTTTTGGAAATACCTGGGCTAGCCCACGTTATAAAATTAACCTACTGTGCAAAAATCAACTCTCTAACATTAGTAGTTTCGGCTGTGCGTTGATGAGTCAGTCAGGACTTCTTCTTTTATATATATATGTAGATTATTATTTAGTAAAAAAAAATATCACTCAAAATAGCCATGCATTTAACCTCGATTACTTACGGGTAATGCGTGGTGAGGGTAGTATATAATTGAATAAAATTGTCCTTTTCATTTAGAATTAAAGGCGGAACTTAGATATACTCAACATAACTATGTATATGGGTTTCTAAATGCGCCATGTTTTGCTGCAATTTGTGGCCCGGCCATGCATTATTTGCATCTTGTTCTAGCGTAGGGTGTCAGAGAACGACAGTAGTTGCCGGCCACAAACTGCAGCAAAACATGGCCCGTTTAGAGGCCTCTTTAACTAGGATACTTACTATTATACGTATTTATAACGACTATGTATACGAATGTAATGTTCTATAAGGTTTACATGATTGTCATACATTTCAAATTAAATAATTTAAGCAAAGTATCACGTATTTATTCATATGAGGCGTTTAGGTAGTTTTACAGCTTCCTTGTAGCTGATTGCGTGGAGGCAGGTAATATAATAGTAAAAAATATTATATACACTGTACGTTTTCTAAAACTAATATACTGTCAATAACAAGTAAGTATATTGTGTTATTAGCACGTTGTTACTGCAACGTGTGAATTGATGATGCGATGAGAATCAACGTAACAATATTATCGGCGTGTTCATATTCACATAACTAATCATTACACCCGGCACGCACAGGCTAGGTGCTACCTGTAGGTGTGAATCTAGTCAACAAATGTTACATTGATTATGTACAGAGACAATAAGTGGAACTTTTCTTGTACTGTAAATGTGAGTATACTGCCGTCGATATAACTGTTACATATTAGCTCAGATGTCACTGGGAATGCTGAGGGACGTGCTCGAGTAAAAACTTTTGACTTCTATCACGAAGATGCTACGACTTTGCGTGGAAGCGGTGCGCGGTACGACTTTCTCGCTCATTCGTATGGTCGCCGCGTTCGAATCTCTCGCTCAGCCGATCGCCGCACCGCTGGTCGCGCAAAGTCGTGGCATCTCCGTAATACATTAAATACATTTTATGAAGTGATTTAAAATGATTTATCAGGTATCATAAGGTCACAAAAATCCAAAAATAAATTAAACTTATTAAACTTGGACATTTGCACGAATATGCGTATTTGCTTAACGTAGGTATGTCGCTCTCGCCACATAACACGGCGTTAAAGGATTTTATATTTATTACACTACAGTAACGAAAAAGACAGTTAATACGGTTTATTTTGCTTTGTGGAAGATAGCTATACCTAAAACCGTGTGTGTGAATAGAAAATATCAAACATCTGAAAATTAGAATAAGCTTACACGGGACTAACTTAAAATCACAGACAACTTCTGAAATAAATCCGTCGCTAAGTACAGTACAGATGTATTGAATATTTCCATCTCAACTTTACCACCAAAGTTGATAGAGAAAACATGCTTTTCGACTTTAAAACAAACTTTCCCGACAATACATCTGTAATGGTTCTAATTAGAGGCAATCAGGAAAAGAAATATTTACATTGTCGCTATGTTTACGAGCAGCGAAAGGCAATGGTCTAATGGTCGTCACATGACGCAGTGTGACGGCATATGACGCAAGTGGTGTTTTGATTTGGCAATCATATTTCTGTTACTAAATGCATCTGTTTAGTGTACATTTATATGAATATGGATTTGACCATGGTATAAGAAGACAAGGTATGATCACACACCGGCTAGCGAGACTTTCTGCGTCACTGATTAGTTGCCGCTTTATGCCAACAAAATAATTATAAGGAAAAAAATGTTTGCCGCCAGTCGTAAAAATTGGGCAAGTGCGAGTCCGACTTGCGCATGAAGGGTTCCATACCATAATCTATAACAAGGGGTGCGTAACGATGGCTATAACAACTTTTGATATAATTTCAGTCGGTATAACGCTCATTTGATATAATTATTGAATGATATAACAACACTTAATATATCAACATTTGATATAATTATTGTTTCATATACTGATCATTTTATCGAATAACATTTAATATAACATTCTTTAAGTATAATGCATATTTCGTCTAATGAATTTATGGGATAACGTTTATTTTATCTAACGTTCAAATGGCATAACGTATAGGGTATAGAGAAATAGGGGGGCGGGGGGCGGAGCCCCCCGCATTAAAAAAAAAACTTAAACCGAAAGTTCAATTAGAAACGTAGGTTAGGTTAGGTTAGGATAGAAAAAAAAAGAGGAAAAAAAAGGGGAAAAAGTGGAAAAAAAAGTCGTACCTAACGAGCACTACACAAAACGAAAGAAAAGTTTGAGTTAGGTAAATAAAACGCAATTCGTTGTTATACCAAATGTTCATTATACCATATGAAATTATACCAAATGTTGTTATACCTAATGAATGAACATTATACTATAGGAAATAAGTGTTATACCAAATGATAAGTATACGAAATTAAAATAGATATTTTGAAATTATACCAAACGTTTATTATATCAAATGAGTCATTAAACCAAATATTGTTATACCAAATGTTGTTAAGTATATCAAACATCCTTATACCATTTATTTTTATATCGATCATTACACACCCCTATAACAAGTTTGTTGTATGGGAGCCCCCTTTAAATATTTATTTTATATTATTTTTTGTATTTGTTGTTATAGCGGCAATAGAAATACATCATCTGTGAAAATTTCAACTGTCTAGCTATCACCGTTCTTTAGATACAGCCTGGTGGCAGACGGACGGACGGACGGATTTGAACCGACTACGCATTTTTTTCTTCATAGCTCAGTTTTCTACCCTGTTTGCGTTCATGAGTCACAAGTAACTTGAGGAAAAGACATATTTCGCTGGACACGGAGCAAAGATATGTTTATTAGTAAATTTCGCAGTAAATAGATTGAATCAGCTAATTCACGGAATTTTTAACCTGTTGTGATCAAATAACAAAATAAACCAACGGAAATGTTTGACAATAACGAGATTAAATGTGTGTCAAGTACACACAAACACAGATAATAAGGTTAGACAATACAAACGCAGATGTATTATTATTTATCATCATTATACATTAGGCGCTGCGTTACGCTATTGTCTTGGGTTCAGGTCCTGTAAAAATAGCTGTAAGCATGGAAATATAATAAAATCCATACTAATACTAATATACTACACTAATATACTAATACTAATCCATCCATACTAATATTATAAATGCGAAAGTGTGTCTGTCTGTCTGTTACCTCTTCACGCTTAAACCGCTGAACCGATTTAGATGAAATTTGGTATATAGATAGTTTCAGTCCCGGGGAAGGACATAGGATACTTTTCATCCCGAATAAATATAGTGTTCCCGTGGGATGAGCGGGTTACAGCGGGGCACAGCTAGTAAAAAATAAAAATTCGAATCCATCACACAAATATTTGCCCCGGCTGGGATTTGAACTCAGGACAGCCGGCTCAGTAGGCTGATGATGATGAACTATAAACTGCGCCAACCGCGTCGTCAAATAAATAAATAAATTAAGAATAGTGGATCTGTGATTGTGGCTCTCTCGGTCAATTATAAACTTTGTAGACGTTTCATATGTATCAAGAATGCGTGACACGTCGTGGATGTCGTTTTGAATGTCACATCAAAATAATCCTCAGGCGATCAACTAAGTATGTTAGCAGTGAGGTCACGTTTCCCAATAAAACCGAAACAACTTCATTTTACTTTTTCTCGGGAAACTAAGTTCTCGAATTTATATTGTAGGTATATTTGAACCAAAGAGAATTGTCCAAAATAAGAAAGTCTGTTGACGTTTATCCTTCATCCATTCGCCTCAACGGCCTTTTCGGTCTAACACGGTGTAATAAACAAATCATGCCTTCGTTTTTTTTCATCGAAACCTAATCAAGCTAAGTAAACGTCGCAAAATGACTAGTTCAGTTTGCTTTATGATTCATAAATTCAACATGTTCTCGGGACATTAATTTCCATACCCCTGGACACCATCGCGTGACGTCTCACTTACATTCAACGTCATAAATATCAGCACATTTAGAACCTTGTCATATGATTTCTCAATAAGTTTCATACCAAATTGTTACCCGTTCAAAAATGCTTATTGTTTTAGACAGTTTTCTCTATGACCAAAGATGTTATATAATGTTACTACTTAGAACAGGGCTATTGAGATTTATTGGTATATATTTGAACGCTACAGTTTGAATTTTTCATTGATAATTTTTGTTTCTTAAACTACTCGAAATTTACAAAATTCACACAGAAAACTGTTTTCTTTTTTCAACTTATTTTCGCCTGCATACAACGAAAGCATAAAATAGCTATATGAAAAATAAAATTTAAAAGAAATAAGGTCTCTCAAGTGACAGGGGCCTAATTTCGCAGATGTTACGAACGCGCTGGAGAGATAGAAATGTCAACTCATGGCTTGTAATTTCCCCGAACTTTCTTTCGCGTTTTGACGTAGGTACGCTGGGAATTCCGGGCGAAAATAGATTGGAAATGTATGATGTGAACGTGCTGCCAAATAATTGGAATATCGGTGTGGGCAATGACATTCTTTATTAAAAAAAACCGGCCAAGTGCGAGTCAGACTCGCGCACCGAGGGTTCCGTACAAACACTTTCCATCCCTAAGTGGTTAAGTTAAGTTTGCACCTGGTATGTATAGCGCCCCAAATAAATTAGGTGCAAAGTTAGGTATTTAAAAAAAACTACTTACTAGATCTCGTTCAAAACAATTTTCGTTGGTAGTTTTTATAGTAATGTAATGTACATCATATGTTTTTTTAGATTTTTCATTTTCTTATTTTAGAAGTTAGAGTGGGGGGGGGGGCAATTTTTTTCCACTTTGGAAGCGTCTGTCACGCAAACTATTCGGTTTAGAAAAAAAATATTTTAGAAACCTCGATATCATTTTTGAAGACCTATCCATAGATACCCCACACGTATGTGTTTGATGAAAAAAAAATTTTTGAGTTTCAGTTCTAAGTATGGGGAGCCCCCAATATTTATTATTATTTTTTCATCAAAATTTTAATGCGGTTCACAGAATACATCTACCTACCAAGTTTCAACAGTATAGCTCTTATAGTTTCGTAAAAAAATGGCTGTGACATACGGACGGACAGACGGACAGACAAGACGGACAGACAGACATGACGAATCTATAAGGGTTCCGTTTTTTGCCATTTGGCTACGGAACACTAAAAAGTCTATATAGACGGAAGATTTATGGACGTCCTTGAAGAAACGGAGTGTAATCAAAAGTATGGAATCTTTTAATACATGCGTATACAATATGGTTTGATTTAGCATGTCAACATAGGTTGTCAGTTCTTAATGCCTGATTCATTCCCCGTGGTTTCCGGTGCACGAATGTTGACGCCTAGTACTGTCCCGGTCCCCACGGTCGGCGTCTACGGTCCCGGGTTCGAATCCCAGCCTGGGCAAATGCAAATATTTGTGTGATGAACTGGAATATTTGTGATTGGGTCATGGTTGTTCTATGTATTTAAGTATATATTTATCTATATAAGTATGTATATCGTCGTCTAGTACCCATAACACAAGCCTTCTTGAGCTTAATTTGGGACTAGATCGATTTGTGTGAGGTTGTCTGATATTTATTTATTTATTGTCGGCCTAGTGTTAAATCATTGGTGCACCGAAAACCACGGCGTAAGCTGATTACGCCCGTGAACTAGTCGCTAATAAATAAGAGAGCATGTCTTTTATTTTAACTCTTCGATTAGGTTTAATACAAAAGTAATATAATAGCGCAGGGTATAGGTGCCAGCTGTCGGTGGCAAAGGCTGCAGAAATAATCCTTCTGAAGGAAGACCTACTTCTTCACCTGATCATTGAATGAATTGATTGATTTCTGATTTGCACCCACTTCTATATAGTATCTCTTTTTGGCCCTATGGTTGATTGGTAGAGAATGCCATTTGGCATTAACTCCGCCATTTGTACTGACTTTTGTTTTGTGCAATAAAGTTTAAATAAATAAATAAATTGATTTAACGATCTGGCAAGAATTTCCTAACATATTGGTTTTGATGAGCTTTAGTTAAACCAGGAAAGTCAAATTAGCACCTGGTGATGATAAGTATTTTTTTTAGCCCGTCAACAGACAAGCAAGCATCGACTATTGTCGTGCCAAAATGAATGTGCCGATGGAGTCGTAAACTTTAGGCCAGCACTGTATGGAAGAAGCAACGAGTGCAAGCGAGAGGGGAGGGTGTTTATGATTTATGACACTATCGCGGTACGTTGATTTTGGCTCTACTATACGAGGGTCGTCTGAAAAGTTTCTGGCCTCACAATGAATAAAAACTTTTTTTTAAAAAAAAACCTCCTTGGTACTATAACTTTATTCTTTTCTGAAGTTAAATGTCAAAATTGCCGCCATTTTGTCGGTTAGTTTTTCTATAATTGCCGATTTCGTGAAACAATACCCTCAAAGTTTCTATTATGGAAAAAATTGAGTGTCGAGCTGTGATTAAGTATTTGTATTTAAAAAAAATACGCCAACCCAAATTAAAAATGAGATGGATACTGTTTACGGCGAGTCTGCTCCATCATTTTCCACCGTAAAATTTTGGTGGCTGAATTTCAACGCGGTCGTACCAGCTTGAACGACGAAGAACGCCCGGGACGGCCAAAAACTGCAACCAACCACGATATAGTCGAAAAAGTGCACCGATTGGTGCTCGACGATCGCAGAATCAAGGTTAGAGAGTTAGCAGAAACTGTAGGCATTTCAAAAGAACGAGTTTGTTACATGTTGGCTGAAAAATTGAATATGAGAAAGCTATCCGCACGTTGGGTGCCGCGTCTGTTAAACTCTGATCAAAAACAAGTTCGAAAGACCATTTCTGAAGATCTCTTGAAACGATTTAAGCAAAATAAGTCCGATTTTTTGCGTCGCTTGGTAACTGTTGATGAAACGTGGATTCATCACTTCACGCCTGAAACTAAATCACAGTCCAAACAGTGGACTGCAAAGAATGAACCTGCTCCGAAGAAGGCGAAGACGGTTTCATCGGCCGGAAAAGTGATGGCCACCGTGTTTTGGGATAGCCGCGGTGTAATATTCGTTGACTATTTACAAAAAGGAAAAACAATAACGAGACATTATTATTCATCGTTACTTGACAAGCTGAAGGAAGAAATAGCGAAAAAACGGCCACATTTGAAAAAAAAAGAAAGTACTGTTCCACCAAGACAACGCACCATCTCACAAGTCAGCAGTCGCCATGGCCAAAATTAAGGAGCTTCGATACGAAATCATTGACCATCCACCATATTCACCAGATTTGGCTCCCAGCGACTTTTTCCTATTTCCCAGACTCAAAACTTGGCTCGGTGGACAGAGATTTTCAAGTAACGAAGAGATCATTGCCAGCGTGAACGCCTTTTTTGAAGAGCAAGACGGCAACTACTACTTGGACGGGTTAAAATCATGGGAGCATCGTTGGGACAAGTGTATAGCCTTACAAGGAGACTATGTTGAAAAAAAAAAAAAAATCACTTGTTTCTATGTCAGGCCAGAAACTTTTCAGACGACCCTCGTAGTCGAAATCTAAACATGCACAAGAACTTGTACAGTACAACGTAACCAATTACGGAGTTTCTATGCTCCAATGAAATAATGCCGTAAGTATAGATAAGTTAGTATACTTATTGCATTTTTCTATAATGTTGATAATTGATAAAGCTCACTTCAAGGCGAACACGTGTTGGAAGTACATTGTAATTAGCGCATGCGTGACTCACCGATGATTCGCGCACAATGTGCTATCTGTGTTATCTTGGCACCGGGTCTATAGCCGTCATATAAGTACGGTAGTACCTTGTCGGTTTAACGTTACTGATGAGCTTCCGTACGAAATTATCACAGAAGCTAAAGCGACAAGGTACCTAAGTTGATAGATATGGTAATATACCAAAGGCTCTATCTTAGTAAGGGTTAGCCAGACAGTTAAGCCATTTTATTCAACTGTAAGAGTGAATATTTAATTTCGCCGAAAAATCATTTCGTAAAAAGCATTTTCCTTTGCGACCGTTAACTATTCGAGATTGCTATAAAACAAACCTAATCTAACCTAATCAATAGGATGACATTCGCAAGAATTATGAAAAATGTATGACTACAGAGGAATACAAATTCTGCGAAATGATTATTCTGCGAAATGAAACATTCGACAAAATAAGTTTCTAGGAAACAAAGGGCTCTCCATTTTATACGTGCGAGATATTTTTTTAGACAACTGTTTCGTAAGGGCGTAACATTTTTTAGTTCTGATGAGACATACGATGTTTCAATCGTGAGGTAAGTACGGGTATCGGCCAGCTACAAATGCATCTTATTTTATGTCTTTGATGTCGTCGTGAGTGAAATATATCGTCAGGTGATAAAACTCGGTAAATAGGTACGCTAAATAAATGAAGTGGCTGTCAACATTGCTCCATTACAATGGTACTGTTTTTCCTTTACTAAAATTATTGCATTGGGTAGATTATGGCTCGATTAAAATTCTTTGAACAACGAAAAAAACGCTTCTGTGACAATTATTTTACAGGGAAAACTTTTACAGTTGAATATAAATAAAAACACGTAAACCGCCAAGTCAAGACAAAATAAAATGATTGAGAAGTTTCCCTTTTAATTTTCCAAAATGTAATTGCAATTAAGGAAATTTGCATGTTATCCTTAACTTGGTAACACAAATCGTGTTACTTGACACGTTTTGAAGACGTTTAAAGTGAATAACTTCGCTACCTGAAGATTGTCTAAAAAAGAGGTATTTAGCGATAAGATCGCTTGTTGTTTAGATAGATTTTTTATTTGTACAAATCGAACATCATCAACATAAGCAGACTGAATTAAGTCTAAATTGAATAAATTATTCTTATTTTACCTCTGTTTATTATTTTACTGTATATCTCTCATGTTTAGTATCCCCATGTATTCGAGGTGTGCAATAAAGAGTATTTGTATTGTACTGTATTGTTGTAATTACGGATTCCACCAATAAATACCGAAAGTATAAAGATCCGTTTCTGCAACATTTTCATTGTTGTTTATTTCCTGATAGATTTTCTGTTTTTTTCTCTTAACCCAAACCGTGGCAATGCCCGAGTCATTTCCGACTAAATTGTTGCATGATGTGTAAAAAACACGTTACGGGATAAAATAGCAGTAACGATGATTAACGAGATGGAAACACCCGCAGAGTACTGAGTAAATAAACTGAAGGTTAATTGAAGCAATTCCGCAGGTACATCAATACTGAAAACATGTCAGTCAGTCTCAGATGTTAGCGGATAGTTTATACGAGAAAAATAAGTTGCAAAAAAATTCACTTGATACCTACTCGTATGTACAGTGACGCAGCTACGTCGTTAGGCGTGGAATGCCTAAGGTTCAAAAATGCTGATTGTTCTAGACATTTTTCTCTATAGTCAAACATGTTTCTTAACAATGTTACTACTTAGAACAGGGCCATTGCGATTTATTTGTATATATTTGAAACCTACAGTTTGAATTTTTCATTGATAATTTTTGTTTCAATAACTAATTGAATTTGACAAAATTCGCGCTGCAAACTAGTTCTTTACTAATAGCTATGTTACTCTCTATAACTCAGGAAAAGTATTATTCACTCCAAAAAATTGGTTGAAATGATTAATATAAAAATAAGAATTTTAAAAGGAACAAGGCCTCCTAATGCTTTAATTCGTATGTGGTGAGAGTTCCAACTGACGAGCTAGCTACCTTCACCGAAGAAGAGTTTTGGCCGAAAGGTGTCATGTTCCGGCGCTTCCGCGGTCGGTTACCTGATACCACAAACAGCTGAAACACATCGCAGTAATAATGTGATCTAGTTTACAAGTTTATTTTGTTGTTATATTTAATGCTCATCCCACGGGAACACTACATTTTTGCGGGATAAAAAGTAGCCTACGTGTTAATCCAGGGTGTCAGCTACCTTAATACTAAAATCAATCAAAATTGGTCCAGCCATTTGAGCGTAAACAAGTAACAAACATACACATAAACACACTCAAAAACTTTCGCCTTTATAATATTAGTGTGATGTAGATATGTTAGATTGTAAGGTATTTATCTCTGGGACTTTGATGACTGAAATAAATAAATAAATTGAATTGAAAGCCCCAGGGCCCCAAGCTCAGAAGGGCTCCTGGCTAAACTAATGGGTCCTTGGCCTGAGGTAAGCCTCAAACTGATATGTGGCCCAATTTTTTCCTTTACCTTTTTTTGCTTACCTATGCACTAGCTTTATATAATAAAAATAGCGTTCTGATGTTCCTCCTTATTGAGCTAATTAAAAAGATTCATAGTCTTACAATAGCTTATTTTGGAAACTATAAATAATACGCCTCTGCGATGTGATATCCAACAATAACAAAAGATGTGATAAAAGATATATGGTAACGCGACAGTTCTTATTATACCACGTAAATAAACTTCGTACGTCCAGTATGCAAAAGTTCACTTGGGATTGCTCATATTTTTTTATTTATTTATACCCTTTTTAAGTGTCCTACTGCTGAGTAAAGGCCTCCCCTTCCTTTCTCCAATCGACCCTATTCTATGTAAACATATTTAAATTTCTAAATTAAAGTGGTTCTCGGTGTTACATTGTTAATGATTATTAACATGCAAATGGCATTTCCGTATAATTCCTATAACCACGTTCAGTTTATAGGATTAGGTACTCTATAATAGGAGTTTATGTGAATGTAGATAATGAAGGGTATTAAACACGAGTGTGGGTTTATGAAACGAGCCGAAGGCAAGTTTCATAATAACACCACACGAGTGTTTTAATGCCTAATTATGTACAGTTACATACATAACTTTATCTAGCCATATATCACAATCATAAGCCTCCATGACGCATTCAGGAGTCGCACATTATGACATGACATGACAAATATCACCCGTTAATGGCGGTAATGAAGTTTTCTGGCACCTGTCATAGTTTTTTTAATTCAGCTTATCATTATCAGCTAACATATCGTTCGATACGTGCGACATTTGTCAAATTTGATTCATTTCATTTCATTTCAAACGAAACATCATCTCGACCGATATTAGAAAATTTATAGGTCAAATCAAATTTCTTTGTTTTTCAGAGATGTTCGAAATTTGAATAAATAATATTATCGAAATTGATGTTATTATTTAGCAATAATAACATTTTTACAGATAAGATTTTTTTTTCTAATAAAACAGACTATTTTCATGGTGGTCATAATGTGCGGTTCTTGAACGCATCATGGAGGGTTTATGATATTTGGATTGATAAAATCAATAGAGCAATGTGTTATATGCGAGTCATGATGTCTATATACATTGCTAGGTCAATATCTCGTCATTCCTCCGCTGCATGAATAAAAGCGGCAATGTGCGAGGTGCGACGCGGGGGTGCGGTGAGGAAGGGGCTGGGCTCTATGCCAAGTTGAAGCGCCACTGCATCTCCCGTCGACATAAATACTTTTGCGGCCAGCTAATCCATAATCCCAAGGAACGAAGGTGACTTTTTGAGTTTACGATGTGTAGAAGTAAAGATTTTGTCACGTAGTGTGAATGTCTCGGGCGTAGTCTAGGGTTTTTAATGTGAAGCATCTCAAAGTCCACCTCGCAAGGAATTCGCGCGGAATTGTGCCCGTATCGTGGGAACTGATGTATTTTTAGACTAGCGTCCTTTGCGGTGAGATTTCGCGAGAATATGACGCAGTATTGAGTTACAATATATTGTTATTGTGAGAAAAATTTACTTGACCTTGACATTGTAATTCTATTTGTGATATACAATTGTGAGATACACTTGTATCTGTATTGTATACTTCCAGGCTAACTTACTAAAATTGTAGCAACTGCTTTGTCAGACTAAATGAAAAGCCATAAAACGTGAAATTAGCACTGTTTACCTTTGTAAGATAATAAAGAAAAATATTTTGCCTTTTTGTATCTCGAAAACTGTCCATCTTAACAGAGTAAAGAGTACCCTACTTATGTCACACTCTAGTCCATACTCTATGTTATGATTATGAATTTCTACGTAGAAGATAGAGTCAATTCATTGCTGCGTTAAAGAAGGAACATAAAACGTCATTCACATTAATAATTCAGAATCAGTAGTGACAGGACTTGTAATTACATTGAATCAGCCACACATCAGACCCGACGTCAATTACCTATACGACTAATTAAGATTAGAATAAACTTATTAACAGGCAGTACGAAGGCTTCATTAAACGATCTCGAAAACGGCTTATGAATCTATCTACACTAATACACACTTACGCCGTTTCAGAATTAAAACAGTCTTGAAGTCTCCAACTTGACTGTTCATACCATAAATGGCTTAAGTGCCTGAGGAATGAGTGATGAGTTAGGATTGTATGGAGGTGAGTCTCACATGTTGTGTTTACCGTCTGGTATTCACGGCTACATATTGATGATTCAGTTTAAACAATCTTATCCGCTGCCAACAAAGCAACTAGATCTATCTGTTTATATCTATTGTGTATATATTATGTGTATTTGTACCTATTGTTATAATCTTATTTCTACTACCTACATGCTATACTTGTTCAACTACATTTATTTCCGTTTATCCCAGTGATTGAATGCCTTAAGGTCCGACATTTGTACTTGTTTTTTGGATTGTGCTAAGTTTAAATAAATAAAATATATTATCATAGATAGAACCATATATCTGATTTGGAAAGATAAACTAGAAGAGGGGGAGCTGAGGGACATTAACCTTAAAGATGTCCTTTCCTTCTGCAGGAGAACAAGAAGATTCGAGGAAGAAGGCTGTATGGGAGCGCTGCCGGGACAGTAACCGTTGGCTCCAACAGGGAATTGGTCTGAATGAACGCACTCAGGCGATCGACAGCCCGCCTGTCTCCGGCCGGGCGTCCCTACACCAAATCATCAAATCATCATATATCTGTTTTTGTTTATATTCTGTATACATTTACTCAAAGGGGCTAGGCCAGATATTAAGAACAGTGACAGTTACTAGGTAAGCAACTAAACCTGAAGGTTTTAACTTGTAACCTTAAAATAAGTTATTAATTTACCTCTTCAGTCCTCAGCATCATAAAAATAATCAAAATATTGATATTGTGTGATCAGAAAATCGCTACGGGTCACACTCAACATCGTATTGTAACAAAAGTTCAGATATCTGCGAATGACAAACTTTATGAAATTCTCCTTATGCAACCAAGTAAAACGAGAACCGACTCAGAATATGTAAGTACTAGTATACGTGCACAGATAAAACTTAGGTCTATTTTTTCGAAGTGTATGCACGGTAAAAATAATAGCAACAGTACGTTAACTGAATATGATAATCACAGTCCGCACCCATGAGCGCGATTTAAATACACGAGCGTGAAATGCGGCGGCCGTAGGCGGGAGCGGAAGGTCCGAGCGTCATCTCTCGCTCTCTCGTATGACCGCCGGCGTCGTGGCTGTGCCGCAATACGTAGCAGAAATTTATAATTCATTAGCTGCATTATTTTCGTTTAATGGCTAGCGTCATGTCGAGCTAAACCGTATACCTAGGTACAGTCCCCTTCCCCAAGGGATAGACATTTTAGTAGGTAACATTACGCCAGTGGATGTCTGAATGTCATATAAAGCTACAAAGAAATTAAGCTAGGAAATGTGTTGGCATTTCTGAAGTCACATCAATTAATATAAATACGAAACGGGTTCGCTCACGTATATCGAACTTGTTTAGAATCGGTACGCGATTCATCATCAGGAGCTACGATCGATATGAATCGCGTACCGATTCGAAACATGTCGAGCGATATCCGACTTCTACGACGTGAGTAAACCCATTTCGTATGTATTTTGATATGCCTGAGACTCACGGCAGATCACATCGATTACTGTAAATAATTTTGAGATACTATAGTCACAATACTGTTTATTGGTACAGCAAAAACAGTGCAACACGCTTGCAGTTTCGTGCCCACGCGTACAGCACTTGCGCTTGTCTCATCGCGCAGGTGGGCTGGGCTGACTCATACGCTGATATTTTTTGTTGTTTTACATTACACCAATTAGACTTGTGAATGGACTGCAATTCGACGCAATTACACGGCAATTAGTCAATATGCATGAGTTGTACACTCATAGGCAGCATCTACATTGTACGCTATACGTCAAAAAGATCAACACATGAATTACCAGTACTGAGGTAATTTTATATTTACTAGCTATTCATCTAAAACTTAAATGTAAACATTGAAGCAAAGAAAAAAAAAACAAGAATAGTTTGGTAATAATTGGTTCGGGCGGGGTTCGATCCCGCGTTTCCAACGCCTTTCCGGGCCAACCTCGGCGTCTTACCTATTAGAACACCGAACCGATCTGCAAGCCATTAGATTTTTCAACCAGTTTCTTAATTTCTTATGTAGATTAGACTATCGTTAGACTAAAACTCGTCATTAAGTTATTTCACTATTTTTTTAGTATTAAGTGTTAATCGACAGTGATTATCATACCACGGGGTTTTCGGTGCACGAATGATTTAACACTAGGCTGACAATACTCACATTATCACTCTACTCAGTTTATCAACCTCTCAGAGGGCTGCTCCCACATCACAAGTAAACTTGCTAAGTGTAATCTCTGAGAGTTAACCAAAGACTAGTCCATCCCTTAGATGGCTGGCAAATCTCTCGTAAATCTTAGTCTCTACTTCTCAGAGGTAAGGGACTCTATTCACGTATGCAGTTATGGGCCGCCGTATACACGAAGGCCCACCTGCAAAGGATCATATAAAAAAAAACTAGGCCGTCAGTAGGTGCCAAATCATTCATATAATGATGAATGGCGGTTATCACTGGATAGATGCGATTACGAGGAATGACTCAACGCACACCAGACCTTATCAATGTATACAACCCGTTCGTTGTTGCAACAGTACCGTTTGTAAACATCGTTGTGAGAACTCGAGAGCGAAAAACGATACTGGGACCAGTTACAAGTATCATTTATCATTAATACATTCTAATAAATGATGGTGACGTAATAAACTTTATAAAGGTAGTTTGTTTTTCGCATATGGCAGAAAAGTTTCAAATAAATTTAAAGTACTTAAATGCTTTATTAACTAGGTACTTACGAGGGGCGTTCAATAAAAAGTGAGAATGAGATGCAAACTCTTTCAATATTAGGAAATTAAATACTGGCCGGTAAAGTTAATCTAACTAGCGTATTTCTCATGAAAAAAAAATCCAAATGCTTCTAGTTTAAAAAAAAATACGGCCATTTCTTTGCAACGCTATGGAGTACGTGAGCGAAAATGGAGAAAATTGAACTTCGCGCCGTTATCAAATACTTGTGTTTGAAAAAAAATTCTACGGACCAAGTCAATTTAGATCTGCGGGACACTTTAGGGTCTAATGCTCCTCCGTATTCGACAGTCGCACGTTGGTGCGCCGAATTTAGACGTGGAAGAACATCGACCATGGACGAACCCCGCTCCGGACGCCCTACTACAGCATTAACTGAAGAAATTGTGAAAAAAGTCGAAAACTTAGTTTTGGAGGATCGTCGTGTCACGGTTCGTTTTATTGCTGAAAATGTAAAGATTTCAACGGGGAGCGTGCATAATATTTTACATGAACGCTTGGGTATGAAAAAGATATCTGCGCGTTGGGTACCAAGAATGCTTACTGACACGCAAAAACAAACTAGAGTCGAGATTTGACAAGAAGCTTTGGACCTGATAAAGCAAGACCGGAAACTTTTTCTGGCGCGATTTATAACAATGGACGAGACATGGCTCCACCATTACGACCCTGAAACGAAACTGCAGTCTATGACATGGAAAAGGCCATCATCTCCAACTCCGAAGAAATTCAAGGTGGGCCCATCTGCCGGTGCTGCATGGGCTCTGTTTCTTGGGATGATAAAGGGGTAGTAATGATTGAGTATCTCGAGCATGGAGCCACTGTTACGGGCACTTTATATGCTAAACAAATAGCAACATTGCGCAATGAGATCCGCGAAAAACGGCGAGGTAAACTCTCGAAAGTTGTGCTGTTCCACCAGGACAATGCCCCGGCACACAAGTCCGCCGTTGCGATGGCTGCAATTCGTAATGCTGGGTTCGATATCCTTAAGCATCCTCCGTATTCACCGGATCTCGCCCCCAGTGATTTCTACCTATTTCCGAGATTGAAAGAATACCTGAGAGGCCAGAAATTTGAAGACGACGACGCGGTAGTCGCTGCAGTACAAGATTTTTTAAGTACTCAAGATGAGACCTTTTTAGGGTTCCGTAGCCAAATGGCAAAAAACGGAACCCTTATAGATTCGTCATGTCTGTCCGTCTGTCCGTCCGTATGTCACAGCCATTTTTTTCCGAAACTATAAGAGCTATACTGTTGAAACTTGGTAGGTAGATGTATTCTGTGAACCGCATTAAGGTTTTGATGCAAAAATAAAAAAATAATAATAAATATTGGGGGCTCCCCATACTTAGAACTGGAATTCAAAATTTTTTTTTTCATCAAACACATACGTTTGGGGTATCTATGGATAGGTCTTCAAAAATGATATCGAGGTTTCCAAAATAATTTTTTTCTAAACCGAATAGTTTGCGTGACAGACGCTTCCAAAGTGGAAAAAAGTTGGTCCCCCCCCCTCTAACTTCTAAAATAAGAAAATGAAAAATCTAAAAAAAACATATGATGTACATTACTATAAAAACTACCAACGAAAATTGTTTTGAACGAGATCTAGTAAGTAGTTTTTTTTAAATATTTTAATACCTAACTTTGCACCTAATTTATATGGGGCGCTATACATACCAGGTGCAAACTTAACTTAACCACTTAGGGATGGAAAGTGTGTGTACGGAACCCTCGGTGCGCGAGTCCGACTCGCACTTGGTAGGTTTTGTTTTAAATGAAATTTTAAGTTTAGAAAAAAGATATACTAAGTGTATTATGCTAAAAGGTGACTATGTCGAAAAATAAAATGACATTTAATAAAAGTTGTTTATAACATACTCATTCTCACTTTTTATTGAACGCCCCTCGTATTATTATTTTATTCTGGCTAGTATGATATTGTGATAGTAGTTGGCGGTTCCATTCAGCGACCAACGCACGCCCGTATGACGTGTTGTATGCGATTTTAAATGTATTTTATGAATCGGATAATAAAATGCTGGGTAAAGCTAATCTCGTAGTGTAATAATCGGGGAGTTTAGAGGTTTTATGAATGAAGTAAGCCAATACTTAGCTAAGAAACCTAAATTCATAATTTAAAAAACCCCCCAATTCAACCAAACATCAAACTTGTAACAACCATCGTTTTAATCTTATTAACACTTTCGTGAGACATATTTAATTATTGTAATAAGCGGTTTACGCATCGGCGCGCGCTATTAGAGCGGAGTTTCGATCAAAGAATCAGTGACAAAGTTGCCGCGACGGTGTACGAGTAGCAGTCCCTGGTGAAGAGCTCCATACGAGTTCGAATTTTCGAAACATGTCGGGCCGTTCCTGACAATTTCACGTGAGTGTAAACCGCTTAATACAATAACCGTTTTTTTGTCGGGGGTTAAAGTAGATATTGCTTGTTTAGATAATACCTACTTTAATCATAATTACATGAATCGTCTGAGACAGACCAAACGCTTCTAGTCTTTTTATTTTAAATCCCCAACGGTGATACCTAATTGTACTACAAGCATAGTATGACTATGATGTACGAATATTTCCAATCGCACGCGTTAATCGCGCGACAGATGCACCAACGAACCGCCACCCAATCGCCTACTTGAGAACAAAGCGGCAGTTAATTGCAGTAAGTGCTAAGATAATTACAGTAAGTACTAAGATAGTGAGCGCTTTGACCCCAACTCATTCATTCGATTAATTTATAAGGCAGAAAACAAGTGAGAGGTAGTTAGCCTTTGCGTTTGGATATTGTTTTGCTGACGTCATAATAGTAAGTGGGTTGGTTTCGTGACAAAACAGTTTATTGATGATAAACTTGTGCGAGGTGATAATTTCTGCTTAAATTAAATGACTAATTTGGTATTGTTGGTATTTATTTCTAAGTAATAAGATAAAATTGATTTTTGAGAAAAGTAGGTACTTCTTCAAACGGACACAGCGATTAATAAGGTGCTAGGTGGTTGCATAAAGTATGTCGATTGTCGATAGATACCTATTGCTGCCAGTTTTGATGAATTAGCATTGTATTATGCCGGGACGCAGTTATATGTCCGAGTGACCAGTGACCACTATGTAGTTCCGTCTCACTCTTACATATAACTGCGTCCTGTCGGCTTGCCGAGGCTTGGCAAGCCTGTGATCCCGGCATTATAAGTGTAATTGAGCTTGCTGTGTCTTACGTTATAGCGGAATTTATGTCGAATGTTATGTGATTATTATCACATAAAGCTTGGAAAAGCTTACTATAAAGGTTTAAAGAAATCTAGTAGTAAGTACATTTTAAATATTTGACGCTAGATAGTCATTAACCATTTATGCAGAATTACTTACACACTATATAGATTTATCATCCAAAATGCGCTATCAAGCTTCTAAAGTTTGCCAGATCAAACAGCCCGGTCAATCATTGTTCCAATGCAAATAACCAAATCCTATATTTATTTTAGGCTATTTTCGTACTTGATATTTGGTTTTCGTCTTTGAGTGACGAAAGGTCGCGACGACCCTTCGGCACCCCGCAATGCCAAGGTTCCCAAACCTGGGGTCGCGGGCCGGTATACATACTTAATGAACTTAGATAGATAAATATACAGGGTGAGCAATCCAAATGGGTCAGTAGGGAGAAAACGAAAACTAAGAGATAGGGAAATCTGCTCCTTGAAACCATGGCGTCGATTTCATATTTCATAGAAACAGCATTAAGTTTTCTTTTATAAATCTCATACATAACGGAATTGACCCTGGTTAAAATTCTGCAAGTAATCGCATGTCGTATTGTAACATTCTTTACAGCGGTTTTGTATGCAATTATGTATGAGATTTATAAAAATATAATCATGCAGTTTTTATTCATGGTTCCTAAGAACAGATTTCCCTATCTCTTATAATGTGCGACTTCTCCCTACTGACCCATCACCCGGTATACTTAAATACGTAGAACATCCATGACCCAAAGACAAAACCCAAGACCTACGGCTCGGAGTAGGCAGCTGCACTACCACTGCGTGAACCACGTCGTTTTGAGAGGCCTTATTCCTTTTAAAATACTGATTGTTATAGACATTTTTCTGATCAAACATGTTTCTTAACATATTATAGATGTTACTACCAAGATCAGGGCTATCGGGATGTATCAGTGTATATTTGAAACCTGCAATTTGAATTTTTCATTGATAATTTTTGTTTCAAAAACTACTCGAAATTGTCAAAATTCACGCAGATACAATACAATACAATACAACGATTCTTTATTGCACACCAACAAGAAATTTTTTACAATTGAAACCTTAATTTATATAATTTATAAATGGTAGACAATGGGCAATATAATTCGTTTCTACAACTTATTTTCGACTGCAAGCAATGAAAGCATGAAATAGCTATGTTACTGCCTAGAAATCGGGGAAAAATATTATTCAGTTCAAAAAGTTGGCTGAAATTATCGCTATATTTGTCATAATATGAAAAAAATAAATTTTAAAAGGAATAAGGCCTCTTAAGCACGTGTTTGTAGTGTCATTGTCGTCAAGAAAGAAAGAAAAACATTAGAAATATGTGTGATTTATTCGGGAACAATTAATCGCCTGGTGACAACCAAAACTCACTAAAATTTCTGTCACTACTCTTCATAACCTCGTATCTAGTTTGTAGATTGATACTGAGATACGAGCCTTGTTCTAAGAAGCTATTCGTTGCTTAGCGAGTTTTGGTTGACAACAGACGATATTGTCAGTTTCACATATTTATTACCACCTGAAGATAAAGTCTAATACCGTGATCAAATTAGGAACAGATTCCGCCTTTCGGTTTTCCCTTAGCTCCATTTTACATTTCTTCGGAAACTATACTAAGCTATTTAAACTGGCTAGAGTATTTGTATCGGCGACAAAATACTAAACCTGTATAAGTGCACTGTGAAATGAAAGTTTGAGAACCGCTGCCGTAATGGGCTGTCGTTTACGCAGGAGACATGATTGAGTCGGAGTTGTTTGCAATTTGCGTGTGAAGGCGGGGAAAATCCGACAATATCGATCAGAAACCTATCATAGACGATCATAGATAGGTAATACATGTTTACGACACCCTAGGCCGTAAGTGGGATTCTCTGCCCTGAAGAAAGAAGAAAATGTCACTTTCTGGCCAAAGTGAAGGTGTAAAACTTTAGACAAACCAAATCACAAACACCTGCGCTCTGGTATATTCACGACCGCCCGCTTCACCGCCCTAGGTATGTAATGTACTATTACATTATAGGTAAGTAATTGTTTGAAAAAAAAAAAAAACGTTCCACGACACGAATTTATTTAACTCATCGTCGTATGACGACGTCATTACATATTCGCAAAGGATTGCTCCAAAGCAGGTCATGCCACTTCATCCCCCGACAGCGGAACACACGGAGCCCCGACACAATGGGGGCTCGACGCCAAGCATGCTCGCTCCGTTCGACGGGAGAGCACTCGCCCTATTTAGGCAAGGATGAGCTTTTGTTGCTCGCTGATAAACATGTTCGAGCTCTTGTGCGGAAAAACACTTGTGGCTCCCCTTCGGCCGCGTACGTAACCGGAGTTTCGTAACCAGTTGACCCCTCGCGAGTTTTCATATGTCCGCCATTTTGGAAAAAAAAAAAAATCTGAACAGTCATACTGAAAAAAAAAAAATAGCTCAACTAGTAACTACATGAGAAATATCCAAATTGTGCTTAGTAGTAACCAAAATGAAGCTAATTTTACACAACTTATTTTGGTTACTAGTAGCCCTCAGTTTTTCAGTCCTCCGATTTATTAACTAGCAGCTCAAATCTTTTATTTTTCAGTGCAAAAGAAATATAATATACTTAACGAACCTACTCGCAAAATTTTATGAGAATCAGTTAAGAAAAGCGATCCGGACATCCTGAATTCAGACATACAAAATTTTAGCCAAGCTAAAACGGAGACGCTTCACTCGCTCGGTCAATAAAGGTGAACCTGTTTCAAACGGTAAGTTCTCGAAAATGTTACTGTTTTGTATTCGAATCTGTCAAGGAAAACGTAAAATTACTGGAACTTTAAAGTTTCCTGTACGTCACTGAAAGGTTGAACTTTCATCGTAGATTGCTGCAAAACAAATCTGGCTTCTGAATTTAGAAACACCGGAAATCACATCTGGAAGACCGAAACCCGACGTAGCAAAATTGTAATCACAATAAATAATATCGTAAGCGTAGGTTTTACTTTCAGTACTTTAAGGCTGCCGGTCCACTGAACTACAGCGGGGTAAATTATTAACCAATCAGGCTGCGACTTTGTGAAGCCCAAAAGAAGTGCATTTAAATCTGAGGAATGTGATTGGTCCATTTTACACATCTCCACTTCCCTCCGCTTCAGTGGAGCGCCAGTCTCCGCTTTAAGGTCCAATTTGATCCGATAGGGTTGTTTTGTTCCACCAATAAATCTTAAGTGTTTAATGCCATTTATGCAGTTCATTGAGGTTTTACGAGTCGTGTTCGAGAGCCAAACCATTTGATAACGAGCCCGGTTAACGTTTGTAATAAACAAAACTGTGCGCTGTTAGAGCTTCGCAATGTTCTGTTTACGGAGAAATATTGCTAAGCACGCTCAACAATCCCTTCAGAAGACCGCTAGTAAAGAGTTATCTTCATTTTAATATTATAGTTGCTATTATAATATTACGAGAAGGTGCCCGCCACTTCGTACGCGTTAAACATTAATTACAATAAAAAGTATCCTAATATAACCATCTTTGGATAACCAGCTATTCCTGTACCGAAATTGGTCTGTCCAGCCGAGCATACAAACAAATAACTAGACAGACTGTCGTATACTTAATGATTTGCGACCTTATCTACGATACAATGTGCGTATTTATTGGCTTTTACAGACATTAATAACTGAGTAATTTAGGCTCGGCCAATGCCACAGTTATTAATATTCCTGATGCATGTGGCTATTCTATTCATACACGATTGCTCTTTAGTTCTCAATAGCCAATTATAAAACAGTAGCTCCGTGGACTACGTGGAAAAAAATCCCTTTTTAAAAAAATTGCCTACAACGGAAAGGGCTATTGTGAAGCAGGTATACAATATTAATCATCTTCCTGACGGATTCTAGGACTCACCCAAATAGAGGATGGAAGCTGGAGAATACGGAGATCGAAGATCTACCCAACTAGCACACAGGCTGATCAAGCGCTTACACAGCTCTTATACAGTTTAAATTAGCTGTATATAAGCGCTTATGAATCCTGTGTGCTGCTTGGAACTATCCGCGGGCGAGCGTAATAATATTAGGTATAGGAGTGACTGGTAATAATATTATAAGTCGTCCAGACTCCGCTGGTTCAGGCACGTTGGGAGAATGGGAGAGGGTCGTGCCGGGAAATCAGCTTATCTGGGCGCCGGGAGGAGCGACTGGTCGCAAACTCGTAGGACGTCCTAGACATCGCTGGAGAGACGAAGTCCAGAAAGGATTTCAAGGACATAGGCATCCGTAACTGGCGAGAGCAAGCGGGGCGTGGAGCGGGTCGTTGTCGTTATGCTCAAATAATTACTTACGGACGGTTTACTTTGATACGCGACTCTTTCTCGCGCTAGATATGGTACCTATCCCTTTCTGTACAGTATCGTGAAAAAGTGACGGGTGATGCTATGTCAAGTCGCGAACAGTTGTGCTAGACGGGCTGGTAACAAATGTTTTGATTTTTGTATCTTTTGACAAGGTGTAAAAAACGGTAGGTGGGGTATTCTGACAAATCCAAACGGAGACGAGACAGGACCGGAGACGTTAGAATCTATTTAAAAAACTAGACAAAGAAATAAGAAGACTTAATTGAATATAATAACAATTCATTGACAATCATCTTAATCATTAGCAGTTTATGCGCGATTGCTGTTTGTTTGTATTTAGACACATACTTCACACATGACACACAAATAACAATGTCGTGTTTGTTTAACAATACATTTGATTATGTTCCTAAGAAGTCATCAATAACATGTTCTGACTTCTGAGCTACTTCTGAAGTTTGCTAGATTTCATTATGTATCGCCTACCAACCTTCATAACCAACGTCCCTATTAATGAAAAAAGCAGTACTGCGTCAAGGGTTCAAAGTGCAGGTCATGAATACAGTAACGAACAAGTTTCGTCCCAGGTCCATCTCGACACTACCAGAGCAATGAGGCGAGCCCACTGCCAAAATGGACCCACTGAGAAATGGAGCATACTAAACGTTATGTTATGGCTTAGTGCGGAGCGGCGCTTGTAACGTTAACGATACACGCCTAGTTGACTTCGTATGTGCTTGACGAGCCTTTTAGGAATATCAGACAAACACCCCTTTCAAGTAGTTTCGACTGAAGACGCCCTCAACTGAAATAAGAACCAAAGGACCCTGATTCAGCAGCTTCCAGCGATCTTCGCAATCATCATCAATCAACAAGTTCAATGGTTGTATTTGAAAAAAAAAAAAAAACGCGTTGGTCGCCCTTAACCGTCGACTGATGGTTTTATTAAGACCCAATACATTATTCCAAGTACTACAACGATTGAAACAAACCTAATAAAAAAATAAAAAACATACCTGATATCTTATACGTCAAGTGCCCTGATTGAACTAGATCTGCCAGAGTGCTGGGAATGGAAGAGTGCCCATGGATCACTGACGTCACAGATATTTAAAAAAAAATTGGTCAACCAGCGACTGACCAGATGAACCCATAAAATAAATCTTTAGGTCATAGTGATCTACGTATATTAAATACCATTATTATAGTAATTTAATTTTTACCCTTCTAACATTAAACTTATTACGTGTTATCTGCAATACAGCTACGTATTACAGTTCTCGAATAACGAGTAATTATGCCAATAAGATATGTCATCCTGCTCACAAGTTTATTGAGCAATGCGCGATTGTATAAGTCTATCGGGTCGCATAAACAGTTAGTCGTTGTGCACAACTTGCTCGAGTCGAGACAATAGGAAGTGACAAAATAATCGATTCTCACGTTTAACGATTCCTATCCGCTTATAGGTGGCTTGTAAAAGATTACGGCCGATATTCCTATCATAAATACGTAATTTCACTGCAATGGGTACTACTAAGGTTCCTTTTCATGTGATTATTTTACCCGACTTTATTAAGGTAAAGGTAATTTTTAGGTAAGAAATATGACTGTTTGTTACACATGATGATAGTTGCTTACTTTTTCTTGAATATTAGATTTTAATCTGAAAATATTAGTAGGGTAGGCCACGATGCTAACTCGGGATTCACTCGAGCGTCATAAAGACCTATTGGGTTGCGAAGCTTAGATGATAAAAAGAAAAAAATGTCATATAAGATATACCTTTTCATCGGTGGGGGGAGCGGCTACAGAGTTTCAAAAATGTAAAAAAAAACTGTTGCATGGACATACTCGAGCGCGTCAGATATTGATAGCATCCATGTCCTACACATTTTTAAAGATGTACGCATGTTAAACTGATTGTTTCCATGATGGGGTTGGTCGTACTTGAGGGTTGAAAATAAAAAAAAAATGTTTTTCATCGGGCGCGTCAGATTTTCTAAGGGGATGTTAAGTGAACCTAAAAAAAAGCTCTTATATAATAATCTGACGATTTAGATGTGACGCAAACTCGCAGTTATTATTATAATGTGCAAAAAAAATTCGCTATTTTGAAATACTCAAGCGCGTCAGATTAAGATATATATGGTTCATCTTGATGCCCTAGACGTGCTGTCTCATAATCTGACGATTATCTGGCGGGGTTCGCCTAATCTGACAATAGAAAAAATTAACAGGAACTTGTGACTCAGAGCACTCTCCAGAAACAGGAAAATGTGACTCGGAGCACTCCCCAGAAGCAGGGGCATGTGATTCGGAGCTATTCCCAGAAACTTCCGATGCACTGTCATATTCCATAATACTTTGCCGCTGTTGTAAATACTTAAAGACTCGCGGTATTTTTATTGCTATAAATAATTTATAGCACTGTGCGTGATTTACTTCATTTAATGAAGATTCTCTCGAAAGTTCAAGATTATCGTATGTTGTTCGGGATTTTCGGAGAACCGGTTCGCTCCGACTATATTCTAAAATATTTACACATTTTTGTTCTGTTTCTAATGTAAATTTAATTGTTTTTTGTAAAGTAGTTTTACCACAAAATACACACTTTATATTAATATCACTCATAGTACAGCTTGCGGGAATCTTTTAGAGCATAATCTTGACTGTGCAGTAGCCGATTTACGTACAAATGTACATGCGCAAATCCGCCATTTTTGTTCTAAAAGTTGCCGGCAACTATAAATATTTAATAACTTTAGTGTTCCAAACAACATGATCAGCTGTCATGGCGTCATGGCAACAGAAACCAGAGTGGAATACAGGCATCACGTAACTGAACGCATTAAACTTTACAATGAATTTTTGTTACTTCGGCTAGTGGAAATCGTCAGATTATATATTTTCCGTTATCATAGATTCATTCTCTTTTAAATAAAAAAAAATTAGCCACGCTTGAGAATGTCGAGATGAAGTTTTTTTTTTACAACTTTGTAGCCCTCCGCCTTCTTTACGTCACCTTTAAATTGTCAGATTAGAAGAATATACACGTTTTAGCATGTAACTAACTCACCCTACCTTAATCTGACGCGCTCGAGAATTTCAGATGAACAATTTTTTTTTACTAATCTGATCTTTTATCCTTGACGGGCGGCCATACATATGAGGCTCATATTTGGTGGAAGTACTTAACTGGGTACAAGGTATCCCGCTATATACTCGTGTGATCCTATTATGAAACTCGCTGATGCTCGTTTCATAAAACCACACTCGTGTTTTAAGGCCTCTTATTATGTATCAGTTGCATAAACTACTATTATGTAATATGTATTCGAAAATTATATGGATAATTACATCTTTCTAAACTTACAAATTGCATTATCTCAAAAGGTTATGTTGCGGCCGCACAAGGGCCGCACGCTTGGCCAAGCCTCGGCAAGCCTACAGGACGCAATTGTAACTGGTGATCACAGACAACCCCCACTAGACGGAGCATATAAGGCTACCCGCGCGCACCAACGATATGGTACGGCAGAACATTAAAGTATCAACACGGCGGCCACCGTTTAGTTGCGTCTTTGTTTATGATCCATGCGTACGTCAACGAAAAAAGAAATTAAAGAAATAACATGGTAAATTGTAGTGTTAAGTGGTGTAGAGAGACCTCATAAACATGGACGCAACTAAACGGTGGCCGCCGTGTCGATACTTTAATGTTCTGCCGTACCGTACCATATCGTTGATGCGCGCAGGTCGCCTTACATTACATGCTCCGTCTAGTGGGGGTGTCTGTGCTGGTGATACTCTTTCCATGTATCCTTTGTTTATTAATGTGGCTTACTAGAATAGTAGGCAGTAATAGAATGTTCGTATATCAGTTAACAATAGAGCTCTGCTTAAATTGGTGGAAAATTAATAAAGATACACATCTTCATGTACATTAATAAGGGATTTAATAATTAAACACTTGCGCATCTGAAGGAAATAAAACAGAGAATGAAAGTTGAAATGGAAATTGCACAGGCACATGAAAATAAGATAACACTATCAGATAACTTTCCATCATTTCTGCGTTTAAAATTTGGGAATAACTTTGCATAAGTGGGTTTTCGAGTTATGACTATGTATGACCCCACTTGCAAAGGCCGTCACATAGCGGCCCCGCTATATATGACAGCACCGCTATCCTAGGAAACCAGAGCTTTAGGGTGAAAAATCATATGAAAACGTCATTTGTTTTTTGTTACATTAACATTACAGGCAAATCGCGAGCATTTCATGTGAGGAGCATCTTAATGGCACTTTTACAAGCTCAATAATAAAGCCAAGTCATCTAGTAAAATCGACGTCCGCTGACGTCGCCTGACAGATCACCGCGAAGAATAGAATGTCAATTGCTGCCAAGTATCAGATGCTGTGAGTAATTCGTCTCGGGCTGTCCCATCTGCCGTTAATGACTCATTAGCGGGATGCGGATAGTAAGGAAAAGTAATATGCTTCTGTGCGTAGTTTGACTAGACTGTAGACGATTAACTAAGTACTTAGATACGTTGAAACTTTAGTAAGACTGATATTGAATATGATAGTTACACTCACGGTTGTGTCAGGAACGGCCCATAATATGTTTTGAATTCGTACGGAGTTAATCTTTAGGGACATGTATGTGATTTTCTACAGGGTTATGTGTCGGGTCATTCCTGTCATTTGAGTGAGACCGGGAGGATGTTGAACTGTTGAGGCTAACGTCTGAGAACGTGGTGCGAATTTTGGAATCCTGCCTGCCCAAGTAGCACACAGGCTGCGTAAGCACTTATACAGCCTTTATACAGCTTAAATTAGAGTTATAATGGCTGTATTATAAAATTAAAACTTTCGTGAGACATATTTAATTATTGTATTAAGCGGTTTACAGTCACGTGAAATTGTCAGGAATGGCCCGACATGTTTCGAACTCGTATGGAGCTGCTCATCAGGGACTGCTACCCGTACACCGTCACGGAAATTTTACCATTGACAAACGTGAGTGTAAACCGCTTAATACAATAATGGCTGTAAAAGCTCTTATTCAGCCTGTTTGCTACCTGGGTGATAATAAACATTGATACTTCACCGGCTACGTTTTGTTTCTCGTAAATATTCGTTGATTGAGTTAATAGTCAATCAAAACTGACCGCTTCTATGTATGTATATGTGTAACATATTAGTATGTTATGCATTCAAGTGCCGGGATAGTAAATGGGTCATACGCGTGATAAGTCGGGGCGCGCCGGTCCGTCGACCCCAACCAGGCGACCACTGATTACGCCGCAGAAAGGCGTCCCTAGACGCCGTTAAAAGGCATGCTTTTAAAGCACTTAATCCTAGTGCTTTTAGGAAAATAAACTAAGGCAATTCCTGTTAAACTTAGGATTTTTTCTGTAGCGGCGTATCTGCTGTCTCAAGACTAGCAAAGCAGGATCTTGGCGAGACTTCGTTTGTCACGCGACTCAGTGTCACCCTTCTAGTTCTTAGTATCACGGTATTGTACTAAAAGAGACAGACAATGTTTGTCGCACGAAAAAGAGGCGTGTGAACAGTTGTGCTAGAGGTGTTGTACTTCTAACACAACTAGGTACCGCACGCGACTTCATTGCAATATTAACCGTCCTTTTTCATTTCTTACGGTCTGAAAGACACGGGTAGCGATATGTGACTCGACAAGCAAAATCAGGGATAGTTATGCTAGTTTGCAATGAGCTTTGTTATCCTTTAGTTAAGTACAAGGCTCAAGAACTAAAGAGAGCACGCACAAATGAACGGTACCGGTTTTGTGTTCAACAGCTAGTTGTCGCCACTTATCGAGACAGACATATTTTCTAATATAAATAACAACTTTTTTTAGAAGACACATTTAAATACATTTCTTAATTTTTCTGTATTTATATCGACAATAATTACGATGAGTAAGTTAGTGAACATCGCGAAAAACTCGACACTAGCGCCTCTATCGGCAAATTCAAGCGCGATAGCTTTCATTGGCTGTGTTATACTCACAGACAAGAGGTCGGGAGTAGTGATGGGCCGCGGGAATATTCCCCAAAATGGGGAACATTGAACTTTTCTTAGTACTAGAGAAACTTTTAGTACTAGAAAGTTATAATTTGGCATGATTATACATATTAGTCATTTTGACAAATTGGTAGAACAAATTCTTGGAAAAATACTTTTTTACTGTACCTCCCCCTATACTAAAGTGGGGATGTCTTTTTTTTCTAGTCTACCCCATGGTGTGATATGTCGTTGGATAGGCCTTACCTACAAAATGTTGCAGGTTTGTTGCAACAATTTTCCGATTTATAGATCTGTTTGTGAAATATCAAAGTTTAAATTGCAAATTTTGGGAGTACTTGCGTATTGGCTATATAAACGCTGCTAGGGTAGGCTTTACAAGTTTACGAGTAATAATAGTCAACCAACTCATAAAGGGTACTTAGAGAAGTAAAACTTGCTTGTATGACTTTGTTAGTAGTTAGCAGAAAAAAAACATTAACACTGACGCGCTACCACAAAACAATACATCTGGCCCAGTATGACATATTTTATGAATCTACAATCAGATTGGTTTCGTGTACGTGTCCATTTTGCGGTAGTATGCCTAGTGGTTTTGTTGGTAGGTTAATTCAGAAGCTTCTAGCCTAGCTACCTCCTACTCCAATAACACCATGCTGCAGAAATAATTCTAAGAGCTGAAAATTTCTTGACCACAGCTTATCTTCCCGCAAACTCATTTGAGAAATGACAATGTTGTAGATATAGACTGCGCAAAATCTAAATCTGAATCAGACACATATTGAAGTTAAGGAAGCAGTTTTCCAAATCGAAGACGTGTACCACACAGCGTAACAACTTCGACCAAGATGATATCTGTTCAGCTATTACAAGGAAGAGCGGTAAGTCAATTAACAGATTTGAAATCAATGCATGTGTCTTCTCTTGGCTGGTTTTGAAACTACTGACGGATCAAACGAGGTTACGCTGCATTTAAGAAGATCTTTGAAACCATAAGTTGGCCTGGAATCTTTAAAGACGTCAAGCCGCGCGAAAGACAGTCAGCGTGATTTTCGGCTACGGAGACATAGCAGACATAATCCACTGAAAGTGCGCCAAATATGCGCCTCATTGATGGGGCGAATAACGTTTCCAGCAAAAAGTTACAGTCGAATCCGAAAATGACAAGATAGTATTTATGTCTTCTGATTCTGTAAAATCTACTGAGGAGTCGAAGACTATAAGATACGGGGGGCCTAAGGGAGAAACCTAACAGATGGGAAACAAGATAGTTAGTCTTTTGATTATTTTAAGTCAACTTTGGAAACGATGATTATAAGATTTAACTTTGAAGTCACAAGTGGAGCTATGACAAGCGGCGATGGCACTAAAATCAAAGCAACTACCAAGAACAGAAACATGATAGCTTGAATCCAAAGTGATGGGACGATGACTACAAGAGACACTCTCGGAGGCAGAGCCGCCGTATTTAGATAATAAACACAACTTTGAACTTTCAAGTCATGAGTAGATTTACGAAACTAAGGCTCGGGGGGATGAGCCCCTGCACCAAAACAAGACTTCTCGTCTTGATCTTGTAATATATTTGTGATAACGGCTATGGAACCCTGCCTGGATCCAACTGATTAAAGAAAAATAATTTTATCAAATATTGCAAAAGATTAAATGCTGATATTCATTTATTTTTATTTTATGTTTCTGGCAGGGTATTAATTAATGAATTATGGCATGCCTGTCTTTGGTACTACTATACACTACCTATTTAAAATACTATTGAAATAATGAAATAAATAGATATATAAAAACAATAAAAACCAAAGACTATATACCCCCTAGACATATGTTCTCATACAAAAAAACGTAACTCTGAAAAAGCTCAAAATTCGGTATAAAAACTAGATGGCGCTGCCTCGTAGCCTGGAAGTGACAAAAATGTTATTTTTCACCAACATTTTTAAGTGATTTTTGATTTTTGGAAATCAAACGCATTACTGCTTTATTTTAATACGATAATATAACTTAAATACACAATTTTTAAGGATTATATTTTTTACTCTTCAAAAACGTGGTTTGATCGTATTAAAATAGATGGCACTACCTCTGGATAGCTCAAGGTTGCTTGCGGGCTCGCCAATTTTTGCTACACAAAATAGCTAGATGGCGTTGGTGCACTGATGTAATGGACAAAATAAGTTACGCCCGAATTGTCATGCGACATTTCCCACTAACAAACAGTCAGTAACGTAATATTTGTTAGATAAGTTTTGTACAGTCAAGGAATTTCATTTCCTACCCATTTCGTTACAATGTCGTTAGACATTCGCAATGCATTAAGGTCGAAAATTATATTTCAATAATAGTATTGAAATGTCAATATTATTATTTGTCACTTCATTTTACAAAAAACCTCCTCGCGAAAGGTTATCATTTGCTTTTAATTTCTAATTAGGAACATATGTCAGTGTCAATCGAGAAAATCGTAAAATAATTTTCAGCAACGTTATTAATATGAAAAATAAAATGCTTGCCGCTAACCGTGAACTATTAAAAGATAATGATAATGACTGAAAACAATGAAGAGCTCAAAGAGTGGAGTTACACCAGGAAGGAATACGGATTTATGAGATCACGCGTCGGCTCAATGCTAGCAGGGACACAGTTTGACGTTGGGTACGGCGATATAATGTTGAAGGAAACCTTATTGATCTACTGCAAAGCAAAGTAACCATTGCATCGTCCGTTTGCCATGGCTAGTGATGTGCCGCTGAGAAATTACGCACTTACCGTAATTCTCAACTTGAGAAATTACCGTAAATTACCGAGAATTCTCGGTAAAGTTCTCCGCAAGTAAATCTGGTTTGGTCAAGGTTGGGTTATTAATCGCTTAAAATGCTGCCATCATTCTTTAAATATTTTTATTAACTACATTATATTTAAGACACGACATTTCGTGTTAATTTTAAAGTTAGGGTTAGGACGTTATTTTGCAAACAGGTAAATGCTTATCAAATAGGGTCGTATTCGTATTGTATTCTAGCAGGTAAAAAAACCGATAGAGGTAAATGGTATTATTTCAACTAATTAGAAGCTGGGTCTCAGTCTCAGTATTCCTAGATAGTAGCGGTTCCTGATTGGCCCTCAGCCCTTACCCTTAAGTCATGGTGGGGAAAGAATGCCTACGGCACAGGCCGAACGATGTACCTAGTTTAGTTCATCTTGAAGCTACCTATTGTAAATATTACTTAAGTCATATCAGTGTTGTTTTGTGAAATCAAGTGGAACAATGAGGCCAAAAGGCAAAGTATTAGAATATTTTAGACAATCCAACGAAAACGAACGAATTAAATATATTTGTTTAAGCCGCACTTGGCGGCTGACGGATGGACCAATGTCAGAAATGATTCCATTATCAATATAATGATTTACACTCCGCAACCGTTTTTTCACACATCAATTGATGCTCAGACAAATAGACACACGGGAGAATATCTAGCTGAGAAAATATCGGAGACAATGGAAGAAATTGGGGCTGAAAAATTTCTCGGCATTATAACGGACAACGCAGCCAACATGAAAAAATGCGGCAAATTGTTAGGCGATAGGAATGAAAAGACCACGTCGATTGGGTGCCTTGCCTTGCCCATAGCCTCAATTTGCTAATAGCAGATGTGCTAGAAATGCCTGAAGTACATGAAATGTTTACAACAGTGGTTACTGTTGTAAAGTGTATTTTGAAATCACACATATTATGCGCGGAATTCAAAAAAATTGCTTGTGACAAATCATTAAATGTGACTTTAGTATTACCGGTGAAAACACGATGGGGAAGCTACTTGCACTGTCTACAAAATTTTACAAAATCAAAAGCAATTCTGCAAACAATGGTAATCAATGAAAATAAAAGAGACATGCAAAAGTTCAAAAGTGAACTGCTGGAAGAAAGTACATATGGAGCAACCTGGAGCAGCATATTAGTTTGTTCAAACCCATTGTAAAATGGATAATTAAACTCGAAGGAGACGCGTGTACGATTCACTTAGTGCGACGAGGTTTAGAAGAAGTGGAAAACATGTTAATTGGTGATGATGATGACGTGGCTAGACTATGTTAAGTAAATATAGTTGATTATTATGTGTTCAAAATTATTATTGCGTTGATACACTTGATACCATTATGTTATTTTTACTATCAAAACGTCTTCTTCTGAGATTGAAACGTAAAAAAAATATTATTTTATTATTGTTTTATTTTATTTGATTATTAAACATTTAAGAATATGCAGCAATTTTAATTGAGTTCACCTATATAAACTCTACAAGTTCAATTTTTGCAAGCATCATCACGTGAGAAACATCTCAGAGAACATGCTCGGTAAGTTACGCCTGTAATTTACGCCCGTAATTTACGGTAATTTTGGTAATATACGAGTTCCTATAGTCCGATTATTGTAATTTCTTTAGGGTACATTATTATCGCTAATTGAAATAGAATTACATTAAAAAAAATTAGAAAAACAAAAAACTAACACAACTTTCTCGATAATTACCGTCACGGAGAACGTTACCGAGAACATTACCCGAAAATTCTCCCTGTTCTCGTAATTTACGGTAACGGCACATCACTAGCCATGGCCCAAGACCAACGCCGACGACAAAACGGCTTTACGCCAAAGGGACGATTTGCGGAAATGTTTGACATTTACCCTAGAACAATTAGAAATTGCCTACATGCAGGCGGCCTGCGAAAATATATTCGTTCGTTTTGTTTTTGTTAAAAGTAATATAAAAAAAACGTTTATAAAATTGTGGTTTTATTGAATTATCACTGTCGTTAGTTCTGTTAGTTTTTGTATAGATAAATTTCGGGTGCCTGTCGTATCGCATAACGTTTTTTGTCCTAAAAATGTTTGGCCGAGAAAGTTTGGCATACTGTTGAATGGCATACTACTCGTTTGTCCTAATAATTTTTGCGCATACTCTCTTAAAGTCCTAAATCAAGTTTGTCCTAATATTGATAACTAAAATCTAATTACCTAAAGCATAATATTCCTAACATGAATTGCCCTAAGAATTATTTTGCCTATTATCAAATTGGCTAAAATTACAGCACCTAAACTAAACTATGGTAGGCGTGAAGTCAGAATCGTTACGTATTCTACCTTCAGGCAGGTAAGGTAAGGTACATAACTCGAAAGTTTCATCATAATACGTCCAGTAGTTTTTTGAGATTAAGTGAAACGTACATACATACATCCATCCAAACTTTCACGTTTATAATATTATTAGGATTAGGATGTAAGTAATTTTTATGTTTAAATAAAACATACACAAATAGTGAAATGAGACGAAAAGTGAAATGAGACGAAACGGAACGTAGTAAACAAACATCGCACCTAACGTCATCTATTCACTTTTTACTGTCACTTGGAAGTTGGAATGTCGTTGAACGCTTGACGACTGTGTTACTTCACGCTTGCGCGTACCGTACAGTAGAAATTGAAAAATGTCGACTTTTGAATGAATTGATACCCTTAGCGGCATCTAGCGATGTAGAACGATAGTAACAAACGGAGTACGGTGCGTAGTATGAAGAATATCGGTCTAGGGGGTATATAGTCTTTGATAAAAACTAAATAAAATACAATTATTTTGCTAATTGCGTTGACAACACACGTGTTTTCTCTATTCCTTCTCTATTAGTAATTAACTTGCTTGTCTCACTGGTATTTATTTTACCATGTTATTCCTGAGAGTAATTTAAAAACTTGTGGAATATTCCTCGGGAACAATGAGAATATTCCCGGGAACATTGGGAATATTCCCGGGGAACAATGGGAATATTCCCGGGAGCATTGGAAATTTACATTTACAGCTGACTTTTTATATTTTTTTCTATTGAATTGCTAACCTATTAAATAGATAAACATTTTCTTATATAGAGAATGTCATAAAATAGATGTTATTCATATACAAATCCTAAATTCCCCTCATGGGGAATGTTCCCGGGAATATTCCCGCCTGGGGAATATTCCCGGGAACGGCCCATCACTAGTCCGGAGGAATACTAACGTTTCGCCACAATTGGCTACCGAATCCAAAACGCTAAGAATCTTTCTGCAACTTGACAGTTTTACATGACGCATGAGGAAAACAACTGTATCTCGTTACAGCAGTAAGTAATCTGATTCGAAATGCACTAGAAAGTACGCTTACGCAAACATTATGAAATTAATTTACGTCCCCGCAACACATATTCATGTCAAGTATGATAGTCTCCTAATTAATTGAAAATTACTGCGTCAGTTTTGTAGTTTTTTAGTAATTGCCGTGTGACATAATGAAAAACAAAGTAAAGTTTTTACTCGTAACACTTATCATCAAGATAAATATGAATTGTAACTTCCGTTTGCTATTATCTAATCAAATAAATTAGTCAATGTTTTGGTCGTTATTACGTATTATTGTTAAATGACATCGCATTTTGTGTGTGAATGCTACAGTTGGAATGAAACAATATTTTCATTCTAACACTGTCAAGTCCTGTCAATGTATTTTTTTTTATAACGGCACAACATAGTGGCTCCACTTCGCCTGATGGTAAGCAAAAAGGGAAGACCAAGTCGCAATGGCAACTGACAAGAAACCAACGGTGCCATGTCAGTTGACACTGCCATGCTAGCCCGAGAGATGCTTCTTCACGCTTCGTTTGAAGGGTCCCATGTTATAAGAAGGAAGAAACACATGAGCCGGCTAAGAGTTTCATTTTTAGGGTTCCGTAGCCAAATGGCAAAAAACGGAACCCTTATAGATTCGTCATGTCTGTCTGTCTGTCTGTCCGTCTGTCCGTCCGTATGTCACAGCCATTTTTTTCCGAAACTATAAGAGCTATACTGTTGAAACTTGGTAGGTAGATGTATTCTGTGAACCGTATTAAGATTTTGATGCAAAAATAAAAAAATAATAATAAATATTGGGGGCTCCCCATACTTAGAACTGAAACTCAAAATTTTTTTTTTCATCAAACACATACGTGTGGGGTATCTATGGATAGGTCTTCAAAAATGATATCGAGGTTTCTAAAACATTTTTTTTCTAAACCGAATAGTTTGCGTGACAGACGCTTCCAAAGTAGAAAAAAGTTGGTCCCCCCCCCTCTAACTTCTAAAATAAGAAAATGAAAAATCTAAAAAAAACATATTATGTACATTACTATAAAAACTACCAACGAAAATTGTTTTGAACGAGATCTAGTAAGTAGTTTTTTTTTAATACCTAACTTTGCAAGTTTGCACCTAATTTATATGGGGCGCTATACATACCAGGTGCAAACTTAACTTAAACACTTAGGGATGGAAAGTGTTTGAACGGAACCCTCGGTGCGCGAGTCCGACTCGCACTTGGCCGGTTTTTTTATAGTTCGGTAGATGGAAGAAATTGCCAAACTTCTTGGTACAGTCGAGTTCATTTACATCTACACACTTACGAGAACAAAAATATCTGAACACGATTCTATGCTCCTGACAATAGGGTCGAGTTCAGATATTTTTGTTCTCGTAAGTGTGTAGATGTAGATGAACTCGACTGTACGTGTGGGAATATTTTCCACGATGAACATCGCAAATCGGCGCGTGTCTATGACGGAAAGGGGAGATAAGCGAAAATGTCATTGCTGTCAAACATTTAAGTCACAGTAAATGTTCTCTCTCTGTTCATATTCTAAGATGACTTTACGGTACAGATGAGCTTACCTTGCAGTCCTTATGTCTGTAGCACCAGGTGCACCCGAACAGGAGCCCTACTGCCGTCACGATGAGCGCCAGCGCCGGCACCGCCGCGTACAGGCTGCCTTCCGGCCATCCCGCTAAGGTTGCTCCATTTGTGTCTGGATGGAACAAACATCATCATCAACATGATCACCAGCACTCTTAAAAATATGCTGGAAGTAGACTAACTGATAGGATTATTAAAATATGTGATACTATCGTTTGAGAATGTCAAAATATACATTTTTGCGGCATAAACGGCCGGAACTTTTTCTTCTTCTTTTGCTGAGTATATGGTTTTAATTTCAACTTGATATTTCCACACATTCCCAAGATAAAGGGTGTTGACAGATGAACGGATGGAAGCATGGACAACAAAGGGTAGGGTCCTACAAGGGTTTTGTTTTTTCTTTTTGAAGTATGGAACTTTAAAAATATATATATATTTGTTATTGTGTTTGCGTGACCTCTACGCTAGCAGAGTTGTGAATTCTTAGGTTATCTGATTAGTATGTTTCATCTGTATTTATTTATATGTGTATATATTATATGAATATATGTATTTATCAAAATATTATTTTTTAAAACTTGTTTAAGTTAGTTGCACCACCCACAATTTATCTGCTTTGCCCGAAGGTTGACTGGTAGAGAATGCCGCATGGCATTAAGTCCGCCTTTTGTACGATAAGTTTTCTTTTGTGCAATAAAGATTAAATAAATAAATAAATTATCAACATGCATAGGAGGTTGAAGGGAGCATAAAGAAAAACCTAGGAGGGAGATTTCAATTTATCATCATGCCATATCAAAATGGACTATCAATTTGAATACATATTTGTTAATTGTTTACAAAATTCAACAATATGGTATTTGATGACAGCTCAAATCAGCTTCTCTTAATGAAATAACAATAACAATCTGTTAGTATGAAGTGTTTTATGTAGATACTGGTTTGTGATGTGGTAACAATAATCCAATCCGTAGTCAAAACATGTCTTCTTTTTTTTTAGTTTTAGTTGAATTAAAATAATATAACATCTAAAAGTTAGCATTAGTTTATTTGGTTCCATGTATTTTTGATGATTTTCACTATAGTCAAATAATGTATGTATACTCTTGCGATTGTGATAATGAGCATAATAAAATTTTATCAACTATGCCAAAACATCAGCTAATGATGTTCTTCTTCTTTCTTTCCTATTACCCTCTGCTGGGGTGTAGGGCTCGAATTAAACTCCTCCATTTGCAGCGGTCTTGGGCAGTCTGTTCTACCTCCTCCCACAACATGCCCAAGACGCCCAGTTCCTGCTCTACTGAGCGACGCCAAATTGTTCTGGGACGGCCTCTCTTCCTTTTGCCAGACAGTTTCCAGGTCAGTGCCTTCTTGGATAGGTAGGTGGGGCTAATGATATTAAATAAGAAATATCATCATAGACCTTTTATAATAAGTGTCACCAGAAGGAATTTGAATTATTTCAGATGCAGCTAGTAGCTGTCATATGAGCACTGACCGGTTATTTGGATCCTCCCTTGCGGGATATCAAGTAGAAAAGTTAATATAGATACGACAGTTTCCCGCGATACCGAACCAATCCGTCCAAAAATAAAACAATTTTAATTGTCCGTAGGGGATTTTTTACTCTTACATGGCAGCCAGTTGAGACAAAATCTTCTTTTCTTTTCCTAATCTCTACACATTATTTTAAGCAAAATATATTAAAACCTCCACAAAGTATTAGCTTATATATCTGTCATGATGGAAAAAATACTTAAAAATCTTGCTATTGACATTTCATTATTTTCTCTGGATTTCAGTTCTAATTATTTGCTTCTAAGGATTGCATAAATAAATAGGCATTAGCTGTATAATTTATAATATTAGGTCACAGGTTATAGTATAAGTGCAAATACATAGATCTTATAGCTCAAAGGCGATCCATTAAATAAATATCCACGTTAACATGTGAACACTTGTGTTTCATTTGTTCGATTTGGACAAAAGAACGGCGAGTAAGAACGCGTGTCTGTCAGCTACTTAGTTTTAAAGTGTAATAAAATAAGCACATTGTATTTTTGCCTTTTCTAATAACATAAAGCCGATTCCCAGGGCATATCCATACTAACATAATGATTGAGGTTGTTCACCCCGTGTCTAATCCAAATAACCGGTTACTGCATATGAGTTATATCACATTTTCTGTACAGCCTCATGGCCCTGAAAATGATTATACATTTAACATTTTTCCCACCAACAACCCACATAGTGGGGGCTCGTAATTTTTGGTCAGTTATACCAGCCCAGAACGCTGACCTGTAACTATAAACAAACTCGCCTGGCGGGTTCTGTCAATATCTGGGGTAGTGTTTTTGTCTTGTTGTGAAAGTGTTAATGAAATCTATATTCTAATCTATCTAGTATTTACCTATCACCTAGTAGTAAAAGATCTCATCATTATCTGGACTAGAATTTGTTTTTTTGTTTATCATTATTTTTTTGTTTATTATAACGCTTGCTTCCTGATCGGATAATGATCACCAGTTAAGAAAGTCATTTAAAAAAATGTTGTATGTACTATAAAGTTCTAAAACAGGGTAGTAATCACTATTGTGAATGTACTATTACATTACATCAGAGGCCGGGAAAATGAGGATTTCCGGCCAAGTAGTTATATACGGCCGAGCGAGCGTGCGAGCGAGGCCGGATAGTGATACGAGGCCGGGAATCCGTTTTCACGACGAGGCATGTATAGTGCTTTTCTCAAACATACAATGAAATAAAAAAATATACTTCAAAGAATAACACTTAATATTGTTTGTCCGATATTTTCCAAATTTGACCGAATTTTAAAAATCCGATTTCAGATTCTGACTCAGGAGCCCCAAAAACCCCCGGATACCGAATTTCAGCCTCCTAGGACCAATTTGAAATTTTCTCCATACAAATCGTTTTTTTCGATATTTTCATATTTTTGAGCCCCGAGAGCCCCCCGATACCGAGTTTTAGCCGCCTAGCACCAATTTGAAATTTTGAAAAAAAAAAAGTTTTTTTTTCGATATTTTCCGAATTCGACCAAATTTTCGGACAAGATTTCAGATTTATATTTTTGAGCCCCGAGAGCCCCCCGATACTGAGTTTTATCCGCCTAGCACCAATTTGAAATTTTGAAAAAAAAAAGTCGCCATCTTGAATTTTTTTTTCCACAAGTGTCTAACAACCAACCTTTAAAAACAAAGCCTGCTTTTAGTCAAACCAGCCAGCTGTGTGAATGACCTTGTTGTTGAAACAAAAAAAAGTTACTTTGCAGGCCTAGGCCTGAAAAGCAGTATGAAATCCCTTTACAGTCCTCTCGAGTTGTTGCGCCCAAAAACCGATACTTCCGAGCCTATTATAAGGAACGCAAAGACAATATTTCATTGCATGTTTGAGAAAAGAATATTTAACAACAAACAGAATGAATAAACATATTCCTCTGTTTGTAGATAGTCCGGTTACCACAAAAATCATGTGACTTATAATCAAGAAAAAAAATAACTAAATTCTGTAACTTACTTGGGCGGATATATGTAATATGGGGGAAGGTTAGAAGGTTAAACCATTGATACAAAGAAGAGGTTACAAGGTAAACACAGGACACCGTGTATAGTAGTAGTTTTTCATTAATTACACTACCCAAAGATTTTTAGCTTTTTAGCAATAAGACCGCCTGTTGTCTACCATTATTTATAAATTGTATTTGTCTTGTTTCCTTTTGTAAACTTTTATTGGTGTGCAATAAAGTATTGTTGTTGTAAAGTAACACCCATTCGTCCAATCTGGTTATATGTCAAATATTTGCCTTTGATTTCAAAGTTATGTGGCATTAAGTAGAATCCAATTATTAAGGGATAAGTGATAACACAACATAGGAGATCACACCATCACTCCTAAGGGGTCATCCATAAATTACGTCACACATTAAGGGGGAGGGGGGGGGTCATACCAAACGTGACAGTACATGTTAAAGGTACAGCAAAAAAGCGTGACATAGGGGGGGGAGGGGTTCAAAAAGTCGACATTTTGTGTGACGTAATTTGTGGATGACCCCTAAAAGTTCCACTGTTTATGGGCAAATTTATTACTATAATCTAAAACTGATTATAAACAGAGTTGTAAATATTAAGTAATAGAGTAAATAACAGTAGTTATAATGCCATAGTGTCAATGACATCATTGTAATATTGTAAATATGTTTATCATCACAGTGTCTACAAGACATGTCTTATTTATTTAGGTATGGATTAGTCTAAGGTTTTTTCTCTGATGATGAAATTATAACAAGTTCCAATAAGAAAGTTATCTAATAATGAGGGTATTCCTTAGTTTTTATCAGGTTTGATCACAGTATTTCAATATTAATATCACAAAGCATTACCTACGATACGTTATACTACCTACCGCCTGCAGAGAAATAAACCACTTTGGACTCTAAATAACAGCAAAATTTCGTTATGATATTGTGATATCCGTTTGTAAACCATTGCCATTCGGTCTGCAAGTGTATTTAGCGTATGGACGTGGAGTTTTAGCTAGTAATATAGCAAAAACATGATAATATCGGGTGTAAATTGACTTACCGTGCGGGTAGCTTTGCGGCGTCGAACGCAGCGGCAATCCCTGCCCGAAGTGTGCGCCGGTCAAGGCCACTAACAACACCACCCATAACTTATCCATCATTGTTACATTATTTGCACAGCCGCATTATTTTTCGTTTCATTATTTATCTTTTCCGAACATCACCACAACACAAAAAATACACAGTCCATCACAGATTCGAGCTTATGGAAAAACACTTATTTATCATGCAATATTCACTGTGTAAACTATATAAAACTTTCATTTATAGTCTCTCGAGTATTTGTTGCACTTCAAACTTCAGATTTCTTATAAATTTCATGCACATTTACATAAAAATTGCGCAACCTACAGCTGTACCAAACGCCATTTTTCTAATTCGATGTTGCCAAGCTACATTCATTAAATTCCTACGATTATTGAAGTATATTTTTACTCGTGGCAATGTTAGGCAAACATGCCAGACAGGAAAATAAAATCATTTAATAAAGCGTAGTATACACATGGTCATAATTACCTGATCTAGTCAGATCGATTAAACGATTGGGCTCGATATCTGATACATAATAAATCGAAGACCATATAAAATCAGGAATGGGAAAAAGGAAATAATTACAAATATAAGAAATAACTACTAAATTGCCTGCCAGATTGTCTCCTCACTTATTGGCTCTGCATCTGATAAGAGTGATAAGTAAGATTCTATTACCGATCCGATTAATCAAATCAAATCATGTAATATGTTAACCCCTTAATCTAATTTAAACAACAGATGTTCTTGACGTTCTTGTATTGGTATTGGTACTATTGGCATTTGGTGGATTTGGTTTGAATCTGTCAAAACGACAGCAAAATAAAAGAAGAATACGTCCAAAATTATCATAATCATGTTCTAAATGTTCTATATTTCGTACTAAAATCACATAAAATGTACATACGCCGAAACCAGTTTCAGAAATAGTTCATCTTTAATGCTTGTAAATATTGTCCTAGGACAAATATAACCTTAAAACACATGTACGGTACAAGTGTCCTTAGATTTACTAGAATTAGTAGCGTTCGTTATTTTAAGAACGGTAGTACAAAGAAATTGTTGGAATTTCTAGTTGACATGCCGAAAGCTAATACTAAGCGAATAACGGAGGCACAACAGCAGCGTCAGACCATCTCGAAGAAGGGCGAGAAGTATGGGGCCAGTACTGTGTACTTGCAGGTGCTTGGATCTGGCGCTCGTGGCGTTCCCAACACGCTATACCTCTTCACTGATCAAAAACGGTGAGTACATGAAATTATACTTTTTACTTGCAGTAGACTGCATAGCCCCCAAGTTTTCTTCTTACCGAGGATGTCATTTTCTTGTGTTAGCTCTTTTTTATCCTGATGCAAACTTTAGCCAAGCTCATTATTGCATAATTATTACAATGTAAAAAGAGTAATACAGCAGTATTCTGTCAGATTCAGATTACTATATTAAATAAGTTATTTATTGTGTTTTTTTTATCAATATAAGTCAACTAAATACAAACATTGTTTATTATCTTGAATCTTTTGAGTAGGCACAGTTTTTTTTTTTAACAATACATTTTAGTTATTACAAAATATGTCTGGGATTGCATCATAAATGTTATGCTTGCATATACATATATTAAGTAAGTGCTTACAGGCAAAATGTATGGCTTAACAATGTTCTGCCTAATTGCTTATACTTCGCAAAGCTCTTATACTGAAAACACAAACTTAGTATAGCTTAATTTGAGGGATAACTTAACATTAAATAGCTCTGCTTAGTTCTCAGGTTATTATTACTTTGTATCCCTGGGAGAGGCTTGACAGGGCCCCAGTGTTCTGCTGAGTGTAACTTGAATCTGTAGAAAAAACTGAAAACTCCCAGAGTACCTTATTACTTAGTCTCAAATTATGAATGTACAAAATATAATTCATTTAAATTATTTTACTTGAATCTGTAACATTCATAGAGAGTAGTGTTGCATTCTATGACATTTTCCTAAGCTAAAAGCTAACATGATCATAATTATATTAATTTTCAATTTAGGTACCTATTTAACTGTGGAGAATGCACACAAAGGCTGGCACATGAGCATAAAGTGAAGTTATCAAGATTGGAGCACATATTCATCACAAGCAAATCCTGGAAGAACATCGGAGGTCTCCCGGGGCTCTCGTTGACACTCCAAGATGTTGGAGTTCCAAAGATCACACTACATGGGCCTAATGGATTGGTATGAATATAATTTTATTGTCTATGACTTGAAATCCAGTGAATAAAGGGGCTTACAAACAGTACGGTCAGGGACGTATTTACCCTAGGGCGATCCGGGCTATGGCCCGGGGCGCCAAACCGAAAGGGGCGGCGTAGGCGCCCCTGGCCGATTGTATTTTGTTTTGGTATTGGCGCCTTTCAACCAACTATTACTTTTCACCTTTTTTTTGTCAATCCACAATTTAAAATGAACATGAAAAATAACAAGAACTAGTTAGTCTTGGTCGAAAACATGTTTGTAAGTTTGTCAATATCTTCGGGGCGCGTCTATAAGTAAGAACATGCTTCAAATATAGGGCGCGGGGCGGCAAGAGAGGTGGGGGCAATAGGCCATACATTGTATCAGCGTTGCCAGATCGTATCTTTTTACACTATATCGAACAATTTTGTTACTACGTACCCCGCTCCGAAAAATTTCGCTCTTGCTGCGCTCGCGTTTTCATCTGATCGTGTTACTACGTACCCCCGCGCCGAAAAATTTCGAGCTTGCTGCGCTCGTGTTTTCATCTGATTGTGTTTACTAAGCACCCCATAGACGAAAAATTTGGCGCTCGCTGCGCTCGCGCTTTCATCTCATTGTGTTATTTTATTTATTTATTTATTTAATGCACAGGCAGCTTATAGCTGATGCGTGCATATCACTGTTCACTTGTGTTCTGTGTTTGTAAATGTTTGTCAAGTCTATTTTTGAAAGAGTTCACTGAGGGTGCACTAATCACGGATTAAGGTAAACTGTTCCACACTTTGACCACGCGATTGGCTAGAAAGTGACGCCTAGGGTTGCTAGTACTGGCCGTTAATACCAATTTCAAAGAGTGTCCTCTCAGTCGCTCGTTCGTATTTCTTGTGTAGATGTCGCTCATCGCAGGAACATTGTACACTCCTGTGAGTATTTTATATGTTTCAATCAGATCACCGCGTTGTCTTCTCTGTTCTAGCGTTGTTAAGCCTAATTCCTTTAGTCGGGCTTCATATGGTTTGTTGCGCAGAAATGGTACCATTTTTGTAGCTCTTCTTTGAACTCTCTCTATCATGATGATGTCTTTTTGGAAATATGGGTTCCAAATTTGGAAAGCATATTCCAATAATGGTCTCACATATGTTTTGTATAGCTTAATGAAGAGGTTCTTATCCATATAAGAGAAGGCCTTCCGGATCATGTATAGAAGAGAGTTTGCTTTCTTTGTAATTTTGAGTATGTGCTCCTCCCATTTCAAGTTTTCACTAACGACAAGACCAAGATCCTTCTGTGAAGTAACACTTTGTAGGGCTTGAGGTCCGATTTTGTATGTGTATCTGGGGTTCTTATTCCCCATATGGAGTACCGTGCACTTATCTGTATTAAGAGTCATGAGCCAGTCTTTGGTCCATTGTAAAATGCGATCAAGATCCTGTTGTATGGTGTTGTGGCTTGTAAGTGGATTTCCCATTATTTTCGTATCATCAGCGAATAAATACAGTTCTGAGTTAATAATTTGTTTGATATCCGTTAAGAAAATCCCAAAAAGCATCGGTCCCAGCACCGATCCTTGCGGTACTCCGCTATGAACATCATGGGGTTCAGAAAGATATTCACCAACTCTAACACGGAATTTTCTACCACTTAAGAAGTCCTTAATCCAATTAAGTAAATTACCACGAATTCCAAAGTGTTCGAACTTAACGAGGAGTCTTATTATCGGGACACGATCGAAGGCCTTTTGGCCTATGCTCAATAATGTTTTTTCTCCTATGACCCAACCCTTACACTTGCTATATCTAAGTGCTTGATAGATACAACTACCATTATATAAAAGATAACGTTAAATATTTCTTTGACTTCTGGGGCGGCGAAACGTATAGGCCCGGGGCGCCAAATTTCAAAATACGTCCCTGAGTCCGGTAGTTATGAATTTCTGATATGTATGGTTAGTGAGTGTTTAAAATGCACAATTCCCTCTCCTCTGCGCCCGCCGCCATATTGAAAAAAACTGCAACTTCTGCAGATTTTTGCTTATGCTTAGGAGCATTTTAGCTAGAAAAGAGCTTAGACAATGTTGTAGACGATTAAATTTACTATGATTTACATTTTAAATTCTGTTTCAGGGACAGATAGTTACGGAGATATGCACAGTTGAAACAATGGAAAAAATCGCAATTTCCGGAAATGTATCAAACTTCTGGCTTATATCTTCGTTTAGGAGCATTTTAGCTAAAGTCGGATTTTTATTAGCCGGAGTAAACTGACGCAAAAAAAATTACGAGCGCAATATGATTAAGTTTAATTCGGTTTCAACATAACTTATAATCAATAAAAGTCAATCTAATATCAGCAATAACGTGTTTTCTCATCCATTGTTTTAAGAAATAATTTCTGAATAACGAAAATATAAATTACGACATCTGTCAAATCACTTTGGCTAATTAAAAATTCAACTTGAGAAAAAAGCTGAGGCAATGTCGTAGACAATTAAATTTACTTTAATTTACATTTCAAATTTTGTTTATAGGACAGATCATTACGGAGATATGTAAGAAATAAAGTCACATTTTCCGGAAATGCGTTTTATAAGCAATTAATTTTCCTACATTTTTTATTTTGATTCTTTTTTTCCTACACTATTCCGTAACTGAATTACATCGTTCTAAAGCCAGAACTTTGTCAAATTTCCGGAAAATAGGACTTTTACAGTTTTTAAAATGTGCATATCTCCGTAACTAACTGTTCTTTAAACAAAATTTTAAATGTAAATTATAGTAAATTTAAATTTCTACAACATTGCTCCAGCTAATTTCTAGCTAAAATGCGCCTAAATGAAGATATAGGTAAGCCAGAAGTTTAATACATGTCTGGAAATTGCGATATTTAATTTATTTTTAAATGTGCATATCTCCGTAACTATCGGTTTAAAATGTAAAATATAGTAAATTTAACTCTCTACAACATTGTCTCAGCTTTTTTCCAGCTAAAATGCTCCGAAACGAAGATATGAGCAAAAATCTGAAGAGTGCCGGTTTTTTCAATATGCCAGCGGGCGCCGAGGGGGGGGGGGGAATTGTGCATTTTGCATTTTAAATACTTACTAACCATCTTAGATAACATATCAAAAATTCAAAACCACCAGACCGTTTGTAAGGTCACCCCTACACCGAACTATTCCCTGTATCTTTACTTATCTTGTTCTCTCTATTTATCTTTAATAAAGCCTCTTGAGAGTTGTATTTTAACTTTTTGAGCGCCAAAGACGGCAAATCACGTCGACGTAAAGATGTGACCAGACGCCACGTCATTTGTCGCTATACAATGCCATAATATCTGTTCAGTTCTTACCAACAACTTTACCGATGTTTTTCAGGACGAACTGTACAATGCAACAAAGAGATTCGTCATAATGAAGGAAATGCAAGTGACGATGGCACCGTCCAGCCCGACCAATTACTACGAGGACAGTGTCATGGACGTGAGATATGTACATCTGTAAGTCCGCACATATTGTATTTGTTACTTTTCTCTAGGATTTATAGCACTTGTAAGATATGGGTTGTTTTTCATCCTAAAATACATATATGTATATGATTGGAACTAGATAGTTTTTTTTTAATTGAGTAGCTACTTTAACGAATTTTAGGTACCTATGACATTTTTTCCGTACTATAACTTTTAAATATAACTAAAATGACCTGTGATCTGTTTCTGTAAAGAAAAGGGCAAGGGCATTAATTATTCTTAATTGAACGTTCCCGATCTTGTCCGTGACCCTTGAATCTGTTTGGGACATAATTCGTTGAATTGTTCCATTTAAATAAATGAGGGCGATATATAAAAAAAGTCCGTTCTTATGCTTATAAGTCTACTTTTCATTACTTTTAATAATAAAATTAAGTATAAAGTTTATTAACAGCAAAAGTTTTCCTTTTCTCCAGGAGACCAAAAATGAGTATGCTGCTAGAGCCACCGAAGCCCAGCAAGCGGGCCCGGCTCGAAGAAGTGCCGACCCCGGTATACGACCAGTTCACCCACGACGACACCGACTACTACACCCGCGGCAAGCCGGCGGGCGACGCCGACAAACGCAAGCCGCGACACGCTCGGAGTCCAGGTATATCACTACACTATTATATATATATATATATATAGCTATCCACGCCGTGACCGGCGACGGCGACCCAAGGTAATTACGGGCGTGAGCCCTAATGTGGCTGGCAAAGCCAAACTTACTTTTAAATACCCGATCACAAGACGCACAGTGAAGCTGACCGGAGCTATTGTAGGTATAATTGTAGCAAGGTTTGGGACGGGATTTTCTTACTTGACGCCTCATATCAAGATCAGTCAAACGGGCCTCTTCAAAATCTTTGACACTTTTCTTGATACAAGATCGCCATTCAGGTCGCTGTGAGGCGTTGCGCTCCCATTTATCTGCTGGTATTTTGCAGGCTGTTAAGTGACGCTTTAACACGTCCTTGTAACGCAGGTACTGTCCGCCTCGATTACGCTTACCGTCCGAGAGCTCGGAGTACAGAGCGGCTTTCGGCAGCAATCATCCATGCGCCAAACATGTCCACACCACTACACTATTACTACACACAAGAAAAAAAAAAAAACAATTTGTGAATTTACTAGCCGTGCCGCGCGGGTAACACCCCGCTCACCACACGGGAACACTTCATTTTTTTAAGGATAAAAAGTAGTCTTCGTGTTAATCCAGGGTGTCAACTACCTTCATACCAAAATTTATCAAAATAGGTCCAGCCGTTCGAGCGTGAAGAAGTAACAAAGATACACATAAACACAAACTTTCGCCTTTATAATATTAGTGCGATGGAAGCCATGTGGTCATACCAGGCCGACGCGTAGCGAGAGCGAGGGATGTGTTTTTGTTAACCAATGGAATCAGCTGCGCTGAGCGAGGATAAGTAAATGAAGTTATTCCATTGGTTAACAAAAAGTCATCCCTCGCAACGCATCCACACACTTCTCTCGTGGAAACGTAGCCTAAGAAGCTGAAGCTGCGACCTTCCCTACTTGACGTACTGTTCACCTTAGCCCGGCCGCATACAGTCGGAATCCAGATCCGGTTTCAGGACGGAACGATGAAAGCAGGCGAGATATCGCCATATGATAGACAGAGACACTTTCTGACGCAATTCCGTTCGCTCTAATACCGTAATGTAGACGTTTACGTATTAAAACTGTCCCTGAATTAAATCTGGGGTACACAATTGATGATCCATCACCATCATCATTATCATTTTAGCCATAGGTCGTCCACTTCTGGACACAGGCCTCCTCAATAGGCTTCCACATGGGTCGGATAGCAGCGACCCGCATCCAGCGAGTCCCCGCATCTCTAAAGCTTGACTTTCATGGCTAGCGGCCGATGCGACAGTCGCGCGCGTGAGCCGCGCGCGGCTGACGCGTCCGGTTCAACTTTCGTGGGTCGCGGCCGATGCGACAGTCGCGCGCGGCCGCTGGCACACCGCGCCATATTGATGTGTCCGTCCAGTGCAGTTGTGTGTGATCTCTATGGCTTCTTAAAATATATATTTTGCTAGCAATGCTAGAAGAAGAAGAGGATGACGATTTGCTATTGCTATATTATTACAAGCAAATTCTTCCCACACTTTGTCCCTCTTATAAGAATTTCTATAGTCCGGTAAACTACGATCATATAAAAAAGGGCGCTGCGCAACAAAATTAATAAGAATTTCTTCTTCTATGCTAGAAAATGTTACAATATTCGCCATTTTTACCGCGCGTCACGCGTCAGTAGAAGACCAACCGAACACGGCCGCGCGCGGCTCGCGACTGTCGCTACTGACGCGAGCCGCGCGCGGCTGGAGCCGCTAGCCTCGAAAGTGGCGCCATATAGTTTCATAGTAACTATTACTGACGCGAGGCCAGGCGACTGTCGCTGAGCGTCAGCCGCGCGCGACAGTCGCATCGGCCGCTAGCCATGAAAGTCAAGCTTAACCAGGATGATTTGAAGATTGTGTACTAATTTTTGTTATTTCATACACAGATCGGTTGGACAAAGCGAAGAATGAGAAGAAACTCGACTTGAACTTGCACATGAACTGTTCCGTTGCTTACATTTGTACATTAAAGGTAAATACAAATTGATTAATCTAAGGCTGCCTGTTCACTTAAGCGGAGCGGACATAATGAACTAATCAGGCTGCTTGTGAAGCCCAAAGAAGTGCATTTGACGATGCGGTTGGCAGCTTGTAGTGCACCTGCCTACTTACCCGGCGGTCCTGGGGTCGAATCCTGGCCGGGGCAAATATTTGTGTGATGAACTCGAATATTTGTGCCTCAGTTATGGACGTATATATTATATTACTAGCTTTTGCCCGCGGCTTCGCACAGTAAACACAATATCATACGTTCACTACACTTATTGCGAGGCCAAAGGCCGAGCTCCGCGTAGCACCGAAGGTTCGGAGCGTCCTAAGGAAGCCGCCCACCCACTTAATATAAGTGGAAGTAACTTAATGCGAGGCCGAAGGCCGAGCTCCGCGTAGCACCGTAGGTGCGGAGCGTCCCAAGGAAGCCGCCCACCCACTTAATATAAGTGGAAGTAACTTAATGCGAGGCCGAAGGCCGAGCTCCGCGTAGCACCGAAGGTGCGGAGCGTCCTAAGGAAGCCGCCCACCCACTTAATATAAGTGGAAGTAACTTAATGCGAGGCCGAAGGCCGAGCTCCGCGTAGCACCGAAGGTGCGGAGCGTCCTAAGGAAGCCGCCCACCCACTTAATTAAAAGTGGAAGCAACTTAATGCGAGGCCGAAGGCCGAGCTCCGCGTAGCACCGAAGGTGCGGAGCGTCCTAAGGAAGCCGCCCACCCACTTAATATAAGTGGAAGTAACTTAATGCGAGGCCGAAGGCCGAGCTCCGCGTAGCACCGTAGGTGCGGAGCGTCCCAAAGAAGCCGCCCACCCACTTAATATAAGTGGAAGTACCTTAATGCGAGGCCGAGCTCCGCGTAGCACCGAAGGTGCGGAGCGTCCTAAGGAAGCCGCCCACTCACTTAATATAAGTGGAAGTAACTTAATGCGAGGCCGAAGGCCGAGCTCCGCGTAGCACCGTAGGTGCGGAGCGTCCCAAGGAATCCGCCCACCCTTTTAATATAAGTTCAAGTAACCTAGTGCGAGGCCGAAGGCCGAGCTCCGCGTAGCACCGTAGGTGCGGAGCGTCCCAAGGAATCCGCCCACCCATTTAATATAAGTTGAAGTAACCTAGTGCGAGGCCGAAGGCCGAGCTCCGCGTAGCACCGAAGGTGCGGAGCGTCCCAAGGAAGCCGCACCCACTTAATATAAGTTGAAGTAACTTAATGCGAGGCCGAAGGCCGAGCTCCGCGTAGCACCGTAGGTGCGGAGCGTCCCAAGGAAGCCGCCCACCCACTTATTATAAGTTGAAGTAACTTGATGCGAGGCCGCAGGCCGAGCTCCGCGTAGCACCGAAGGTGCGGAGCGTCTCAAGGAAGCCGGCCACCCACTTAATATAAGTTGAAGTAACCTAGTGCGAGGCCGAAGGCCGAGCTCCGCGTAGCACCGAAGGTGCGGAGCGTCCCAAGGAAGCCGCACCCACTTAATATAAGTTGAAGTAACTTAATGCGAGGCCGCAGGCCGAACTCCGCGTAGCATCGAAGGTGCGGAGCGTCCCAAGGAAGCCGCCTATTAAGCTACTTAAACATATGTTAAGTGGGTTGGCGGCTTCCCTGGGACGCTCGTGGAACTCGGCCTACGGCCTCGCATTAAATTACTAAGGGTTTATAAAGTAACTTAGCACCGAAGGTGCGGAGCGTCCCAGGGAAGACGCCCACCCACTTAAAGTATGTTCAAATAACTTAATGCGAGGCCGCCCACCCACTTAATATAAGTTGAAGTGTGTGAGCGGCTTCCCTGGGACGCTCTGCACCTTCGGTGCTACGTGAAGCTCGGCCTACGGCCTCGCGTTAAGTTACTACTTATATTAGTGGGTGGGCGACTTCCCTAGGACGCTCCGCACCTTCGGTGCTACGCTTGTGAACATGATCTTGGTTTAATTAAAATTGAGGCAAGACTTATGTTTAAAAAATCGTTTTGATTATTAATTGTCTATTGTAGATTTAAATAACTTAATGCGAGGCCGCCCACACACTTAATATAAGCTTAAATGTGTGAGCGGCATCCCTGGGACGCTCTGCACCTTCGGTGCTTCGTAGAGCTCGGCCTACGGCCTCGCATTAAGTTACTTCTTAATTTAGTGGGTGGGCGACTACTCTAGATCGCTCCGCACCTTCGGTGCTACCATTGTGAACATCATCTTGGTTTAGTTTAAATTGAGGCTAGACTTATGTTTATATATCGTTTTGAATATTTATTGTTTGTTGTAGATAACTATTCAAAGCACCTTGAAAAATAATTAGCTCATAGTCCTACCTGAACATATATATTAATGACATCTATTAAGATGACAATAAATTATTTTCGTCTACAATGGTACTAATATAATAATAATATGACCTGTCATAATAATGTCCTAAGTAACGCCATAAGATTTAGGTGCCAACTTAACTCAATCGAGCGTACGTCAATAATGGCGACAGCACCACTGAACGGATACGTGATGGCCTCACTGTTTTGTTATCCGTGGTATAATGAATAAGGAAGCAAAGGAAAATGCATGAGATAACACGGTTATTATTTCAGTAGGTTCTGGGTTCAAATCCCGGCTAGGTGAAATCCTTTCTACATTGTAAATTTCATAATTTTGTCTTGTCTCGAATCATGGTTGTTTTTCATATAAAATGCATACATTGTCGAGCAGCAACTCTCAATACCTGATACACTGCTGCTTATTAGGTATGCGATCAATATTCAACAACTTCGGTAGTAATTCTCGAAGTCCAGGTTAACCCATCACAGCTGGACCCTAGCTTGTGCCGAATCGTGGTCACGGGCACGCAACGACGTACGTGAATCCTGGCCTTGGTATCGCGCCTTACATGTATGGAGCTGGTGTTATTAACTCAGGAAAAATCTTAACAGCGCGATGCAGCCGCTAGTATGGAGATTTTGTCAAAGTAACAACGCCATCTAGCGGAAAATTGGTCATTGAGAACAAAATCTCAACATACAGTTAAAAATAAAGAATTACTGATATTTAATGCTTTGAATAAATTTGATATATTAAAAAAACTACATAGATGCAAAATTGTGGCTAAATATATCGTATATTTATCGTTTATTATACATTTCGCTACCTTATTAGTAAGTTAGGCCAAACACAAACAATACCAAAATTTGCGCCTAATGTTCTAAATGTTGGTTGGTAAAACATATTTAAAAATGTATTTAATTTACTTAAATTGATTCGAAATACTTTTATTTCAATTACACTCGATAAAATGGCATTAAAAATCTGTTTTATTCACTAACATTTTTTATTGCGTCTCCGGGCTTTTTTATGGTCAATACTTACAAACTACAGAAGAATATAATTGCATATTCAATAAAAGAGCATTAATTAGTTCCTATTGTCGCAAATTGTGTTTTTAAAGAAATGTATGTTTTTTTTTAGCATGAGCCAATTTACAACGAACATTGCACTCATATTTTCGTCTGTGTTGGTCGATAATTGGCGCCATCTTTTCTATCTAACTAAGACGGTTTCCGTAACTGAACGCCTCAAACAACCTTAACCTTATTGTTAATACCGGTGGGCCGCGAGGAGGTATTATGTCGAATTCATACTTTTTAGTTTTTGTACACGTAAGAGCCACGCGGGGGTCGCGTCGTTCTAAATTCAAAATCACAAACGCTGTCATTATAAGGTTACACATTGTAAGGAAAATATTTCATGGAATTTATGTTTTCAGAGATAAATATTAATCATAATAAAAAGTATCCTATAACCATCTTTGGATGTTCAGCTATTCCTGTACCAAAATTGGTAACTTTTTATCCAGCCGTTTCGGCGTGATGCGAGGACAACGGTTTTTTTGAAAACAGATGGCGCCAGGTTGGCACGGCGAAGCGTGTCCATACAAAACAACTATCCGGCTGCATCACGCTATCGAGATTTTTCCTGAAATCATGACCTCCCCCCATAGAAAATTTATTTTCAATACAAATTTAGGATTTTATAATAGTATAGATGTATATCGCGTCTAGTACCTACTGTACAAGCTTTGCTTAGTTTGTGATTAGATCGATTTATGGCAAGATTGTCCCTTAATTTTTTGTTATTATTTTTATTTGATTAGATTAGATTAGATTAGATTATTTATTTCACGATAAAAATTACATTACAAATTTGCTTAATGTCAAAATTATACGAATTAATATCATGATCGTCAAAAATAAGGCAAGATTAATAATACGAGAAAATGTTTGCAATGTCAAAATAAGTTTTAAACTTATTTTGACATTAAAGGTTTATTTTCTCTAAAAGGGAAAGTCAACAGGTAAATAAAATATAAATAAATGAATCTATTTGAGGAATGCGATTTACTAATTTTACATAACTCTGCTTTGCTTCTGTGGATAGGCAGCCTTGCACTTAATATATGATAACTCTCAATAATTTTATGCAATATCTGCTTAGTGATTTCTAGAACTATATTTTCTAACTAGGTGTTGCTCGCTACTTCGACCGTGTAATTTTTTCTTCACCGTACAGTCCGACCATAAAGAGTAGAAATTAAAAAGTGGCAATACTGTAGTGTCCTCCCTTTCTAATCTATATAAGAAAACGGGGACGACACTACAGTATTGCCACTTTTTAATTTCTACTCTTTTTGGTCGCACTGTAGAAGGGTAAAAAGTATTTTATAACCATCTTTGGATGTCAACAAATGATTCAAATTCTGCGTGATGAAAAACTAAATTATGACCAACAAATGGCGCCAGACTGGCACGGCTCTGCGCGCCCATACAAAACAAAAATGATCCTGCATTACGCTAATATGTTTCTTTTTCTGAAATGACGACCCCTCTTTATAGATTTAAAGCAAAAAAATATAACATTTTTCACAACTATATCCCTTTTCTGGATTGGGTCAATTCCACGAAAGTGTTAATTTATCTACTTTTTATCCAATAAATATCGACACTTCACCCAATCAACTGGTAACCACCGCTACTCTGTCGCGTTCATTTTGTTTGTTATCCTATACTTCAACGCATGTATTTTTCAGAAACGTCTGGGTACGCTAGACCTGGCCAAGTGTGTGGATAAGGGAGTCCCGCCAGGACCCCTGCTGGGGCAGCTGAAGAGCGGACAGGACGTGGTGCTGGCCGACGGATCCATTGTGTTGTCTCAAGACGTGAAGACTCCAGACGACCCGGGCCCGGTATTTATAGGTAAGGGATTTGTATTAAATTAGGTAAGGTACACATGTACTTAGGTAATTTCTATTGTCGGGATATTCCAAAAATTAATAATATCTGATTCGATCTGTCCCGTCACCTAGGAGACAATGGTGATTAAACTTCTTAGAAAAGTGTTGATAATTTATAGTATTGGTATTTTCAAGAGATATTCTAAATAAGAATGGGCTTATAACTGCTGCAATTACAACATTTTTGTTGAATAATGCCACCGAAAATCGTAGGTTTAAAGAGTAACCCAGGGGACATCACCGTGGCAACAAGCAACAGAAAAAAGTTGATTGACCCATCTACTAAACTTGGCGACATTATTTGCGGTAGCAACATTTCCGCGGATGCTCGTTTGACAAATCTAAGGAAGTGTTGCTAGCGCAAATAATGTTGCCGCGTTTAGTAGCTTTGATATTAATAATTTTCGAAATATAACAACATTTGAAATAACACGAGAACACCTTATATAGGGTTGACGCACAAACAAGCGAATATACACATACAAAGTCATTGACGTTCCATCACAGGGCTTTGAAGCAACAAAGACATTCAAATGCGATTGAGAATGGAGACATTCTGACACCTAAGCTATGACTCACGTTTGAATTTGACTTATTTCAGAAGATGAACGAATAATTTAGCAGCATTCCGGTAAACAATGTTATGAATTTGATTGATGACATATCGGTACTGATATCGTATATTGTTTTTTGTATCGCCACGTGTCAGGGCAAAATCGCAGGGATCCTCTATCTCCATAACGTATTGTTAACCCAATATGGACCAAAAACCGATCAATGCAATGGTTTAACGTTATTTCCGTGTATCTTGTCGCCGCCCGAGGTGTTCCATGATAAGTCGTGAGTGTTCTAGATGTTTCCGTGTATCTAGTTCTAGAACTGCCGCACATAAGCTACCTGAGCGAGGCGGAGTTCGCCGCGCACTTCGACAACGGCTCCAACCCCCCGGAGAGCGTCCCCGCCGTCATCGCGCACTTGTCGCCGCCCGAGGTGTTCCATGATAAGTCGTGAGTGTTCTAGATGTTTCCGTGTATCTAGTTCTAGAACTGCCGCACATAAGCTACCTGAGCGAGGCGGAGTTCGCCGCGCACTTCGACAACGGCTCCAACCCCCCGGAGAGCGTCCCCGCCGTCATCGCGCACTTGTCGCCGCCCGAGGTGTTCCATGATAAGTCGTGAGTGTTCTAGATGTTTCCGTGTATCTAGTTCTAGAACTGCCGCACATAAGCTACCTGAGCGAGGCGGAGTTCGCCGCGCACTTCGACAACGGCTCCAACCCCCCGGAGAGCGTCCCCGCCGTCATCGCGCACTTGTCGCCGCCCGAGGTGTTCCATGATAAGTCGTGAGTGTTCTAGATGTTTCCGTTGACGGCATGTGCTGTGCTGCCGTGCTAAGGTAAAAGGCCACCTTTTCGTATGGAGGTTCTTACTAGAAGGTCGCCTTTTACCTTAACACGGCAGCGTGAACGTGTATAGTCGGCAGCTGAAGTCGCTGCGCACGCCAGCAGGGCTAGCACACCTTGCCGCGACTTCGCTTGTCGCGCGACTCGGTATCACCTGTCTTGCTCGCGCGGTATTGAAAAAAAAGTGACAGGTAGTGTTTGTCGCGCATCAAAAAGTCACGTGACACAGTTATGCTAGGCGTGCAGGTGCTCAAAATTATATGCACACTGAGTCTTATCAAGAGAATAAGGGTTGTATAGATAATGTGTTATTCTGCTTTGCTAATTCTTATGCTGACTGTACGAGTATCAAGTATTATAGTATATTCGCCACAACTTAGTCAAACTTTAAGACATCGATTACACGTTCATTCTGGCGTCAGTTCAGTTCATCATTTGGACAGTTCAACAGTGGACTGTCCGTTTTCTGTCATTCATTCAATTTCATTCCGACAAAATTAGACGATTATTATCTCGTCGTTCTGTCCAGACTTGGACTGAACTGACGCCAGAATGAGAGTGTAACAGATGTCTAAACTTTTTTGGGGAAGTTTCATGCACATATTCTTACAAAGTGTTCTACTAAAGTGCGTGTTTGATACTGATATACAGACTTTTAGTTTAAACTGACAATGGCATTAATTCTTGCGGAATTCATCAGTAGTATAATTAATTAGTATAATTCATGTCAAAACCCGAAGTACTCCGTCACACACATCATCCCAAACATCACAGTATATTGAGACTAGCATTCTCTATTGTGACAACGGCACCAACTTTGCAGGCAACATTTCCATCGCCATATCTAAAGCAGCCATATCATATTTGACGTCTCTACATGTTACCCTATCTCCGTCCCCAGTTACCAAGCCTTCATATCCAAGTTCGGCCCCAGCACGCGGCACCTGATCCTCAACTCGCAGAACTCGTGCCTGGGCTCGGAGGCCGTGCACCGCACGCAGCACAAGCTGCACCTGCTGGACCCCGAGGTGTTCCCGCTGCTGAAGGACCCCAGCATCCCCGCCGAGTGGGCCACCAGCCCGCCCATACCCAAGTCCAACAGCCCCGTCAAGCTCAAGCGGTTCGAGGAGCTCAAGAATAGGGTGAGTAGTGTTCACTGGGGTTTCTTATGGATACTTCAATAAACACATTAATCGGTAAACCTGCAGTGCGTGCGCCACCGGTGACGTCTGTCAATGTAAAGGCTGATTTAGACGAAGACAATTTTGTGACGCCTAAATTACGGCGCCTCGAAAAGGCACCGTATAAACACTTTCCGCGCCATTTTTTCGCGGCATGTCAGCGCTGGCGCGGAATAGAACACGAGCCTATTTTTTGGCGCCAGTGACCCCCCCTCCGCGTCTCTCGCTGCCACTAATGACTGGTACTGAAAAAAAGCACCGTGTAAACACGACTGGCGGCGAGATTCAGGCGGCTGAACATAGTCATTGTCTAAACGGTCGGAGGTGTGCTGTGCGGTAATCACTGGCGCCGTCATTTAGGCGTCTCAAAATTGTCTTCGTCTAAATCAGCCTTAATGACCGGTAGCTGGCGGATCGAGGGTACATTTATTATCTATAAATGTCTATATACTACAAGTAGTACAGATAATAGAGAGTCAAGCGTAATACGTGTCACCAGACACTAATTCATTCATTGAGCGGGTTCAGCCGTTAAATTATCAAAGCGATATCCAATATTATATCTCAAATACATGAAATTGATTTAAGAGGCCTTATTCAGTTTTTTTTTCATATTATGACTGATATTTTGATACTTTTCCTGGAGTTCTAGAAAGTAACATAGCTATTTCATGCTTTCATTGCGTGCAGTCGAAAATAAGTTTAATAAACTACAACTGACTAACTACATTTCCCTATACTACCAAAGAACTACGGTAGTCCCCTTTTTTCTTCTGAAATGAGTCTAGATCAAACGTTTTTGTTGTATATAAAACCTGCATATCCCTATACTACCAAAGAACTACGGTAGTCCCCTTTTTTCTTCGTTTTTGTTGTATATAAAACCTAGGCTGACACTAGAATAGTGTCAATATACAACAAAAACGTATGATCTAGACTCATTTCAGAAGAAAAAAGGGGACTATTGTAGTCCTTTGGTAGTATAGGAAAATGCAGGTTGCAACGCTCTTAATATTATTTGAAATACCTAAAAAGACAGAATATTTATAGGATTTTTATCAGAACTGTTAATTGTAAGCTTAAATCTATACTACACTACTGTGATTAGTGAAGGATTACATTCTCAACATCGCATGCTTCAAAATAAGTAACATGCAGAATTAAACTGCATTATGAAAATAGAAATATAGCGACATGCGACGTTAGGAAAGTAATTGGTATCGGCTGCTTAAGCTTGGCTCGCATGGCATCCATTCATAGTAACAATTCCAATCCGCAATGTATTTATTTAATCTTTATTGCACAAAAGAAAGAACTTATCGTACAAAAGGCGGACTTAATGCCATAGGGCATTCTCTACCAGTCAACCATTGGGCTAAGCAGATAAATTGATTATATTATAGTAGTTTTGTAAAATTATAAGAAGAAGTAAAGGGCAACTATCCCACTTTCCATCTGAAATTGAAATTGAAGGTTAAATAGTAAAGGTACATACAGTGCGGGAGCTGTCAGAATGTGATTTGCGTTTTATACCTGTCTCGCTCGCTCTTACGCGATCCAGATAAGATCCTCTCATCTTTCACCCATGAACCGCAATCAGAGCTCACGGACTGTATGCTTGATGCATGATCAATTCCATTCATACGCTTTTAAAGACCATCAATGCTAATCTCATAGTAAAGAACCCTTAGTATGTGAAAATTATCCCTTTCCGCGCCATTAATTAATTAACTTTACTATAGGTACTATTTATTCCCCTTTCCCTCGCATGTGCCTTCCCATCTCTGTCCCTTTTGCTTTGTCGCTTTGCTTGCATGTTGTGACGTCACTAAACATCTTCTAGATTGCGATGGCACAGTTCCAGAACATCATCAACGCCGAGAGCCCCGCCAAAGGAAACTCGGTCCAGGAATCGTTCGCCGTTCCCAAACTGCAGGTGTACTCTTCGAGGACACTTACTATGTTCCATCTCAGACCGAAGAGGCAGATTGACAGGTGGGTTGTGTGTCGCAGTGTGACGTCACTAATGTATGTTACCTTGTGTGCGTCAATAAAACCTCTTTTAGATTTTGCTGGGTAAGTTCCTAAAATTCATCGGCGTTAAGAACCGCACCAAATTGGAGTTCTCGTTTAAGACGTAGCCATCCACCTTTGCGCTAGTCCAAGAGCGGATTGACAGGTGAGTGTGTATCTCACTGTGTGACGTCACTAAGGTCTACATTGTTCTGGTCCAGTTCCAGAACATCATCAACACCGAGAGCCCCGCCAAAGGAGACTCGTACCTGGATTCGAATGCAGCACCCAAACTGCAGGTGTACTGAGACAGGTTGACAGATGTGTATGTTAGTGTGTGACGTCACTGAAGTTTCTAGATTGTTATGGTCTAGTACCAGAACATCATTAAGGCCGAGAGCCCCATTGTACGAAAAACTCTTTGGGTAACGGATGCGTTTTAACTTTTTTTTTGTTTGGTCCAATCCAAACCCGCCGAAAGATTCATGATTAGCTGCATCAAAAAATTATGACTCAAATGAGTATCATGTCTCAATAGGAAACTTGTGGAGTGTGAGACACAGTATGACAGTTTTAAATAAAATTTCAGATCATTAGAACCGAAACTCCACATCCAAGACTACTACCAGGAGACGATGGACGTGGACGGCTTCGCGGCCAGCCTGGAGAAGTTCCACGCGCTGGTGCACGACGTGCGCTTCGCGAAGAGTCCGCTCGCCAAGGAGTACCCGAAGGTCGTGTTCCTGGGCACCGGCAGCTGCATACCCAGCAAGACCAGGAACACCAGCGGCATCGTCGTGCATGTCGAGTGAGTTGCTTATTCCAAACGTGATTATAAGGGTGGATCCCGTCACCCAGGATACAATGGTGATTAAATGTCTTAGAAGTGTTGATAATTTATAAGATTGGTATTTTCAAGAGATATCACTACATAGTATAAAACGAAGTCGCTTTCTCTGTCCCTATGTCCCTTTGTATGCTTAAATCTTTAAAACTACGCAACGGATTTTGATGCGGTTTTTTTTATAGATAGAGTGATTCAAGAGGAAGGTTTATATGTGTAATACATGCATAATTTATCAGCATTGCACCCGTGCGAAGCCGGGGCGGGTCGCTAGTTCTAAATAAGAATGGGCTTATAACTGCTGCAATTACAACATTTTTGTTGAATATTGCCGCTGAAATTCGTAGTTTTAAAGAGTAACCTTGTTTAGTTTTAAAGAGGAGATCACCATGGCAACAAGCAACAGAAAAAAGTTGATTGACCCATAATGCGGTATTTGACTATAGTGAAAATTATTTATGACATTGAAACCACTAAACATACATTCAAAGATACACGGAACCATTTTAATTTATCGTCAGCTGGGGTCCAGTGATTAAAAGGTTTAAACGTTCTTCGAATCTGTGCGTGGATGTTGTGAGAGTTATGTGTCGTACCTGTGACAATATTAGTAAACAAATGTGTGGTAATTGAACATTTATCTTGCTTCCCATCCATTTTATTAGACAATTTCGTCGGGTTGGCCGACTGCTCCAGTAACAACTCTCTGATTTACTAATACAGCTGCAGAATTGCATGAATGAATTCATTGATAAATGGGCTATCCATTTGTGCACATCTAAGACCACGGTGTGTGCAACTACGCCAAACATTGGATGATGAGGGTGAATAAGGAATATCGCGATAGACCCATTACAGTTTATGTTAATTATGTGTTCAAATCGCGAGGGTATAAAATGTCATAATGTATGTATGTATGTAAACACTTTATTGTACACAAAAACAGAAATACAAACAAAAGAAATACATGTACAAAGGCGAACTTATCCCTTTAAGGGATCTCTTCCAGTTAACCTTTGAGTAAATGAGTGCTAAAGACAAATGTAAACGGCAGACAGCCAAAGCAACATGTACAATACGAAGGAGGATAATTTAACAATAATACTTACACATGAAAATGCAAAAAAAAACAAAATAGAGAGAGATAGGCAAACATTCAATATAATACATAATACGTAATAAATACATATATGTATATATATATATATATATATATATATGTACCCCTTGAGCGATGCAACGGACTGCGTCTGCCTTAGGGCGGGAGACAACTTGTTCCATAATTTAATGTCTCAAGTGTCGCGGACTGTATTTTTATTTCAAATTCATTCAGTCATTTCAGGAATAAAATGCACAATCTTTTTAGAAACCGTATGCATCTAAGGCTTAATATGTAGTCACCTGCAGGCCTATGACGGTTGCTTTTATCACACGAAAATAAGTGACAAAGCATCCGTCACATTTTGACAGAATGCGAGTGTGAGTGACAGATGCTTTGTTACTTATTTATCACGTGATAAACGCAACCATCATAGCCCCCCTGTGCGTTACAACGTTAACGCTATCTCTGTCGCACAGTGACCAAACCACTATCCTCCTGGATTGCGGCGAAGGCACCTTCGGCCAGCTGGTGCGGTTCTACGGTCCAAGGAATGTGGATGAGATGCTCAGGACGCTGAAAGCCATTTACATATCTCATCTCCACGCCGATCACCACATAGGTTAGTAGACTTTATTGCACAAATGAAAGAACTTATCGTACAAAAGGCGAAATTAATGCCATAGGGCATTCTCTAGAAGTCAACTACTGCGCTAAGCAGATAAATGTGTGGGCGATGCAACTAACTTAATACCGCCCGCCCATACTATGCTCATGCGTATCCGTGCTTCTCTTAAATAACCCGGGAAAGTAGGTGAATCTTGTGTTTCTTCAGGACAAGCTAGTCACAATAGTACGGGAACAATAGCCCAACGACGGCGTCATCTCCAAAATGTACAATATTTCTTCCAGGTTTAATAGGAGTGCTACAAGCCCGCGCGGCTGCCTTCGCGGATACACCCGACAAGAACATTCCAGTACTGCTCATGGCGCCTGGACAGATAGTGACTTGGCTGACCATGTACGACAAGCGGTTTGAGAAGATCGACAGCGAATACACCCTGATACCCAACCAGAGCTTGGTGAGTGCAGCATAAGACAGATTAAACTTTCGTCTACCGGGCCTCCGCGCCGCGTACCTACGTTTTGTACCACCGCTGACGACCTAAATATGCGTCGGTGGTACACGAAAGGTTAATATGTGATAGCAGCACTCAAAAAAGGTCGTATCCATTCCGTCTTTATTTAGTCATTTATTCCTGAGAGTCGTGATTCTTTCGTTGTGGATGCAATGTTTGTGAAACTAAAGAATGTCGCCTATGTCAATAAAACCCGTTGTTACCAGATGGAAGACGCGAAAGATTCAGAAATGACGTCAGCAGCGCTAGCCCGGATCGGGCTGGACGAGGTCCGCACGTGCCTCGTGCCGCACTGCCCCAACGCGTTCGGCGTCGCCATCACCGCCGCCGGACACAAGATCACGTACAGCGGCGACACACTACCCACCCCGAACCTGGTCCAGATAGGTTAGTGACGTCACAGCTAGGCTCAGACATGACGTCAGCAGCGCTAGCCCGCATCGGGCTGGACGAGGTCCGCACGTGCCTCGTGCCGCACTGCCCCAACGCGTTCGGCGTCGCCATCACCGCCGCCGGACACAAGATCACGTACAGCGGCGACACACTACCCACCCCGAACCTGGTCCAGATAGGTTAGTGACGTCACAGCTAGGCTCAGACATGACGTCAGCAGCGCTAGCCCGCATCGGGCTGGACGAGGTCCGCACGTGCCTCGTGCCGCACTGCCCCAACGCGTTCGGCGTCGCCATCACCGCCGCCGGACACAAGATCACGTACAGCGGCGACACACTACCCACCCCGAACCTGGTCCAGATAGGTTAGTGACGTCACAGCTAGGCTCAGACGTGACGTCATCAGCGCTAGCCCGGATCGGGCTGGACGAGGTCCGCACGTGCCTCGTGCCGCACTGCCCCAACGCGTTCGGCGTCGCCATCACCGCCGCCGGACACAAGATCACGTACAGCGGCGACACACTACCCACCCCGAACCTGGTCCAGATAGGTTAGTGACGTCACAGCTAGGCTCAGACGTGACGTCATCAGCGCTAGCCCGGATCGGGCTGTCTCGTGCCGCGCTACCATATAAGTAAGACTTGCTTAACTACAGAACGTAGATTCTCTCTCTTGGTCCTCACAAAGCCGCCTGAGAAGTTAGCCTTCATGCTTGTTAATAACGGAAAACACACAGACCACACAATCCACTCCTTTAACGTGACATTTTAATCCGTGGTTGATTTCAGGCCAAAACTCCACCATCCTTATTCACGAAGCGACGATGGAGGACGAGTTAGCTGATGAAGCTCGAGTCAAGATGCACTCGACGACGTCTCAGGTACTGTTACCGATGGACTATATCTACAGATGAGAACTTACTTGCTGGGCAACCCAGATTAGAACACTATTTAATCATTATGTAAATAAGCCTAAATGCGTCCACCGCTGTACTTTTAGTGCAGGGATCGCTAAACTTTTTAGACTAAGAGCCATGTGCCGAAAAAAATATCGATTAAAAAGCAATATTTTTCAAAACCCCTAGATAAACCTGGAGTCGAGGGCGGAGCCTCCTGCATCTAAAAAGAAGCACAAAAACACTTAAACTTGCGATAACGTTGCATCCTTTAGAATGATAATAATTTTGGAGACCAAATAGGGAGTAATATAACGGAGGGTTAGGGGGAAGCGACACTCGTGACTTGCACTAGGTCATCTGTAATTCGTGTAGGCAGCGTATTTGATCAGGAATCGAAAAAGCGAGCAAAACAACCAGTGACGGCACTTCAATGAATTTTGCTCGCATTTTACGAACCCTGATTATGTTATATACAATAATAGCTAAACTTGTTATCACAGGCCATCCTGATCGGCACTCAGATGAACGCCAAGTACACTGTGCTAACTCACTTCAGCCAGCGGTACGCGCGGCTACCTCGGCTCAACGCGCACATCCTCAACAACAACGATACTGTCGGCATCGCGTTCGACAATATGCAGGTCAGTGACCTACACTCTAGGGGTCTGGAGTGACGTTATTTGAGGGAGACAGTTCAGCCAGCGGCACGCAAGCTTTCCTCGGCGCACATCCTCACCACCAACCATACTGTTGGTTTCGCGTTTGACAATATGCAGGTCAGTGACATACACTCTAGGGGCCAGGTGTGAAGTTATGTGAGGCAAACTTCAGCCAGCGGTACGCGCGGTTACCTCTGCTCAACGCGCACATCCTCAACAACAACGATACTGTCGGCATCGCGTTCGACAATATGCAGGTCAGTGACCTACACTCTAGGGGTCTGGAGTGACGTTATTTGAGGGAGACAGTTCAGCCAGCGGCACGCAAGCTTTCCTCGGCGCACATCCTCACCACCAACCTAAAGGTAATTTTACACAGGGTCAGTAACTGACGTCAGTCGACTGCCGAGTCAGTGCTGACCTGGCACTGCCATCGTATAAATTGATTTCAAGTCAGTACAGTACTGTCGCGTCAGCACTGACTTCAATATTCCCGCTTCATATTTTCGGCGTCAGTCCGCACCCCCCGCCACCCGCGCCAGCGCAATTGACGCCGTGTAAATGTCGAAGTCAGTCGCTGCCACTGTATTGTACGGGGACCACGCTGCGTCGCACCACTCGCACCGCATCACAAAATGACGCGAAAACTGAGCGACACGGAAAACTTGAAGCTTATTCAACTATACCGCGATAATGAATGCCTGTGGGATAATAAATCACAAAATTATAGAAATAAAGAAATGCGTGCAACATCATTACTGAATATTGCACGAGTATTGAATTTAGAAGGGTTTGGTCCTACCGAGGTCAAAAATAAAATTAAAAACTTGAGGGCGACTTACTACTTGGAACTGGATAAAATTAAAAAGTCCTCAAAATCAGGCGCTGGTGGAAATGTGTATATCCCAAAAGTGAAATGGTTCGAAGAAATGGACGCTTTTATAAGAAATGTATCTATACAAAGGAAAACAACAGTAAGTACCCACAATATTCATTTATTTTTAGTATAAAAAACACACAAAATATAACTTAATAAATTCTGTTTAACTGCCACGGTACACTTCCATTCGTCATAAAGTATTCTTTTAATAAATCTCTTCTCTCTTTCGCATTTACGGAGTGGTTCCCTCTAAGTTGATCAGTTATACTTTTTAATGGAGTTATTTCCGATCTCCAAGTACCTGATATTATTTGTCCTTCAGAGTCCTCTCTGTCTACACAAGTAGGTGTTATGTAGGAGTTCGATTTTTTTTGCAACCAATTATGAAGGGCACAGGATGCACAGACGATTGCATCAACTGTTTTTAAACTGGTGGGAATTGCTTTTTCAAACACACGGAATCTGGAAACTAGAATTCCAAAAGCATTTTCCACTATACGCCTCGCACGAGATAGTCTGTAATTGAAGATTTTTTCACTGGTAGACAGTTGCGTACCTGGATACGGTTTTAGTAAATAAGTCTTTAACGGAAAAGCGGCATCGCCAACAATTACTCCGTCCACTGGCAGTAATCCATCTTCTAAACGGCGATAAATAGAAGAATTTTTAAAGACTCCCCCATCAGAAGCGCTGCCATTTGCACCAACATCGATGTATGAAAAACAGTAGTTATGGTCTACAATAGCCATCAAAACAATACTATTTGTTTTTTTATAGTTGTAAAATTTACTTCCACTATTTGGTGGAGCTTTGATAGGAACATGCTTTCCATCAATTGCTCCGTAACACGAGGGGAAATTCCATCTGGTGTTAAATCCGTGTTCGATAATTTTCCATTCATCCTCTCCAGCTGGAATCTGCAAATGAAAATTATAATATAAACAATCAAATCTTTCCTCTTGTAGTAATGTCTGTGTAGGTAGGTACAGGTACCGTACCTACTTTAGGTACCACCTACACACACATCTATACTAATAATAATAATAATAATACATAATAATAATCGATTTAGGTACTCGTTAACTAACTGATTACTTATTTTCAGGATAATTCTGATACTCCCAGAAATATTCCTGTTTCTGGTGATGATGATGATGATGAAGATGAGATAAGATCAGAGAGAAGACAGTTTAGTAATGCTGAAAATAATAACACTGGGAATTCACCAGCTTCAGAATCCGGGTCGACCACACCAAACCCCAATCAACCGAAAAGACCGAGGTCAAAACGTAGCAAACTGTCTCAGATGTCCGAAATGATAAAAGACATAAAAAATGTATCACATAGTATCAATATGCCACCAGACGAAGAAAATGATTGTGATATTTACGGAAAGCATGTGGCTTCTCAGTTAAAAAAACTCTCTGAGGAACAATGTATTTGCACAGGAAGAAATTCAGAGAATAATATCCAAGTGTAGATTGGCAGATCTAGAAAAGACACACTTTTCTATGAGGGCCACTACTAGTACACAGCCTCAGCAGAACCGTTATACACCTAGTCCAGCTTCTACGACACAGAGCGGCAACAGTAGCTCCTTAGGATTTTATCCCATCCAGTCTACACAGGCAGCTGTCCACAGTAGCAGCTCTATGGGAGTTTATGGAGTATCGCCAATTGAAGGTCCAAGATATGTAGATCCCAGTCAGGTGATCATCAGTGCCGCCCGTACTCCTAATGTTGAGTGGGAAAGCGACAATGCAAGTGCAAGTAATGTTATTGATTATGCTTTTGATACAGCTTAGTACCTACTTTTGTCTAGATTATAATGATTTATGTGTGATTGTTTCTTTTGTGATACTTTAATACTTTTTCAATAAATAACTTACCTTAATCTGTGTTTTCAATGACTCATATATTGCCCAACACACTTCCGGTATTAAATTAGAAATAGATGGTATCGATACACGATAAAAGTGACTGAGATTTCGAAACGACATGCCAGAAGCCAAAAATGTCAGCGTGATTTCGAGTTTCACTTTGGCTGGCAAGGCGTCTCTCATAAATGTGTCTTGACGCTGAATGGAGCTTGATAACAACATAAGCAATTCGTCGAAGTTGTTTGACGTCATTCTCAATGCCAGTTTATATTCCCGAGGATCTTCAATTCTCAACTGGTTTAGCAACATAGCAGAACCTCCATGTTTATCTCTGTCATCTATCCATTTTCTCACCCAAATTCTTTTCTGTTTGGATAATTCTTCTTCTAACATACCAGTTACTTCTTGCATCATAACAAACGTAAAGTTTCTCAATAAATTATTTAGTTTTATTTTTTGCTGTTTTAGAGAATTCATTTTTCCGCACTGACTTTACAAACGTGTGTACACCGAAAGAAATATCCTCGACCACTGACGAAATACTGACTGCGTCTAAATAGCACGAGTCAGCTTTCAGCGCCAGCACTGACGTCAGTTACTGACTCAATGTAAAATAGCCTATACTGTTGGTTTCGCGTTTGACAATATACAGGTCAGTGACCTACACTCTAAGGGAGGAGGCTACAGATACTTGACTTATGGCTCAACGCAGACATTCCGAACTCGTATGGATTTCTTCACATGTCGGACCCTTCCTAATTTTTGTACTTCCGTTTACAAAAAATATTAGGGAACCTCTTACAAAAGATTTAAAAAGATTATTACGTTTATTTCTTTTTTATTTATCTATATATTTTATTAAGGTACATAAGCCTCGATTTAATACTACTAATAGGAATTTTAAATGCTGTCAATTTTTACTAGTGACCGACCGAAGTTTCGGTTTCGGTTTCAGCCAGTTTCGGCCTAAAAATCATGTTTCGGCCAAAGGTTCGGTATCGGCCAATAAACAGCCGAACCTTTCGGCCGCGCCGAAACTTACAACGTACTGTTGGGTCGCGTTCGGCTAATGTAGGGTGCGCTCGGCAGTCGGTACGGCTGGCAATATGGCGTCGCTCGCCTGACTCCGCCGGCCGCTGAATCACTTTGCTTAGTGAGGTGACATTTGTGATTGTTCCCAGAATAATGTTAAGTACCCAGTTAGGTACCGAGCGAGCAAAGCATTTTCATTTCAGCGTGGCCCAAAATTCTTTCGTATGCCCGGATGTTTAGATGTCCATGCGCTTACCGGTTGTTGCCTTGCCTTAATGTCGCATTTCTCAACCGATTCTCATGAAATTTTCTGAGTATGTTCGATAAGTATTATAGTATTTTTTCGTCGCTTCAGTTTTTCGAAATTTTCAAAATTGCGGAGATTTGCGGTTAAAGATTTACATTTACTTTAAATTTACTTAATTTCTTTTTGTTATGAATTTATCAACTCATAGTGAAATTATTAACGCAAATTTTCTTACTTTAACGGCGATATTGGTTATTTAGAATAAAAGTGAGGAGGTTTACTTATCTCATAAAACGACTTTAGGATTCGTCATTGTTGCGTGTATGTTATAAAATTAGTACCTACGTTTGAATTAGCGTTACGAGGCTGCCTGATTGCAATCATAAAAATTAAAACTCAATCAATTATTTTGTTGCTAGGTTTTTTAAACATGTTTCATTTTATACCATAACAGATCTCTGCCTCAGTACGTTAATGCTTTTTACTTTTTTGGGTAATTTAATTTAGACCCAGTGTCAGTGTCAAAATATCAATTCAACAAAAGTGAAACGTGAGTTTATTGTGTAATTGCTTAAATTTGTAATTTTTTTACTTTGTCTAACCCCATCTATATCCATCTGCACTTTTTTTTTCTAATCGACTAAAAGAATTGAAGTATATTACTTATCACACCTGCTCACAAAATTTCATGAGCATCGGTTTAGAAATACGACCTCCAGGCGAGAACAGAAAAGCATCCAATCATCCGTACATACGAAAGAATTTTGGACCAAAAAACACTTAGCTCCATCGGTCAGCGAAATTTTTCATTGTATTCATTATTAGATCTAGAAAGGACGGCCCGCTGACATTTTATCACGTTCATTGCGGTATGAGGTCTGCAAGATCCGATGATGAACTACCCCGCGGGGCGGCACTTAATGTTCTGTTCTTACCGCTGGTACGGGACAGGTATCTTTTATTTTCAAAGGAATAGGAACGAGATAAATATATATTTGAAATTGTCTCTTTGAATATTTTATGTCGGCATACTAAAACCCTATCGGGTCGATTGTATCTGATACCGACAGAAAAGATTTTTTTTTCACCTAGTGCGGATATCGGATCTTTTCGACCTGATACCCGATGACCTGATAACCGCACTAGAATTAGGATTAGTTTATCTAGTGCCGCCCTCAAGTGCAGTCGGTGTAAACAATACTCGATAGACTATTTAGTGTGAATAATTACGAGTGAATAAAGTGCAATCTCGAATGCAATAAACAATCTCTCTCGGACATTTGTTTTGTGGTTTAGCTGTGTTTGTGCTACATCATGAAGCGGTCTAGACGAATGCTTTTAATGTCTACTGGGAATGGTGAAACTACCGTCAAACGTCGAAGAGATAATGAAGATATTGATGCTGGACCACCGAATAACGAAAGGCCCATGCCTTTGACACCAGTTTATCGACTGCGTAATAGAGTGAGTACTGATACTAACATATATACGAGTCCGACCACTGGCCACACATTAACAATTCTTCAAAATGCGTCTCATTCACCTGTATCCGCTCCCGCTAATCCAAACAGCAAAAAAAATCAAATATTAAAAAATATTTCCATCCCAACAGAGTACAGCAATATTAATATGAAAAAAAATGACACAAATCATGTGTTTTCTACACCTATACATAATATGAATTTGAGGGAAGTGAAGCTTAGCGATACTTTAGAACCAGGCAAAAAAAAAGAACTCGCGTCTACTTTGTCTGCATCTACAAGAAACTCGATCATTACTCACGCATTTGCTAATGTTCAAAGTGAAACTGAGTCACAACCTGATTTAACAAAAAAAAAACTCGCAACGAAATATCTGATACGCTAAACTCCATTAATAATCGTGATAAAGAAGGATGCAGCCTTAACAATCATGAAAAAAGCCCACCACTATTGACTGATGATGAAATGAATATTTTTTGCACTCCTCAACATAAAAGAAAAACAAATGTTGGCCGAATGTTAGGTAAGAAAAAAGTAACTACACCTAATGATTCCACCACGGTTAGCAGATGCGGATCTTTTAGTGACATATCAACATCAAATATGATTTCGCTGAATTCGTCTTTTGATGAAGACAAACTTTTTGATTTGCTTTCAACACCGCCACAGAATAAGATTAAATCCAGTCAGACAAAGAAACACTCTTTAACAGCTGTATCATCAAATAAAACCTTAACGCAACCGGGAGCCTCACAGCAAGATAAGGAAATTAAACAACCAACAGAATCTGACATAATTAATACAGGCAACGAAGACTCTGATTCTGATTTGAATCCAAGAAGTCAATCTGAAGATTCATCATCTGAAAGTTTATCATCATCAGAATCAGATGATAATTCACCAAACGACGCAAATACAACTCAAACCACAGGCTATACTAACAACGGTGACGAAGACGAGTGGCAAGATATTGTAGACGGACCTCCAAGTCTTAATGATTTTGCTGGAGATATTGAATTAACCATTCCTTCCGATATTTCTCGACCAGATGAATTTTACAAGCTGTTTTTAACTGACGACATTGTAGATGAGATGGTAACTGAAACAAATAAATATGCTGAAGCCTGTATAAGACAGATGCCTAAAACTACTAAGAAATCACGATCTAACTTATGGAAGGCAACTAATCGAGATGTGATGCACAAGTTTATGGGTGTTTTATTGGTAATGGGACTTGTGAAAGTGCCGAATGTAACTGATTATTGGTCTAAAAATAAGATGTACAGAAATGAATATATTGTATCGACGATGAGCAGAGACCGATTCCTGATTATGTTGAAATATTGGCATTTTAGCGATAACATCGATTCAGGCAATGATAAATTATATAAAATACGGAAAGTTTATGATATGTTATTAAGTCAATTCAGAAAAATATTAAAACCAGGAGGCGTAGTTGTTATTGACGAAAGTATGGTACCATGGCGTGGTAGACTGCATTTTCGCCAATACATCAAAAATAAATCGCATAAGTATGGAGTGAAACTTTCTAAAGCGTGCACACCTGAAGGGTATACATTTAACATGATAGTATATACTGGAAAGGGTGATGGAGGCCGTGAGTTAAATCACGCACATAAAGTAGTTATAAAACTGATTAAAGACCTTGAAAATGAAGGAAGACTAGTTGTCATTGATAATTTTTACTCATCAGTTGGGCTTGCCGAGGATTTAATCAGCAAGAAGACATTTGTCTGTGGCACATTACGTGCAAATAGAAAAGGTTTACCGAAAACTGTAGTCAGCTCCAAGTTAAAGAGGGGTCAAATAGTGGGCATGATGAACAAGAAAGGAGTGAGAGTGATAAAATGGTTCGACAAACGTCCGGTATTAATGTTGAGCACATGCAAAAACCATGACACGTCTATGATTAATACTGGAAAAAAACGAAGAGGTACTGATCATGATATTTTGAAACCACAGTGTATACTGACATACAACAAACACAAAAAAGGAATTGATTACAGTGATCAGATGTCTTCGTACTATTCAAATTTAAAGAGAGGGCTTAAGTGGTATAGAAAGGTTATGATGGAGTTGATGTTTGGGACAAGTATCGTTAATGCATGGATAGTGTATAATTTGAAAACTGAAACCAAAATATCAAAAAAACAATTTCTTGAATGTGTTATTGAAAAATTATGTGGAGAGAAAGGAAATTACACAGAAGAGCAATCCAGTGCAGCGACTAACAAAATGCATTCATTGAAAATAAGTGACAAAAAAAGAAACTGTTCGGGGTGTTATGATAAGTTACGAGAAACACTAACAAGCAGAGAAGCTGCCAAAAAGGTTAAGAAAGTGAAAACTATGTGTGACGCTTGTAATAAAACATTATGTCGCGAATGTTTTAACAAAAAACATTCGTCAAATATTGTATAAACTTTTTTTAAACAAAAATCTATGACTATATAATTAAAAAGAGGATAATCACTTTGTTGTTGCGAAGTTGCAAATGTTCGATTTATGTGTACGTGCATTCTAGATTTTTTTGAGTTTATTCTTTATGTTTTAAATAAAACATTTATTTCATAGTTTATCGATATTTTATTTTTACAACCCTAATTCTTTATCGATAAGACTATCATTCAGGACGGACATAGGGTCGAAAGGATCTGACAGATTTTTTATTTTATTTCATAGTCTTCCGACTATTCTATTTCAAAACGGCTAAAATATTATGTTAATATGTTCATCAAAAGTAAGTTCCTATAAAAAAACACACAAATAATTACTACTAGCCAGTAACTTGCACTTAAAGACTTGCATCTCGAACAGATCCATTCGACCCTAAGACGCTATAATGAAAAGTTAAGTAATAGATCTAATGTACCTGATACAGCACCAATGTAAAGTTCACAAAACTGACTGCCGCAATGAACGTGATACAAAGTTTTAATCATGTTTATAAAAGGTTTGGTTTCGGTTTCGGTTTCGGCCGAAACTGTAATGAGAACCGAACCTTCGGTTTCGGTTTCGGCGGAAAAACGTGTTTCGGTCGGACATTAATTTTTACTCTAATTGAGTCTACGCTGTAAATCTTCATATAATTCGCAAAGCTATTCTTCTCTAGTCTCGGTCGTCGGATTGCTAGTTCCTAGCACACACGTGATGCATGGTCGGATTCTGCGTGTGTGTGTGTGTATGGTGGGCCAGTAGGATCGCCAGAAACAGCGTCAGCCCCCACCGCATGGTTCTGTACTCTGTAATAAATAATCATTCACACGTTAAGCCTTATTCCTTTTAAATATTTTTTTTTTATATTATGACATCACTATTGTTTGCTTAGATCTTTAAAACTACGTGACAGATTTTGATGCATTTTTTTAATAGACAGAGTGGTTCAAGAGGAAGGTTTATATGTATAATACATGCATAGTATATCAAGTATCAGCATTGCACCCGTGCAAAACCGGGGCGGGTCGCTAGTATATTGATAATTGCTACCAACTTTTTGAAGTGAATAATAATTTTCCCTGAGTTCTTGATAGTAATAGGTATAGCTATTTTATGCTTCATTGCGTGCAGTCGAAAATAAGTTGAAAAAAAGCATTATTTTTAAATTTCGAGTAGTTTAAAACAATATATATAAATGAAAATTTAAATTTCTGTATTGCCGGTCCAGCGCGTTAACCACTTCGCTACCCTAACTCCTAAGCAACCTATTAAATTTTTCCTTATGCTTTGTGTGTCGATCTTTGCATTGTTTATTTGAAAGGTTTTACACCTTAGCGACCTCTATGTGCATCAATGGTTTAAATAAAAATTGTGGTGTGTACCCACATTAAACAAAGGAGACATTACATGTTTTATAAATTTATATATTTCTTTGGTTGTTCTAAAATGCAATGCATTTGGGGTATACCTAAAAAACAAGGTCCAGTTTATCATTGTGTTTGAAATACAGTCTAAGCGTATGACAGTTCATAAAAACAATGATGTACAATTTTTCGCACATATCCTTTTAAACACCACTTCTAAAAATGTAATTCTAAAGCCACAGTCAACATGAACATACATATTTTAACATATGCCTGCGAATCGATTCATAATTTAACTTATGACTCATAAGTTAACGGTAGGTATTTGGCCTTGGATCCTTCTTATGCTTCTTTGTGGCTTTCTGTGGACAGGCAGCCTAACGGCCACGACTTTGCGCGACGGCAGCGGTGTAGGTACGTGTGTCTCGCTCACTCGTTATGCCGCCGCGCTCGGATCTCTCGCTCAACCTCTTGCCGCGCCGCTGGTTGCGCAAAGGCATCTCCATTATTGCTGCCTATCCACAGAAGCAGAACGGAGTGAATGAACCAATTAGGCTTCGTTTTTGTGAAGCCCAAAAGAAGTGCATTTAAATCTGACGCATGTGATTGGTCCATTTTACATCAGCATTAACAAAACACTTGAGGTAGTAGTTGATTGGTTGAATAAGAACAATTTACACATAAATTTAAATAAAACAAAAGTCATGAGTTTTAAGCCTCGCTGTGTCATATAGGGAACACGTAATCGATAACGCAGATCTGACGTAATTTCTAGGATAAATTAAGATTATAAGTTGAATTGGAAAGATCATATTGACATTGTATGTAATAAACTTAACAAATTTTCATATGCACTATATAATCTAAATAAAATAGTTAATCAATCAGCAGTACTAACCGCTTACCATTCGTATGCCACATCAACTTTAAGATATGGTGTCATGTTTTGGGGGAATTTCACTGACCGAGAATTAGCTTTCAAGGCTCAGATTTTTTTTTTGCGATCAGTATATAGGATACCGCAAACCGAAAAATGTAAACCGCATTTCATTAGGCTAAACATACTTACATTACCGTGCCTATATATTTATGACCGCATTGTATGTGAAAAACAACATAAATACCAACCAATTCCTTAACGTTAGCAGTGCTCGCCGATGTAATAAGATCCAAATTCAGCCTACTAAAACCGCTCTTCTCTCCAAAAGTGTCTTTGGAATGGCACCTAGAATCTACAATAAATTGCCAAAATATGTGTCTCGCTTAGAAAAGCTTATTTGCGCTTTTAGTAAATAGAGCATATTATTCAGTAGGAGAATACTTATCCGATTTTGAATTGTAATTTTATTTATATAGATAACGACTTCAAGTAATATACGGCATGCTCCATCTTGACTTGAAATAATTGTATACCTAACGGCTATAGGTGATACTGTTTTTAGGGTTCCGTACCCAAAGGGTAAAAACGGGACCCTATTACTGAGACTTCGCCGTCCGTCCGTCCGTTCGTCCGTCCGTCTGTCACCAGGCTGTATCTCAACAACGGTGATAGCTAGACAGTTGAAATTTTCACAGATCATGTATTTCTATTGCCGCTATAACAACAAATACTAAAAAGAAAATAAAATAAATATTTAAGGGGGGCTCCCATACAACAAACTTGTTATAGATTATATATATATGTATAGGTACGGAACCCTTTATGCGCGAGTCGGGCTCGCACTTGCCCAATTTTTATTAAATGTAAGACCTGTTATATTTATGTAAGGTGAGTCGGGGCTATTGTAGCTATGGGGTTATTGTATCTTCTTACCATTATAATGGTCTGTGACCATTATAATGGTCAGTGTATATATAGGATGCACAGACCAATGGTATATATACACAATCCTATATATACACAGACCATTTTAAGGGTCACAGACCATTATAATGGTAAGAAGATACAATAACCCCATAGCTATAATAGCCCCGACTCACCTTACCTATGTTTACAAATAAATGTCTGATTCTGATTCTGGTTCTGACATCTCTGCACCTCTCCGCTTCAGTAGACAGGCAGCCTTAGTGTGCGTCTCCACTGAAGCGGAGCGGAGCGGAGCGGAGCGGAGCAGAGACGTGCGGAATCGACCAATCGCAAAAGAGAACTCAAGTGACTCAAGTTCGGTCGTGCGCTGAGTACTGCTCGCATCTTTGGAATGGCTCCGCCCAATATCTACTCGATGCTCTTGACAGATTACAGCGTCGGGCGGTTCGCATCATCTATCTATCAGCCACAGACGTCCACTGCTGAACATAGGCCTCCCCCATGACTCGCCACAAAGTGCGATCCATCATAGGTTCGCATCATAGGTGACGAGAAAAGTACCAGGTTCCTCGAACCCCTTCAATTACGTAGGGATATTGGGTCGTTGGAGGAGGCCTATACCCGCCAGGGGCCTTAACTATAAATAAGTGTAAATTTAATCAATAATATAATGTTTTTATATATGTTAAGGATACAAATAAAAGGCTTTATTATTATTATTATTATTGGGTCGCTGAGCGTTTTCTATCGCCTATACCATGGCGAGTGTTCTAAAGAGCTATTTTCTCTTATCCCACCCTCCCCTTTCCGTCATAGAACCACACGTGCCGGTTTGCGATGTCATCGCTTCACCGTGGAGAATATTCCCACGCGTACCAAGAAGTTTGGCAATTCCTTCATCTGCCAAACTATTAAAATATGGAACTCCTTGCCGGCTCATATGTTTCCTCCTTCTTATAACTTGGGACCCTTCAAACGAAGCCTGAAGAAGCATCTCTCGGGCCAGCATGGCAGTGTCAACTAACATGGCACCGTTTGGTTTCTCGTCAGTTGCCATTGTGACTTCGGCTCCCCTTTTAGCTTACCATCAGGCGAAGTGGAGCCACTATGTTTTGCCGTTTTAAACAAAAAAAGTGAAGCGGAACTGAGATACAGATCAACTCAGATGATTGGTCTATTCCGCACGTCTCTGCTCAGACACGCTCCAATGGAGACGCACCCTATTGACCTTTCGAAACCTGCTTACAATGACAAGGTATAATTATATAGGCAAATTATGATGGCAGCTGCTTTGATAGCTTAAATGTCAACGTATTCTGTTCGCCTTGAGATTGTTTTTTTGATTGGATATTATATAATTAGTGATAGAGTTCGATAGGTTCGATAGTGATGTCCCTTGGGCCACTCTTAAGAGGCCTTATTACTTCTAATTTTTTTTTCATATTATGACAATTATATTGATAATTTTAACAAACTTTTTGAAGTGAATAATACTTGTCCCCGAGTTCTAGAAAATAACATAGCTATTTCATGCTTTCATTGCGTGCAATCGAAAATAATTAAAAAAAAATCAGTTCTGCGTGAATTTTGTCCAATTCGGCTTCTAATAGTCCTTCGGTAGTAATCCCCTACTTACTACCCTTATGACACAATATACTATTCTAACAAACAACTAGTGACAAAGAGAGTGTCATACATCTTTGAATTATTTAATAATAATAATAATAATAATAAATTCTTTATTTACCAAGTAAGAAGTCAATACAAAATGGTGATTCAGTGACTTCCACACTAGGCAAAGCCTGTATCGTGGAGGTCAAGCCTTATTCGAGAATTACAGCATTATGAGAGCGACTATCAAAGAACAACAGTAATGTTGTTATTTGAAACATAATTAATTATAATTTATTTTATTTGTTCTGTAAATGAAAATCAAAAAAATATATGAAATGTTTTATTAATTTCTAGTTAATGGTAATTATTATAACGTAAAGTATCTTGTCTTAAAATATTGGTAGGTCCTTATATAAGTTCTGCAATGTACAGTCACCATCTGATGTGATGTAGGTAAAATTTATTGAAGTAAAATAAAATATTGAAAATATACAAAAAATTATGGCGACGGCAGTGGGGGAGTTAAAGTTGGGGTTGAGGGGGAGGTTGATGGAATAATCTTGCTTTAGTGAAGAATGCCTACTCCGTCTTCACAGTCGAAGGCCCTGATATGTCTTCTGGTGCCTCTCACTCTCATGGAGACGGCTCGTATGATCGAAATTTTAACTTTTACTTTTAGCCAGAAAATTATTTGTGTATTGGGATGATAATTTGGATGCTGTTTTTCTCCATCACAAGAGATTATTAACGGAAGTCTTCTGTGGCTCGGTCATATATGTATTAAATGTTTTTCTCGGCTGTGTCTCCGTGCAGTTTTTTGTCACCATCTGATACGTCGCAGCAAATAATGCGTACATAAATATCTGAACACGACTCTTACGGTAGGTACATGATTTATTGCGGCTCCATACTACTCGCGAAGTTGACCGAAGTTGTCCGTAGTTGGCCGATGTTGACCGAAGTTGACCGAAGTTGGCCGAGGCGGTTTCCGCAGCGAAGTGCCTCTCCACACTATCATATACCCCCAACTTCGGTCAACTTCGCGAATAGTAAAGAGTCTTCTGATATTTATGAACCCATTATTTGTAGCGATATATCAGATGGAGACTGTATAGGTCGATTCACTAAAGCTGGCACGAATGGAATGAATGAGTGAACGATAATATTTATGTGTGCGTCACAAAATGATTACATACAGGTTGATACAATAAGTGATTATGAATATGAAAATTATCGAACCAAATTAAATTCAAAATGACGAATGGCTTGTTTTTCAAAATTTCAAATTGGTGGTAGGAAGCTGAAACTCGGCATCGGGGGGCATTTGGGGCTCACAAATATGAATCTGAAATCGGCGTCCGAAAATTCGATCAAAGTCGGAAAATATCGAAAAAAACAATATTTGTATGGATTTTTTTTTTTTGGAGTCCCGTATCTCGTAAACGGCTGGAGATGGGTAGGGGATGCTCAAACAAATATCATAGGGGACCCCCACCCGAGTACAGTCGTGGAAAAAAAAAAACAAAATGGCGACTTTTTTTTTTCGAAAATTTCAAATTTGTCCGAGGGGGCTGAAACTCGGTATTGGGTTTGGGTCCTCCGACTCAGAATATGAAATCGGATTTTGAATATTCGGTCAACTTCGGATAACATCGGACAAACAAAATTTAGTAATCTTAGCTTGACGGAGGGCCGAGCCATTTCTGAGCATAACTTATTGAATCGAATGGGTCTTAGCCTCGGATACTAGTACTTTCAATGAAAACTATATTGAATAAAATCGGTCGAGCCGTTTTTGAGTTATTACAAAATTTCATAATTTTCTTTAAAATGACTTAAGAGCCGCGCGGTGTCCCTACACTTCGAACGCTAAACATATTGGTTAAGTGCCAAACTATATTAAAACATTTTGCTCAATCTGTCACGTATTATAGATAACTTCCAAAAGATAATAAGTAATTACTGTTTCTTGGCGTGTACGACCTTTTTATCGGGCTTGAAGTTTTTCTCGTAATTTTCGTCTATTGTGAAGGACGGGCAACTACGGGACCCTACACTGAGCAGTGCGCGTGGCCCGACATGCTCTTGGCCGGTTTTTTATAATTCGAACTAGTCGTCCGTCACCTATTAATTCTTGACATTAACCCTTTACCAGGCCGCGAAGACAAGAAAATGTGGGTTACGTTAATACCATTGCATAGTCCCACATGGTTAAACTCATACGTGACAATGGAATAGTATAGGTATCATCCCACATCCTAATTCTGGTCATACACAGATTGCATGAATATTAAGCAATATGTACAATTTTATTACACTGCCTTACAACAGTCAAAATCAAAAGTATGTCAAAAAACTAGCGTCTTCATAAAACACCATGATAGTAAAATATTTTTGTATCAAACAGTTAAATATACCTTTCGGACATATATATTACTTGTTTAGTCTAAATATTGTGCGGATTATGCTTATATTATACCTAATATTTTTTATTTTTCTTGAATAACAAAAACCCATTTTGTTGTTGTTTACAAAATATTAGGAGGCCCCTGTATAAGAACGGCACTCACACTAACACTCAAAGTGACAAGTGACATAACTTTCATTCAATCCATTCGCGCCAGCTTTAGTGAATCGACCTATACTTGATCCAATATGGCAGATAAAACTGTATTTGACTCATTGTTTTTACTTATCAGAACACACCGGATCTGTTTCCACACCAGAGGAGCGTCAATACCCTCGAAGTGGTATATACTTTCTCCTACGTGTAGGAAGAGCAACATTATTGCCTTGTACTCGTCTCGATCGCAGACCTGATATCCCAGCGGGCTTTATGGCGTATGTCGTACATGGACCGTTAGGCTCGGTTATTTCCTCAGGACCGAATTGAGAAGACTTGTGGTAAAGTCTTGTGCGGCGTATACGCCTTCGCGAGAGAGGGTACGCGAGCGCAGCGCCCACCAGCAACAGGATTATCAAACGCAAATGCATAGTTCTCCACACTGAAATATGAAAATGTGTATTAATTAAAGATGCGAAAAGACTTCGCAGGCGATTTAATCACGTATTTATTGAAACTAGAAAGTTCCCGCGACTTCGTCTGCATACGACTTTTCTTGACCGTGTTCGGGTAAAAAGTATCTTTGGACGTCCAGCTATCCCTGTACCAAAATCGTTAAAATCCTTCCAGCCGTTTCGCCGTGATGAAAGGAGGATGGCGCTGTATGGTATACTATGGTAAGGTATGGTAAACAAATCCTGCATCGCGCTGTCATGATTTTTCTGAAATAATTACCCCTCTCCATAAAAAGCTGATTTTTGATAGGTAATAGTAGTTTATGTGACTGTACATAATGAAGGGTATTAAACACGAGTGTGGGTTTATGAAACGCGCCGAAGGCAAGTTTCATAATAACATCACACGAGTGTTTTAATGCCTAATTAGGGCTTGTGCACAAATCACGTGAGGTTTTTTCGGCTACTTTTTGATCCCCCCTCCCCCCTGGTGATATTTGGTGAGGTTCTTTGCTAACCCCCCCTCCCCCTCACTACCTCACGTGTATTTTTTCCGCCAAAATTTCGTAAAATAGACTCGCTATTTTGAATTATTTAACAAGTGAAGATTTATTTTTAACAAAACCGAGAAAAAATGACGATTTTTTTCTTAGTTCGTTCACTGTAGAAAAATACACGTGAGGTCTTCTTATACCCCCCCTCCCCCAACGTGATAAATCGTAATTTTTTCGTGACCCCCCCTCCGGGTTACCCTCATCTGGCAGAATAATATTCGTCAGAAATACACTTCGCATAACACGTTTCGCAGAAACACTTTCCGTCGAATGGTAAGATGGCATAAAGGTATAGTTGGCATTACTACTACCTCGCATACGACACATTTTGCAGCACATTGTTTTGTAGAATATCTCTTTGGCCGACTTTGGTTTAGCATAATTTTATGTACCATATTAATCCTATAGCATACGATTACAATAGCATAATTATTTTCTACTAGCAGAAAAGTGCGTTAAGTAAACTTTACGTAGTAGAATGTAAATACCCTTAGGTACGACGACGAGCGGTTCGAGGAGCAGTGTTAGGTATCTTGCCGCCGCGGGGCAACTGCCACTAAATTTTTAATCACAACAATTGTAATGCATAAATTAGGTCCTGATTTCACCTTAGGGCAGGTCCGACTTGGATTAGGTTAGGTACGACGACGAGCGAAGCGAGGAGGAGTGTTAGGTTGAACTGAGACCCTAACGAGCGAGCAAAACGAACAAGCCGCGCGGCATCGGCTACCATACCACTCCATGGACAAAATGTGTAATCACAACAATTTGTAGTGCATAAATTAGGTACTGATTGCACCTTAGGGCAGGTCCGACTTGGATTAGGTTAGGTACGACGACGAGCGAAGCGAGGAGGGGTGTTAGGTTGAACTGAGACCCTAACGAGCGAGCGAGCCGCGCGGCATCGGCCGGCTACCATACCACTCCATGGACAAAATGTGTAATCACAACAATTTGTAATGCATAAATTAGGTACTGATTGCACCTTAGAGCAGGTCCGACTTGGATTAGGTTAGGTATTCCGCAATGTCCTTGTACAAGATAAGACAATGAAGTCCATCTTGGAATCAAATGGTATTCGGCTTGACAACTTTATGCCGCCTAAAATATTATGCAAAAAAATTATCTGCGATAGTATACTATTCGTTTAGAAGACTGTTATGCTCATCAACATTATGCTTATATAAAATTCGGTATTATGAAAATCTGCGAAATGATTTATGCCAACGTATACTCTGCGTAAGATGTTTCTGCCAAACGTTACTTCTGCCAAGTATCGTTTATGCAAAACGCTTGTTAGCTTGTGCTTTAATGAAAAAAAAAATTAACAAATCAATAACGGTAAAGGTATCAATAAGATAATGACAACATATATACTTACAGTACTTGAAGGCGCTCTTTTCACTATTGTTACTGGATGTTTGCACAGAAGACGATTGCTATAATGTCAAGTTATCATTAGCTTGCCTTATATATAGACGTTATTCACCCAAAATAGGCGCATTGTAACACGTAGACCAGTGAAAAACCAGTGAAAAACCAGCCCGTGATAACCTATAACCTGTATGACGTTGTGGCACCAACGCATATGCGTTTAATAACAATAACATTATTGTTGTAGGTACGTATCTACGAGTATATCTATAGCAAAGATTACGGGCGAATAAGTTGGTTGAATAATTAGAGCTCGCGAAAATTAAATTTTAACATATGTATAATCCACAGACATAGAAGTGTTTGTGGGAATAAAGTCAATTAACTAGGGGCATCCTTCCAACAAAAAAAATATCGATAAGTGAATATTTATTCCGTAATTACATTTCATAGTAGCTGTTAAGTTCACCGGATAAATAGAAATTAACCAAAATATGTTGATTTCTACCCATCAATGTTGCTTATACAGGGTGATCAATCCAAATGGGTCAGTAGAGGGAAAACGAAAACTATAAGAGATAGGGAAATCTGTTCTTAGGAACCATGACGTGGATTTTAGATTTAATGAAAACTACATTATTATTTTTACACGTTCGCTGCGGGTTCGAAACTGACGTTCTTTTCGTATGGTGCGTTAAAAGGCCGATTGGCCTGTTACTTAAACTATCCAGCAGTGCGTTGTAGGGCTCATAGGCCTAGTAAGGTATTGACGGATATTAAAGACTGTAACTATGCGAAAACTTAAAATGTTCGATAACTACCTATCAATATCATTAGTAGACGAGTTGGTTATCTTAGTGTTTGCCTCGCCCCGGGTTCCTGCTATTTACTTAAGAAGAATAAATATGTAAAGGTGTAAGGTCTTACAACCCGAAACCGCACTGAATAACAGGAAAAAAAGAGAGTTATTAGTGATAGGCAACAACTTATCGACATATTATTTATTATATCGTTTAATAATAAATAAATATGGGCCTTATAGAAATATAACAAGCATTAATCGCTTCTTACATTCCACACAGAAAGGTTATTTTTTACATTTTTATTTGCTTCTCGGCTGGTGAGTGCCCCACGCAGCTTTAACATCGCTTACATCATTTATTTGGTCGAGACATTATTAACGGCTTTAAGCCACATCAAAACGTACACAGACACTAGGAGATATTGAATTATGTACTATCGTAATATACGTCGATTCGCGATAATTACGTCACAGTCACAACACTAATCGGAAGTAAACAATGCAATAATCTACAACAGTGTGGGAGGGGGCGGAAAGACCTTGTTATCTATGATGGGCCTTTCGACCCGGTACCCGCAAGGAATCGAAAAATATATCAGCCAGTGCGTTATCGGGCCGAAAAACCTTAGCACAATCTTAATGCTTTATTGAATTGTCCTTAAGGTCCTAAACTCAAACCTATACTTGTCTCTTTTGTACATGCAGAAATACTCATAGTACAGCCGCCGCACCAGAGCAAATTCACCGTTTCTCACCTCCGCACAGAGTGGGAGCACATGCATCGGGTCTTTTAACCTTATATCGCAGCGAACGTGTTAATTTATAAAAAATAATGGAGTTTTCATTAAATCTAAAATCGATTCCATGTTTCCTAAGAACAGATTTCCCCATCTCTTATAGTTTCTGATTTCTCCCTACTGACCCATTTGGATTGATCGTCCGGTACTTATACTCTTTAGGAATATAAATTATACGGAATATTCATAATATTCGTTATCTCCTAGTCATAACATAACTACTGTCATAAGAAAGTACAACTTATCGATAAAATAATATCGTGTGGCTCTCCCTAGCAAAATTAAATGACTAAGGGTTCCCATCCGTCCGGGTTTCCCCAGATTTGTCCTACATAGCTTAGAGTGCGTCCGGGGAACGTCCGGGCGGGGTTTTATTTGTTGTCCTGGTTTAACATTTTCACGTTCTGTACGTCAAGAGACGTAAATTCGATCACTCTTGGTACGGGACCACGTTTGTGGACGGCGACTTTTATTTTCATTTTTATTTATTTTAATTCCTTATATTTCACAGCACAACAGTAGAACCAAATCACTGTGAAATTAAGGCTAAACTCACACAGATTTTATACAAACATAACAACAATAAGCAATTAGAAATATACTGACGAAGGCCGTTCATCCATCATCTCACAGAACCTCAAATATTCATCGCACACGTCCAACCATCCACCTGCAAACACATCACAGTGTGGTGCCGATTCTAAGAGCGAGTTTATAAGGTGCATGGCCCTCTTGTACAAGAGGGGATTTTCTGCTGGACACAGTTCTTGAAGCTGGCGCAGCAAGTAAATGGCGACAACGTGGTCGAAAGAGAATCCCATTCAATGGGGGAACATACAGGCGCACCAACTGAGCTACCAACTCAGGGCAGTCGGATTCACCTCGTAAAATACTACTGGCTACAGTAAGTAGTCTGTAGTGTCGCCTCACCTCTAGCGAGTTAAAGCCTAAGACACCAAGCAAAAAGTCTGTCGGATATAAAAAAGGATAAAATCCATACAACCTCTTATACAAAAAACGCAGGAACGCCTTTTGAACTCTCTCCAGAAGCAAGATGTAGGTTGTCTCATGGGGGCTCCAAACAACACAGGCCGCTTCGAGCTTGCTTCTGACAAGAGCAGTGTAAAGAAGTCTTATGGTCCTAGCATCAACAAGGTCTCTAGAGTTCCGAATAACGAAACCCAGTCTCCTATAAGAGTTAAGAGCAAGCGCTTTCAAATGTTCATGGAAGTTAAGGGATGTATCTAGCAAAACTCCTAGATCTTTTATCGTATTAACCCGCGCTATAGACTCGGAACTCAGGAAATAATTTTTGAGTAATGGATTACGGGCCCTACTGAACGATATGACTGCACATTTCGCAACGTTAAACAGAAGTCTATTCTTGATACTCCATTGGTACACCAGGTCAATGTCATTTTGCAGAGACTCACAATCCGACTTCATGAAACTACCATTAAAGGAAGGAACGAAGGAAAGTCTTTCGTCATGAAGTTGTATGAAGGTTAATATTTAATTTTAATCAGTAAATACAAAAAAATATGGACATGGCAGTCTTCTGGGGGTCTATGCTCCAAAATCCGGGGTTTTCACATTTCTGGTCCTGGTAGCCATGTCTTAGAGATGGCAACCCTATTCTGGATTAATCCGCCAGCAGGCCAAGCGCACCTACCCTAACGATATATCGAAATGAACATCTGTTATACTATCAACGCCATCTTTGGCCAATTATAGTTGTGTGGTTAAAATCAAGGGAATTTTAAATAGTAGATTGCACAACAAGTGCATAAAACGCATCATTTTATACGAGACGTTTATCCATCCGAGCGAGCTTGCGAGCGAGGATGAATATAAAGTCGAGTGTAAAATGCGTTTTATGGACGAGTTGCACACTCTACTTTTCACTTCGATTGCGAGAAAATTAAACTACATCATGTAAATTTTATACTTAAAAACAAATTAAATTTAAATTTAAATACATTTAGTGTTTTATGTCTACGATAAATTATTGTTGTAGTTTCAATATATAGTATACTGATTTACTAAAATAGGAATAAATTTAAAAAGTAATAAATGATAGTAAATAAAAATTACAAATTTATTTCAAAAAGTTTTATTGTGTACTTTGGCTGTTGGTATTTTGCCTTGGTCTTAGAATACTAACGAAACGAAAAAAATAAAGAGTTTATTCAATAAAGTTTTATGTTGTCCGTGTGGCTGTTGGACCGATCGCCTTGGTCTTCGACGACGATTTTACTTTATGCTCTAGAGCATAAAAAGCAACTTTATGTCGCCTACGCACAGCATAAAGTCAAACTTTTAGAGCATGAGAAGTGAAAAAAATATATAGGCACACATATCGTGATATCGCTATTTTTTTCACGTCATCCACTAAGATCACCTGACCCGATCACCCGGGTGATTCTATTGCATTGGACACAATATCCAGTACGATCTCCTGGGTGATTTTAATGGACAGAATTATATCCAGTAGGATACCCCAGTGCCTAAGTAATATTATATTACTCTTGCAACTGATTCTAATGGACAAACTTATCCAGCAAAATCACACAGGTGATTCTTTTGGATTACGTGTATATTATTCGGATCACCCAGGTGATTTTAATGGACTGGTTATGTCCAAAATGGAGATCATTGTTCAATTTGCTATGTTTGCAAGCTTTTATTTAACTTGCAATGTATGTAACTATGTTTGATGTACCATTTTCAATCACCAGCCCCACGATGATGGAAGGTGGCCCTAGGAACTCTGTAATAGATTAAAACAATCCAACCGAGTTTGAGCTCTTTACAATCGTATCAGTGAGCAATTGATGGATGTTCAAAGAAAAGTACACTCGGCTATAAATGCTTACAAAAATGATATTTTTGTCAGAAACTTATTTGTCAAACAATTATTATAACGAATTCGCCTCAATAATTTATTATCATCGATGACGAAATAGGAAGAGATCGTACATTTTAATTGTTTATCTGTCGAGGACATAGGTTTCGTCAGCGGGCCAAACCAAGCGCTATCAGCTCCCGAGCAACGCACGCACTGAATCATTACTAGGCATAGGCCTTCTCAAAGCAGGATACGACTATAGACAGCTATGGAACCCTATATTACATAGATACAATATTCTTTATTCTCCACCTGAACAAGAAATAAATACAAACACAGATAAACACATGACATTACAATAGAGGTAATCAGGCGATCTTAATAGTAGTTTCTGCAACTGTTTCATAATGGGGTCTTAAAACACGAGTGTGATGGTTTTATAAAACGAGTCGAAGGCGAAGCCAGCGTAGCCCTGACAGCCGCTAAGCTAAGTTGGGGTTGGGACTCGTTTGCCACATATCGAACACACTGTGGACCAAGAATACCACTGACTTGGATCCCACCTAATAGAATTCGGTGTCGCGGTAGACCACGACGGGGATGGCCGGATGAACTAGGTACATTCTGAAGGGATTGTTCTGTTGCATCAAGATGTTGTTGTTCTGGGACATCAGTGGGACCCTGAAAAAAAAATCATTACAAATACAAATACAAATACTCTTTATTGCACACCTCCAACATCAAGGAATATACAACACAACATGAGATACATTCAAATAACGGGCTGAGGTAAACAACAGGCGGTCTTATCGCTAAATAGCGATCTCTTCCAGACAACCTTTAGGTAGCGGAGTAGTTGAAAATTAATGTTTGAAATTAGTAGGTGGTGCATAATGATAATAGGACTAAATTAACGACTACCATAAAAGACAAAAGTAATAAACATACATAAATAAAAATCATTTTTACAGGTTTGAAAAATGTTCAGGATAATGTGAAGGAAGTGTTAGCTACCTAACGAATTATAAATTTATGAAACATGTAATGTCTCATTTTTTAATGTGGGTACACCACAATTTTTATTTAAACTATACCATAGTATACCTAACGAATGTTACCTAAAATTACATTACTTGGTGGAATAGTGGCAGTTGCAACGCAAAAGGGTAACAACCGTATAATTTCTATAGTCAATTCCTCTACGCATGTTGGTTACTCAAATCTACACCCCGATAACCTAGAAAACGACACTCATAAGGACAAAAAAGTCCGCCATCTTTAAATTCAAAATGACACCATTTTTAAAATTCGCATAGTGAAAAAGGTTTAATATCTTGGATATCGAAAAAACCCTTGTTATCAAAATTAAAAGTTAATTCAATCTGGTAACTTTGTAGAAAAAATAAATAAATAAAAAGTATACAACGAAACCTTAAGAAACGTATTATCTAATTAAAACTGACTTAAACTATTGGGACCTAAACTATATGTACAGTCAACCAATTTGATTTCTGGGCCATTTCGTACCTTGTTACAGTGAACGCTAATATGAAAGCTGTTTGAGATCTCATATATCATTGTCATTGTGACAAGGTTCTATAGCGGCCTAGAAATCAAATTGGTTGACTGTACATATCGATACCTTAGTTCACACTCGTACTAATTACAATTATTTTGCCAAATAAGTTTAAACCACATAGAGTTGTGCACTAACGTAAGTATAATATCCCCTAGGTCAATTTGGTATACGGTGGTCTCGTGAAAGCGAACCGCGGCGGTCTCGTTCTCCGTTTAGGGGGAGCGATGTAGAAGTCTCCCACCCGTGTTCCGGGCAGGTTCTTGATATTCAGGCCACAAGTGCTGCATACTTGTGGTTGCACGAGGCCGCTCAGAGCCGTCAACAACAGCATCAGTAGAAACCAACGCATGGTAGTAGCTGAAATGTTCAAGTTAAATGAACATTTATCAAAAAGTTTGTACAAAATTAAGGCTGCGTTTCCACAAGGATTTGCGAGGATGCGTAGCCAGGGATGTGTTTTTGTTAAACAATAGAATAACTTCATTTTCTTATAAGTGCAACTGATTCTATTGGTTAACAAAACACATCCCTCGCTCTCGCTACGCATCCTCGCACGGTTGGAAACGCTGCCTAAGTCGTCATTTAAGGTTCATTATAATTTTGTTATTTCGTTACCAATGTTATGGCTGTGTTTGATAATTAAGGTTCTGTTGTGAAATCAATGTATTGGAAATCACAAAGAAAATTAGTAACAAAATAGGAAAAATATATTGTACTTTAATTGACGTCTTAATTTTGTATAAATCTTTTGAGAAATGCTCAAATGTAAATATCATAGGATAAATTTTCTTAATTATCTCCGTTCCCTTCGGTTTCCGCGACTGTCACACATTTAAATAAAACAATTTAAACGGATTATATCGCGTATATTAATTATTTGAGCCTACCTGACGTTTCAGTACCTTTACAGATACCATTGTCAAAGGTTGACTGAGAAAAACACAATTTTTCTCTGTCAAAGTTACATTTGTGCAAACTACCCATTTTGTAAATATTAATTTAAAATAAAGGCGTTCATACATGCCAGATGGGCCTAATGTGTAAAGACAGTTACACATGTGCCAGAAGGGCATTTATTATTTATTTAAAATATCTACCAGCGGTTCACTAAAGGCTTACTGAGGAGAAAGAACCGCCAAAGAAAACTCCCAGATTGCCTTATTTATTACTATAAAATACTTTTAAACAAAAACTCTACATATACTACTTTTAACACTAATTTGTTTTACACCGTTCGAGGCCCAAGGTTTCCAGTCTTGTGTCTTGCTTGATCCTTGATAAGATGTACAACAGGATCCCAAGCCGGTGGTAATGACAAACCATCTTCTCTATTGAAATTGGGATATTTTTTGATTTCAATAGCCTCGCGCAACATTCTGGGAAAATATCGTTTCTCTCTGGCAAGGATTGAAGTGTCATCAAACTTAATTGAATGGTTTGGTTTGTCCATGACATGCTCACAGACTGCAGACCTGTTGCAACGACGGTGCTTGACATCGGCTACATGCTCCTTAACCCGTGTAGCTATACTACGTTTCGTTTGGCCAATGTATGACAGACCACACTCGCAGTCCAGCTTGTAAACACCAGCACTCTGCAGAGGGATGCTACACTTCACGGGCCTCAGGTATTGAGACATCTTCTTCATCGGCTTGAAATATGTTTTAATGGAAGCCCGTTTCAAGATGTTTCCAATCCTATCCGTGACCCCTTTCACTTATGGCAGGACCGCAGGTTTACTCTCGACTGTAGGAGTCTTCACATGGGGTTTCTGGTTGAGGCGTGGTATCTTGAGCCCATTGGCCCAAAGCGCACGCTTGACATGCTGTAGTTCATCAGTCAAATGTTGGTCGCCACAGATTCCCTTGGCTCTCTGAAACAAAGATTTACCCACTGTAGCAAGTTGACTAGGATGGTGATGTGATTTGCCATTTAAATACCTATCAGTGTGAGTAGGCTTTCTATAAACAGTATGACCTATTGTATTATCAGACCTTCTCAACACACTGACATCTAAGAAGGCTAGTGAATTGTCATTTTCTAACTCCATTGTAAACTTTATTTTCTCATGAATGGAGTTTAAATGGTCTAGGAAAACTGAAACACTAGATTTAGGTAAAATAGTAAAGGTATCATCTACGTATCTTTTAAAGATCCTCGGCTTGACAGGTGACGATGAGAGTGCTTTCTCCTCAAAGTCCTCCATGAAGATATCGGCGACAACAGGAGATACTGGAGACCCCATAGCCACACCATCCACTTGCACGTAGAATTCACCGTTCCATAGCATATAGCCAGATGTAAGGCAGTGTTCTAATAATTCAGCATATTCCATTGCCATATTCTGTTCACGTAGCCCCCTCCTCACAATATTGATGCAATCCTGTACCGGTAGGCATGTAAAGAGGGACTGGACATCAAAACTAACCATAATTTCATCATCAGTTAGTATCAGATCTTTAATTTCAGTGATGAAATGGTATGAATCCCGTGTGTATGCCTGCGTCTTTCCCCGCAACGAAGAAAGAACCCCAGCTAGGTACTGAGCCAAGCGATAGGTGGGAGCATCGATTTGACTCACTATAGGGCGTAGAGGCGCATCTTGTTTGTGTATTTTTGGCAAACCATACAACTTTGGTGGCAACGGGCAGGAGGGAACTAAACTTTTGACATCTAGATTAAGGCTCTCGGAGTGCTTGCTTATTAGCTCAGTAGTAGATTTTAACACTTTCGCAGTCGGATCACGTTTCACAGGCTTTTATGTTGATACATCCGACAATATTATTATTATTTTTTTATTGTAGTCATTGGTGTTCATGACAACCGTTGCATTTCCTTTGTCAGCTCGATGAATGGTTAGGTCTGGGTCCTCGCGCAAGGTCTTGAGCGCGTGAAATTCAGTTTTTGCTAAGTTAACTTTCGGTGGCTTTGCCTTTCGTAAAACAGACAAAATGGGTAGTTTGCACAAATGTAACTTTGACAGAGAAAAATTGTGTTTTTCTCAGTCAACCTTTGACAATGGTATCTGTAAAGGTACTGAAACGTCAGGGAGGCTCAAATAATTAATATACGCGATATCATCCGTTTAAATTGTTTTATTTAAATATCTCCGTTCCGTTTCAAAATTAGTTATTTATTTATAAAAGTTTGTTGTAGGAAATTATAAATTTTATCTGTCGAAGGGCTAGACTAATTTCATCAGTAGACGGTTTCGTTGTTGATGTTGTTAGTATAATCTGCGTTATGTAAAAAGGGCGCTGGTGATCTTCCTGCGCACTGCGCTGTATAAATGACTAGTGCGCAATAAGATTGACAGCGCTCCTTTTACGAGACTGCACCTTATTTCCCACTTCCTTTAATATTTTGTGTTCGGAGATTAATCAAACAATTTGGAATACGGTTAATGCTTTGCGATATACAAAACTATAATGTAATGATAATGAATTAGCCACTTCTACTAACTTTGTCCATATTAAGGTAAACGTTGCTCGACACTGTTCCATTAGTTGCCATCTTATGTTACGTAATGACATAGCATTCAAGATGTTACCTCTATTGCATCGTGTCGAGCACTGGGACGTTTACCTTATAAATATAAATGCGTAACGTGATATAAACGTGATTTTTTTTAAAGTTTAACTAAACAATACACAGATAAAGCAAATATAGAACGTAGGGAGCAAATACGTTTAGTAAATACTTTGACAAAAAAGCAATATAATAGAATTTAATAAAAGTTAAAAAAAGTTGCTAGACATGTTCTTTCACTGTACACTTTAAATACTGATCGTATGAATCTGATGGAGTCCTGACTAACGCATTACGTTATAGTTAAAATGTCTAGCTTTTTACTCACAGTTATATTCCGAATTATTGTAAGCCGCCAATTCCTCCGATGCATGCGTGCATCGAAATATGTGCGCGAAACTGGTCTCGAGAGCTTTTTATACTTCCCTCTACTAGTGCAGTCTTGAACTTTACTTTATAGTAACCTCTATAAATAGCATTGTGTATTAAGAGTGATATAACTGGAATCCAACAAGAAGCTGTAAGAATACCGCCACGAAGCTGGATGTAAAAAAAAATCTGCCTTAACATATATTTTCTTACAAAAAATAAAACTGCCAAATTGACAGTGATTTGTTGTATTTTATTACTTTTGTTGACGCATCTATATTCTATATTTTTCTTCGGCGCCGGCTCGAAGTGTGCCGTTCTCGAGAACGTTTCCTGATATGTACGAGAACATTTCCCATATAATGTGAAAAATCTTCCTTAGGATAGTCTCCAGGACCAAGGTGAAGCAATAACACAATCTTCAATCAACTATAACTTTTAATTAGCTGATCACAATATCGAACAATAACTTTCCTTAATTAAAATAACCTTCCAGCAAATTTAATAACCCTTCCTTATATTACACTATTTTGCAGACAAGTTTACAGCTCGAGCAACCGTAACAGAATGACCATTCCTCAACGACTCGAAATCAAGATTCCCCGCTCGAATCACCAACCAATAGAAATCAAGCACAAAATGGCGGTATTCGAGCAACGAACCAATAGTAGCCGTTGAGAAATCGTTTTCGTACTAATAACAAACTGTTCGCGAAAATACAAGTCTATGAGTGTTACCAGCGCTAATAAATAGTACAATTTAGTGACAAAATAAACAAGTAATTAAATATTTGTGTATATTTTTGAAATAATACATAAATTGCTAACAAATTCGTCCATCCTGACTAATACGTCACGTCCTCGTGACTTATTTAAGTATAATTTTATACAATCAAATAAGAGATTCATAGTTTACAAACAATCGTTTTTCAATATATTCTTAATCTGATGAGTATCTATTTATCTCAAGTAGCCAAATATGTTGGAAAATTATTTAAATCGACGTAAAAACTTGGCTCCAGAGATAAAATAGACACTCATTTGTAATTTAACATTTTATAATTATCAACTTATATCCTTCCAATATCTTTCCAACATCCTTCCAATATCCTTCCAATATCCCTTACTTTTCCCTCCCGATATCCTAACCATTTCTGATATCCTTCCAATTTCCTATATCCTTCCAATACTTCAGGAGTACCTATTCCATTCTATCGGTTCCTTTTACTATTTATTTAACTTTTTAATTTAATCATTCCACATCTATCAAAATTTTATAGAAACCCGATTACCCGACATGGTTAATATCTGCTTCTATATCAACCCTACTCCCTACTATAACCTCCTCTTCACTAGACTCACTGTCATCTATCCCCTTAAAACTTAACCATGGGTGTATTTTATCAACCGGATGCACCCCTTTATAAATTGCTTTTCCTTTCCTTTTCGTCAATGGTGTATCTTCCACTAAATATCTATCATTGGGTAACACATCAACTATTCTGTAAGGACCGTAACATTTAGATTTTAATTTTTTACTTTTTCCCGGGCAAAGCGTTCCTTTCTACCCTTACCAAATCTCCAACAGCAAAACTACGCGGCTTGCACCTACTCCTATCATACCTTTCCTTTTGTTTTTCTTGTGTCCCTTATATGTTTGCTTACATCAGAACGAATACTATCAACATCAATCTCTTTTGTAGCTTCCGCATCATCATCCTGCAATACGCTAATTATTTTACCTTCTGTCATCCCTTTCAATTTCAGACCAAATAATACCTCAGCAGGTGTTTTCCCCGTCCCTTTATTGATCGTATTGTTTAATCCCCACTGAACATCTATGACTTTGTCATCCCACAGTTCTTCATCCCTGCCGTGATTCATGGCCGTAAGTGCATCGAGAATGGTGCGGTTGTACCGCTCGACTTGCCCATTTGCGCGTGGAGTAGCGACCGCATTCATTATGTGATGTACCCCTAATTCTTTCAGAAACGACGCTATCTTTTTACCCGTGAAGGATGAATATCTGTCAGTTATAAGCCTAGACGGTAAGCCAATCGTGCCGAAATACTCCCTGAAAATTTTAATCGTAACCGTCGCTTTCTTGCTTTTAACCGGTTTCAAAACTATAAACTTAGTGAATGCTTCCACAATTACCAATAGGTATCTATTTTTAGAACGACTAGGGTTAAAAGGGCCCAAATGGTCAGCATGCAGGGTGTGAAATGGCGTTGGCACTTTAGGAATGGGATGTAGGAAACCTGATTTTTTTCCTGATGGCGCTTTACTAAGTGCGCATTCCAAACAGGCCCCAACATATTTTTGGATGAACCTTCTCATTTTAGGAAACCAGTAATGTTCACTGACCTTTTCGAACGTATTATCAACAGAAAAGTGACCAATGTCGTCATGACACGTGCGCAAAATCTGCCATCTCACACCTCTGGGTACTAACCATTTGGGTCCACTGGGAGTAATTCTGAAAACGTTATTGTTTTTTAAACAGTAATTATTTTTAACTTCAACAACATTGTTGTTGTTGGGATCAGAAAGTATGCTTTTTATCCTACTAACTTCACTATCGTCGGATTGTACCGTCTTAAGCCAAGCATCATCTATTTTAAACACTGTAGGGAAATCTAAGCTGACCTTATCACCTTTTATCGGATTTCTGCTCAATGCATCTACATGCACCATCCCTTTACCTGCCTTGTATTTAATGTCGCAGTTAAATTCCTGTATCAGACCCCACCAGCGAGCAACTCTAGGCAACATATCTCTTTTAGCGAACGTTGCTCTCAGCGAATTACAGTCAGTAACAATGGTAAAGGGCATTCCCGCCAGATACGTCCTGAACTTTGTCAAGGACATAACTACTGCTAAAGTTTCTAGTTCGTATGCCGAAAAATGTTGCTCCTCTGGTGAAGTCTGACAACTGTAATACGCAACTGGTTTCATGTCTCCCTCTTTTTGTCTCTGCAACAATATTCCCCCCACGCCCCACTTACTCGCATCAGTATGCAATTCTGTGTAAAGGGTGGGATTGTACAGAGCCAAAACAGGACGCGACGCCAATTGGGACTTTAGTTTCTCAAAAGCCTGCTGCTGCGCATCCCCCCAAACCCACGGTGTATTATTTTTCAACAGACTAGTCAATGGCTTAGCAATTGTTGCGAAGTCTTTCACAAATTTTCTAAAAAAGCTGGCTAAACCAATGAACTGCCTTACGTTATGTACATTTTGTGGGACAGGAAAGTTGCGGACAGCATCAGTCTTTTTTAAACCTGGCCTAATGCCATTAACATTTATCTCAAAACCTAAAAACTCAACGGATGTTTGGAAAAAATTGCATTTAGTCAATTTTAGTGTTAAATTAACTGCTCTGATATTTTTGAAAATTGCTTCTAATTTAGTTAAGCCTTCGTCTACTGTTTTTGAAGGCACTAGGATATCATCCATATATGCTACAGCCGTATGAAATCTGAGAGATCCTAGAGCCTTATTTACTGCACGCTGAAAAACTGCGGGCGCATTCGCCAAACCAAACGGCATCCGGTTAAACTCCCATTGCCCGTCTGGTGTGACGAATGCGGTTTTAGGCTTAGCCTCTTCGGTTAACTCAATTTGATAATAGCCGCTAGCTAAGTCCAATGAATAAAACTTATTTTCTGCTAATCGATTCATCTGATCCTCCATACAAGGCAATGGGTAATGTTGTTTAACTGTTTTCTTATTTAGTTGCCTATAATCTATGCATAGCCTCTTATCCCCTGTCTTTTTTCTAACCAAAATAATGGGACTCGCATAAGGTGAACTTGATTCGCGAACGATCCTTGTCTCAATTAATTCGTCTACCATCCCTTGAACTTCCTGTCTTTCATTCGCTGACATGCGATACGGCCTATATACGAGTACTACCGGTTCATTATCTTTCAAATCGATATCCATTTTTTCAATATCTGTGCATCCTAATTCCCCAAGACACGTAGCAAAATAATCCCGATATGAATTAATTAGCTCGAGAAGCTTAACTTTATCCTCCTGAGCAATGTCCCCAATGCTCAAATCACTTAACGTAAAAGGTTTTAATGATTTGACTTCACTCTCAATTTTATTAATTTCATGAATGCCAAATGATTCTAACACAATTTCGGCCCTAGCAATAAATTTTAAAACGAACGAATTAAGTACGTTTTAAAATTTATTGATTTTGATAAAGGTTATTATAATTACACCCCGTTATCTACTGCTCAGTTTGGGGGCAAGTGACGGGGCAGTCGCGATAATCAATATCGATAAAAAATTAAGTTGATTTACTCACTTAATAACATATAAATAGATCTGATTCATACTTAACAGACCTCTATAGTGTTTTTTAAAAATTGTTATGATATAAAAAACTTTTATTTATTTATTATTTATTATACATTTCATAATAAATTAACAATATTTTTTCCATATTGGATGACGTCAAACTTCGTTGCTTGCTTGTGAAATACCATTTCAAAAAAGAAAATGATTTTTCGACCTCGACGGATGTAACTGGCAAAAACTGCAACTTTTGTTTACAACGCATAGTACCATCTCCACGATGAATTCTCATTATTTCAATTTTTGCGTTCATCTCCCTGCAATATTGACGATACTCATCAATGGTTCACTAATATGTTGCATAAAATTGATACTCATAAATTCATTTTGTATAACAACTTTCGACAGAAACATCATTTCTCCGAAAGCTAATAATAATTCGGTGAATAGAGACTAAAGTACTATGTGTGACCTTACAAACGGTCCGGTAGTTTTGAATTTTTTATATGTTATCTAGGATGGTTAGTCAGTGTTTAAAATGCAAAATGCACAATCCCCCCCCCCTCCGCGCCCGCCGCCATATTAAGAAAACCGGCACGTTCTTCATATTTATGCTCATATCTTCCTTTAGGAGCATTTTAGCTAGAAGAAAGCTTTGACAATGTTATAGAAGGATAAATTTACTACATTCTCCATTTTATATTTTGTTTCTAGGACAGATAGTTACGGAGATATGCACATTTAAAAAAACGTAAAAAATCGCAATTTCCAACTCAAAAACAAACTTCTGGATTATATCTTCGTTTAGGAGCATTTTAGCTAGAACAGTGCTTGGGCAATATTGTAGAGAATTCAATTTACTATAATTTACATTTCAAATTTTGTTTCAAGGACGGTTAGTTACGGAGATATGCACATTAACAAAACTGGAAAAATCGAATTTAAAGAAATTTCAAAAAATTCTTGGTTTACAACGCTGTCATTCAGTTACGGACTAGTCTAGGACAAATTAAAACATGTTGGAAATATAATTGCTTATAAAACTCATGTCCATTTATACATACATTTTCGGAAAATGTGACTTTATTTTTTACATATCTCCGTGATTATCTGTCCTAGAAACAAAATCTGAAATGTAAATTATAGCAAATTTAATCCTCTACAATATTGCCCAAGCACTGTTCTAGCTAAAATGCTCCTAAACGAAGATATAATCCAGAAGTTTGTTTTTGAGTTGGAAATTGCGATTTTTTACGTTTTTTTAAATGTGCATATCTCCGTAACTATCTGTCCTAGAAACAAAATACAAAATGGAGAATGTAGTAAATTTATCTTTCTATAACATTGTCACAGCTTTCTTCTAGCTAAAATGCTAAGTTGTTGTTAACAAGTTGTTGTTCGAAAATTCAGATGACTGTAAGTCATCTGAATTTTCGAACAACAACTTGTCACCCGCCTTTATAATTTTGACATGAGGTTGTTCCGTGAACGTCTGACCAATCAAAACCGGGTGTGCCATAAATACATCTGGTACCACCACACATGTGACTGTACATGTTACATTTTGAATCATAACCTCCGCTACACACGACCCTATAGACTCAACCAACGTCCCACCAAATCCCATCATGGGATACGCTCTCGAAGTATCCCACTGTTTAAAAATGTCCTTGGCTGCACTCTCTCGCATTAAAGTTAACTGACTGCCCATATCAATGAATGCTTCAATTGGCACGCCATTAACATTAGAGTTGGGCTTCCCAACTGGTGCCTCTATAGCCATTACAGATTTAGGTTCACTATTTTTTGGCTGACGAAAACATTCGGAATCGATGTGACCAACCGCTGAACATTTACTGCACTTTTTAATTGGCTTCGGACTGTTTGAAACAGGGTGACCTTCCTCTTTACAATTATAACACCTAATGCTCGGTTTATTCCCTACATGTGATTTGTATATTATTCGTACTTCCCTTTTTAATGCCCGATTGCTCTGTCCTTTGAACGCTTACTTTCCTTAAGTATGCTAGTAATCTGTCACAATCATCAAACTGCGCAGCCTCTGCACCCATTCTCACCGACCTATCATCTATACCATGCAAAATGCACTCTACTGCCCTCTTCCCCGTAATCACCTCTAAACGATTTATTAAATTAACCTTGTCATAAAAATAAGTTTCTAATGATTCTCCGAATTTCGCCCTCCTATTCAGCATTTCTAACATCATTTGACCATAGTTCTCATTTGCCGGATAGGCACTTTTTAATTTACATTGCCACTCTTCCCAACTTAACAACAGAGAAGGCAAACCTTCATACCATTTCTTAGCAATACCTACGAGTTTCGGTAGTGCGTAGTGAATGGTTTGCCTCTCCGTCCATTCATACAGAGTCGCGCATTCGTTCACTTTTAAAAGCCATTTATCAACAGTCTGATTTTTTAAAGAAGGATCGAATTCGGGAATAACGTTCGTATTTGAGAAGGTTTCTTTCTTGATCTTGTTAGTCTTAGTAAAGCTCTCAATCATATCCGCAAACCTAGACAATAACTCCCCTCCAATAACATTTCGGTCACTACAGCCAGAATGATTGCTAACTCTACTACGTGATCGATGGTTTTGACGACGATCTCTATATCGATCACGTACCCCATGACCATACCTAGGATAACTCGGGGCACCTATACGAAAGTGACGTAGCAAAATATTTTATCGACAAAAAAATATATCGATGTTACTGTCAACATCTAAATGTCATCGACATAAAGTAATATTTCTTTATTTCTCCACATTTTCAAATGAAAAAATAAACATATTAAAATGTGTATTTACATGTTTATTTTAAAATAATTTTCATAATATACGTAAATTGACATTTTGATTGAAATGACATCCTCATACTTTTATTATCTTAATTTAAGAGACTCGATATCAGATCAGATATGACATCGAACCTCTTTATAGTAATCCAGAATGTTCATTGAGCACATATATTAATTTAATTATATCGACATCTTTTTTATCGATATCCTATCCCTAGAACGTGCCCCGAGTTATCCTAGGTATGCCCATGACTATCCGATCGCTCACGACTACGAGGAATTCGACTATAACGCGCTACAGCATAACGATGCACTGATTGATCGCGTGATCTAACTACTCTGTTCCGTGATATGCTACGTCGCATTCTACTACGACCCCTATCCTGTGAATCCCGTGATCCCTGTTCAGCAGCCAATAACGGTGAAGGCGTACCATGACTACGTCCTCCAGAAGTTCTGCCACCGGTGATGCCATCGCCACCAGCGCTGCCTCTGCCGCTGTACCATGAGCCTTCTGGAGTCCGCAACCGCCGTTGCCTATGCTCCCTGTCTTGTCCATGTGCTCCACTTCTGCCGCTGGCACTTGGAGAGTTTGGTCGCCGGTGACGAGACCTTGATCTACGCTCTTCATCCATGTTGTCGCAGCCTCAACATACATAAGGAAAGAAACATCGGAGTTAATAATCCGTTTTTTTTTTTAATGACCTATATGCACTTAACTAATCTAAATTATAAACAATCAAACATGTCAATCTCCAGGGAGTACCCTGGCAAGATAAACATGCATGATCAACCACATAAACCTCCGGAATGTCTCCGTTACGGAATATATAGTTTAGTTTCTAACAGCTAATGAACCGAAATATCAAACATGTTCATCTCCAGGGAGTACCCTGGCAAGATTAACATGCATGACTAACCATATCAACTAGGGCTCTCGGTATCCGTGTTACACGCGGAAACGTGTACACGGGTCCTTAACACCGGCGGTACTAACAACCCGATCTACACGAACCGGCTAGGAAACGTTTCCTTCGGAAACGGGTCGACACGGACCCGCTAGGAAACGTGTCCTCTAGGAAACGTTTCTAAGTTTGGATCCGGATCCGCGGTTCGCGCCTTCACTCGGGTATTGAATACACGTCTGAGCGACCCGCCCGGACCAGTTATTATTTGAGTTGAAGTTGAAATGAAACGGATAATTTGTTCATTATTGAATGAAAAACTGATTTTATATTATTACGTACGGAGGAAAAAAGATCGAATAACGTCATATAAAATATTTTTTTCTGCTTTTTTATAATCACTATTAGGGTACTGATCAGAGATGGGCATTAATCGATTAATTTTTTAGTTAACTAATCAATCGATTAAAAATATCATTCGTAATTTTTTATCGCGATTAATTTAGTTGCGATTAAATTAGTTGTGAGAATCTTCGACTAACAATTGAATTAGTTTTAGTTTCAATCGACTAAATTTCACGATTAAATCAATATTAAAACTACGCAGTCTCTCGTTTTTGCATTTTTATTTAACTTGCAATATGTAACTACGAGTAGGTATGTACATTGTAGGTACTCGTATGTTGTATCACTTTGCACTTGTATCTATGTTGGTTTGGGTAGAATCTTGCAACTTATTTTGAAGCAGATATCTTCAACCGATTGAGCTAAAATTATGTATATATTCAAGTTTAATTTGTAACGCTTGAATGACAATGCAATATTATGGGCCATATTGACAATATTATAAGGATAAATAACGAAAAACTGCAATGTTTACAAATCGCAAACAATATAGTAGTTGGTGCTCTATTAATATTTTGATACTTAAAGTACTAGTTCTAACGAGTATTGTAAAGTCCTATACGATACTGAGTAAATTATAGACATAGATATTATCAATATTTTGCTGTCTGTGTCATTAGTACAACTCTGTTTAGTGTCACGCGGCGACAAAACAATGGGATAATCCTACTTACCTGGAAGTTGTTTGTTGCATTTTGGTGCAAGTGCCGACGAATCTTCTAAAAATAACACGTTCTATTGAATTAAACATCTGCATGTTGTTTATTATCTATTTTGTTGCGGTCTATTTTGTTATCACCGTGTGGTCATTTACAATATTTAAACCTCTTTGTAAAGAAATCTCAGCATTAACTATTGTACATTTTCCTTGCGTCATTCTACATTTAAATATATCAACATGACACATTTTATTTATTAGCGCTATTGCCAATATATATATTGGAGCGGCAGCGAATTGATCGATCAGGCTATTCCATGTAAGGCTCATGCTTCATAAATTCATACTCATAGATGTTTTGAGGTATCTAGGTCATATTATATTATATTCTAGATTCTAGGTTCTGTAATTTTAGATTCTAGGTGATTATTACTTATTACGATGCTCTTACGATTATTACAGCCAATATAGGTAAAGCTTTAAGGGCACGGACCCTAGGTAAAAATAAGAAAGAGAACGATGTACCTATGAAGGAGGAAAAAAATATACCTACTTTACTAATCCATTTTATAGCTTACATAGACATACCTACATTACATTACATTAACATAGACATACCAAGTTTTTCGTTCAATTTGCTTCTAACATTAGTCGTGTAAAAATAGTCTAACTAATTAGTCGATCACAAAGTTTAGTTGTCCGAAATCAATCGGCAACTAAATTAGTTGCACTCTATACAACTAAGATTGATCAGTCGTCGTTTTCAATCGTCAATCACAATTAACTCTGTTAATTTTAATCGTTAGTTGTTAGTCGATTACATTTTGCCCATCTCTGGTACTGATTAATACCTAACACCTTGCATAATGGATGTAACATTATGGTGTTAGGTGCAAAAAGCTGTCATACCTACCTACCTTCTTACGTTACCTGCTATGGCGACTTTTTTAAGATTAGATATGAATAGGATTAGGGTTGCACTGCAGCTGCACTTGCAGATAACGACAATACCCATTGTTTATCGTCATAAATTAACCGCGACAATTTTACTGATAATACTTACAAGTTGTTTGGACATTAGGCCTGGAAGACCTTTTATTCGTTAAAGTTGAAAGAGAGGCCGCTTTCATTTAATAAAATTAAGCAACAAAAAATAAATAAATTAGCGTATTAAACAAATCGCAAATACAGAAAATATTCTCAGAACATGTTAAGCCCAACCCAATATGCATAATGCAATGAAGGATTAATTTATTATACATATGAGGAAATATCTAACACAGTTGCAATAAATCCTTATATCAGATTATAGTTCATATTTATACCCTCCGAAAAATTTGAGGAATTTACACAATTTTAATAACTGATAAAGTAAAAAATATCGTTTTATTTTTAACGATAACGTCATATTACATAAATTTAAACGTCAATTCTATTATACACGTCGACAAACTATAGTCGCTGTCGTGTCATTTGACGTTATTGCACCAAAAATGCTAGAAAAAGTACGATCCCTGATTATTATACTCCATTTCTCACTCCATAGCTTTTAAAAGAATAACCGTAAGATGGCCACAACACGTCGACGGCGGGTCGGACCCGCGTGTGATTGAGATCCGTGTACACGGGTACACGGGTACACGGGTCTTAATTACACGGGTCTTTATTACACGTTCCAAACGGGCCAGAAACCCGTTTCCGTGTAACAGAGAAACGGGTACACGGAAACGGGTACACGAAACCCGGACACGACCGAGAGCCCTAATATCAACCTCCGGAATGTCTCCGTTACGGTAAATACAGTTTAGTTTTTAAAGCATTCCAATAGAGCTAACGAATGAGGTTGGAAAAATAAATGTTCAATTACGTAAATCTTTAGACACGAATAGATAAGTGTTAACAAGTGCAATTGAAATAAAATGAATAAGGAACACTTACGTTTTCTTTGTACACCAAATACGTAAGTGTATCTCCGATCCTTTTGTGGGCACTAAGTTGTTAATCCCTCTTTCTGAGATTTGTGAAAAATCTTCCTTAGGATAGTCTCCAGGACCAAGGTGAAGCAATAACACAATCTTCAATCAACTATAACTTTTAATTAGCTGATCACAATATCGAACAATAACTTTCCTTAATTAAAATAACCTTCCAGCAAATTTAATAACCCTTCCTTATATTACACTATTTTGCAGACAAGTTTACAGCTCGAGCAACCGTAACAGAATGACCATTCCTCAACGACTCGAAATCAAGATTCCCCGCTCGAATCACCAACCAATAGAAATCAAGCACAAAATGGCGGTATTCGAGCAACGAACCAATAGTAGCCGTTGAGAAATCGTTTTCGTACTAATAACAAACTGTTCGCGAAAATACAAGTCTATGAGTGTTACCAGCGCTAATAAATAGTACAATTTAGTGACAAAATAAACAAGTAATTAAATATTTGTGTATATTTTTGAAATAATACATAAATTGCAAACAATAAAATGAAGGAAGTTTCTGGTAATTTTCGGAAACAGTACTGCCATGCTACGGCAGAAGGACGTATCTTTCTAAGACATCCGTATAAAGATAAGAGCTTTTACCGTAACAAGGCAGAGCATATCTCTAGCGCCAGCCGTACAGCGCCATTTGTTAGTAAAAAAAATCTTTGTCCGTTCATTGCGACGAAACCGCTGTACCAATTTTAAATAGGGCTCTCGGTATCCGTGTTACACGCGGAAACGTGTACACGGGTCCTTAACACCGGCGGTACTAACAACCCGATCTACACGAACCGGCTAGGAAACGTTTCCTTCGGAAACGGGTCGACACGGACCCGCTAGGAAACGTGTCCTCTAGGAAACGTTTCTAAGTTTGGATCCGGATCCGCGGTTCGCGCCTTCACTCGGGTATTGAATACACGTCTGAGCGACCCGCCCGGACCAGTTATTATTTGAGTTGAAGTTGAAATGAAACGGATAATTTGTTCATTATTGAATGAAAAACTGATTTTATATTATTACGTACGGAGGAAAAAAGATCGAATAACGTCATATAAAATATTTTTTTCTGCTTTTTTATAATCACTATTAGGGTACTGATCAGAGATGGGCATTAATCGATTAATTTTTTAGTTAACTAATCAATCGATTAAAAATATCATTCGTAATTTTTTATCGCGATTAATTTAGTTGCGATTAAATTAGTTGTGAGAATCTTCGACTAACAATTGAATTAGTTTTAGTTTCAATCGACTAAATTTCACGATTAAATCAATATTAAAACTACGCAGTCTCTCGTTTTTGCATTTTTATTTAACTTGCAATATGTAACTACGAGTAGGTATGTACATTGTAGGTACTCGTATGTTGTATCACTTTGCACTTGTATCTATGTTGGTTTGGGTAGAATCTTGCAACTTATTTTGAAGCAGATATCTTCAACCGATTGAGCTAAAATTATGTATATATTCAAGTTTAATTTGTAACGCTTGAATGACAATGCAATATTATGGGCCATATTGACAATATTATAAGGATAAATAACGAAAAACTGCAATGTTTACAAATCGCAAACAATATAGTAGTTGGTGCTCTATTAATATTTTGATACTTAAAGTACTAGTTCTAACGAGTATTGTAAAGTCCTATACGATACTGAGTAAATTATAGACATAGATATTATCAATATTTTGCTGTCTGTGTCATTAGTACAACTCTGTTTAGTGTCACGCGGCGACAAAACAATGGGATAATCCTACTTACCTGGAAGTTGTTTGTTGCATTTTGGTGCAAGTGCCGACGAATCTTCTAAAAATAACACGTTCTATTGAATTAAACATCTGCATGTTGTTTATTATCTATTTTGTTGCGGTCTATTTTGTTATCACCGTGTGGTCATTTACAATATTTAAACCTCTTTGTAAAGAAATCTCAGCATTAACTATTGTACATTTTCCTTGCGTCATTCTACATTTAAATATATCAACATGACACATTTTATTTATTAGCGCTATTGCCAATATATATATTGGAGCGGCAGCGAATTGATCGATCAGGCTATTCCATGTAAGGCTCATGCTTCATAAATTCATACTCATAGATGTTTTGAGGTATCTAGGTCATATTATATTATATTCTAGATTCTAGGTTCTGTAATTTTAGATTCTAGGTGATTATTACTTATTACGATGCTCTTACGATTATTACAGCCAATATAGGTAAAGCTTTAAGGGCACGGACCCTAGGTAAAAATAAGAAAGAGAACGATGTACCTATGAAGGAGGAAAAAAATATACCTACTTTACTAATCCATTTTATAGCTTACATAGACATACCTACATTACATTACATTAACATAGACATACCAAGTTTTTCGTTCAATTTGCTTCTAACATTAGTCGTGTAAAAATAGTCTAACTAATTAGTCGATCACAAAGTTTAGTTGTCCGAAATCAATCGGCAACTAAATTAGTTGCACTCTATACAACTAAGATTGATCAGTCGTCGTTTTCAATCGTCAATCACAATTAACTCTGTTAATTTTAATCGTTAGTTGTTAGTCGATTACATTTTGCCCATCTCTGGTACTGATTAATACCTAACACCTTGCATAATGGATGTAACATTATGGTGTTAGGTGCAAAAAGCTGTCATACCTACCTACCTTCTTACGTTACCTGCTATGGCGACTTTTTTAAGATTAGATATGAATAGGATTAGGGTTGCACTGCAGCTGCACTTGCAGATAACGACAATACCCATTGTTTATCGTCATAAATTAACCGCGACAATTTTACTGATAATACTTACAAGTTGTTTGGACATTAGGCCTGGAAGACCTTTTATTCGTTAAAGTTGAAAGAGAGGCCGCTTTCATTTAATAAAATTAAGCAACAAAAAATAAATAAATTAGCGTATTAAACAAATCGCAAATACAGAAAATATTCTCAGAACATGTTAAGCCCAACCCAATATGCATAATGCAATGAAGGATTAATTTATTATACATATGAGGAAATATCTAACACAGTTGCAATAAATCCTTATATCAGATTATAGTTCATATTTATACCCTCCGAAAAATTTGAGGAATTTACACAATTTTAATAACTGATAAGGTCAATGTGGGCAAGACCGGCATATCTCATTTAAAATAAATTTTGATCAGTCTGTATAGGGTTATTATTTCTTTCAGGATAATCGGCTTAGTTTTAATATGATGAAAAATATAATATATTATACTGCCGTTAAAACAAATTGGCCAAAAAAGCACAACTTTTGTGCAAAAAGAGGTTTTTTTTTAAACTTGGCTAGTAGACGGTCTTCCCTAGTTAAATAAGGTAAGACCGTCTACTACACATTGCCGCCATATTTATAAGCGGAAAGGCATGTAAATGACCTTGTGAGATTTTTTTTTTTATGCCATTGCAAAATGTGTTTAAAGTTCTGGGAAAAGGAGTTGCAATTTCATTTTATCCATATTTTTCTGTTTTTAAGGCAAGATCGGCATATGGGTGTAAAAAGAGATTGTCAACCTTTTTTAAAGTTCAAAGTAAAACAGCAAAATAAGCGCAAACATTTAATAAAAATGACAATTCGTTATTTTATAACGAAATAAGCTTAAAATATTCACAGTATTTACTTATTAATTGAACACCAATTACTTAAAAGATCACAAAAAATAGTTATAAGTAATTAAAGTAGTAAGTATTGTGTACTGACCACAAATACATCTTTTAGTGAGTAAAAAATGTGTAGTCAACCATGGCCATTCCTGGTCGTTCAAAAGCTCAAATATGTCTTTCGTTAAAAAGCAATACAGCAGGCAATCCAAGCATCTCAAAAATCCGGTGAACTATCTGAAAAAGAAATGTCTATCGTATATCTATGACTATCCTGTATTAAAACGGTTTTAAGTACTTTGTTTAAGAGTTGTCTATTTGATCATTTTTTTCCATACAAACGTTGACCCCCGATAACGACCAAAACTAGACAGACGTAGATGAAATTTGGTAAGTATGAACTGGACGTAATTATCTATGCCTCTGGTTTTTCAGATTTTCGTATAAATTTGTAATGTGAGAATTGACAGGATCTTAAAAGTCGAGAAAAAAAATTGACAACTTTGCACAGGAAATACAGACCAGGTGACAAAGCATTTTCGCAAAATTCGAAGAAACCATCGGCATAGAAAAAAATAATGATTATCCTAAATGCAAAATATCATCGCTTTCTGTGCTGCACTTTGCGTACAATGAGGGGTCAACGAAACCCAGAATTCCACCCCCGAATCTATAGCTATCTCGACAGACGTTGACGGCGAGTCTCGCGGGCGATAAAGATAGCACTATCACGCGACGGAGAGTGTAGTTGTAAGTATATGAAACGAGATTATTAATTTCATTGCTAAAGGTTGGTAACATCTGGTTCAAGGCAAGACCGGCACATGACGGTCTTCCCTTGAACATTTTAGACGGTCTTTCCAACTAGATATTTTTAAGGTTATAAACATTCGGTACCAAAATCCACAAAATTAATGGGTTATGGCTACATTAAAATCATGAAACATGTAAAACAATTATCAAACAACATTATTACTTACTTCAATAACAAATATTTCGGCTTTTTATATTTTTTTTCATTTATTTACGGAAGCACGTTGCACTCACTTTTTAACTTCGACACACAACTGAACTTGAGAGTCGAGTTGCGACCGTTGTCTCCGTCATAGCGACACCTATCCTAGAGTAAAATAACTAGGGCAAAAGCCTGCTTTACCAACCGAGTTCTAAGTGGCGCGCAAATAGAAATACAAGAGATATGCCGTGTAGACGGGCTTACCTTATAGACGGACTTACCCACATTGACCTTAAAGTAAAAAATATCGTTTTATTTTTAACGATAACGTCATATTACATAAATTTAAACGTCAATTCTATTATACACGTCGACAAACTATAGTCGCTGTCGTGTCATTTGACGTTATTGCACCAAAAATGCTAGAAAAAGTACGATCCCTGATTATTATACTCCATTTCTCACTCCATAGCTTTTAAAAGAATAACCGTAAGATGGCCACAACACGTCGACGGCGGGTCGGACCCGCGTGTGATTGAGATCCGTGTACACGGGTACACGGGTACACGGGTCTTAATTACACGGGTCTTTATTACACGTTCCAAACGGGCCAGAAACCCGTTTCCGTGTAACAGAGAAACGGGTACACGGAAACGGGTACACGAAACCCGGACACGACCGAGAGCCCTAATATCAACCTCCGGAATGTCTCCGTTACGGTAAATACAGTTTAGTTTTTAAAGCATTCCAATAGAGCTAACGAATGAGGTTGGAAAAATAAATGTTCAATTACGTAAATCTTTAGACACGAATAGATAAGTGTTAACAAGTGCAATTGAAATAAAATGAATAAGGAACACTTACGTTTTCTTTGTACACCAAATACGTAAGTGTATCTCCGATCCTTTTGTGGGCACTAAGTTGTTAATCCCTCTTTCTGAGATTTGTGAAAAATCTTCCTTAGGATAGTCTCCAGGACCAAGGTGAAGCAATAACACAATCTTCAATCAACTATAACTTTTAATTAGCTGATCACAATATCGAACAATAACTTTCCTTAATTAAAATAACCTTCCAGCAAATTTAATAACCCTTCCTTATATTACACTATTTTGCAGACAAGTTTACAGCTCGAGCAACCGTAACAGAATGACCATTCCTCAACGACTCGAAATCAAGATTCCCCGCTCGAATCACCAACCAATAGAAATCAAGCACAAAATGGCGGTATTCGAGCAACGAACCAATAGTAGCCGTTGAGAAATCGTTTTCGTACTAATAACAAACTGTTCGCGAAAATACAAGTCTATGAGTGTTACCAGCGCTAATAAATAGTACAATTTAGTGACAAAATAAACAAGTAATTAAATATTTGTGTATATTTTTGAAATAATACATAAATTGCAAACAATAAAATGAAGGAAGTTTCTGGTAATTTTCGGAAACAGTACTGCCATGCTACGGCAGAAGGACGTATCTTTCTAAGACATCCGTATAAAGATAAGAGCTTTTACCGTAACAAGGCAGAGCATATCTCTAGCGCCAGCCGTACAGCGCCATTTGTTAGTAAAAAAAATCTTTGTCCGTTCATTGCGACGAAACCGCTGTACCAATTTTAAATAGGGCTCTCGGTATCCGTGTTACACGCGGAAACGTGTACACGGGTCCTTAACACCGGCGGTACTAACAACCCGATCTACACGAACCGGCTAGGAAACGTTTCCTTCGGAAACGGGTCGACACGGACCCGCTAGGAAACGTGTCCTCTAGGAAACGTTTCTAAGTTTGGATCCGGATCCGCGGTTCGCGCCTTCACTCGGGTATTGAATACACGTCTGAGCGACCCGCCCGGACCAGTTATTATTTGAGTTGAAGTTGAAATGAAACGGATAATTTGTTCATTATTGAATGAAAAACTGATTTTATATTATTACGTACGGAGGAAAAAAGATCGAATAACGTCATATAAAATATTTTTTTCTGCTTTTTTATAATCACTATTAGGGTACTGATCAGAGATGGGCATTAATCGATTAATTTTTTAGTTAACTAATCAATCGATTAAAAATATCATTCGTAATTTTTTATCGCGATTAATTTAGTTGCGATTAAATTAGTTGTGAGAATCTTCGACTAACAATTGAATTAGTTTTAGTTTCAATCGACTAAATTTCACGATTAAATCAATATTAAAACTACGCAGTCTCTCGTTTTTGCATTTTTATTTAACTTGCAATATGTAACTACGAGTAGGTATGTACATTGTAGGTACTCGTATGTTGTATCACTTTGCACTTGTATCTATGTTGGTTTGGGTAGAATCTTGCAACTTATTTTGAAGCAGATATCTTCAACCGATTGAGCTAAAATTATGTATATATTCAAGTTTAATTTGTAACGCTTGAATGACAATGCAATATTATGGGCCATATTGACAATATTATAAGGATAAATAACGAAAAACTGCAATGTTTACAAATCGCAAACAATATAGTAGTTGGTGCTCTATTAATATTTTGATACTTAAAGTACTAGTTCTAACGAGTATTGTAAAGTCCTATACGATACTGAGTAAATTATAGACATAGATATTATCAATATTTTGCTGTCTGTGTCATTAGTACAACTCTGTTTAGTGTCACGCGGCGACAAAACAATGGGATAATCCTACTTACCTGGAAGTTGTTTGTTGCATTTTGGTGCAAGTGCCGACGAATCTTCTAAAAATAACACGTTCTATTGAATTAAACATCTGCATGTTGTTTATTATCTATTTTGTTGCGGTCTATTTTGTTATCACCGTGTGGTCATTTACAATATTTAAACCTCTTTGTAAAGAAATCTCAGCATTAACTATTGTACATTTTCCTTGCGTCATTCTACATTTAAATATATCAACATGACACATTTTATTTATTAGCGCTATTGCCAATATATATATTGGAGCGGCAGCGAATTGATCGATCAGGCTATTCCATGTAAGGCTCATGCTTCATAAATTCATACTCATAGATGTTTTGAGGTATCTAGGTCATATTATATTATATTCTAGATTCTAGGTTCTGTAATTTTAGATTCTAGGTGATTATTACTTATTACGATGCTCTTACGATTATTACAGCCAATATAGGTAAAGCTTTAAGGGCACGGACCCTAGGTAAAAATAAGAAAGAGAACGATGTACCTATGAAGGAGGAAAAAAATATACCTACTTTACTAATCCATTTTATAGCTTACATAGACATACCTACATTACATTACATTAACATAGACATACCAAGTTTTTCGTTCAATTTGCTTCTAACATTAGTCGTGTAAAAATAGTCTAACTAATTAGTCGATCACAAAGTTTAGTTGTCCGAAATCAATCGGCAACTAAATTAGTTGCACTCTATACAACTAAGATTGATCAGTCGTCGTTTTCAATCGTCAATCACAATTAACTCTGTTAATTTTAATCGTTAGTTGTTAGTCGATTACATTTTGCCCATCTCTGGTACTGATTAATACCTAACACCTTGCATAATGGATGTAACATTATGGTGTTAGGTGCAAAAAGCTGTCATACCTACCTACCTTCTTACGTTACCTGCTATGGCGACTTTTTTAAGATTAGATATGAATAGGATTAGGGTTGCACTGCAGCTGCACTTGCAGATAACGACAATACCCATTGTTTATCGTCATAAATTAACCGCGACAATTTTACTGATAATACTTACAAGTTGTTTGGACATTAGGCCTGGAAGACCTTTTATTCGTTAAAGTTGAAAGAGAGGCCGCTTTCATTTAATAAAATTAAGCAACAAAAAATAAATAAATTAGCGTATTAAACAAATCGCAAATACAGAAAATATTCTCAGAACATGTTAAGCCCAACCCAATATGCATAATGCAATGAAGGATTAATTTATTATACATATGAGGAAATATCTAACACAGTTGCAATAAATCCTTATATCAGATTATAGTTCATATTTATACCCTCCGAAAAATTTGAGGAATTTACACAATTTTAATAACTGATAAAGTAAAAAATATCGTTTTATTTTTAACGATAACGTCATATTACATAAATTTAAACGTCAATTCTATTATACACGTCGACAAACTATAGTCGCTGTCGTGTCATTTGACGTTATTGCACCAAAAATGCTAGAAAAAGTACGATCCCTGATTATTATACTCCATTTCTCACTCCATAGCTTTTAAAAGAATAACCGTAAGATGGCCACAACACGTCGACGGCGGGTCGGACCCGCGTGTGATTGAGATCCGTGTACACGGGTACACGGGTACACGGGTACACGGGTCTTAATTACACGGGTCTTTATTACACGTTCCAAACGGGCCAGAAACCCGTTTCCGTGTAACAGAGAAACGGGTACACGGAAACGGGTACACGAAACCCGGACACGACCGAGAGCCCTAATTTTAAACAATTTCGGTACTGGGATAGCTGGGCGTCCAAAGATGTCTATAGGATACTTTTTACCCGACTACGCGGACGAAGTCACGGGCACCTTTTAGACTTTCATAAAATATACAAACGGAAAGTCGCTTTGGGCAGAATTACCTGGATAACCTTGAACGGCCTTATGTATTTAAAGTTCGTGCTATTAGTATCTAAACAACACGCTGCAAAGCTGTTGGATTGCTGTGACTGTGACACAGCCCAGCCGGTCTAGCACAACTATACTTCGCCACTTGTCGCGCGGCATAGCCTTACCTGTCACTCTCTCACAGTACTGCGCAGAAAGAGATAGATAAATATCCCGCGCGAGAAAGATTCGCGTATGACATTTGTGCTAGAGGTGCTGCTTTCATTTTTGTAAATTCGAAGGAACAAAGCCGCCTATACCTACAACTGAACAACAAAGCCGCCGCCAAAGTTTAGATATATGGGTGGATCTGGATTTTCTTGTTGTTATTTTGCTCCGTCAGACCGTCACCCAGGGGACAGTGACGGTTAAACTTAGAAAAGTGTTGATAATTTATAATATAGGTATTTTCTAGAGATATTCTAAATAAGAATGAGCTTATAACTGCTGCAATTACAACATTTCTGTTCTGTTGAATATTGCCGCCGAAAATTGTAGTTTTAAAGAGTAACCCAGGGGACATCACCATGGCAACAAGCAACAGAAATTTTCTTTTTTTTTTTATTTTATTGAAAGGGCTTTGTCAGAAAAAAGTTGATTGACCCATAAAAGCATCTGATTATCCGATGCCTAGTACTGTGACTGAGCCAAGACACGATCATCACTGAAATCTTTTGTTTTAAAATTCCTATTTTTTTTCCAGATAACCCTGCGCGACCTGCCCCTCCTCCCGCACATGTACGCGCCCCTCCAGCTAATGTTCGCCGAGCACTGCGTCGACATGGAACTGAAGGCAGCGACTCGAGTGAGACGGCGCGAGCGTCGGTCCTCCTCTTCCGGCACCAGTGTGGCCTCGGGTACCCGACACTTCTCCACTGGCAACACACAGATCGACACTGATACAGAGACAGTACAGAGTAATGTAAAAACAGATAACATAGACTCCATTGCACAGATAAAGGATAACATTGAGAATGTTGCCATAGATTCGACTGAGAATATGCAAGTGTAATTTAGTCGTAGATAGATAGTTGAGTTTAGTTGTATATTTGTTAAAATAATTATCAATTCCGTTCGTTTGATCTGTTTAATGCTTAACTTTTCCCGCCGCCGACGATGAGTAAGAAGCGATTAGAGCTAGAAGAAAAACTAGATGCGAATTGGCGAGCAGTGAGAAGCGAGTAGGCAGTTCCGACATTTTTATCACCAAGCTATGGCACTGTTCCTAGCAAGGGCGAGGAAGCGATTAACTATCGGCTATTTTCTCGCTTTGACGATGCGGTTGGCTCGGTTTGCAGAGACCTGCCTACCGAGCCGGCGGTCCCGGGTTCGAATCCCGGCCAGGGCAAATATTTGTGTGATGAACTCGAATATTGTGCTTGGGTCATGGTTGTGTTCTATGTATTTAAGTACCTAGGTATATAATTATTTTTCTATATAAGTATGTATATCGTCGTCTAGTACCCATAACACTAGCCTTCTTGAGCTTAATTTGGGACTAGATCGATTTGTGTGAGGTTGTCTGATATTTATTTATTTAATCGCTTCTAGCTCATCGTCGGCGGCGGGACCGGTCCCATAAATTTTCGAATGGAAGGCGATCACTCGCACGACTGAGTTCTAACCTTTGATAGCGAGTTTTATCTTTGATAGCTCTTGCCGCCGCGAAAAACTAGTGAAGAGAGAGTACTCATTGTGAGCAGCTAGCTATGAACTATTAATATCTGTGCCTTACTGACATGGGATCTATGTCCTTGGGTCATTTCTTGAGGTAGAAAATATTTGACAGCTAAGCTTCCTCAAAGTGTGATAAGTGTCAAATTCTTTTATTTGGTACCCTAGGCTGGTTCTTGGGGTTAGCTTAGCCTTGTACAGGTGTATTTATTAAGGGAAAGCTTGTGATGATCCCGTTGTTGGTACTGGCGATTTGACAGTGAAACAATAAAGGCAAAAATACGCGTAGGTATAAATGATTTACTGTATGGTCTTATTTTAGCAGCGCAGCCACGACTCAACACACAGACTTACACACGCAAATATAGACGACAGTAATGTTGCCAGCTTTTATCATATTGTGCCTAATCTATTGTTAAATATCACGTTGCCAGTTAGGTTTAGTAACTAGTTGTTCGCTTGTGTAATTCAAGGATACTGTTGTTTTAAGCACCTACTTATGTTGTAAGTAAACGCAATAAAGTATAATGTTGAATATGTTGTAGTTTCATTTCATTGATTGCACCATTTGCACCCATGTTGAGCATATTGTATGAGAAAAATTGGCTACAATAAATCATGATCATCAACTCCCTCCAACACTAGCTATGTGTATTAGAAATGTCCGCCTGTCATGAGACAGCAATAGGCGGTAAGGTAATTTGCACAACATTTTAAGACTACCACCCTTACTTGTGCCGGAGACTTTGTGCGACAGCGGCAGCGGTACGCGGTAGGTGTCATACGTGTGTCTCGCTCACTCGTACGTATTAACCGCTCGCCTCGCCGCTGGCTGCGCAAAGTCGTGGCATCGGCGTGCCTAAAATTTGGCACTATTAATATGAAAGAAGAGAGCGGTAGTAGTTATCAAGTGATGTGTTATCTCGTATAGACGCAATAGTCCCAGGTGACCTAAACATTTCCAGTAAATACGAATAGTGAAAATCGAGTTCGCATCACCTGTGTAAATATTTACCACAAAATTTTTGCAAATTAATATTCGCAATTAATACTGAATCTCCTCGGCTGTGTGGCCTAACAATAAAGAATGATAACGTTTAGGAGCAACGTGGAACTGTCGGTCAAGAAATGGGAGGAGCAAGTCGCGAGGCAGCACTAAATCATCCTCGCCGACGCGCTCCTTCAATCGCAAGGGCAGCGAAGCTAGCAGTATGGCGTCTTCGCCAACGCGCATCAAGTATCCAAAAGGTATCCGAAATTTCAGTTCTCCTGTTCAAAAAGTAGGTTATTTTAGCGGGGCTGAAGTAGTCGGTTTAGCCCCTAGGGCTTAAATAACTCAGGCACCACATCGCCGCTGCTAAAACCGCCGCTGTAAATATATGGCGGGAAGGGGGGAAAGAAGCTGGCTGCTGCAACTCTAGCACAACTGTGGCAAGCAATTCTTTCTCGCGCGATATATATTACCGATCTCTTTCTGTACAGTACTGAGAGAGTGACGGGTGATGCCATGTCGCGTGACAAGAGTCGAGCATACTTGTGCTAGACTAGCTGGTTGGCGCCCAAACGCCGCCATAGCTAATCCTACAGCGTCATCGGCAGTGTTTAATATGTAGAAGCCATTATTACACGAAGTGATTATTTGGACGATCGAGCGAAGCGAGCGCGGACAAGTATAATCATAGTGTCACAATGGCTTAATTTAGTCCCTTATTATCTACTATTAGGAAACGTATACACAATACCTACTCTAACGCAGCTTTCTAGGTTGGACGCAAACCAGGGAATTGTAGTAGTGCTAGTGCATCGAATACTTTGACGACGAATGGTAATCGAATAACATATTCTGCTAAATAGATATTTGAGATACGTTGTTTATTTTAGGCGACCGAAAAGGTGTTGCGAAGTCGGGCGGTGTAGCGACGGTATCTGCCGCGCTCGTTCACCCGGCGTCCCGGGCGCAGGAGAACCAACAATCTATAAGTGAGTCCCTTGCACTCAGTGGCGTGTCAATACGGCCCGATTGACCTTTAATTAGGGCTCGTCCAGAAATCATGTGATCATTAGAATAAGAATAAATTTATTTCACAAAGCACGCATGAATAAAATACACAGGAAATATCTTGCAGACCCCGAACTAGGCTGTGCCTGTATCTCGGGGCCTTGGAGTGCACTAAACATGATGATGTTAACTAACATTATGCGCAGATTATATAAGCTAGGCATGAGATTATAAATACAAAATGGAATGTAAGTAAAAGAAAAAGAAAACATGAAAACATGAAAATCATATTTGGCCTTCTTTTGACCTCCCCCTCACCCTGGGTGATTGTAACGCTACCCCCTCTTCAAGATCACGTGTAGTTTTCGGACTTAGTATGAATTAAGTTACTTAATTAAAAAAACAGAAATAACTTTTTTTTTTATATAAGGTTTGTCACGCAAATTATTGAGTAATTTCGTTATTTTTTGACTTTTCAACTGTGTACAAAAATTACACGTAACGTGTTCTCGGACACCCCCCTCCCCTATCGTGATCCTTCGTGATATTTTGCTGGAACCCCCCGTTAACGATTACATGATTTCTGGCCGAGCCGTTAGGCAGAGTAGGCAACTGCCTAGGGACCCCGCATCGGCTAGGGACGTTGCGCGGGCTCGAAAGAAATTAAAGATGTTTGCTGCAAGTTCCATGAGGAGTCAAACATCAGATGATGGTGGATCAGTATTTTACATAAAAAAACTCCCGTATGTCTCAGACATATTCAAATACATTCACGATGTAGAAGTCGAATATCATTCGACATGTTTCGAATCGGTACGCGATTCATCATCAGGAGCTACGATCAGTCGCGGAGGGGGCCAATCGAAAACTGAGAACGCTCTCTCCGCGCGGCTGGTAGATGCGAGCGTCACCAGCGGAGGCGAAATCTACTCTCATGATTACACAATGTCAGTTGTTGGGTTGCGCACAACACTCACTACGTAGGTATCACTTGCGTTTAATATAACTCCTAGGGTTTAAATGCGGCTAGGCCCCTAACTATTACTACCTATATACCCTAACTATCGGAATCCCTAAAACTATTTGTCCTATTTTTGTTTTCCCTAATATCTCTTATCCTAATGATTGTTTGTCCTAACGTTATTTGCCCTAATGCATGTGACCTAATATCTTTTGGCCTAATTTTAAATGTCCTAATACTTATTTGCCCTAATATTTTGTGTACTCATTTGTCCTAATACTCAGTTGTCCTAACGATTACATCCTAATGTTATATGACATAAGTATCAAATGTCCTAACACCATTTCGCCAATATGCACTAAGTAAGATGGACGTAGGTATTCTTTTAACGCGAGGGATAAAAACTCGGTTCTGGCGCTTCGCCGGCCTTTACCGCGGCACGTTGCTTCGCTCGCTCGGCTCGCGTGCGTAGGGTCACAGTTCTTCCTAACATTCCTCCTTGCTTCGCTTGTCGTCGTACCTAACAAAGGCCTTAATCACGTATTTCATATTTGGGACTTATAAGTCGTATGTCAAACAAACATTAGGTCTTCCAATATTAGGATAAAATAGATTAGGGCATAAAAGTATCAGTTTGTTTTATATTATGGATTTTGACTTTTAGGACAAAAGAGCGTTTAGAACACAAGAGCATTATGGCAAATGAACGTTAGGTCAAAAGTGTTTAGGACAAAGATGTTAGGGCAAATCATTTTAGGACAAACGTTGTTAGGGATTTCTAGGGAGACCCGGCGGGAAGGAGGGGCCCTCGGGGGCGGCGAAAGGCGCTACATGGCTCCTGGTGGGCGCCCAGGGCGCCGCCATAGCTAAGGTCATTTAAAGTTTATTTTATTTTCTCACAGTCGAAGTAAAAATCAGAGCGTTTAACTCGTGGCTAGAAGCCATTGTTACACCAAGTGATTATTTAGGCGACCGAGCGAAACCAGCGAGGACAAATATAATATAAGTGCACAATGGCTTATTTTAGCCCCTAGTCAAACAATCTACTATAAGGTACCAAACAATATACAATAAGCAACGAATTTTACTAAGTGGGACGCAAACCGCATACTAGTAGTGCTAGTGAATCGAATACTTTTTATAACGAGCGGTAATCAAATAATAATTTATAGTAAAATATAGATTCTGCTAAAACGCTATACACGTTGTTTATTTTAGGCTACCGAAAAGGTGTTGCGAAGTCGGGCGGTGTAGCGACGGTATCTGCCGCGCTCGTTCACCCGGCGTCCCGGGCGCAGGAGAACCAACAATCTATAAGTGAGTCCCTTGCACTCAGTGGAGTGGCAGTAGCAGTAACACAACACGGCAAACCTTTAATAAGGCAAAGTAGGCAACTGGCCTAGGGACCCCGCATCGGCTAGGGACGCTGCTCGGGCTCGAAAGAAATTAAAAATGTTTGCTGCAAGTTCCATGAGAAGTCATCAAATATCAATCACTTGTTGCTGCTGGATCAATATTTTATACAGAAAACTATTTATTTTAGGATACCGGAAAAGTGCGCATTCTGGCGGAGTAGTGACAGTATCTGCCGCCCTCATTCACCCAGCGTCCCGGGCGCAGAAGGAGAACCAACAATATATAAGTGAGTCCCTTGCACTCAGAGTGGATGGTGTGACTGTAGCATGGCGCGATTAACCTTTAGTCAGTTTTTCGAAGTAGTTTGCATTCCATATTGTGTGTTTCGTAAAAGTAATGTTGCTTAATGAGCAATGCTTATATGACAAACAACATATATTTATTAAACGATAAACAACTTACCTATTCTAAGTAAAATGAGGTATTTAACTAAATCCGATGTCTCCAAGATCACGGCCCTGCGGCAGGTACCCATGATGCCGGCTACATGCCGGCTCTGTGGTCCAAAGAACATTCTGACAGTTTTTTTTATTGACTGTACTGTTTGTGGGCGTCCGAGCTCCACGGTCCAAGTGTCTCCACTGCAAACGCCGCAAATATGTAGTTATTAGTGTGACCTACATATTTGCGGCGCCAATCCCTATTTTGCCCTTGTATGTTGTAGACTGCGCGTCAGATGAGGTATCCAGAGACCGTAAAGAGCTCCCGACTAGCCCCGCCGCACCAGCGTCGAATACGGTGCAACACCGCTTAATGTATAGGAACACTACTGCCTCGAGTGAGTTTTGTTACGTTACATAACAGTGCGTGAACTGTCGCTTTCATAGGAATGTTTCCTCGGAGTAAGCATTATCCGCTGATTTTGCCCAAACCCGAAGACTGTTTCGTTAGTTAATAGCTCACAATATCACGGTTTAAGAGGTTACGGATTGCATTTATTCAAGTAACTAAGTGTGTAGGTACCTAAGTAAGTAAAATTAATCCTACCCTGATACAACTTTAAGGTTGGCCAGATCGCCAAACCTAAAAGCAAACAAACAGGCTGGCCAGTTTGGCCGGACATTTGGGTAAAAAGGCCGGACACCCTACATTATTGGGGATATCGTGTCTCAGTATTAAAGGTACTAAAAAGGTGTCTCAGTATTAAAAGCCTAACAAAACCCGGACACCTTTTATTTCCGCTGGATACGCAATCAAAAAGCCTAACTATGGCCGGCTATATCCCGACGCCTGGCAACATTGTAGGTACACCACATTGTTAACCAGTTTAGAATTGTACTGTTCCATGGTGGATGACTTGTATAATGCTAGGGCCGTTACGGCTCGGCCACGACTTCGGAATAAGCGGCGAGCGGGGCGGCGAGCGGCGCGACGTGGAAACAAATAGAGCAGCAACCGTGCGCGGCGGTTCGTGACGTGCCTCATATACACCGCTATGATATTGTTATGACCGCTCACCACTCACCGCTGCCGCCAGTCGCACTTAGTCGTGAACGAGTCAACATTGGAGTTGTCTATTTCAGGATTGCGACATCAATCATCAACCAGTAATAACGTGAAATCTGGCCACAACAAAAAATCCCCAACTCCGAGCTGCAGAAAAGTCAGCTCACCAGGTAGGTAGTATAGTTGTGGAGTAGTAGGGCCTCGTGCAGGGTCCGTCCGGATTGTTACTACCGTCTTGCCTGCTAACCCACCGCCAAACAGCAATGTTCGCATTGTTGTGTTCCGGTGTGGGGGTAAGATAGCCGGTGAAATTACTAGCATAGAGGCATCTTCGTCCTCCGGGTAGGCAAGCACTTGTGACTCCTCTGGTGTTGCAGGTGTTTATGGGCGACGGTAACCGCTTTCCATCAGGCGATACGTTTGATCGTTTGCCCCCTATGACATAAAAAAAAAAAAAAGGTATCACACGTTATGTAGGTATGTATACGAGTAGATACGAGTACATGTGACACTAGGAACGTAAGACTGCGGTTACCGCTCACTCTGATATAGATCAGTCCAACAGTCTGTTCAAAATGGCGAGAGAACGTGTAATTGCGGTTCCACACTACCCGGGAAGTAGGCCGAGGTGAAGTTGGCCGAAGTACAGATCATATAAGGCCGAAGTATGAGTTTCCGCAGCGAAGTGCGGCTCCACACTATCATATTCGTCCAGCCTCGACCAACTTCGCGAGTAGTGAAGTGCGCCTCCACACTATCATATTCGTCCAGCCTCGGCCAACTTCGCGAGTAGCGAAGTGCGCCTCCACACAATCATATTCGTCCAGCCTCGACCAACTTCGCGAGTAGTGAAGTGCGCCTCCACACTATCATATTCGTCCAGCCTCGGCCAACTTCGTGAGTAGCGAAGTGCGCCTCCACACTATCATGTTCGTTCAGCCTCGGCCAACTTCGCGAGTAGCGAAGTGCGCCTCCACACTATCATATTCGTCCAGCCTCGGCCAACATCGCGAGTCGCGAAGTGCGCCTCCACACTATCATATTCGTCCAGGCTGGGCCAACTTCGCGAGTAGCGAAGTGCGCCTCCACACTATCATATTCGTCCAACCTCGGCCAACTTCGCGAGTAGCGAAGTGCGCCTCCACACTATCATATTCGTCCAGCCTCGGCCAACTTCGCGAGTAGCGAAGTGCGCCTCCACACTATCATATTCGTCCAGCCTCGGCCAACTTCGCGAGTAGCGAAGTGCGCCTCCACACTATCATATTCGTCCAACCTCGGTCAACTTCGCGAGTAGCGAAGTGCGCCTCCACACTATCATATTCGTCCAACCTCGGTCAACTTCGCGAGTAGCGAAGTGCGCCTCCACACTATCATATTCGTCCAACCTCGGCCAACTTCGCGAGTAGTATACCTAGATCTAGGGTAACCATCTCAGGCTGTCCTGAGTGAGTGTCGGTCCGGGGTGGTGAATCAAATGAATACGGTATTTGACAATAGTGAAAATTAATTGTACCATTGAAACCACTAAACTAAACAGTGTTTGTAAACACTCATTAAAAATACACGGAACCAAATAAACTACCACTAACTTTTGGTCACTATAGGTACTATTTTGAATTGCAGAAAAACTAAAAAGAAGACGTGTTTTGACTACTGATTTTTTTATGGCGTCGCTAGCCTGTATCTGCATATAAACTTCATACTAACAGATCGTTTTTAGGGTTCCGTAGAACTATTATATTAATCTGTGGTTCCGTTTTAACCTTATAGTAGTTAGATAGAGAATGACGAAGATTAATAACTGCATAATTTATTTATTTATTCATTAATGAAATACATACGAAAAGGGTTTACTCACGTCGCAGAAGTCGAATATAATGTATTTATGCATTATGAATAAATGAGTATGAGTATGAGTATCGCTCGACATGTTTCGATCCGGTACGCGAGAGAGCTTTAGCGCGCAGTTTTCGATTGGCTGCCGCGCTGCCGCGTCTGATCTGAGCGTACCTCCTGATGATGAATCGCGTACCGATTAATAACATGTCGAGTGATATTCGACTTCTACGACGTCGATATACCCGTTTTGTGTGTATTTTATAAATAAATATTTTCTATTTATTATATCTACATACTTCCTTCAGCTTCCTTGACGGGCAAGTTCGCCTCGCCTCGCCCCGCGTCCCCGCAGTCCCGTACACCGACCAGCTCCTTGGAAGAAGAAGCTCAGATTTGTAAGGAAGATCTCTAGATAATTCAGATTTAATGATCCTCATCATAGCCCCTTCGGTCCATTACTGACGATTTGTGGTGTTTAAAGCACTGAAAAGACCGATAAGCTAACAGCACATTTTTAGGGTTCCGTACTTGCGAATGAAAGAATGGAACCCTTATAGGATCACTAGATCGAATCTACTGGATCGATCAAGTTGAAATTTGGTATGAGGGTCACTTTTGAGGGATGAGTTAACTGAAAAATCTATGTTCGAAAATTTTGAAACTTAGAAACTTGATATACTTATCACAAGCTACAAAGCACAAGGGGGGATCCTAAATGAGTTTTTTACAAATGAAAAATAAATAATTTAAACCTACTTATAAAAAATCATGAAAATTGATTTCCCAAACTACTGTGATATACAAATTAAAAAAAGGGAATATAACTCCTTGCTTATAGGTTACAGGAAAACCTTTAAAAAGTTTATGATTTGCCTGGTTTTGTTCTTTTCAACGTCCAGTATAAACTGATACTCCAATGTACGTACTTAGTACCTACTTACTAAGTACGTACATTGGAGTATCAGTTTATCAGGGTATCAATTTATATTGGACAAACTATTTACGTAATTTTATATCATATAGATGAAACTACTAGTCTGATAAAGATAAATAAGGCAACCGATTCTTTATTACGGTTAAGGTGACACGGATGAAATTTTAACCGACTTGACGAAAATTACACTTCCGATTCGAAAATAATGTGACATCCATTTGATGTTTAACACATCTGCCAAACTATTAAAAAGTGGAACTCTTTGCCGGCTCATGTGACCCTTTAAACGAAGCGTGAAGAAGCATCTCACGCCATCTTGGCATTGTCAACTGACAAGATGCCGTTGGTTTCTTGTCAGTTGCCAACTTGCCATTGCGACTTGGGCTCCCCTTTTTGCTTACCATCAGGCGAAGTGGAGCCATTATTATGGTAGTTACCTACTAATTAGTTGAGGATGACGAAGATTAAAGACACCTATGCTTCCTTCAGCTCCCGTGGCGAGCAAGTACGTCTCGCCTCGTGCTGCGTCGCCGCGGTCCCGGTCACCGGCCAACTGCGCGGAACAACAAAAGTGTAAGTCTAGATTTGCAAATATAATTTGTATGGAAGATCTAGAATTCTAGATTATTTAGATTTGATTTTCCTCGTCTTAGGCTTTTCAGTCTATTATATGGTTATTGTATTAAGCGGGTTACACTCACGTGAAATTGTCAGGAACGGCCCGACATGTTTCGAACTCGTATGGAGCTCTTCATCAGGGACGGCTGCCCGTATACCGCCGCGGCAACCTCGTCACTCAAACTCAATACAATAATTAAATATGTCTCACGAAAGTTTTAATAAAATTATTATATGGTTCTCTATCGTTTGCCCGAATTTCGTATGCCCTAATCTATCACTTGCCATAATATTCATTTGCCATAAATCCATTTTTCTCTGTAAGCTGAAACTATTCGGGATTGTCATAAAACAAACCTAACCTAACCTAATGATTTTTCCATGAATAGTATTAAAGAAATCCCGAAGAGTTTATGATTTATGAAATAAAAAGTTTATGGCAAATGAAAGTTATGGCAAGTTTTCATTCGTCCGAAAGTATTTTTTTCTTGAAATCCGTAATATTAACAGGATTTTATAAACATCGTTTTAAAGAACTCATTCGGTTAGGTTTGTTTTATAATTATTCTGAAAAATTAACAGTTTTGGAAAAAAATGGCTTTCGGACAAATGAAAATTTGGCGAAATCCGTCCGTCCGTCCGTCCGTCTGTCACCAGGCTGTATCTCAAGAACGGTGATAGCTAGGCAGTTGAAATTTTCACAGATGATGTATTTCTATTGCCGTTATAACAACAAATACTAAAAATAAAATTAAATAAATATTTAAATATCCCATACAACAAACTTGTTATAGATTATGGTACGGAATCCTTCATGCGCGAGTCGGACTCGCACTTGCCCAATTTTATTTACCTTATGGTAGGTACTACTTCCTAAATAGTTAAGGATGACAAGGATTAAAAACATCTTTGCTTCGTTCAGCTCCCGTGGCGAGCAAGTACGTCACGCCTCGGACCGCGTCCCCGCGGTCCCGGACACCGGCCAGCTTCGTAGAAGAACCAAAATGTAAGTCTAGGCGTGGAAATATAATTTGTTTGGAAGATGTAGAATTCTACATAATTCACATGTTAATATCCTCATCATACGCTCCTCAATATATTACTGACGTGTTCAATCTGTGAAGCACCGTCTTTGGTGGCAAAAAAAATGGGTATCCACGACATCGGCGGCAAGCGGCTTCGGCGAGTGCCGGCCATAGGTGGAGGTGGAATTTCCGAGCTCGGTGTCTCGCTCACTCGTATGGCCGCCGCTCGACGCTGCCGCTTGTGCCGCCGAAGCCGTGGCACGTCCAATTCAGCTTATCTGACCGAAAACCGGCACGTAATTGAATCACATACCTAAGCCCCTGACCTGAGTCCTGTACCTAAGACCGCCCGTTGTATTTTTGCTGTATGTTTTGTGTGGTGTGCAGTAAAGTAAAGAGTGCCTACTTGTATTGTATGGTATTGTACCTACCTACCACTACTCGCTCTTGTTTCAATGATAATAAGGGTTTGAAAGGAGGGTGAAACGTTATGTTAAGTTTCTCGAATAAAACATTAGTTCGTGAGCTGTAAAATTAGACATCTGAATTCGAAAATAATGATACTGACATAATATCCATCTATATTTAGTAACACAAAGTAACGGTATTCCTATCACAACTTCGAAACATTGTTTCCCATCTGTAACGTTTCGCCAAATTTCATTAGTCCGAAAGTATTTTCTTCCTGAATGTCGTAATATTTTCAGGATTTTATAAACATGTTTTAGAGAACCCCTTAGGTTAAATAAGTTAGGTTTGTTTTAATATAATTATTCAGAAAAAATAACCGTGTTGAAATAATATGGCTTTCGGACAAATGAAAAAAGTTACAGATGGAAAACAAAAATTTGTGTTTCATATAGGTAACCCAAAGTAATGGGCGGCAGAAACGCACCTGGTTTTTCACCTTATGGTAATAGTTACCTACTAACTACCTAATAGTTAAGGATGACGAGTATTAAAAACATCTTTGCTTCCTCCAGCTCCCGTGGCGAGCAAGTACGTCACGCCTCGCACCGCGTCCCCGCGCTCCCGGACACCGGCCAGCTTCGTAGAAGAACTAAAATGTAAGTCTGGGTTTGCAAATATCATTTGTATGGAACATCTAGAATTTTTGATAATTCCGATTTTATTATTCTCGTCATACCTACCTACCAGTCACTCTTGTTTCAATGACAATAAAAGTACTTATGAAAGGAAGGTGGAACGTTATGGAGGATACGAATCCAAATCTTATGTCATACATAAGTTTTTCGAATAAAGCATTAGTTCGTCCGAATCGAAAATTATGTAACATCATATCCATCTAAATTTAGTAACACAATGTAACGGTAGATCACAACTCCGAAACATTATTTCCCATCTCTAACGTTTCGCCAAAGTTTCATTTGTCCGAAAGTATTATTTCCTGAAACCCGTAATATTATCAGGATTTTATAAACATATCGTTATAAAGAACCCATTAGGTTAGGTTTGTTTTAATATAATTATTATCAAAAATAAACAGTTTTGAAAAAAGGGCGTACGGACGAATGAAAATGAAAAAGAACGAATGAAATGTTAAAGATGGGAAACAAAACTTAGTTTTTCATATATAGGTAACCCAAAGTGACGGGCGGCTGAAACGAACCAGGTTTTTCACTTTATGGTAGTTACCTACTACCTATAGTTAAGGATGACGAGGATTAAAAACATCTTTGCTTCCTTCAGCTCCCGTGGCGAGCAAGTACTACGTCTCTCCTCGCGCTACGTCGCCGCGGTCCCAGTCACCGACCAGTTTCGTGCAAGAAAGAACATGTAAGGTCTAGTTTGCGAATATAATTTGTATTATGAAAGGTTAACATGTCCAATACGCCTTCAGCATGTCTGATCGAAAACCGGCACGATGACGTAACTGACTCACGCACCTACCGTACATCCGAATAAAGTAGACATTTTTGAATTCAAAAATTATGGTACCTACATTATATCCGTCAAAAATTTGTGACACAAAGTAACGGGCGGCTAAAACGCACCTGGTTTTTACTAATTAGTTAAGGGTGACCAGGATTAAATACATCTATGCTTCCTTCAGCTCCCTTGGCGAGCAAGTACGTCTCGCCTCGCGCTGCGTCGCCGCGGTCCCAGTCGCCAACCAAATGCGCGGAAGAAAACACATGTAAGTCTACGTCAGGATTGAAACAGGTACCTTTTTGCTCTTGTCTACAGTGACAATAAGGGTATAAAAAGAAAGATATAAAGATAGGGATAATACGGATCGAGATCCAAAAATCAGAAATCAGAATCTTCCATACAAATCGGATCCCCCATTGGGGTTTGAAAACCCTTTCAGTATAAAGTTCATTTGCAGAACTTCGAGTGAACGCCAGTTCGTCAACATCATCAGAACCCAATGATTGCAATTGAAATGTAATCATTTATTTACTTACCTAGTTGTCTGTGGGACTCCGAAACGCCAACAAGAAAAGTAGTTGCCCAGATGTGTCCATATCATTGTTATTAATATTAAACAATCCTACAAAGTTGTTGTGTTCATAGGCCAGCCTCAGAACATCTCAGACTTAAGCAAGCGTGCGCAGGAGTTCCTGCAAGCCGTGTCTGACACCTCCGGCATCCCTGTTTCCAGTAAGTGCCTTTGCAAAGTCCGCACTGCACAGTTCTGTTAACCAACTAAACTGGCCAAAGAGCCACCTCCCGAGTTAGTTCAGTCTCAGTCTTTCAACGAATCGTTTGATTATACTCGTAATGGACGGCATTGACTTTGGTATTGTCAGACAAACCGAACGTAAATGTCTCTATAAGCGACTTTTGAAATGCCCTGAACGATTTTAAGTTGTCTTGTGTTGTGATGACCATTCGTGAGAACTGATGCACTTCGTTATGGACATCATTAAATTATAAAATAATGTACCATTTTGTAACCTTCATTTTCATGTTCTGAGTATCTACTTAGTAACAAAGTGGAATTATGTTAGGTCATATGGCTTAATTCATGTCAAATAATTTATCCTTAATTCTGTCTATTTTGACGTTTTTTTTAGTAACTTTTCCTTATCCTTAAGTGTCTTAGCAACAAAGTGGAATGTCATTAACATTTCTTAACACATTCGATGCCAGCGAAGCATACTTATATTACGTGTTCACCTTCATAGAAGTTTGTATACCTAAGCCACGCCTCCTGGCAGTGAATGCGTTAATGTAGGGGGAGATGGGGTACCTTGATACGATTTTTTTGCATAGACGATAAAAACGGCGGGGAAAGAGTAATTTCAACAAACATTATTTTGATAGCTCGAGTGTTTAACTAAGTTTAAACGTAAGTGTACATTTATCCGCAAAACAACATATTGATTTTTTTATGTATTTTTTTCTGAAAAATGGGATTTGTATCAAACTACCCCGTATACGGGGCGGTTTGATACACACCTGGGGTACTTTGATACTCCCACATTATATTCCTATGTAATATATATAATCTTATTTAAAAATGAAGGTAATGCATTATGTTGATTTATATTATCATTTATTTATGGCATAATCAGTCTCATGAATGTTTATGGCAAATCAACTAGGTTTTATCAGTAACTTTAATTTGTACTTATATTTATCTGTGATATATATAGGTAAATAGTCAATATATATATCCTACAACTATTTTCCTTATAAACTTAAGATCACATGCTAACAATCAGTTGTTTTGAAACACTAACAGTAACATATAAACATTATTTATGTATTGACATACATTGATACAGTATCAATCTACCCCAAAGACGTTTGTATCTATGTGCCCCGAGGTAATTTTTTAAATACAAATTAAGATAGAAAAAAATCTAGAAGTATCTAGGATAAAATGGCTATTGTATAGAATAATTCAACGTATTTAATTACTGCATGTCGTAGATTCCTCTCTGATAACGTTATAATACTGCCTAATAAGTCACTTCCTAAAATGATCGATTTTTTACTCGCGGTCTTAAAAAACGTGTCCGTACTTGTCAAATGCGTTTGAGCGACTGAGCCGCGGTGAAACTCCGGCGCCTCATTCGCCTTGTAAGTGACGTCTATGTGTGCGTGAATGAATTGTACACAACCATTCGTTTAGGTTTTATGACTACCGTATCTATGTGCCCCGCGTATCAATGTACCCCTACTCCCCCTAGATATCCCAATTATGTCACAATTCATTACATCACTGCTCTCGAAAATGCCCCGTATCTTTCTTTCACAGATAGAACGAAGTCCCTTGTGTATGATACCAAGAGGAGAGAAAACAGATCGGGGGCACTTAAGCGCTTGTCTAGTGCTTCCAAAATGGGTAAGTGTCAAACGGAATAGTCCAGTTGACCCATTTTTGAAATTATATGAAAAGGTTAATCTCACTAGCTCTAAAAAAAATATTTTTGTGAGAGCTACAAAGCTATTAATTGAAAATTGAAATTTCATGAACAGACAAAAACGCCTTTGCCTTTGCTTATCTGTGGCGTGACGTAGAATATTAACCGAGTCAATAAACAGAAGGGTAACTCCGATGTTCGAAATTCGACCTACTATATACCTACTTTGACAGAAGATCGAGAGGGGCGGCACTATTCGAGGGTCGAATTTAGAATATCGGAGTATAGCTTTTAGTTTTCTTTACGGGACTGGTGACGTCACTATCATATGCGAAAATGGCGGGCAGCGTTTTAGGGATTTGAAAATAAATAGTTAAAACCATATTTTCAATTAAAACATTTCACCCATCTTCTACTTTTATGAACTGAAAAATATATATTTAGGTTTCTTAATTAAACGAACACAATATATTGGGCGACAGTTTTCTAAGACAAATTGTCAAGATTTTAATCAACTGTCACATTGTTTGACACCGGCAACAACCGGATTGTCCCATCGCCGAAGAGAGGCGAGAGGCTTTCTATTTAGTTCTTCTTAAAGACAAATAAATAAGGTGAAACTTTAACAGTCAGAATTAACTATTGATCTAATAAGCACATGTTTTAGGGCCTTAGCGTAAAACCGTCCAATTTTGCCCTAGCGGGTAAATGGGGACACCCCATTGGCCTTAAAGCGTAAATAAAAAATAACACGAATTATTTTTTTAGCAAATAGATGAACGTACGTATTTATATTTAGCTTAATAAGTGAATATTTCAACATAAATATATAAAACCGCGGTTATATTTTCCCGCTAGGTTAACAGTTTCACGGTACTGGCGACTATTTGGTTCATGTATGAATATAGACATACTAGTAGTATATACCTTTAGTAATTAATTTACTATTCTTTTTAAGCTGAAACCGAAGGACAACTGTCTGGGAACGTGATTTCCGGCTTTGACAGAAACAAGCACAGTGGCGCGAAGTCCCGTGAGTATTTTGCCTGATAAATATGGCGGAAGAAAGCAAGTAATAAAATGCTCGTATATTTCTTTCACAGCTCGAACGAAGTCCCTTATATATGACACCAAGAGGAGAGAAAGCAGATCGGAGGAACTTAAGCGGTTGCCTAGTGCTTCCAAAATGCGTAAGTGTTAAACGGAATTCAGACGACAATGTTTTCAGAAGACTGATACAGAAGTTTGACACTGACAACAACTGGATTGTTCTAATAGCCGCAGAGAGGCGAGAGGCTTTCTGTGCCTGACGCACCTATGACTGGTTTGTTTACGTTGGACTGACGGGTACAGCACAGCGTTGGATTGACGAACAACGCTGTACTGACGGGCAGGGATTTTAGTAATAAAAACTTCTTGCTGATCTTCACACCGGGGAGAGAGTTGGGCAGGGATTTCTTCTTGTAACTTGTAGCTTGCTGGATCGAATAACTGCCGGTACGGCGCAATGTATCGCCTTTTATTTCAATCCGTGCCTCCCCCTCTCCTGCCGCAACACTTTATTATTATTAATTTTGTTTACATTTTACAATCTCGGTACAAACATTACTTATTTTAACTTATCTCAATACAATAACAATTATACCTTATACCTAATACTATTCTAATGAGATTCCAATTGGTAAACACTAAATAAACACTAGATTAGATCCTAATTTCGACTAGGAAACGACCTGCGCAGGCGTCAGCGGGGCGCGGGTGGGAGCGGGGCGTGGCTTCCTCGCCTCCCGACCCTTTTCGGCGCTACCTCCCCTCTGACGCCCGTCAGTCTGCGGGATGTCGTCGTGCTGTTAGGATCTAATCGTTATAACTTAGTACTTATACAAATACTAAGCTATACTATGGGGGAATGAAATGCAATCAGGATAATTATTTATTTCCTTAGCCTATCCTACTTAACCTACACGTTTATTCACTTATTATACTACTAAAGCGTCATATTTCTTATAGCTAACAAACGACAACAAAAACGTAATATTTATTGAACATAAGATAACAAAACAAAACATAACTTCTTAATTAAATTGCCGTCGTTGGGGTAGCCGGGCTGCACACTTTCTATTTAGATCTTCAATAAAAAAAAAACAAATAAATAAGGTGAAACTTGAACAGTCAGGTTTCACTATTGATATCTAATAAGCACATATTTTAGGGCCTTAGCATAACGTAAAACCGTCCAATTTTGGCCTAGCGGGTAAATGGGGACACCCCCATTGGCATTAAAGCTTAAAGAAACTAAAACATTTCTAATTATTTTATTAGCAAATAGATGAACAGTACTTATTTATTTATATTTAGTTTAAAAAGTGAATATTTGAACATAAATGTATAAAATTCGCTGGCATATTTTCCCGCTAGCGTAAACAGTTTCACGGTACTGGCGATTATTTGGTTCATTTATGAATATAGATATAGGTACTCGTAGTATATACCTACCTGTAGTAATTAATGTACTGTTTTTTTTTAAGCTGAAACCGAAGGGCAAACGCCTGGGAACGTGTTTTCCAGCTTTGACAGAAACAAGCACAGTGGCGCGAAGTCCCGTGAGTATTTTGCCTTATAACTATGACGGAAGAAAGCAAGATTGTGGTTGTGGTACTAAAGATACATTTTTTTGACGGCGCGGTTGGCGCAGTTTGTAGTGCAGCTACTGAGCCGGCGGTCCTGGGTTCGAATCCCGGCAAGGGCACAGGACTATTGTTGATAGATTCCTAAGTGCAAATCCTGAATGTAATAGCAAGGGATCTACCGCACCGCACGAGATGCTAGTTTGAAATAGCACCCTTACCATGAGTTATCGTGACCGTACTCGCTAACAACAGCGTAAACGATGTACATGGAGAATAGTACAGCTCCTAGGGGTTACTTTGTAGAACTACAATTAATTGACAACATTTCATATTTTTAAGACTATCATTTTATTACTTTTCTGAATTCTGCTTAAAAAGATGAAGTTATCTCTGTTTTTATTTATTTTCTGAGATGATTATTTATTTTATTATTCATTTATAAAAACATACTCATTTTAAAATGTGGCAACACCAAAACCAGAACTTAATGGAACGGTTACTTTAGTCGGTTTTCTTATTTAAAAAAACTTAATAAAACTCGGTATGCGTCTGTCATCTGTCAACGTCTAATAAAAAAATATATTTTTTTTTTCGCTCTGTTTTCGACAACAACCCTATTCAGCCCGTATTGTCTTAGATTGCAGTTATTTGATGTATTTTCTTATATTTCTTTAAATACAGAAGAATAAATTCAAAGATTTTTTTTTAAGGTACACGACAAAAGCCCTGTTGATTTCTATATTAATTTCCACCAGTTATAAATATGAAATGTTGTCAATTCTCCATACAAATACTTCACGCAGTCGCTGTGTTGCCAGTGATGACATACGGAACTGAAACGTGGTCGCTCACGATGGGCCTTATAAGAAGGCTCTAAGTCACTCAGAGAGCAATGGAGAGGGCTATGATCGGAGTTTCTTTGAGAGATCGAATCAGAAATGAAGAGATCCGTAGAAGAAGCAGGGTAACCGACATAGCCCGAAGGATAGCAAAACTTAAGTGGCAAATGGGCATGGCAGATCGCTCGTAGAACCATGTAGAACCGACGGCCGCTGGGGCCATCGAGTTCTTGAGTGGCGACCACCGGCCGACGCAGCGTGGGTAGGCCCCCACAAGGTGGACTGATGACCTGGTGAAGGTCGCTGGAGTCCGCTGGATGCGGCGCAGGACCGGTCATGGTGGCGTTCTCTGGGAGAGGCCTATGTCCTGCAGTGGACGTCTTTTGGCTGATGATGACGCGGTCGCTAGAGAGTACTGTCAATCTAAACTCATAGTAATAATAGTCTTTGCGCGCGTTATCGATGTCAATAAAATGCCCGTATCTTTCTTTCACAGCTCGTACGAAGTCCCTTATATATGACACCAAGAGGAGAGAAAGCAGATCGGAGGAACTTAAGCGGTTGCCTAGTGCTTCCAAAATGCGTAAGTGTTAAACGGAACTTAGACGACAATGTTTTCTAAAACTGGTACAGAAGTTTGACACTGACAACAACGGGATTGTTCTATAGCCGCAGAGAGGCGAGAGGCTTTCTATTTAGTTCTTCAATAAAAAATATTAAAAAAAAAAAAAAAAAAATGTGAATCTTGAACAGTCAGGATTCACTATTGATATCTACGAGAATAAGCACAGACTTTACCCAACTAGCAAAATTACCTCATAACGAAAGGCCTATATGGCCATAACTCTTATAGTCGTCATTTAAAGGCATTGTTTATGTCAAAATATCGTATAAATGCACTTTACAAGAGGGTTCAGCTAATATGGCTACTGACTTTATAATTCGGTTAGGTAAACGTCAACAAACCTAAATAATATGGCTACTATAAAACCTTTAGTTAATAAGGTTACAACCTTTATAGTTCGGTTAGGTAAACGACAACACAACGAAATAATATGGCTACTATAAGCCTAAAATTATGAATTATCTTATAATGGCTAATTATACGGGCTTTTAGCCAAATAATAGTAGAAGCCATATAAAGGCTAGCATGAAGGCTATTTGATCTTGTAAAGAAAATACACAGGATTGTTATAGTTAAAGCATTTTATCTTATAGAAGTCAGAATTTTTACGTTTATATGGCAATGGTGTACATGTCATTTTATGTGAATTTTAAAAGGGTTGAAGTCTTGGTTAGTTTGCTATATAGTAATTATAAGTGTGTAATTCTTATGATTGTCATGTACTTTTGTTTATATAACAAAGTCAGCCATTATACGAATAAAAGTTTGTTTGCGTAAGTGAAATTACAAATGATGGATTTGGAAGAGTGGAAAAAGTTCAAGAGAAGTGGTGGTTACAAGAGGAAAGTGAAAAGCATGTACGAAAAAATGAAAAATGACGTTAATAAAACCTCTGCCGATGTCAACAACACTTCTTTTGTCAAGGACAACACATCCGAAAGTGCAAGTGGTTCCGTACAAAATTATGACTTAGAGCAGACTTATTGCAGTGAAAATTTGGAATATGACAGTGGGGAACAGAGTAGTGATTACGATGTGGACGGAAGTATAATTGTTGAGTTAAAAAAAGACAACTTACGTAAGAACATAATAATTGAATTTGGTCACGATTAATAAAGAAATGTGATGTCATGTGGGTCGAAGTAGTACGTTTGCAATTATAACAATTGTCTCTCTTTACAAAATGTGTCATTTGCCAAGGCCATATTGAACTATGAACAAGATCTATAAATCTTCTCTTCTAAGAAACCGGTCCACATCAATAAAAATTACTATAGTTTTCAGTTCGGCAAATCTAGGAAAGAAGTGTCTTTAATTAATTACGTCATTACGGAACCCTAAAATGTATCAAGATGGAGAATACTTAGGACAAAACATAACCTCTATAAATGTTTTTTTCTTGTAAACACCTTGTAGAGTTTATGTAATTTTCTTAAAGACTTATAGCAACAATAACGAAGGAATTAAAAAAAATCCAAAGTATTTTCATCACAAATCATTGTCAATTCATGGGGGCGTTGAAAATGAATTGAAAACCATACCCCATATCCTCATAAAAATGAGTTTCCACTTAGTTTCGATTATTAAGACACAGAAGTAACATCAGAAAAATGGACACAGACTATATTACCTTTTTCAAAATGGTTGACGAATAAAAGATCTTTTATTTTATTCATCGATGTCACACGCACGATAATTCTTGTTGTATGATTGCTACGACGTTTATGAGTTGGATTACCTTTTAAACGATCCTTACCTACATAGCGGTTACAAGAACACGCTTCTTACGACTGGAGTTTACATAGCAATTATAAGTTAATCATTTTTATGCAAGCTTTATAAATTTCGATTATAAGGACTATGAACATATAAATGGATTACAATTGGCAATTACAAGGGAATTACACTTATTGCTAACCGTAACACATCTGGTATCAGATAAGTAGCAAATAATAAAACTGGAATATGGTAATTATAAGGTTCAATATCTTATAATTTGGGCCCAATGCCACCCTTATTAACGTTTATATGGCTTGTATAAGAATAATTATTTTATCTTTATAAACCTTTATATAACATATTTTTGCTACTTGGGTAGAGCCTTTGCATACCGTGAAACCGTCCAACCGTGCCCTAGCGGGTATGTCCCCAATCCCCATTGGCCATAAAGCATAAAGAAAATAAAAATGTTCGAATTAATTCATTAGAAAACAGTTTTTTTTTCTCTTTATTTAAGAGCTTTATTAGCACATAGATGAACGTACGTATTTATATTTAGCTTAAAAAGCGAATCCTTAACCTATTTCAACACAAATATTTAAAACCGCGGGTATATTTTCCCGCCAGGGTAACAGTTCCGTAATAAGTAATTTACGTATATTGACTGTTTGCCTATCTATATGTATTATTTTAAAGTTATCCTCCTTCGTATTGTACATGTTGCTTGGTTTTTCTACCATTTACATTTGTGTTTAGCACTCATTTACTCAAAGGTTAACTGGAAGAGGTCCTTTAAAGGGATAAATTCGCCTTTGTACATGCTTATTCTTTTGAAATGTATTTCTTGTTTTTATGTACAATAAAATGTTTACATACATACATACAGTTTCACGGTACTGGCGATTTGCGGGCAAAATAAAAACAAGACGTGCAACCGTGCAACGAACTCGCCCAGTTTTCAAAATGGCGTCCTCGCGGCCTACTCGCTGCGCGCTCACCTCGCTTGCAACTCGCCCGCAAATTACCAGTGTGCTAAGACTTACGGAAATGCCACGACTTTGCACGACCAGCGGTGCGGCGAGCGGTTGAGCGAGAGATCCGAGGGCGGCGGCCATATGAGTGAGCGAGACACACGTACCGCGCATAGCTGCCCTGCCGCTGTCGCGCAAAGTCGACGTAAAATTTCAGCCACATAAGAGCGACGGCAACATAACCCGAAGGCAATTTGGCTAAAAAGCAGTTGTAAGCTACAGTCCAGTTCATTTACATCTACACACTTACGAGAACAAAAATATCTGAACACGACCCTATTGTCAGGAGCATAAAATCGTGTTCAGATATTTTGTTCTCGTAATCGTAAGTGTTTAGATGTAAATGAACTCGACTGTACTCGTTCTCTCGACGGCGGTGGGACAATCAACTGTACAAACTTACCTACGAGTGTCAAATTAACCTTATACAATCAATTGTACAACTCACTCGTAGGCAAGAGTTTGTATTTTTTTTTAAGATATAGTGAAACAAGAACATACTTGCTTTCAGCCGTCAAAGAGGGGTACGGTAAACCGTTGTTAAAGGGCGCAACCATGAAGTTGACCATCAGAACAGAACCCGAACCGCGCACTTACCCTACCAGTGAGTATAGCTCCTTTATTGAAAACAATGGGGATTGCAATCACCGACCACTTAATAGGCCAACTGTCCCGGAGATAGAGTAAAACCACGCCAACTCTTCCAAGCAAATGAACTGTCAAACTATACAAAGTGAGTCAGTTTGTATGGTTTGATTTGACAGTTCATTTGCTTGGAAGAGTATTGGCGTGGTTTGACGCTATTGAGATTTATTTCATTTTTGTTAGAAGTACATACGATAGGGTCGGTAGTAAGGCAGCTAGATTGTATACTAGTTTCTCTCTTATGTGATTGACATAAATGTCTGATTTCACTTAAATAGAGCTCGTTATTATTTATTTATTTATTACTAGCTGTGCCCCGCGGTGTTACCCGCTCATACCATGGGAACACTAAATTTATTCGGGATGAAAAGTATCCTATGTCCTTTCCCGGGTCTCAAACTATAATATTAGTATGGATTTATTAGGAGAACCAACAGCTACAAACAATACATTGCTAAGCCAATATAGCGATATAGGGTTACCTATATCGTAAGTTAGAAATGTTGGTTTCCATATGTAATGTTTCACCAAGTTTTAATTTGTCCCAAAGACATTATTTTTTCTACTGTTTTTAAACTGTCAATATTTCAGAATAATTATTAAAGAACAACGCACAACGGAACTTTTTCCAATCGCTTTATTTTCTTGTTTTGTATGGCTTTTTCGCCTAAATTTCGTCTAACTTTTTGGTTTATTATTATAATATTAACCTGTAGTAAATAATTTACTACTTATTTTTAAGCTGCAACAAAACAACAACTGTCTGCAAACGTGATTTCCAGCTTTAACGAAAACAAGAACAGTCGCGCAAAGTCCCGTGAGTATTTGCCTGATAAATACTTATGGCGGAAGAAAGCAAGTAGACGAAGGATTGTGGTACTAAAAATAGATTTTGTTAAGTACATTCAAATGCTGAGATGTTCGCTGTGTATTACCTGTACAATATATAGAAACCTGTTTTCATTCATATTTAACTTAACACGTTTACTGTCCCAGTTTAACATGTGTAACTTTAGGTATGTCTCTTGTAATAGAGGCTTGCCGTTACCCCACATATGGGACACGGACAGCGAACGTGTTAAGATGTCATCATCATCATACCAGCCGATAGACGTCCACCGCTGGACAAAGGCCTCTCCACAAGTTCTCCACAAGAGAGCACAATTTGTTGTTTCTCACCGGGCAAATAGTATTAGTCAAGTATGCCCGGCAGCTTGAGCATGTCATGCTCGCTTGAAGGTCTTTGCTTACGGTGGCGTCGTTGATCGGGTCGCAGCCTTCCATATAATATGGTTGAGGGAGGCGATGGCTGAGATATGCGTCATACTCGTGAACGGGTGCCGTTTGTGGGGTCCGGCCTGTTCATGCTAGCAAGGGCCAAATTAAATATTTAATATGTAGCAACCGCATACTAGTGTTAAATTAAGTAAACGTGAGAAACTTCATCCTGTACTCGATTGAAGTAATTCTATGTTGATTTTTACTTTTTGAACTCTTAGAGACTATACATCTCTAAGAAACAGCTTAGTGTAGTATGACACTCAGAGACTTTATACATCTCTGAGGTAATTTAATCATTTTAAAATATTTTATTGCATGTTATGACGCCTAGAGACCATATACATCTCTAAGAAATTTAGGTTTAATCATTCTTTTCTATTGTAAATTATTCACGTTGACGCCTAGAGACCTTATACATCTCTGTGGAATTAAATTAATTAAGTAATTATATTTTATTGCATGTTGTGACACCCAGAGACTTTATACATCTCTGGGTATATTTAATATTATAAATTTATCGTTAAAATTTCATTTTAATGTTCCTACTTAACATTGATTTGGAGTATCTATACATCTTCTTTACGTGTACCAGTGTAATTAGTTATAACACAAATGTAACCATTGTAATTGTTTTAAGTATTATTTACGAAAAAAATACTTACTGTTGAGTTTCTTTCGGCTTTCTTCTCAACAGCGGTCTCCTCTTGCGAAATGCCGGTAGATTCACAATCTGACTTGTAAAAGTGCCCCTGTGGCCTACTTACTGAATAAATTATTTCATTTCATTTGTTTTCGATCGGTTTTGCGCCGCCCTCGTCCAATTTGTACCTGCGAAAATAAACATGCAACCTAAAAAAACTACTAACTTATTTTTTTTTCGACAGATGTTCAAACCGATGTGGTAAAGCAGCCTACCAGCCGGAACGCCAATAAGAAGTCCCACATCCCTATACCGAAGCGTGGATTTATTTCATTACTCAGAGGTGAGAATCACCACCTTCTTACACATTCCTTTTCCAGTATAGCTGTATATTGTACACTGTCCACACTCACTTCACTTAACTTCGAATTGTCGCTTGCGGTATTTCCGGACCGATACGATCTTCAAACCTTCAAGAAAAGAGCGTACTCCCACCTGAAAGGCCGGCAACACACTTGTGACTGGTGTTGCAGGTTAAGGCGACGGTAATCGCTTTTCAGGTGGGAACCTGAAAGGCCGGCAACGCACTTGTGACTCTTCTAGTGTTGCTTTGCTGGTGTCTATAGTCGACGGTAAGGGCTGTCGATCAGGCGATCCGTTTGCTCGTTAGCCCCCTAAAAACTACACTGTCACTTTAACTTAACTTTAACTACTCATTTAATGAACATATTGAGAGACTGGTCTGGAGGAAAATTAAGAGACGTCCCACACTAGCGCCTTTTGGGCATCGGCGTCCTGCAGCGCATGCGTTAGTGGGGGTGTTGGCGTCTCCCTTAGAGTATACACACCTGTCTTTATAGCCTAGCAAGCGTCGGTCCGTCCCAGGGATAGTGGCGCTACAAACAGCTTTCATATGGCAATGATGAGCACACGTCACATATTTGCATTAAGTATAAAACGTCAGTAGCGATTTGCAAAGGACTTGTCAACAAGCAAATTCAAAACATTGTTTGCCGGAATGTCGCTCAATCCTTCGTTTTTCTTCCGAAATAAATACAGAATCCTATTGAAAATTAAAAATACTTACACCACTGTGGATAGTTTTGGTTTTATTATTACTTATTGCCGCTCTCGCCGCTAACGGGTATGCCACGACTGCGCCTGCGCGACCAGCGGTTGAGCGAGAGATCCGAGCGCGGCGGCCATACGAGTGAGCGGGACACACCGCTGTCACGCAAATTCGTGGAATCTTGCCGATTTCACACGAGGGCAGAACAGTGAGGCAGAACAGTGGGCAGTACAGTACTGTTACAATCTGAACGCGCACAACAGTACTGTTCTGTCTCGGCGTGTGCGTTCAGATTGTAGCAGTACTGTACTGCCCCACTGTTCTGCCTCACTGTTCTGCCCTCGTGTGAAATCGGCATAAAGGTGGTTTTCCACCGGCGAGGCGAGGCGGGGCGTGGAGGGGCGAGAATTGAAATTAGTACGGCAAATTTTCAATCCCCGCCTAGCGCATCTTCGGTGGAAATAGTAAGGAGAGACGCGGATGTGCGGGATTTGAATTGAAATATTTGTTTGTGTGAAAAAAAAAAAAAATAAAAATAAAATAAAAATGAACCTTATTGCTTTTAATATAGGGTAGAGATTAAATCTGATTTTTCCACCGGCGAAGCGGGAAGAGGATAGGCGAGGCGAGGAGAGACGAGACGGGGCGAGGAGAGACGAGACGGGGCGAGGAGAGACGAGACGGGGCGAGGAGAGACGAGACGGGGCGAGGAGAGACGAGACGGGGCGGGAATTTTAATTTGTATTGCATTTTTTCAATCCCCTCCCAGCGCATCTTCGGTCGGTGGAAATAGTAGGAATTGGCGAGGATGTGCGGTGCGGGACATGAATTGAAATATTTGTTGGTGTAAAAATGAACCGTCTTGCTTTCGTCAGATTATAAATTAATTAACAGAAAAACCGCTTCACGCGTTCGATAGTCGTTTTGTTGTCCGTTACCGCTGCCGTTTATGTCTTGATTTTCTTTTTTCCAATCTTCCGTCCTTTCGTCCATCCGTAGGTACTATTTCACACACACGCTTAGTACTAATACTAAGCTGTTATTTGGCAGGTGTATTGTATGTTATTCACGGAAAAAATGTGGTAGAATATGATTTTCATCACTTTCTTGTAAACTAGAAAAGCGGGCGGTGTCGTAAATTACGCCCTAGGGCGGTAAGTAATTTCTATCACACTTTAAGGGATTACATGCTAGAAACCCGGGCGGTAAATCGTATATTACGCCCTAGGGCGGTAAGTCGTATATTACGCCCTAGGGCGGTAAGTAATTTTGGTATCGACTACTATTTATTACTTTTGTTTTATTTCCTCCAAAGTGTGATGAAAAACGTCGTACGTGACTCTGGTGGTAGAGGAATTCCAAACTCGTGTCATTAAAGCCCTCTCCTTCGGCTTCGGGCTTCTAATAGACACTCGTTTGTAATTCCTCGCTTACCACCCTTGTTACGTAATGTACTTTATAAACAAACAAACGGTGAGTTCGTTTTCTTGAAAGCACTGAGATTATTTCTTGTTGCATTATCTTCATCCGATTCTTCTTCCATATTTAATAATACTAATTCACGAGACATTACACGAGACATCACGTGTGTATTTCACTGAGAAACTTAACAGCACTACATCTACGTCCAAGCCTACAATCTACGGCGCGGCGGTCGCGCGATGATGTCAACCGCGAGCTCGGGTAGACACGCGCGGGCTCGCGAATCTCGCGATAGCTATTAATGACAATTTTTAGTGGAAAAGGGCCAGCGCGATTTTAATTCTGGCCCCGCCTCTCCTGGCCAGTGAAAAACCACCTTAAGACAGAAGTCGTGGCCGGCCCGTAAGCGCGTAATGCAGCACTTTCCTAAATTAGTCACTAACGAGAGGGATGCGGCAATATATGTGACACGTATGGAGATAACTCCATCTCACTCCTTAGTATTGCTGCATCCCTCACTTAGGATGCTAAATTTAGCCAAGTGTAATTTTAAGCCTTTAACGACTGCGTACTCGCTGAAATAACGAGTTAAATTAGCGATGAGCGGCGTCCATAGATGGGAGTGGAAGGTCCGAGCACGGTGTCCCGCTAACTCCTATGGCTGCCGGGAGTCGAACCCCGTACCTCTACTCTAAGGATTACCGACCCAATTTGTCACTTTCGTGTGCGTGTGAATAGTCCATAGATTTCGTGTGCGAGTGAATGTTTACATAAGCAATAACATGCTGCATGTTATCAGTTTCAGTAACTACTCATTTCTATTGGATCGGCTGTCATGTTGTTGAGCAGTAATTAACTCTTTCTGTTTTCAGATCCAAAAATTACTTCCAGCACTATAATTTTAATGAGTTCTGCAAATACGGTAGCTTGCAGTACCAAATCGAAGACTAAGAGTAAGTTAAGTAAGTTTCTTTGTTAAACCATAGTTACAAAAAATTAAAAACCGGCCAAGTGCGAGTCGGGCTCGCGCACCGAGGGTTCCGTACAAACACTTTCCATCCCTAAGTAGTTAAGTTTGCACCTGGTATGTATAGCGCCCCATATAAATTAGGTGCAAAGTTAGGTATTAAAATATTAAAAAAAAAACTACTTACTAGATCTCGTTCAAAACAATTTTCGTTGGTAGTTTTTATAGTAATGTCACATCATATGTTTTTTTTAGATTTTTCATTTTCTTATTTTAGAAGTTAGAGGGGGGGGACCAACTTTTTTCCACTTTGGAAGCGTCTGTCACGCAAAGTATTCGGTTTAGAAAAAAAATATTTTAGAAACCTCGATATCATTTTTGAAGACCTATCCATAGATACCCCACACGTATGTTTGATTAAAAAAAAATTGAGTTTCATTCAGTTCTAAGTATGGGGAGCCCCCAATATTTATTATTATTTTTTTATTTTTGCATCAAAATCTTAATGCGGTTCACAGAATACATCTACCTACCAAGTTTGAACACTATAACTCTTATAGTTTCGGAAAAAAATGGCTGTGACATACGGACGGACAGACGGACAGACATGACGAATCTATAAGGGTTCCGTTTTTTGCCATTTGGCTACGGAACCCTAAAAAACACATAAATGGGAGCCCAAATCGAAATGGCAGCTGACACTCCTCTACGATGCCTTTGTCAGTTGACACTGCCATACTGCCCCAAGAGATGCTTTCTTCACGCTTCGTTCGAATCAATACTTTTTACTATCATAACTTATTTTCAGGTTCACCCACAAAAGTCTTTAAGCCCCAGCTGGAAGACATTGAAAGCTCATATCTGCTATTGAATAAACAGCAGAAAGAAATGAAAAAAGACGGTAATTAGGTAACTAGTCTACGGTCGCCATCAGATATATCGCAGCAAATAATGCGTTGATGAATATGACACGCACACACTAACGCCTTGACCGTAAGAGGTGTGTTAAGCTATTTATGAACGCATTATTTGCTCCGATATATCTGATGGCGACTGTACCAGTATCAGCCATAAACACACGAAGCGACATGCAGAGCTATTAAGTAGTTCGGTGAATAGAGATGTTTGCTTATATCTTCGTTTAGGAGCATTTTAGCTAGAAAAGACCTGACGCAATTTTGTAAATTTTATGAATTAAATTTCCTATAATTTCCATTTTAAATTTAGTTTTTAAGATAAATAGTTACTGAGATATGCACATTTAAAATGCACGCAATATTGGGCTGAGATGCCACTTCATACATTTTTGGGTTTGGAAATAATAAATTCTTTCAACTTTTTAGGTAAAACCCTTCATTACTGGAGCAGGCAGAGAGCAGGGGCTTGAAAAATGCGATATTTTACATTTTTTGAATCTCTGTAACTATCAGTCCTAGAAACAAAATTTAAAAGGTACCTAAATTACATAAAATTTATTTTTCTACATCATTGCGTAAGCTCCATCAAAAATGCTCCTAAACGAAGATATAGGTAATAGAAGGGGAATTGTGCATTTCGCATTGTATACACTCACTAACCATCCTAGACAACATATATTATCAAAAGTTCCGAACTACCGGACCGTTTGTAAGGTAAATGCCCTTTATTCACTGGATTATAATTAGGTATAGCGAGCGTGCACAACGAATGTGCTGCCAACTGCTGTCGCCAATCCGAATCTTTTTAACTCGACATTGATGTTTAGGAAAAAGCGAAAATTTAAACATTTGGGTTACGCTAGCAGAAGGTACTGCTTGCAAAAAAAAAATTGGACAAGTGCGAGTCCGACTCGCGTATGAAGGGTTCCGTACCGTAATCTATAACAAGTTTGTTGTATAGGAGCCCCCCTTAAATATTTATTTTCTTTTATTTTTAGTATTTGTTGTTATAGCGGCAATAAAAATACATCATCTGTGAAAATTTCAACTGTCTAGCTATTACCGTTCTTGAGATACAGCCTGGTGACAGACGGACGGACGGACGGACGGACAGCGAAGTCTCAGTAATAGGGTCCCGTTTCTACCCTTTGGGTACGGAACCCTAAAAACTGTATCAGGGCTGTTTAGCCCTCACTGACTAGCCCTCACTGACAGTGAGTCGGACTTTGTGTGGGAGTACAACCGGCTAAAATGGGACTATCACCGCGCCACAGGAGTGATAAGTTCCTGATGCACGTTCTTTTGCACAACGAAGGTGCTGGTGCTGCCATGGTACCGCCAATCAATTTTTTTTTACCTTATCAATTTGATATTGATAGTGATGCCACTGACACCTGTTCCTGTCTTTGAGTATAGACAATGGAGATGCCATACGCAGGCGACCCCCTCCGGCAAAGTACATTGGTCAAATGGTCAAGCGCAAAATGGTGACTTGTGCTTGTGCAGTATTTTGCATGAAACGGTTTACACTCGCGTGCACGTGAAATTGTCAGGAACGGCCCGACATGTTCCGAACTTGTACGGAGCTCTTTATCAAGGACTGCTACCCGTACAGTGGCGTGGTAACTTTGTCACATCATCGATAAAAAAACACCCTAGATGCCCTATCACGTGTGTAACGGCACGGTGTCGTGACGTGATGCATCATCGATAAAAAACACCCTAGATGCACTGCTATCACGTTCGTAACGGCACGGTGTCGTGGTCGTGACGTGACGCATCTAGGGTATTTTTTATCGATGATGGTGGCACAATAAAAGTCAAGTAAGTACCTATAAGCTAAGGTAAAAGATTCGCGTTGGCGGCTCCAGCTGGCACTACCTTGGTTTGGTTGTGCACGTTCGCTGGGGAACATGCATGAACTGATGGCACAGTACTATAACTATAAATGTCATACAAGGTAAAAGATAATAAATAAATAATAGGTATAACTATAAATAAAATAATGTAACTATGGCCAGAAACAATTAATTTTATTTTCCTTATACATTAGAATATAGTGCTCTTGGGCGGTGGGAATCAGATTTATAAATAAAATAAAACCCAATTCCTTTTCATGAGTCTGCGTGTGTTTTATATATAATTTAGTGCAATATTTATTCAATAGACGCAGACATAGAAGCGATAGACAACGCAAGTGAGAACGGTTTACACAGAGACTTGTTTGCTGCTGTACGCAACTTTGTCCGATGTACTGTGGAGTCCACGCTTAACCGTTACAGGAGTCAGTTACAGTTGCGTCAATTGAACAGTCCAAACTCTATATAAAATAGCGCATGAATGTAAATGTAATGTACCTAACGTTAAACGGCAGTAAGTAAATATGTTACAGAATACCTGTATTTATTTTAAAGTCAGTGATTTTAAATAGCTCACACAGACATAAATCTAAGTAGATGTCGCAAACAATCCGATTTCAGCGGATTCGTGTAAATGAAATTCATAATATTGTAATTTCAACCTTTGAAATAAATAAATACATTCGAAATTATAAATACAAAAATCTATGTCGATGGACGTACAGTCGCCATCAGATATATCGCAGCATATAACGCGTTCATAAATATCTGAACATGTACTGTAACGCCTAGTCAATAAGAGTCGTGTTCAGATATTTATGAACGCCTTATATGCTGCGATATATCTGATGGCGACTGTACCTAAACACAGAACAAATCTGCAATAATCTTTCCTTAATTACAAAATAAGTGAAATAAAAAAATATCCCTTTGAAAACTCACATGCGACACGTCAATAGAACATGAAACTCTCACACCTTATACATTGAAACTAGAATTTATAACGAAGGTAATAATTTATAATTTAATTTAATTTATTTATTTATAATTTTTACCGTGCTGGGCTGGCTTAGAGCACGGGTAAGCGTTGCCATCATACGTGCAACTAGCATGTGCATTCGTGGCACACGGTATAGGTTCAAACCACTAGCAAAATGGCTGGGATTCGACGACGGTCCTTTTCTTTTTAACATTAATTTAATAAATCACTTTTGGAACTTTTTTTTTATTTATAACGAAGGTAAAGTTATATAAGTCACTATGAAATCAGGCCGTGTGCAACTCTAAAATAAATTACATTTATAATTCTTAAGAATGAATATATTTACCTAATAGTCATAAACAACAGTAAAATATATACAGATACCTAACTATTTTTATGTCGAATTGTTTTTCGAATACATATTGTACCTTTGTGTCAATATTTATAAAAATTCAAATGTGCTATTTCCAATTTTCCACATTAATTAGAACAACTGATAAAAATATACTATAAATTCTATTAAAACATTGATAATAGCGACATCTCTCTTGCGGTCCTTGCACTTGCTGTAAAGCAACGGGGACAAGGGAACGTGCGTGTAAATTATAAACGCACATTCTGTATAGGGTATGGCTAAAGCGCTTAAGCATTTTAAAGTAGCGTAGAATTATGGAATCGAAGATTTGGTGTGATTGACGTAATGATGTGACAGCTCGGTTGGGAGAGCACTACTCCGGAAACGTAGGGTCGCAGGTTGGAGTCCTGCTTACATTCCCGTGGATCACATTACATTTCATAATTTACCTGTGTCAATATTTATAAAAATTAAAATTTGCTAATTCCACATTAAAACAGAATCGATAAAAATATTCTATTAAAACATTGTTTTTGAAGTCAATTTTCATCATTCATCAATGTCTTGAATAAATTTTTCGTAACGGTGCTTAAGTTGAGCCGTGCATTGCACTTGCGTGGTCTATTTAGATATATGTCTGTCCGTCTTGCTAATGTTGATTACAAATTAAATACTTATTAAAATTCAATATCGTGTTGATCGTGCTACAATTTTTTTAATTACAGACTGTGAATGTGTAGCCCAATCAACCAGGCCAATAGGATTAGAAGGAGGAGACGGGACCAAAACAAAAAAGTTATTAGTCAAGTTTAGATCAAAAAAACATTCATGTACTGACAAAAAATATGAGGGTATGTATGAATTAGTACTTTGTGTTTAGGGCTTTAGAAATAAAAAGTGTCCCAAAACTGAGTAGGGGTTTTGTACAGCCATGTTTTCCGAGTCAATTTTTTGGATTCGGAAAACGAGACTGTACAAAACACGGCCGAGCAAAAATGGCTTCGAAAAACCTGCCTGTACCGAGCTTGTCCAGGCCAATATTGCACGGCCAGGTTTTGCTCGACCATGTTTTGTACTGCCGTGTTTTACGAGTCCATGACGCTCGGCCCGTCTTTGTTCGGCTGCGTTTTGTACGGCCACGTTTTCCGAGTCCCGAAAATGCAAGTAGGTATGCATTCTAACCTTCTTTACAAGTAGTAGTTCGGTTCTAGCGCTTCGCCGACCGCTGCCGCGGTACGCTCGCTGCGCTCGCTCGGCTCGCGCACTGTTGCGGTCGCAGTTCTAACCTAACCTAACCTAGCAGTTTAGTTCGCGGCCAGCCGTGTTTTGTACAAGCACCGGACAATACGACCCTGTACAAAACTGGCTTCGAAAAACTTCCCCGAACAAACATTGCTCGGCCACGTTTAGTCCAGCCGTGTTTTTCGAGTCCATATGGACGCGGAAAACGTGGCTGTACAAAACGTGGCTGGAGAATACATGGCTGACCAAAACGGGTTCCCCCAAAACTCTGTATGGAAAATACAATCCAATGTGTTATGAAAAAAGCTGCACTTTGTGATGGAAGCAAGCCGTTTTGCACAGCGATAATATGGACCAAAATAACCGATTTCACCTGAGGATAAATTAGTTTCACCCCTTAGGAACAGAGATGGCGCCACTTATTAAAAAAAAGTTAAAAAAAAACTAAATCCTGTACGGATACTCCGATTTTGACGATTGTGATGCCTTTTAACATAAAAAAATATAGAAATCAGGTAGAAAATAATTTTGTATATTACCAAAAATAAAATATTAGATTTTTGTGATTGGTAGGTAATGACAAAACGCAAACTTACTGAACAACCTACATACTAAATTACTTGTTATTCTATTCTATTTCAGGCTATTTCCCCCAAAAACCGAGTCCACTAAATGAAGATAAAAGAATAAGGATGTTGTACTCTGCGAAAAAGAACTTTCAGACCAAACAGTATTGGTTCCGATCAAGTAATTAATTACTTAATTTACCTTTTTTTTAAGATAGCTAAGCATTTGGCCTCTATTGCATGATATTAGTGACAATAAGCCCTAGGATGGAGCATGCTTGCCTAGAAAATGCCTATTCACTCCCAACATGATCCAGAGCGATCCACGTTATATTTTTCAGGGTAAATGTTTCCAGGAAGCTACCTAACAAAGGAAGATACCTATGCTTTTTTCAGTGTAACTATTGTATAATTAGATTGAAAACGCTCTCACATTTGTAGGCTTTTGTGGCATATTTTCATCTTTGAATTAACTTTGTTTTAATTTCTGTGGCCAGGGAAAAGGGGTATATGTTGGATTTAACCTAGGAGCAGAGGAGCTTAAGTCTCACAAGAGAATTATGACCTTTTGTTTCTTTTCAATATTTGACTTATACTTTTTGGCTACAGATTTGTTCTTACTGTTCCTAAACATAATCAGTAAGTTAGGAATTACATGTTATTCAGGTCAAGGTAGAGATATTATGTGTTTTCTTGGGCTGCAAAAAAAGCTTGAATTTCAATTGTTTATTTTATTATTACGTTGACCATTATGGTTGTATTGAAGTAAAACTTTGTTTCAGAATATGAAAAAATTGAGGGTTTAAATTGGATATCATGGATACAATAAAAGAGAAATGTCAAATAGAACATCTGTATTCAATAAATTTAAGTGGTTGTTACACAAATGTGACCTAAGGTTAGAGTTTACAAGCATAATGTATCATTAAAGTATTGTAAAAAAAAACGCTTTTATTTTGACGCTGAACCTTTGGCATCCTTATCTTTGTCCTTGTCATCCTTTTCGTCCTTGTCTTTCTTAATGGTGGACATGGCATTGCGAATGGCCTCGCTCTGAGGGTCTACGCCTGGTAGGTTCTCTAGCACACTTTGCAAGAAGGCAGGATCATTCATGACCTCTGCATACTCTTCAGAGACGTCCATGCTCTCTTCGGCTGCCGGGGCATCCTGCTGCATGCTCATCTGCATGGCCAGAGCTATCTGCTCTTCTTCTGACAACTCCATAGCTTCATGGCCCAAAGACATGGCTAGAGCCCGCTCCATGCCGCTGTCCTGGGTTTCTCCGGCTTTAGGAGCTTCACCTTCAGTGTTAGCCTGTTGACGCCTCGACTCCTCTTCTTGGCGTTGTCTCTGCTCTTCCATAGACACACGCAGAGCTAGAGCCAATTCTGGATCCTCATTAGGATCAACTCCAAATTCAAACGGAGTTAAACCAGAGCCAGATGGGCCAGCGCCATCACCACCAATCAATGGGCTGGTGATTAGGGCTTCAGAGAGAACAACATGACCGCCAGCTGGAATGGCAACAAGGTGGCTACCACCTGTAGTGTTGTCTTTGCCGTTAAGAGTGTTGACGAACGCTGTCAGCAAAGGATTGTTCTCAGCATCTTCACCAAAGGAAACAATGTCACAGTTAACCTTCTCCTTCTTAAGCCTCTTGGCTAGTTTGACGAGCTCCTTCTCGTCGGAGTGGACTGGCGAGCCGACAAACACCACGATACGCATCTTGTGGTTCTTGCCCTGGCGATGCTTGAGAGCCAAATGGGCGATTCTGATTCCGGTCAATAGGTTGATGTCGCCATTCGGCTGCACGCGGTGAAGCTTGGACAGGATGCGGCCTACATCGCTAGTTAGCGTGGCCAGCACCTCGACGTTTGCGAGAGTCAGCAGGCCTACGTTATTTTCTGGATTCGATCTTGTTTTGGAATGACATACCAAATTGACGGCATCCTGCTGAGCCTGGAGACGGGTTGGAAGGAAATCTCCATTTCTCATGTAGTCACTGTTATCCACACATATCATAGTACTTTCTAGCACCATGTTTATAGTTTTTATTCAGTTTATTTACGAAATAAAGACAAAGTCGGTCACGGAACAACGAAATCTGCTGTATAATCATAGACACGTATGAGCTTTTTTAAATATTGACATTTGAAAAGAAAGATAGTCAAGAGTTATGTAAAACCGTCAGAATGTTAATAAAAACGATACGTCACGTCTTCGTTTCATTCCGTGAGTGTATAGTATACATAGACAAAATTGTAAGAAAAAATAAATTGTCTATAGTATAGTCTAAGATTGTCATTTTAGTCGACCAAATTTCTTTCGGAATAATTTGGTCGATTACAAAATAATAATGGGTTTCGGCGACTATCCTAAGGAATACAACCCCGCTGTTCACGGGCCATACGACCCTGCCCGTTTTTATGGCAAACGTAAGTAAATTTCCATAAAAAAATTATCCTTCGTTTACAACGCTCGATTACATAATTATTTTTCAACTTTTCAGCTGATACTCCCTTCAGCCAGCTCAAGCTGAGCGAGATCGGATCATGGCTGGGTCGCAGGAACAAGACTCCCTCTGCCTTCATGGGCGCTTGCAGCCGAGGTACAGTGTCATATATATTTACATAATTTTGTATAGGTTATAGCGCAATGTCATTCAGTTTCTGATTAGCAAGGAATCGAACTACCTTCATAAACTACACTAATTCATCACATTCTGCAAGCAAGTAGTAGTGAAAGTCACAAAAGAATAAAAAAAATAGTCTGTAGATCAGAAATCACATTAAAACTCATAAAAAGTATCTCATCTCAGCCTGGTGGAGCTGGCAGCACAAGTACATGCAGCCTAAGAGGGTGACCGCTGCGCCCTTCTTCCAGCTGCTGGTGGCCAACATGGTCTTCTTCTACGCTATCAACTACGGAAAGATGAGTAAGTTCTAATTATTGGTACAAATTCTTTGTGATATCAATCAGCAATGTTCGCATTGTTGTGTTCCGGTGTGGGGGTAAGATAGCCGGTGAAATTACTAGCATAGAGGCATTCTATCTTCGTCCTCCGGGTAGGCAAGCACTTGTGACTCCTCTGGTGTGGCAGGTGTTTATGGGCGACGGTAATCGCTTTCCATCAGGCGATACGTTTGCTTGTTTGACCCTATGACAAAAAAAAAAAAACTTGGTCTTCCTAATGACACAGTTAACATATTAAGGATTTTGAATGTATGTGAGTATCCAAGTGTCTGTGAGCAATATAAGCTGAATCATAAACATCATGAGACATACACTGTAGCTTAGTTGGTCAGAGTGTATCACCCTAGCATGGCACAAGATACCAGTTTGAATCTGGCCAGGACCTAAATTTTTTTCACTATTCCAATCTTTGTATTTGTAATATGTATATGGTATGGTGGATTATGCTATTTATCTTTCAAAACCTATCCTTACTCTGGATTTTCTGTCCAGGGAGATATTTTATAGTTCAAATTTGGTTTTGACTGAAAACTATTACTAATTTTTATTCGGTGTAGGTAAGGTGAGTCGGGGCTATTGTAGCTATGGGGTTATTGTATCTTCTTACCATTGTAATGGTCTGTGACCCTTAAAATGGTCTGTGTATATATAGGATTGTGTATATATACCATTGGTCTGTGTATCCTATATATACACAGACCATTATAATGGTCACAGACCATTATAATGGTAAGAAGATACAATAACCCCATAGCTACAATAGCCCCGACTCACCTTATACAACTTTTTAAATCTCTGAAACTGTGTTATTATGATTCCACAGACAAAATAGGTCTTTAGTGTCTAGGTGGTGCCCAATTAGTGATTGCATGTGTTGTACAAAATCCATGAGCTTCTTGCTGGGTTTTTCTCTAGGTCTGATTTAAGATCCAAAATTGTGATAAACTTTGGGTTACTACTATTCATTGTCACAAAATAAAGCTGCCTTCAGCTTTAAATGGTAATGTTCTTGACATTGGTTTTAACATCCATAATGTCCATATGAATGATTGATTGGTAACCGCTATACAACTCCATACAAATATGCATAGTATTATTACTCACCTTAAGTTCAATTACACCATATAGTCCAACAAGAAAGAGTAGAAATTAAAAAGTGGCAATACTGTAGTGTCCCCTAGCTTTTATGAAGAATACCTAAATAACAACACTCACTATTTGGCTTAGGGCTGCATAGCCAAAACATTTGTGGCCCTTATAGAAAAAAGGTTGAGTATCACTGCCCTAAAGTGTGTTGGCATCTTTTGGTGACACACTTCAGAGCAGTGATACTCAACCTTCTTTCTATCTACTCTACTTTTGTGAACATAGGTAAAAAACTGTTGCCATTTTCATTTCATGTATATCAGTCTAAAATGTATTATTTTTAATTTCAGAGCACCACAGGAACTACAAGTACCACTAAGGATCGGACCAGGAACGAGCCAGCAGATAGTAATACTGTATTTATGTTTATGTATGGGTAAAATCTGCTAAAATCATGTGTTGTAAGAGAAAGTGCATTCTACAGTTACTGCAATAAAGTTATTAGAGTGATCTAGTTTTTTTATTTAGAATATATCGACGGCAAAAAGCGGAAACGTAGTAAACGCGTGAATTCCCTTGGCGTTTACAGCGTTTCCGTTTTTGCCGTCGTAAGGTCAACATCATCTGTAAAAACTTTTCCTAATTTTGGTCCTTCCACTCCTTACCATGTCTGGATTAATAAGGACTTAGCCGATTGCCTGACTGCCCGGTATGCCTTTGGTTAATCACCTTGCTTCCGCTATTTGTATGATAAAGCTTTTCATCAAATAAGCTTTTGCAATTCCTAACCTATTCCGATTTTCATACATTTTGGAAATACGGAAAACTATCATAAGATCAAGCACAAACCAAAATAACGTATACGTGAGCATGGATCAGGTAATCATCATAGCGTCTTAATTATATTTTATCTCAATTATAATATAACTGTCTTTGAATATTTATATATTTTCGCTGTGCAATAAAGTATTCTTGTGTTGTATATTAATCTTATTAAAACTTTCGTGAGATATATTTAACACTCGCTCATTGTATACTCACGTATTTCTGTGATTCATGCCTAGTCCGTTTCTCAGTTTTCTGTCGTGCTAAGGTCGTGCTGCGTTTTGTAATTAACTTTTTACTAATCTTACCTTTTTTAATTCGATCATAGTCTATGGTTGTCATATTTGATTAGTTAAATTTTCCGGAAAAAACCAGACAGCTTAAAACCATAATGGGCTTTGGGGATTATCCGAAAGAGTACGATCCTGCTAAGCATGGGCCCTACGACCCTGCCCGGTACTACGGGAAAGGTAAGTAATCTTCCTCATTAGGTAATGTTATCAACATTACCCAAGACTTTCTCTGCTGGAGATGGCCTTCCTCGAGGAACGCCACCTTGAACGATTTTTGCCCAGCGAACTCCTGCTATCAGCCGTTTGGACCATTTGAAATTGCAGTTATTCATAATATTTTGAGCGCCGTGGCGTTAATAGACTTAGCCGACTGTGGCGTTGCCGTCTTATATCTAAAACCTAAGTAACCGCTATACAACTCCATATATACAAGCGCAATAAGCACATGCGTATTTGCTCTCGTGTAAGTACTTATAACTACGCTTATGTAATTTTTTGAAAATAATTCAAGTTGCATAAATTATCCATACTCCAATACTCACATTTATTTGAAGGGACTAAGTGCCTAACGTGTACTAAGTTTTCGTTGAGCTACGTTTAATCACAGAGCAGAGTCGCGGCCTATCATACATCTATAGTCTTTCTTATGCAAGCTCTTCTCTAGTCGCGAAGTTGAGTGGTTGGGCGAGTATGATAGTGGGGAGAGGCGCTTCGGTGGAGGAAGTAAGAAGTCCCGGTCAACGAGACTCGGTCAAGTTCGCGAGAGTGTTGACTGTTGAGCCGGGGCAACATTACAGGGCACACTGTTGGTTTTGCGGGGCGAGTCGAAAGCGAAGCGCGCAACGATTTCGCTCGCAAATGGCCAGTTTCCTAAGGTTCTTAGACTACTAGGCTATGCTATCTTATCATCTTTGTTTTATGCAACTGTACTTTGCAGCGGATACTCCGTTCGGTGACGTGAAGCTGGGCGAAATCCCCGCGTGGCTGAATCGCAGGCAGAAGTCTGTTTCCGCCTTCATGGGCGCCTGCAGCAGAGGTAGGAAAATAATTCATTTTCGATCTTCCCACAGATCTGGGCATTTGGTGGTTGCGTTTATAAAAATAAATGTAAAAGCACCCGAAGTGAAGGGTGCCTTATTGTGATTTATTTTTATCGCGTGATAAATAAGTACATTGGCTCTGGCTCTCTGAATCTGATAATAAGATAATGTAGGTACTTAGTTACGGAATTTTTATTGCCCTTTTGTTATTATAGCGATCACAGTAGCTAATTAATAGTTAGTTCTCATTTTTCTGAAGTTTTCAAGTTTCTACAATTACGGCTCAAGACTTATAGGGCGGCTTTCCGCTGATGCGGAGCTGGGTGGAAAAATCGTTAATTGACCAATTACAATATTATACCATTGATGTGCACGCGCCGTTCCGAACACTATGGCCAAATCAAATACGAATCTCCGCTCCACTCCGCCGAGCTGCGCGTCAGTGGAAACGCTCTCTTAGATAAGCTTATTAATATGGTTCCATTGGCATCCCGTACCCTGAAAAGCAATAGCATTTATTGAGAAGAATATTATCCCACAGCATGGTGGAGATATCAGCATAAGTACTTGCAGGCCCGGAAGGTGGGCATCGCCCCTTACTTCCAGATGCTCGTCGGCAACATGATCTTCTTCTACACCATTAACTACGGAAGAATGAGTGAGTTTCCAAGCACTTAATGATGATTAATACAGCTATTACTGCACTTGTCTTATTAGCCACTGATGAGAGTAGGTAATGCAGCAATACGAAGGATTGAGGTGGACTTATCTCCATATTTGTGTTTTACATATTGCTGCATCTCTCTCGTCCATGACTAATTTAGGAAAGTGTACCTAATAGCCGCATAATGGTTGCCTGTGCCCAGGACCTAAGGTGTAAGCATAAGCCCTGCTAATTAGTAATTTGAGACTCATGAACGCATAAAGATTCTATTACTTATATTCTATATTTCCTTAACCTGGGATACAGGTGTTCGTTTTACCACTGATACGCGGGAATCACACCTTAGTGCCCGTCTATTACCAGTAGCGCCATCTGTGTCCGTTAAACAGTAGTGTTGGTTTCCCCCGCCGTGTCGCCCGCGCTGAATGCGCCCACAGCGCTGAGGATTTTTGCAATTAAATGGCGATGGCGGATTAAGCTGTTCGATATTCACTTAAATAATGATGCACCTAGGGACCCGCCCGGATGGCTGAGACTGGTACTACGTGTGGCTATGTTATCTATATTCATTTATATGTGGTTTATCGTTTACATAAAATATTTCGATTCTGACTACTGACAGAAGCGGCACATTCCGCAACATCCGGTAATCCGTGTTTAAATAACCAATAAATTTAAAATACACCAGCCAGGCGGGTTGTGTAAAGATACATGGTTGTTATTGTAACGGATTTTTTTGCATTTCAGAACATCACAGGAACTACAAATACCACTAACTGCGGTTCAACATCCAACTCCACAGCACAAGAATCCATTTCGGTCGTAGTATATTGCTAAATAGAAGATTCAGAAGGATGCCTTGATTAGAAATTCAAACTTATCTGACCAGGAAACCATTTCTTAGTTTGGACCATGGATCACTTCTCTTTGTTACAACACTAGCCCCATTTATTACTATTATTATACGAAACATTGGAGAGATAGAGACCTCGCTATGGTGGCGCCATCTACATTTTGTATAGGTATGGGCCAGTCTCTTTCTCAATTTTGAGTACCCGTGACAACCAGGCTATCTGTGCTGTTATGTGATTAAATAATTAAAGTTATTATTTTTTGGTAATGTGTGTTTTTTTTATCATAGTCTAGTATAAAGTATCCTATTATCATCTTTGGATGTCCAGCTGTCCGTGTACCAAAATAGATCAATATCTGTCCAGCCGTTCGTAATCGTAATCGTAATTTATGGCTTGCTCGGTAGCCTTACGGCTGTAACCGACATCGTGTTGCTAGGCTGTAGGCAGCGCACTGCCCCAGCGCCTAGCGTGTGTGAGCTGGCGTGCACGGGCACTCGAACCAGCGGACGTGTACCTAGCTTGACAACGTCGTTTTTAGGTCAGTCTGTTTGTTATAGGTCATGTAGCTTGATTCTAGGTCGTGTGGTAGACAAATGTATTTATCGCGGCGGTCTTCCCCGCCGGCGGAGGCGACGGTGTGCACGTAGAGTATTCCTATTTTTCCTTTGCCTACGTCGTTCTTGTCGTTTGATGTCCCTATTAAAATAGTAGTCGGCGTCATGGTTGACGCCAGGCTCGGGTTCTGACTCACTACCCGACGACGAATCATCAGGGTACCATTCTTTGATGGTAGCCGTGATGACGTCGTCGGGGTCGGTCAGAAGGTTCCTGGGTCTTCTGATGTGTCGTAGTTTGGCCCGCCGGAAGGCTGTGGTGTCTGGTTGAGTGGTCGTCAGTTGCGTCAGTATTTGTAGTCTGTCAGTCAAATCTCTGTCTATGTCCTGGTCGAGGTGGGGGTGTGTTGTTGGCACCTGCACGGTGAATTCTGCTGGGGCAGGGTCTGGGGTCGGTACGTATCCCACCATCTCCTGGATGAGCGGGTTTTTGTGATTAGCGGCTTTTTGGTAATAAGTTTTAGCATTTTGCCTTACGAAATCAATGAGGGTGGGGTACGTGACGTCATGGTGGAGTTGCAAGTTGGTGACCCCACGAAGGGGCGCGTCGGTGGCTTTCCTGAGAAATCTGTTTTGGATGGCTTGGAGGGGGCGGAGTTTCCTCTCTCCTACGTGGAAAAATACTGGTCCTGCATAGGTAAGAATGGGCCTAATGCAGGTGGAATACAATGCGAGCTTGCTGCTAAGCCGCATTTTACTCCGTCTGCATATCATCGCCCCTAGTCTTCCTAGTATATAGGTGGCCTTGCCCTTGACCGCCTTTATGTGCCTTTTGAAACTGAGTTTTCTATCCAGGTGCACCCCAAGGTACTTGACCTCTCCTACCCATGGAATATTTTCGTCGTGTAATTTGAGGTCTGTCAGTTTGTCTCTGTAGGAGGTCGGGTGGAAGAGGATGGCGGCGCTTTTCTCCGGGTTAACCTGGATGCGCCAACGGTTAGTCCATTGGCCTAGTGTATCCAGGGAGGACTGTAGATCTTCACAGATCCTCAGGAGGCTCATACCGCTGGTGAAAAGCGCCGTATCGTCGGCAAATAGAGCAAGCTTTACATTTGGTACTTTAGGTATATCGTTTGTGTAGAGGGAGTATAGCGTGGGTGAGAGGACAGAGCCCTGGGGGACACCGGCCGTTATGGGATGAGGTGTGGAAAGCGTGCCTTCGACCTTATATCTAAATGTCCTCTGACTGAGGAAGTCCTGGACGAGGCGGACAAGGCGGGCCGGCATACCCATCTGATACAGCTTGTGTATCAGACCGGCATGCCATACCTTGTCAAAGGCCTTTGCCACGTCCAGGAACACTGCCCCGGTCTTTAGGCAGCTGCACCGGAGATATCCTTGCCTTTTTGTAAATCCGTCGAGCACGTGCTCCGTGATGCGGTGCACTTGCTCGACGCACGAATGGTTTGGTCGAAAGCCGAACTGTTCATTAATTAATAAGTTTTTATCATTAATAAAGTTGTTTAGGCGGGTTAAAATGATCTTTTCGTAGAGTTTCCCCAAAGTGGAGAGCAAACTGATAGGCCTATAAGAGGCGGGCTGATTTGACGGTTTACCCGGTTTCGGGATACCAATAACCGTCGCCAACTTCCAGTCCTTGGGGAAGTGGGAGTTGGCGAGGGCAGCGTTGAAGATCTTGGCGAGAAATGTTATATGATCGTCGGGTAGTATTTTAATTAGCCTGTTTGGTATCCCGTCCGGGCCGGGGGCTTTGCGTGGCTTTAGACCTTTGATGAGGTTGGCGATCTCTTCCGCGGTGACTGGTTTAATTGGAGGTTCGTTTGAAATGTCACGTCTTGTCTGTATGTCAACGTTATCATCTATTTCCCTAATGTGGTCTAAGTTAATAAAGAGACGGCTCGGGGAGCACTGTTCCTCGAGGCAATCGGCTAGGCATTCAGCCTTTTCGATGTCCTCGAAAGCTGTGGTGTTCCCTGCTCTTTCCAAAGGGGGCATCGAGTGCACGGTGTCCATTTTCAGAGCTTTCGCTAATTTCCAGTAAGCCACGTGACTGGGCGTAAGCTCTGAAAGTAGATCGTCGAATTGGTTCGCCCGGAAATCTCTGATCCTCTCGCGGACAGTGCGTTGCAACAGCCGGAGATTCTTTCGATTTGCGGGCGAAGGGTACCAAGATGTATGTCTAATAAGAGCGTTTTTCCTCTTTAGGAGTGCACTCAGTTCCTCAGGTAGGGCCCGGCGGCGGATATCCTCCGCGGGAATCTCCCTCGAGGCCTCGCTTAAAACAGCGCTGAGATGACTGCTAAAGGCAAAAATGGCCTTGTCCGTCTCGTCAGTTGTGGTAATTTTGTCCGAAAATGATTCTACAATAGAGGGTGTCTTGAGGAGACCTGAACGTACCCTTTCCCAATTCACGATGGACTTGAGAAGGGCCGTGTTGTCATTGTTTGCGCCGAGTCTTAGTACTACGGGCAGGTGATCTGAGTCTAATGCGTGAACCACTTCTATAGAACGAAACTTTAAAGTTACATTCTTCAGAAGGGCCACGTCCAAAATGTCTGGTCGGTGTTCGTGATCGTGTGGATAGTGTGTCGGTTCTCTAGGGGTTATGAGGTCGAACGGCAAGCCGTCGATGAGTAGGTTGAACAGTTTTGCCCCGTTCCTGTTGTTTGCTACACATCCCCAAGATGTGTGTTTAGCATTTAGATCGCCAGCCACAATGACGGCAGAACCTAGATTTGATATTTTAGTTAGGTCGGAATGTTGTGTCCAGCCGTTCCGGCGCGTAGAGAAGAATGAAATTTTTACCAGCAGATGGCGTGGGCAATTTACAGCTGGCGCAACGTTGCTGCATCGCGCTGTTATGTATGATTCACATAGAGACGGGCCGGGCCGGGTCGGCTGTCGCCGCGTCGCAAAGGGCGGTCTGGCAGCAGGCAGCGGCCGTCCGCGTCCAGTGACCAGGTCGGGCGGGTTACGTTCCAGCGGACGCTGGAGCGCCCGGCGGCAGCCGACTGCGTCCGTCCGAGCGTTTAAATTCTAGGGCGACGGACGTGCGAGCGGAGCCGATGGCGTGCGGCGGTAACCGAACGCAGCCGATGGCGTGCGGCGGTAACCGAACGTAGCCGATGGCGCGCGGCGGTGACCGAACGGAGCCGCTTACGCGCGACGACAGTATCTATATGTATAAGTTACTTATAAAAGTTACTCAATGTTACTACCGGCGGTTCTGTTTCTAGAATAAACATGCTTCTGCTTTATATTCTGTGCTTGGTACGAAGGCTGAAATATTGCATAGAATTCTATAATAGATTCTACCCTCCATGATTTTTCTTTTTTACATTGACGACGGCCCCGACTGCGTGGCTCCTATCCTAAGAGTATAATGTCCAATCTCTGGTAATTTAGAACTTGTCTATACTAAATAACTCATATGATTTGTTCACCTCAGTGAACCACTTTGAATCAAGTGCTAATTCAAACTTAGAATCTGACCTATTTTTACGTAACTGAAAATATGGATTGTGCAGCTTGGCTTCCAGCCAGACCGTAGGTACTACAACTACTGCAGGCTATCGGATGTTGCTTAGGCATGTATCGGCAGCGTGGCAGCGTTATGCAATGTATCATCTATTGATTATCCCCTATGTATGTAAAGGGCAAGATACGCAATGACCATAGATGGTAATGGAATCGCATGAAAAATTGACAATATATGTATATGTCGTCGTCTAGTACCCATAGTATAAGCTTTGTTGGGGACTAGATCGATTTTTGTAAGATTGTCCCTAATATTTATTTATATTCTTAATGCCTGACACGTTACAATGTATGCATACAGGCCTCCCGTGGCTTCGTTCGCGTTGAAATAGCATACACTATCCTACGAGAACCATGTTCTTTCGGGATAAAAAGTAGCTTATGTTATGTGCTAAGCAGGGTTCGGAAATTCGGGTCGATATTTACCTAAAGTTGACAAAATCCTATTGCTATCTCACTCATACGTCAAACAAAGCCGCCTATACCTACGACCGAATAACAAAGCCGCCGCCAAAGTTTAGGTAAATATCGATCCGAATTTCCGAACCCTGGTGTCAAGTTAGGGTATAAACAATCTGTTTTAAATTTCATGCAATTCCATACACTGTTTCAGTGTGAAGAAGTGACAAACATACACAAATATTCGCTTTTATAATATTTGTGGGATTTCTAGTTATAATATACAGGTTGTGATAATTACAAATCTGAATTTGTTTGTATTTATTTCCTGTTGAGGTGTGCAATAAAGATTATTCTATTCTATTTCTATAACTATTAAACAATGTGACGCACAGACGTTGGAGCCCTTTGGGTAGGAAATCCTAAAGAATTATATAAAACAACAAAAAACGGGGTTTCATAAAAATATTTACTTAATAATTACAATAATTTACTTCACTGTGTGCAGTGTGCACAAGCATTCCATCCACAACACACAACAGTTCTTAAATGCAATATCTTGATGTTCTGTTCACGGCTAGGCCAGCGGCCTAGTTGTTGATGTTCGTATCACATTTTGTTAATTATTCTGGAATAAAAGAACATATTAATAATAAAACATCTTAAATTATTTCATATTCTAATTTTTACTACGGACGTGGCAAACAAGCATAGATGGCATAGGCCCATGAGACCATAAGCAGTTACTTCAGCCTATGGATGCTTGCATCTCCAAGGGAAGTCCTCTCTCACAGGGGATTTAAAGGGAGGATGATGTTGCATGTTGCCAGTTGGTACATAACTAAACTTAAAATATAATGGATAAGGTTTTTCTTTTCTGCAATGCCACTTTCTTCGTTTTCAGAGGGCTGTTCAAGTCTCATTCCGTTGATAATGAGGCTGATCTGTTTGAATTATTTGCCATACCATACATAACATAATTTAGAGATAACATGCCTCCAAGGTGTTTTCATTCTCAATAAAACATGTAAATATGTTTACTAACTAAAGATACATTTCATATATGTATAACTCATAAAACTTGAGTAATCACAGTGAAATAAGACTTTAATTAAAGTTATGTACAAACTGGAGGCACATTCATTTTTAAATTTGATTATCTCTACTTATGTTACACATGTTTCATAAAAATCCAATGGAATGGATCCAATAAGATATTCAACATAATCCTTCACTACATCTTTAAATCTCCACCTGAATAAATAACCATAGCTTAACTCAGATTACAACATTGAACTTGATAACCATCATATTCCTGTGACTAGCCAAATGTAAAGGGTAGATAGTATTGCACAGTCTAATTTATTGTTGGGATTGTGCACGAGGGTAGAGATGTAAGATGTAATTCAATTTACTTGTATGATGAATTTAGGTTAGTGAAAGTGTCTTACCTATTATTGAACTATTACAAGTCAGATCGACCACTGCCCATATATTTGGGCTTGAGCTCCTCTATTCTCTTAATGAAGTCCGTCTTCTCGATGCAACCGTCGCAGACCTCATCCCAGTCGTTCAAGATCTTCTTCAAGTCTCTCACTTTCAATTTCTTCAAATCAACATTGTTTAAGTCAATCTGCTTGTCGAAACGGAGGTCGCAGATCTGGGCATCCTTCTTTTTTAACTTCTCGCAGATCTTGTCTGCTGGCATCGACCAACTAAGAGGCTTCGACACCTCGCCCAGGATACCAGTGGCGGACTCTTCTAAACCACCTAAATAGTAGCAAAACCTGTTTTCCTTGCCTTTGGAGGCCTTGCAGAACTTCTTGAATTCAGCCTCTATCAATTTGGGGTCTTTCTTTACGCTGTCTGATAACGTGGCTGCGAATTTCTCGACCGTCTTCACGCACACCTCGCAGTCGCCCTCTCGTAGCGCAAACGCCCCCTGCAGCACTGCTGCGAGGCACAATAAATTAAACACACTGAATTTCAACATTGTGAATTTGTTTCTAGTATGAAAAATTTGATACTAATATTAGCTACAGCGGCTAGAGTGATCGGAATAAAATGAAGATTTCTTTTCTCTCGTCCATTCATGAAAATGAGAACGTTGACAGCTTTTACTTGGCGAACTCTGATTGGCGCACGTTTACAGTTCAGTTATTTTGATGTTCCTGTTGACGCATACCATGATCGCACGTTAGTATTATTTTCAGATATATATTACAAATATGAAAATAGTATCGTAAATTAATCATTTTATGATTTCATTACTAGTTAGTACACATTTATGTATTTTAATTAAAATATAAAGTAATATGTTGTAAGAAAATCTTCCGTAAGTTCTTAGTACCTTTGCCATTTCTCTAAACTCAAAATTCAAAAAAGTAAAATGTCACTGTCGTCATGGAAACAACATGTTGTTTGTCAATATCATGAAATCGTGGTTTAGTCGATAAAAACGAATTATTTACCGTCTTATATAAGATTTTAAGATCCCACAAAAATGACTGAACCTAAAACAGAATTCGAGACGAATCCTCGAGCTTTTCTCGAGCAGCACATCACCGCTTTGCAAAGCGAGTCGAAGATGGCACGAAAACAAGCTCTGCTGAAGATCAGGGAAGAAATATTCGAGAACCCTGCGCATCAGAGCTGCGACCTCACCGTTGTGTTCCCAGAAGTGTACGCGTACGTTTTGAAAAGCTTTGCTGACTCGTCCGAGGCGTGTCGAGAGACAGCCGCTACTATTATTTTAAACTTCATCGACCGCTTACCTCTAAATGATTACTACTTAACCTACATTATACCCGTCTTAGTCCGTCGCATTGGCTGTCCAGAAATCGTGGAAGAGTCTGAAGAGATTCGTTTAGTTTTAATTGAGCTAGTCCATCAGATAATTACCAAATATAATGTGCCACATCTGCTAAGTCCATTTATCAATGACTTAACAAGCATTTTGACTAAGACCAGTACTGACCCGTTCCCGAAGGTCAAGTTGGAAGCCTGTGAGTGTATCATCTTGCTGACGAAGAACCTAGCTCGGGACTTCCACTTCCAGTGTGAAAGTTATGTGAAACCGGTGTTGTCTAACTTTGCACACCAGCACTACAAGGTCCGAGTCGCATCAATTAGGGCTATCGGTTAGTTCATTATTTTTAACATATTATATAAAAATGTTTTTACACTTATGGTGAACAAGAGAAAACAAAATTTAACCCCTTACTATATATGAGGCCATATAGGGCAGATAATAATTTCGACGTTATTGGCTCAGGTCAAGGTTGTCTTATATTTTTTTATATATGCGGCAACGGGTTTAATAATGATCTAATTAGAATCTAATATAATTAACAGTCAGCATCACACATAAATATCTAATTAGACCAAAGGCAGGGCTACAACCCCCCTCCACTTCCACTCCTGTGTATGAATGAATTCACCATAACTAGAAGGAACTGAAGTTTTCAATGTATTATGAGATTTATATGTATGCAGCTTTTACTTTATTTCTAATAACTTAGAGTAAATTGGGAAGGCTTTATGAAAGAATCCCGTTTTAATACATGGAGCCCTTCAGCCAATAAAATTGCGATCTGTCATGTAGAACATGAAAAAATTATATTTTGGAAAAACCATGATAAGGATAAAATAAAGATTTGAAGTTTGTAGACCCTTATAGCAAGGATTATCTAAAACTTAATCCTATTGTACATAATACACCGTCAATCATATTGTACACCGTTTCGCCGTCAAAATAAACATTGTTCGGTTCATGACGCATTGGTGTAAACTGTAATGTTATGTAACCTGTTTTTCAATAAATAAATAAATAATGATGACCTGAGTAGGCTTTTTTAGGGTTCCATATCCAAAGGGTAAAAAACGGGACCCTATTACTAAGACTCCATCCGTCAGTCTGTCCATCTGTCACCAGGCTGTATCTCATGAACCGTGATAGCTACAGTTGATATTTGTTTGGCTCCCATACTACAAACGTGATCGGTTGCGTTAACTTTGCACCTCATTTGTATGCGGCGCCATACATACCAGTTGCAAACTTAACTTAACCCGACCAGTTAAGATGGGAAGTGTTTGTACGGAACCCTTGGTGCGCGAGTCCAACTCGCACTTGGCCGATTTTCTATTTCCTCATACCAGTTTCAATAAAAAAATTATATATGACTGAAATGTTATCACATCATAATATTAATATTTAAATCATCATCACCTAAGATATCATCATCCTCTTAGCCTTTGTTCCATATCTTTTTGTAGAGAGTGAATTCTCAATCGGGATCGGCTACCTAAATCCCAAGATGTGGCGTAGGCACTAGTTTTTACGCAAGCGACTGCCATCAGACCTTCCAACCCAGAGGGGAAACTAGGCCTTATTGGGCTTAGGTGGTTTCCTCACGATGTTTTCCTTCACCGACCTACATCACCTAAGATATATAATTAAAATATTGATATCTGGTTTCAGGGGCTATTGTACTAGCCGGCAACGCCAAGTGTTTCGAGCTGTCCATCACGCCGATGGCGGAGAAGCTGTTTGATGAGAACAGTCAGGTCCGCCTGCAGGTCACAGAGGAGGTGGGCAACTGGATGCTCAACTACCGGGACCGGTATTCCTTCTGGCACCGCATGATACCGCTGCTGTTGACCAGGTAATGCAGGTTTAACGAAAGGAGCAGTTTTGATCTTCTTTTTGCAGAGGTTGCACATAGGGAACACAGACCACCCCCACTAGACGGAGCATGTAAGGCACAATGTAAGGCGACCCGCGCGCACCAACGATATGGTACGGCAGAACATTAAAGTATCAACATGGCGGCCACCGTTTAGTTGCGTCCATGTTTATGAGGTCTCTCTACACCACTTAACACAATAATTTACCATGTTATTTATTTCATTTCTTTTTTCGTTGACGTACGCATGGATCATAAACATGGACGCAACTAAACGGTGGCCGCCGTGTTGATACTTTAATGTTCTGCCGTACCATATCGTTGGTGCGCGCGGGTCGCCTTACATGCTCCGTCTAGTGGGGGTTGTGTGTGATAGGGTATCAGTAGCGGCGTTAGGGTTGGGCGCGGTAGGGCGACCGTCCAGGGCGCCAGAAATAAAGGCACCTAGTCGCCCCTTTATATCCTCTCGCTCATTGAGCAAGGCCTTCTTACTTGTTAATTCTAATAAAAGTCGTTAAGTCGAGTAAAACTCGTTAAGTTGGCGCCGTAGAAGTCTCGCCCAGGGACTTCGTGCAGTGTTTCGCGCAACCGCCTGGTCATTCATAGGAGAGAGCGAGACACGGCGGCCGGACTTTCCGCTCCCTCCCACCTAGGCCGACGCTCTGCTGTTTGTGCGATGTCGTGGTCGGACCGTAAGGCACCCCGAATGTTGATAGGGCCCTCATAACCTCGCTCCACGACTTCCCATCCCCAGTTACTCTTTAAACGTCGCTCCAGTCCTATCATAAAAAAACATTTCATAATCATAAATAATTTATTTGCATGAAACATGGTAGGTAATTACATAGGTCTTCGTTTAGAGAATGTCTGCATGCTTTGTCACAGGATGACATGCAAAATATAAGTGTCGCAAGTATGGTTGCACACTCTTTGACTCTCTGATTCTCTCTTTCAATTGAGAAACAATCGCTATGTGAGCAAGACTATCTAACTTATCATTTCAGCATGAGTGACGTCATGGAGAACATCAGAGAAACAGCAATGAAACTCTGGACGGACATTGGTTTGCAGTACATGGAGGAGAATGAGGAGGATCTCAAGAAACGGACGGACTTCCTCAAAGATGTGCCCTCGCACTACCCGGATGTGAAAAGACCCAATCTGGGCTGCAGGCAACTGGTGCAGAGCAATATTGGGAAGATTGTGCCTGCAATTGGACGAGGTAAGGAGCCTATTATTATATAGACAAGTAGTACTTACTTATAAAATGATTATACTCTGTTTTCTCCTCCATGAACCTCCATAAAATAATTGACAAGATTTTAAATTTTAAAATAGTGTAAAGTTTGAACTAATTTCATTATTTTATCATCACAGAATCCGAAACTATAATTTTTATGTGAAAGCAACATCGTCTAAGAATCAGCACTCAAATGACGTCATCTTGTGGAAAAATTTACAGTCGCAACCAACAAAAAATGGTTGGCTATGGTACAATTTCCATACTAAATCCGTTTTAGTAATAGTCCGACTGAATGGTTTACTGCGCTGTTATTTGTCGCCTGCTGCTCTTTTAGAATGAGGAACTTTTCAAAATGGATTTTATAAATCATAAATTGGGGTATTTCCGAAAATTTAAAAATTAGGTTATATAATTTTTTTTAACCTTTATTTGATGATATCGGGAAAAGGCCAGGTCAAAAAAAATGCAATGTTGCCAATTAAGCTTACGACCCGTGCTACCGCTGCACTGTCGCGGGCCAGGCGGTAATGCAATGGTCATGGTCCCGAGCAAGATTCGGCCCACTGGCCGTAGTTTGGTGTTCTTTAGCATGTCTAAACCCCAGCCACGTTTTTCATTCTGCTGAAAACAGCTGTCCGCCTGTTCTAGAAATGGAAGGTTGGCAGGAGGACGCCCGGCTGCGCGTGGTGCAGCTGCTGTGCTGGCTCGTGCTGTGCGCGGAGGAGGGCGCCACGCAGCACGCCAACACCATCGTGCGGACCCTGCATCGCGGCGCCAGCGACGACGACGACAGGGTCGTGCAGGAGGTAACGCACAGACAACCCCCACTAGACGGTGCATGTAAGGCGACCCGCGCGCACCGACGATATGGTACGGCAGAACATTAAAGTATCAACACGGCGGCCACCGTTTAGTTGCGTCCATGTTTATGATCCATGCGTACGTCAACGAAAAAAGAAATTAAATAAATAACATGGTAAATTGTAGTGTTAAGTGGTGTAGACAGATCTCATAAACATGGACGCAGCTAAACGATGGCCGCCATGTTGATACTTTAATATTCTGCCGTACCATATCGTTGGTGCGCGCGGGTCGCCTTACATGTGCCTTACATGCTCCGTCTAGTGGGGGTTGTCTGTGAGGTAACGACACGATACCAAGTGTTGATAGTAAAGCCTGACCAGAAATATATGAGGATGCGCCATATTGCGGAAATTCACTAGAACTAATTTCTTACACTGGCAATGATTTTATAATGGTTTGTCAACAATGTCAATGTCATTCGTGGTGCTTTCTTTAAAAGACAAATATTTTATAATATCCAAAGAAAATGCCTAAAATCATTCACAGTCGTGAACGTAATATTATAAATAAAGTGTACATGTGTTTACTATATGAAAAACAGCCAGGAAAAGAGTGCATTCCACTAAATGATATTACGAGGTTACCACAGGAACTGACCGGTATTTAAACTAATGTCATTAGAGTGCGGTTGTGATTGGTTGCAAAGTTGTTGCCATATAAATCTTATAAATAGCGCCGTCTTGACCATGCTCATATATTTCTGGTCAGGCTTTACATTACATACCTATGCCTCTAGCGTAACTGTCATACGCGACTATGTCTCGCGCGACATAATTACCCGTCTCTTTCTATGCAGTAACGTGAAAGAGTGACGGGTAACGCTATGTCGCGCGACAAGAGTCGCGAAGCATACCTAGTTGTGTTATAAGGGCTAGGGCGGTGAATTCATGAATGACCCAGGTGGCACTTCCGTTCGGGCCATAATTATACGATCTGGGTCTTTATGAATTACGCCCGTGGTTTGTCTAAAGCTAACGTTCTTCCTTCAGTTTGCTTTGGGAATACTTACGACAAAGACTTTAACGATTGTGCTGTCGAAATGTTAGATTTATTTACTCAGTCAGTTACCAAAAAATTGTCGTTGCCAGTAAAATAATTTGGTACCATTAAATATCCGCAATATGGCGTAGGCTAAAAAGCTTGTCGGGCTATACAATAAAAATTCGCCTGGTCACAACCAAAAGTCACTAAAATTTCTGTCACATATCTACTTAGTAAATTGATAGTGAGACACGAGCTTTGTTCTAAGTAGGTATTTGTTACTTAGTGAGTATTGGTTGTCGGCTTGACTCCTCGGCGCTGCGTAGAGATGTAGCCTCTGCATCTTTTATCACTCTTATGTACATATATAACGGGGAGTGCTCCGAGGAATTGTTCGGATTGATTCCTGCCGCATCTTTCCGCCATCGTTCTACGCGACAATCCTTTCACCCTCACCACTTAGATAGTTAGCAGTCCACAACTGTGCGTTTTTCTGGAAAATTCCTGCCTCGCACGGCTGCATTGTGAAATGAATAGTCGCTTGCTGTATTTCCGGAACGATACGACCTTCAAACCTTCAAGAAAAGAGCGTACGCCCAACTGAAACGCCGGTAACGCACTTGTGACTCCTCCGGTGTTGCAGGTGTCTATAGGCGACGGTAATCGCTTTCTATCAGGCGATCCGTTTGCTCCTCTGTCCCCTATGACATAAGTTTCTGTCAAAAATGACATTTAGTGGCAAGCTTTTATAGCCGACTGTACTTTTCTTTGGATATCCATCAAATGCTCACTGAGACGATTCTAAAGAGCCCAAGCTCGGTAGGATTGCTTTTTTCTATTATAGAGTTCCTATGGCCACCTTCCGGCTCCATCATCAGATCAGCCCCATGGTACCATATTATTGTATTGTCATCAAAGTTCAGTAAGTATGCAAAATTTCAGCTCAATAGGTTGACGATATCTGCTTCAAAATTGAGTTGCAAGATTTCACCCGAACATACATACTTTAAACATACCATGCAAGTTAAATAAAAGCTTTAAAAAAAGGCGTATACTACTTTGAACAGGTGAAACGCGCGTCGGAACTGTTCGGTTACTTCATCAGCCCGGACACGTGGTGGCCGCTACTGGAGGCCGAGATGGACTCGTGGGGCGCGCTCACGGTGCTCGCCAACATCGTCAAGGGCTCGCAGGCGGAGCTCGTGAGGCCTAAGCTTAAAGACATCTTTAAGGAGTTGGCGGACCCGGATAGATGCAGAGTTCGAAAGGTACGTTAAAGAATCGTTGAATAATGCTCTGTATCACTGTTACAGTTATGTACAGTCAGCAGCAGAAGTAGCTAATCTGTACAACCGTTATTTTGACGACGCGTTTGGCTCGGTCGGTAGACACCGCCTACTGAGTCGGCGGTCCCGGGTTCGAATCCCGGCCGGGGCAAATATTTGTGCAAAATATTTGTTCTTGGGTCATGGATGTTATCTATATATGTATTTATATATCGCCGGTCCCTAGTAAAAAAGTCGGATCTGCAAAATGACTACTTTCCAGGAGAGGCAGTTAAAGATTTTTAAAGACCTTTTTGTGTATAAAATTGTCAATTTAAGTCCTATTGTTACGAAATTTGGCCAAAGTTACTATTATTAAGTAACAAACGAAGGCTGCCGCCGGAGGTTGCAAAAAAAACCAAACTTATTTTATTAAATTTAATTAAAATAGAAAAATTACAATTAATTTGTAACGAATGATTAGTGACCGAAGTTAGATCAAGAATGAATTCCGAAGTGCGGGGCCGTCGCCGTCCTCTTTGCTGACACGGCGCCTCGTGTGCGGGGGCCACCCACGTTCCGCTGACGATGTTTCTCACGGCTTGCCGGAACGGCGGGAACTCGGCGGTTTGCATGGATTAGCTTTGCGTAACACCTCCACCCGTAGAACAGCGACTATTGAAGACCTTGGTCGTAAATTGAGCTGGTAGATGGTTGGGGTCCGTCCTCGCAGGGTTTGGCATGGCGTAAAGAGCGTGTAGTTCTGGTGAGCCTTCATCATCAGGGTTTTGTGGTGAGGGTTCTGTTTTCTTCGCGTAACGATTGCGATAGTATAGGCCAGCACCCAGCGAACATAAAGTTATTATAACCATGTACATGGGTACAGTAGTGTGATAGAGGGCGTAGTCTGCGTCTCCTTTCAGTTTGATGGGTAGTTGCTGGGAGATCTTAGTGTTAATCCGATGGAGGTTATCCAGATTGACAGAGTTCAGTTTCAGTGTTGGGATGCCGGGGGATGTGAGGTGAGCAGTATTGTTGGGCAGGTCCAGTATCTTGAATGCTTGTCCTCTTAGGCGATCATTGGTATTAGATATTGTAAAATGTGACGTCTCCATGCGACAATGCCGAGGCAATATGGCGAGATAACTGCCTTGCAGGGTTTCATACAGATGTTGGCCACAGGAGAGATGAACTTTCGTTGGGACTGGAAAGCTGATAGTATAGTGTTTTTCATCCAATTCTTCATACGCTGGCTGGTCCAGGGCTATGGAGGTAGGATGGCAGATGGTGCCTCGTTGTTGAGTTGTAATAAGTTGCTGGATGCAGTCTTCGGAAGTTCGGCTCTGCGGGCTACGTCTCTCTTCGCATAAGTACCATTTACTGGTCCTCGGGCATTCAGCCTCTATGTACCTGAATTCTTTCTCATGGAGGGCTAGGAACGGAGATGGAGGGGTAAGGATTTCATGGTTTTTGTTGGGGACGATAGCTAGTTTGTATATATCATAGATGGGTGATATGACAATGGGAAACTTATAGACTACAATTATATCGTTACCTATATAATAAGATCCTAGCCTAATTATATCGAAATATTCTCTTATGTCTAGATCTACTATCCTGTCTCTATCGTATAATGTACTCAGCTTAGCCACTATGCTACGTAGTGCATGTAGATTTAATACCGAATGATTCATCGTGGATGTTCTTATGAATGCTAAATTATTTTGCAGCTTAATTAGTTCCTGCGAAATTGAATCTACATTATCACTCAGAATCATAAGGATCTGGGCAATGTGTGCGAACTTAATAATGTCTTGTTCTCCGGTTGCTACGTTCCTACTAACTTGGTCTAGTAAAGTACTCATTCTATTCTGATTATTTACTATGTTATCTATTACTTTAGAATATTCAGTAGTCAGATTTTTGGAAAGGCTAACATGACTGTTAAATTCGGCTACTAAGTTGTTCTGATTATCTTGTAAAGTTTTAAGAACTTGGTTATAGTGCATCGCATCGGTATAGTCGAGGTTTCCAGTGACACTTTTTATCACGGACCCGAGACCATCCACGAGTCCCCTTTTAACGCGATTAGACTCGAATGATGTAATCAACTCAAGTACACTGTCAAGCTTATTTCTGAGGTAGGATATGTGGGGCTCGAATAAGGAGTTAGTTTTATTATGCAATTCTGGGCTGATGTAATCTAATTCGCTGTTAAAAGAATTTACTCTTTCTTTCAATTCTTTGAGACTAATATGCTGCAGGAAGGAATGGTAGTGAGAAATGATCTTAGCTGTCCCTAGTTTGAAGGGCAGGATACCAGGGCCGTCGTCAAGACTTTCAAGTCTTATTTCTTGTGTTAGGCCTGTTCGTAGAAGGAGATGGAGAATCAGGAACTTCCTGCAACAATTGATTTGATTTAGGGACTCTTTTTAGCCTAGTTTTTGCAATCGGTCCCCGTTTTTTCTTAGTATAAATGTGGATGGGAAGGTCGGCCATTACTACGTCATGGGTGTATCGAGGTGCTAGTTTTTGACGGGATGCTAAAGGGTTTTTTACGAAAATCTGCTGCTCTGGAGAGTAGTCAGTTTCAGGCTCTCGGTCTTTATTACGGTTATCTATAAGTCTTTCCCGAGATGACAGGGAAAGTTCATGTATAGCGTTGTACGCTAAGGCCATTTTTTCTTTGTGGTTAGCCATGTATTGCTGCAATAATTGAGATGAAATATCAAGATCAAATGGATCGCGTGGGTCGAAGTGCCCGGTGACTACATCAAGTGGTTTACATCTAGTAAGACTGTGGATGCTGCTATTGTAAGCCAGAAGGGCATATGGCATTAAATTAATTACTGATTCAGATTTTTGTCCGATTTTTAAGATACGCAGGTGTTCCAGTATAGTGGAATGAAGTCTTTCAACCATTCCATTTTCATTGGGTGTGTGAGCGGCGACTCTATGGTGATGAATCTTATGAATCTTAACAAATTCAGCCACAAGCTGATTGGTGAATTCGGTCCCATTATCAGTCACTATAGTGATTGGTACTCCATGATGTGTAAAGAATTTAAGTAACGCCTGTACTACACTCACGGCTGTTCCATCTCGCAAATAATAGGCTTGTGCATACTTGGAGAAAGCATCAATTATAGTAATATATTTCTCGTTCTGAATGGTAAGTAAATCCAGATGAATTATTTCAAAGGGTCTACCAGGTGGTGGAACAATTTTAAGCTGCTGTTTTACAGGGTTACGGTCATATTTTGCTTGCCCGCATGTCGTGCATTCGTTTATAAATTTAGTTATACTATCTCTCATCTTTGGCCAAAAGTATCTGTGGGACAGAGCTAGAAAAGTTTCGGTTATGCCCCTATGGTTAGTTTTTCCCTCGTGATATTTATTAATTATTTCCTGTTGTCTAAGATACTCTCGCACATTTTCAACTTCACGTTTTGTTAGTATGAGGTTAAGGGATGAATTTTTAAATGTCCTTTGTATAATAGGTATTATATTATACATAGATAGGTAGGGGTTGATGAGTAAACCAGTTTTTACTTTAGGGTTCGCATATTCCTTGATTGCGTTAACTACGTCTTCCTCCAGGTTGGATTCAGATACTTGAACGGAGATTCTTGTGAACGTGTCAAATGGCTTTGTTACTACTGGTTTACCCTTAATGTCTCCAACTACATTAAAAATTAGTTGTTTAGTAAATTTGTTAAGTGGAGCATCCGAAATCGGAACTTCCAAGATGGGACTCTCATTATCCGTGTGCACAGTGGCCGTTCTTGAGGTGCCCTCAGCTTCAACTGTTATGGTCCTGGAGTCATCTAAGTTGGGTGCCCTTTCGGAAGGATTGGGCAGTATGGATACTAGCTCATCTATTATACTATCAAGTTCTTCGTTATTAATTTGGACTCGGGAAAGAGCATCCGCATTTGTATTATTCTTTCCCTGCTTATAAACTACTGTGAAATCATATTCACTGAGCTTCAGTCTCCATCTTGTAAGTCGCGAGTTTGGTTCTTTGAGATTCATAACCCATTGCAGTGGTTTATGGTCTGTAATAATTTTGAACTTGCGTCCGAAAAGGTATGGCCTAAAATACTTGGTGGCCCAAACTATAGCTAGCAATTCCTTTTCAATCGTACTGTAGTTACCCTCACTCGAGTTTAATGTTCTAGAAGCGTAGGCAATCGGTTTGTCTGAGCCTACAGGTCCCTGAGATAATATTGCGCCAATTGCTACGTTTGATGCGTCTGTTGTGAGAATAAAGTCTTTTGTGAAATCCGGATATTGTAGAATAGGGTCGTTTGTTAAAAGAGTCTTGCAAAGTTCGAAACATTCAGTGTATTTTTGATCCAGTGTTATTTTAGAGCCCTTTTTAAGACATTGTGTTAGTGGTTTAGTAACGCGTGCAAAATCTGGTATAAATTTCCTATAATAGCCAAGTAGTCCGAGAAAACGTTTGATTTCAGTTTGAGTTTTCGGTATGGGGTAATTTTGGATGGCTTGGATTTTATTGGGATTTGGCTTCACGCCTTCGTTGCAAATAACGTGTCCTAAGAACTCAGTCTCTAATTTCAAGAACTCAGATTTATCCATCTGGATTTTGAAATTAGATTCGCGCAGTTTCTGGAAAACTTTCTCCAGATTTATAATGTGCTCCTGAAGGGAGGTGCTAAAAACAATTATATCATCGAGATAGACGAGACATACCTCGTTCTGTAGGTCCTTAAGGACATTGTCCATAACTCGTTGGAAAGTTGATGGGGAGTTTTTGAGCCCCATGGGCATCCTCAAAAATTCATAATGACCATTTTCCACATTAAAAGCCGTCTTGTGAATATCCTCAGGGTCCATCTCTACCTGATAGAATCCACTAGCCAAGTCTAGAGTTGTAAAGTACTGACATTTACCTATCTTGTCCAGTACGTCCGTAATGTTGGGAATGGGGTACTTGTCATCAATCGTTTTCTCATTGACCTTCCTAAAGTCCACGACAAGACGCCATTTGATTTTGCCTGAGGCATCTGCCTTTTTCGGAACGACCCAAATTGGTGAACTCCATGCTGAGTCCGAAGGTCTTATTATATTCTGGTCAAGCATCTTTTTTATTTGATCCCTGACTTCCTGCCGGTGGACATAAGGGTACCTGTAAGTTTTGGTATGCACTGGAATTTCATCTGTAGTTCTTATTTTATGTTTTATCTTGTTGGTGAATGTTAACGGTTCTCCCTCAAGGTAAAACACATCAGCATAGTTGGCACAAAGTCGTTCTAAATTAACCCGTTCTTCTGGATTTAAATGCTGAGTACGAAGGCGCGATAAAACGTCCTTGGCACGTTTTGACGAAATTTCAGTACATTCAGACTCTACATTAAACAATTCCGCCTCTACCGGTCTATCCATAGAGAAAATAATGTCGTTAGATGATGGATTAGTGATTTCTACCCAGCCTCGGTTATTAATAACCCTCGTTAAACAATTCGAAATAAGACAGTTGCATATCGCTTGGTCTTGCACAAGCGCGTCTCCATCTAACGTATTTATCGGCAACCTAACTAACTTTGATGTACCAGCGGGGATGATTTCCTCATAAAGGTTTGCATTACGTGAGTCATACATCTGTAGAGGGATGCGTGCATTTCTTGTTACCAACACCTTATTTCTCAAATCGATGTTGGAACCCCAAACATCTAATAGATCAAAGCCAATCAACCCATCGAAGTAATCATGGAACTTGTACACGAACAACGTGACATCATCTGATTCACGGAACTCAGGAAAACAAGGTAGAGTGATAGAATGGTTACATTTACTTGTTGCGTGAATATTCGTCACCTCAAAAGGTTGAAATTCAATGGAATATGATTAAAGTATTTTTTGACTGCATCGGGGCTAATAAAAGACTGATTTGCACCGGTATCCACGAGTAGTTTCAATGGAGGGTTGGTAATTTGTACGTAACCTAGTTGCCGTTGTATGTGAAAATTTACTTCTATTTTTGTTTTTCGGACTTCGACTCCTTCTGAAAATTTTGCTCCTCCGTGGAGGCAGGAAGGTCCCCGACTTCTTCTATTACGGCAGGTTCGGGATAAGTAAATTGTTCCTCGTAATAGGGGTAATCAGAGTATTCATAAGGGTAGCAGGTTTGGTCATAATTATAGTCGTACTCATAATTGTCGCAATCACTGTAGTCATAACCGAATTCGTTGAAATTTACCTCTCGAGTTTTAAAATAGTTACTTGGGGGTGGATTTTGGAACCTACCCCAATCTTGCCTACCTAAGGTATGAGGTAACGTTTTTGGAACAAAATGGCTAACACCGCTCATTGGACGGGGCTGGCTTTGTGCCTGAGATTGGGGAAACCTGTTGGGCATTCTAAATACATTGCTCTGTGGATTATAATTTTGAGGAGGGGTGCGCATTATTTGCTGAGTGCGGGTAGGCCCACGTGGAGGCTGCATCTGGGGTGTGAAGTTGGGTCTCCAGCCTTGGAAAGGTTGGGACTGCATCGGATATGGCCTTGACGGACCAGGCATATTAAAGATGGGTTGTGTGACCGGTACGCTAAAAGGGGTCGGTTTAGGTGCTGCCGCTAAATTGTTAAGGGGTGGATTCATACGAGCTTGTAGGGGATGTCGCTGCCATTCCTTCCTACCACCTTCGTTCAGCTGTTGCATATACATGGTATTAAGCTCCTCCTGAACGAACTGAAGGGCTTTTTCCATTGAGCTAGGCCGCATGCAACGTATCTTAGATCCCAGGGGATCAAATAACATACGCAGTTTTAGATGGGGAAACTAATTATTTATAGAGATAAAAATATACAACAGCAAACTGAACGGCGGTGTCACCTGATGTGATTCTTTTTATATATGTCAAAGACTAACATGAGTACTGATACATAAGAAGGTTAGATAGCTACAATTTATAAACTATTTTAACACTCCTGCCAAATTTGAGCTATCTTACGTTTATGAGATCAGTACGAACAGAAAGACAGACATGCAAACATAAAACAAAACAATTAATAAAGTGACATACAAAATGACATATAAGTGACCTATAAAATTAACAACAACTAAATATTTATAAGTTCACTCATGTATGTCCACTTTTGTGCATAAGTACCAATTTTGTCTCTGAATTTAATTTGTTTGCACAGTTCGTGATACGAGTAGTTCACATTTTTAATCATACACATAGCACTTTGACTGTTTATATTCAAACAGACGAATCTTTGTTTAAATAGACTGAAGTCAGACATCATTGGCTTCCTTGGCCAAATATCTTTCGAAGCTGCGCAGTTCGTCATAAGCACGTATCCAGTGACAGAGCGTGTGATGTCGGGGTTATTGGCGTAATCAGCGTCACTGTAACCGACCAATACGCTTGCCATGCCTGGTTGACAGCAGATACCATAATCCTTAGTAGCTTTAAGATGATTAAGTATGGTGCTCCAGTGATTCTGATAATAATTAGTAAAGAATCGACTCACCAAGGTCCCAGCGTACATTATGTATGGTCCGCTTACGGTTGTGGCGTGCTTCCGTGATTCTGCAGCTCCTCTGAATGAGATGTCGTCTCTGTTTGGTCTCTTATTACCCTCCAACTTCAAGTCACAGCTAGGGGGTGCGTTGCCAGTCGATGAAGGTATCTCCTGAAAATGAAAACCTGCTTCCGATTCTTCATTTATCGAGACTTTACAAATTTCAGCCTCTACTGAGTTAATACACTCCTGGTAGTTAAGCGGTGCTAAATTTGTCTCATCGCTGTAACATAAAAAGCCACTTGGTTTAGCAGCAGACGATTCAGCGTTGGGCTGCTTTCTTGGCCTTAATATCATTGTACTAGCCTCGGGCTTAACATGCTTCGTTTTTGGTACGTATTCAGACCCTTCTAACAGTTCAGCTTCATCTATTGATTGAACTGTTATGTCTGCAGTTGACTGACTGGAATCGTAGTTTTCGGTGTCGTCATCATCGCTATTTCCTTCTTGCTGATCTATTGAAGTGCAGTTTTCATTTGTTAACTCAACTGGAACGAAACTTCTCTTTACGGTAGATTCAAGAAAGACAGCATCGCGACTTATCACAACTATTTGGGACCCGGGCTTGATGAACCTGTACCCTTCGGTATGCTCACAGTAGCCGACAAATAGTATTTTCTTTTCGATGTTCGACTTCTTACTTTTCTCTTTCGGCAATTGAACCATTGCTTCGCAGCCAAAAGTCCTCATATGACTAACATCTGGTTTAATTCCTGACCACAATTCAATTGGTGTTTTGCATGACAGCGCTCGGGTTGGTGATCTGCAGGCGATGTAGGCGGCTGTATGTACAGCTTCAGCCCAGTACAGCTTGCTTAGCTTGGCATTTAGGAGCATGCACTTCGCTGTCTCAACCAACGTGCGATTCATCGTATCTGAAACATCATCTTGGTCCGGTGAGGTTATTTGGTGCTCAATACCTGAGGTCACGAGAAAGTCTGAGAAGTTCCTATTAATATATTCAGTGCCATTGACAGACCTGAGACACTTTACCTTACATCCAAGTTTATTTTCTGCTTCATCCTTGAACTTTTTAAATTTTGCCAAGGCTTCGGACTTGTTTCTCAAAAAGTACACGAACAGCATCCTTGTGAAGTCGTCAATAAATGTCATGAAGTATTTCGCTCCTCCCAGTGACGTTGTCTCCATCGGACCACAAAGATTACAATGAACGATTTCTAGCTTTTGCGTAGCTCGGGAACCGTCCTCTTTAAGTGTTGATTGTGTTCGTTTCTCTTTTAAACAAGTTAAGCACACAACGGTGTCTTTTGATGACATTTGTGCTCCAACAGTAGCATCTTTCATTTTGTTCAAGTCCGAGAAGTTAAGATGACCCATGCGTTGATGCCAGAGACAGGCGTTTTTGTCGTCAACTGCGGATATGTATGCGTGATCATCATTAGTGTTCAGCCGGTACATATTGTCAACTAAGCTTGCCGTCGCAACAATCGCATTGTCCTTATTCATAATCAAACAGCCTTTAGGATTAAATCTTACTTGGCCACCGTTCTTGATGATTTGGCTCACAGAAAGCAAGTTTGTAGCAAGATCAGGCACGTAGAGGACATTCTGGAGAAGTATATTCATTTGCTCGCCTTTGACATCACAAACATTCAAACTTATTTTTCCACAGCTTTTGACTGACAGCGACTTGTCATCAGCGACTTTGATAAATTTAATTGACGGTTCTGTCACGTCAAAAAGTAGGTTTTGGTGCTTTGTGAGATGTACTGATGCGCCAGAATCTACGTACCAAAAGGAATCATTTGATGTTGATGCCACAAAAGCTGCTGCATAGTTTGAGCACTGGCTCTTCTTCTTGTTCTTCGCCTTACACTCTGTGCTAATATGACCAAATTTATTGCAACTATAGCACCGTGGCCCCTTGCTTGTTTGAGTCTCATTATACTTGGTGTAGCCCTTACGATTTGAACCATATCTATGATTAACGGCAAATGCATTCGAGCCGGTTTGTCGCACATCCTGTAGAATTTTGGCTTTAACTAAGTCAGCGGAGATTTTCACACCAGAACTTTCCATCGCCAGAATCATGGGCTGATAACAATCTGGAAGACCTGAGAGCAGCAGTGTACCGAGCCACTCGTCGTCAACCTTAAACCCGATATTGCGGAGTTTGTGTGCCGTACTCATCATTTTACTGACATATTCCTCGACATTGTGACATCCGTTTAATGTTGTTGTAATCAAATCTCGTAGTAGACCCACACGGCGCGTTAGCCCGGAGTCATTGAATGCGTTTTCTAAGTTCGTCCATACCTCTTTTGCAGTCGTGGCTTCCTGAATGTGCACGTAATTAATCGGATCAACCAGCAGTATAATTTTTGATCGTGCTTTCGTGTCTAAGTTGGAGTCTACGGTCACGGAACTTTCATACTCAACACACTTCCATAAGTCCTCGTGTTGCAGGTAGGTTTTTACCGCAAATCTCCATGTCGGATAGTTATCACGACCCGTTAGTTTTTCAATAAAAGCCATAGAATTATTTGTTGACATTTTCCGAAGAAAAAATTTCTTTTGTCTTTATGTCAAATTTTCGACGAACTATTTTTATGAAAATATATTTTATATTTTTACATTCACTGCACTCCCGATGACTCTGCTGGGCTTCCTGGGCCCATAACCAAATAACATACGCAGTTTTAGATGGGAAAACTAATTATTTATAGAGATAAAAATATACAACAGCAAACTGAACGGCGGTGTCACCTGATGTGATTCTTTTTATATATGTCAAAGACTAACATGAGTACTGATACATAAGAAGGTTAGATAGCTACAATTTATAAACTATTTTAACAGGATCCTTCAAGCCTCGCAAATATGCTTGTAGTGTTAATTTTTGATAAAGGTCGCGCTTTGCGTTCACGGTTGTGCTTACGGTCTCGTGCAAGGTCACATATGTCATAATCGTACTAAATATGCCCTGGCATTTCTCGTAAAACTCCTGAGGTGTGCTAGACCCTTGGGTCAGCAACGCAAGTTCACTATATAAAGCGGTCTCGTCCCGCTGATCCGCGAAATTATTCACGAGTACACTCTTAATACCCTGCCAATCTTCGGGTATACCATTAGAATTTATAAGCCTAGCTGCAGGCCCTGTTACTCGGTTTAAAATTCCATTTATTAAAGCTTGATTTTGCAATGCGTATGCCGGTCCAGTTTTGAAATGAGTTAAAACTAACTGATCGCATAGGTTAATAAAACGCGTTAAAACGTGGGGATTGCCATCAAACTCAGGTAGTAACCTAAGAGACTTGTAAATCGTATCAATATCCTCCTGCGACATTTCTTCCGATTCGTCTATACGTTCTAAATTTCTCCTCTCGTCAATAACTCTAACTCTACTGCTACTACCGCTACTTAGCCTAGGGGTCCGGGACTCTCTCGGATGAAAAATCTTGGACACTAACTAATGCAAGGTTATAATAAAATAAGATAGAATATTCAATTAATCGCCTAACTCGAAACAGTAGACTTTAAAGACAACTATAAGTAGGATAAGACAAGGATGGAAAGGACCAAGAAAGATTCAAGGTACTTACAACATGGTTCTTCTTGCCGAATCGATATCTGGATTCCCTCTGGATCTGCAGCTCTCGTAGATTCTTCTCTTGATGCCCGCGATCGCACGCGCACGGTTGCGATTTTAGTTTCGGCGGTCGCGAAAAGCCTCAAGTTATCCGTACGACTGCGCCACAAACGAAGGCTGCCGCCGGAGGTTGCAAAAAAAACCAAACTTATTTTATTAAATTTAATTAAAATAGAAAAATTACAATTAATTTGTAACGAATGATTAGTGACCGAAGTTAGATCAAGAATGAATTCCGAAGTGCGGGGCCGTCGCCGTCCTCTTTGCTGACACGGCGCCTCGTGTGCGGGGGCCACCCACGTTCCGCTGACGATGTTTCTCACGGCTTGCCGGAACGGCGGGAACTCGGCGGTTTGCATGGATTAGCTTTGCGTAACAAGTACTTTTAGAGTATGTGTAAACAAAACTATATATTATTTATTAAAAATGCCAGAAATAAGACATGCTACTTTTTTTCCTGGAAATTGTCATCCGATATCCTGTCGTAACTGCCACATACGACTTTTTTGCATGATATGGTTCGCAGTAATTAGTCGGATGTGGCACTAACGACTTTTATAATCGGATATTGTATTATTATTTATGTCGCAAGTGTCACTTACTACAATTAGATTTGGATTGTACACAGTGTTTTGTGGTGAGATACGACATTTTAGTGGTATAAAAAACCACAGTTTTACCCAGTATCATACAATTTATAAATGTCGTTCTTTAATTATGTTAGTATGATATCAAAAAAAGTATAAACATAATTTTTGTCTTTTAATGTTCATTTTAAGATACTTATTGGGAGACGACTGAAGTCTTTGGGCATTTTTTCAAGATCTTCGAGAGCCCCAGCAATGACTAGTCATTTACTACGACGATATCATCAGAAGAGAGAAGGTTGCTGACGTCTTTGCTTTTGATATTAATACTAGTCCGTCCAAAACCAAAAATTTGAATTAATCTTTCTATGCAGCTGTGCATTTTTTTGGAGATATTAGCACTACTTGAGAGACTGCAGCACCGTCTAACTAAGTCGTAGTCGAATCGAGAGCCTTCTCATAGTACAAAGACATGGAAGTACATATATACATATGGACGTGATTTACGGTACCTAGGGTTCTAGGGTTAGCGGTAACCAGCGTTGGGGGGCTGAAAGTCGTCAAACCTGCGTGCGAGACGGTTCGTGATAAGTGTCGACTACACAGGGTATAGTCATGATTCATAAGCGAGATGGGTCTGTAATTTATAAGAAGGGTCATATAAACCTCCCTGAAGATGAGCAGTATACTTGCCACACTTTTCGGCCATGCTCCTATCGTTTTGCCCTCGATTATAACATGATTTAATAAATTCTACAGGGCTTTCATTACCATTTTACAAACTGTTTTCAGAATCTTAGACATCGCTCCAGCATCATCCGCTGCATTTTTAAGTTATTTGATAGCCATACCAACCTCGTATAGGTTGCTATCTAGGATTTATTCAAATTAGTGTTGGGTTAACCTGGCCTTTTAAACTGTTTGTAAAACATCTCAACCTCGCCTAGAAACACGTTGCAATTGGACTGGTGCAAATCACGAATTAAAGACTGAGATTTATTGTTGGTACTATCTACCTTTGGGAATGAGTAGCATCGTCAGGGGAATGCAGAAACATACTTATCGCCTCTTTTAATTTATGAGTTCGAAAGCACCATTAAGGATATTTCTGGTTCTTTCGAATGATTAGTTCCGCTCTCACCGTGGGGTAAAGAGCTTAGATTCCTACTGAGTTAGATAAACTGACCAAAAGTAAGAGAACTATCACGCGGTGAGGGCGACGATTAATTGAGACCAATAGGGAAAAGTGTCAAGGGATATGAAATATAATGATCACGATTCTCAGGAATATGTGGTCGACTAAAGAAGAAATCATGAGTCGTTACTTATTATTTAACTGTATATTTAATTACACACATTCTGAAATGTTTTCGGCATCGCCACGAGTAATGGCTATCTCATTATGTCCTTATTCTGGTTATTTTCCTTCAGAAGAACCAGAAGTCAGACGCATTTATTTTTTATCAGGAGCTTGGTTGAAGTTGCCACATTCACCATAAAAATCTCCCAATTATTATTTATCGTTCGAAACCATCAATAGGTTAACTAAACACCCAATTTCATTCAAACTGTTGATAATAATATTCAAACAATAAGAAAAAATTTAAAGCATCCAAAGATATTGTGATAGTTACGACATACACTGCAATTTATAATCCGTGAAAAAATGTCGGATACGTTACATACGACCAAAGTTGGAATATATTTTCCGGCAAAAAACATCGGATGTGTCACATACGACATAAGATACAATTTATATTCCGTAATAAAATGTCGTAAGTGGTACATACGACATAAGGTACCCTTAAAATTCCGAATAGTAATGTCGGAAGTGCCACATACTACACAAAACTTTTCAGCTAACCCAGTTAACATAGTCGGAAGTACCACATCTGACAATATTAAATGAACGCTGTATAAGATACGACATTTTTGACATTGAAAATTCGTGAAAATAATGAAATTTTGAAAAATCTGTAAATGTACGATTAAATATTAATGTATTTAATAAGCATTAATGCAATAAAACGAAAATGGCAATTTTGTAGATCCGACTTTTTTACTAGGGACCGGCGATATTATGTATATCGTCGTCTAGTACCCATAGTACAAGCTTTGCTTAGTTTGGGACTAGGTCGATTTGTGTATGATTGTCCCTTAATATTTAATATTTATTTATTTAATATTTAATATTTATTTTCTTCATATCCATATCCCAGTGTCTGTGTTCATATTTTGAGCGCTTGGCCAAGGGGGATTCACTTCGCGCCGCGTGGCACGAAATATACCTACTTTCAGGTGACAATTGTGACCCGGTTCGCCCATCGCTTCTCCTTTATTCGGCTAGGGTCGGCACGGCACGTTTGAAGCGGAGCAAACACATTGATTATATTTTTATTATTTATATATTTTTATGATTATTGATTATTTTTAACCAATTTCAAAAATGAAGATCAGTGTTGGCCTGTTTTCAATCTTTTTGTACGTGTGTTTACTATTTTTTTCGGAGAAATATAAACGTTTTTTTTTTTTAATTCAAAAGAGTAACAACTACTGTTTTCCGATTGTCATTACGTCAGGATCTGATGATGGCACACTTACCTACTAGATCTCAGGATTGGTTCAACGCAGATATGTATGGCTTTCCTTGAACTTATCCTAAGATCCAGTAGGCTCTTCCAGGGTCCAAGGGGCTTCCAAGATCGGGATAGGGTTCGTCTTATTTAGGACATACTGAATATTTAATGAAAGTAGTGTGTAAATCATGTACAATTACCGAAACGTAGTAGTTTCCGTTATGTTGGTGTAGGCAACCCTAGGATTATGACACGCCCCACAGCGTGCTACAACCAAAATTTGTTTTGTAATAGCGCCAAATAAAAAAAGAGTGCGGCTTCTATAGTGTGTTTGTTCGTTCTGTGGCTTAGCTTGCGTAGCAACCTCTGCTTCTGACTGTGCACAGAAATGAACCAGATAATGTGTATCTTCGGGTTTTTACTAGCCAGTTATGATATTGACGTTGCAGGAGAAATACCAAAGGGGCTTGCTTTACGTGTCGGAGGCAGTGCTGGACCTCTGCGGCGAGGGTTGCCAGGTCGTGGCCGAGGAACTGTTCACTGTGAACTTTACCGTCTACGCCATGCCGGCTGATGATAAAGCAACGTTCATGGCTTTGTGTAAGTACCTACTCAATTCGACTATACGATATGTGTTGTAGGGCTTGTTATTCTGGATTTGATTACACGGCGAGTGTTGAACATTCCGGAAGTCTCGATATTGACTTTAGGTCCGCAAATAGGGATGTAGACTGATGTTGAATATACAGGATACTGTAGTTACATTAATAAAATTCTCATAATTTAACAAACCAACAATTGTATGACAACCATGAATTTAAACGCACTTTTTCGCGGTGAAAATGGCAATTTGTACCCAACCCAACCGTCACATGTAGGCCATTTGTATGAAGCGTTTTTAGCGCTCCGTAGGAATGTTGAACTTTGACGGTAATTTCTGACTTTTAGAGCAGTCTAAGTGTAGTTAGTCACATATAGACATTTGATCACAATAGAAAATAGGATCGATTGACTTCCTTAAAAAAAAATGTCAACACGCCTATTATCCCTACGCCTATTATTAACTATTTGCACTACCATTTTCATAACTATTTTTTGTTTACTCTCTACCCTAAGGTTGTCTGGAAGAGATCGCTTTTTAGCGATAAGACCGCCTGTTGTTACCAACTGTAATGCATTTTTTATTTCTTTTGTTTTCTGTTTGTTATTTTGTGGTGCACAATAAAGAGTACCTATTATTATTATTATCCCGTTTCAGCTAACTTGGACAAGCTCCGCTCCAAAGAGAACTGCGGCCGCAGCCTCACCACTCTGTACGAGCGGCACGTGCGGCGCGTGCTGGCGGCCATCACGTCGGACGCCGTCACCTGGACCGTGCTGAGCCCGGACCGGTGCCTCTTGGAGTGCGTGCTGAAAAACACTGGTAGGGGTTTTAGGGTTCCGCATCCGAAGGGTTGGATAGCCCACCGTACAGAAGTGCGAATTCTTCAAGAAGTGGGAGTCACCGTTAGGCTGTCGACAATATTTCTACGCAAGGTTTTTGAATTCTTTGGTCATCTAGGAAGAAAAAGGATACTCTAGAAGTGCTCCCGGTGACAGGAAGAGGAAGAAGCCCTGGACTGGATGCGCTGGACAGAACTGCGGCCGCAGCCTCACTGCTCTGTACGAGAAGCACGTGCGGCACGTGCTGGCGGCCATCACGTGGGACGTCGTCACGTCACGTGGACCGTGCTGACGCCGACCTGTACCTTTGGAGTGCGTCTTGAAAAACACTGGTAGGTACGGGTTTTTTCATCACAATTGCTCCTAAATCAAGGGTTTACATTCTAAAAAACCGGGCGGTATGTCGTAAATTACGCCCTAGGGCGGTAAGTAACTTTTACTTTTGTTTTATCTCCTCCAAAGTGTGTTGAAAAACGTCGTACGTGACTCTAGTGGTAAAGGAATTCCAAATTCGTGTCATTAAAGCTTCTAATAGACACTCGTTTGTAATTCCTCGTTTACCACCCTTGTTACGTAATGTACTAATTACGTCGTCCGTAAGCCGTAAGCAAAATTTATTGTCCGCTATGCGGGGAGAAATTCTCAGTTCCTAGCCAAGGCAACACGTAAAACTTTAGAAGTTTAGACAGACCACGGTTTCACCATCGATTCGGACCACAAAGACCAGCGATCTGGGACATTCACGAATGACTACTGTTCCAGGTTCGGCCATGTCCACCCAGCTGCACCTGATCGCGCCGCTGCTGCGGGAGTGCCTGGCGACGCCGACGGTGGAGCCCGAGGTCCGGCTGAAGATGTTCACCACTCTCTCCATCGTGCTGCTGCGGCGCCGGGACAACCTCGGCAAGTGCAGGCCGGACCTGTTGGAAGCCTTTCTGAAGATAGTCGTTGAAGGTATTTAATAGGCTTGGTGCAATGTTTAGAAGACCCATAGTACATTACTGAGAGTGAGTAGGTATAGAAGTGAGTAGGTGAAGATGTTCACGACCCATTCCATCGTGTCGCTGCGGCGGCGCCGGGACAACTTCAGCAAATGCAGGCCGTTATTTTTTGTTTCATTGCGTAATGTTTGAGAAAAGAACTATACGTGATGAACTACTTATTGTACTGTGTATATTTATAATGTACTATTGTAATGTACTATTACTGCAGACGCCGAGTAAGAAGGGCTCGCTGGGTGAGTAGGATAGTGATACGAAGCCGGCAAGCGCTTTTCACGGCTAAGGCATGTATAATGCTTTTCGCAAACACATGCAATGAAATGAAAAATACAGCACTCGATATTTTAGATTTTCGATAGTCCTTGCTGTAAGGATCTACAAACTATCATGTATTTCTCGTAACCATTTTACAAAATGTTTTTTTTTTTTATTGTTAATTTGACAGTTGGCAATAAAATTGGCTGATGGAATCTTTGCCTTCGGAACCCAATAAAAGAAAATTGTCGGTGGTTGGCGGACGGTACTGCGAATTTGGCTGAAGTTGGGTCAATAAATAATAGTGTGGTAAGGCACTTCGCTGCGAAAGCCCATACTTGGGGCAACTTAACTGTTGAAATCATGACATTGACAAGTGCCATCAACTAGTTTTTAGGGTTCCGTACCCAAAGGGTACAAACGGGACCCTATTACTGAGACTTCGCTGTCCGTCCGTCCGTCCGTCTGTCACCAGGCTGTATTTCAAGAACGGTGATAGCTAGACAGTTGAAATTTTCACAGATGATGTATTTCTATTGCCGCTATAACAGCAAATACTAAAAATAAAATAAAATAAATATTTGAGGGGGCTCCCATACAACAAACTTGTTATAGATTATATATATATATATATACTAGCATTAACCCGCGGCTTCGCCCGCGTTCCTATACAATATACATTATCCAACGGGAACGATGCTCTTTTTTTCAGGTTAAAAATTAGGCTATTTGTTAATGTTAGGGTATTATCTGCTTATCCCTCATGCATATCCGTCTAGCCGTTTTATTGTTGATAAACTTGAATGCAGTTATTACGGCTGCAGGAAGTTTCCTGATGACTACTCCTCCAGTCCCGCCGCGCCGCCCGCACTGGCCTTGACGACAATCGAGATGGCACCAAATACAAATTTAAACATCTATTAGGTTTAAGTTTAGGTCGTAACTCTCATATTCTTGCTCTTCTTTATAGTATACTTTTTCATCCTGCAACTCTCCGCTATCTCAAAGAGCGTTTCACTTATCTCATTTCTGCTCGATCTGCCCAAAATTTGCTCCTTGCCGTACCTTCTTCCGTCTCAAAATTTTATAATAATTCGTTTACTTTTAAAGCTGTCTGTTTATGAAACTCCTTGCCTGTTAGCTTAAGGCGCGCTAAATCTCTTGTATCTTTCAAAGCTCAACTGAAAGAACACTATCTATCCCTTTCATAATTCGTATTTTATTCAAATGGTCCTATTATCTGTTGGCTGAATGTATGTATGTATTTATGTATTTATTTTTTATTATATTTATGTATTTATTTGTTTTTTATGTATATATTATTATTATTACTATCCGATTTTTGCACCGCCTAATAACAAAATCTTATTTTTTCAAGTTCTCCACTACCCAAAGGTTGTCTGGAAGAGATCGCTCGTTAGCGATAAGACCGCCTGTTGTTTACCTCTAATTGTAATGTCTTGCATTGTATTTCTCCTGTATATTTTATGAGGTGTGCAATAAACTCCTGTGAAGTTTCGAATATAAATAGTCTAATCTTGTTTTCCCATACAAACTTTGGATGTCTCTATTTCACCCCCTTTAGAAAAATCGTTTATTAGTGCGCCCCTAGACCTTATAAGGAACCTACATTCCAAATTTGGACTCTTTAGAATCAGCGGTTTTGGGCTGTGCGTTTAAAAACGACACCCAGATTTTTATACATTATTTAGACATTTCTACCCCATCGCGCCCTAACATGAGAGATGGTATTACATGTCAGCCACGTTGAATTTTAAAATCATTATTTTTTTAGTAATCAGCGACCCGATAATCCATAGAAACCAACTATTCGCTCTTCCCTCTTCCCTCTTCCCTCTTCCTTCCGGGATACAGCGACCCGATAAACCATAATAACAATACCCATGTTGATTTTCACACTTTATCACCCTCCCTTCTCCCTTTTAGGAGTTGAATTCTCAAAAAACCGGAAACACGTGTTTTCTCATTTATTGTAAGAAATACTCCTGTGAAGTTTTGAATAAAATAGTCTAACTAATCTTGTTTCCCCTTACAAATTTTGTACCCACATTTCTCCCCTTTAAGGGGTGAATTTTGAAAAATTCTCTCTTAATGCACCCCTACACCTTATAAGGAACCTATGTGCCAAATTTGGACTCTCTAGAACCAGCGGTTTAGTATTTAGACATTTCAACCCCATTTCACCCCAACAGGGGAGATGGTAATTCACGTCCGCCACGTTGGGTTTTAAAATCGTTGCGGTTTTCGTAATCAGCGACCCGATAAACCATAAAAACAATACCCATGTTGATTTTCAGACTTTGTCACCACATTTCTCCCTTTTAGGGGTTGAATTTTCAAAAAACCTAAAACACTTGTTTACTCATTTATCGTTAGAAATACTCCTGTGAAGTTTCGAATAAAATAGTCTAACTAATCTTGTTTCCCCATACAAACTTTGGACCCCTATTTCACCCCTTTAGGGGGTGAATTTTGAAAAATCCTTTCTTAGTGCACCTTTACACCTTATAAGGAACCTACGTGCCAAATTTGGACTCTCTAGAACCAGCGGTTTAGTATTTAGACATTTCAACCCCATTTCACCCCTACAGGGGAGATGATAATTCACGTTCGCCACGTTTGATTTTAAAATCGTTGCGGTTTTCGTAATCAGCGACCCGATAAACCATAAAAACAATACCCATGTTGATTTTCAGACTTTGTCACCACATTTCTCCCTTTTAGGGGTTGAATTTTCAAAAAACCTGAAACACGTGTATACTCATTTATCGTTAGAAATACTCCTGTGAAGTTTCAAATAAAATAGTCTAACTAATCTTGTTTCCCCATACAAACTTTGGACCCCTATTTCACCCCTTTAGGGGGTGAATTTTGAAAAATCCTTTCTTAGTGCACCCCTACACCTTATAAGGAACCTACGTGCCAAGTCGTAACTCTCATATTCTTGCTCTTCTTTATAGTATACTTTTTCATCCTGCAACTCCCCGCTATCTCAAAGAGCGTTTCACTTATCTCATTTCTGCTCGATCTGCCCAAAATTTGCTCCTTGCCGTACCTTCTTCCGTCTCAAAATTTTATAATAATTCGTTTACTTTTAAAGCTGTCTGTTTATGAAACTCCTTGCCTGTTAGCTTAAGGCGCGCTAAATCTCTTGTATCTTTCAAAGCTCAACTGAAAGAACACTATCTATCCCTTTCATAATTCGTATTTTATTCAAATGGTCCTATTATCTGTTGGCTGAATGTATGTATGTATTTATGTATTTATTTTTTATTATATTTATGTATTTATTTGTTTTTTATGTATATATTATTATTATTACTATCCGATTTTTGCACCGCCTAATAACAAAATCTTATTTTTTCAAGTTCTCCACTACCCAAAGGTTGTCTGGAAGAGATCGCTCGTTAGCGATAAGACCGCCTGTTGTTTACCTCTAATTGTAATGTCTTGCATTGTATTTCTCCTGTATATTTTATGAGGTGTGCAATAAACTCCTGTGAAGTTTCGAATATAAATAGTCTAATCTTGTTTTCCCATACAAACTTTGGATGTCTCTATTTCACCCCCTTTAGAAAAATCGTTTATTAGTGCGCCCCTAGACCTTATAAGGAACCTACATTCCAAATTTGGACTCTTTAGAATCAGCGGTTTTGGGCTGTGCGTTTAAAAACGACACCCAGATTTTTATACATTATTTAGACATTTCTACCCCATCGCGCCCTAACATGAGAGATGGTATTACATGTCAGCCACGTTGAATTTTAAAATCATTATTTTTTTAGTAATCAGCGACCCGATAATCCATAGAAACCAACTATTCGCTCTTCCCTCTTCCCTCTTCCCTCTTCCTTCCGGGATACAGCGACCCGATAAACCATAATAACAATACCCATGTTGATTTTCACACTTTATCACCCTCCCTTTTAGGAGTTGAATTCTCAAAAAACCGGAAACACGTGTTTTCTCATTTATTGTAAGAAATACTCCTGTGAAGTTTTGAATAAAATAGTCTAACTAATCTTGTTTCCCCTTACAAATTTTGTACCCACATTTCTCCCCTTTAAGGGGTGAATTTTGAAAAATTCTCTCTTAATGCACCCCTACACCTTATAAGGAACCTATGTGCCAAATTTGGACTCTCTAGAACCAGCGGTTTAGTATTTAGACATTTCAACCCCATTTCACCCCAACAGGGGAGATGGTAATTCACGTCCGCCACGTTGGGTTTTAAAATCGTTGCGGTTTTCGTAATCTGCGACCCGATAAACCATAAAAACAATACCCATGTTGATTTTCAGACTTTGTCACCACATTTCTCCCTTTTAGGGGTTGAATTTTCAAAAAACCTAAAACACTTGTTTACTCATTTATCGTTAGAAATACTCCTGTGAAGTTTCGAATAAAATAGTCTAACTAATCTTGTTTCCCCATACAAACTTTGGACCCCTATTTCACCCCTTTAGGGGGTGAATTTTGAAAAATCCTTTCTTAGTGCACCTTTACACCTTATAAGGAACCTACGTGCCAAATTTGGACTCTCTAGAACCAGCGGTTTAGTATTTAGACATTTCAACCCCATTTCACCCCTACAGGGGAGATGATAATTCACGTTCGCCACGTTGGATTTTAAAATCGTTGCGGTTTTCGTAATCAGCGACCCGATAAACCATAAAAACAATACCCATGTTGATTTTCAGACTTTGTCACCACATTTCTCCCTTTTAGGGGTTGAATTTTCAAAAAACCTGAAACACGTGTATACTCATTTATCGTTAGAAATACTCCTGTGAAGTTTCAAATAAAATAGTCTAACTAATCTTGTTTCCCCATACAAACTTTGGACCCCTATTTCACCCCTTTAGGGGGTGAATTTTGAAAAATCCTTTCTTAGTGCACCCCTACACCTTATAAGGAACCTACGTGCCAAATTTGGACTCTCTAGAACCAGCGGTTTGGGCTGTGCGTTGATATGTCAGTCAGTCAGTCAGTCAGTCAGTCAGTTTCTTCTTTTATATATTTAGATATATATATATAGATAGGTACGGAACCCTACATGCGCGAGTCGGACTCGCACTTGCCCAATTTTTTTTTATTGGGTTTCGAAGGCAAAGGTCCCTTCAGCCAATTTTAATGCGAACCGTCAAATTGCCAATTTAAGAAAATCCCTGTTTGCACACAGAGGTGATCCTGCCGAACCTGGTGTGGTCTCCGGGGCGCACGGCCGAGGCCATCCGGACCGCGGCGACCGCGTGTCTGTGCTCCGCGCTGCAGGACGACCGCGAGCCGGAGCGGGAGAAGGAAGGCGATGGCGATAAGAAGGACGAGGTACGTAATATTTGATTAGTTTCAATCAAAATTTTAATTTTTGTGACAGGATTTTATAACCGACTGTACTTCCAAATCCATCAATTGCTCACTGAGCCGATCACCTTCAAACTGAAATCAAAATACATTGCATCCGCGGGTTTTAGTGAAAAAGGAAAGTGGGAAAAAATGCTCTCTCAAACACTTTATTTTCACGTAGGTACTTACTTATAATATAAGCTCCAGCCAAGACTCCAAACAAATTAAAGTATCATTCTATTTTCTAGGACGTGGATCTGTTCCCAACCAAAGAATCCCTAGAGCCATTCCTAGAGCAGATAGTCCCACTCCTAAATGGGCTAGTGGACGACAACTCCCCGTTGACCAGACAACACACGCTGCGGGCCATCTGCTGCCTGACCAGCTTAGCCAAGCGCCGCGGCTGCTTCACTGCGGAGATACTGCACAAGATTTACTTTGGTGAGTTCTTGGAGGCTTTGAAAGTCATTAGGAGCAGTTCCTAGAGCAGATAGTCCCACTACTAACTAGGGTAGTGGACGACAACTCCTCGTTAACTAGGAAAACTCAAGCTGCGAGCCATAAGCTCCCTGACCGGCTTAGCCAAGCGTCGCGGCTGCTTCACTGCGGAGATACTGCACAAGCTTTACTTTGGTAAGTTCGTAGAGGCTTTGAGAGGCATTAGGAGAGGTTCCTAGAGTAGATATCCTCCCACTACTAACTAGGTTAGTGGACGACAACTCCCCGTTGACCAGGCAACACACGCTGCGGGCCATATGCTGCCTGACCAGCTTAGCCAAGCGTCGCGGCTGCTTCACTGCGGAGATACTGCACAAGATTTACTTTGGTGAGTTCGTAGAGGCTTTGAAAGTCATTAGGAGCAGTTCCTAGAGCAGATAGTCCCACTACTAACTAGGGTAGTGGACGACAACTCCTCGTTAACCAGGAAAACTCACGCTGCGAGCCATATGCTGCCTGACCGGCTTAGCCAAGCGTCGCGGCTGCTTCGCTGCGGAGATACTGCACAAGCTTTTCTTTGGTGAGTTATTGGAGGCTTTGGGAGTCATTAGAAGCGGTTCCTAGAGCAGATAGTCCCAATACTAACTAGGGTAGTTGACGACAACTCCCCGTTGACCAGACAACACACGCTGCGGGCCATATGCTGCCTGACCAGCTTAGCCAAGCGCCGCGGCTGCTTCACTGCGGAGATACTGCACAAGATTTACTTTGGTGAGTTCCTGCACCACCACTAACTAGGCTAGTGGACGACAACTCCCCGTTGACCAGACAACAGACGCTGCGGGCCGTATTCTGCTTGACGAGCTTAGCCAAGCGCCCTGTAACGGTACCCTGTTTAGTAACGAGGTTCGGAAAGCATCAAAACTGTCTACGCGCGCCTTCGCGAACATACATGAAGTACTACAGAACTTCGGTATCCGTAACATCACCCTAAACGTGTTATGGTACTGGATTGTAAGCCCGTTACGTAAACTTGTACCTCAGACTAGATGAGTACAACGATGTGCAGTAAACCATACGGACATGCCACGACTGCGCGACCAGAGATCAGTCAGAGATCCGAGCGCGCTAGCCATACGAGTGAGCGAGAAACACTCGCCGTTCGCTGCTAAGACCGAGTTCGTTACTGACTACTTGTTCCGTCCGCAGGAGTCCTGAAGCGTCTGGACGACAGCAGCGACAAGGTCCGGTCGTTCGCCGTGCAGACGCTGGTCACGCTGTTCACGAGCCGACCCGTTCCGTACGACACCGTGCTGTACGGCGCGCACGCGGACGCGCTCTATAGCGCCATGCTCATACACCTGGACGACACCAGCGACGAGTTCCGTCAGGAAATGTTGGGTAATATACATAAATTACACTAATCCATTGATACAAAGAGCAAAGATGACAGAGGTGACAAGGTCCGGTCGTTCGCCGTGCAGACGCTGGTCACGCTGTTCACGAGCCGACCCGTTCCGTACGACACCGTGCTGTACGGCGCGCACGCGGACGCGCTCTACAGCGCCATGCTCATACACCTGGACGACACCAGCGACGAGTTCCGTCAGGAAATGTTGGGTAACATACATAAATTACACTAAACCATTGATACAAAGGGCAAAGATGACAGAGGTGACAAGGTCCGGTCGTTCGCCGTGCAGACGCTGGTCACGCTGTTCAACAGCCGGCCCGCGCCGTACGACACCGTGCTGTACAACTGGACGACACTAGCGACGAGTTCCGCCGCGAAATGCTGGGTAATATACATAAGTATTAAGTGATAAGCAAGAGACTCTCGCTAGATGGCTGGACCAAGGGTCAGATACAGAAGGCGGTACTCCTGGACACGGCGCGCATCGTCAGGAGGTTCCTCTCTGCAGCCCGACACTACCGGTAGCCTGCGCCCTACCCCGCTACCTAAAGCACCCTACGTTAGGTTTTTAATAATGTGTTTATATATTTTGTAATACTTCTGATATAAATTTGTAAAACACCTAATCTAAGATATAAAATAAGTTTCTGTCAAAAATGACATTTTAGTGGCAAGCTTTTATAGCCGACTGTACTTTTCTTTGAATATCCATCAAAGACGATTCTAAAGAGCCCAAGCTCGGTAGGATTGCTTTTTCTATTATAGAGTTCCTATGGCCACCTTCCGGCTCCATCATCAGATCAGCTCCATGGTACCATATTATTGTATTGTCATCAAAGTTAAGTAAGTATGCAAAATTTCAGCTCAATCGGTTGACGATATCTGCTTCAAAATTGAGTTGCAAGATTTCACCCGAACAAACATACTTAGATACATACATACATACATACATACATACATACATACATACATACATACATACATACATATACATACATACATTGCAAGTTAAATAAAAGCTTTTAATAAATAAAGATGATAATAATTAATAACCGGTTGTGAACACAGAATCTGTCAAGTTTTCTTACATTGTGGGAGTAGGAATTCAACAGCAACAATAACAACAGGCGGTCTTATAGCTAAAAAACGATCTCTTCCAGAAAACCTTTACCTATCAGCCTTGTATCGGTTAAAAAAAAAATCTGTACGAGATATTGTGCATTTTAATTGGTTTCGAACTATACTTCTATTTTATTTTATTATTATTATTATCCTGTATGTCGCACCCGCTCACGGGACAATAGTGTCCCGGACCTTTGGGAGGCGTGCGCGGAGCCGAAGCCAACGCGTAGAGGCCCTTTCGACAATTTAATGAAATGTAATGTGTACATCGAGCGGATGCTGTCCCTATCCGTGTCATGGGACGCACACAGAGACAGCACCCGCTTGGTGCAAGAACTATTTATGAATATATGGAATCTAAATACAAATCGGGCTATGGGGATGAAATGGAGGACTGGGTAATTGGGCTATTGTGTGAGACAGCCGGACGTCTACCAAGAAAAGTGTCTCATAGCAAAAAAAACTGGTAGACGATGACTCGCCTCCCGCTAGATGGGCCCCCATAAAAAGCGACACATAGAGTGGCCTAAGGGCAACACCAGTGCGGAAGGCTAAGGGCGGAGAGGTGTAATACTGGGCTTTAAACCGAAGCCAACTAACCCCTTACGTTTCCACATCCACCCCCGAGCCGCAACTCTCGCGACTCCACTCTGCCCGGCCGGTTAAGGCAAGACAGAGGCGGAGGCCCCGACCCATCACCCCCCGTCAGGATCCCCCAGGAGCACTCAGGTACGTGGGGTCGCTACCCCCCAACAGCTCGCCATAAGCTGCCCTGCGTGACTGATTGCGCTGGTAAAACCAGCGGGCGATGGGGTCGTCACATCCCTACGCCTAAAAATCCTTATTATTATTATTATTATTTATAATGAGGCAGGCAGTTTAACAACTGATAGTGCCTATATCCAGCAATCTGTGTCTTGAGATCGTTGCTCAGTGGTATGCTTGTCTAATTTATTCTTGAAATTATTGACGTTAGGTGCTGAAATTACATCCTCGGGGAGTTTGTTCCAAGCACTCACAACTCTATTGCCCAGAAAGTGTTTATGAGGGTTGTTGTGCGACCTGCAGGCAACTAGCTTTAGGTGATGACCTCTCAGTCGGGTATTGTTGTTGCGTACAAATATTTCGCAAAAGTCCTTGAGGTCATAATGCCCAGTCAGAATCTTGTAAGTCTCGATCAGGTCTCCACGTTCCCTGCGGCTCTTCAAGGTTGTTAGCTTCAGCGCCTGCAGTCTATCTTCATATGATTTATTTTTTAATTCCCGTGGTACTTTGGTGAAACTACGCTGAACTTTCTCCAGCATCTCAATGTCTTTAACAAAGTAAGGGCTCCAGGCTTGGCAAGCGTATTCCAATAAGGGTCTGATATAGGTCTTGTGTATCTTCAACATCATTTCTGGTGTCAAGGCCCCAAAGGCTTTCCTGGTGAGGTAAATCAGGCTTTTCGCTTTCTTAGTGATTGTGATTATGTGCTCTTCCCACTTAAGATCTTCTGAGATTTTAATACCAAGATCTGTTTGCACTTTGACGGCCTCAAGTGGAGTATTTTCCATGTAGTAGGTTAAGCCAGGGTTGCGTTTCCCTATGTGTAGCACAGTACATTTTGCAGCATTTAGTTTTAACAGCCATTCTTTAGACCAGTTTGATATTCTGTCTAAGTCTTCTTGAAGTCGATTGTAATCTACTAATGGGTTAGCAAATATTTTTGTATCGTCTGCAAAAATACTAACATGACACTCTAGGCAATCCGGCAAATCGAATGTGTATATTATGTAAAGCACTGGTCCGAGAACTGATCCTTGAGGTACTCCGCTGTATACATTTCGTGTCCTTGACATTGCTTCTCCGACTCTCACTCGAAAGTTTCTATGTTATTAGTTTCTATGTTGTTATTATTGTTATTTGTTTTATTTCAGATGCCCTGATTGCACTCAGTGAAGTAGATCCAACTCTGCTGATGAAAAAGGTTAAAGCGAACATTCAACTTTACAGAAACAAGGCGGCCTACGAGCGGCTCTCTAGTCATATTGAGAAGTTATTGAAAGCTTAGAATTTACTTTTAGTTATAATTTAAGATTTGCACCCGGTGTGCCTTAAGTCTGAAAATATTATGTTTTGATTTTGTGCAATGTTTCCCTTGTCTTGTTGTATACTGCTTTAAAACTGTGTGCTATCGAATCCTAACGTCAGTTTGTTTCAAAAGCTGTAAGAAGTAAGACATGTTGCGAACTAATAAATGAACATACAGTGCGTCAGCTGAGAGAATGTTATTCGAATTTTATACCTGTCTCGCTTGCGCTTACGCGATTCAGAAGCGCCTCTCAGTTTCCAAACCCAAATCACAATCTGCACGCTCAAGGACTGTACGCAATTTAAAATGACTGATTATCGCATAAACCGATGAAAATGTTATGAATTAACGCTTTATTTCAACAAACTGTGGTAGACTTTGTTTTGCATGAATTAAACATAATAATGTTTATGTTTTAAAGTTGTTTTATTTATTCCTGGTATCATCGAAAACAACACGTCTACAAACTAGTCGATAGAGCAACTCGGAATGCGGCCAAGTGAGTCCACGAGTCAGGCCGGAGACGCGACAGACAGACCTCATTGGTTGGAGGAGCGGAATCTTTTCTAGGAGAGTATTTGAAAAAGTAACCAGTGGCTAGTATTATATGATCCAAAGAATATAAGTATGATACAGATCCACTACAGATCATACTTATATTCTGGGCCAGCGGTAAGCAGTAAATAATAATTCCCCGACGAACGATTCCGCTCTTCCTTTTTCCCTCCATCAGTGATGGCGGTGATGGCCATATGTGATGGGCCATCACATATGGCCATCACCGCCATCACTGATGGCATACGAGTCGCACACAAAATAGCAAGCAATAAGTAAATAATTTAGACTGTAAATAAATAATATGTTAATTAACGACCATTGTCATATTTAATCGCGTTTGCATTTCTAGTTGGCTCCAACAGCTAAAACGTAAAAAAAATGTTAACCTGAACGCATCTGACCACCAAAAAAATCAGATGGTGAGTGACAGCTAGTCCAGCTGTCATTTATCGACACCCGCGCGTTGTCCTGAGATCGCCGTATATTATTTTTAATTGATTATTACTGATATAAATCTATACATGTCTACTTTTAAATGATTCTACATTTACATAATTATTAGTTTAGCGGACTTGCAAAATGGAAGTCACTCGAAAAAGTACGTAAAAAAATTATAAAACGTTTAACTGCTTTGTGTGCAAGGTGTTTACGAGATTTATGTGGTTTTTTTCCAGATTTTAAGGAATCCCTGCCGCTTGTGAGGGAGTCCATAAAGAAAGCGGACTTTTTAGTGATAGATGCGGAGTTTACGGGTTTGTTAAGTGGTCCAGATGTGACTATGTTTGATTCTCCGACGGAGTACTACTTAAAGTATTTGGCGGGATGTAAAGACTTCCTACTTATACAGTACGGTTTATGCGCCTTCTACTGGGACGAGCAGGCTAACCAGTACATGAATGATGCTTATAATTTTTATTTATTCCCCCGCGGCCGCCCGGGACCTGAACGAATGTTCCTCTGCCAAAGCTCAAGTTTGGATTTTCTGTCGACGCAAGGATTCGATTTTAATAAGCTGATACGAGATGGTGAGTTTTATATTTTATCTTTATCTTTAACAAATATTTATGATAGCTTCACTAGTGACTAAGTACATTTGTAAGTATGTTAACTTACAATGCAATCAAATCTTGGGAGTCAATTTTAACCCTCTTCTGATTATCATATCCTAATGATATTTAGTATGTGTGTGTAGTTCACATGACAGTACAATAATTTGGTACCTTGGATATGATCTGATGATGGAGATGGAAGGAACAGGAATTCCCAAACAGCACAAGATAAACACATCATGTTAGGGCTCATTTGATTTGTCCTGACCAGCATTTTACACTAACATTCATGTTAATGTTAAAAAGTAGTCAGCAATAAAAAACATATGCCACTTTTTTATAAACTTTAAAATGTAATCTTCTGATTACCATTAGCTTTATCCTGGTCTTTTGAAAATTAAATATTCAATTAAAAATAACTTCAACTGCTGTACATAATAAACACATTTTAATGTTCACAGGCCTTAAATATTTTAAATATTTTTTTTTCATATTATGACAAATAAATTGATAATTTCAAATTCAATACTAGTCACCGAATTCTAGTAGTAACATAGCTATTTCTTGCTTTCATAGCATGCAGTCGAAAATAAGTTGATGAAACCAGTTTTCCGATTGAATTTTGACAATTTGGAGTAGTTTTTGAAACAAACATTATCAATGAAAAATTCAAACTGGAGGTTTCAAATACATACCAATAAATCGCAGTAGCCCTGTTTTAAGTAGTTACATTGAGAATAATTATGTTGAGCAAATGTTTGATCATAGAGAAAAATGTCTAAAACAATCAGAATTTTTGAACAGATAAGGAGCCTTTTATTTTATTTCCTTTATTTCATTTTTAAATTAATTAATTATAAATTTGTTCATGGTGTTTGTAATCTGTAATTTTTTTTATTATAATTTTGATGGAATTTTGTTTTAATGTAGTAACAAATTTATTTTTAAACTGACATAGGTATAAGTTATTTTTATTAAAAATTATGAATGTATGGATCATAGTTATCTGCAAATAAAGTATTATTATTATAATTAATATAGGCTCCATATCTCTCTCAAGTCTTACCGTGCTATTAGAAGTTCGATGCCTAGAAATCACACTAATATTATAAAGGCGAAAGTTTGTGAGTGTGTTAGTATGTTTGTTACTTCTTCACACTCAAATGGCTAGACCCATTATGATAAAATTTGGTATGGAGGTTGATGACACCCTGAATGAACACATATAATATGCTACTTTTATCCCGAAAAAGTCTTGTTCCTGTAGGATGAGCTGGTAACACCGCAGGGCGCGGCTAGTATTCCTATAAAAAAAAAGTGATAGTACTAAACTAAACAAATTTTAGAACAATCATGTACATATAACCAAAAATTTTGAAATATCAAACTTATAATGTAACATTGATGTATTTTTAGATTAGAGGACTTGTTTCAGGAATCCCTTACATGACAGAGCCGACAGAAAGTCACCTCCGAGACAAGCTTACAGAGCGGCAAAAGCTCTACACCAATGAGACCAGTAATATCCCCGTGCCGGAGGAGAACAAACCACAGATTGAAGATATATGGTAAGAGCGTCACTGGTCATGGCCGTTTTTTGTGTATAACCTTAATTACAAATTTAAAACACCTCAATATGGAGTGTAGAAGGCAAGGGGCAGCATTTTAAATAGGAGAATATTTGAGGAAATTTCCAGCGGTAAGCAATAAATAATATTTAAATTCTAATGCAGAAAAAAAAAAAAAATTACAAGTTGTTAAAATAAATTTTAATATTTTAGGTGACCAGAGTAATTCCTACATAGTTCCTTTAAGAGCCTTATTCCTTTTAAAATTAATTTTTTTCATATTATGACAAATTTGTTGATAATTTCCACCAACTTTTTGAGTTGAATAATAATTTTCCTCGAATTCTAGGTAGTAACATAGCTATTTCATGCTTTTATTGTGTGCAGTCGAAAATAAGTTAAAAAAACTAATTTTCCGCGTGAATTTTGACAATTTCGAGTAGTTTTTGAACCAAAAATCATCAATGAAAAATTTAAACTGTAGGTTTCAAATATATACCAATAAATCCAAATAGCCCTTTTCTAGGTAGTAACATCAATAATATGTTAAGAAACATGTTTGAACACAGATAAAAATGCCTAAATAATCAGCATTTTAAAAGGAATAAGGCCTCTTAAGTATATACAGAAAAAAACGCATAAGTAATTAAGTTACACCTTTGACTATATAAATATGTTGCTCCTCCCCCTCTATACTCCATATACTACAATACAAGTTACTTGTCGTCCTGAGACCCTAATTTAATGGGTGGGGCTACAAAATTTTGAATTCATAGCTTGAAAATTGGCTGAGATTCTGTAATTACTTCTATTACGAGTAGTTCTCAAGGAAGTTTTAATGAAAGAAAAGAATTTCTTGGTTTATCATACATAGACATTGCTAAGAATTCTCTAAACAGAGAAGACTTTCTATTAAAAAGAACTGCACTCAAATCTGGTCACTGGGTTTTTCGATTTGTTTTGACGACAAATTAACATTTGTGCAACAAAGTACAGTTGGCAATAGAACTGTGTCTCTAAAATTGGGCAAGTGCGAGTCCGACACGCGCATGAAGGGGTCCGTACCATAATCTATAACAAGTTTGTTGTATGGGAGCCCCCCGCCCCCTTGATGATTTGGTGTAAAAAATCATCAAGGGGGCGGGGGGCTCCCTTAAATATTTCTATTTTTTATTTTTAGTATTTGTTGTTATAGCGGCAATAGAAATTCATCATCTGTGAAAATTTCAACTGTCTAGCTATCGCCGTTCTTGAGACAGATGGACAGATGGACGGACGGACAGCGAAGTCTCAGTAATAGGTTCCCGTTTTTACCCTTTGGCTACGGACCGCCCACCGCCAAACAGCAATGTTCGCATTGTTGTGTTCCGGTGTGGGGGTAAGATAGCCGGTGAAATTACTAGCATAGAGGCATTCTATCGTCGTCCTCCGGGTAGGCAAGCACTTGTGACTCCTCTGGTGTTGCAGGTGTTTATGGGCGACGGTAATTGCTTTCCATCAGGCGATACGTTTGCTCGTTTGCCCCCTATGACATAAAAAAAAAACCCTAAAAATGACTTATTGAGATAATTTCTAGCAAAAGAGTTCGGCAGTTCCTCGATGACAGCAAAGATGAGGAGATGGAGATCGACCGGTGCAACGCGTTCATCCGGCGGCTGCTGTTCCAGGAGCTAGGAGCCAGGTTCAAGGGGGAGGCCTATGTGGAAACCAAAGTGCTGGAAAATAAGAACAGGTAATTATATTTCGTACTTTGCCTTATTTATATCTACTCTACTATGATACCATATCATGGCCAAATTCTACACCAGTACCTCTAGCACAACTGTGACACGGAACTTTTTTCGCGCGTTAGCCCTTTGACCGCCAAAGACGGCAAATCACGTCATCGGGAATTCGTGCCACTGACACCAACGACGCCTATTGACGTCAAAAATTTCAATGGTCAAAAACATGCTAATTCAAACCGCTATCTGTGTTTTTCAATCTCCGTTGATTTTGGAGCACTTTTTTTTTGGTTTGGTGTCAGTGGCGCGGTGAATTGCTTTGCCGCTTGGCGCTCAAAGGGTTAAATATTACCTATCTCTTTCTATGCAGTACTGTGAGAGAGTGACTGATGACGCTATGTAGCATAGTTGTGCTGGACGGGCAGATCAGACGACCCAACGGGCGCCGTAGTGTCGCCTAAATGTAACTAGTTTAAAGTCTTGTTTATATGTATTTTCGTAGTTCACAGCACCTTGGTTTTATTACTGTAATTCTGTGTAACTTATAGGAATAATAAATAAATAAAATAAATCATATAGTAATGTCCAAAACTGATCATTATCTTAGGCAAATCAATTTATCTCACACTTACTAAACTTTGCCCGCCTAGCAGAACTTGGCTTCGCGACTCTTGTCGCGCGACAAAGCATCGCCCGTCAGGCCGTCACCCTCTCACAGTACTGTGAAGATAGAGACAGGTTATATTTCTCGCGCGAGAAAGAGTCGCGTGTCACAGTTGTGCTAAAAGTGCTGGACTTGCAATTTTAATAGGTACCAACGAATACACTAATAATTGTACATTTGTAAACTAATAGAGATCTTAGTACAACGTGTTAAGGTCTATGTCTTCGTTTGTTCCATACAGTCATATTACATTTTATGCATGTCGGGGACAGGTCGGATGGCCGGTGCCGTGTGTGGCACATTAGATGAGCTATTCGATATAGTTGTGGACGAGGAGGTAGTTCGAGCGAGATGAAACACTTCAGATACAATTAACTTGATTTATTCCTTATACAATGAAGCACAAAATAACAGTTCCTGGCACAGAGGTCTCTAAGCTAGGTTATCGAAGTCTCGAACGGAATAGTCTTTATTAAATTAACACTAGGTACATTGCAGGGTTATAACACTGGCTCTAATCAACTTGGTATAGCACAACGAAACGGGACAGTTCCAAGGCAGTAGTGCACTCAGTGGTGACCCAAAGTGAAGTGTCGTGGGCGTTCGCTGAGTGAACCGCCAAGACTCTGTCTAGCGCGCCAAAACAGGTTCAAGGGGGCGCTACTGTCGCCTTCCAATGGCGCGCCTTTTCGTTGAGCTTCCATACTAATGACCGTCTCCGACACGGCCATCCTGCTATGACACACGTCCTCGTGTGTTGCTCTGAAACAATCAACAACCAAAACAGTATCCTCTCGGTCACTCCTGACAAACACGTCAAAATGGTAAGACAAAACAAAAACTTCATCTTTCTTTCGAATCAAATAGTTACTGACACTAAAACTAAAAATATCACAAAAATCATTTTGACAACTAAGTGAAAGTTTTTATTTTATAACCGCAATATTTCAAAAGATTCAAATAGAATTATGGTATCCTACAACCAATTACCAATTATAACAACTTATTCTTTCAATAGTGCTATACGTTTTAAATGCGATTGTACTACGATGTTACTCGTTGTGAAACAAACTAACTATTTACAACTTCTACCTCAGTAAATACATTAGGAACCATGTACCACCATTTAACTTCCTTATGGTTCGCCATATCAACAATATCAAAACATTTAAATCAACGAAAATCCGTTCAACAAAACAGGTATCTCATTCGTGGCCTAGGGCTAATTTAGCCACCCACTACGCGCATCCCCACGGGATCGCCGCGCCGATTCAACCCTATGACTCTACGGTCTCTGCGAGAGAGACCCGACCTCCGCCAGCACCTACCGCGCACCGCGTATCCACGGACTGCTCAGAGCAGATGCCGACTTCTACCGGACTACGGCTACGATGAAGTGACTGGTATGGTCGACCAGCCGAACTGAGAACCTCCCTACCAGTCTCACTATATATTTTTTTTTAGTCTACTTCAAATGGTACGTAGCTCCCGGGCATTTCCCTCAACCTATCATGCAAGTACGCGCATGTTTGGAAGTCAAGTTTATGGCAAATGGTCTTGCAATTTACAATACTACATGTCAACATTTCTAATAGGCTCGCTTCAGTAAGTCTATTTACTGCACAGTACTAACAATTTTTAGCTAGACTGATACAAGTCATATATAGTCACTGAATTATGCAGCCGTTTGCCATGGAACTTATTGGAAATCAACTCTTCCATAAGCGATCACTCGGCAACCGAATCACAATAAAATGAGAACTCCTCACCAGATTGCCTCATATGGTGTGGTGACGTCACACGTCAACCCTTTTCCCCGTGGTTGAAGGCGCCCTGTTGTTCGCCGTCGCGCAGTTCTTTACGCGATGTCTTGTACCGCGGCAGCTGAAGCAGACGACTCATGGCTTCGCTGTTAGCTGCTGAGATCGCGTATTTTTTTTTTCTGAAACAAAAACTCCAGCACAGTATCACAAAGCTCGGTCATTCTTACCTTAAATCTAACAAAAAAAAATGAAGGAAGTTCAAATCAATCTAGCAGAGATAGGTACACTGAAATTATGATTCGTTAATGTGAACAAACGACGTAGATGCAAGAAAAGATTTAAATCAAATCATTATTTGCACTTTAATAACCAAACTTTACTTTGTATGATAATTTTTGGATAACAAGGCTTTACCGATTACGAAACATTAATGATAAAAATCTAACTTCAATCTCAAATTATTTGTCCTAATATTTTCCTAATCCTATTAGTGTCTCCAGCTTTAATATTTTAGGCTATAGCGATCACCAGTTAAAAGTAACATTAGGATCGTTTAAACAAATCTCAAGCTCACCAGTTCTTACGGAAGTTATAGGCGTTAAACTATACACCAGCTAATGTACACCGAGTAAGAAACTATTCAAGATGTCAACAAATTAAATTGTACAGAACGATTGGAAAATCATGAACAGAGGGTAGATTATTAAAGCAGCCGCTCCTACTACTAAGTACTGTGTATGCTTAGAATAATAATTCTAAGCGTGTATGATTGATGCACCCTCACAGCGCAATTTTAAAATGATAAACTTTAATAATGGTAGGTAAACTGCTAGTGGTCATATTAATTCAACACTAAATTTCTGAAGAAACATTTCGCGTTCGGTCATATTATATCACTACGAAAACAATCGTTACAAAAACGTGCAATGAACTTTCTTTGAAATGATTATTAATTTCTAGCACGCAATATTCAACTTTTACTTGGAGTGTTTTTACCAGTACCCGTTAGTACTTTTTTTTGACAAATATACCCACTAAACTGAATAAGTGCGACTTAAGTCTACCCCAGAATCTAGCTACACTTTTATTTGCGAACAAAATATCGGAATCGTAGTGAAAAGTTAACGACTGACCTGATGTGTTTTTAAAATCTGTCGGTGGGGCCATGGTGCCTACGTCCACGCGTCGCTCGTAGTTAACCGTCGCTTCTGGGTCACTTCTACTGGTGCAACAACTGACGATGTGTCCCGCTCCCGCTGTTCTTGAAGTAAACAATGAACTTCGATGTAGTTTGTATTGTGACTGCTGGCTTTTGTCGCCGAGGTGGTAAGTTGTAGTTTTATTTTATAGGAAGTAAGCAATCGAATTTTTCATGTCCGTTTCTCTCGCAATGAAAATAATTTAAACAGAGCAATCTTCATTTGTTTTCATACGGTTTTGTAGGTCTCCGTGACGGTGTTAGCTTGAGTTTCAATAACGGAAACGCTTGTAGCTCCTGTTCCTTGATTTAGTGATGTCAAGTTCGTTGTATTTCAAAGAGTAATCACAAACTTTTTCTTCCGTTTTATTCGCTTCGAATTCCATCATTCTTCGTGTTCGCTCATGGGCCGTAGACCATCCCAACTTCTGATGTCGGGGACAGGTCGGATGGCCGGTGCCGTGTGTGGCACATTAGATGAGCTATTCGATATAGTTGTGGACGAGGAGGTAGTTCGAGCGAGATGAAACACTTCAGATACAATTAACTTGATTTATTCCTTATACAATGAAGCACAAAATAACAGTTCCTGGCACAGAGGTCTCTAAGCTAGGTTATCGAAGTCTCGAACGGAATAGTCTTTATTAAATGAACACTAGGTACATTGCAGGGTTATAACACTGGCTCTAATCAACTTGGTATAGCACAACGAAACGGGACAGTTCCAAGGCAGTAGTGCACTCAGTGGTGACCCAAAGTGAAGTGTCGTGGGCGTTCGCTGAGTGAACCGCCAAGACTCTGTCTAGCGCGCCAAAACAGGTTCAAGGGGGCGCTACTGTCGCCTTCCAATGGCGCGCCTTTTCGTTGAGCTTCCATACTAATGACCGTCTCCGACATGCATATCACAGAAATATGCGATGAATTACGTTTGACTTTTACTATCTTAAATTACAATGCTAAATTGTTTTTATATGCAGTAAAGTGTTTACGTACGGTCAACCAATTTGATTTCTAGGCCACTACAGAACCTTGTCACAATGACAATGATATAAGAGTTCAAGCGGCTTTCAGCCTTTCATATTGACATTCACTGTGACAAGGTACGAAATGGCCTAGGAGTCAAATTGGTTGACTGTACATATTATGTACATACATAAAGTGAGTTAAGTAGGGCTTCGAAACGGGCCATGTTTTGCTGCAATTTGTGGCCGGCCATTAATTGCATCTTGCTCTAGAGTAGGGTGTCAGAGAAGGACGTCCATAGTTGCTCAATAAGTATCATGTATGACAAGCTTTAGATCGCTTTCACTTCTCCCTGTAATATTCATAATTTTTTTCTCCTTCAGACTTTTGAAAGTGACTCGGTTAACTCCAGAAAACGCAGCGCTGGATCGCGAGGCCATGAAGAAGGATAAAGAGTGGGAGGAGTTTGAGGACGCCGTCGGGTTCTCGAAAGTGGCCCGGATGATCAGTCAGTCAGTAAGTTTACCGCAGCTTTTGTTTCGTAAAGCTACCCCTTAGGCTGCAACACAGAGATGTGCGAGAATGCGTGGCGAGGAATGTGTTTTTGTTAACCAATGGAATAACTTCATTTTCTTACCCTCGCTCAGCGCAGCTGGTTCTATTGGTTAACAAAAACACATCCCTCGCTACGCATCCTCGCACATCTCTGATGGAGACGCAGCCTTAAGAGCGTGACCGAGCTGCATTTTCTCATATAATTGTTTATCCTTGTTTTCTTTAGGAAATATGACTCTAGAAGTCTAGACTAAACGTTTTTGTTTTATATTACCAAGGCAGACAGTTGGCTAGGCATTAGGCATGTCCCTGTCATTACTTTCTTTCTAAAAAAATATTACAAGCAATAAATATGATATTGCAAAAACCTAATTTTGGTGATTGTTTCCAGGAAAAGTTGGTGGTCGGGCACAACATGCTGTTAGACATCCTCCACACGCTCAACCACTTCTTCCAGCCGCTGCCCCCTGACTACGCGTCCTTCAAGGAGTTCACGCACTGCATGTTCCCCAGGTAAATGACTGTTCTTGTGAAGCTAGTGGTCGTGCACAACATGCTGTTAGACACCCTAAACACGCTCAACCATTTCGTCCAGTCGCTGCCACCAAGTTTCCTTCAATCACGTATTGCATGTTCCCTAGGTAAAGCTCTTTAACATTCTTTAAGTGAATTGGTTTTGCTTTAAAGCCTTGTATGCTTAGGCACACATCCGTTCGGGACATTTGAACCTTACGCTAAAATATCAGGTAATTTCAATTTGATCAGCAAATTTTTGACATTGCATACGAGAGGTTAAACCATATAAACGAAAATATCAACAACTAGCTTTTGCCCGCGGCTTCGCACGCGTAAACACAATATCATACGTTCACTACACTTATTGCGAGGCCAAAGGCCGAGCTCCGCGTAGCACCGAAGGTGCGGAGCGTCCCAAGGAAGCCGCACCCACTTAATATAAGTTGAAGTAACTTAATGCGAGGCCGAAGGCCGAGCTCCGCGTAGCACCGTAGGTGCGGAGCGTCCCAAGGAAGCCGCCCACCCACTTATTATAAGTTGAATTAACTTGATGCGAGGCCGAAGGCCGAGCTCCGCGTAGCACCGTAGGTGCGGAGCGTCCCAATGAATCCGCCCACCCACTTAATATAAGTTGAAGTAACCTAGTGCGAGGCCGAAGGCCGAGCTCCGCGTAGCACCGAAGGTGCGGAGCGTCCCAAGGAAGCCGCACCCACTTAATATAAGTTGAAGTAACTTAATGCGAGGCCGAAGGCCGAGCTCCGCGTAGCACCGAAGGTGCGGAGCGTCCCAAGGAAGCCGCCCACTCACTTAATATAAGTGGAAGCAACTTAATGCGAGGCCGAAGGCCGAGCTCCGCGTAGCACCGTAGGTGCGGAGCGTCCCAAGGAATCCGCCCACCCATTTAATATAAGTTCAAGTAACCTAGTGCGAGGCCGAAGGCCGAGCTCCGCGTAGCACCGTAGGTGCGGAGCGTCCCAAGGAATCCGCCCACCCATTTAATATAAGTTGAAGTAACCTAGTGCGAGGCCGAAGGCCGAGCTCCGCGTAGCACCGAAGGTGCGGAGCGTCCCAAGGAAGCCGCACCCACTTAATATAAGTTGAAGTAACTTAATGCGAGGCCGAAGGCCGAGCTCCGCGTAGCACCGTAGGTGCGGAGCGTCCCAAGGAAGCCGCCCACCCACTTATTATAAGTTGAATTAACTTGATGCGAGGCCGAAGGCCGAGCTCCGCGTAGCACCGTAGGTGCGGAGCGTCCCAATGAATCCGCCCACCCACTTAATATAAGTTGAAGTAACCTAGTGCGAGGCCGAAGGCCGAGCTCCGCGTAGCACCGAAGGTGCGGAGCGTCCCAAGGAAGCCGCACCCACTTAATATAAGTTGAAGTAACTTAATGCGAGGCCGCAGGCCGAACTCCGCGTAGCATCGAAGGTGCGGAGCGTCCCAAGGAAGCCGCCTATTAAGCTACTTAAACATATGTTAAGTGGGTTGGCGGCTTCCCTGGGACGCTCGTGGAACTCGGCCTACGGCCTCGCATTAAATTACTAAGGGTTTATAAAGTAACTTAGCACCGAAGGTGCGGAGCGTCCCAGGGAAGACGCCCACCCGCTTAAAGTATGTTCAAATAACTTAATGCGAGGCCGCCCACCCACTTAATATAAGTTGAAGTGTGTGAGCGGCTTCCCTGGGACGCTCTGCACCTTCGGTGCTACGTGAAGCTCGGCCTACGGCCTTGCGTTAAGTTACTACTTATATTAGTGGGTGGGCGACTTCCCTAGGACGCTCCGCACCTTCGGTGCTAAGCTTGTGAACATGATCTTGGTTTAATTAAAATTGAGGCAAGACTTATGTTTAAAAAATCGTTTTGATTATTAATTGTCTATTGTAGATTTAAATAACTTAATGCGAGGCCGCCCACACACTTAATATAAGCTTAAATGTGTGAGCGGCATCCCTGGGACGCTCTGCACCTTCGGTGCTTCGTAGAGCTCGGCCTACGGCCTCGCATTAAGTTACTTCTTAATTTAGTGGGTGGGCGACTACTCTAGATCGCTCCGCACCTTCGGTGCTACCATTGTGAACATCATCTTGGTTTAGTTTAAATTGAGGCTAGACTTTTTTTTTTTTTTTTTATTTTATTATTAAAATAATCACACAGTATTACAGTTTGACACTAAGGCACTGTGAAATTCATAATATATAACAAACAAAACAAGACACTAGTATAGTACAACGTACAACAGATAAAACATTAACATTACAAATAATTAACTAAAGAAGGGCGGTCATCCATCACCTCACAGAACCTCATACATTCATCACATATTATCATCCAGCTACATGCAAAAACATCACAGTCAGGTGCTGATGCGAGGAGCTCGTTCAGGTATCGTAAAGCGCGAACAAGGGGTGATTTCCTGTACGATAACGTACGCGCTTTAGGAACCGCCAGTAAATCGCGGGTTCGTGGCCTAAAATTGAACTTGGACTGAGACTGTGAAGGCACGAGAAGGCGTACTAATTGTGATACCAACTCAGGACAGTCTGACTCTCCCCGCAATATTCGACACGCCCCAGTCAATAAGAAGTAATTTCGCCTCGTTTCCAGAGAATTAAAACCTAACGTACCAAGCAGAAACTTTGTAGGATAAAGAAGAGGATAGTATCCGTAGGTTTTCTTATAAAGAAATCGCAAAAATGCCTTTTGAACTTTCTCGATTAGCAAGGTGTAAGTGACCTCGTGCGGGTTCCACACGATAGACGCTGCCTCGAGTTTGCTCCTAACTAGAGCGGTGTAAACGAGTTTAATGACAGTAGGATTGTCAAATTCACGGGTATTGCGGATGACAAATCCTAACCTCCGATAACAGTCGGTAGCTAGCATCTTCATGTGGTCATGGAAGTTGAGATGCCTTATATATATAGACTTATGTTTATATATCGTTTTGAATATTTATTGTTTGTTGTAGATAACTATTCAAAGCACCTTGAAAAATAATTAGCTCATAGTCCTACCTGAACATATATATTAATGACATCTATTAAGATGACAATAAATTATTTTCGTCTACAATGGTACTAATATAATAATAATATGACCTGTCATAATAATGTCCTAAGTAACGCCATAAGATTCAGGTGCCAACTTAACTCAATCGAGCGTACGTGAATAATGGCGACAGCACCACTGAACGGATACGTGATGGCCTCACTGTTTTGTTATCCGTGGTATAATGAATAAGGAAGCAAAGGAAAATGCATGAGATAACACGGTTATTATTTCAGTAGGTTCTGGGTTCAAATCCCGGCTAGGTGAAATCCTTTCTACATTGTAAATTTCATAATTTTGTCTTGTCTCGAATCATGGTTGTTTTTCATATAAAATGCATACATTGTCGAGCAGCAACTCTCAATACCTGATACACTGCTGCTTATTAGGTATGCGATCAATATTCAACAACTTCGGTAGTAATTCTCGAAGTCCAGGTTAACCCATCACAGCTGGACCCTAGCTTGTGCCGAATCGTGGTCACGGGCACGCAACGACGTACGTGAATCCTGGCCTTGGTGTCGCGCCTTACATGTATGGAGCTGGTGTTATTAACTCAGGAAAAATCTTAACAGCGCGATGCAGCCGCTAGTATGGAGATTTTGTCAAAGTAACAACGCCATCTAGCGGAAAATTGGTCATTGAGAACAAAATCTCAACATACAGTTAACCCGTCAAGCGTCCAGTAGACTAACGTTAGTCTACAGCAATTTTGTGCCGGTAGCGTCCAGTAGACACACGCTAGTCTACAGCCCAAACCGCTCATTGGATCAATTTCTCTGCATCGATTCGTTATGGTGGCAGCTTGATAGATATTTTACTATCCAACAACAGCTATCAGAGCACACAAATTTGATTTTTAACCAATCAGAATCCTCAGTAGTGACGCGTAAATTTTTTTTTTTCTCTACATCGGCGGAATTCGTCCGCCATTTCGAAAATCACTTGCATTTGAGGTGTCGTGTCGTGTGATAAATATGTCCAAATCTTTTAAACGGAAAGTGTTTGTATTATGTATTATATATCAAATTACTGGCAATTAAATAAGGTTTTCGTTTTTAATATTAAATTTAGCCGCACGACATTGTTTCCTAATGAAAAAAGTCCTCAAGTTTGAATGACGCAATAATTTTGCAATGATGGCCGTCGTAATTCATTTGTATCCTAATTTTCAATTGTTAAAAACCTTACGAACAAATAATAGTTTTATAACACACTTTCTTAGGATTTCATTTCATATATTAGATTGGTGTAAGGTCTTGGGAATTTTGATAGATTTATGATTTTGCTCAAACAGTGCTCAGTTTCGCGGCAAATCCGCCATGACAGTTTCGATTAGCGGCAGCGCAAGATTGTGCCGTGCGCGCACGTTCTCGTAAAGAAATATTTGTTGTGAAGTAATTATTAGGTGTTGAGTAGTGAATTTACGTTAAATTGACGCATAAACTAGCCAGTATCATTTTAGTGTATGTAAAATGTGATATGTGGTTTTAAATTGAGTGCAAATTGTGAATCATTAGTGACGGATGTGACGGAAAACGAACATCTTGGAATATAAATAAATCTACATCTCATTACAAGTAAGTGCGGCTATTATAACATATTGTGCCGAATTCCAAATTTATCTAGCTCTCTAACGATATATAACACATCTCATATAATTATTCTCGGGGTAGGTAAAATTCCCATCTTTAGCGGAAATTCGGCCGTTTCTTGTTTGTATGGGACATTACCGGGTGTTTTGTTCTAGGGAGGTCTGACACTTGACGGGTTAAAAATAAAGAATTACTGATATTTAATGCTTTGAATAAATTTGATATATTAAAAAACTACATAGATGCAAAATTGTGGCTAAATATATCGTATATTTATCGTTTATTATTTTATTTTTATTTTTATTTTATTTTATTAAAAACACGTTTACATGACATTACAGTTTCTTAACTAATGCGCCATGAAACTTACATTATTAGTACAACATTATCATAGAAAAACCAACATAAACATAAAAAAAACAGCAACACAATCAAATAATAATAATAACAATTATCATCGATCATCCAATTCCTCACAAAATCTCAAACATTCAGTGCACACAACCGCCCATCGCCACGCAAACAAATCACACTCCGGTGCTGATGTCAGGAACGCATTGAGTAGCACAAGAGCACGAACAAGTGGGGAATTTTTGCGAGACACAGTACGCGCCGCCGGCGCCATCAAGAGATCGCGCTGCCGCGGTCTGAGAGCTATCCTAGGGACGTCAGGAACAAACAGTCGCACGAGGCGGCCTACAAGCTCAGGACAGTCGGACTTGCCGCGCAGGATTCGACATGCGGTAGTCAGCAAACAAAACTTTCGCCTAACCTCTAGTGAGTTGTAGCCGAGTGTTCCCAGAAGATATTTGGTTGGGTACATGAACGGGTAGTACCCATACATTTTTTTATATAAAAACCTGAGAAAGGCTTTTTGTACTTTTCCAGTAGTAAAGCATATGTTGATTCGTATGGGAGCCACACAATCGACGAAGTTTCCAGCTTGCTTCTGACCAGGGCGTTATAGACTAGCTTGATCGCTAAAGGGTCATTAAAGTCACGCAAGTTACGAATGACAAAGCCTAGTCTTCGATAGCAGTCAGCTGCAAGTATCGATATGTGCTCATGAAATGTGAGACGCGTATCGAAGACCACACCAAGATCCTTAACTGAAGACACACGGCTTATGAGCTCAGACCCTAAAACATATTGCGCAAGTATTGGAGTACGCGCTCGACTGAAACTACAAACGCAACACTATTCATTATACATTATACATTTCGCTACCTTATTAGTAAGTTAGGCCAAACACAAACAATACCAAAATTTGCGCCTAATGTTCTAAATGTTGGTTGGTAAAACATATTTAAAAGTGTATTTAATTTACTTAAATTGATTCGAAATACTTTTATTTCAATTACACTCGATAAAATGGCATTAAAAATCTGTTTTATTCATTAACATTTTTTATTGCGTCTCCGGGCTTTTTTATGGTCAATACTTACAAACTACAGAAGAATATAATTGCATATTCAATAAAAGAGCATTAATTAGTTCCTATTGTCGCAAATTGTGTTTTTAAAGAAATGTATGTTTTTTTTTAGCATGAGCCAATTTACAACGAACATTGCACTCATATTTTCGTCTGTGTTGGTCGATAATTGGCGCCATCTTTTCTATCTAACTAAGACGGTTTCCGTAACTGAACGCCTCAAACAACCTTAACCTTATTGTTAATACCGGTGGGCCGCGAGGAGGTATTATGTCGAATTCATACTTTTTAGTTTTTGTACACGTAAGAGCAACGCGGGGGTCGCGTCGTTCTAAATTCAAAATCACAAACGCTGTCATTATAAGGTTACACATTGTAAGGCTCAGACCAAGAAAAAAAGGTAGACATGACAGCACGAACAATCTAATGAAGCCATTTTATACTACGCCACATTAGTACTTACATGGCTGACTCACACAAATACAATCAAAACTACGTCAACTGCTCCTCAGTACGCGGCGCGCAGCGGTGGAACTGACATGTTGAAAAAATGGTCTCCTGCGTTGTAAAAGGGTGTACGAAACACAGGGCGTCAACCAATAAGTCGGACGGAGTAACTTATCACGTATAAGTATCAAAATAACATCTTAAAATCATTTTTAATAAACACTGAAAACCTCAACGGTCTGTCGAAGTGACAAAGCATGAGTGTTACCAGAGTAAGATTTCTAATTACCCCAAACGATTACGGACCTTCATGAAGTCGTTGTCAGCGCCATATATACTTACCTCTTTGATTTGCTATCTCTGTACCTACTAATAATTGTTTATGTTTTAACACTTTCGCTACCAGGAACCCGCCTGGTAGGCACTCGTAATCTTTGCTCAGATGCCGGTCACGTATTTTTGCTTAAAAAGCTACCCACCTAGCGGGCTCTCGGTTTCTGGGGTAGGGTTAAATTTTATATCTGGTTGCGAAAGTGTTAAACATTTAAGGTTCCCAACTAATATTAAAAGAAAGAATATTTGGATAGATGTTGTTAGAAACAGCCGAAACGAACCAAATAAAAAAAGCGCCGTTTGTTCGAATCATTTTGATAATAACGATTTATACACAACAAATCGAGGACTTTAATTAAAATGTGTACAATGTACGTACAGAGCATCATGAAAGAGCAGAAATAAAATAAAATTGAACTAAACATTTTCCATAGTACTTCATTGTTGCGATATTTAAGCATTTTACGTCAAAAACGTTACGAAGAAAGTGGCGTTTGAAGATTATAAAAAACATATACTTACTTATATCATACTTAAGGATCTTGCGATTATAAAATCGTTTTCAGCAACATAATTGGATAAATTTAGCTCGATAGAAAAGAATCCCAAAGTTACCTCTTATTCGTAATATTTTTTCAGGTTAAAATACGAACTTTTTTTACCCGTTTTTTGCATAAATTTATGGATACAACATTATCTAGGTAAATTCGCTAGGATTGTCTCCATAAAATTATTTATTTAATCACTAGAACTAAAAACTACTAAAAATAGTCGCGCGTTAGCGCTTGCAGAGGACGGACAGCTTTGAACCGACTGAGAACAGGCATAGGAAACTGCGCTTATAACTGGCACAAATGGAGTTGGAGCATGTCACCTGCTTGCGACTGCGGACATCCAGTTCAGACCATCGAACATATAGTCATGGAGTGCCCTCTCACAAGGTTCAAGGGTAACTTAGATGAATCGTAAAAACATCTCCGATGAAGCGGCTGCCTACTTGAAACGGGCAAAATTTTTATTTTAGTTATTATCTTGATTATCCAGTGACCTATAATAATGCCATACGATAAATAAATAAATAGTGAGATTAAATATGTTTAATTATAAAACACAATTACGAAATTACAAAAATAAATTACAAATTAATTAATTAAATCATAGACAAGATAGAGAACTCTTTAGAGAACTTTTAACATATCACCCAAATTACAGGGAGCTTTTCTTTCAGGTGGCAACACTTACACGCACACACCTTTAAAAAAGTGGCTTCATTAGATTGTTCGTGCTGTCATGTCTTTCTTTTTTTCTTGGTCTGAGTTGTAAGGAAAATATTTCATGGAATTTATGTTTTCAGAGATAAATATTAATCATAATAAAAAGTATCCTATAACCATCTTTGGATGTTCAGCTATTCCTGTACCAAAATTGGTAACTTTTTATCCAGCCGTTTCGGCGTGATGCGAGGACAACGGTTTTTTTGAAAACAGATGGCGCCAGGTTGGCACGGCGAAGCGTGTCCATACAAAACAACTATCCGGCTGCATCACGCTATCGAGATTTTTCCTGAAATCATGACCTCCCCCCATAGAAAATTTATTTTCAATACAAATTTAGGATTTTATAATAGTATAGATAGATAGATAGATGTTGCCAAACTGTGTACTTATTTTGGGTACCATAGAACAAGATTGTTTATTATTTCGATTTGGTCGAAGTTTTATTTATACTTAAGGTGGTTGCAGAGGAAACAAAACTAGACATTCCACGCTAGATGGCGCTGGGAAGCAAGATTTGTAGTCTTTGTGTATTATTTATTTCGTATGTTACTTGAGTTTGAAGTAAAATTTGTGTATTGGCGAGTCCGCGTATTTGTCTTTTATTCATGTAGTATTAGTAGCACGTCATACATTGTATTATTCTCCCGTGTATTAGCAATTTGTGAAAAATCAGCAAGTACTCACACTAATAGACACTAATTGTGAGTGTGTGCGGGTGATTCATTCATTAAAGGGTCGCGTATCATCTGTCAGTTTGATAGTAAGCGCAGAATAAATAAGCAGGCATGATATTTGATTTTGATGATGAAGTAAAGATGCACCTCTAGCACAACTGTGACACGCAACTCTTTCTCGCGCGAGAAAAATTACCTATCTCTTTCTTTGCGGTACTGTAGGAGACTGACGGGCGTTGCTATGTCTCGCGACAAGAACCGTGAAGCCTAGTTGTATTAGACAGGCTGGATTGTCAAAATAAATAATACGAAGAAATTACAAATCTTTAGCAGTTCTATATTTTTAAAGTATGTGGTGAAATTAAATAAGTATTTTTGTTGGGTTTCTTTTCTGATATACCTATTGTGATTCTGATTTGTGATGTTATTGAGTTTGTCCTAAGTGTTTCTGAATGATAGATTGGGGTATAGCAATAAGGGCCCAATTTTAGGGCACATATTTTGCTGAAAAATATTCTTCTCATTTTTGTTACTTTTTTGATTACAACTAAAGAGTAGGGTAGGTACATTAAAATAAGTATCTATTATAAATTACAATTGTTTTATTAACTTGCCCGTTTAAGAACTAGAGTGGTCCTAAGCTACGTAGCCTGGGACTACTTGTACTATCATCTATTCTGTGCTGGGACTTAGAAATTTACGATGAAAAAAAATCACAAGTATACCTCTGTTTTTTATTACTTAATGACAAGATGGGGCCCTTTTTGCTATACTCTGACCTGATATACAAAAACCCGACGATGAAAAAAAATCACAAGTATACCTCTGTTTTTTATTACTTAATGACAAGATGGGGCCCTTTTTGCTATACTCTGACCTGATATACAAAAACCCGACATCAAGAATAGTAGGTACTGATTAGGGTTGGGATTTTCGTGGTTCTAGATCGTGGTTCCATGGAGTTCAGTCTAAAAATATGTAACTACTAGAACTACTACTAACTGAGCGCAGCACCATATAAAAATATATAACAATATATTTTATTATATATGGATTTTAGAACCACCAACCCCACTAAATAAAATAAAACAATTTTGTTACGTGTGAGTTTTATTATAATACTAATGATTGTGTGAGTTGTAGACGTCGCTTTAATTCGAAATGGTGGATTATTTTTCTTTTTTACCCCCAGATCTTCGCCATTTTCAATTTTTTCGTTAAAACTAGGTCTATTACCTAGGCTTCTTTCTGTTTAGTGCTGTTTAGTGGATAGTACGGCTGCCTGAAAACGAAGGGTTATATTATTTACATATGTGGTTTGCAGGTATACGTTGTAATATTATTTTAGGCAACACGCATGGTTTGTACAAAATTATAAGTTTCTGCAGCTTTTCTTGGATGAAGCCTTCATCTGTACGAACTTTAATTGTCATTATTGTTGTTGATAAATCAATGAAGGAAATCATCTTGCAGTAATCCCTTTTGATGAAGGTCTAAGCTGGCCTTGAATCTGTAAAGAAATTATTTATTACGTCACAAGAATGCCAGCAATGGAAACCGCTGTATGCAGTACCTATTATGTGATTATCTTATAGGGTGTTAGGGTAATTAGTGTTATTACAGTTAACCTTCAAGGAGGAAACTTAGTCACTGAACCGATAATTCCAAAACAATTTGGTTTCCCACACCTATTGAAAAACATGGGTATATAGGTCTTGGTATCAATTCAGTCAGAGAGAAGAAACTACCTATATGAACCTACTATGAACAGCTTTGTTTTTTTTTCATCACCCAAAGCGAGCGATTGCGTTCAGTTTTTGTGGTTGGTTACACGGTTGTCATCACGCCATGCTTGTCTTCGCCTAAAAAGAAAATAGCACGAGACACCTCTTTCACGGCAGGACGCTTCGATTTGTAATATTTACAAACACAATACTTTCCCCGCAATTTCTGACCCATGATATCGTAATATCATTTAGGGATCACTATGTCCTGAGTACACATGTTTATTATATGCACGTTTCATTATTCACACTACATAAAGTAAAAATTCACGAAACGAAAAAAATGCAAACCAAACATGATTCATTTTTATACGAATTTCCACAATTGACAGTATAGTATTGACACAATTCATTAAATTTCATTCACAAGATTTAGTGCGTTCGAAATCTATTCCACTTTATTGTTATGAGCAAATAAACACAATAGGTAGGTATCTTTAAAACCAAATGTTTCCAATTATTTGTGGTAGTCCACATGGAAAGGGACCTTATGGCGGAAATGAGTTATCTACAGAAATGAAATCTAGAAGCATATACCTAGCTATATTTCACGAATCAACCTCCTAGCTTTTTTATTTATTTTATTATAATTTTTTAAAGTTGATCCATCGATATCTTCAGTTTCGAGAAAATTACAGTTAAAGTTTGGAGTCCCAAAAACCAAACTTATAATGCGAAGTTATGGAGCTGATGGTATATTACAATTGACTATGATGTAATCTACCGGAAAATCACATAATATGTACAAGAGCTTTCCTACTTTAGGAGCTAGTGACGCCCAAACACAACAAGGTGCAAATTATCGATAATGGATTGAAAACACGTTAACTCCCAGATTCTACGATATTTTTTGCTATTATTGACTTTCTAGTAGACTACATTTATTGGGGAGATGTCACATATAAATAAAACTAAAATATCTAGATTGCAACATTTTTTTAATTTTTTTTTCTTCATTTCAATTATTTTATGAAAAATAGACTCTTGAAGCAAAATTCTAACACGTATTCATAATAACGTCATAAAGTTTACATATATCAACATAATTATCAGCTTTACAAACATAATTTGCCTCAAATCTAAAACTTTTAACAATTTTTAGTTACGTAGAGACGGTATCATTTTCGCCATACTTCAGAGAAAAGGGACCTTATGGAGGTCACTAAACTCAATTATGTAATCAAAACATGAAATATCAATATTTTATAGTGCAATTTCGCAGTAATTTTAATTGCAACTAATTTAACAGCGATATTAAAGAGCAAAAATATAATTGTTAAGCGGTTAGATTTCAAATCAACGTTAAAAAACTTTAGTGAGAAGAAGAGATTTAATAAAAGGGCCCTTATGGCGGCCTTTAGCAAAAGTGACTATAAGGCTCGTTTGTTATATTTTTAAGGACTATTTTCTTTAATATATCTTTCTTATGTGATGCACACAAAGCAGTGAACTCATTTTTAGGGTACCGTACCCAAAGGGTAAAAACGGGACCCTATTACTGAGACTTCGCTGTCCGTCCGTCCGTCCGTCTGTCACCAGGCTGTATCTCAAGAACGGTGATAGCTAGACAGTTGAAATTTTCACAGATGATGTATTTTTATTGCCGCTATAACAACAAATACTAAAAATAAAATAAAATAAATATTTAAGGGGGGCTCCCATACAACAAACGGATTGGTTGCGTTAACTTTGCACCTCATTTGTATGGGGCGCTATACATACCAGGTGCAAACTTAACTTAACCACTTAAGGATGAAAAGTATTTGTACGGAACCCTCGGTGCGCGAGTCCGACTCGCACTTGACCGGTTTTTGTTACTATTATTGGGACGAGATCTACAGCGGGCGGTGGCAAGATAAAAGAACGCGGCTACCCAGCAATTCACTTTGAAATTGCCGACAGTCGCAAATCGGTTCTATTCTTGTATTTAAGTAATAATAATATTTGTTAACACAAAATATATATTTTGAAATGCATAATATGCAATCTACATTGTTACGTATGGTACAGTCTGCAAACAGCAAAGTTATTTCCTCTGCATTATTCCCATGCGGAAATGCAAAAGGAATAATGATATACTTATTTATTGACTGTACGTAATTACCTACCAGTTGTTAATTCTGATTCTGATGAATAAGGATCTTAACAAAATGATTTTATTGTGTAATTAAGTCATCCCGCCATAAGGTCCCTTTTCTACTAAACTTAACAGGGATTTAAAACCCATAATATATTGACGTATATAAAAGTGAGTTAATTGAAAAGATAGTATAAATAACGTTCTTTTTATTAGAGCCATAAAAAAAAATACGATTTTCTGACACATTTCACAAAACTTCGATTATCTCGGAAACTAAATGCCGCCATAAGGTCCCTTTTGATTTGGATCGTCACATTTGTTACATGTTTAATGAAAGCTGTAATCATTAAAAAAAATAAACTGTTATGCATTCATATCGAAACATCAATTAAAACGTATTATCCTAAATCATAAGTTAAGTAGTATTATATTTCAGAACGCACTGTTCATGAATAGCTTTACGTGCGCTTACGTTTGTATGTTGTGTAAAAGCAACGCACACATACATATATGGACAATATTTCAACGGGTTTTAAAGCTTTAATAACTTTGTAATTGTATGATTTATAGCAAAACTGATTTGATTGGCGAATATAAGATAGCTTAAAATTTTTTTTAAGAATGTTTAATAACCTAAAGCCATAACCGCCTAAGTGTGTAGTGATCAAACAATTTGTATGAAAGTGACATCTCTGCAACCACCTTAATTATAAGTTACGATAATTTTGATGTTAGTTACAATTGTTTTTTCCTCTTTACAGTTTGCTAGACACGAAGTATATGTCAAGCCTGCCACCATTCAAGGACAAAGTCAACTCCAGCGTGTTGCTGCATCTATTAGCCACGTTGTCAGAGCCGCCGTTCGGACTGCCCACGGTCGGTAAGTTGAAGATTACACAACAGTTAATGTTCTATAACTTTTTGAAACATGTAATGTCTCATTTCTTTAATGTACACACCACAAAATTGAACTGAGTTACCTGGTGGAAGAGACTGGGAATCGAACCCGGTACCTCTAGATTGCCGGTCCAGCGCATTAACCTTTCCGCTACTCTAAATAGATAGATAATATTAAAAACCTGGCCGTTGGTGCAGAAAGGTTCTTGAGTGGTGACTGCGGACCGGAAGTCGCAGCGTGACCCTAATAAGGTGTCTACCTTATTAGGGGCACGCTGCGACTTCCGGTTCCGACGACCTGTTTGGATCGCGGGCAGAAAGTAGGTGAGGGCGACGCAAGGCCGATCGTTGTGGAGAACGTTGGGGGAGGCCTTTGTCCAGCAGTGGACGTCTATCGGGTGATACGATGATGTTTTTTTTTATGCACAAACTGACCGGCGATTGACCTCAGGCTCAGACTATCACCTGATGGTAAGTGACTATGGGGTCGAGGATGTAGCTCGCCGGTTCAGTAACAGCATATTTACTCTTACCTTGAAGAGACCCAAATTAGAATTTTCTGGAAATACACACATGATGATGATTATGGTGATGGCGATGATGATGATGATGACGATGATGATGATGACGATGATAATGATGATGATGCTGATGATGCTGATGATGATGATGATGGTGATGATGATGATGATGAATATGAAACATATTCCAGGGTCGGCGGAAGGGCGCGGCTACACCCTCTCGGACGACAAGTCGCACGAGGCGGGCTACGACGCGTTCGTGACGGGGCTGTGCTTCCTGGCGATGCGCGCGCACGTGGCGCGCATGCGCGGCGAGCAGGGGCAGCGCATAGCGCACGCGCTGCTGCGACCCTTCCTCAACAAGCTGTTTCTGCCCAAGACCGCGCATCAGGACTCGCCGTATATGAATATGGACGGACCCGACCGTGAGTACACACTGTTCATCTTCACAGATGGCGACGCTGGCATTTTTTGTATTATTCGACATGGGTATCATTTTCTGCGCAGGATGATTAGGGTTGACGTCCTTTCTGCAATTTTTAAGATGGCGAGCATCACTATTTTGATAAATTTCGTCATTGGTATCATTTGCTGTCGCGCGATAGGCAAGAACAGCTGCTAAAAAAATTGTCTACCTTTAATAGTTATTTGTGACTTTTAGAACAGCAGTGTAGTTCGTTCCCTAGAGACATGTGACCACGATAAAAATAGAATCGATTGAAATCCTCAAAAAATTAAAAAAAATGCATCATGCTTTGGAAGGCAGCGTCTGGTGTACCAACATCATGTTTCTGTAAATGGAGATAATCACCTCCACCTGAGAACCTCCCATTTTAACGAAATCTGTTAAGTCCCTGATTGTGTGATCTTGTCCACAGCCACGCCGTCCAGAGACCACGTGTTCCACCTGACGTTCCCTATGGAGTGGCAGAGGAATGAGATCAACCAGCTCTTCAGCCCTTTCGGTAAGGTTATACAATAGGTTCTACAATAATCACCCTGTCGGTAGCGGTCGAAACCTATCGCCAATCGCTAATTAACAACACTTTTTTGCGATTTAGTCAAATAAAGGATAAAAAATTCAATATAACCACAGAACAAAATAAACAATAACCCAATTAAAATAAGTCTATCTACATCTAAAACTAAGTCTAAAAAAATTGGGCAAGTGCGAGCCCGGCTCGCGCATGAAGGGTTCCGTACCTATACATATATATAATCTATAACAAGTTTGTTGTATGGGAGCTCCCCTTAAATATTTATTTTATTTTATTTTTAGTATTTGTTGTTATAGCGGCAATAGAAATACATCATCTGTGAAAATTTCAACTGTCTAGCTATCACCGTTGTTGAGATACAGCCTGGTGACAGACGGACGGACGGACGGACGGACGGACGGGCGGACGGACGGACGGACGGACGGACGGCGAAGTCTCAGTAATAGGCTCCCGTTTTTACCCTTTGGGTACGGAACCCTAAAAATGGCCCCCGTGGCATTGTACCAAAGACGCTGGCAGCAATACCTCGCTGTATTGCTATACTAAGACGCTGCCAGCCCTTTGGTCACCAGTGGTGTCGACGAGCCGTTTCGCAACATATAACCACATTTTTACATTTTCGAATATAATATCCCAATTTATTATTAAAAAATCCATTTGCAAAGTGCCTCATTCTAAAAGAGCGTAGGCCACAAGTAATTGGTCACAGCGCAGAAAATCATACAGGTTACTAAGACTGTGATTTTGTGTGGGAATTGTTCCACTGTTCTGTTTGTAGTTTGCGACTGTCGTTTTTCCACAAGGTGACGTCATTTGAGTGTTGATTCTCTACTTTCACTTTTTTTTGAACATTTTCAAAACTAGTCCGTAATCGTATAATACAATAAAAATAATAGTTCTGGATTCTGTGATAATAAAGTAATAAAAATAGTTTAAACTTAACACTATTTCAGTTTGAAATGTGGTAAGAAAATATGTTTCGAATCTTCAGTATAAATCCGTTAAATTAGGATTGTTGCGTACATATTATTTAGTGCGTAATGCTTTCCCATCGTTTTTTGTCGAAAAAGTTCGTTTTGTATGCTTTCTTATCAAATCTTGCCTGACAAAATACGATAAAAACACATTTATGTTATTATCTGGATCCCGTGATTAAACGAAACAGTAATAGTTATTTAAACCGCATAATGTTATATCTTCTCAGTTAACTTTTTTTAGCTTGTTTTTTTAGTCGTGCTTTGTTTGACAGGTCAAGTACTAGTTCAATTCCTGGACGACACGTCAGCCTTCGTAGCGCTGTCGCGACGCGACCAAGCTCGCGACGTGATGCGGACCCTCGCCAAACATTCCAGGGTCACGCTCGTCCCGTACGCCAAGTTTAGAAATATCATCACCAAGGTTCGTGATAATCAGGGTCCGTAAAATGCGAGCAAATTCGTTGGTCGTCACTGGTTGTCATACGTCATTTCAGTCGATTTTGCTCACATTTTACTATCCCAGCTTGTAACTGTACTTGTGCTTTCCTGTAGTTTTGTAATTTCACTATAAAATATGTGTCACACAGAAAACATCTATTATATGATTGCTTTGTTTTTGGCGATTTTTAAATGCCCAAATATCTAGGAAAAATAAGGAGGCCAACTTATCATATAGTGTGTTGACGTCATACCATTTTTCTTTGAAATTTCGTACTGTCCGAGCGGTTTGAGAGTTCATAAAAATAATTATATACGAATACATACATATATTACATATTAATGCTAGTCGACGTGGTTGGCGCAGATTGTAGTACAGGTGCCTACTGAGCCGGCGGTCCTGGGTTCAAATCCCGGCCAGGGCAAATATTTGCGTGATGAACTCGAATATTTGTTTCTGGGTCATGGATGTTATCTATTATGTATATCGTCGTCTAGTACCCATAGTACAAGCTTTGCTTAGTTTGGGACTAGGTCGATTTGTGTAAGATTGTTCCTTAATATACTTATTTAGTTATTTTTTCAACAGGGTACACAGCGCTCGAAACAATGGCGGAAGGAGGAGCAACTCATGTGCGTATCTCTAGTTTATATTTTTCTGGCTGTCTTGATTGTTTTTATTGGCTTCTTTCTACATAGATTCATGGAATGAGGTAATAAATGTGAAAGTTATATTTTAGAGTGCCTCTCACCGCACCGTGAGCATTGGCAGGGAATGAATTTCAATTTTTTTTGCTACATTTAGGTGAATGCTCGCGGTGTGGGAGCAACCTTTGTAAAATATTGTCAAATTAGGACATGAAATTGAGCGTTAAAGGCGCTATTACTGCAATCAACTAATATTTATAATAATTAATCACAAATCGGAATAACGGATATATATATATTTTTTATCGTTTTTTTTAGATGTGGCGCCATCTACTTTTTGCTTTTTCTATCCTAAATTACACGTATTATTGGCAGTAATTGGAATATTCTTCGGTTAGAAAAGTTCTTGAGGAATCGGTTTTGTGTGGGAAGTAGGTAGTTTCATTTGTAATTTTTTCCGTCCAAAAAGTCATTGTTATATTAATAAAACGGGACTTAGTCGTTATAAATTTATGAAACATGTAATTTCTCATTTTTTTTTGTAGGTAGGTACACCACAATTTTTATTTAAGCCTTAAATACTGGGACTTAGTAGTGTTCAAAAATGTGTTTATCTAATTACCTCGACATTTCGAACGTGATATTATTTACGTTTATGGTCGCGAAGGAACCCTTCCCTAAATGTGTCAAGTATTTTAGAGAATTTTAAATTTAGAATCACAACCTATTTAAGGGGGCGATTAAGATTGGGGCTGGCCATCCCCACTTTGGCTTCTATCTCAGCACCTTTAGCACAGTTGTGCTACGCGACTCTTTGTTGCGCGGCAAATACTACCTGTCTCTTTCATTTAAATACCGTGCGAGCAAGACAGGTGATCTTACAGTGACAAACGAAGGCATGATAGGTTAACGTGCAGATAGCCATGTAAGGTAGGTAAATGTAGGGCAAAGCTAGCATTCTAGGGACTTTTAAGCCGGGTTTGTTGCAGGGCCGGGATCCTCAGGTTAGGGGTTATTAATTTTTCATCACACTTTCTGGTAAACAATGCTAGAAATGCGGGCGGTAAGTCGTAAATTACGCCCTAGGGCGGTTAGTAATTTTGATATTGACTACTATTTATTACTTTTGTTTTATTTCCTCCAAAGTGTGATGAAAAACGTCGTACGTGACTCTGGTGGTAAAGGAATCCCAAACTCGTGTCATTAAAGCCCTCGCCTTCGGCTTCGGGCTTCAAATAGACACTCGTTTGTAATTCCTCGTTTACCACCCTTGTTTGTTACGTAATGTACTATTACGTCAGCCTAGGCCGTATAAGTGGGATTTTCAGCCCGCTAAGCGGGGAGAAAATCTCGCTACCTAGCCAGAGCAAGACGTAACACTTTAGACAAACCACGGGTAGTAATTCGTAAAGCCCCAGATCGCATATTTATGGTCCTCACCTTCGGTTCAGGCCACAAACGCCTGCGATCTGAGACATTCACGAATTCACCGCTCTAGGTATATAGGATATTTCAAACGTATGACACTTTTGCTGTGATAGAAATACGTGGATACGTAGGTAGTTTTTTTTGCACTAGGTATATAATGATTGACATTTTTGACAATGCGATTTAGATTAATGATTTCTATACTTGCGTCGCGTTGGTATTCCAGATAATCTACTTGAAAGTACAAGAAGACATTATTTTTTAAATATGGTTTTATAATCATTTTCTCGAATACTTTAGTTAGTTTGTAGAGGAATAGTTTGAAAAGAATGTACATTTTGTTTTGGCATTTTATATTCTAAATTTCCCTCATTATCGTTTGGATTCTAATCTTTTTTGATTTACTTCCACGAAACATAACCTAAACCTAAAGTAAATTATCTTATAATAAATTTAATTTTTGAGCACCAATAATTATATTTCGAAATTGGAAGGAAGGTATAAAAATATAATCGTAGTATTTATTTTTGTATCCATTCCAAAGACATTTTTATGTTTTTTACTTATTGTGAAACAATGTGACTCTAACAGGAAAATTATATATTTAAATTTATTTTATTATAAGTCGATTAAAATTAAGATCTCATAGACTTGTAAGTTTGTTCAATAAATATACATATTTTTTACATCTTTGTTATATTTGTTGGAGTCATATTGTTTAACTACTCTCAATCGCGAGTAGTGATGTGCCGTACCCGCTAAAATTCCTAAAGAGGGAAAATTTCCAGTAACGTTCCCGGAAATATTCCCAAGAATAGGAAATATAAAGAAATTTTGCATAGACATAGACAACTATATAATGTATGTATAATCAACAAACTTTCACTTTCGCCCTCTTTTATTGTTGAAATTTGTTTTTATTTTAAGTATGTGCGGCCATAGTACTTAACATCCTAGGAATTTGACATCGCTACCTATTACGATTCTAAAAATGCAGACGAACAGACAGACAGAAAGACAGACGGACGGTCGGAAAGGCAAGCAGCGGATGCTTAGTAATAGAGTCCTGTTGGAACCCTAGCAAAAATCATAGAAAAGAAAAGTTTTGTATATTCCCAGATTTCTTTTGAGAATATTCCCGGGAGCAATGGGAATTTACTGGAAATATTCCCAAATGGGAATCTCCCGATAGCCAGAATTTTCCAACGGCACAACACTTGTCACGTGTGGTCGTATGGGGCCATCCACAAATTACGTGATACGGATTACGTATATTTCATGATATTTAGATTCTTTCCCCGTCTTTAACATAATTGGTCATAATCATATTTCATCCTTAATCACATAATCTTTTATATATATATAAAAGTTAATTTAATAGAGTATGTCTCAGGGACTTTTCTCACCAGATTTGACGACCATTCGTGCACCGAAAACCCCTATATGGTGCTGAAACATACTAATCGGCTTCTTCTTTATCTCTCCATGTGATATTTTGTAGTGAGTGTCCTTCCTTTCTTTATAACCCGCTTTGTGGGATGAAAGTTAGACTAAGGGTGTGTCCCCGAGCGAAGACTAGCAGAATCGACCAATAACAAAATGAAGGGGAGCTGAGATACAGATTTCAACTCAGGTGATTGGTCGATTCCGCACGTCTCCGCTCCGCTCCGCTGCAGTGGAGACGCACCCTAATACGTTCCTAACGGCATCTGTCCTAAATGTCTTTAACCTTTGACCTTTTGATGTCGTCATATCCCAACATCAGATTGTTCCGGCTGACCTTATATGAATCAAATTAGTGTAGGCGTAAAATAAATTGATTTACAAATCTACGACCTACGTTAAAAACGTTTAGAAAAGCGCCATCTCTCTCGCGGTCCTTGCACTTGCTGCAACCAATGGGGACTGGGGATCGTGCGTGTAAACGCTGATGCACATAAACATTTTAAACACATATGACGCAGAGGGCGCTCCAGTAGCGTAGAATCATGGAATCAAAGATTTGGTGTAATTGACGTAACGATGTGATAGCTCAGTTGGAAGAGCACTACGCCGGAAACGTAGGGTCGCAGGTTCGAGTCCTGCTTACATTGCAGTGGATCACATAACATTTTTCTTTCATAATTTTCCTTTGTGTCAATATAAACAGAATCGAACCTATCGGTATTATTATGGGGTTAAGGATTTTATAACATAGACTTGTTGTTTACCTCTATTGAATATTACGTGTAATCTGATTTTTTTTATATTTATTTCCTATTGAGGTGCACAATAAAGAATATTCTATTCTATTCTACTTGTAAATCGTCCCGATAAGTAAAGGTTTAAATATAAGTTCATTAAACATAAAGTGAATTCTGTAACGGCGGTGCCGGCGGATTTCAGTGCGCATTCTAGTTTTATACCGGCTATTGTACGGCGCGGAATCGTGAGACGATATCGGTAGGGCGACCACATTTCCGAAATAGGATAGGTACTGTGTTTGAAAGACAAATCGTATTCTTTTTCCGATTGTCCTTTATATAAGAATCTACAAACTGCAGCTTTTAATTTTTTCTCATCATGGCTTTTCCAAAATATATATTTTTATTTTGTCATGACAGTTTGCTTTCTTGGTGGCTATTATTAACCTTTTAAACAATATCTCGTCAATATAACTTAATGGAGCTCCAATATCGAAAATGTATATCGATAATTATGTTTGTTACAAGGTCGATACATTCCTCAAATGAGAACTTTTCAATGAAGTGGAATCAGGCCCCCAGTCAGCGTCAGCTTTAACGTTAACCAGTCCTTAAATGTGATCGATAAAATTGACATGAACTCATTATGTTATTAATGTTGTTGCGTTGGAAACTTACACTTGAGGCTAAGGAGTTCATGAAGCTACAAGTTACAAATTACAAGAGGAAGTCCCTTTCCAACTTCTTGAAGCCGCTTTTGGTTTTATGTGTGCGTGTCACAGACAACCCCCACTAGACGGAGCATGTTAGGCGACCCGCGCGCACCAACGATATAGTACGGCAGAACATTGAAGTATCAACACGGCGGCCACCGTTTAGTTGCGTCCATGTTTATGAGGTCTCTCTACACCACTTAACACTACAATTTACCGTGTTATTTATTTAATTTCTTTTTTCGTTGACGTACGCATGGATCATAAACAAGGACGCAACTAAACGGTGGCCGCCGTGTTGATACTTTAATGTTCTGCCGTACCATATCGTTGGTGTGCGCGGGTCGCCTTACATGCTCCGTCTAGTGGGGGTTGTCTGTGGTGCGTGTCTACGAACCAATCATAGAAACGTTTTGCTTGTGACATTGACGTTGTGACTGATGCGCACACGGACGAAACTTCCCTGGTAGCAAACAGAATGTACAGCTGCCGGCAAACTTTTAGACCATAACCTTGACTGCGCAGTAGCCGATTTACGTACAAATGTACAATACAATACAATACAATACAAGTACGCTTTATTGCACACCAAAAATCATTTCCACAAGAAATCACATATAAACAAATTAAAAACGGTAGACAACAGGCGGTCTTATCGCTAAAGAGCGATCTCTTCCAGCCAACCGTTGGGTTGTGGAGTTAATGTACATGCGCAGATCCGCCATTTTTGTTCTAAAAGTTTGACGGCAAGTATATAAGAGCTTATACAGCTATTATAATTCTAATTTAATTTTTACTTGGGTTAAACCGTGGCTAACCAAAACTGGCTTCACTTTCAAGCGCAAAGTTCCTAAGCGTTTTTATTCTAAGCTTGAAGCTTCATGAAACGGGGCTCCTGCCCGTCTAGCACAATTATGCTTCACGACTCTTATCGCGCGAGATGGCGTTACCCGTCACTGTTTCACATTACTGCACAGAAAGAGACAGATATTTATCACGTGCGAGAAATAATCGCGTATGACAGTTATTCTAGAAGTGCAGGTCCTTACTCCTTGTGGTTACCCTACGCTCGGACAATGGCGCGTGGCTACGGCGACCCCGCGACCTCGCGTGCCGCTTCCGCCATCTTGAATTCGAATGGGTAGCCATTTGCATGTCGCCGACACGTGCGATGATATTGCAGCCTCATTTACGGTTTCCGCTGCCTTTCTGTATAAACATCGACGCAGTTGGCGCAGAGATAGTGCAGCTGCTGAGCCGATGGTCCTGGGTTCGGATCCCGGCAAGAGCAAATATTTGTGTGATGAACTCAAAGTGTTGCTGGGCCATATTTAAGCATGTATTTATCTATATAAGTATGTATATCGTCGTATAGTGCCCATAACACAAGCTTACTAGAACTGACTGTAGGACTAGATTTGTGTAAGGTTTTCCGTTAAAAAAATGTGACAAGAAAGATTTTCTGATTTAAAATGACAAAAGGATAGTCCAGTGGCTAGCATATCTTGCAGCGACTTCGCTTGTCGCGCGAGTCTGCATCGCCTGTCTTGCTCGCGCGGTGTTGAAAGGAAAGTGACAGGTAGTATTTTTCCGCGTCAAACAATAGAGGTTATGCTAAACGTACAGGCTAATTCGACGAAGCTTTTTAGTTATATCTCGGCTTTATCACTAGGTTCCAAAAGTGCTACCAACAAATGGCGAAATACGTCACGCGCCGCGGGCTCATACAAAATACAAATTCTGCTACTTAAGATTTTAAAGTTTCCCATCTTTTTACAAAACTTATTTTCAATACAATTTGCGAATTTTCATGGTATAAGAAAATAAGGTATGGCACTCCGGAATAACACGCAAGACTTTTGACGTCATCTCGCTATGATTGGTTGGTTCTGTCAATCCGTTCCTGTGTTGCCAGTGGTGTATAATACTCCCCGATTTCATTGTTACCTGTATGAATCTCATAAAATCGTGAGTGTTTTAAATCAAATATTACGACAAAATAAAACTTAGTCTAAAAACACGACAATCGTAATGCATAAAAGCATAAAGTTATTATTTTTTCTACGAATGACAGCAAAAATTTTTTCCTTATAATTATTTTGTTACCATAAGGCGGTAACTAATCAGTGTCGTAGTCTGGCCAGTGCCATACCTTATTTTGTTATACCATGGGAATTTTACAAGATAGTGTAGATAAGCATGTATTTGTGGATAGGCGCGTGCCGCGTAGCCCGGTAAGCCCACGTGTTCATTTGCATCGCAGCCGCCGTTCGCGAGGGACGTGTCGATGCAGTGATTCCCGCCTACGACACTACTTTACATCCCGACGTTGACTATCGACGACCTCGAAACGCTTTTCTTAAGAGGGTTTACACATAATATAAGAAAATAAGGTATGCCACTCCTCAATGAAAGGCGAGACTTTTGTCGTCATCACGCTATGATTGGTTGGTTCTGTTAATCCGTTTCTGTTGCCAGTGGTGTATCATAATACTCCCCGATTCTGTTCTTACCTGTATGAATCTCATAAAATCGTGAGTGTTTTAAATCAGTGATTACGATAAAATAAGACTTAGTCATAGAACACGACAATCGTAATGCATTAAATGCATTATTATTTCGTTTCTTCTAATAAAATGTTTATTAGAATACGGACTATCCGACCGCTGCAGGCGCCTTTTAAAAACGAAAGTAAAGTAGTAAGTAATAAATTTTGACGCAAAAGTTTTTTATGAGACTTTGTATTATATGATACAAACGTTAATTGCTCACACCTATCAAATGGGTCCAAATAAACATCGAATACAAAAGTCACTCTGGAGACTGACTTCTATTACTTCTTTTTAGACATACTATATTTTCCGCAGCACTGATAAAGTGCACGAGTAGCTTTATTTGTAATAAATTTGATTTTCAAGTAAAACGAAGCACCTCAAGCTGGCACAGGCTTACGAATTTGTTACGAATGTACACCTTATTTCATTCAGCACACGAGTGGTTTTATCAAGGCATGTGGAATACGCGTTTCTGCTAGAAAACAATCGGTATTAGACGACGATATACTGGGTTGTTTGAATATAGAATATTGTTTTATGCAGATTGTTTCCCGTTCGCCTCCATATATAGTGGACTACCACTTGCTTTGGCTAGCTGCCATTCTTTTAGACATGACTTGAACCGTATCAGGGCTGTTTAGCCCTCACTACCAGTAGTCGGACTTAGTGTGGGAGTACAACCCGCTAATGGGATTATCTGCGCGCCACAGGAGTTATTAAGCTTGCTGCCACAATCTTACCTACTTCACTGGTAATACTTAAATGAAAAATGTCAAGTGAATTTGTATATTTGCCTACAAATTACCAGCATATGATGGTTGTTTTTGTCACGGGATAAATAAGTGACAAAGCATCGACGTTTTGACAAAATTCGAGTGTGAGTTCGATGATTTGTCGCTTATTTATCACGTGATAAACGAAACCATCATAGGCCCCTAGAGACAAAACAAATATACATATACATTTGCTTACTTACATATTACCGTAAAATGGGGTTACTTTAGGAAAATTTGGGGCTACTTTGATCGATTTAAAATGGTTATAAAACACAAATATTCATAGTGCGATTGAGCAAATGAAGTAAATGGTTAGATCGTTGTTAAAGGTAGGTATTGCATTGCTACAGATAGTAAGAAAAAATAAGGATATGGTGTAAAACCACTTTTCCAAAGTAGCCCCTGCATTTTAAAGTAACCCCGTTTTACGGTACCTACATCATAAAGATTTGTATCATGTATATATGTGGAAATTATATCGTATCTATTGAAGGGCACTTTAAAAGTAATATCATGGTAAGAGGATCGTTTGAAACAATTGAATTTGGAATACGTAATTTATACGTAATATTATAGTACAGCCAGCATCAAAGTAGCTTACAATTTTAGTGTGCAATTAATTAGACTAGTATAAAGGCAAAAGATTGTAAGTGTTATTGTGTATATGTTTGTTACTTTTTCACACTCAAACGGCGGTGATCAATTTTGATAAATTTTGGTATGAAAGTAGCTGACACCCTGGATTAATACATCGAGCTGGACTGATGATGGGGAGAAAAGTGGCCATAAGTCTGATGACTGATGAGGTCACGATGCGCAATTCAAGTTTATGTGTTCCTCTGCTCCGTGGACTGACTGGCAGGACAGAGTGTTTCATATTTTCATTAAAGAAAATCTATGATAATGATAATGATTATGAATATGTGTGTAGATACATAATTCTCGCCTACAGCTCTTTTCATTAAACCACACTCGTGTTTTAAGACCTCTCATTATGTAGCAGTTGCATAAACTACTATTTCTGAAGCTAGTTAATCATTGATATCATCATAAATGATAATAACTAAATTTGATTCCGATAGTAACTAAAATTGTATAATCCAATTTGCCGCTAGCAATTACCTTAAAATTAAAAACATGTTACCGGCGCCTTAGGATAGTTTTATATTTATACAAGAAAACACCGATAATGTCACTTGATTATAAATTATCCACGCATAAGACCGTTATAAAAGATACGTATTAATGTCGCCTTCTGACAAAGCTTACATTATCAGTAGATTATGTTCCGCCGTTTTTAATGGCTGTAAAACCATTACCTAATTAACTAGTTAAAGAGTCAAATGTTGCCGATCGTAAAAACGCTTTAGAAGAAATACCGTCATTTGAGTCCTAGTGCAAGAACTATTGATTGTTTATACCGAATAGTTTTTGTTGAACGCGAAACACAATATCCCATTTAACCTGAGCTAATGTTATCGTAATAAAGGTTGTTTAAAAACCAATGAAATGTCAATTAAGAAGATCGGAAAAGGAATGTCGCTGTCCTTTGACGACGCGCTAACTTTGTGCCTTTCTCAATTACTTTGATAAGTTTTTGCTCAATGACTTAGTAATGAGAATATGCCGATTGTAATGGAAACCGTTTATTAGAGAAATGTCGCCGTCCTTTTACCACTTAGAAGTGTAATGATGTAGATTATGTAACGTTTTTAGGGTTCCGTATGTCGATTGATAAAAAAGGAACCCTTATAGGGTCGCTAATGTTGTCCGGCTGTCAAGACTTTTTTCTCAAGAACGCGTGGCGGACCTTTTGGAGCCGTGAAAAAATCAAACTTCTAAGTCAACGCAATCAAAAGATACGAGCGTTCATGCTGCATTTGTTGACGATAGCAAAGGAATCAAAACCTATAGGGTACTTCCCATTGCCATATATTAATTAAATAAATATAAATATCACACTAATTAATATTATTTAACACATATATTGTATAATTAGTTGACGCTGTTGGCGCAGTTTGTAGAAACCTGCCTACTGAGCCGGCGGTCCCGGGTTCGAATCCTGGTCAGGGCAAATATTTGTATGATGAACTTGAATATTTGTGCCTTGGTCATGGTTGTTCTATGTATTTAAGTATATATTTATCTATATACGTAAGTGTGTATATCGTCGTCTCGTACCCATAACACAAGCCTTCTTGAGCTCTATATTTGTCTGATATTTATACTCATATTTTTTTTTTATATTAAGGGACTATCATACACAAATCGACCTAGTCCCAAACTAAGCAAAGCTTGTACTATGGGTACTAGACGACGATATACATAATATATAAATACATATATAGATAACATCCATGACCCAAGAACAAATATTTTGCACAAATATTTGCCCCGGCCGGGATTCGAACCCAGGACCACCGACTCAGTAGGCAGGTGTCTACCAACCGAGCCAAACGCGTCGTCATTTATTTATAATTATCTTTTCGTTAGGGCAATATTCAGTGCTTTTGTAGTTTGTACGGAACCCTCGGTGCGCGAATCCGACTCGCACATGATCGAATATTTCCTGATTCAATTAAGCGCACAAAAACCACATTCGCGCCGACACCGCGGCGCTGTGACACGTGACAATGTTGACGTGTCGCGGTAGTCTTCAGTGACCACCGACTGCCGCCAAATGTCACGTGACATGGTGACATGGCTGCCAACCCGCCGTAGTGACACGGTTAAACCGTTTAGGACCGTGATCGGGTGTTAATCCCGTGACCTTTCATCGTGACAAAAAGATAATGGTACAAGAATATTTTTGACGTGAAACTGTCGGGTGTCGTTAGGGTATACGCTGTTATTTTTTGCTTGTATTTATGTGAGAGAGTTCATGACATTAGTCATGGCATTTTGTAGGAGACCTCAGCGTTAATTACCGTTACTATCTAGATCAATTAATATAAGTTTGAGAATATATTTTCCAAGTCAGTCTTTTAAAGTATTTTTTGATCAACTCTGCAAGATCTCTGATCTCTGTATATAGACATAAAGGATAAATAAAAAACCAAAATGTTTTGCGATCCACTGCAGTCATGGAATACACGACCTTTGTTTAACCGGAACATTGCTCTTCCAACTGAGCCACAGGCCCGCTATACAGACCGCTTGAAAGTGCAATAAGTGTAAGCACAATGTGCCCACGGAAAGTTTTTATTTTCTGAATTGTAATGGATTTCCGCGATCCCTTGTGCGCATCATGAGCTTCTAAATCACGCGCAAGTGGCCCAGTACTGCGCGTGCGCACATAGAGTACAATAGAGCTCCCAGATAGAGCCGGAGCAATAGCGCTCCTGGACATCTAGCATAACTGTGGCTCGCGATTCTTTGTCATATGATAATACCTGTCACTTGCCTTTCAATACTGTGCGAGCAAGACAGGTGATGCCGAGTCGCGTGACAAGCGTAGTCGCGGCAAGATAGCCTAGTATATGCTGCTGGACAAAAATATATGAAGTTAAGAACGGGCCAATTCTTAGTTTAAAGGGTAATTCAGTTCCATAATACAAAACATACACATACATAATTGTATCTTCATGTAGAAAGATTATACATTAAAATACAGTGAAGTGTCGTCAACAGTCGTGCCTAAAATAAATAAAGTTTCTACAGACTCCTCGGCATAACTTCCTAACCAGTTGAGTTTTTCTTTTAAATGTATATTGCTGAGTTTAAATTTATTGGAAATTCTTGTGTGATAAGTTGACCTATTACATCATCATCATTATCTATCTTACATCTCATGTCGGTGGTATAGCCACCATTTCATATAATCTTTTCTGCATATTTACTTGCATCAAAATCGCAAAATTCACCTGCTCATACCCAGAATCCCAGAGATTCCGTCTCCGATATGTTTTATTGATGTGTACGGTTAGTCATCTCTATATCACCCCGGCTAAATCATCCCCAGCTATCTCAACAGCTGTTATACTCTATGGACACGTAACTCAGCGGCGATAGCATCTGCGCACGCGCGATGACTCTTTACGATGCGCGGATTGCGCGCGCGATTGTTTTTGACTACCTTTATTTGTTTTAAAACCGAAGAGAATCAACTGAACAAAGAGGCTAGTCTGGTTTAAAGCGTATTACTGGCCAGTTGAGTTTGAAATTTAAGACGGTTGGATTCGATGTGTGGTTTTTTGTTTTTGGATGTATCATTTGTTCGCTATCGGGGGATCGGGCACAAGTGTTATGAACTGAGCATTCGATTAAACGTTGTACAAACAAATCAGTATAAACCTGTATCTGTGTAGGTGTAATGTGTAATAGGGTACTTGCATGTAGTTGACATAAATGGTTACCATTCAATGATTTCGAAAATTGACAGAAAGCATCAGGATGATCTATTTTTACACTTTGGCCGACGTTAAAGTGCCTAATAATAAAACCTTAATGTGACCATGTACATGTTCATATAATCAGTAAAAGATACTCTTTGCTGAACTTTAAGTAAAGTACGAATTTACAACATGCTTAAAATAATTTGTGTGGTTTAAGTTTCAAGGGATAGCACGCTACGAACCTATACTTTCGAATTTCAGAGCAGAGTCTATCGTGGATCCGTTCCTTGACTCTGGAACTCAGGGTCAGGAGACTATCAGTGATCAGATCAACCGAAACCTAGTCTATCTCGCCCCAATGCCTATGTCTTTTTGATCCCATATTGGAAGTAAGAAGTAGATTTGCAAGATTAGACCAAATAAGCAAGCCAATTTTATAGCTTAAAAAAAGGACATAAGGAATGTACAAAAGTGACGTAATCTGCATTCTAGCACCTTATCGCTCCAACATTATTAATCAACCACCATACGTTATTACTCCACAAGTTAAAGCCACACAGGGCACTAAATTGTTTAGATATTTATGACGTTGGCAGCGGGAATGAATAAATGCATTCACGCCTAGATAAAGTTTATGCGAACACGAGTAGCGAGTGCCTCGTCTCCCTTCCGCGTTAGTTGTTGTTAGTTCAGTGCATCTGTAACCCGACTCTTGTTATTTCAAAATTACATTCCCCACACTTGAAAAGAGGACTTATACCAACTCGTTAACGGATGGTTGTCTGACGATAAATCGCGGGCGTCGTCGGGTGGCGCCATTAGTCCTGCGTCAGTATGAGCTGCCGTGCGCTTATCTTGATTTCCTGTCCTGCTCGCCCGCGTGTGCGGTGATGTGTTGTCTCTTTTTGAAAGACAAATGCGCGTAGTGTGCGATGGTGTAATTCTATTTAGAATCCGGAACCCTGAAGCCTGATTGGTCTGCGGTCCAAGTTAGACACGAGCACGATAAGCAGTTTTTAAATTACCATTTTTGACGCCCGACGAAAAAAGAGGAGTGTTGTAAGTTTGACAGGTGTATCTGAGTATTTGTCTATCTGTGTGCCTGTCTGTGGCATCATAGCTCCCAAACGGATGGACTAATTTGAGTGAAGTTTCTTTAAATAGAAAGATCTGTCCGTCGAGGTGGTTCTTAGCTATGTTTGGGGGTAATAGGACTAGTAGTTTCCAAGAAGCTTTAATTGGAACAAGTGACAAGATTTTAACCAATATTGAAGCTAAGAATTCCAAATTTTGTAGTTATGTTCAGTTTTAGTAGCATTTTCTATATCGCGCCTTGAATGGGTCATGACCAGCTACTTGTGTCGGGGGTGTTTCGAATTTTTAATTTAGGTTATTTTTAATGGAATGTAAAATGTAAATACAAAACAACTTTTAAATCAATGCAATAATAAAACATAAACATACCTACGCATAAAATGAAGTTTGTTAAAATAAGATTTTTTTCAATAAGACGATTCTCGTGAGGCAGTAAGACTGCCATCTCTTATGTAAATAGCTTGGTATATAAAAAAAATACTTATTTCACTCCACTTTTGAGACCTGTTGGCTTGTAGTTCCCTAGTATTGGGGGGAAATTAGATGTTTAGGACCGGATTTATTTATATACAGAGGCTTCGAAGCAATGCGAATCTCAGACCTACCAAAATATCCCCAGAAAGTTTCTTCGCCTGTCGTTTGTACCACACCCTTTTCACTACAGTGCTAATCCGAGGCGACAGGATCTTCGGAATGGCGTTCGTTTGTCACGCTCTTGCTCACACCTGCCTAACGAGCCTCGTGCGAGAGTGAGGCAGTTAACCTGTCATATGTCAAGCCCGGATATACGCTGTATAAAAAATTCCCGATTTCGCCCAACCAGGGCCCTAGTTCTTTAAATATTTCTCTGATATCTTGGAGAGATCTCGAAACTGGCGATACACTAGGTACGAGTCGGTACTTCGGAGAACTCTCGTTAACCGGTTCGCGTTAATTTTGCGATTTATATATATGCGATAGCTTACCAGCTAGTAACGTGAAATGTCACTTTCTGCAGGTCGAATCTCAAACATCAGGTTTTCATGACAGTTAAAAGCGATACAAGTACCTGTGACATCGCTTATTTGGCGATATCTTAAAATACCCTCGAATTAGTGCCCAGGGAAGCCAGCGGTATCGCAGTGGCGGGGGAATCATCAGCTGAAAATCGTACGCTAAGTCCGAGACGGAATATTTAACTTGCTTTAAGTTCGCAGCATTTTCCGTCGCCAAGACAACGTGTTGCATTCCATTAGACATCGTCCGCTCTGCTTAACCACTTGGCTACAAAACGAATGGCACATTAACTGAAACTTTAATTTATATCCTGTATAATTTTAGCATGTCTCCTTTCAAATGTCATCAGCTCGTATAGGAAACATCGCTGTGTAATGACAGAAGAAGTTAATATAATGGATGTATACCCGAGAGGTACCTTATTTGGCGACATATCAAAGTACAGTTGAATTAGCGCCGCGGTTCTCCTTACAGGAGAAGAAGAAGAATAACGTCATAAAAAGAATCTGGTTTGTGAAAACCATTCGTCTGATGCATCTTTTGTAGAGACCACTATTCGCGGACACCAAGCGTGATAAATGAGTCCAGACGCTTGTCTTGATTTGTTTGGAAAGGCCAGCAATGATCGAAGATAGAGCTGAGACCGTAAAGCCATAAGCTGCTTAATTTATTGTAATAAGTCCTGCACGTTTAGCATAACTGTGTCACGCGAGTCTTGGACGCGCGATAAACACTACCTGTCACTTTCGTGTCAATTCGTGCGAGGAAGACAGGTGACACTGAGTGGCGCGACAAGTGAAATCGCGGCAAGATATGCTAGCTAGCACCGCTGTGTCTATCGCGAAAAAACAAATGACAAGAGCGTGAAATTTTTCTAATTTTACCACGCCTATTTTTAATGTCATATAAATGAGCAGCAAACAGGAAAATACCAAGAAAATACCCGGGAGATACATTATTTGGCTGGTATGGTATCTTCTAAAGGAATGTTAAATTCGTTCGTCTGATGCATCTTTTGTAAAGATCGCTATTCGCGGACACCTAGCGTGATAAATGGATCCAGACGTCTGTCTTGATTTGTTTGGAATGGCCCAGGTAATGAAATGATCGCAGATAGGGCTCCAACCGTAAATGATTTAAGCTGATTAATTTAATGTAATCAGTCCTGTGCGTTGTCTGGAAATTTTGCGCATTGCATAACGGACATTATCCTTGGATTATGTAAGATATTTGCCGTGGGTTTTGTTAAGGTAACTTGACATACGGTCTACGATTCTAAACTTGTATCAAGCATACATAGGTACTTATATTACCTAGCTAACTACTGCCTAGTCGTAGGTCGTTCCATGCTCCGCTTTTCTATACGCGGTCGCCACTCCAGGACTTTGCTGCTCTAACCACTATTTCCCGTCCCGGGCCATCCGTTTCCCGGGCTATATGGCCCGCCCACTAGCACTTTATCTACTTTGCACTTTGGTTTTTTCAGTCGATTACTGGATATTTGTGCTATTATCTATCACACTAATATTATAAAGGCGAAAGTTTGTGAGTGTGTTTTTGTGTATGTTTGTTACTTCTTCACGCTTAAACGGCAGGACCAATTTAGATTACATTTGCTATGGACGTGCCTGACACCCTGGATTAACACGAAGGTTACTTTTTATTCATAAAAAATATAGTGTTCCCGCTAGTTGTCCAATAAAGTCTAAATACGAGTAAATGGATATACGACATACGACGAAGATTTTGACGACGCGTTTCCGGTCGGCCGGTCCCGGGTTCGAATCCCGGCCAGAACAAATATTTGTTTGATGAACTCTAATATATGTGCTTGGGTCATGGTTGTTCTATGTATTCAATTATATATTTATCCATATAAGTATGTATATCGTCGTCTAGTAGGTACCAATTACACAGGCCTTCTTAAGCTTAATTTGGGATTAGATCGATCTGTGTGAGGTTGTCTGATATTTATTTATTATTAGTATTATTTATATGACTATAATTAGGTATGCATATGTTTTCCTAAGTCAGAGTACTGCTACAGCCGGTGACGAAATCGATCGAGACCATCGCTACATGGTATCGGCTGCAATCGCTTCGCACATCGGTATCGGGGATCTCGACACGCTGTCGGGCGATCCTTCGGCTGTCGCGGGTGACATCGACACTAGAGCGGGAATTGGAGGTTAGGAGGTTTCGGCGATTAGGTTTTCGGCGCGTATTTTATCTCAAATCCGAAAATGTTTCCCATCTGTAACGATTCACCAAATATTCATTTCCCCGAAAGTAGTTATTTCCCGGGATCCGTAATATTTTCAGAATTTCATAAACATCGTTTTAAAGAACCTATTAGGTTAACTTAGGTTTGTTTTATCATTGGCATAACGTTACAGATGGGAATTAAAAATCAGTGTTTCAGATAGGTAACCTTTTCGGGGATATTATCCAGAGACACATCGGGGGGCACGGCAGTGCCCCCGCCAAGTCGAGCGCGAAGCAAACACTGCCGTACCATCCTTTACTGGAACCATTTCGCCGCATTTTCAGGCCCCTATTTGAGCACCTCTGGATAAGACCAGAACGCAGAAATTTTCGTCATCCAGTAAGCTATAATCACATACTCAAAATCCAAAATTTCAAGTCTGTAGGTCATTTTAGTTCCGAAGTTAAGCGAAAGCAAAGTTTCGCATTTACGACACTCACTCACTCATGATCATCAGTAAAGAACTAGTACTTCCCATAAATTCAGAGAGCTGAAATTTGGTACAGAGTTAGGGTTTAATGGCCACATAAAGGGTTCCGTACCATAAAACAAGTTTGTTGTATGGGAGCCCTTAAATATTTATTTTTTTATTTTATTTTTAGTATTTGTTGTTATAGCGGCAATAGAAATAGATCATCTGTGAAAATTTCAAGTGTCTAGCTATCACCGTTCTTGATATACAGCCTGGTGACAGACGGACGGACGGACAGCGAAGTCTCAGTAATAGGGTCTCGTTTTTACCCTTTGGGTACGGAACCCTAAAAACTAGGATAATCGAAGATCTGGAGTACTCTGATTAGAAAACACAAGAGCCCAACCAAACTATTAGAGATCGACAACCGCCTTTACAAAAAATATTCAACTTGTTGTGTTCGGTTGGCCGCCGTCGCGACTGATCGTCTCTCCTGATGATGGATCGCGTACCGATTCGAAACATGTCGAGCGTTATTCGATTTCTACGACGTGAGTAAACCCGTTAAGTATTTTAATATTCAACTTGGTGGGCCGCTTCATTTTATGTCAAAAATCAAAGGTCTGAAGTATTTTGACGACGCGTTTGGCTCGGTTTGTAAACACCTGCCTACTGAGCCGGCGGTCCCGGGTTCGAGTCCCGGCCAGGGCAAATATTTGTGTGATGGACTCGAATATTTGTGCTTGGGTCATGGTTGTTCTATGTATTTAAGTATATATTTATCTATATAAGTATGTATATCGTCGTCTAGTACCCATAACACAAGCCTTCTAGAGCTTAATTTGGGACTAGATCGATTTGTTTGAGGTTGTCCGATATTTATTTATTTATTATTTATTGGATGAAGAACCCTCAGCTGGTCTCAGCTGTATTAGAGATATGGTAATAGGGGGCATTACTATTGGTACATAAAAAAATCGACTGTCATTGCAAAAATCCAGCGTAGTGGGATACATCTTCTAATTTAATCTACTCCCACAGCTGGGCGGGTTACGTCGTATTACAATCCCGAAAGTTCATAATACCTACCCTACAGTTGAAATACCGATGGTCAAAATACCGAAAGTTCAAAAAGCCGATATTCGATAAACCGAAGCTCAAATTACCTATTTTCAGAAAATCGAAAGTTCAAAATCTCGAAATTTTATAATTCCGAAACTCAATGAGCACTTTAAAAGGCGACTGCTTGATGCCCGAACTTTCTTACGGCGGCCGTGGGCTGCCCTCCCTCCGCGCCTCCGGGCTTTTATATACACTCTAACAGCTTCGGTTCTGTGGCAAGTCGATTAAGAAAAGGAAAGAGTCCGGGAAAGTGGGAAATTAAGTGTGACACTAAATATTCGATATTATGATCGGGGGGCACGGCAGTGCCCCCGCCAAGTCGAGCGCGAAGCAAACACTGCCGTACCATCCTTTACTGGAACCATTTCGCCGCATTTTCAGGCCCCTATTTGAGCACCTCTGGATAAGACCAGAACGCAGAAATTTTCGTCATCCAGTAAGCTATAATCACATACTCAAAATCCAAAATTTCAAGTCTGTAGGTCATTTTAGTTCCGAAGTTAAGCGAAAGCAAAGTTTCGCATTTACGACACTCACTCACTCATGATCATCAGTAAAGAACTAGTACTTCCCATAAATTCAGAGAGCTGAAATTTGGTACAGAGTTAGGGTTTAATGGCCACATAAAGCGAAAACTATAAAAATTGGCCAAGTGCGAGTCCGACTCGCGCATGAAGGGTTCCGTACCATAAAACAAGTTTGTTGTATGGGAGCCCTTAAATATTTATTTTTTTATTTTATTTTTAGTATTTGTTGTTATAGCGGCAATAGAAATAGATCATCTGTGAAAATTTCAAGTGTCTAGCTATCACCGTTCTTGATATACAGCCTGGTGACAGACGGACGGACGGACAGCGAAGTCTCAGTAATAGGGTCTCGTTTTTACCCTTTGGGTACGGAACCCTAAAAACTAGGATAATCGAAGATCTGGAGTACTCTGATTAGAAAACACAAGAGCCCAACCAAACTATTAGAGATCGACAACCGCCTTTACAAAAAATATTCAACTTGTTGTGTTCGGTTGGCCGCCGTCGCGACTGATCGTCTCTCCTGATGATGGATCGCGTACCGATTCGAAACATGTCGAGCGTTATTCGATTTCTACGACGTGAGTAAACCCGTTAAGTATTTTAATATTCAACTTGGTGGGCCGCTTCATTTTATGTCAAAAATCAAAGGTCTGAAGTATTTTGACGACGCGTTTGGCTCGGTTTGTAAACACCTGCCTACTGAGCCGGCGGTCCCGGGTTCGAGTCCCGGCCAGGGCAAATATTTGTGTGATGGACTCGAATATTTGTGCTTGGGTCATGGTTGTTCTATGTATTTAAGTATATATTTATCTATATAAGTATGTATATCGTCGTCTAGTACCCATAACACAAGCCTTCTAGAGCTTAATTTGGGACTAGATCGATTTGTTTGAGGTTGTCCGATATTTATTTATTTATTATTTATTGGATGAAGAACCCTCAGCTGGTCTCAGCTGTATTAGAGATATGGTAATAGGGGGCATTACTATTGGTACATAAAAAAATCGACTGTCATTGCAAAAATCCAGCGTAGTGGGATACATCTTCTAATTTAATCTACTCCCACAGCTGGGCGGGTTACGTCGTATTACAATCCCGAAAGTTCATAATACCTACCCTACAGTTGAAATACCGATGGTCAAAATACCGAAAGTTCAAAAAGCCGATATTCGATAAACCGAAGCTCAAATTACCTATTTTCAGAAAATCGAAAGTTCAAAATCTCGAAATTTTATAATTCCGAAACTCAATGAGCACTTTAAAAGGCGACTGCTTGATGCCCGAACTTTCTTACGGCGGCCGTGGGCTGCCCTCCCTCCGCGCCTCCGGGCTTTTATATACACTCTAACAGCTTCGGTTCTGTGGCAAGTCGATTAAGAAAAGGAAAGAGTCCGGGAAAGTGGGAAATTAAGTGTGACACTAAATATTCGATATTATGATAAAGTATTCTGTCATGGACTGCCAACCGAACCGAACTTGTCTGGAACCGAAGCTGTCAACGCTCGCCTCCGCAGCTTCGGCTTTTTAGTCACCTTCGGCGATCAGCCTCAGCCGCTACGACTCGCTTGATGCCCGCACTTTCTTACGCTAGGGCCACAGTATAATAAAGAGTACTAACGTACTAGGGCGGAGGGGCTGCACATCCCGCAGCGCCGGAGCAGATCGGTTCCACAGAAGAGTTCACTTATAAATAGTAAGTATAGTAGTAGGCAAGTAGTTTACGTAATTTAGGTTAATATTCTTTGTATAAAATAAACATAAGACTACAGAAATACGAGATAATTCTCGAGAGTTTAAATAATATTCCGGATTACAACCTTCAGGCAAGATCATAGTCTTCGGGATTATAATCTTCGGGATTACAGTCTTCGGGATTACATTCTTCGGGATTACAGTCTTCGGGATTATAATATTCGGTATTTCATCCTTTCGATCAAACGTTCTTTCGGGATTTTAAGCTTTCGGTCAAATAAACATTCGACATTTTAATTTTCGGCCTTCCGTCCATAGGTCTTATGATATTCGGTATTTTGAACTTCGGCATTGTAATACATACCCGCTGGGCGAATGCCTCCCCTTCTGCTTTTAATACGCACATACGAAAACTCTCGACAAGACTAGACTGGCTTTTATACTTATACTTACAAGTCTACAAGAAGAAATAGTCGAACGATTAACTTTATTCTTTATTTTGGCTTCGCCTATGTCGGATGAAGCTGAAATGCTGTACAATCTAACCGATTTAGCGTTTGTTGTTCCTAAGTAGAGATTTATTTGTTTTCCTTTTTGTATATTGTTTGTAAAGTGATTTTACAGGGCGATGTGGTCGCTCAGCGACAGCCCTTTCAATAAATAATAAAAAAAAAAAAACTTTATTCTACTCGAACATTACACAAATTAAATAAACAAATTACACCAAAATATTAATTTCGCTCAAAATTTGGTCAAAATATAATGCGCTGGACTAAGAGTGGCGGTGATACCCGCACACGTCGCTAGATGGCGCTGACTGTTTTTGAAAACGCGCCGTCGTTTGTTTTTCCGATAATCTTATATGGCGAAGTGGCAATCGGCCGCGTTACAGTCGTTTACGAAATTCGTCTACTGCGCTTGGAAACGTTTGCTAGGGATTAGGAGGGATTATTTGCATTTCGTTGATTTCGCTTATTATTTCGTGAGGTTTGCTAAAGTGAATTAGCAGGTTGTTATAAAACAATATGCCCACGTTTCTACAAAAAGAAGTGAAATCCCACCAAAAACATTCTGTAAAAAACTAGCCAAGTCTCGATGGAGCTGCTTGTTTATCTCTAAAAAGTAATGAAATCTAGACAAAGTCGTACCAAGTCTAAGGTTCCTTACTGCGATTTCTTTATTATTATAGTTAATGTTGTGTGACTTGGCCGTTGAAGGGTACACAAGGGTACAAAACCAGGTGCTCCATGACACCATTGCACCAATCTGTCGCCAGAACCGCTACAAGTCAATTTTGTTTACACGTAATGTTATATCTGTTGTAACTACCTATGTTTGTTAAGCGAGATAATAGCCCATACTGGTGTACCCTTCAACGGCCTAGTCACACAACATTAACTATAATAATAAAGAAATCGCAGTAAGGAACCTTAGACTTGGTACGACTTTGTCTAGATTTCATTACTTTTTTTTAGAGATAAACAAGCAGCTCCATCGAGACTTGGCTAGTTTTTTACAGAATGTTTTTGGTGGGATATACATTACTCGTACAAAGCTGAGTACGATGATGATGATTTGGTGCAGGGACGCCTGGTCGGAAACAGGCGGGCTGTCGATCGCTTGGTTGCGCTCATTCAGCCCAATTCCCAATTGGAGCCAACGGTTACTGATCCGGCGGCGCTCCCATACAGCCTTCTTCCTCGAATCTTCTTATTCTCCTGCAGAAAGAAAGGCCATCTTTAAGGTTAATGTCCTTCAGCTCTTCATCTCCCAGTTTATCTTTTCTGAATATTACTAAGCTGGGTAAGATGAAATGTCTGGTTTTCTCACCAACAAGGTACAGGTTGAAAGCAAAGTTGCGGCCTGCGGGCTGTAGCACATTCTGAGCCTGGCCTTTTTCAATTCTACCGGTTCGTATAACGCGCTCGAGGCAAGTTGCAGTTCCCACTTACGCAAGTTTTGTAAGAATCCCTTCAAGTCGTCCTCGGCCAAAACCCAACACTAACCTCGGCTAAAATCTAACGGGGTAAAGCCGGTGATCGCTTTGCGCGCACCGACGATGCTATCGTCGGATCTCATTAGTTAATGGCGATGGCTAACGGCCAATTACATGTGAATGACGCGTCCGGGGCAAATTGCGCCGCCGGCATTTGGCGCACACGTATTTGGAGTTTGTGTGTGACACGCGAGCGTGTGTCAATTACAGCAAACGACAGTGTAGGTCTGGAGTGACTGCGCATTGGGACACTCTTTTCAACCGACTTCAAAATAGAGGAGCAAGTCGATGAAGTATTTTTTTTTAAGATTTTTGCCTGATGCTCTTATCATTTACGAACCGATTTCCTCGGGGATTCGATGCTGCTTATTTCAGCAGTCTTCAAAAAGGAGGCGGTTTTCAATTGACGTTGATATTACGTTAAATTCCGGGCTACTTTACTGTGGAATTCGCTTCCTCTGGATATAAGGCGTGCCCAATCTCTTGCAAAATTTAAAACCCTCGTCAAAAAACACCATTTGTCTCTCCCTTAATAGTACACTGCAATAATAATCGCTCCTTTAACTTTGTGGCTCAAACTGTTTTTGTTTTATTTATTACTTTACAACATATTTATTTATTATGTCTATTTAAGCTTTTATGTAAGTATATCTGTATATTTTTATTTATGTAAGTTTATTACTGTTGTCTTTTATGGTAGTCTTTTATTTAGTCCTATTATTATTATGCACCACCTACTAATTTCAAAGATAAATTTTCAACTACTCCGCTACCTAAAGGTTGTCTGGTAGAGATCGCTATTTAGCGATAAGACCGCCTGTTGTTTACCTCTGCCTGTTATTTTAATGTATCTCATGTTGTGTTGTATATTTCTTGATGTTGGAGGTGTGCAATGAAGACTATTTGCATTTGTTACCTCAAAACCGATAAATTTGAAAATTCAATAATGAGGTTCTCGATCGATGGTTTTTTATTTTCTTGTATTTAGTTACCTCAAAATTCCTTGATTTATGAAGCGACAAAAGTGTACCTTCGCACGTTTTAACCCACTTTAAAAGCGAGCGAAGCGAGATGCTTCTCTTGCGACTTAAAAACTTGATAATTAATGAATCGAATAAGATTCAATTGTTTGAGAGCGCTTACCCTAGTCGAGGTGAGGGTGCTAATTTTAATATTTGAGAAGATTCCCAATCGAGGCGTATGTTTCTGATAAAAAGAGAAGGCAAAGTATTTTGCCGTGTCTCTCGTCATCATTATTAATTAGGTTTTGTGGACTCACGTCACTGTTACTCTGGTACATTTTTATATAAAACGAAAATTAAGTTATGTTTTTACTTACTTTTACTATTATTGGCTTATTAACTACTCAACCCTACCCTAATCAAGTAGGGTATAAAGAGACAAGAGGGCAGTGTCACCACACGATGTGTCACATTGTCACAACGAAAGGTCAGCGCGGTAGCTGGTTCATGTGTAAATGTTACAAAGCTTATTATCAAGCGCTGTCTTTTCGCCTTAAATGGCACCGCCTAATCCTATCTCCCCCGACATTAAAAGGTAGTAAGTGAGATAGTTTGTCATAGCTAGTGTTTCTCTTTCGGTGGTGTAGGCGTTTAATAATAAGAGGACATATCCGGAGTTTGCTCACGCGATCAATTACGTCCATGTCACCTTAATGTTACAAAGCTGTTATCGTGTTGTCATCTGGTTTTTTTATTTTCTGTACAAGGAGCCGCCGGCTTAGGGCGTGTAATTAGAGTAGTGTTTCGACCGGGGTAACTTATATGGGCTGTGACTTGGGCATTTGGCCGTAAACGAATGTCTGGTTAATGATGGGAACATGTTGACGGGATTTGAAGTGATTCTGTGATCTGGATCAACCGATCGGACAATGGGGTGTCCTTCAGAAAATACGCTTAGTTCGGCACTGATATAAGTAAATATGTGAAATAGTGATGACGTGTTGAAGATGAGAGGTTAGAATATGTTTGTCGGACATTGTCAGACACATTGTCAAAATGTTATATAATTAGTCGAAGTTCAATTGTCATCTATATTGTTGAAGATGAGTAGTGGCATATTTTACTAAGCTTTAAATGAAAACTCGAGACACACAGAGTTCGTGAGTTTGATTCTCACTTGGACTGCAGTGGATTGCATAAAATTATGTCTTCATAATTAACCGTTGTACTATATCAATATACAAATTCATCGTCAGCTTCGTTCTTGACAGAGTGGTCGGGTTCATCATTTCAGATGTTGGTGGAAAGCTTAACAGCACGCCTCCATTCTTCCCTGATAGTGATAGCCGCCTTCCTTGTGCATTTGTGTAGTGATGAAGAGCCACTTACTCTAGTTTCTATTTGATATAGCCATCTCATGCGCGTCTAGTCAGAGGCAAGAAAATACTTGATCAGATATTCGAAGAAATAGGTTTGTTCATTTGCAATCTGGCGGAGCTCACAAGGGTTCTCCTAGACCATTTATGTTTGTGTTAGTTCCTATTTATTGTGTTACGCTGTGTTCATTAATATTGTACTCCTCGCGAATTTTATCTTTATTTTCTTTGTCATGTTGTTTGACTTAATAGTATATAGGTATCGCGCATTGGACTAGGCTGTAAGTGATACGTATCTTAGGTAATATATAAAGAAATAAATCTCATAGGCGATATTCCTCGTGGTCTGGTACCTTCAACCTTTCTTGTGGACCACAAGTCGCTCAATAGCCACCACCCCCTGGCGGCAAACGTGGCCAGAGAAGGTTAGGATACAGAACAGTCATTAGAAAGAAAACTACCGTGAGTCTCAGGCATATTAAAATACCTAAATGCCTCGTGCTCGGTTGGCCGCCGCCGCGACTGCTCGGCGGCTCGAAACATGTCGACTGATATTCGACTTCTACGACGTGAGTAAACCCATTTTATAGGTATTTCAATAAGTCATTAGATACTTTAAATGTAGCTTCAGAACATTTCTCCATCATACTTCGTTGACGGATTAACGCAATAACCGCGCCCGACGCAGCCGCTGCGTCGCCGCACACAATCTGCATACATAAATGAGATTAATGCGTATAAGCGCATGCCCGGGGCGAGTTTGCGCGTGATGAGAATTATGCGCAGTGATTAGCGATGTCGATGTCTCTCACGGGGAGTGGATTAGTTCGAACCTTTCAACAGACGTAAGAGATTTGGTACGGCATACCATATTGGCGAGTTCGTGGACTGCTGTTTGTCTGCTGACGGTTTTAATGGTAGGTTTTATTGCTGTATCCTATCATATTCCCTTAGAATAAATACGATTTGGGGAAAATGAAGCCACTTTTCGTTTTATGTGTGCGTGTCTACATAGACGTTTTGCTTGTGACATTAACTACGTGATAGATGCGCTAACGGACGAAACTTGGCCTGTGGCTAACGAAATCTGGCTTCACTTTAAAGCGACTAACTTTCTAGGCGTAATTTTTCTAAGTCATATGCCAAATAAAAGGGTTATGAGCTTATTTCAAATATTATAATACTACATACATTACTACCTAACCTGAAAAACATTGTCTCGGAAAAACAATAAAAGTCTTTGGTTTCGCTATATTAAAACTTTTATATTAGATTTATCAAAGCTGCCGGCAAATAAAAAAAAACCTGATATAATGAGGAAACCCAAGAAAAGTGTATGCTAACGATAATTCCCAAACGGCACACAACTGTATAGTCTGTCCGATCTCTAAGATCAAATGAAGTCACTTTGGCACATGGTACAAACAACCGTATATACTTACATGTAAATTAAAGGTCGTTTTTCACTTGTGCCAGTTTGACAGAATTTGATCTTAGAATTCCGGATAGACTATACCTACTGCTTTATTCTCCAAGGTTTGCATTACATTACACCACTAGTGCGGAAATACGGCTCGAACAAGAGCTGTCGCATCAACCCGCGCTGCCGTGTCATGACAAAACACTGTATCTCAAGATACAGTGTTTTGTGGTAACATCAATAATTAAGCTTTTCGGGTCCCTATCTATATACCCCTGTTAACAGATCACTCATTTTGCACCAAAATCAATGAAAACCCTTAAGACGTTTTACACTGTAACTTGTAAAACATAGGGTCTTGTTTTGACTAATCACTTTATGTTTAGATACAGTGTTTTGTCAAAACAGCACTTACGTTTATTGTGAACCGTTATCTTAAGATACAGTGTTTTATCGTAACAGGAGTGCGGTGCAGTTAGCGGTATACCCTCTTGAAGTTTTGGCTGTGACGAGTGTTTGTAAACATTACTTAGTAGATCACAGGAACTTGGCATAAGTTCATGTGTTTTTTAGTTGTCCGTGATTAAAATTATAGAAAATGAGCAAGGAACGGAATAAATTAATCTTAAATCTTACCAAAGGTGGGAAAAAAGAGTGTCGCCTAAATGTGTCAGTGAATTTTTCCAACATGAACAATAATTTCGCTACCAAAACCAGTGTACCTTCCCAAACCACATGTACTCACAAAAGTGTTATTTTGGATTTTCCTGGCATAAACAGCTCCACTGATAATGCAGGTATGGATGTGGATTACACAAATTTTAACCAATGCTTAGCTTCGTCTGATCACGCCGGACCGTTTACCATCGTGGATAAAAGCAAAGATCGACGGGTGCCAATCAGCAGTTTAAAAAAAACACAATTCGGCGTGCAACGTTTATCCCATACTGAGTCGAAATCATCAACTTTCGTTGCTTCTCCACCTGATAATAATGGCACAGAAATGGAGTTGGTTGATAATAGAAACTGTATGGACTTGGATGTGCCACTTGTTTTGAATAACCAAATTGAGCAAGTCACTGTATTCGAGGAAGGCACCGAACGATCGTCGCCACTCCATTACACAGAATTAACTACAGTGCAGACAGAAATAGCCGCATATCAATCCTCAGTAAACAAAGCCGACGACTTTTCTTCTATTTGCCAACCAATACCTCCTACATTTCATACACCCGAATCGCAGTCCGAAGTCTTACCTATTACGTCTGATACAACTGAGCTACAGTCTGAAGTCTTATCTAGTATATCCGTTACACCCGAGTCACAGTCAGAAGTCTTACCTTTTACGCCAGGTACACTCCAGCTACAGTCCGAAATTATACCTAAGAAAAGAAAAAGAAAACTAAATTCCAAGGCAATGTTAGAGCAACAGGTATTACATACAGAATGTATGGGCTTAGATGTGCCACCAGTCTCAAATAATCAAATTGAGCCCACTGTATTTGAGGAACGCATCGACCGATCGTCACCACTTCATTATACAACCGAGTCACAATCCGAAGTCTTACCTTCTACGTGTGGTGCACTCGAGACCGAAGTATTACCTTCAACGTCTGATGCACCCGAGTCCGAAGTCTTGCCTAAAAAAACAAAGAGAGAACGAAATCCCACTGCGATTTTAGAGCAACAGAAGCTTAAACATCCTTTATTGTCGACCTGTAATTGTAAAGTATATAAATGCTCTGAAAAGTTTTCAGAAGATGATCGAAAAGAAATATGGACAGCATTTTGGAGTATGGATCGCCAAAGACGTAGAGATTTCATTTCAAGAAATGTAACTATAAAAGAACCCAAATCAAGAACAGCAAATGAATCCCGCAGGAAAAATACTTTGGTTTGGAAAATCAACGATATCGTTGTGTGCAAGATTTTTTTTTTAACCACCACCGGCTATTCTAACGACGAACACGTGCAATCGGTTTTGAAAGCGAATTTTCGGACTAACAACCAAGCTTCATCCGTTAAATCAGCACCGGACCCTAGAGGACGACATACACCAAAACATGCTTTTCCTGAAGGTTACAGAGATAATGTTATTCAATTTATCGAACAATATAAGCCCATGAAGTCACACTATAATGTAGAACATGCACCAAATCGACGTTACTTGCCAACATCTCTCACATTTACTAAGATTCACCAAGAATTCCTAAAGTATTGTGCTGACCAAAATATGAGAAAATATTCCTGGGCGTATTTTAATAATGTTTGTAAAGAAATGAACCTGTCTACAGCTGAACTTTCCCAAGATAGTTGTGATACTTGCACGAAACATAAGTGTAATCATTCAATAGACGAATCAAACCCCCATGACTGCAATAGTTGCAACTGTGACGAGTGTACCAAGTATCCACAGCATATAGATAATAAAAATAAGTCACGGCAGCATTTGAAAGAAATTGAGGCTATGTGTGAGAATGTCACTGACAAAGCCTTATTCACAGCTGACATGCAAAAAGTACTATGTATGCCCCAGCTTGTAGCCAAATCTTACTTTTTTTCGAGAAAGCTTGTACTGTTTAATGAAACTTTTGCACAGCCTGGAAAAAAAAAACGTTCTGTTTGTGTTCTATGGCATGAAGGTGAGAGTGGACGAAAAGCTCATAATATTGCAAGTGCTTATGTCAATTTCATGCTGGAGTATTGCAGAGACTTAAAAGAGATTTATTTTTTTACTGATAACTGTAACGCACAGAACAAAAACAAAGTATTTTTTTCGTCTTTGGTGAGAGTCGTCAACGATCCGTCAAATTCAATTGAAAATATTCATATTGAATACCTAGAACCTGGTCATACATATATGGCTGCCGATCAAGTGCACGCTAACATAACTAGTAACCTGAACAGAACGTTCGAAATATACGATTTTCACGATTTTGAACAAAAAATAAAACAGTCGAGGAAAAAAAATGAGACGCTAGTTCTGACACACAAAAACGTATATTTAGTCCAGGATGACAGTAAAGTTAAATATCCTGATGGTTTTAATATACACAGATTTAAAATCGTACAACTAAGAAGAGGTTCTCTGTCCTTATTTGTAAAAACAAACTATGATGATACGAGTTACAAGGAAATATCTTTTTTGAAAAAAACTGTGGAAAGTTCATTACAAAAGCTAATGAATGCTAAAAAAAGTTTGTTAGGTATGATTAAAAAACAAGAAAACCCGAGAGGAATAAGCAAAGAAAAGAAGACAGAACTTCTGAAATTATGTCAGTTTATGCCAGAAACGAGAAGACAATTTTTTGAAGAATTAGTCATATCTGATGTTGCTGATTTGGCTACGGAACGAGATGTTGACTTTTAATTACTGAGATTTGTAAAACTTTAATGATAATGAAAATATAAAAGATTACTTAAGTTATCCTCTTTTAGTTTCATTTAACTATATCATAATTATATTTATTTATTCTCTTTCAAATAGTATCTTATATTGGCATAAACATTATTATTTTTTGGTCAAATCTGGTCTAAGAAGAATCGATGGTATTAAGTAATTAACGAAAGAACTAAAAAGTACAGTTTTTATTATTAGGAGTATACGACAGAAGGAAAGTTACAGTGTTTGACCGTAAACTCCATACAAAAAACAGTTCTTTGTTGTGACAAAACACTGTAACATGATGGTTGCAGTGTTTTGTCACGATAATTTATATGAATACGAAGCAACGTATGTCCAGACAAAACAAGTTTTAGTGTTTAAATAAATAAAATCGGTTAAATTTTCGTTCTTTTATGATTTGTATACCATAAGATTAACATCACCAATATTTTGTCCAAATTTCATCAGAATCGGACGAAAACTCACAGTTTTATGGCCAAATAACGAAAAAAAATGTTTTTTGCGATTTCTGAAAAAATACTTTTTTCAAGTTACAGTGTTTTGTCATGACACGGCAGCGCGTCCGCGCGGTGTTAACAAAACACGGCCTTGCTGGAACCTGGCCCGTTTTGCCAAGCTAACAACCACTTACAACCACAACGACACTTTGACACTTGGGCCCCGGACAGACATAGGACATTTCTTCTAACCCGTTAAGGCGAGCCTAACAATGAATAATAAGAATGCATTTCACTACACGACAAAGTCACATTGGACACTTTTTGGAAGTGCCCAGTGTAGGTCGTTTAGAGGCATAAATAAGTATAAAGTCACTTGTTGGTGCTGCATTCCACCCAAATGTCGTGACGTTATTCTTATTATACTTCTAAAAAAGTAAGGAAGTAAATTTTTGGTGCGTCAATTTATAATATTATAAGCTATTTAATCTCCTTAGGGCCGATTGTTCAATCACCAGATAAATTTATCTGCCAGTTAAAATTATTGCTATCCTTTTCTCCCGTCATATAAAAGAAAAGTGACAGCCAACATTTATCTGACAGATATGTTTTATCTGGTGATTGACAGGGCAAATATTTGTGTGATGAACTCGAATATTTGTGCTTGGGTCATGGTTGTTCTATGTATTTATGTATATATTTATCTATATAAGTACGTATATTATCGTCGTCTAGTATCTACCCATAACACAAGCCTTCTTGAGCTTAATTTGGGACTAGATCGATTTGTGTGAGGTTGTCCGATATTTATTTATTTGTCCGATATTTATTGAACAATCGGTCCTTAAACGCAAATACTACCTGACATAAACTTTTCGATAATGTTAGCTTAGATATCAGAATAGAATGCGTTCTATTCTGATTAGCTAGTTTATCATGATACTTACTTATTCATAATAACCGTAGATGAAAATGTATAGGTTTAGGCTAATTTCATAATTTTGTCCTGGACACGTGTCACATGCTCGGCAGGCCCATAATTCCCAAAAGCGTTTAGCTTTTCATTTTGGCCTTTCTTGTTTAGACCAGGAAAACGGTTTAGTTTTAAAGGTTGAATATCGTTTGTCGTCGTGGGTTACGAACACAACGAAGTAAACGGACATGTTGTATCGGGAGTAGTGAGATATAGAACCGTTTTGCGATAGGCACACGCGAACGATTAGTGAACAACAGCTAGGATCACATGCCGGTAATGATGTTAGGTGTACTGATTAAAGTTTAGTGGAGGTTAAAGGCGGTTTTCTAGGATTGTAGCATGTCGCTTTACTCGCTTTAGGTTACAAACTAAAGGGACATTGTTGTATCGAGAGTCGTTTATATAAAGCCGTTTGGCGAAAGGCACACGCGGGTGATTAGTGAACAACATAGTTTCATAGAGTATACCTACCTATGTAGGTACCTTTTATTATTACCTATGTAATTACGTGTATATTTATTAACTGGGTTCCTATATCTTATGGATACTGTCGCTCACGTCTCTTGCATTTAATTCTCAGCATTTCTCTCTTGTTTTGCATTGAAAATCCTCGCTTTGCTTCTCTCTTTCTACTTTAGGGTGAAGCCAAACGAGCGTAATTTGAGTCGCGACATACATCATGTCACGTGATCAAGTCACACTAAGTATGGCGCGACCGAAATTACGCGACTCAAGTTACGCTGTACGAGTAGAGAAACCAAGTATTCTTATTGGTAGAATTCCTCCGCTTAGCTTCGCGTAGCACCGATGAATGCTCACCCTTAACCCCGTCGTCACCATATTTACGGTACAATTAAACTCCAAATTCGGCGCGACACGGTCTACGACATGTAATCCACAGGCGTCGTTACCCGTGATTTACGCGTGCCCGCGCCGTGTCGTCGCCGGTTTAACAAACGATAAATACTGGTAGCGCACATAGGGTTGCCAGGCCCAAAAATACAAAAGCTGGACATACTTCACCTATAGGCGCATTTAGGGGATGACGTTCCTTGACCGCCACAGTATAGTATAGTACCCGCCACTAAGGACGTTGGGTTACCCATTCCAAAATCTAGGATTCATCGCATATGCCATAGCATCTCGGGGCCCAAAAAAGTAACCCTAGGATACGCCAGTGTCTGCACAGCATCGCCTTGCGAAGAGCACTCGGCGGGGCTAGCATATCTTGCCGTGACTTCGTTTGTCGCGAGACTCAGCATCACCTGTCTTGCTCGCACGGTGCTGAAAGGAATGTGACAGATAGTATTTGTCACACGACAAAGAGTCGCATGTTACTGTTACGCTAGACGTACTGGACATTCTTTCGAAATGCGCGGCAGTCAGACAAAAAGTCTCACAAAGCCGGACAGGCCGGCAACGCACTTGTGACTCCTCCGGTGTTGCAGGTGTCTACGGGCGACGTTTGCTCGTTTACCCCCTATGACATAAAAAAAAAGAACAAGATAATATTTGGCCCGTTCGTAAAGAACCAAATATGTTTAAACCTTTAGTTGGCAACCCTAAGCGCAAACGCATCGCTGACACCTCGCTTTATAGTTACAAAGTTTTTAAACGGGTTTACATGGTGTGTCACATCGGATACAAATCACGTCTGAACATATGTCGTGGACTCGCTTAGCTAAGTTGTACGTGTACACTTTTATGTCTGTAAATATGTTCACGTCGGGGGAACGTTTAGTCAACTAAAGATAAATACTGGTAGCGAGCGTATTGCTGACATTTCGCTTTATAGTTGCAGACCTTTTAAAATCGTATACATGGATTTTCTATCTGAGCAGAGAATATAAATGACGTCTGAAGATATCTCGATACGCATAGCCAAGTTGGTACGTGTGAAGGATACGTTTATAGTCAGCTGCAGCGAGACCTGACCTTCTCTCTTCGATGCAGATTTCTTTCATTTCCTCCTACAAAACTTAATCCCACCAAAACATTTCATGTAAAATTGGCGGCCAAGACTCACATGCTCATAACGCTTTCGCTGTAAAAAGTTATCAGATCCCAGGAAAAGCCAAGCCCCTAAGCCCTGACCTTACTAACCCTACACCTTGGTTTCAAAAGTATGGCACGGCTGTTTCATAGGTTACCGTAAATATAAACCGTAATGCGCCAGACGGTCCGTTGGACTTATTTACGGTACTATGAAACGGCCAAGCCATACTTTTGAAACCAAGGTGTAGGGTTAGTAAGGTCAGGGCTTAGGGGCTTGGCTTTTCCTGGGATCTGATAACTTTTTACAGCGAAAGCGTTATGAGCATGTGAGTCTTGGCCGCCAATTTTACATGAAATGTTTTGGTGGGATCTCATTTCTTTTTGTAAGGTGCGCTAGTTTTTTTTTTTTTTGGGCTGTAGGTGGGTTTGAAAATGAGACGAAACGGTTCGAGAAAAGGTAGGTAGAGCCCCGCCTCTTTTTTGTTCGTCTTGGCGGGGGCACTACCGTGCCCCATGATTTAAAATACGAAGTCAAAGTGTAGATACAGAAGTAGTAATAATTGTGTATTTAAGAAATATTTACGTTTAGCCCCATATATAATATACACTTTTTATCCCCTATTATGGGAACCCCATACAAACTTCCATCGCCTTATTTAAAGGGTGGGAGGGTGATTTTCTAAAAATCCCAGAATATTATGTGTTTTATTTTTAAAAAGGAGTCCCTATATCAATTTTCAGACCTCTAGTATCAAAATTTGCAGAAGTCTCATACAAACTTCCATCCCCTAGGTTAAGGGGTTGGGGGGTAAAAGTTCCAAGTTTAAGAATTATTTTGTTGTTTGTGTACCAATACTAGCTTACGAGGGCTGTTCCGAAAATAGTTAGTCAACGGCGTACTATTAATTGTATTCGTTTAATTTTACTGTAGCCTAAAGGCAAATTTCATTACGAACTCTTTCGCGTAAGAGTCACTGGCCAGTGACATTCAGTTATTTTTTTATGAAATCAGAAAAAAAACATGTCTGTCACTTTTTGTTCGCAAAAATGGAGCTAACGCGGGAAGCATTTCGTGCTATGATATATTATGATTATAAACGAGGGTTAACTTACAAGGATTCTCATGAAAATTTAACTAGTGTTTTTGGGGCCTTATCCCCATCTGTTGCCACTGTCAGTTACTGGTTCCGTGAATTTAAGCGTGGGCGGAGCGACATCAAAGATGAGCCTAGACCGGGGCGACCGCCAACGGCAGTCACTCTAGAAAATGTTATCAAGGTGGAATGGCTAATCAAGGAATCTCGAAACATTACCCACCGAGAGATTCAGGACGAACTGAATATTGGATCCCGGGCAGTTTCTACCATTTTGCATGACCACCTTCAAGTTCGGAAGGTTTCGTCTCGATGGATACCACATTTTCTCACACAGGAGCAAAAAGACATACGTGTCGATTGGTGCAAATTTATGCTAAAAAAATTTGATAATGGTAATTCACAACAAATGAGCTACATTGTGACATCCGACGAATCTTGGATATATAGCTACGACCCATTTACAAAACAGCAATCAACACAATGGGTCTTTGAAGAAGATGATTTACCTACTAAAGTAGTTCGCGGTCGAAGCGTCAACAAAAAAATGGTTGCTGTTTTTTTTCGACGTAGTGGACCTGTAGCCGTAATTCCACTTGAAGATCGGAAAACAGTTACCAGCCAATGGTACACTGAAGTTTGCTTACCACAGGCCTTCCAGGAGCTGAACGTCAGTCGTCCAAGTACTGGAGCTCGGGGCATAATTTTTCATCAAGATAATGCTCCGGCCCACACGGCTGCCAGAACCACGGAATATATTAGCAAATCAGGAGTGCAATTGCTACCACACCCTGCATACAGCCCTGACCTGGCTCCGTGCGATTTTTTTCTGTTCCCCACGTTAAAAAAATCATTACGTGGGCGACGATTTTCGACGGCGGATGAAGCAGTGGACGAATTCAGGCGACTTTTTTTTGACCTTCCGCAAGAACAGTTTTTCTCCTATTTTGAAAGTTGGTTCAGTCGTATGCATAAGTGCATAAAGGCAGCAGGGGAATACTTTGAAAAGTTGTAAATAAAGTTTTATTATATTCCTTATAGTTTTTGTTTAACTAAAAAAATTCGGAACAGCCCTCGTACATACCAAATTTCAGCTTTCTAGGTCATCGGGAAGTACCCCAGAGGTTTTGATACGTCAGTGTATAAGTGAGTGGCAAAATCGGCGTATTTTAGGTACCAATAAAACCTAAAGTATAAAACCTAGATCAGTGAAATTTAGTACATTTTATATGTTCCCTAACTGCATCTTAACCTGTGAATTTGGGCGCTCTGGTGTTAACTGGGACGAAACTATGAGGGTTTGAAAATGAGACGAAACGGTTCGAGAAAAGGTAGGTAGTGCCTCGCCTCTTTTTTGTTCGTCTTGGCGGGGGCACTACCGTGCCCCCAGATCAATCGTTACGAAATTTTAGGTAATGATAATGAATTAGAAAGAAATGTTTTAGAAAGAAATGTTCTGTGTCGGACCAGGTCAAAAGGTGTTACAATAGTTACATGTGTTTGTCTCACTGAGGCGCCAAAAGACATACAAATTGTGCGAGGCATGCATGTAATGAATACGAATTAACACTAACCATCTAATATGATTTAAGAAAATCGCTTGACATGTTTAGAATCGGTTCGCGATTCATCATTCTCCTGAGCTACGATCAGTCACGGCGGCAGCGGCCAATCGAACACTGATTTTCTCGTTTCGTATGTATTTTATTTCAATATAATGTACTTAAAACTGCGGGGACATTTACCTACTCGCTAGGGCAAAATTTAACGGTGTCACGGTATCTAAAATAATCTGTAATATGCGTCGTTTAAAGCTTTTTCAGGAAGCGTAACCTTGAAAACGGTTCCTAATCCATATTTGTAAAGGAAGTACTCCCTTTTTAGACTCCGCTAAACACCGTATCGTCTTTAAATTGTCGTCGTTAAACTAATTATCCTATCATGAGACCTTATCTAAGTAAAAGTTATTCGGTGTCGTTATGATCCGTGTTTTTGCGTTTACTAATATGGTGTTAATCGCCGGCGGCGGCATTCGGATCGCAGGATGTCTAGATTCCTAGTAGGCGTTGCTGTGAACTGCCACAGTAAACGCTGTATAAATAGTATGGCGGGCTTAACTGGATAGACAATAAGTAATCATATAGGTACTAATACTAAAATCTATTTCTCTATAAATGCTGATTTGCTTCCCTTTCCCTCTTTCTATATTGAAACGGGTGGCTTAAATAAATAAACAATAACTAGTCGAGTTTTTGCTTTGGCATAACTATTTTCAGAGTTGGTTTAGAGCAAGGATTTGTTAAGAGGTTGAGATATAATTACTTTAAAATTACGCATAATAAATACTACGCATATGTTTCGTAGAATGCTCATTTCGCAGAAATTTTCTTCAGCGAAAACGGGAAATGTATTTTTAAATATTTTGGTATATCCTCGTAGATTAGGTAAGGTTTAAGTTAGGTTCATTTTATAATTTTTCAATAGTCAATGATATCAGTAGAATAACAATTATGCGATATGTGCATTATTGCGAAACATTACCTTGGGTAAAACAGTTTACTGCCAGATGACGGTAACCTGGGTAGCATGAGTGTTCTAAGGCAAACCGCATCAAAGGCCTCAGTGGACGCTTGAGTTGAGCGTTGGACGGGGCGTGCAGCGTTCATGATAAACAAATGCAAACGATGTTAACGTCCTGAGTGTGACGCCACCCAGAAATCTTTGTGGGGGCTAACTAGCCCTGATACAGTTCAAGTCATGTTTTAATAAAAAAAGAAAAAAACATTAAAAGTAAGACCTCAGTGGACGCTTGAGTTGTGCGTGCATCGGGGCGGGACGTGCGGCGTTCATGTTAAACAAATGCAATCGATGCAAACGTCCTCAGTGTACGCCACCGAGAGCACTTTGCCGCTTGCCCTTACGAATCGTACTGTTCGTGATCACTTTACTGCGCACTCTTTGCTCGCGTTCACGAACGTACCGGCGCGCGCTATTAGCGAGTCGCGGATATTTGCGACACGACACGCGACGCGCATGTCGCATGCGCCGCGTTTCCGTGGAACTGATTGATTTGCTCGAATTTGAAATTAATCGCGGTAACGCGTGCTTATATATGTGGAGTTTTAATTATAAACGGGTGTGCGGCTAATCAAAATTGCTGGCGCGTTAGCATTCATAATCATGTGCATGTCCATAACTTTACTAGTTTGATCTCACTTGAAGCTCGCTGAGTTCAAAATGTACTTTGTAAATGAAGAATGTAATATTTTCTGACTAACTAGTTGATAAATTACATATATGTGTAAAACAAGTGATTTCTATTTTTGAAAGAACTCTGAAACAATTTGCCTGATTTTGACGCGGTCTTGAGTATGATGTTCAAGTAGATACGTTGATTTTGTTAAGCATGCTTGAAGTAAGTCCATAAGTATATATTTTGTATATACTCTTCGTGTATTTGTTAATTTGTGTGAAGTAAAGAATCAAGCCACCCGGAAGCTTAATAAGTTGATGATTGGCACTTGTTAATGTCAAATCGTTGAAATATTGACGCACGTCAGTGTCAAACATTTTGTTTTTCATTTAGTTTCAAAGGCAAAGATCCCTTCAGCCACTATTATTGAGAACTGTCAATTTAAAAAACATTTCGGAAAAACCATGGTAGTAAAAATTAAACGTCTTCGAAAATGTGTACCAAGCCTATTAAATACCGATTATTTTGTATGAAGCAAATACCGGTATTCGACTCCTGGATGAGCCGTAGCTCATGGTAACAATATTCCCTAACACGGACGTGAACGGCGACACGTGCCGGCATGGCGGCAGTTACCGTCACCACATCGCGGCCGAGCCGCCCGCTGAATAATCCCTACCCCAGTCAAAAGAGCCAGATTCAACGCTGAAATGTTTTGCTTGTTCACTTGGCGAGGGAGGCGTCTGAGTCATTTTCAAAATACATGTTCTTAGTTAAGGGCTTTAATTAAAACAAAACTTAATTGATTCCATTGTGTTACGATGAACACGACGACATTTTGTATGAGTAACTTTCGTAACACAAAAGAAGCGATCGTAATTTTGACTTGTATTTTGAAAATGACTCGTCTCCGTTTCAGCTTGGACCAAAATTATTTCGTATTTTTGGATGTCCAGACGCTTTCCGTTCTCGTCTAGAGGTCACATTTCTCAACCGGTTCTCATGAAATTTTGTAATTAGGTCAGTATATAGATTTTATTGACTATTCTGTTTCAGGATTTTTTTCCAGATGGCGCAGATCGGAGTTGAAAAAGTATAAAATTACATTTTTTTGCCTTTTCGACACAAACTCGCGAGGTCTACGGCTCACAGAGCCTTTAGTCGTATAAGGAACATCGGAAGACCAATGTTGCTCTTTAAAGACTGTGCCAAGCGTAATATGGCTGCTTTCCAAAATTGACCACAAGTTTTTAGAAACTTTAGGCCGGCAAAGACGGATGGTGCAAACGCTTTTGTTTGATTGGCCGCAAAAAGTAATCGCTAATCAAAATGTAGACAGCCCATAAGTCCAGTATCCGGTAACTTATAATATATTTGAAAGCACCCGGTTGACTGGTGTAGCTATCGTTGGGAGCTACATAGTAATTGTATTTGATTGACCCGACAGCGTCGCGCCGACGGCATTATGAAAATCGACTGCTCTTGTTATGGATAAATGAATTTCACTTGCCTTTAAAGAAAACCTGACTTAACATTTGCTCAACGCAGTAAACTTTGTGCGTAAGCACCGAATGCGGTCCAAATCCGGTGTCGGCCAGTATGCACATCACGTCAACATCATGACGGCATCATGGCAGGTCTTTCGTCACCAATCTAATCCATCCATTTTGACAGTTGACGTCCGAAAGACCTTTCGCTAAAGTGACATTAGCTAGTGGCAAAATGAGATGGACGGTCGGCCAGAACACCAGCGCTGCGGAGATGCCTGGCTCTCGCAGCACATGCTGAATCCGCTACTTTTAGTTACTTATATCAACAAATATCCAACATCTTTACAAAAAATCATATGACTTGACTGCATTGACCACTACTTATTGCATTTGAGTATCACTTATAGTTTCATCTAGCAACCTCTGGCTCTACTACCTATTTACTCCAGTAGGCAGTCCTAATTTCCAACAAATATCCAACATCTTTGCAAAAAATCACATTACGAGTACTTCACTGCATTGACCACTACTTATTGCAGTTGGGTATCACTTATAGTTTCATCTAACAACCTCTGGCTCTACCACCTATTTACTCCAGTGCGCAGTTCTAATTAGTGCGCAACAAATATCCAACATCTGCAAAAAATCACATTACTTCACTGCATTGACCACTATTGAATTTAGGTATCTCTTATAGTTTCATCTATCAATCTCTATTACCTATTTACTTCAGTACGCAGTTCTAATTAGTGCGCAACAAATATCCAACATCTTTGCAAAAAATCATATGATTTGACTGATTTTACCAGTGCTTATTGCATTTGAGTATCACTTACAGTTTCATCTAACCTCTGGCTCTACTGCCTATATACTCGTACTCCAGTAGGCAGTTGTAATGAGTACATGATCGCCCCCAGGCCCCTAGTCAGCTCGTAACGGAGGGTTATCGACTCACAATGAATGTTAATCTGCCACTCAACACGTAGCTGAACTTTGGTAACAGCCTGAAGGCGAACAAAAGGTCAGAGTTGGTGGCAAATTGATATTTGACTCCCGAACCTATATGGGACCGAGAATATTTACCAATAACCCTCGGTTTATTTTCTAGACTATAACAAAATTTAATAATAGAGCATCTCCCCATAGTCATTATTAACTACGGGGAGTACGGGGTGACTAAAGATGGTGATACTGAGGAGTCAGTCTTTAAATAAAAAAATATATCCGTGGTGTTATTTTATAAAAAAAGAACATTGTAATGGGATATTTCGAGGTCACTTAATTTTAGTGTGTTTGCATGTGTCTTTGTCGCTACATCATGTCAAACCAGCTGACAAGCATGCTTATGGGATATTTGTTACCAGTGATGAATAAATGGAGGTTATGACTTAAGTAGGTACTTTTCCACGTAGCCGAAGTTGCGGTTATCTCACGTAGAAAGAGCGATGTCAAACTTATTGATCACTAGGCATTTAAGACCGCATGTTTAACTAGAGATACCTTTTTCCAGAAGCCTAATATGATATAGTTCAACGTTTGTCGCTGTCAGTAAAGCACTATTCTCTCGCTCCTTTTTGCACTTATATTGTTAAAAAGAGATGTCTTTATCAAACGGAACACTCGAGGTCACGCACTTCAATAAAAGAAACGTCGGCTGTCGCGGCGCCCGACATTACGCGCTCTCCCGTAGCCAATAGAAATTATAGTCTGCCCGTAGAGTCGTGGCAGCAACAGTTTTTTTTAAGACATGACTTGAGCTGTATCAGGGCTGGTTAGCCCTCACAAAGACCGATTACTGGTAAGTAGTCGGGCTTTGTGTGGGAGTATAACCCGCTAATGGGATTATCTCCGCGCCACAGGAGTAATGCAAAAACAGTACGTAAGTTTTTGTATAGAATCTTTTTATCGATTCATATTTTTTATGTGGTAATACCACATTTTTATTTTTATAAATAATGACACAAAGGTAAATTAAGAAAGAAAACTTGAATGCGATCTACTACAATCGAAGCGGGGTTTGAACCCGCGACCTCTGCGTTTCCGGCGCATTGCTCTTCCAACTGAGCTATCCGATCGCTACGTCAATCACACCAAATCTTTCATCCCTTAATTCTTTACGCTACTGGAGCGCCCTCTGCGTCATATATGTTTTTGAAATGCTTATGTGCATTAAGCCATACCCTAGGATGTGCGTTTTAGTATGTGAGTTATCTGGAACTAGTGAAGGAATCTGCGAACAGGAAAGAACATGACTATGCAATAGGGGTTTTTTGAAGAAGCATGCTTCAACTTAGTTTTTTTTATATTACGACTACGACAAAAAAAGCATACGGCCTTGGAATAAATACGTCTAGAAACGTAGTCTGCGCTTGAAAGTGAAGCCAGTTTTGGTTAGCCTCAGGCTAAGTTTCGTCCGCGTGGGTATCTGTCACAACTGTCACAAGCTACACGTCTCTATGATTGGCTGTTATGTTATAATATCTCTAATTTTGGTCCTTAGTTCTTACCTATAGTATCTGAACTTGTTATTGTAAATTAACAAGATGGGTATAAGGGGTAAAAAAGGTATGCGTTTCAGTTTCCTTTACCGTACGCTCTGGCCCAGCCAAACAGCACGCATCATACGAAATAAATGTAATGTATTATGTTATTACCCGGCCGGCGCGTCACTCATCAAAGCCCGCCGTAAAAGGAGCGCGGCGCGCCCGGCGCTAGCTCTGATTGACTTGTAACTGTGTGCCACTAATAAGCTGCGTTATTACCTACTGGGATGTGCGATGAAGCGAGAAAAAATATATATCAAGGGGAAATATTACACAAATCGACCTAGTCCTAAACTAAGAAATGCGTGTACTATTATGGGTACTTGATGACAATATACATAATATATAAATACATAATATATATAGATAACAATACACATACAGATAAGTCATGGATAACTTCCATGACCAAGGAACAAATATTCGAGTTAAGATGCCAAAATAAAAAATAATGAAAAAAACCTTTTACTTCAAGTCCAAAAAATGCTTACATTTTCTTTGAATAACATTTATATTATTATGCAGTGTAGGTAACATACCTAATGTTTTAATATAAAACGGACAAGGAAATTGCATGAGATCTGACAACCCTCATGGAATTCGTGCAGTCAAATAACCAGTCATATTTTCACAAAAAAATATTTACTTCAACGAGAAAAAATTGTATTTCAAGTTGACTTTACTCGTTGATGTCTTTTGTATGTGAATTGGGTGAATTGACACGATTTCTAATTTAATAAAAACATTTAATTAATATAGTATTTAATATTGCTTTGCTAATCCGCGATATAACATGCTAGTCAACTGCTAATTCGTTGCTATAAACTTGCGTATTTTTTCGAGTTCACACAAATATTTGCCCTAGGTCGGGATTCGAACCCAGGACCGCCGGCTCAGTAGGCAGCTGCACTATCAACTGCCCCCACGGCGTCATCAAAGAATATATGGAACGTACTATCACAAGACATTAAAATAACTCCACTTTCGTCTTTTAAGTGCAGAGTGGAATCGCGGCCCAGTACAACTTATCCGGATTTTTCTATACCGTCTGTTTGTATGAAATATTGATGACGTGTTCATACACGTTGGACGTGCGCCGAACATGGCAAGCTGGCGAAACGTTTCATTTAAGATATGATATACGGCCGTCGTGCCTGTCGTGTTGCTCCGTATATGTATGTTTTCTTTAAGTCTTATGGCGGATGTCATGTTGCGTTCGATTTGAAGTCTTATTTATATTATTTTTATAAATGAGTATAATTTATTTCATCATCATCATCATCATATCAGCCTAACCCTTTACATCGATCTTGCGCCGCCCTCGTCCAATTTCTACCCGCAATCTTAACCAGGTCGTCGGTCCACCTTGTTGGAGGCCTTCCAACGCTGCGTCTACGGTCCGCGGTCGCCACTCACGAACCTTTCTGCCCCAACGGCCATCGATTCTACGAGCAATGTGCCCCGCCCACTGCCACTTAAGTTTGGCCAAGCCAAACTTTATTTATTTAAAATTTATTGCACACAATACAGAATTAAAAGCACAAATGGCAGACTTAATGCTACAAGGCATTCTCTACCAGTCAACCTTAGGGCAAAGCAGAAAAATTGTAGGCGGTGCATCTAACTATATCCATATATAAATATGAAACAAACCAAGCAGATATCTTATGCTTTGTGCTCATTTATGTTATTATAGTTTCAAAGTAAATTCAATTGAAATGCTCTCAGCTTTGTTTTAATTGGCCCATTTCTTCCTGTACCCTTACCACGAGTTAATGTGACCGATCTCGCTAGCGATGGCGTAAATGAATTTCATATTTATAACAGGTGGAAATTAATATAGAGATCGACAGAGCTTTATGTCGTGTACCTTAAAAAAAAATCTTGGAATTTATTCTTCTGTATTTAAGGAAATATAAGAAAATACGTCAAATAACTGCAATCTAAGACAATACGGGCTGAATAGGGTTGTTGTCTAAACCAAAGAGCGAAAACATAGTTTTTTTTTTTATTTGACGTTGACAGATGACAGATGCATACCGAGTTTTATTAAGTTTTTTTTAATAAGAAAACCGACTAAAGTAACCGTTCCATTAAGTTCTGGTTTTGGTGTTGCCACATTTTAAAATGAGTATGTTTTTATAAATTAATAATAAAATAAATAATCATCTCAGAAAATAAATAGAAACAGAGATTACTTCATATTTTTAAGCAGAATTCAGAAAAGTAATAAAATGATAGTCTTAAAAATATGAAATGTTGTCAATTCTTTACCTAGTTGTTAGCGAGTACTGTCACTGTAAACTCATGTTAAGGTTGATGAGCGTAGTGCCCAAGCTCAGCCTTGAGTCGTGAGCTTCGTGGGCCGAGGAACGGTCAGCGCTCGTGTCGCTTCGTGACCGGCGCCGCTGCGCGCGCATGTCGCCGCGACAGGTGGATCGCGCCCCCTCTGCAGCGCCAAAGAATAATTGAAATTGCTCTAAAAATCCCTTTCATTTCCACACTTATAGAAGCCAAATTCGAGGTAATTAATGGCTTTTCGCAGAATCAGCGATGCTATAGCGACCATTTATAATTAACTGTCGCATTTAAAACAGTTCTAATAGTAAAACTGTGATGTCGTAAACACTAATGGCTTATTGCAGACACATCGCTCAAATATGTCAATGAATTAGGCTCCTGTTTTACTCGTAGCAGTAGCGAAATACCAATATGAAAGAGTGTAGGTGGGTGAATGAACTTTTTTGTTTTGTTTACTCTGTCTCTGTCCCCGTTGTCCAAGTGACATTTTCATACTGTTTCATAGAAAAATGCGTAGGTTGTCCGAGGGACAAATTTTGCGTAACCATAGCAACAAAAGGTGCACTTACGAGTAAAAGTTGATTCACCCAGGTATTATTATAAAAAAAGCATGATCGCGATGATCAAGCCGGGTGACGTTTTTTTAATAAACCGGCTGCTCTTTTTGAAAATAATTAGAGTTAAATAGAGCATTAGTTGTCTTATGAAATGTTTGAGATCCGTAGCTGGTACCATAGAGGATAGGATTTTGGTACAGGTTTAAAAACGCGTTGTTGTGATTTTGTCTGTGAAATCCTAATTGACAGTAAAGTGCGCGGGTATAAAAATATTTTACCTATCTCCGCCTCTATGTGGTTGGTCTGTCGTGAGACGTACACCCACAATTAGCTAGGGTCCTCCAATTAAGCGACGTGCGACGCTGACAAATAAACGAGCGAATAAACGCTTCCAGACCCACTTAGCGCTAGGTTTCAGTGGGATTTAAGACATTTTTCTGGGCTGCGTTGGACTTATTCAATGGCCACGTTTTTTCTACTAGAGAGAAATTTCTGTGCAAAAGGTCTCAGACCAACAGGGTGTTTTTCAACCCACGCCATATAGCGGATTTTTAGTGGTACTAATTTAATTTACTGGCAACGACACATTTTTAGTAACTGGACAAAGTGAAAACAGGACTAAATGTTCCGCAAATTTCAAGTTATTTATGCATAATAAAGCCAAATCTATCCACAGTCATGAAAAAGGTTTTTTTTCAAAAGGATTCAGTATTTATTTCGCAAGAAGGACGAAGTATTATATGTAAGTAGGTACCTATAGCCTAACTAGTGTCTTGCCCAGGGACAGTGGCGCCACAAACAACTTGCAGATGGCAATAATGTGCATACGTCATATATTTGCATAATAAAACGTCAGTAGCGATTTGCCAAGAATTTGTCATCAAACAAATTCAAAACATTGTTTATCGGAAAGCTGCTCAATCCTTCGTTCTTCTTCCGAAATAAATACTGAATCCTATTGAAATATAAACTTGACTTTCATCACTATGTGTAGTTTTGGATTTATTATGCGTAATAAATTATTTCAAATTGCAAGTCGATGTATTTGTATGTGTATAATAATTATCTAAGGGTGTGATCGTTCACCTGTAATGTAACAAAAATATATGGAAATTCCTTTTTTTTGTAACATTACATTACAAACGATAGCTCGCGATGAAGGAGCTAAGATGGCTATTTGCGTCTATTAAGCATGAATGAGACAAACTGTCTGTCATTACTTGAGTCTAGCTAGTCCTGTCACAAATATGGCCTTAGGAAAAAAGTAGTAGCCGTCTACGAGTATTATACACACTTAAGCCCTTTCGTTTTTAACTACAACTTGACGCATAGCGACAACTTTGTCATGTGAAGGGAAAACGAATCCACGATCTATAAGTGTTCTACATACTTATGACCTTTTTGAATTTTTTAAAGCATTAGGTTGTACAGCTTAGGAATTAGTCGCCGAGAGCATTCGTCTGTCAAGCTCTCGTTATAAACTAATAAAAATACAAGATTTCCACATATATTATCGAGCTACAAACAGGGTCTTCCTGTACGTGAGCTAAGAACCTTTGATGACTTATCATTACTAGGTGTATCTAGAAAATGACGTTTCACATCTTTAACCACTCTTAGTTTTGCCCATGCCGTCATCATCATCATTCCATTGCCCTTTCCATTACTTGACTGCATACTTTTTAGGGTTCATCCAAAGGTGCTAACGGAACCAAAATCAAAATGTTTATTCTGTAAGTATCCTTGTGGCCGGGCACTTTTACATGTCTCAAAATGCTTTCAACTTTTTAAAATAAAATAAAGTCTTCTTTCAGCAAAATATTCTATCTACGATATATTAAGAGGCCTTATTCCTTTTGAAATGCTGATTGCTTAGACATTTTTCTCTATGATAAAATATGTTTCTTAACATATTATTGATGTTACTAATTAGAACAGGGCTTATGGGATGTATTGGTATATATTTGAAACATACAGTTTGAATTTTTCATTGATAATTTTTGTTCGAAAAACTACTCGAAATTGACAAAATTCACGTGGAAAATTCGTTTTTTCAACTTATTTTCGACTGCACGCAATGAAAGCATGAAATAGCTACGTTACTACCTAGAACTCGGGAAAAAGTATTATTCACTTCAAAAAGTTGGTTGAAATTATCAATATATTTGTCATAATATGAAAAAAATAAATTTTAAAAGGAATAAGGCCTCTTAAGGTACTGTCCTTTGATGTAGTGTGTACATAGTCTTATGACGCCGTGTAGAGTAATTATATAAAATAAAGCAAGATTTTTTTATTCTAAGCCTCCGCTTTCTGTCCACCGGTGACGGGGCTATATCATTCCAACCGTAATAGGTAGAGACTTTAAATATTGTTGTATTATGCGATATAAAAAGTTAAAAATTGAAGACGACTTATGTGTTTTTTAAGGTTTTTCATACGTGATATTTTTGTAAACACTTGAAATATGCAAACTTTGCCTTACTATGGTCACTATAACAATAAATAATAAAAATACACAAAAAAAGGAATTCGATGGTACAGAACCTTTCGTGCGCGAGCCCGGCTCGCACTTGGCCAGTTTTTCTTCCATTCTTCCTCCCGTCATCACTTCATTTGTTCCTTCTTATACATATCATCTTTGAACACTCCATCCATTTTTATTGGTCTTCCTTTTCTTCGATATTCTATCCATTTTGCCCATACCTTATTCTGTATAATTTGATACCACATTGCATTAGGTAAGTACTCTAAACTGTTGGTGTCACACTAATATAATAAAGGCGAAAGTTTGTCAGTGTGTTTATGTGTATGTTTGTTACTTCTTCACGCTCACACGGCTGGACCAACTTTGATAAATTTTGGTATGAAGGTAGCTGACACCCTATATAAACAAATGGGTTACTTTTTATCCCAAAATAAAAATAATGTTCCCATAGGCGGGTAACACGGAACACCGCAGGGCGCAAATACCACATTGCGTTACTCAAAACTGTTTGTAATAGTTCATTAAATCGCATGTGCGATAATGCGCTTATTCTGCAACACGTCGACTAATTGGCTATTACACGTGACAATATCATTAACTTCTAGAAGACAAAGCGAACTATTATTTACGTCCAGCTAAATAATACTCACAGCTAATCCACATCCTTGCTGCTAATTATCATTATCACTATATCTCACTCAACGTCGTATTCCTAATTATGACGTTACAAATAGTTGCTAAAATGCTGATTGTTATAGACATTTTTCTCTGTTTCTTAATATATTGTGAATTTTACTATTTAGAACAGGGCTATTGCGATTTATTGTTATATATTTGAAACCTACAGTTTGATTTTTCATTAATAATTTTTGTTTCAAAAACCACTCGAAATTGACAATTAAAGTTTTTTTTTCAAATTAGTCAGATTGGGTAAGAGAAAGAGAGAAACACATGGGAGAAGTGCACCACATTGTAATATTTTCAATATTGTAGCTTTAATAGACATAAAACTACAGTGACATTTATTTATTTTTTACCTAGTACTGTTTCCCTTACCCCAATGTGTTTCTCTTACCCAACCTGACCTTATTTTTGAAAGGACGCTATCAAATCATGAAATAGCTGTGTTACCATCTAAAACTCAGATTCTATCTATATCGTTCCATCTATTTATATTCGGGCGTAAATTTTCTAATTACGCTATTTTGTAATCCCTCGGAACGTATGCATTAAAGTCTTATACAAGACACAATACCGTGGGTGATTATAACATAAGTGCTACAGTATTATAATGGGGTTATTCTAGATGTTTAAAGCATTTACCACAAATGAAACCCATAAAATTTGCAACAATGTATACTTTTTATAATTAGCTATAATGGCACTCAAAGCTTTAGACCCGTTCCATTAAAAACTGTACTTTTATTAATGTTAAGCTTACAATCGCATAAATTAAAATGAGATTATACCCATATAATGTCAGCTTACTGCAATACTCAAAACAATTCCTTTTTTTACAGATCACCTGACACCCCGAGGCCCAAGCAAGGTATGTCATTTACTTTTTAAGAGGAAGGTCACTCGAGGTAATTGCGCTTTTATTTAGAAGCAATTGCGTCTTTTGATGATATTAGTGAAGTGCATCATTAAAGATCAGGCTTACTGCCTAAAGTTCGACACTTTTTAATAAAAAGACGTATAATTTGTCTCTATAGACAGACATACCTCAGGTGACTAGATTTTATTTTAAGATGTGACAATACAACAAATGTTTAGAATGCAAGAAGCAACTGGTTGGAAAATTCAATGTCTCTCGCATCAGGTTCAGAAGTCCAATAGGTAGGTGTTGGCCCGGAAAGCCGTTGGAGACGCGGGTTAGAACCTAAACCATTAATATTTGAAATTTTTCGCTTCATTCTTAATATTTGGTTTACACTAGCAGACATTATTGCTTTAGTAAAAAATAAAAAAATAGATGTTGGTCACCATAAGCTCAGCCCCACTGTGCCCTGGACTTTGCACTGGGACGCCATGTTGGCGTCTGCTACTTATCCTATCCATACTATACTATATACTATAATATTATAAATGCGAAAGTGTGTATGTCCGCCTGTCTGTTTGTTACCTCTTCACGCTTAAACCGCTGAATCGATTTTGATGAAATTTGGCATGGAGATAGTTTAAGATCCGAGGAAGGACATAGGATAGTTTTCATCCTGGAAATTATCCCTAAAAAGATTGAAAAGTGAGTAAGTAATTCATGATGACATTGATGACCCTGTCGGAAATGTAATGATTAGACCAAAAGCACAATTGCTCTTACATTTTCTTAGGCGCTTTAAATAATCCCTTTTATTAATTAAGGTGATTAGGTGGATATCTATCGTGTTGTACGAGGTTGCTTCCATACTTCCAAGTTCCACGCAGACGTAGTCGCGGGCAAAAGCTAGTATTAAAATATAGTAGCCCTGTATCGCTTAATGAGTTGGCTTTCATACAAATTCCAATATGATTTGTTTGGCTACGACGACTGTTGATGTCGCTATATGGCGAAAAAAGCATTTCAAAAGATATATATAAATAAAGCCGTGTACGGACGAATGAACAAAAACAACCATCGAACATTTTGTTCGCACCTGCGTTCCGCTACCCAACATCAAATAGGGCGCTTCATACAATTTCGTGTCCGATGTTTGTTCGTTCTACCGTATACGGCTTTAAGGAGTGTAGGTGACATAGCGTAGAAAATCATAAAAAGGAACTAAGGCAGATTTATTTAATTCTGGAGAAATAATTCAGCATTTATGTAATGTAATATGGTGATTCCATTATTGTATTAAGCGGTACCTATAAAACACTCGCGTGAAATTGTCAGGAACAGCCCGACATGTTTCGCACTCGTATAAAGCTCTTCATTAAGGACTGCGACCCGTACAACTTCGTCACTGAATCCCGCCGACGTCCTGACAATTTCACGCGTATATAGCTTGAGAATGGTGTCACTTAATACAATAAACAAATAAGTTTCAAAAAGTTTTAAAAACATTATGGTGATTCCAATGTAAACATAGACCAGCATTTCATGCCGCACTACACTCTACACTGTAATATCTATATAATATATATCTTGAACTAGCGACCCGCCCCGGCTTCACACAGGTGCAATGCTAATAAATTATGCATGTGTTATACCATGCGGGTCCTGTAACAGGAGCAAAAAATTAAAACATAGATTTTACTCGTTAAACTGAACAACATCTGTTCAGAAACTTTTTTTTAAATACTGTTTTTATATTTCAAACAAAGTAAATAGCATTTTCAATGTACGCCGTCCAACATTGACATCTATTTAGCATTGACATAGCTGTCACTTTACTAAATAACAAATGTTTCGCAATACATTGCTTCTTTGAAAAAACTTTATTTGACAGGTTTGTTTACATTATAAATGAATTATTTTTTAAAGTTGTTTAATAAATGTTGTTCAGTTTGAGGGGTAGAATCTATGTTTTAATTTGTTGCTCCTGTTATAGGGCCCAACATATAAACCATCCTCTTGAATCACTCTATCTATTAAAACATGTAAGCATCAAAATCCAATGCGTAGGTTTAAAGATCTAAGCAGGCATAGGGACAGCAGGAAGCGACTTTGTTTTATACTATGTAGTGATAACATACCTTTATGGATAAGTTAAATGCAATATTAACGCAAAACGTCTTAGCTATCAACTTCGTTATCTCGTTAGAATTGGTTCAGCTATAAGCGCCCAGAGGGCAATGATGCGACTATTATTGGCTAAGATTTACGTAAGTGCTGAAATGTGATGATTAGAGCAAACATTTATTTGTTTTTAGTGTCCATAAAATTTGTTATAGACTATTTCTCTCCGCAGTGGGAGAACCGTTAGATGGCGCTGTACATGCGTCTCATGCTGGTTTTAATGTACCTGAATAAGTCCGGCACGTCTAGCATAACTGTCATACGCGACTATTTCTCGCGCGAGATAATTGCCCGTCTCTTTTTGTGCAGTAATGTGAGAAAGTGACGGGTAGCGCTACGTCGCGTGACAGGAGTCGCGAAGCATAGTTGCGCTAGACACGGATACCCTTGAAATATCGACAAACGTTTCACCGAATGCTTCATTTCGTCGAATTTTCATTTCGTCGACAAATTTTTACTCGTAAGTCATAAATTCTTCAGACATTTTGTAAATTATAACCTTTAGATTAGGTTAGGTTAGGTTTGTGTTATAACATTCAAAAATATTTTATGGTTTCAGAAAAATAATGCTTTCGATGAAATGAAAATTCGATGAAATGTTTGTCGATATTTCAAGGGTAAACCCGCTAGACAATCTAGCCTTTTAAACAGTAGAGGATAAAAATGAAATATTTAACGTTTTTTAATAAAATCTCTCTATCGATCTCCTTGGCGCGGAGAGCGCTCCAGTGGCGTAGAATAATGGAATTAAAGATTTGGTGTGATTGATGTAACGATGTGATAGTTCAGTTGGGAGAGCACTACGCCATTCAGAAATGTAGGGTCGCAGGTTCGAGTTCTGCTTACATGGATGGTAGTGGATCACAATACATTTTTCTTTCATAATTTTACCTTTGTGTTCATATTTATGAAATATTTACTAAAGCTCATTTTTAGGGTTCCGTACCCAAAGGGTAAAAACGGGACCCTATTACTGAGACTTCGCTGTCCGTCCGTCCGTCCGTCCGTCCGTCCGTCCGTCCGTCTGTCACCAGGCTGTATCTCAAGAACGGTGATAGCTAGACAGTTGAAATTTTCACAGATGATGAATTTCTATTGCCGCTATAACAACAAATACTAAAAATAAAATAAAATAAATATTTAAGGGGGCTCCCATACAACAAACTTGCTTTATGGTACGGAACCCTTCATGCGCGAGTCGGACTCGCACTTGCCCAATTTTTGATTCTTAGAAAATATCCGTTTAAAAAACAATATTAATAATTATAAAAACGGTTAAACTTACGTAAAAAATTGCCAGGAACGGCCCGACATGTTTCAAACTCATATGGAGCTCTTCATGAGGGACAGCCATCCGTGCTGCTACTCGACTAATGGCCCACTGGTTTTCGCTCGCCCCGCCGCCTTCAGCACCCGCGCAGATCGCACTCGTTTAAACCGTTTTTATAATAATTCAAGGCTTTTTTTACCGTTTTAGCTTTTGAGGAATTGGTGATGATGATATTGATGATACTTAATGAATTATTGTTTCCCCAGCCGCGAGCGTCGTCGCGTCACCCGCGCCCAAGTCGCCGGCTAAGGAGCGCACGCGCAGCAACAGCGTGACGTCACCAGCCGCTGCGCCGTCTGCCAATCGAAAGAGGACCAGCTCCGGTGTCTTCGAGGTTAGTGATCATAATTTTATTAAATACAAAATAAATATTTCTAAACTTCATTTGTGTGACATAGGTATGTTTCATTATTGTATTAAGTGATTTACAGTTACCTACACCCGTACAGCTACATGTACCGCGCAAGTGTACGAGTAGCAGTCCCTGGCGAAGAGCTTCTTACGAGTTCATAACATGTCGGGCCGTTCCTGACAATTTCACTTGTAAACCGTTTAATTCTATAATCAAATATGTCTTACGACAGTTTCAATAAGGGTATACATATATTGTTTCATTATTAGTATTCATGAGGAAACAGCACAATTCTTATCGAACCATAAATACAAAGCCTATGCTTTACACCTTAGCAAGCCTTTTCAAATAAACAGTGCAAAGAGAGAAAGATCAACACAGAATGCATAAGGAAAAATACGAAAGGTCTCCTAGTGTTGGGGTGGTGGAGCGGTTACCAGGTAATCTAGAGGAACCGGGTGCGATTCCCGATCTCTTCCGCCAGGTTACGCTTTTCCAATTCTTTATTTTTGTATTCGGGAGTTCTAGGCAATGAACGAAGGAGCGGGGTTCATTAGCCCATATCTGAGTGATGTAGATGTTTATGAAAAGACCACCTTACTAAGTATTACGATCATGTAGACTATTACGTATAGTTGTTAGGCTCATTAGATATGTACTTAATAACCCCTTGCCGCATACATAAAAAAAAATATTTTTTCGAAATTGAACTTTAATCTGTGTCAATAAGGTCGACATAACTGTCATATATGGCTTCGTATGCGGTAAGGGGTTAAAATAAATACGCCTAGAACGAGTGTCTTTAATACAATAAAGGGTATAGCCGTGTTTGTATGGGGCATAGGCCCCAGAAGCCAAATCGATTGTCGTTTTGCTAATATATTAGCCCAGAAATAAGATGCTATTTTACAAAAAAAACATCCTGAAATACTGCAGGTTTTTGAGAAAAAAAAAACAAAAATTCCTTTTCATTTTCTTTTATCTAAACCCCTTCGGCCGCGTACGTAACCGGAGTTTCGTAACCAGTTGCGATAGAAAACTTTTTCGGTCTTGTTCGAAACCGGTTGCGAACTAAAACTATTTTGTTCTTATACGAAACCAGTTACGAACGAACACTTTTTGTTTTTGTACGAAACCTTTCGACCATTCATAGAACCAGCAAAGACTTTCATACTATAAAAGTTTTCTCTACTCTTCATATACTCGTTATACAGGGTTCTCACGAGGATTCCAAATCATTTTACCAGCGGATTCCTGAGGTCGTTAGGAGTAAAAAATGTTATATGAACCTATGTCGAAATATGATTTTTCGCTTTTTTATGTTTTCATTTTCATACATAATAAATAAATTACCCTTTCTTTACCGGTAAAACAATAAGGTGCTTTGGGGTAAAGTCGAAAATGGGGATAAGTCGAAAATCACACATTTCTACTAAACTGAGAACAAATTCTACGCTTGCAACGCTTGTCAAAACGCCATGTTTATCTCCTCCCCCGCTTCAGTTCACTTCGCATCGCTAGTCGTGAGGGCACTTGTGTTGCAGTCTATTAAATAAAAGCAGTGCGATTTTTGGATCTGCGGGGGTAAATTAGAACTAAAAAGAAATATGATTCTTAAACTCATATTGCATAAAAACCAGTTTAGAAATTACCCCACTTGCTTTCGAAATTACCCACTCCTTAAGAAATAGTATTCAAAATATATTTTTTTTAATTCTAATTTGTTTCCAAATTCAAGCAACGTATTGAAACGCTGTTTTCACAAAGTGTTGATGAATATATCCAATTTCGTAAAGATCTCATTACTTGGAAGGAATACTTCTTAGGTTCTGACTTACGAGCCCAAACCCTAACATACTCTACACTCACCTAAAAATATGTCGAATTTACCCCACTTTAGAACGAGCTCGCGACCTTATCTCCAAGCAAAAAGGTCCTAGAGAGAGAAAGGAACAAAGTTAAAATTACATTTATGGTTAAAATGTCAAAACTATGTTCCATGGGCTACACAAATGCATGGTCAATTTGTGCAGCCCATAGAAGTGTATAACGAGTATATGAAGAGTATAGAAAACTTTCATAGTATGAAGGTCTTTGCTGGTTTTATGAATGGTCGAAAGGTTTCGTACAAAAACAAAAAGTGTTCGTTCGTAACTGGTTTCGTATAAGAACAAAATAGTTTTAGTTCGCAACCGGTTTCGAACAACACCGAAAAAGTTTTCTATCGCAACTGGTTACGAAACTCCGGTTACGTACGCGGCCGAAGGGATCTAAACTACTCAACAGATTTTTTTTTGTAACTTATACACATCTTACATCTGGGCTAATAAATTAGCAAAACGGCAATCGATGCTGGGCCGATGCCCCATACAAACACGGCTATACCCTTTGCGAAAGATGAAGCTGCTTTTGGTTTATGTGTGCGTAGCTACGAACCAATCATAGAGTGTTGCTTGTGAGCTTGACGTTGTGACAGATGCGCACACGGACGAAACTTAGCCGCGGCTAATCAAAACTGGCCTCACTTTCAAGCGCTGACTAGGTTTCTCGGCGTATTCATTCTAAGGAGATGTTTTGTGTGTTAATGAACTATTTCTTACAGGTTGACGAAACAGAACCACCGCCGAAGAAGTCCGAAGTCGTCCTCTCTACGCCCGAGATCTCCCGAAAGCGGCCCGAAGTCAACGGAAAGAAGGACCCCATCAAAAATCAGGCCAAGAAGGGAAAACAAGAGAAGCAAGAAAAGAAAGTCATAGAGCGATTCGATGAAGATGCCAAAACTAATTGTGTGTCGGCATTCAAAGAGAGCGATAGTTGGGATTAAGAATAAATGTTTAAATGACTGTATTTGTTTTATTTTCATAGCCTGCATTTATGTTCTATTTATTATTATTTATTGTTATTTAGCAAAGGACTATTGTATGACACATTCGAAAAAAAAAGAATACACTTAAATAGTGTAGTAGTAGTGTCTTATATTCTAGTCCGGTTGCAGATTTACTTGTCCTAAAAGGGGTATTGTGGCTCCACACAACTCGTGAAGTGGACAGAAGTTGGGCGAGTATACTATACACACTATCATACTCTATGCTGCCATGTTACGGTAAAAGGACGTATCTTACTATGTCAACCGTATAAAGATACGACCTTTTACCGTAACACGGCAGTATAGATGTCTCACTCTCGAAAAGAACGTTCTCGAGAACATTTTTCATACGAATCGGGAAACATTCTCGAAAATGGACAACTATAATAGTGTGGAACTGGAAACTTACTACTAGTACTATACTTCGGCCAACTTTGGTCAACTTCGCGTGTAGTGTAGAGCTAGGGTTACCTAAACATAAAATTGAGGCAAAAAAAATTGCCGTCTGTGACCGACGTAGCGTCGATGGTACGATTTTAAGTCGACAACCACATCCGACTGTGGCGATCAAAAGGTATATCTTGCATCCAACCGCCAGTATCCTCGAACCGTAGTAACTGTATTTAAGAACACACACACAACATATTACCGTCTGTTGACCAAAACTCACTTAGTAACAAATACCTACTTAAAATAAAGCTCCGTATCTCGGTATGAATAAATAAATATCAGACAACCTCATCGATCTAGTCCCAAATTAAGCCCTAGAAGGCTTGTGTTATGGGTTCTAGATGACGATATACATACTTATATAGATAAATGTACACTTAAATACATAGAACAACCATGACCTAAGCACAAATACGACATACACAGCTAAGATACGATACACAGATACGAGGCTCTGAAGAGTAGTGACTGTAGTGTTCACTAGGGTTTCCTATTGGGATACTTCAATAAACACATTAATCGGGCTTTCAGTAAACCTGCAGGGCGTCCGCCACCGGTGACGTCTGTCAATGTAATGACCGATAGCTGGCGGATCGAGGGTACATTTTTTATCTATAAATGTCTATATACTACATCTCTCCCTTTTTACCAATTAGAAATAGCTTGGAATTAGGTAGTTACAAGTATTACAAGCCTTTAGTAGATTTACTCACTGTCCCGCCCAAGTGTCAACTAATTCTGTTTAGGGTCCACTTCCAGGCGCCCTACACCAGACAGCTATGACAAACACCAAGACACGAAATGCTCGCTCAAAGATCTCGAAGACCAACAACACAACGCTCTTTACACTATGTCGATTACGACGTCTCGTTAAGAACCCGAGCTGTTTTGTATTATGATTTTATAATCCTCTTTGTACTTAGTTTTCTTCAAGTTAATACAATTAGTAGTCAACATGAACAATTTGGTCTTCTACTTATTTATTTTAATCATACCCACTTTTTTCCTTTATCCCATGGAAACTTCTATGCCGCCCTCCATATCCCGTTGACAACTTTTTTTTTTGCTTTAATTTTTTATCTTTATTTCAGTTCGTTTCTATTTTATTATTTATTTCCAATTTGTTATTACTTTTATTAACTATTCAGTAAATTTATATTTTTTTACCATCTCATACCTACTAAATGTTTCTAAGATATTTATTAAGTATTTACTCATGCGGTAGCTAGAAAGCTATTTATTTATATTTGAAAGTTTATAATATCTACCGGCGCTTCTAAACAAGGCTTGCGTGATAAAGAAGCGCCGCAATAAAACTCACAGATTGCATTTTTAATATAATTCTATCAAGCCTGTCAGCAAAATATATAAATTAGTTCAAAGATTTTAATGAAGATTTTTTCCGAGCTTACTTTCCTTATCGTAAAATGCCGTAAGTATATTCACTTCTAAGCCAGTGATAGTTCTCGACATTAGTGACTTGAAACAACATTCCTGATACTTGAAAACAATATTCTGAAATCAAAGCAAATTTAAAATTTAATTCGTTTCACACAACCCATTAGAACTAGTTCTGCAATATAAACTTGCCCTGAACCTTGTTTGACACAACGCTTTAGAGGATACATCGAGGATACACAAAGGATACCGTTTCGAAGTCGCGACAGCGTGCAATATGCTGTAGTCGCCGATCAGTCTGTCGCGGTCGCGGCTAACCGGTCCCCGTACGCGTTCGCGATAAGGAAAAGTTCTCCCACACCAATGTGGATAGGGAGGGAGTCACACTGGTGGAAAGGAAGAGCAAGACGCGCATGGTGCCCCACAACACTAAGTGGCACAGACATCGTGTCCAACGAGAGAACATGAAGGTGTACCACTTCAGACCTGTCACTACGTGCAATTCAGCTCGTTAGAGCTACGCGTGTCCCAGCAGCTACAGGCTGCTACTACCTGCCTAATCCTGCCAGCCTGTCCAGCACAACTATGCCTCGCGACTTAGCGTTAGCCGTCACTCCTTCACATTACTGCACAGCAAGAGACAGGCAAATATCTCGCGCGAGAAATAGTCGCATGTGACAGTTATGCCAGAGCTGCGGGTCAAACAACGCAACGGAGCCACGCTGTTATGTCGCTTAAGCAAATTAAATCTAACTAGTTTTAAGTTTTGTCTGCATGTAGTTTTGTAGTTCCAAAGCATGTAGGGTTAATTACTGTAATATCGTGTAACTTATTTGAAAAATAAATGAATTATTAAAACAAAGGTCTATACACTTGATACCAGAATTTTTAAGAATTGCGACATGTAGCCTTATCCGGATAATTATTTCACAACAACCATCTTGTCAAGCGGTTAAGAACTAGTGCTTGCTCTTTTCCCCCTTTTACCATCAATTATTATCTTCATTATTATTTATCTTCAATTATTTAAAATGAAACTGAAACTGAAAGTAGCTAACTTGCTTAATACGTCATCATGTACTCTCGTTCAATATTCTCACTAAGGCCATCATTATAATTTGTCATCTAAAATTCCGATATACCATTCAAAAGAATATGAGAATCCAAATTTTCGAAATTGCAACTAAAGTCCAATTGAATTGAGATGTTGAAATCGCGTCTTTTCGTATAGGATTTAGATTTTAAATCACAGATAAACAAAATCCAATTTTATTGCAGCATTCATTTAGAATATCAGACCATTCTCAATGTAAGGTTGATAACCAATTCCAGTTTAATGGAGCCATTCATTTGAAATACAGGACTATTGACAATTTAATTAATGTTTTCAAACGATTCCTATTTAATGAAGGCACTTATTTGAATTCCTAAACTAAATTGCAACTATAAGATCCAATTGAATTGAGATCTTGAAACCGCAACATTTCTAATTGGATCGAGGTTTTAAACTACAGTGATATACTAATTCCAATTTAATTCCGGCTTCCATCTGTAATACCAGACCATTCTCAATTGAAGGTTGATAAACAATTTCCATTTAATGGAGGCATTCATTTGAAATACCGGACTATTGTCAATTTAATTAATGTTTCCAACGATTCGAACTCAATGGAAGCTCTTATTCTAAATACTAAACTATTGTCATTATAATGGAGGTTGTTAAACAATTCCAACCTAATAGGTTAGGCATTCGTTTGAAATACCGGACTAATGTCAATTTAATTAATGTTTTCAAACAATTCGAACTTAATGGAAGCTCTTATTCAAAATACTAACTTTTGTCAATATAATGTAGATTGTTAAACAATCCCAACCTAATATAGGCATTCATTTTAAATGCCAAACTTTTGTCAATTTAAAAATGTTTTCGAACAATTACAGTTTTATCCAGGCATTCATTTGAAGTACCAAACTATTTTCAATTCAATAAAGGTTGTCAATTAATTCCAATTCACTGAAGGCTTTCAGATCTCTAGTATCCCAATTGAATGGGAGTCAAAACCAAGTCATATTCCCATGTTACGGACCCTCTGAAACCTCAGATATTCCAATTTAATGAAAGTCTTAAAAAAACAGCCGTTTTCAATTGAATGAAAGATTTAAAGCACATCATATTTCAATTTAATCGACGCGTCGAAGCCACCGATATTCAGATTTTAATAGAAGTCTCAAAAGCACATACTCCCCAGTTTATGAACGCTTTGAGACCTTTGATTCAGGTTCATTACAAATTCGAATTTAAAGTAACTACTTTTAATATTTCCCAATTAAAAGGAAGCTTTAATACATATAGTAATCAAATTTAATAATATGGTATTTCAAATTGAGCTTCCAGCACGAACGCGGCACTTTACATACCGCTTATAATATTTCTATGGTGTATCAAATTTACCTTCCATGCAATTATATTTGCTTCGCCTAAAGCCTTACGATATCTTTCTTACGAATACTTTGGTTCCCGTGGTCTATTAAATAGACGTTTCAAAATGCATTTCGCTTACTTTAACAATCCTCTTAGCCTATCATATTGGCAATTCAGCGTGGTCTATCAAATTGACTTCACATACAGTCTTAGCCTATCATATTGGCAATCCAGCATGGTCTATCAAATTGACCTCTCAAACGGCCTTAGCCTATCATATTGGCAATCCAGCATGGTCTATCAAATTGACCTCTCATACGGCCTTAGCCTATCATATTGGCAATCCAGCGTGGTCTATCAAATTGACCTCTCATACGGCCTTTACCTATCATATTGGCAATCCAGCATGGTCTATCAAATTGACCTCTCATACGGCCTTAGCCTATCATATTGGCAATCCAGCATGGTCTATCAAATTGACCTCTCATACGGCCTTTGCCTATCATATTGGCAATCCAGCATGGTCTATCAAATTTACCTCTCATAAAGCCTTCCGTTTTCCGTAACCATACAGTCATAGCCTATCATATTGACCTTCAACTTAAAAGTCTTCCATATCACTTTTAAATTCAACTTGGTCTATCATATTGACCTTCCTTATAGATACACCTATTTTCTATAACAATCCAGTCATAGCCATATATTGACTTCCACTGTATACTAAGTCAGTAACATTTTAATTAAAAGTAATAAACTCCTCAATAATACAAATAACTTTACCATGTAGAAGAGTGCTGCCTCTTAGCACAAGTATTAAATACTTAAGAGATACTAAACTGTTTGTATACTGGATTACGGTGTTACTGAACAAATACATTTATAATTTAACTCAAAATGATTTTCCAAATAAAAGTCTTCCATATCGCTTTTAATCCGTCTTGGTATATAATGATAATGACCGCTCAACAGTCAACACTCGCAAATAGCTTATAATTACAAAGAAATTCCCACAGACGTAAGGCTCTCTTGCTTCTTTATATTTCGTTGTTCTATACCTTACAAGACACTGGTCTGTAATTCTATAAAAATATCTGCTGGTATGTAATTACTGATTTTGTTATACCAAATTGATTACATGTGACATATGCACCTATGTGTGTCATGTGTACTAATACATGACCCTTGAGCTGGATGTTCATACGGTTTATCAGCTATACAAGATACTCTGGATAATTATTCCAAAAAACATTTTCAACGTAAGACAAGTAAGCTTATCACACTATAATATTTAACCCGTCAATATATTTTGGAATTCAGAACAATCAAGCCCACTCCATAGGATAGTATTAAGTAGCGTATTCAATTAAGTACGCACGCACAAATTATCAGTCGTATAAATTAAATAGACGCCTAGCAGTCCAATCGTTTTCCCAATCTGTTCATAATTATTATATTGTGATTCGTCATCCACTGCGCCACTGCGCAGTCGAAGATTAGTAACACGACCAATTCGAGAATTACGCTAAACTGCTAAATATTTATATTCCTCGAGTGCACAACTACAAATTAATATTCAAAATAATACACTTCGCCTGTGTTCCTATTTATTTAACTTTGCACAAGGTGGTGCTTTGTGGGTAGGCCTCAGCCTCATGTCGTGGGTAGGCCTCAGCACGAATTCCGTGACTAATATACACTACCCAAAATAAAATTATCCTACATTTAGTAACCGAAAACTTGTGTTAATAGTCTTATCACCCCAAAGAAACCGCATCTACTTATCCAATGCCCTTGTCGTCCCTTTTTATTTTCCAAGAAAATACTGTCAACGACGTCGGTAATTACGTCAATGATTTTTAAGTCAAATTTAACTCACGCTTTTATTCCGTTGCTTTATACTCGTCGCCATTGTAGTGTTCACTAGGGTTTCCTATTGGGATACTTCAATAAACACATGAATCGGGCTTTCAGTAAACCTGCAGGGCGTCCGCCACCGGTGACGTCTGTCAATGTAATGACCGATAGCTGGCGGATCGAGGGTACATTTTTTATCTATAAATGTCTATATACTACAGTGACACAAAAATTTTAGTGAGTTTTGGTGGTCACCAGGCGTTATAAAAGGTTACATCGAATACAGGTTTGGTGGCGATGTGATCCATTGGTGCGAAGTGGGCGTCGCCAGCACGTTTGGGATTTCCAAGGGCATTGCATTAGGGAGGCACATGCCACTTTGAAACCCCAGCTGTGCGGCGGCCTTATACAAACTGATGACGACGATGATGATGATGCCGCCTTCTACAAGCTACTATTAACATGAACAATAGAAAACACTCAAGTATTACAGCAAAAATGTCTCACCGTTACAAAGAAACATAATACTAAAGTATTTAAACTAATATTAAAGTATATCTTATACTATTGCTAATATTAATTTTAAGCAGTAAGGCATCGACAAGGGCCGACCATCGGCGTTTTTGTTCTGCAGATTTAAGACTTACAGCAGACTATCGGAAAAAAAAAATTTAATCGCCTTCCAAACATTTTACAAACCCTATTGGCAGCGTGATATCGTGGTGATATCCAAAACAGAGCCAGGTAACTTTGAGGTTAGTATCTTGTTTACTATATTAGTCAATTCAGAAAGAATAAATTGTAATAAAGATGGCTTTTCAAAAAAAAGAATACAGCGTTACTTACTTATTACTTTACGATACCTACTCAGTAAACCTTCCTGAACGGAGTTATTCTTAACAGAGAACAACACCTATATATGTTTGTGATACAATATTATTATACTTCAAGCTTCAACCGAAGACGATTTTTAGTTTACAAGGCAGCAGCACGCAAGATGATGCTGTCTCCGTCACACATTTACAGCCCACTATTTAAAACTAGATTTTCCGTCTCGCTCGCACTGGTCACTTGCCGGAGACAGTGGGCTGAGCGCCATTACGCGTTTTCGTGTTGTCGAAGTCACACGCTCATCAGTTAAATACTTCTTATCTCATTCAACAACACTTGCCAATATGGGGAAAAGAAAAAGATCTCGTTCCAGAGATCACAGTTACGAGAAGATTTTAAAGAAAGTTAGACGACTGGAAGAACAGCTAAAAACTCGTGAACGAAGTATTTCGTCTTCGTCGTCTTTAGATCAAGAAGATAGTGAAAAAATTGAAATTCAGGCAGACGTTCACCAATCGGAAATACATTCCCCGTTACGCGACATGGACATGGATGAGCCAGCGACAGGTAGGTCTTATCGCGGGTAATATTCATCTACCTACCGCTCGCGCTTGGGGAAAAAACAACATGTAAAAATAACGTTTTTTTTTTCCGGCTGGAACTGTTCTTAAGTATCCATGAATATGCGTTCACTGTTGAACAACTTCGTATTGGCTCACGTATATCGTGTGGCTTAATACAAGTTAACTTCCTATATGGAATGTTAATACTTACTCCACTTTAATTAGTGTTGAGATATTTACTTACCTGACATCCTAAATGGATAGCTATGTTATTCCGCTTAATAGCGTTGAGAAAAACAACGAGTAGGAACTGACTTACGTATTGCGTTTCTGCGCATATACCTAATGCTAACGGTATGTTAGTTTTTATCTTTTTGCTTTGCAGAAAATGTTCCAGATACAATCGAAACCAGTCAAAATAATAATATTCCGGACAACAATGAACAAATCATTGAACAGGAATCGGGATTAGATCCCAACATTTTAAGTATCTTAGGAGATGACCCCACTAATCAATCTACTTTCGGCGAGAACTTGCATAAGGATATTTCTCCAAGATGGCAGCATATATTGCTTAATGGCCTACCTAAAGAAGTGAAGGCCGACTTAATAAAATCATATATGACTCCCGAAAATTGTAGCTACTTAAAAGCACCTAAATTAAATTTAGAAATTAAAGCGGCCCTCACTGAGATCAACTTAAAGAAGGACAATTTTAGTGAAAATAAACAGAACCAATTGTCAAGTGGAATAGCGGCTATTGGAAAAGCATTAAATATAGCGCTTAGTTGCAGTAAGTCGGCATCTCAAGATCTAGTAAAATGCCTCAGTGACGCAGGACGCCTGCTGTGCGACTACCATTTTAGAGAATCACAGTCCCGTCGATATGCTATCATAAATACGCTAAATAAAAAGACACGTGATACTGTCAAAGACTCTAAGTTGGACCAATATCTCTTCGGCTCTGGTTTGGCCGAGCACCTTAAGTCGTCTAAAGCAATCCAAAAATCGGGATCAGAATTAAAACCCGTATATGCATCCCAGCCGCAATCCAAGGTTGTAGCGGCTACTCAGCCACAACGAGGGGCTTTAAACTCCAGGGGGGCGTCGCGGACAGCAGCCTCCGAGACGCGCCCGTACGCCGCTGCCCGGAAACTGCCAGCACCCGCTCCGACGACGAGGGACCGCCGCCACGACACATCGACGAGCAGATCGACGTACCATCGTCACCGGGGGAGGAAACGCTGAGCCCTTCGCCGCAGGTATTTGATACTCCCGTTGCCGGAAGACTAAAGCTATTTTACGATGAATGGTGTAACTTAACGAATGACCCTGTCATTTTATCTTGGATAAAGGGATATACCATCCCTTTTAAAGATACACCTATACAAGCTTCGATGCCTATCGAGCGTCGCCATTCAAAACAGGAAACTGAATCGATTAGTAAATGTGTAATAGACATGTTAAATAATGAAATTATTTCGCCGTGTGAACCTTGTGATAATCAATTTATCTCACCCATATTTACGGTACCAAAACCAGACGGGTCTTGTAGATTTATTCTAAACCTAAAAACTTTAAATAAGTTCATAAGTGTTGAACATTTTTAAAATGGAAGACCATCGTACCGTTTTAAAATTATTAAATTGTAATGACTTTATGGCAACCATTGATCTTAAAGATGCATATTTTTTAGTAGGTATCTATTAACGAAGGTGATCGAAAATACTTGCGTTTTTATTGGAATTCCCAGTTGTTACAATTTAACGTGCTTCCGTTTGGACTTTGCACGGCTCCATTTATGTTCACTAAACTTCTAAAACCAGTTATACAGTACTTGCGAAATGTAGGTTTTTTATCGGTACAATATCTGGACGACTTCCTTTGCGTAGGTAAATCGCACGAAGACTGTTTACACAATGTAAAAACGACAAAAACAGTTTTAGAATCCTTAGGATTCATTATAAACACTAAAAAAAGTCACATGATACCTACCACTAATTGTACGTTTTTAGGCTTTCTCTTTAATTCAAAAAATATGACAATTAACCTACCAAAGCAAAAAAAGCAGCGAATAAAAAATAAAACGTTAAAATTTACTAAACTTAAAACTTGCACTATAAGACAATTTGCTGAATATACAGGACTGCTAACATCAGCCTGCCCAGCTGTGAGATACGGGTGGCTTTACACAAAAAAGTTTGCGAGAGAAAAGTTTTTAGCGTTAGATTATTCGAATAACTATAATAAAGTAATGACAATACAACCACATCTGATTAGTGATTTCCAATGGTGGATAAAACAGATTGACAATGCATATTGCCCTATATATAGCAACAACTTTGAGCTTGAAATTTTTACAGACGCCAGCTTGACAGGCTGGGGGGTTGCTTGTGAGGATAAATCCGCAGGAGGACATTGGGATAAATTTAAATCTGATTGGCATATTAACGCCTTAGAATTAAAAGCCGCTTTTTACGGCCTAAAAATATTTGCTCGTGATTGTAGTAACTGCCAAATCCTATTAAGGATTGATAACACCACTGCTATTTGCTATATCAACAGAATGGGAGGCATTCAGTATACCCACCTGAATGATATAGCCAGAGAAATTTGGCAGTGGTGTGAAACACGGAATATACACGTTTTTGCTTCTTATATAAAATCAAAATACAACACTGTCGCCGATTACGAATCGCGCCAAATACAGATTGATACAGAGTGGGAGCTCTCGGATTATGCATTTACACGAATTACACGGCGTTTTGGTATCCCAGATTTTGATCTCTTTGCAAGTTCACAAAATAATAAATGCAAAAGATATGCATCTTGGAAACTCGACCCCCATTCAGAAATTATCGACGCATTCACATTTAATTGGAATAAGATTAGATTTTATGCCTTTCCGCCGTTTTGTCTTATTTTAAAAGTCTTGCAAAAAATTATTGCCGACAAAGCTGAGGGAATTCTAGTTGTACCTAACTGGCCATCACAACCGTGGTACCCGTTGTGGTTACAACTAATAATATCAGACAGATTGTTTTTTGAACCTGACGAAAATCTTCTCTATTCTCCTTTCAGAGACTGCCACCCGCTGCACTCGAGCCTTTCCCTGGTGGCAGCGAGGTTATCCGGCAATCGTTTATAAGAAGAGGCACGCCACATAATGCATTGAAAGTAGTTATGGCATCATTTTCCAATAATACACTTTCTCAGTATAATTCATCATTAAGATCATGGTGGACATTTTGTCAAAATAGTAATTATGATTTTTACACAGCTACACCTTCTCAAGTTTTATCTTTTTTAACAAAGGCATTTGTGAATGGTGCAAGCTACAGTATACACTTAATACTCATCGATCAGCTCTATCAATCATTCTTGGAAAAGAAGTTACTACGAATTATTGCATAAATCAATTTCTTAAAGGAGCATTCAGAATCAACCCTCCTAAACCAAAATATGATCAAACATGGGATACAATTAAAGTTTTAAATCACTTATCGAAACTATATCCATACAATAACGTACCTCTTAAGGATCTGGCTTTTAAATCTGCTACCCTATTAGCCATTGCATCAGCGCAAAGGATGCAAACGTTAAGTTTGATAAAATTAAACAATATTGAATCTAATAATGATGAAATTGTGATTAGAATACCAGATATGATAAAAACATCTCGACCCGGTGCTTTCCAACCAATTATTAAACTACCTTTCATTCAAGAAAACCCAAGCATTTGTCCGGCATTAGCAATTCAAACTTATATTGAGAAAACCGCAACCCTGCGTGATCAGTCCCACAATCACCTTTTTATAAGTATCCAAAAACCCTTTAAGAAAGTGGGATCTCAAACCATCGGTCACTGGGTGAAAAGTGTGTTGGGTGAAAGCGGTATTGACGTGAGAATGTTCGGGGCGCACAGCACCAGACATGCTTCCACGTCAGCTGCTCACAGAGCCGGGGTTAGTTTGGATGTAGTAAGGAAAGCTGCGGGTTGGAGCGATAACTCTAATGTATTTCTGAAATATTATAAAAGAGAAACATTAAATTCATCAAATAACGAATTTGTTAATGCTATATTTGATGTACAAGTTACCAATTAATTAATATTCATGGGACCAATCAATGTACAGTGGATGTTGCTTAATAAAGCAATTGATTACTCCGTTGTTCGTTTCAATTTTTTATTATTTTTTATTTTTTTATTTATGCCTATAAACTCTAAACATCTGCCTTGTAAACTAAAAATCGTCTTCGGTTGAAGCTTGAAGTATAATTAGGAATTAAATGAACTTACCTTGTGAAGTTCAATTCCAATTATGCGAAAGCTTCAACCGAAGACGATTAACAACCCTCCCATAACCCGAGTAGTTACTTACCCCAAAAAAAAAAAAAAAAAATTGGTTAATAAAACTCTAAAAAGTAATGGCGCTCAGCCCACTGTCTCCGGCAAGTGACCAGTGCGAGCGAGACGGAAAATCTAGTTTTAAATAGTGGGCTGTAAATGTGTGACGGAGACAGCATCATCTTGCGTGCTGCTGCCTTGTAAACTAAAAATCGTCTTCGGTTGAAGCTTTCGCATAATTGGAATTGAACTTCACAAGGTAAGTTCATTTAATTCCTAATAATATTGGCTTTAACAAAAGCAAATATTGTATCACAAACATAAGTGTAGGAGGATTTGTAGGTAGAAGGTTTCATCGAATGTTTATTGTCAATTAGCTCTCAATAAGTAGCCGTTACAAATAATTCGGAGCACAGACAATCGTGACCTCCTACGATGACGGAACAGAGACGATTGTCCCATTGTCGAGTGTCTTCATTAGCTCTGATTGAGCTCCTTTGAGGGGCCGCACATTGTGCGTTGACTGGGAGAAAAGGCTTTGAGTTAGGTAGGTACATTAGGGTGGTCCAAAAACTTTTTTTTTAATATCAGGTCGGCCACCTCCGTAATTTGTTGTTATGTTAAATTTCAGATTCCTAACTTACTTGCAAAATAGTGCTCAAGGTGATCAAAGTTTTAAAAATTGTTCTTATTTGTGAAATAAATATGGTTGTTTTTAATAAATATTATTGTTTGTAATAAATGGTTAAATATGTAATTATTTAGTGATAACTTGTTTTTACATAAAAAAAACCTTTCAAGTGAACATATCACTTGTCCTCGACTCCTAACTTGCTTGCAAGAGTTTCAAGACAGTGCTCAAGGTGATCAAACATTTAAAAATTGATCAAATTATAGTAATAAACAAATTATAGTAATAAATATTTGTAGTAAATAATGATTATTTGTAATAAATATGATTGATTTGTAATAAAAACCCGTGTACTAATTACTTTTAGGGCTACAAAAAATATGTGACGTAATCAGGAACGGACAAATCCAAAAACGACAAGTTCTGAAAGAAATTTCGAGTTTTTTTGTGGAAAACGGTAAATTATGTTTATGTTTGATGGAATAGGTAGGCAACTATATATTATATCGTTTATCTTACTTAATTGGTCTACTATAGTGACTATAATACTCGGGTACATTCATCCATCCAAATATGCAATAAGTACTTATATGGCGGCATAGTATCTTATAGTTTCAACTGGTTCCTGGTTACGTATCTAGACGGTTTCCAAGTTCGTGGCTTGGCTAGCCGCGGCTTGGGACTTAGCAGGCCAGTACGGCTGGAACGTACCGGTCCGCTAAACCCCGTGCCGCAGTGAGCCTCTTCATACTTATGATGTCCTGGTACCTTCGGAAGTAATGTTTACTTGTAACAATATAAAGAAAATGTATTAAAGGATTCTAAATTGTTTATTTTCTACTTATATTTGATGATGTGGCAAGAGGCTGCTTGGGGCTAGTAGCTTACTCCGGATCTTGGAAATGTACCTGAAACAAACAACATTTATTTGTTAATATTTAAATTTGTATAGAAAATCAGTTTTTTATGACCCCTCATGACCTGTCATGATTTTAGGAAAATTCTGAATAGGACGATACAGGATCGCCTTTTGTTTGGTGATGGGCGCGCAGCGCCATGCCATCTATTGGTCACCATTTCTTTGTCCTTTCATCACACCGAAACGGCTGTACGGTACAGTGCTAGACATCCAAAAATGGTTATCTATACTTTTTACCCGATTATGGATCTAAGTACTTATATTTTACCGCCATGAAAATCGCAACGACTCGACTCAGCAGTAACTTACAAATGTTTATCGACAATAACACCGTTATAAACAAATGTAACAGTCGATTCAAGACCCGTAGAGGCGATCCGTGTCAGTTAGTTTTACGACGCCCGAGTCAATAAAACTCCACTCAATAACCCAGTTACAGCTTCCTTCGTCAGTAATTATAATCGCCGATATATTGCTACTTTAGCGATGACTCGCATTGTTCCGAGGGCTCGGGGGCACCACGAGGGCCATTGCTCACCTGCCCTGATTAATGGTGGAGTGCGAGCGAGGCCGCCGGGGGCTCCGAAGCTCCTATCTGCGCCAGATTCGCAACTGTTAAATTAATTGCACCCGGTCTGGAGTTATTGGCCACATGGGCGCTTTGTTTATTTGTCTGAAACAAATGTAGGTACTTAATAAGTCTAATAGGATCACTATACGGTGACGTTACATTTCAAACGCAACTCAAGTAGCAAACAGTTGTACATAGAGCCTGTACATACAGCCATTATTAGACGAAGCGTTTACCGTAGTTTGTAGAGCACCTTGCTTACTGAGCCGGAGGTCCCGGGTTCGAATCCCGCCCAGGGCAAATGTTTGTGTGATGAACTCGAATGTTGTCATGGTTTTTCCTATGTATTTAAGTATATATTTATCTATATACGTATGTATATCGTCGTCCAGTACCTATAACACAAGCCTTCTTGAGATAAATTTGGAACTAGATCGATTTGTGTGAGGTTGTCCGATATTTATTTATTATTTATATATTCTAAGCTGTATAAGGGCTGTATAAATGCTTTTCCAGCCTTTGTGCTACTTGGGTATCCAATCGCACGTTTTTAAGGTAGTTAAGAGTATTTTAGTTGGAAAATGGTTTTAAGTAAATAACTGTAAGTACCGTGGTTAGGTTTTATTGCAGTAGAAACGGAACGTTTCAAACGGTCCGTTTCTACTGCAATAAAAATCATTAGAAAATTTATATATATATAAAAAAAAATATCGGTACTCGATCAAGACGCAAAAGTAGATGCTTTACGTCTCGGTAAGGAAATAATTATAAAATAAGCTTTACCCTGTAAAAAACCATAACGGCACTTTTACATATCTGTATCATTTCACAAGAGGACACCACTGTTGAAATGAAACGCCGAAAGAAACTAAATAGTAATTTCAGTTAAACAGTCACGAAAGCATTAAAGAAATGAAGAGTGAAGAGACGGGTTGAAAACTCCATGCTAACAATGATTTAGTTGGTACCTAATTCGACTCGATGTATCGATGATTTTGGTGGTAACTCGACTCGATGCATCGATGATGATATTCGCATACGTGTGGTAGTCAGTAGTCACTTCAGTCAACCCCCATCAAGTCCTCTGGCATATACAACAGATTTATCCGGCCCAGTTTTAATTCAGCTACAAGTACGGAAACGAGTTAGTGTGTAGAATTACATGTAGCCGTATGAACTAAGAATTTCCATGGTCCTCGACTCAATATCCTGTCATGAATCTTAATCATTGCGAAGTCAGTATGATTGCTTGTATACAAATACAATCGAATGTGCAATGCAATCACAGTACAAACTACAAAGAGTTACAAATCAATAGCTCGGCTTCTGCAGCATTTACAATCCAACGTGCCTTGAAGCTCCTTTATGTATTTGCCTATTCGCATAGGCAAATTTATGAGAGCTGGCACGAATGGGGTATAGTAGGTACTTTTTTTGACATTTAGGGACTCTTTTATATATATTTTATATTAAAGCAGTAATGTCTGCTTCCGAAAACCAAGTGTTTATCATAAAGTGGTGGAGCTGCTACCCTAAGGCATATGAGAAATGAAGAATGATGCAACTGGTTGAAAAATTAAATGGCTCGAGCATGTTTTCGATGGCCTAATAGGTAAGGTAAGAAACTTTTTTTTTTTTTTTTTGCCGACGATAAAGTCTAAATCTTTACGGTAGATGTCGCTACGATGCCACCCTAAGGCATGTCGAAGCAACTGGTTGAAAAATTCAATGACTCTGACATCTGATTCGGTGGTCCAATTGGGAGGACGCCAGTGTTGGCCCGGAAAGCCGTTGGAAACGCAGGTTCGAATCCTGTCCGAATAATTAAATTTTTCAATTTTCGCTTCATTTGTAAACATTAAGGTAAGAAACTTTTATTTTCAGTATAAACTTATGTATATCGTCACAACTTAACAGTTTACATTCCCAAACCTAATTATTCTTAAAAAGTTCTTGGGAATGAAGATAAATTCACAAGAACTACCATTATACACTCAATACATTTATATTCAGTGTATAAAATTACACTGGAGCCGTTATTAGGGTTCCGTACCCAAAGGGTACAATAATAATAATAATAATAATAAATCTTTATTTGCAACTTCAAATATACAATTTTATGTACCCTGGCTTTCAAAGTAGGTTTCCCTGTGTCTTGTAAGCCAGTACAAACGGGACCCTATTAATTACTGAGACTTCGCTGTCCGTCCGTCCGTCCGTCCGTCTGTCACCACGCTGTATCTCAAGAACGGTGATAGCTAGACAGTTGAAATTTTCACAGATGATGTATTTCTATTGCCGCTATAACAACAAATAGGTACTAAAAATAAAATTAAATAAATATTTAACGGGGGCTCCCATAAAACAAACTTGTTATAGATTATGGTACGGAACCCTTCATGCGCGAGTCGGACCAATTTTTTCTATTCATTTATTTGGGTAAATAAACAGTCATCACCCTGATTAGGTATACTAAATACATTATAAAAATGGTTGCCTGTAAAGTCGGTTTTACGGGCGAAGGAAGATTTTACGTGACAACGTCTTTTTCTCGTCTTTTAACCGACGGAACAAACATCATATGTTTGACAGGTAAGTACGAACAGTTTGTATTTGTATGGGAATATAAAATTATCGTTTTTATTATTTTCCACTCATTTATTCAATATTTTCTCACCGTTTAAACCTTCCCTTGACTTCCACAAATATTTCAATACTAAAATTAGCCAAATCGGTTCAGCCGTTCTCGAGTTTTAGCGGGACATAAACATCGTAACGTGAGCGGGCGTTACACTTTTTCATGAGTGACTCCGAGCGCAACCTAATTTAAGACGTTGTCACGTCAAAACAGTCCTGTTTACATTGCAGTGGATCACATTAAATTTCTCTTTCATAATTTACCTGTGTCAATATTTATACATTATAAAACAGTTTTTAAATAATATTTGTGACAAACACCGTCGGTTACTGCAGATATGTAGACTCTTTGATGAACCGACCAGTTTATTTTCTTATTCTTCACTCACTCACCTCACTTATTCAATCCATTCGTGCCACATTGAGACAAATCACCTGTACTGATTGTCTCTAACATTACGAAGCCACGTATGTCCCTAGGCCGGTAAGTAGCCATCTTTTAATCACTGCCAGACTTCCTGGCATTTACGGCTCCGCCAATTGGTTGAAACGCAAGCCACATTATATCAAGAAAATATAGGGATTGTCTGTGAAGTTAATGGTGCCAAGTGTTAATGATTGGGGAGTAAAATAGGATAGGAATAGGAGCAACGTGATGGTTATGGCTGTATGGTTAATGCTTACGTTGGAGTGAGTGTTAGAAGCGATAGTTATAGTAAATTGGGTACAGATCCAGTGAATAATGGTTTGCAATCGCGTATATTTCTGGTTTTATTTTCCGTCGTTTGTAACCTTTACCTGTAAGAGTCAGATATACATATTTGCAAAAATATGAGGAATTTTGTTTTATTTATACTTTTCATAGACAATTTTGTCACGCGATTAACCGTTGTGATATCAAACACTAAGATTATAAAAAAGGTGATAGTTTGTGAGTGTGTATTGTACATTTGTTACTTCTTTATGCTCAAACGGTTGGAACAGTTTTGATGAAATTTGGTATGGAGGATTAACACACATGCTACTTTTTTGCTTTTACTCCACATTTTGTAAGGCAATGGTTCTATAATTTACCCATTGACAGGTCTACAACAACAATATCTCTATAACGGAACTAGTTTTCCTATACCTCAGCGTACACACAGTTTTCACTACGAAAATCACAAATTCAGTTTATTTTTAGTACGTTGCAGCCATTGTCTACTATAGTGACGTCATATTCAAACCCTGCAGGGCCAAGATTGGTCGACATCTGTTCCGCCGTATTTATCTAAATAAGTAGCCATAATCATAAAGCTTAGGAGGTTCTGTGTTCGAATCCCGGCCGGGGCAAACATTTGTGTCATATCTGTTCCAGGGTCATGGATGTTATCTATATATGTATTTATGTATTGTACATATCGTCGTCTAGTACCAAAAAGCTTTGCTTAGTTCGGGACTAGGTCGATTTGTGTGAGATTGACCCTTAATATTTATTTATAGAATGCTCATAACATCCGTATCAAATTGTATCCCCGACTGTATTTCCAATCAAAACAAACGCTCGCCATTTCTCCGACCGCAATTTTTCTCCGCCCGCAGCCGCCATTTCACATGCTTATTACACCGGCATTATCACCTCCGGCCGCCGGCGACCAGCACTCGATAGCCATTGACACCAAGCAACCAGTAACCACAGGTTTGCTGCCATTACTGGGACGTGCTCGCTCGAATCCGGTAGGACTTAGATTATACGCTAATTTATATGTATTATGCACGGCTGTTTTCGGCCACTAGACGAGTGCTTGGCTCCGATTTTGTCGCTGGTGAGACATTATAAAGTTACGCCCAAGTAGCACGCAGGTTGTATAAGTCTTTATACAGCCCTTAGGGTGGTCGCCCACGGCGACTTTTTGTAGCGATGGTGTCACGCGTTCGCATAGATACAGTCGCAATGCAGTCGCTAGCTGTGTGCCCTCGCCCACCGAATACGTACCTTTAAAAATGACCTAACCTGTTACTTCATTTGCTCAATCGAACCATGAATATTTGCATTTTTATAACCATTTTAAATTTATCAAAGTAGTCCCAAATTTTCCTAAAGTAACCCCATTTTACGGTACTGGGAGAAGAGCGCCTTAAAGAGCTGTACCTAATAAGCTGAATAAGCGCTGTATAAGCTCTTATGCAGCATGTGTGTCACATGAGCGCGAACGCAACACTGTGGGCATGTAAGCACACCAAGGTAATATACGGCATTTCACTATAGTGAAAATAATTGACATCATTGAAATCACTAAACACACATTCAAAAATGCATGGAACTAAATAGACTCCCAACAAACAAAATAACCTCATAAAATTAAATCTATAAGAACTAAAGTCTCATAGTTGTTATAAAATGGCATTCATTACAACAATGTACCTTTTAACGGCTTTTTATAAGACAATTTGGCTAAAATTACCTTTGTTCTTATAATTTGGTTATGTTAACGTTAATAAAACCAATTAATATGGCTACAATAAGGGTTAATTTTTTTATGTTCTTATAGAAGCTAGCTACATTGCGTTTTAGCTGTATAATATTGAAAGCCTTGTAAAGGCGTTTTATATGGCCAATCATTCTTATAAAAGTAATGCACAAGGTACCTATAAAGCTTTTCGGCTTATAGGAAGCTTTTTATAAGATGTTTACCCAACGAATGAATTATAGCATTTTATATAGTCTTAATAAGAATTAAAGCAATCCATATTCACTTATATAATACTAATAAGGGCTATGTTCTCTATAGTGTTATATTAAAAGGTTTTATATGGTTACGCCTAATACTTCTGTAAATCTACAAAATGACCAATCTGGTACCGAGGTAGCAGCCGGTGGTTCCGTAGAAGATTATTTTATGGAACATGAGAGTGAGCGGGAAAGCACTGAGGAATACATTTGTAGCGGCAGTGACAGTCATTACAGACATATCGTCAAATGAGGAATTGAAAAAACTTCGAAATAAACTAGTAATTAATAAAAAATGGCGGGGTTATTTGTAAACCGCGCTTGACATCTACTACTGCGCATGTGCAAAAGCATTTTTTTAATATTCGTCTTATGTCAGAATGGCACAAGCGCGTGTACATTCCGCCAAATATATTTAATGAATAACAATTTTAAGTTCGTTTATTAATCAAATTTTATATCTAATGTAATTAATGACGTGTTAAATGAATGAATTCATGAAGTATTTGGTTTTATTGTACTTTTATATGTAATAATAATCGGTATTTGACTAATTTATCAAACTTTTTTAAATATTAAATTTATACTTACTCGTCCGATTAATAATAAGTGTCAATGTTTACTTAGAAATATTGTTACTATTGAAATTACGGATTACAATATTCGCATTCATCTGCAATAAAATGGTCGTACCTATATCAAATACGCTTTACAATTTTGACAGAAAATTAAAGTGAATTGTTGCAAAACTTCTATATATTCACGACGTATGACAAAGTGTGATGGTAAATTTGGATGAGTCGGATATCTACAGTTATAACATTTCTTACTTAGTTACTTAGTAGATAAGGGACTTCACTTGTGAGAAAGGAACCCTAACGACATATAAAATGGCGAATCATAAGCAACACCTATTGCTAATGATAGATTTTTAATCTCATAGTGTATTTGTAGATGATGTGCAAATTTCTTTCGCTCTTATAATGGCCTTTTATAAAACATGACTAAATAATTAACTACATTTTCAGTACAAAACCGCAATAATACAAAGGCGCGTTGATAACACATCATGTTTTATACCATAATCTATCACAAATTTAAATTCCCACACAGTTTTCACTATAAATTTGCATTTTTCGGGTACTCTAACATAGAATAAAAAAAATAACTTAGGTACCGTTTACTATTAATCATGAAGATTATTTTTCGTCAAACTATTACAAAAAAGAAAATAAACTTATTGCACAGTCATAAACATACAGTTATAAGAGCCAAATACCTTATTAGGGGCATTTGTTTTGCCGTTATGAATTTTACGCCCTTAAATCGGACCATAACAAAACGCGTATAAGGACGATCGCCCTTATAAACGCTTTAAATATAGTTCTTATAAGTATATTAACCTTTTTAGTGCATTTTCCATGCCATTATAAGTTTGACTACCTTGTTGCTTGTCACAATAAAGCACTTACAAGATAAATAAAGCAAATAATAAAGCAACTATAAGTTGAGTATAAGGTTATTGTATTTATAATTTGTGCCCAAATCCACCCTTATTAGCGATAATATGGCTTTTACAAGAATAATATTTTTGGCTATATAAGCCACTACAAGAGGATTTTTTGTTTGTTGGGCTACCACTAACTTTTGGACATTATACTTATTTTTAATTGGACGAAAACTAAAGAAAGACGTCTTTCTGACTACTAGTTTTTATGACTGTCGCAAGCCAGTATCAGAAACTTCACACTAACCGATCGTTTTTGACATTTCATAAAGAGTAGCCGATTTGAACTGTCATCAAGTCATCAAGTACCGTATTATACGCTTAGAATAAATACGCCTAGAAGCCTAGTTAGCTTGAAAGTGAAGCCAGTTTTGGTTAGCCACGAGCTAAGTTTCATCCTACATTTATCTAGGGGCTGGTGAATTAGTGAGTGTCCCATCCCAGGTCGCAGGTGTCTGTCTCGAACCGAAGGTGAGGCCCACGGAGTATAGTATACTCATTACCACCCGTGGTTTTTCTAAAGTTTTACGCCTAGCCGTGGCAAGGAAGTGACATCTTTTCCAAATCCCAAAATTAAGCAGCATTTGAAAAGATTTCAATAAATCTTTCACGTTGACACTCTGATTTAACAGACTTGTTTTGGCAAAACCAGTGTGTGTTTTCATTACTTATGCCAGATAAAACCCACCGCTTGAGAAAGCATTTGTTTCGTAATTAACGGTCCGCTCGGAGGCGCTCGTTTGTCAACTCCTGCGCACCCTCTCCGACTCGGCCTCCGTCATCTCTATGGGACAAATACACGGAGCGGTCCAAAATCATACATAGATGCGTCGTAATTATGACTCACTCACAGTTCGGACAATGTAACATACGAACTAGGCAAAAAATATCCTTCTATTATAAATACACAAATATCAATCTTCATCTAACACCCATAACCTAGTTAATGCATATCAAATTTCAAACCACGCACATTCCAAGCCCTAACTTGGCTTTGATTTATTATTACCATAAATCCCTCACAGGAAGAGCAAAAACGATCCGTTTAATATATGCCGCAATATAAGGTAGGTATCACATAAAACCTCCATTCGTTATGTTGGCACCCTTGATAGCGTATCGACTGTCACTCGCCCTGAGGCTCGGTGTATCGAATAATAGAAATTGTCGGCCACTACAAGTTGTTATTATACAGAGTGTTGATGGGAAATCGAGTGGAGAATCGATTACATTCTATTGTAATGTAATACAGCCAGAGGGCCAAATAAATAGAATGAGGAATGGTGAGAGGCAAAAAGCATTGTTATAAATCGAAGGATATCTTTCATACAGTCGTATCATAGCGACTTTTCTTTGCAATTTTAAGTTGTAACAGTGACGAATAAAATCAGATTTGCACCGTTATGCTAGCTTTAATACAATTTTGCGAGAGTATTGTTTCGGAATCGGTTTCGTGGTGGTTTTATTGGGTAATTGAGTATGTTTGTTGAGTTTTTGATGCGCGTTTTATTTTAGTATCAGGATCCGGTCTTATGCTAGTCTTATTGGAAATATAATTTGGATATGGAGTGAAATAATTGATGATAGTGCCAAGGCACGCATGCAATGAATCTGCGTATAGGCACTTGTTTTATTTAAACAACTAGTTTTTTTTACCGTATACTTTTCAGAACTGTTCTTATACAAACCTAACCTAACTCACTAGGTTTTACACAAAAATAAGAAAGAAAGAAAGAAGGTTGAAAGAAATACATTTATTCGTGACGTGGCCACAAAACAAGTAATAAGATGAAGGGTGTGACATTTCTGTCACACCCATTTCTGGTTAAAAAAATATAAAACAAAATAAATAAAAATTAATTGCTGTTCGTTAGTCTGCTTAAAACTCGAGAACGGCTGAACCGATTTGGCTAATTTTGGTCTTGAAATATTCGTGAAAGTCCAGGAAAGGTTTAAAAGGTGAGAATAATGGAAAATATGCTAGGAAATATACGAAAAACAAGAATTTAATTTTCACATACAAACTTACGATAAGATCTTAGCTGTCAAACATGTGACATTCGTCCCGTCAATATGAACTTCGATCGACTACGAGATGGGTACGCATTCATTGCAAAAGCTCGTTGCAGATTTGAAGGACTTCGACTACCTATGTGAGGTCATTTTCTCCTCGGCATAATCAGATCAGATAATAATGTTTTTGTTCACTACGGTAACTTAACTATAATGACAAAACACAGACAGATTGATAAATCAAGTTTGCTATTGCCAACACTGTATGAATTAGTGTTGCCAGATGGGTTTTACGTTTCATTACCTTGAGCCCTTCCATATAGTAGGCAAATCCAAATTTCCAAGTTTATTTGTAAGTACGCTTTGCAAAAAAAATCTTCAATTGCACCCCCCATTTTCTAAAATGCGCAATGCTTACTAATGTGTACCCATCTGGTGACGCTGGTATGAATTACCAATTTTTGGGGGCTTTTTTAACTTAAATTGCGAACTCAAATTTTTAAACGTATATTGTATGTAAACGTAATGTATTTCTGAACGCACCCAGCCCAACACAACAACCAAAAAGTGTCATTTATCTTTATTCTACATGTTTTAAATATAAATATGGGATAATCCGACTAATCCTTTTTTTATTTTTTTTCAAACGTAATGCCGAAATCATATCAACAGTTGCGGTTGATTTCATATGAATTTCTGAACGCACCGCTATGAGCATTTGACAACCAAGTGACAAATCCTGTTGAGGAACTGGAAATCTAAATTATGTGAAAACACAATAATCCGAACGCTGTGGATATATGATCTTGATCCAAAACCCTTATTTAATGTGTTACATCATAATTATCGTGAATTTGATGAGTCGATCGAAGTTTATATTTTATTTTATTTTTCAAACGTAATGCCGAAATCATATCAACAGATGCGGTTGATTTCATATGAATTTCTGAACGCACCGCTATGAGCATCTGACAACCAAGTGACAAATCCTGTTGATGAACTGGAAATCTAAATTATGTGAAAACTCAATAATCCGAACGTTGTGGATATATGATCTCGATTCAAAACCCTTATGAAGTTTAAATGTATACTATAATATTAACTTTCTAACAGATTGCCAGTAATGTACAGTAAAGTAAATTAATCAAAGTACAATAAAACTAAACCTAAAAATTTAACTAAATAAGAACACACTAAAATTAAACTAAATCTAAAAATGGCCCCTGCGGCATAGTGCCGAAGATGCTGGCGGCATTTCCTCGCTGAATCGCCAAACTGATTCTTTGAGCGAGGAAACCGCCAGCTCTCCGGTCACCACTAACATTAATAAGCCTCTTCGAGATATCTTTGAAGAGGCTTAATGCGCTGGGGCCCCACGGACCCAGGGTCTCGACGCCAAAAGGTATTTGTATAAGTACCCTTATTCAATGTGTTACATCATAATTATCGTGAATTTGAGTCGATCGAAGTTCATATCGACGGGACGAATGTCACATGTTTGACAGCTAAGATCTTATCGTAAGTTTGTATGTGAAAATTAAATTCTTGTTTTTCGTATATTTCCTAGCATATTTTCCATTATTCTCACGTTTTAAACCTTCCCTGGACTTTCACGAATATTTCAAGACCAAAATTAGCCAAATCGGTTCAGCCGTTCTCGAGTTTTAAGCAGACTAACGAACAGCAATTCATTTTTATTTATATAGTATTTATATAGATTGGCAACTATAATATTATGGCTGTGCCACGAAAAGGTCCTACTACCATGATGCTAGCTCGAGAGCCAGCGCTGATCTTCCGGTGGGACCATGGACCAAAATATAAATGAAAATAGCCAAAAAGTTCTGTTCTAAGTTCCGGATTTCAAATAATTCAATAAATTGTGAATGATGAAAAAAGAAAAACAAATGGGAAAGATAGTTATGCCACAAAGAAGCGAATTTAGTTTGAAGCGAAAAGAAAAAGGATTACGACTATACTTTTCTACAAGTACTTGACACTTCGGCGACTTTTCTCTTTAGAAGTAAATCATATGGACGCCTTTTAGTAATGCCTGACTTAATTTATCCAGACAAGACGCATAATTTAAACAATAACGTTTATTAATAGCCAGTACCCCCAGTACAGTGAGCAACACAATTAACAGAGTTAATTGAGGCTCCTTAATTGAGAACGTGTCGCGCGCGTGGGTGCCGCCCCCGCCGGTACCGTCAGCACGACAAGAGACAATAAGGGTACAGTTAGGTGCAGAAAGATTACATTTGTTCGAAAATATCTTCGCTGGATTCTATTACCCGTTAATAGAGTAAGAACAAATTTTACTTTGGTTACGTGTTACGTGAGATCAGGGAACAAATTCTAGTGTACTTTGTATATCGCCAAATAAGCGATGTCTTAGGTATATCCCAGGTATATCCCCATTAGCTGTCATTGAAACGAGACGTTTGCGATTCGATCAAAGCTCCCTGCCAAGGTTTCCCCCGGGGGCTACAGTGTGCGTATGCTGTTCTTCAAGAGGGGATAGCGTAAATAAGTTCTTAAATGGTCGGCAATGCGCGTGTGTGATGTTCCTGGCGTCGCAAGCGTCCATAGGCGGCGGTAACTGCACAACATCAGGCGGACTTGCTTATCACAGTCGTAATAAAACCGGCCAAGTGCGAGTCGGACTCGCGCACCGAGGGTTCCGTACAAACACTTTCCATCCCTAAGTGGTTAAGTTAAGTTTGCACCTGGTATGTATAGCGCCCCATATAAATTAGGTGCAAAGTTAGGTATTAAAATATTAAAAAAAAACTACTTACTAGATCTCGTTCAAAACAATTTTCGTTGGTAGTTTTTATAGTAATGTACATCATATGTTTTTTTGAGATTTTTAATTTTCTTATTTTAGAAGTTAGAGGGGGGGGGGGGCAACTTTTTTCCATAGATACACCCCACACGTATGTGTTTGATGAAAAAAAAATTTTTGAGTACCAGATCTAAGTATGGGGAGCCCCCAATATTTATTATTATTTTTTTTATTTTTGCATCAAAATCTTAATGCGGTTCACAGAATACATCTACCTACCAAGTTTCAACAGTATAGCTCTTATAGTTTCGGAAAAAAATGGCTGTGACATACGGACGGACAGACGGACAGACGGACAGACGGACAGACGGACAGACATGACGAATCTAAACAAAGACGCAACTAAACGGTGGCCGCCGTGTTCATACTTTAATGTTCTACCGTACCATATCGTTGGTGCGCGCGGGTCGCCTTACATGCTCCGTCTAGTGGGGGTTGTCTGTGGGCGTCGCACAAACACTTAAAAAACTGTTTTCTTTGGGTTTTATAAATAAATCTATATATATATAAAACTCAAAGGTGACTGACTGACTGACTGACTGGCTGACATAGTGATCTATCAACGCACAGCCCAAACCACAGGACGGATCGGGCTGAAATTTGGCATGCAGGTAGATGTTATGTAGTAGGCATCTGCTAAGAAAGGATTTTTCAAAACTCACTCCCTAAAGGGGTGAAATGGGGTTCCAAAGTTTGTATGGGGAAACAAGATTAGTAAGACTATTTTATTCGAAACTTCACAGGAGTATTCCTAACGATAAATGAGTAAACACGTGTTTCAGGATTTTTGAAAATTCAACCCCTAAAAGGTAGAAATGTGGTGACAAAGTCTGAAAAGCAGCATGGGTATTGTTTTTATGGTTTATCGGGTCGCTGATTACGAAAACCGCAACGATTTTTCAATACAACGTGGCGGACGTGAATTAACATCTTCCCTGTTGGGGTGAAATGGGGTTAAAATGTCTAAATACTAAACCGCTGGTTCTAGAGTCCATATTTGGAACCTACGTGTCCTTATAAAGTCTAGGGGTGCAATAAAAGAAGCATTCGTCAAAAGTCGCCCCCCCCCCCCCCCCAAAGGGGTGAAATGGGGGTCGTAAGTTTGTATGGGGAAAAAAGATTAGTTAGACTATTTTATTGAAAACTTCCAAAGAGTATTTCTAACGATAAATGAGTAAGCACGTGTTTCATGTTTTTTGAGAATTCAACCCCTAAAGGAGGAGAATATGTTGACAAAGTCTGAAAATCAACAAGGGTAATGTTTCTATGGTTTTTCGGGTCGCTGATTACCAAAACAACAACGATTTAAAAAAATTGGGCAAGTGCGAGCCCGACTCGCGCATGAAGGGTTCCGTACCTATACATATATATAATCTATAACAAGTTTGTTGTATGGGAGCACCCCTTAAATATTTATTTTATTTTATTTTTAGTATTTGTTGTTATAGCGGCAATAGAAATACATCATCTGTGAAAATTTCAACTGTCTAGCTATCACCGTTGTTGAGATACAGCCTGGTGACAGACGGACGGACGGACGGACGGACGGACGGACAGCGAAGTCTCAGTAATACGGTCCCGTTTTTACCCTTTGGGTACGGAACCCTAAAAACAAACGTGGTGGCCGTGAAATACCGTCTCGCCTGTTGGGGTGCGATGGGGTTGAAATGACTAAATTTGAGTATGGGTGTAATTTTTATGGTTTGTTGGGACGTTAATTACGAAAATACCACCGATTTTGAAATTTTATTTGTGGTCATGAAAATTCTTGAAAGCATTTGCGCCAAATTGCAATTTAATCGGTCCAGTAGTTTTGCAGCAAATCGGTTGTAACAGACGGACTGACAGACAGCTACACGTGATCCTATAAGGGGGTTCTGTTTTTGCTTTTGAGGTATGGATAGAGACCTGCGTTATCCTAATAGATTAAAAAAATAGTATTTGGTGGCATCTCGATCGTCGTCAATCGGTAGCTATAGGCGGGCGGCGCGTTGGGACGGGAGAAGTAATGATCGGGAAACTTCCTGCATCCGTAATAAATACATTTAAGCTTTTCAATAATTATGTTAAGTCATTTTAGAATTCTGAATTATGTTTATGTGGCTCAAAATAATTAATTTTTCATTCATCAACGAAGAGAACCTCAATATCTTACAATAGAACATGACGTAACTTAGAACATGGCTTAGAATCATTAAACCAATCTCGAATATCCCAAGTCGATAAGCGGACGCTCGGGACATTATAAAAGCTTTATACAAATAAAATGCACACATATCCCGGTGTCTTAGCGCCACTTCGAGTTATGAAGTTTGAAGTGAACTTTATTTGGTACAGTAAAAGCTAAGATCGCTTGATTGAGTGCTTGAGTTTTCGGTTTGATTTGATAAAGTGGACTTATGATAAAATAAAAAGTATTTCCCAGTAATATTAGAAAAGCGAAAGTCTGTGTATGTTTTGTTACTTCTTCACGCTAAAACGGCTGGACGGATATACATGAGGGAAATGCAGATTGAAGATTATACCCTAACTTAACAAATAGCCTACTTTTAATCCCGAAAAAAGAGCATTGTTCCCGTAGGATGATGTACATTATATAGGCACGCGAGCGAAGCCGCGGGTTAATGCTAGTAAATAAATAAATGTCAGACAACCTCACACAAATAAACCTGGTCCCAAATTAAGCTCAAGAAGGCTTGTGTTATGGGTACTAGGCGACGATATACATACTTATATAGATAAATAAAACTTAAATAGATAGAATATCCATGACCCAGGCACAAATATTCGTGTTCATCACACAAATATTTGCCCTTGCCGGGATTCGAACCCAGGACCGTCGGTTTTAGGCAAAATCATAACACGGCGAGGCAGGAAATGTATAGGTACGCGGCGCAAGTCGTACAGTGCCGTTTGTTGGTAAAATTTATTTCTCTCATTACGCTGAAACGGAAAGACAGATTTTAACCATTTCTGGTACAGGGATAGCTGGACATCCATAGATGGTTATAGCATATTTTTTAACCGACTACGGTCAAGCAAATAGATTCACACGGGCGAAGTTGCGGGGATCTTCTAGTTATAAATACGATAAAGTGACCGTCACTCTCGAACTGACACTTGTCAAAAATTTATTGATGATTTATAGCGGGATAAACACAAGAACAACCATCATGTAGGCCACTTGGCGCGAACTTATACTTAAAAGTTGCTGATTTCTTTCTGAGCTTAAATTTAGTACAGTCTGTGAGCTTTTGCACTGGGATTCGGGATTGGCGAAATCAGAGATATTCTTATCTCGATCGTGCGAGCGAGACAGTATAAAACTCGAATCATATTCCGTCAGCTTACGTATTGTACTTGTGTATAATGCGTTGTATTGGGATAAAACTCTCGCTGCGCGACTCTGACTTGACTTTGTCGGTTTTTGTTCCTTAAAATAGAGGGCTGAAAGTACTATGGGCTGCACAAATGCATGGCCCATTTAATAATGAATTCATTCATAAATGGGCCATGTAATTCTGCAGCTGATTGTACGTTTGGTACTGCCCGCGGATAAAACTACTTAGTTCGAAATAAAACTAAATTACCAGCATTTCCTTCAATATGTTGCGGTGTCCTCTGTAAATACTAATGCACCTATTTACTTTATAGTGCCATTAACGACCACTAATAACAGGACATTAAACATCTCGTAACTAATAAAACTACATCATGTTCAACACTAGGTACAAGTACAAGTAAACCCTTTTAGTAATGTCAAGATATGCCATTCTCGAGAACGTTTTTTCGATTTGTCTGCGAAACGTTTACGAGAAAGACACATATCTATACAGACACAGGACCATTTTAAAAATTGCATACAGCGGCTCAGACAAAACTCATACAAAAAAGTTTTGGGAAAGAACTCATATAAAAAAGTTTTGGGAAAGAACTCATATAAAAAAAGTTTTGGGGAAAGAACGGCACTAGGCATTTAACTTTATATTAAAACTATGAGAAATGTTCGGCTGTTGACGGAGACGATAAAAGCCACCGTCCACAGACGTGGTAACATATCACGAGACTAATTTACGTCTCTCGACGTAAGTGAAAGTGTTAACTGTTTTATCTCACTTCTACATGTACATTGGGTAGTGTCAAAAATATTATTGGGTAACTAGGCGCTGATTTGATTTAGTTTGTCTTCAAGATCTAACTTTGTAGTAAGGGGGTTTGGTAATTGGGCGCTTGGCACACCACGCCAGTGCTTCCTTATGATATGACACTTTTAACACGGATGTCATTAGCAATAAAAGGGAGCAACTTTCAAAAAAGGTATCATTATGATACATCTTTGAAACTAAATCCTGGTTAAAGGCAGCTTAAGGTTTATATTACCAGAAAGTTATTATAAGAACACTCGGGAAGCGTTAAAATTACAGTTAAATTGGTTATTTCTTAATGATTCATACTAATTGCATGTGATAAATTTAATAAATGTACAGAAAATTACGAGCTCTAACGCCAAGTAAACTGACATTCATCAAAGGCCTTTAAGTCTTTTCCAGACTATACAAAACAGTGTCATATAGGAAAACAACGCTTTTCATGGATTATGCAATTGCGTGAGCCAATACGAGAACGGTACACGCGACCATCGGCTTTGCAGATAGATGTAAGACTGGCCTGCGCGCGGTGAGCAAGGGCCGAGCTGATGTCTTTTAGCACGCTTGGTTGCGAGAGTCCTAAGCCATGCCTCATCTAAGATCTTACGCCCATCCGACACCAGTTTCCGCCAACTACAGTAAGTATTACGAGCATGGATTATGGGTAAATGTGGAGGTTAATGAAAATTGGGAACGACTTCATATTTATATGTTTATCAGTTTATTTATTGCTTTCATTGGTAAACTGACAGATTGTACATTTCACCGTTTCTGGTATAAAACCTTGTAGGGCACTGGCAATATTCAAATTGATATACTGCCGTGTTACGGTAAAAGGTCGTATCTATATACGGATGTCATAGTAAGATACGTCCTTTTGCCGTAGCATGGCAGTATTACTGAAATAAATAAATATATCCTACTTATATATATTAATAATAATAAAAAACACATCTGTTAACAAGTTAACGATGTTATAATGTCGCCAAAAAAGCATCCAGTGTTTTCTGGGAGTAGACTATAGACTTTTACAAGCCTTATGAAATGTGCGTCTTTATTCAAGTTTGGTAACTGTCTAAGTATAACTGATAGAAAAAAAAACTGTAGAAAATAAAAGCATTTAAATACCTACATACATGCATTGTTCATAATGAAAATGTAACACATTGGTTTACAAATAAACATGAGGACATTGTATATTCTGTAATAACGTCGCATCTCCATTCAAAGGAGGCGCGCCGATATATCAACCGGAGCGGTTTACGATAAAATCACTATTTTAGAAATTCAAGGCAAGCGAACCATTAGTAACAATAGTTGGTATTAAAATAGTTAACAAAAGGGCTTCGTCATTAAAACGGGAGTTATAGTGTAGGTATATCTGATGCATTATTTATCGATAACGGTGCTATTGTTGGATACAATTTACTTGTATATTTAGCGAAAAACGCAGTTGCAAGAATTTCATGCGCTCATTATGTTACCGAGCAGTACAGGCACAGAAATATCCTAAGCTACGGAACTTTTTTAAATACGTATTTGAGTAATTTCACGCGGAAATCTTTATTAACCCTCGTCAAAAATCTGTAAATTTAAATGTTTACAAATGAAGCGAAAATTGAAAAATTTAATGATTCGGACAGGAAGTCTAAATCTTTACGGTAGATGGCGCTACGATGCCACCCTAAGGCATATCGAAGCAACTGGTTGAAAAATTCAATGGCTCTGACATCTGATTCGGTGGTCCAATTGGGAGGACGCCCGTGTTGGCCCGGAAAGCCGTTGGAAACGCAGGTTCGAATCCTGTCCGAATCATTAAATTTTTCAATTTTCGCTTCATTTGTAAACATTTAGTTTACGTTAGCAGACGTTACTGCTTTAATAAAAAATAAATCTGTAAATTTGTCTGTAGCATCGTAGTTCTCAAACGGATGGTCCGAAAAGAGTTTTTTTTAATCGAAATCGAAATGTCTGTAGTAGTTCTTAGGTGTATTTCGTTAGGTCGGGGATCCTTTAAATTTTGTATTTATCTTAGATTTTCTGATATATTTTGTATATGTAAATAGTAGGGTAGGTAGTGTAGTATTAGTCACCGTTGTAGTTATTATTGAGGCTCAACGTAGGCCTGTAAAGAACCAATCTTATTAAAAAGCCGGGGCAATAATTTACCGGAGCCACCGGGTAGTAGACCGGCGTCCGATCACACAAATATTACCTCATAAGACAAGACTCCAGACAATAAATAACGAGTGAGTGTTACTAAAACCAGTGTTCACCCAGCTACTTAATTTTAATTTGTGCTATATACAGGATGTGACTGACGAGGTACTGAAATTTGATACCGTAGTTTCATACCATTATTCTAAGGTAGAAAATAAATAATGAAATTTTCCTATGGTTTCGATTTTTGGTACACCGTCAGTTACATTTGAAGATAGCCGCAACGACGTCCGAGTAACCTTTCTTTATTTACTGTTATCAGGTAAAAAGCATCTTATACTTACGAGGCGCTTTTTTATGTGTGGTTGTCACACTACCTATTATAGTTCCAACGGTTATCCACTCTCAGAGTTATAGGCAAACTTTGACTTTGCCAATTGGCCATTTTATGCGAATTTCAACTATGTAATCTTGCGAGCTATATCGGAACGTGACATTTTGCATGTCAATTTGACAAACTTCTATAATTTTACCCTAGATTTAAAACACGTACCGCATCTTCGCGTGTAATAGCCTAAATGGACTTGACTTGAAGCGGATTTCCAAGATCGAACTCCTCCGCCGAGCCAAATGAAGTAAGATATGGGCATTCGCTTGATGATAATAAATTAACTAAATAGCTACTCAAGAATGGTTTTCATTTGGTTATGTATTTAGGTCAAGCATGGTTATTCTATGTATTTACGTATATACCTATTTATCGATATAAGTATGTATATCGTCGTCTAGTACCTATAATATTAGCCTTCTTGAGCTTAATTTGGGACTAGATCGATTTGTGTGAGGTTGTCCGATATTTATTTACTTATCTTGGGTTTTATCGACCTTTATCATCGAGTGGCATCAAAGTAAAATGCATGCCTATTTCACATAAAAAAATATATGACGTGCGAAATTTGACGCCGGACGCGGGTCTATAACATCGTGACTCGGCGGCAGCGCGCGCGGCTCTCAATAAATCGCGCAGGCGCACGCAGCGGACGATTGAATTAGACCACTGCCTCATTTCCTGAAGCTGTTCCAGGGCTCTTCTCCAACAATAGCCAACCGGACTAAAAAAACTGTTCAATATAGTTATTAAATATAATAAACATGTATCTTTTGATTATCAAACAAAAAATGTCGATGATACAGAGCTTTGAAGTTTCGCGTGACGTCACTTATGGGCACCATTTTTACTTACAAGTGACGTCATAAACCCCCACTTCAGAACTTTGATGGTCGCTATCTTTATTAATTTCATAACGCAAAAAATACGTGTCTAACTATTTTTCAATATTTCTAAATAGAATTGTGTATTTTTAACCCGGGCCGTACCCCTATTGGTGATACTGACCGTCAGTCAAAATATAAACTAAGATTTAGATGAACAAAAAGTCAAATAGTCTCTTCTGCCAGGTTACGCATTTAATTTTTTCTTTGTGCGTTGTACTTTGTAACTATCAATGGTACAAAGTTAAAAGTTTCCAAAAGGTGTTATCGCTAAAAAACGATCTCTTCCAGTCAGCCTTCGGGTAGTGAAATTTCAAAAGCAGCTGAAGGCGAAGGGAACACATAATTAGATACCCACAGAAAAGAAGTCCCAAGTAGCACAACTGGGTCTAAATAGCTCGTATATCATATCTAATTAGATGCTTAAGTGAAATTTACCACCATGACTAAGTGCTATATAGGTGGCAAGAACCCTTATGCCACCAGTATAGAACCAAAAGGAGAAAAATTGCAGCCTATTTTTGGTGCTAAATAGAATCCATAAGAGATCTCACAATTACCTTAAGTGGTAATTAGAACTATGGGTGAAAGTTATGCGCAGTGAACGAATGAAAACATTTCAGTTCGGTCAATGAGTGATAAATGAGTCGCCAAAATTATCTTTGAGTGGCGAGGCAACTGTCAAATTGTGTTTTATTAAAAGTAATACGTGATCTGCCATATTCATTTTGGATTTATATGTCTGTTTGATTGTGATTAAAACTTTACGTTATACAAGCATTGAAATAAGCACGAAATTCTTGCGAATTTTTTTTTACTGTGAAATTATAGTATGTTTTCTTTGTAAATTTCGACGCGCCCTTCATTTGATCAGGAATATTAAAAAAGAGAGTGCTAAATTAAATAAGGAATAGATACTGATAAGAAATAAAACTGTTAAAAACCTGACCTAATGATTGTAGGTTACGTACAATGTTAAAGTAACATCGTCACAACTATCAAAAGTCTGTGATTATGCGTGAGTGTGATAAAATTCTGGTTAAAATAATCAATTTTCATAGGCTTCCATTTGTAAACATGGCGAAACAAAAAAGATCCTACAGTGTTTATTTTCACTTATTTGTTCCTTATTTGGAACTATCAAGTCTAATAATCACTTATTTGTATCTTGCGAGTGGCAAAGCAGTGAATGATATTACCAATAGTAATTATTTGCTCTTTTGTAGACTATTAAACAAGCAAGACTATTAAATATATTTTGACAAGGCGCAAATAGGAACTATAATAGAACTTTTAGTTCGTTAGTGGTTTGAAATAAGTGAAAATAACTGCTTTTGGTTCCAAGAACCTCCTACTGAGACCTATTTATGCGTTGGAGTGGCAATAAGGTACTTCTTAGGCCTTAAAGTTGCAATATTTTTTGGTTCCAAAAGAGCCGTAAAATTATCCCTTTAGCCACTATTGGTGATATAATTCGCTATTGTACTAGTCATTTGGAACTTTTAGTTCCAAATAAGGGTATGTTCCCACTTATATGTAAAAGTTGCTTATAAGTGATTTTAAGGCCTTATATAGCACTATTGCTTCTTATTGAGTGACAATTTGAACCTGCATGCAACTTTAAGTAGCAAAATCGACTTTATCCCACCATAAGTAATATTTAAAGTAGAAACAAAAAAGTCAAAAAACGCTCCTATGCAACTACAAGTGATAGGATGAACTCATATACAGTTTTGAGTTGTGTTTAAAGCTATAAGTTGTATCAAACACTGTTAAACCACTCATTTAGAACTTAAAGCTATAAGATAAGCTGCAAAATTCACTAATGTGCTGCTTGGGGTACGCATATGGGTAAATATACAAATACATAAATAGATATACACAAATTTATATATACAATACAATACAAATACCCTTTATTGCACACCTCAAACATCACGGAATACACAACACTACATGAGATACATAAAAAACGAAATCGTTCAAAGACAGACTAGACAAATACTATGAATCGTATATGTAAACCTCTCTGTAACAAGGTGATGTCTGGCAAAAATGCATACATAATGGCCATAAGAATATATAACCATCTGCCGGAACGCCTGAAATTGCTACAGGGAAATAAGTTTAAGCGTAACCTAACAAACTGGCTTCTTGACAAGTGTTTTTATAGCGTTAAGGAATATTTAGAATTTAATGTGACTGTATAACTGATGAAATTTTGTAATTATGTTTATTGATTATGATTATTATTGATATCATTTAATTTGCTAATTTTTGTATAATTTAATTCTTTTATTAATTAATTTAATATTATTAAGTTTTGGCCCCACTGATAAACATTTGCACGCTTGCTTGCAAGTAAAAATACATGGAAACGAAATTGTACCCCAACACCATACTGACTGTATTTTCGCAAATAAATATATTTGAATATGAATTTGAACAGGCAGAGGTACACAACAGGCGGTCTTATCGCTATATAGCGATCTCTTCCAGACAACCTTTTAGGTAGCGGAGTAGTTGAAAATTAATATTTGAAATTAGTAGGTGGTGCAGAATAAGATAATATAATAGGACTAAATAATTAAACGAAAATCATAAAAAAACTGGAAGAGATCGCTTTTTAGCGATAAGACCGCCTGTTGTTACCTACTGATTTGTTTTTTGCAATTTCTTTGTGTAATCTTTATTTATATTTAGTGGTGCACAATAAAGAGTATTATAAAAACAAAAATGATGAACATACTTAAATAAAAACATAGTTATATAAATACTTAAACATAATAAATAAATATATTGTATATATACATACATATCCATACTTAATATTATAAATGCGAAAGTGTGTCTGTCTGTCTGTCTGACTGTTACCTCTTCACGCTTAAATGAATCGATTTTGATGAAATTTGGCATGGAGATAGTTTAAGATCCGAGGAAGGACATAGGATAGTTCTCATCCTGGAAATTATCCCTATAAAGATTGAAAAGTGAGTAAGTAATTCATGATGACATTGATGGCCCTGTAAAAAATGTAATGATTAGACCAAAAGCAGAATTGCTCTTACATTTGCTTAGGCGCTTTTTTATGAATTAAGGTGATTAGGTGGATATCTATCGTGTTGTACGAGGTTGCTTCCATACTTCCAAGTTCCACGCGGACGTAGTCGCGGGCAAAAGCTAGTACAAATATATATAGACACTACACATGTAAGGATCTTGTATAACGCAACAAAGTGTTGATGTTCGTTGTTGGTAGGTACCATGTTTTTGTTCGTTGGTCCGTTACTACTCCGCTACTTTAGATTTAGTAGATAATTCAATCCGTATTTTGAATTTACTGAACAATTTAAAGTTTGTGTCAGAATTGATATCATTATCGTGATATAAGTTTAAAGGCATTGCCTGGCGGCTGTCATTAGATAAAACGAGATAGTTTACTAAACTCCAAAGTCTAGGTACATATTCTGTAATACTATGGCATAATTATGATGTTGCGTTGAAAGCCTTAGATGCTACGATAATAATAAGAACGGACAGCTAAAGTTATCTATACTAGAAATCCCAATTTGATTATTATTAACATATCTGTTTATTTTTTTCGAGACGGATATCCTCGAGTAAGCTGTTAAAAATATATGGCAGGCGTTTTTTTAACATATTATAATAAAGTCCGTGTAATAGGTATTTCGTTTTATGATCGTACTCGTGTACATCTTATGACCATTTTTGGATGTCCAGGGCCTGATGGTTGCTTTTATCACGCGATAAATAAGTGACAAAGCATCTGTCACGTTTTGGGGCTTGTGCACAAATCACGTGAGGTTCAATAGGGGGGTAGGGGAGTCACGAAAAAATCACGATAAATCACGTTGGGGGAGGGGGGGTATAAGGAGACCTCACGTGTATTTTTCCACAGTGAACGAACTAAGAAAAAATCGATATTATTTTCTCGGTTTTGTTAAAAATAAGTCTTCACTTGTTAAATACTTCAAGATAGCGAGTCTATTTTACGAAATTTTGGCGGAAAAAATACACGTGAGGTAGTGAGGGGGAGGGGGGGTTGGCAATGAACCTGAAAGTAGTCGAAAAAAATGGTTGCCTGTAAAGTCGGTTTTACGGGCGAAGGAAGATTTTACGTGACAACGTCTTATTCTCGGTAGAATATTTATTGATATGAATATTATTAAATTGCACAATAGGAACAATGAATGAAAATAAGAATTGCACAAATTTTAACTATAGAAATATATTTTGTTCCTCTTCCCTCTTCCCTCTTCCGCCCTCTTCCCTCTTGTTACAGTAATGCTCGATGAATGAAAATAAGAATTGCACAAATTTTAACTATAGAAATATATTTTGTCTCTCTCTCTCATCAGACGTGAGCGGGCGTTACATTTTTTCATGAGTGACTCCGAGCCGCAACCTAATTTAAGACGTTATCACGTCAAAATTTAAGTCCGCCATCTTGGATTTCAAAATCACAAAATGGACGTCATTTTCGTATCCGGAACCACGAGGAACCTCGGAGATGACACCCATATCGATTTATAAGAAAAAATTATGTCCGCCATCTTGGATTTCAAAATCGAAGTCATTTTCGTAATCGGAACCCCGAGGAAACTTGGAGATGACACCCATATCGATTTTTAAGAAAAAATAATGTCCGCCATCTTGGATTTCAAAATGGATGTCATTTTCGTAATCGGAACCCCGAGGAACCTTGGAGATGACACCAATATCGATTTTTAAGAAAAAATAATGTCCGCCATCTTGGATTTCAAAATGGATGTCATTTTCGTAATCGGAACCCCGAGGAAACTTGGAGATGACACCCATATCGATTTTTAAGAAAAAATAATGTCCACCATCTTGGATTTCAAAATGGATGTCATTTTCGTAATCGGAACCCCGAGGAACCTCGGAGATGACACCCATATCGATTTTTAAGAAAAAATAATGTCCGCCATCTTGGATTTCAAAATGGATGTCATTTTCGTAATCGGAACCCCGAGGAAACTTGGAGATGACACCCATATCGATTTTTAAGAAAAAATAATGTCCACCATCTTGGATTTCAAAATGGATGTCATTTTCGTAATCGGAACCCCGAGGAACCTCGGAGATGACACCCATATCGATTTTTAAGAAAAAATAATGTCCGCCATCTTGGATTTCAAAATGGATGTCATTTTCGTAATCGGAACCCCGAGGAACCTTGGAGATGACACCCATATCGATTTTTAAGAAAAAATTATGTCCGCCATCTTCCCTCTTCCCGCTTCCCGCTTCCCGCTTCCCGCTTCCCGCTTCCCGCTTCCCGCTTCCCGCTTCCCTCTTCCCTCTTCCCTCTTCCCTCTTCCCTCTTCCCTCTTCCCTCTTCCCTCTTCCCTCTTCCCTCTTCCCTCTTCCCTCTTCCCTCTTCCCTCTTCCCTCTTCCCTCTTCCCTCTTCCCTCTTCCCTCTTCCCTCTTCCCTCTTCCCTCTTCCCTCTTCCCTCTTCCCTCTTCCCTCTTCCCTCTTCCCTCTTCCCTCTTCCCTCTTCCCTCTTCCCTCTTCCCTCTTCCCTCTTCCCTCTTCCCTCTTCCCTCTTCCCTCTTCCCTCTTCCCTCTTCCCTCTTCCCTCTTCCCTCTTCCCTCTTCCCTCTTCCCTCTTCCCTCTTCCCTCTTCCCTCTTCCCTCTTCCCTCTTCCCTCTTCCCTCTTCCCTCTTCCCTCTTCCCTCTTCCCTCTTCCCTCTTCCCTCTTCCCTCTTCCCTCTTCCCTCTTCCCTCTTCCCTCTTCCCTCTTCCCTCTTCCCTCTTCCCTCTTCCCTCTTCCCTCTTCCCTCTTCCCTCTTCCCTCTTCCCTCTTCCCTCTTCCCTCTTCCCTCTTCCCTCTTCCCTCTTCCCTCTTCCCTCTTCCCTCTTCCCTCTTCCCTCTTCCCTCTTCCCTCTTCCCTCTTCCCTCTTCCCTCTTCCCTCTTCCCTCTTCCCTCTTCCCTCTTCCCTCTTCCCTCTTCCCTCTTCCCTCTTCCCTCTTCCCTCTTCCCTCTTCCCTCTTCCCTCTTCCCTCTTCCCTCTTCCCTCTTCCCTCTTCCCTCTTCCCTCTTCCCTCTTCCCTCTTCCCTCTTCCCTCTTCCCTCTTCCCTCTTCCCTCTTCCCTCTTCCGCCCTCTTCCCTCTTGTTACAGTAATGCTCGATGAATGAAAATAAGAATTGCACAAATTTTAACTATAGAAATATATTTTGTCTCTCTCACTCATCAGACGTGAGCGGGCGTTACATTTTTTCATGTGTGACTCCGAGCGCAACTTAAATTAAGACGTTGTCACGTCAAAAACCTCACGTGATTTCTGCACAAGCCCTTGACAAGACGCGAGTGTGAGTGAAAGATGCTTTGTCACATATATCACGTAATAAACGCAACCATCATAGCCCAGCTGCCCCTGTTTCAAAGTTATGTGAATAAACAATTGCGTAAAAACATCAAACAAGCACACCTAAAGCTAAAAACTTAATATTAAACTATGAACTATGTCTAATAAAACTATCGCGACTAATCTTGCCGTGACCTCGCCTGTCCCACGACTCTGCATCATCTGTCTTGCTCGTACGGTATTGAAAGGGAAGTGAGGTACCTATAAATAAATAAATATCGGACAACCTCACACAAATCGATCTAGTCTGAAATTAAGCTCACGAAGGCTCGTGTTATGGGTACTAGACGACGATATACGTACTTATATAGATCGGGGGGCACGGCAGTGCCCCCGCCAAGTCGAGCGCGAAGCAAACACTGCCGTACCATCCTTTACTGGAACCATTTCGCCGCATTTTCAGGCCCCTATTTGAGCACCTCTGGATAAGACCAGAACGCAGAAATTTTCGTCATCTAGTGAGCTATAATCACATACTTAAAATCCAAAATTTCAAGCCTGTAGGTCATTTAGTTCCGAAGTTAAGCGAAAGCAAAGTTTCGCATTTACGACACTCACTCACTCATGATCATCAGTAAAGAAGTAGTACTTCCCATAAATTCAGAGAGCTGAAATTTGGTACAGAGTTGGGGTTTAATGGCCACATAAAGCAAAAACTATAAAAATTGGCCAAGTGCGAGTCCGACTCGCGCATGAAGGGTTCCGTACCATAAAACAAGTTTGTTGTATGGGAGCCCTTAAATGTTTATTTTATTTTATTTTTAGTATTTGTTGTTATAGCGGCAATAGAAATAGATCACCTGTGAAAATTTCAACTGTCTAGCTATCACCGTTCTTGATATACAGCCTGGTGACAGACGGACGGACGGACGGACAGACGGACGGACAGACGGACGGACAGCGAAGTCTCAGTAATAGGGTCTCTTTTTTACCCTTTGGGTACGGAACCCTAAAAACTAGGATAATCGAAGATCTGGAGTACTCTGATTAGAAAACACAAGAGCCCAACCACAGCCCAACCAAACTATTAGAGATCGACATACCGCCTTTACAAAAAATATTCAACTTGTTGTGTTCGGTTGGCCGCCGTCGCGACTGACCGTCTCTCCTGATGATGGATCGCGTACCGATTCGAAAGATGTCGAGCGTTATTCGATTTCTACGACGTGAGTAAACCCGTTTAAGTATTTTAATATTCAACTTGGTGGGCTGCTTCATTTGATGTCAAAAATCCAAGGTCTGAAGTATTTTGACGACGCGTTTGGCTCGGTTTGTAAACACCTGCCTACTGAGCCGGCGGTCCCGGGTTCGAGTCCCGGCCAGGGCAAATATTTGTGTGATGAACTCGAATATTTGTGCTTGGGTCATGGTTGTTCTATGTATTTAAGTATATATTTATCTATATAAGTATGTATATCGTCGTCTAGTACCCATAACACAAGCCTTCTAGAGCTTAATTTGGGACTAGATCGATCTGTGTGAGGTTGTCCGATATTTATTTATTTATTATTTATTTGATGAAGAACCCTCAGCTGGTCTCAGCTGTATTAGAGATATGGTAATGCCCCCTTCTACTATTGGTACATAAAAAAAAAACATCTAATTTAATCTAGCCTATATAGCGTCCCACAGCTGGGTGGGTTACGTATTAAAATCCCGAAAGATCATAATACCTACAGTTGAAATACCGATGGTCAAAATACCGAAAGTTCAAAAAGCCGATATTCGATAAACCGAAGCTCAAATTACCTATTTTCAGAAAATCGAAAGTTGAAAATCTCGAAATTTCATAATCCCGAAATTTTTAAAATCTCGAAATTTTATAATCCCCAAAGTCAATGAGCACTTTAAAAGTGTCAGGACACTAAACTAATCTGACTTTTCCGTGGAACCGATCTGCTCCGGTGCTGCGGGATGTTCAGCCCCTCCGCCCTAGCGTAAGAAAGCGCGGCACCTACGCTCGCCTCCGCAGCTTCGGCTTTTTGGTCACCTTCGGCGACCAGCCTCAGCCGCTGCGCCTCGCTTGATGCCCGCACTTTCTTACGGCGGCCGGGGGCTGCCCTCCCTCCGCGCCTCCGGGCTTTTATATGTTACACTCTAGGAGTAGGGCAGACAAGACCACGTGGAATTGGGGTTGACAGCTTCGGTTCTGTGGCAAGTCGATTAAGAAAAGGAAAGAGTCCGGGAAAGTGGGAAATTAAGTATGACACTAAATATTCGATATTATGATAAAATATTCTGTCATGGACTGCCAACCGAACCGAACTTGTCTGGAACCGAAGCTGTCAACGCTCGCCTCCGCAGCTTCGGCTTTTTAGTCACCTTCGGCGACCAGCCTCAGCCGCTGCGACTCGCTTGATGCCCGCACTTTCTTACGCTAGGGCCACAGTATAATAAAGAGTACTAACATACTAGGGCGGAGGGGCTGCACATCCCACAGCGCCGGAGCAGATCGGTTCCACAGAAGAGTTCACTTATAAATAGTAAGTATAGTAGTAGGCAAGTAGGTTACGTAATTTAGGTTAATATTCTTTGTATAAAATAAACATTAGAATCTGTAAGACTACAGAAATACGAGATAATTCTCGAGAGTTTAAATAATATTCCGGATTACAACCTTCAGGCAGGATCATAGTCTTCGGGATTATAATCTTCGGGATTACAGTCTTCGGGATTACATTCTTCGGGATTACAGTCTTCGGGATTATAATATTCGGTATTTCATCCTTTCGATCAAACGTTCTTTCGGGATTTTAAACTTTCGGTCAAATAAACATTCGACATTTTAATTTTCGGCCTTCCGTCCATAGGTCTTATGATATTCGGTATTTTGAACTTCGGCATTGTAATACGTAGATAACCGCTGGGCGAATGCCTCCCCTTCTGTTTTTAATACGCATATAAATAAAATTAAAGGAAAACTCTGGACAAGACTAGACTGCGGGTATTTCGTGAGGTTTGCTAAAGTTAATTAGCAGGTTGTTATAAAACAATATGCCCACGTTTCAACAAAAAGAAGTGAAATCCCACCAAAAACATTCTGTAAAAAACTAGCCAAGTCTCGATGGAGCTGCTTGTTTATCTCTAAAAAGTAATGAAATCTAGACAAAGTCATACCAAGTCTAAGGTTCCTTACTGCGATTTCTTTATTATTATAGTTAATGTTGTGTGACTTGGCCGTTGAAGGGTACACAAGGGTACAAAACCAGGTGCTCCATGACACCATTGCACCAATCTGTGGCCAGAACCGCTATAAGTCAATTTTGTTTACACGTAATGTTATATCTGTTGTAACTACCTTTGTTTGTTAAGCGAGATAATAGCCCATACTGGTGTACCCTTCAACGGCCTAAGTCACACAGCATTAACTATAATAATAAAGAAATCGCAGTAAGGAACCTTAGACTTGGTATGACTTTGTCTAGATTTCATTACTTTTTAGAGATAAACAAGCAGCTCCATCGAGACTTGGCTAGTTTTTTACAGAATGTTTTTGGTGGGATAAATATATACTTAAATACATAGAACAGCCATGACCCAAGCACAAAAATTCGAGTTCATCACACAAATATTTGCCCCGGCCGGGATTCGATCCCGGGACCGCCGGCTCAGTATGCAGGTTCAGTTCAGTCAGTATTTGTCGCGCGACAAAGAGTCGCGTGTCACAGTTACGCTTACGCTAGACATTCAGCCCGTCTAGCACAACTGCGCGTCGCGGCTATTGTCGCGCGACATACCATCGCCCGTCACTATCTCACAGTACAGCGAAGAAAGAGACAGGTAATATTCTCGCACGAGTAAGAATCGCGAGTCACAGTTGTGCTAAGCTAGTATATTTTGTTGTGGTCTCGGTTGTCGCGCGACACATCATCGTCTCCGGCCGGGAGAAACGCTAGGAAGATGATAAATTCAAAGGTGGTTATTAACCTCAAAAAAATCCATCCGTGGTTCCGTTGGTTGATTATCAAGAAGACTAATAAACGCACTTTCTAATTTATAACTTTGAAGTACTTAGGTAGCTACCTATTAATATACATAGGGGTAAAAAAAACGGGCAAGAGCGGCGGACTAAGCGTTTTAAAGAGTTCCGTTTACGTATACTCATTTAGCGTTTTCCAATTTTGATAATTTTGTTACCATTTTCCTTTTTGGTTATTTTTTTTTAAATATTCATCATTTCGTCTAATGGAAGCACACCAGATGGAAACCCACGAAGAAATTAAGCCCGGTGCCAGGTGAAGGCACACGACGATGCGGTTGGCGCAGTTTGTAGTGCTCCTGCTTAAGTGCCTACTGAGCCGGCAGTCCCGGGTTCGAATCTCGGCCAGGGCAAATATTTGTGAGACGAATTCGAATTTTTGTTCCTGGGTCATGGAAGTTACCCATAGTACAAGCTTTGCTTAGTTTGGAACTAAACAGAAGGCAGACAGACTGACATTGTCATTGTCCAATGTCCATACACTAACCATGAGTTAACGTGACCGTACTCCCTAGCGACAGCGTAAACTATTTGTATGGAGAATAGTAACAGTGCCCCTAGCGATTACTTTGTAGAACTACGATTCTCCATACAAACCGTTTACGCAGTCGCTAGCAACTACGGTCACTGTAAACTCCTCCGTCAAGTCAACGAAAGCAAAATGAGCCCCAAACCCGGAGCCCCGTAACAGGCTTCTCTTGAACCAAGTATGAAAAGTTGGTTTTAAGTCTCTATATCTCGGCCATAAATGGCACACCGCGCCAGAGAACAACCAGTGAAAGGGCCTCTTAGGTCCCGCAAGGAAACAAAAAAAGGGGTCCAATTTTATTCTACAACTACATTTCCATAACACGAAAACGAATGAAAACTGTTTATTTCTGACTGTTTTCCTTTTGACTCCGTTTTGTATATGATATCTATTATAATATTTTTGATTTCTAGTTTTGGCTAGAGATTGACACTAGATTCTAACAAATATTTGCTTTATAGAGCTTAAAATTTAGCCAATTTTCGAATCCGAATTTTACCACCTTTCTATATTTTAATACAATATACAATACAACAATCATTATTGTACACCAGTAAATTGACTAATTTTTCTTGCCTATTCGTCCTATAATAGAGGAAAAATCTACATTAAATGACAATAACGGAAGTAGAATGCAGTGCTCTTCTTGTCAAAATAAATTGTCATTGAAACCATTAAACACTCATTCAAAAATAGGCACGCGGAAATAAACTACCACAAACTTTTGGATATACCATTTTTAATTGTCCAACAATAAATGAGACTTTTGACTTGATTGGTTGGTTGGTTCTGTCAATCCGTTTCTGTGTTGCCAGAGAGTATCATAATACTTCCCGATTCCCTTATTACCTGTATGAATCTCATAAAATCGTGAGTGTTTTAAATCAATTATGACAATCATGACAATCGGAATGCATAGATGCACAATTATTATTTTATGTACGAATAGCGGCAAACATTTTGTACTTATAATTATTTTGTTACCATAAAGCAGCAACAACACTTGTTACCATACTAAAGTGTCATACCTTGTTTTCTTATACTTATCATGGTCTTGCGAATATGGTTCTAGTTGACTATGGAACCCTAAAAACGGTTGCTTCGAGCCATGAACCGACGCCAGCATGTCTAGCGACGGCGGGCTTCTCTGCAAAAAGGTTAAAACACTAATGACCCATAGTAATTAGAAGGTCTCATAATGCCTTAGACGGATTGATCACAAAAACTTGTTAAACGGTTTTTAAGATCAGGCTTCGTTGAACAATGTTTGCCGGATAAATTCTTTGGGTCTTTGAAATGAACGTCACATTTTTCTAAATAATGAACCTTCTTGAGTAACTTTTTAGATATTACATAGAATCCGACCCTTTGCGAGAATGGTATATTTTTACTAGAAAACAGTAAATTTTCCAGGATTATAATAATATAATTATAATAATATTCTTTATTGTGCACCACATGAAAAAGATTAATAACAAAGAAATAAGGCAACGTTAAATAGGGTAACAACAGGCGGTCTTATCGCTAAAGAGCGATCTCTTCCAGACAACCTTTAGGTAGCAGAAAAAGTCGGAGGATACAGGATTGTTATAGATTAAGTTTAGGTTGGTAGGTACTTAAAAATGTTTGCAAAAATTCTGTAGACTTAAAATTAGGTCTAACAAAAGGATTTTGGTGTAGTGGTCAAATAAAAAGAAACAAATAGGAATGCGTAGTCAATATTATGCCTAAATTATTTCTACCAGCACCTCACTTTGACACGCGGCTATATGTCGCACGATTACCTGTCACTTTCCTGTAAATACCAAGCGAGCATGACAGATAAACCTGTGTCGTGCGACAAGTGAAGTCGTGGCAAGACAAAACTAGCACTGCTGGTTTGCTTTGGGTCAGTAATTGTTAGAATTCCACTTTTTGTACTATTTTTTCTCAGAATCATTCAGTCTGGACATCCTGACAACGGTTAAGGGTAATTTTTCAATTCAGAAGTAAGTGTCTTACGGAACTATTAATCCATCAATTTTGTCTGTTCGAAAACAAATCTTATATACTAAGATATAAAGTTGGGATGTCGTATTTACCTTCAAAAAGTATTACGACTTTTTGATAATGTAGTTCTCTCAGTTTTTATTGCGTCCGTTTATATACGTCAATTAATTAACAACTATTTATATACTTTTCTACGTGATCAGGAATTTAATTGGGCTTGGCAGGGCTTATTGTCTGTGGTAGGTAGGTCAGGTATGGTAGGTGTAGTCATAGGACCACACATGTTGTATCTATTTCAATTGACAACATTTCATATTTCTAACCGGTGGAAATTATTACAAAGATCGAGAGAGCTTTACGTCGTATACACCGTAAAAAAATATTAGAATGTATCTGTACTTATGTAAAAAAATATAAGAAAATATATAAAATAACCGAAATCTACGACAACGATGCCTGCATAGAGTAGCCTTCGACTTATCCGCGAAAAAAATAAGCTGTCAATAATGGCAAACTCAACGTCACTCGCTTTTTTTTAATAGACATCAGACTAAAGCAACCTATACATTGTGTCATAGTTTTGGAGTTACAACATTCTAGAATTAGTAAATTTTAATAAAATAATTAGTTATCTTAGGGAAAATTATATAAACAGTGGTTAAGTCCTTTTTCTAAGCGGAATACCTACAGAAAAGTAATACAATTGTAGTATTAAAAATATGAAATCTTGTCAATTATCTATACAATTCTAAAATTGATATGAAAATCAGTTTGCTATTGAAAGGACAGGGGCCATTATTTCAGGAAAAATCTTAACATGCATTTGTCCACGGGCGCCCGGAGCCAGCATTAAAGCCCCAGCTGTTTTTAAAAATGTCTTTGTCCCCATCTTTTCGATAAGGCTGGATGGATGTTAACTTATTTTAGTACAGGGATAGCTGGAGATACAAAGATGGTTATATCTGATATAACCGAACATTTGAGCCGTTTACAATAAAAAGGATTGTTTCACGTACGGACCATGTTACGGACATCTTCTAATACACTACAATATCTGTATTTTATTAATTTAAAAATGGTTATTTTGTTATTATTTTTCTATTACAAGCATGTACCCTTTATTCCCCATCCATTATTTGTAAAATACCTTCGAAATAGGTACAGCTATCTCATTTATAAGAGTTTGAAATAAATGTCACGCTCATTTGAGTTTGCACCCGGTATATTTTCAAGAAGAATTTAGCCAAATAGTCAAACAATTAAGTCATTATACATTTAATTTCTCTATTTATGAAATGTCAAAATGCTTTAAATGTACAGGCATTTAATAAAAATAGTAAAGAATAAATGTAATGGCCCTCTGAGTTTGCACCCTGTATATTTCGCAGAACAGTATGGCAGCTGGTCGTCGCCAGGGTGTCTCGCGCGCTCGGGCATCTGCCGAGATCGAGGACTTCACATTCCGAAAAAACGGAAAAAAACACTGTGAGTTGTACTCACACTTGAAGTAAATTGCAGAGTAAAGGGCAGACATTTGTATTATTTATACTTTATAGAATTAACAGAAAAATGGGAATGCGTAACCGGGCAGAGGCTGAGCTGGCTTGCTAAGGTGTAAAGCCTTTCAAATAAACAATGACTTTCAAATAAAAATCGAAAGGTTATCTGGCGTAACGATGGTGAAGATAAAAAAAAAACGCTGGATCCGTAAGCTTCCCGGTCTCTTCCGCCAGGATACGCATTTCAATTTTTCCTGGTGCTTTGGTCTTTGTACCAATGGTTTAATATAATACTACTACTTAACGCAAGAGAACCAAGGTTGTAGATATAGCTCAGACAGTCGCCAAACTTAAGTGGCAGTGGGCAGGGCATATTGCTCGTAGAATCGATGGCCGTTGGGGCAGAAAGGTTCTTGAGTGGCGACCGCGGACCGGAAAACGCAGCGTTGGAAGGCCTCCAACAAGGTGGACCGACGACCTGGTTAGGATCGCGGGTAGAAATTGGATGAGGGCGGCGCATGATCGATCGTTGTGGAAAACTTTGGGGGAGGCCTTTGTCCAGCAGTGGACGTCTATCGGCTGATATGATGATGATGATGATGATGATGACTACTACTTAATGGCTCAGCGACCCAAAGCGAGTCTGGGCCTCCGACATACATCCCATAAAACATGACGCCAGAACCTCCTACTGCACCATAAATCAAGATGGCTCCCTTTCTTAAAATGTTGATCTTAGGGTTCAGAATGTTTATCCTGCCAAAGTAGAACTCTCGATCATCAAATCACTACATAGTATAAAACAAAATCGCTACCTGCTGTCTGTCTGTCTGTCTGTCGCCATAAAAATACCGCACCCATGCAAAATTCGACAGGTGAATGATCCTAGATCTCCAGTTCCATAGAGAGGAGGGTATATGGCCGACAGCGGACCGGTAGGATTATCAGTGTTGGACGTCACAAACAACTCAGTAGACACCGGTGTGGAACGCGGGGATGAAATACTGGAGTATCGCTCTCTCGCCCGCTCTCAAGCGCAGCCCATTGACAGCGGTAACGCGCCGTCGCAGAGCGCGACCGGTAATTCTACCTTACTGGAAGCGGGCCGAGACACAGAAAAATCTCTGATTTGTAACAACACTTGCGGCGGTGATGAACCAGCTATACAACTTACGATGGCGCAGGTTGTACGTAACGGAGAATGGAAACAAAGTGAAAAAGATTCGTCTCATGAGTGGAAGATCGTCGAAAGTAAGAAATCGAGAAAGTTCACCGGTAAAAAAGGCGTAGCTATATCGAATTCAAGTGACAAATTCAGAGCGGCGGACACTCAAATCCCATTGTTTATAACCTATGTAAACAAGGATACAATGGAAGAGGACATCTGCCAGTACATAAAAACAAAAACCAGTGAAACTGTGTCGCTCGAGAAACTCACAATGAAAGAAGATCGATCGTACAATGCGTTTAAGTTCTACGTATCGCGACAAAAGTTGGATACTTTCTTGGATGATAAGCTGTGGCCCGATGGCATCATATTTAGACGTTTCATACAACGAAGGAAGGATGTGAACAATGGCACACGACAACCAAACACGGCAAGATACTCAAATAACCGTTAAAATGGAAGATAACATATCAACAATCGGTATAATTACTTTTAACTGTAAGAATGTTAAGAGGTCGATGAACTGCGTCCGCTCATTGTGTAAATCAGCTGATATTATACTTCTGCAGGAAACTTGGCTGTTGGAGGCTGAGTTATCATGTCTGGAAGACATACATCCAGATTTTAGCTATACGGGAAAATCTTCAGTGGATACATCGGCGGGAATTTTGAAAGGAAGACCGTTTGGCGGTCTAGCCATATTATTTCGAAAAAGTGTGTTACAATCCGTGTCGATCGTGCAAAGTGAAAATAACTGGCTTTGTGCTATTATTGTTTCAGTGAATAACAGGTCTTTTATGGTAGTAAATGTGTATATGCCAACGGATAGTACTGATAACCTACCTGTATTTATTCAATGTCTTGGCGAAATATATGCTATGATAGAAAATAGTAGTATTGAGTGTGTATATGTATTAGGGGATTTTAATGCACACCCAGGTGAGCCTTTTTGTAATGAAATGTTGAAATTTTGTTCAGAACATGAGTTAACATGTAAGGACATAAATGACCTTGGTATCCAGTCCGGAATATTTACGTTTATAAGTGACGCTCACGGCTGTAAACGATGGTTGGACCACTGCGTAGTTACATGTTCAGCGGAACAAACCATAGTGGATACCAGGGTTATTTATGATTCCTATTGGTCGGACCATTTTCCTATGTTGATTAAGTGTAACATTAACGCTATTCGTGTGAAAACGAGTGTACCTAAACCATGTTGTAATGAAGCTATCTGGGGAGATCGTAGCGTTGAGGTCATTTGTAAATACGCCGAATATTGTCATAACAAATTAAAGGGTATTGACATGTCACCGGAGTTTGTTTCTTGTGCCGATAACTGCTGTCGTAATTCGTCCCATAAACAACTAATTAATGACCTGTATATGAATATTGTAAGTGTACTGCGCGAGGGAGCTATTATTAGTAAAAACACAGTGCCTCGTAACAACAATAATTCTATTAGGGGGGTACGGGGTTGGAACCAACACGTGAAGGATGCGCATGCGCAGGCACGGCATTCCTTTCAAATTTGGATGTATTATGGGCAACCTGGGGACGGACCTATTTATGAGTCTATGAAACTTAGTCGCAAGATATTTAAGTCTAGATTAAAATGGTGTGTTAAGCAACAGGAACAGCTTGAAATGGACAAATTAGCTACACATCATTTTAATAAGGATTTTTCTAAATTCTGGAAAGGGACAAAGAGGCTAAATAAAAAGACAAGCCTTCCGACGAGCATAGATGGAACAACGGAGCCAGCTGAGATTGCCAATATTTTTAAAGATCACTTTACAGTCAGTTCACCGCTCGGGCCGGCGCAGTGGGGTCGTGGCGCGGGCCCGTGGCGGCCGGGGACTCGCCTCATTTTCACTTGCAAAGAAGTTAAGGATGCTATCAATAACATGAATAGTGGTAAGTCACCCGGCCACGACGGGCTCAGCATCGAGCACCTGCAGCACGCCGGCGTGCATCTACCGCGAGTGCTGACTTTGTTGTTCAACTTATGTCTAGGTCATTCGTATTTACCGCAACACCTAATGCAAACCCTAGTAGTGCCAATTGTAAAAAACAGGACAGGAGATATAGCGGACAAGAGTAATTATAGGCCTATTTCCCTGGCTACTGTGATAGCCAAGGTGTTTGACAGTGTGCTTGACAGGCGCCTCGGTGAGTATACCAGGCTACACGACGCTCAATTTGGGTTCAGACCAGGGTTATCCACTGAGAGTGCTATACTAGCCTTGAAGCACACTGTCAAATACTATGTAGATCGAAAGACTCCAGTGTACGCATGTTTCCTGGACTTGTCCAAAGCTTTCGATCTTGTTTCATATGACGTATTATTTGAAAAGCTCGAGAGGGAAGGCGTCCCTGCCGAACTGCTTAGCGTCCTGTCATACTGGTACCAAAATCAAACAAATACCGTAAAATGGGGCAATGCATTATCAGACCAGTATAGACTTGAGTGCGGGGTGAGGCAGGGGGGCTTAACCTCTCCCAGATTGTTCAATATTTATGTAAACCACCTGATCGTGGAGCTTAGCAGCACCTATGTCGGATGCCACGTAGACGGGGTATGTTTTAATAACATAAGTTATGCAGACGACATGGTGCTGCTGGGGCCCACGATTGGTGGTCTGCGTAAACTGTTGGCTATCTGTGAGGCATATGCAGAAGCACACGGATTAAAATATAATTCGAAAAAGAGCGAGGTTCTGGTATTTCTTGGCAAAAATAAGCCTCCAGCTTCGGTACCGCCATTGTATTTAAGCGGGTCGCCGTTACAGAGAGTAACACAATTTAAATACCTAGGGCACATTGTGAATGAGCAGTTGAAAGATGACTGTGACATAGAACGAGAACGTAGGGCGCTGTCTGTTAGGGGGAACATGCTGGCTCGTAGATTTGCTGGGTGCACTTTCGAGGTCAAAGTGACACTTTTTAAGGCCTACTGCCAAACTTTTTACACCGGCAGTTTATGGACCAGTTTTACCCAAAAAGCATACAACGCCCTACGTGTAGTATATAATAATCTGTTCCGGGTACTGGCGGGGCTTCCTCGTTTTTGTAGCGCCTCAGGCATGTTTGCCGATGCTCACACAGACGACTTTTTTGCGCTAATGCGAAAAAAAGTCGCTTCTTTAATACGCAGAGTGAGGGGAAGCCCCAACAGTCTCCTACAGGTTGTGGCGGGGAGGCAGGACAGCGCCGTGCTCGGCCGGTTCAATGAGCTGCACGCTTCGAGTGCGCTGCATTGACCTGGACAACCGGTGCTGTGCGCAACATTTAGATTAATAGTGCTACTGATATACCTACTAACATAGTTCTTAATTCTTTTTATCATGTGTACTAACAAACTATGGACCTATGTTGTCTGGAAATAAAGATATTTTATTTATTTTTATTTTTTTTTATTTTTATTTTATAGTGATTAAAAATCTGTCCATTGGAAATAAGAAATTTAAACAGTTTTTCTTCAATCTTGTCAACGTGAAAACACGATTGGCAATAATTTTCTCGATACTTTTATCTCTCAAACATAACCCTTTTTTTGTATTTTCGGTTGGATGTTCAAAACCCTTCCGTTTTTAACAATGTTTTTTAGCTTAACAGATGCACAATTATAAGTTCTCAAAAACTGTAAAATTATTTTCAATATAAAATGCACACGTTTATGCCACAACTCAAAAAACATGATTTCCGCGCTTCTGAGCACGCACTTCCATATCGCTCACGCTTACGCTCAGTGAGAGAGAGAGCTAGCCAAAGCGTTGGCACCCTCTAGTTAAAACAAAAACTACAAAAAAAGAACATAGCATTGCCAGGAATTTTTTAGGCAACCTATTCACAATTATGGTTTTTTCATACTAAATTAGATATAGAACGCTTTCATCTATTGAACAAATGTGTGTAGGTCGCCTTTAATTCTTACCTTTTTTTATTTGTAGGGGGAAACGAGCAAATGGATCGCCTGATGGAAAGCGATTACCGTCGCCCATAGATATCTGCAACACCAGAGCAGTCACAAGTACAAGTTGTTTCATCAGGAGTAGTAGGTAATGTTGGTACATGGGTGGTGTAGTGGTCTACAGAACGCATTTTATAATATCTCTTTTTTGTGTTTAAATATATATTTTCGTTAAAAGGTTCTTGTCTTGCTATGGAACCCATTATTCTTTGCGGAACGCTAACTCAGCTCGCTGACACCGTGTTCACCTTGTTAAAAAGACAAGTTTTTTGGCGCATTGTCTGTAATAAATTTTATGCATTGTTATAGAGGTGTCGAAGTAAAAACGTTTCTTGAATTTACAAATAATAGTCGCCGCGTAATAAGTTCTTATTCGACCGAGCGAGCGAAGTGTCTTCCGTTTCAGCTTGAGCAAAAATTCTTTAGTTAGTCCGGATTTTTCACATACAATTTTGCCAAAATGGTAGAATAGGATGCGGAATAAATTAGTAGAAATTGGTAGAATTTGAAATTAAAAATAGGTAGATCTACCACCGCTCTGGGTGATCTGGGTCAGTACGTTTTCAATGATTAACAATGCGTAAACAGTGTGTAAGTTTAAAATCGCGGCAATTTCATTGCTTCGGCAAAAAAATTGCAGCGAGATATGCTGTCAGCTGTCACTGTCAGTGTCAACTGTCAAGTAAGTGTAGTCACACCATGGCCAGACCCAAGCCAGACCTCTCTTAAAGCGTTCCGTTTTAAGTGATGAAATTACAAGATAGGCTTTGGCTCTATGGACAATATTAGGCTACAATCAGTAGTAAGTGTAAGTAACATTTCGTTGCACACATTGAAATTTTTCACGATCATAATATTTTGAATAAATAGGTAGATTTGATGCTGAGGGTGGAGGATAGGTAGAACGGAGGCAAAATACAACACTGATGTCCACCAGGGCTAGCATATCTTGCCGCGACTCAACATCACCTATCCTGCTCGCACGGTATTGAAAGGAAAGTGACAGGTAGTATATGTCGCGCGACAAAGAGTCGCGTCTCAGTTATATTAGAGGTGCAGAATTGCAGATGCTTTCCGTCTGTTTCCGCCTAAACATTGCAGTACTCAATAGATTCTCATGATTTTTTTAACTATTTCAATAATTTGACTACTCAGATATAATAAGCAATTGAGCAATCTATTTCATACCCATGTTTTACATCCTTGACCCGGATGTTATTTGTATTTAAGTATGTATTTCATATAAGTATGTTATCATAACACAAGCCTACTAGAGCTTACTGTGGGACTAGATCGATTTGTGTGAGGTTGTCCGATATTTATTTATTTATACATTTAAAACTATCAGAAAAGTTCGTTCCCCTATTGGTGTATGACCCTAGCGTCTGGTAGTCTAGAAGTATACACACGGACGCAATCTAATCTAGTTAAGTGGTAGCTGACGGCTTTGCTTGAGTTAGTGGTATCTACTTAATGGTCGCTTAGCTAAGAGCGCGGTATCGATTACAGGATTAATCTTACCGATGGAGGTTGTGAGTTTGGAATTATTATGATTGCGAAATATTTGAAATATTTTTATTAATTAAACTAGTTGCGAAATTTGACATAATTTTGTAATTTTCGTAATGTTGGAATTTGACGACACGGTTGGCGCAGTTTGCAGACACCTGCCTACTGACCCGGCGGTCCCGAGTTCGAATCCCGGCCGGGGCAAATATTTGTGTGATGAACTCGAATATTTGTTGTTGGGTCATGTTATATATATATGTATAATTATATATTATGTATATAGTCGTCTAGTACCCACAGTAGGTACAAGCTTTGCTTAGTTTGGTTAGTTTATTTATTTCGAAAATACGTCGCCTTTTTCCCTAGCGTTGTCGGGTATAGTAGGAATTCTTTTTGTAGGCTGAAATCACTTCGCTTTGTTCTAACAATGGAAGTCAATTGTGTAGATTGTGAACTGCGACCACCAACTGCAATTATGACACCTTTCATTTCAAAGTAGCAGTTTGTGGCCGCAGTTCATAATACACACAATACCCATTGCGACCCATTTTTCTATTGTTTATCAGAATAAAGCGAAGTGAATTCGGATTCGGACTCAAAAAAAATACTCTTACTATAATAACTTAGGTATAGCAGTTGTGTACTTCATCCTAAATATTTAGTTACCAGAGTACCAAAACATATTAAAATCCAATTCCAACCGTTAAGGTAAACGCAGGTATCAACGACCCATCGAAAATCTGCAGGTAATACCGACCTATAAATTGAAAGTCAATTTTTACGCTTCCTGTACTATTCTAGATATAGATAGCTGAAGCTACGCACACGTTGGTTCCTAGACCATCATTTACTTTAGCGATAGTGTGTGTGAAAGTGCAAAAAAGAGACAAAATAACCCAGTTTGTGCGGAGACAGCCTGGGTGAAGTTCACGTCGTACTAGGCCTTAATCCATCAGGTAAAGCACGTGACTTTTCTACTGAAGCGATTTATTTGAATAAGTGAGTGCTATACTTTTTGTTGTGTTATTAAATATGTTCCGTTGAGTGTCAGTTCTGGATTTCATACCACATTTTATTGGAAAAAAAGCTATTTGAAACGATAAAACCTTAAAATAAAATAGGACGGTCTTAGCTTCATCAGTTTTAGTTGTGGCAGCTATCGCCGAGTCATAAGTCGTTAATGGCCTCAGCATAGTGTTTCGGTTTTTTTCTATATTGTGTTATTATATGACAATAACACAGGTAGTTCAATAGACCAATTGAAATTCAAACATCTGTTCTTTGTCAAAATGTATTAGCGACCTACGTATTGTTGTCTACTTTCTTTTTTATTACGCTTTTATTTTAACCAATATTGACATATTTTTGGAAGGTCGACTCATGCATCGTTACATTTATAAATATTTGTTTTTTGTTTAAAACTGTATGCATGGGTACATATTTCGTGTTATATTTATTCATTACGATCTGATTTATAGTCAGAAGGTGTAACTTAATAATAAATACCTACTTTTTATGAGTCGCTAATACATCATATGCTTGCACTTACAAATTTTATTACCGACCCATAAGTCGATAATGGCCTCAGAATAGAGTTTTGTTTTTTTCTCTTTTATGTCATTATATGACTATAACACAGGTATTTTAATAGCCCAATTTAAATAAAAACATCGGTTCTTTGTAAAAATATATTAGCGACATACGTATTGTTCTCTACTTTCTTTTTTATCATGTTGTTAATTGAACTAATAATGACATATTTTTGGAAGGTCGATTCTTGAATTGTTACATTAAAAATTATTGTCTTTTGTTTAAAACTGTGTGCATGGGTTCATATTTCATGTTATATTAATTCATTATAATCTGTTTTAAAGTCAGAAGGTGTAACTTAATAAAAAATACCTAGTTTTTATGAGTCGCTGATAAATTTTATGTTTGCACTAACAAATTGTATTAGCGATCCATAGGGGTCGGTAGTAGCAACAGTAAGAAGCTATTACCGATCGTATATAGATTATTGTATATCTCACCTACTTTGTGACCGGACAATTTCTTTGTTTTTTGTTTAAAACTGTATGCATGGGTACATATTTCTTGTTATATTTATTCATTACGATCTGATTTATAGTCAGAAGGTGTAACTTAATAATAAATACCTACTTTTTATGAGTCGCTAATACATCATATGTTTGCACTTATAAATTTTATTACCGACCCATAAGTCGTTAATGGCCTCAGAATAGAGTTTTGTTTTTTTCTCTATTATGTCATTATATGACAATAACACAGGTACTTTAATAGCCCAATTTAAATAAAAACATCGGTTCTTTGTAAAAATATATTAGCGACATACGCATTGTTCTCTACTTTCTTTTTTATCACGTTGTTAATTGAACTAATAATGACATATTTTTGGAAGGTCGATTCTTGAATTGTTACATTAAAAATTATTGTTTTTTTGTTTAAAACTGTGTGCATGGGTTCATATTTCATGTTATATTAATTAATTACAATCTGTTTTAAAGTCGGAAGGTGTAACTTAATAAAAAATACCTACTTTTTATGAGTCGCTGATAAATTATATGTTTGCACTAACAAATTGTATTAGCGATCCATAGGGGTCGGTAGTAGCAACAGTAAGAAGCTATTACCGATCGTATATAGATTTTTGCGATCGTTGATAGCTGCATAAAAATCGTTAATAGCTTCACAGGCATTTTTGTGAGTCGGTATTAGCAACAATCGACTTCGTCGTTATATAAATTATTTTATACAGTATAGACCTTTATTCAGTAGCCTTTAACATAGAAAATATAGAATTTACACATAATACAAACGTAAAAAAATAAAAACGTGAATCTGAGAGCAATCAGCATCCTTAAAAATGATGGTTCATTTTGAAATTGCCTTAAGGGGGTCGGTAATACCTGCGTTTACCTTAGTTCAATTTTTTGCAGGTCTTCGTTCCATTAATTAATTTAAAAAAATTGAACTTAGAAATTGGTCATAGGAAGCAGTGTGCCGTTAGTTTGTCATAAATAGCACCCGATAATTTGTTTTCTTAAAACTAACCGAAGAACTATTTGATAACAAAAAATTGACCAAGCATGTCGACCTACATTAATACTCATCGTCAGTATTTTGTAAGTAGATAATTTATATTATGCATTATTATTTTTATTATGGTATGCATGTTAATTTTTCTTTAAGTAGGTAAGTTAAATTTGTACATCCATACTTATGGGTAAACATAGAGGTCAAACAAATTATATTCAACACATATTATACCTACCTATGTTTGACAAATAAAATTTCTGATTTCTGATTTATGATTTCTGGGTTCTCTAGAGAACAGATGGATGCTACAAAAATATTTAAAATGGATTTCGCCAAACCTTTATTCCAAGAATATCGCTAACTCTCGCATAGTAGTGTCCAACTAATATGGGATTTTGATATTACGAGAGTAATTAAGCGTTATTCTTAGAATAAAAGTTTGGTTAAATGAAATCTTAGTCGTCAAAAACTCGATATTCAATTAAGTGTAACTACCTTCTGAAAAAAGTGGGTTCACAATTTCACACACATGGCATATATATACTATTCATATATATTGCTAGCTGAAATACACGAAATAAATTATAGCAGAGGAAAAGTTACATAATCACTCCATCGATTTAAAATCTCTATTTACTGAGATCTTATCTTGCTTTCTGTTGGGGCAAACCGAAGATAGGCCGTTTTTTTTACGTGTTCAACCAATTTTTACTCCAATTTAAAACATACGCAAAACTGAATTAAAAAAAAGTATTAATTGGACAGTCGAGTTCATTTCATTTACGTCTACACACTTACGAGAACAAAAATATCTGATCACGGTCGCTATTGTCAGGAGCATAAAATCGTGTTCAGATATATTTATGTTCTCGTAAGTGTGTTCATGTAAATGAACTCGACTGGACCTAGATACTCACAAAATTTCTTGACAATCTAATGGTAGGTAAAGGCAACCTCTAAGGGAGAACAGCCGGAAAGCATATGAACATACAAACATGTATATATATGATTCTATCGGATAGAATTATGCCAAAAAGACAAGGTGTAAAAGCAGCCGTCTTATTGTATGTATCAAGAATTGGTTTTGCATTAACGGGATTAGTAATAATCTGTAAAGTGTGTTCAAAAATGAGGCCTACTTTGTTAAAAAAAGTTGGTAAAAAATGTAATATAAACTTGAAACGAAACCGAACATTCTTAGAATGAACAAGACACGCGCATGACTCTTTTTCTAGAAAATTCGAGGAATTAAGTTGTCAATTGTCATCAGATTGCGAAGTTTATTATAAAGCCACGGGCATCGTAAGTAATTTTCTGTGACAATCCGCGTCTTAATGTGAGGTTAGTGTAAATTATTAGTTAAATGTTTAGAAGCGAAATTTTTTACATAAAATATACTTTGAAACTATGTCCCCACGGTTTCCGGGCCAGACGAATGCATTACCAATTATGCTATCAAAGCCACTAGACAAATCATCGAAGTGTTCAACCTGTTGCTTTTTTATATATAAATAAATAAATATTAAGGGACAATCATACACAAATCGACCTAGTCCCAAACTAAGCAAAGCTTGTACTATGGGTAGGTACTAGACGACGGTATACATAATATATAAATACATATATAGATAACATCCATGACCCAAGAACAAATATTTTGCACAAATATTTGCCCCGGCCGGGATTCGAACCCGGGACCGCCGACTCAGTAGGCAGGTGTCTACAAACCGAGCCAAATGCCTTAGGGCGGCATCGTAGCGCCATCTAACGTAAATATTATGTCTTTATGCTCGTTTCTATAAAGACATTAAACCGATACCTCCTACGTATACTGATGCAACTGACATTTTTACGATTTTCGTTTTTTTGCATTTTTAGGATCAAAATACTTATATCTACATGCTATAAAATTTTCATGACAAAATTACTACTAGTTTTCGAAATAAAGTGACGTATACTGATACAACTAACACCGTTTTTTAATTTAGAACATCGTATACTGAGATAAGTCACTTGTACCACTGTACGCAGTACACCTATCAAGTACAAGTGGCAGTTATCTCAGTATGCTTGCTCGTCATCGTTGCGGACGTAAGATGTCCAACTATGCGCGACGGACAGTCGATGCGGCCTACGTCTTTTCTACCTACTACGTATCAAATCAGGCTTACTTTTGGTTATGATACAGTTTTCTCCAATCAGTACCGATGGTTGTTTGTTAGTACAATAATAGCCATATGTCGCCATTACCTACAGTAAACCAGAGTCACTACTAGAGCTGCCATCCGACCGGGTTATCCCGGATTTGTCCTAGTTTGAAGCCGTCCGGGGCCGTCCGGGGGCCGTCCGGGCGCCGTCCGGGGGCCGTCCGGGCGCCGTCCGGGGGCCGTCCGGGGTTTAATGTCAATAAAAAATAAAGCATTTTTTTTTTTTTTATTAATGGGGAAATGCAAGTTACGCCAAATGTCCGGGTTTTTAAGTCTTTGGCCGTATTCGGCGAATTTAGAGATGGCAGCTGCTTAGTTGGCACGACAGGCAATTGTAAAGTAATATAGCAAAAAAGATGTCGAATATTTGGAGCAACGAACAAAGAAAGTAAAAATCTAATCATGAGTTTAAATAAAAAAATAAATTCGGGAAAAACAAGCTAAGAAAACAAATAATAAACATATAAGACAAAAATTACGTTAAATTATAGTGTCTGAACGGATTTTTTTTTTAATATTAAATAAATTTTAAGGGACCATCTTACACGAATCGACCCAGTGTCCCAAGCAAAGTAAAGCTTGTACTATGGGTACAAGATGACGATAATACATATACATACTTTATAAAGTACATGTAGAGATAGCATCCATGACCAGGAATAAATATTCAAGTTCATCACACACATTTTTGCTGGCTGCTGTTTGAATTTGATTGAAATGTATAATTTGTACAAGGAGTCGTATTCTACCAAATACGAAGCGCAAGCTTAGTCTGTTCGACAATACTTGATATTTTCAGTCAAAATATTAAGTTGACGCTTGTCACATTTACGAGAATTTGAAAACACCTACTGAAAAACAAACATCCAAACACATTGGCACATGGAGGAAGTAGACTTGAAATAAATAGGAAAAAAAACTCAAACTTAACAAAAAAATGCGACTGCTGTATTCGACCTTCAAAAACCTTGTCATCTCCTGACGGTAATATAAGCATGTTTTATTACAATAAAAACTTAAACTGTATAATTCACAGCATTTGGTTTGGGAATGCTACTTGTTAGGTACTGTTGACATGACTAAATGACAAATTATTTGACTTAATTAAATTAATACTTCAAGATGATGTAAGTAGATGAATTCAGGTTTTGGTCTGACAATTCTGATGGACAAAATAGGAACCGGAATCTACTATATATAAATATTAAAACAGTAATAATGTTGATAATACCGCTGTAACAAAGACAAAAACACCATTCCCTAAATGCGGGCTGTGATTTTAATTACCTTTTAAATAAACGTAATTTTAGTGTAAATTTGCTTTATTTATTGTCTTTCAAACGTAATTTGCTTAAATATCCTAAATACCAACCTCTGAACTTACTATATTGGTCATAACATACAAAATGACCTTAACAGTATACTGGTACATAACGGAATGATTCAGGCGTATACTGGTACAAGTGACAAATCAGATGAAACTAACCGATCAGATCCATCCAAACACGAGCTATGAGTTTGTTTATATATCTAATAAATGATACATGTCCATAATAGGCATAATAATAATATAATTATCCATATTCATCTAATCATATAGTTTACGACGTATACTGGATCAAGTGGTAGTTGTATCAGTATACCAAAAACTTAGAACAAGTAAATTTCACGTATACTGGTATAACTACCTTTTTTATTAAAAGTACAATTAATTTTGAAATAGTAAATATGTAGATTTAAGGAGAATATATTCATTAAAAGTATTTGATATTTTCATTACATTATTTCAACGTATGAGTTAGTTATGGCACTTCATTCCTTTGAACAGCCGTCCTGTAAAATCGTGAGTTTGCACTTGTATCAGTATACGTAGGAGGTATCGAAACGTAAACTAAGTTTTAGTTTACGCTAGCAGGCGTTACTGATTTAGGTAATAAAAAAATATGTGTTCAGTTGATTTAATTTGCTTGCTGATTAAGGTGGACTGTGAAAAAATAAATCTTAATTTGCATCTAATTCTCATTGATTTTCACGAAAGCTAGTTATTTAAATACTATAAGACAAGATATCTATATAAATTAGTTTACCTAAAATGCTCGTATATTTAATTCTTAGTTCCTGTCTTCACGTGTCATTCCTTTCAAAACATTGTTTTTGTAAGTTTTCAAGCTTAATGAGTGTATTAAGTAGGTATTCTAGGCACCCACTTTGTTGTTTATATTTTTTGTTATTCGTAGTTACCTTATGTTGTATTATTTGCGATTCGTACACTTTGAGCTTAGTTAAGTATTTAGTTAATGATGTGCATGTATTTCTCTAGTTAAGTGAATTGTATTCTTTTAGAGAAATAAATTCTTAAACCATAATCAAACCATATTCTGTGCTCACCGGGAGCATACAGCTTCAGAAACGCCAGGAACCTTGGCCCAAGCACAAATATTTGCCCTGGCCGGGATTCGAACCCGGGACCGCCGGCTCAGTAGGCAAGTGCTTACAAACTGCGCCAAACGTGTCGTCAGTATAGCTCGGACTAATCGCAAAACAAGAATTAAGAAAGCTATGGTATGCTATGGTTATCAGTATAATGTTGCGAGAGGGCTACCCAGACGAGACCCAGTTTGTGTTTTTTTTCGGTGCACATACCTATAAGAAACCGTCGGCCCCAGCTGCTGCAATATAATCAATTTAAACTAATATATTATTGAAATTTCATCTTTTATTGAATTTGTCTCTCTGCCTGTATGTCACACTTATTTTAATAAAATAATAGATGTAATAATTATGTCTATATACTATTTTTTTGGGGGGAGAGAGGTCATTGTGTCAGGAAAAATGTTAACAGCGCGATGGCGTATTTGTTTGGGCTCACGGCACGAACGCCATGTGTAAACATTTTTTGTTCGCACATTACCTCTTTTGGTACAGGCATAGCTGGACATCCAAATATACTTTGGAGTAGTTGGGCCTCGTGCAGGGTCCGTCCGGATTGTTACTACCGTCTTGCCTACTAACCCACCGCCAAACACCAATGTTCGCATTGTTGTGTTCCGGTGTGGGGGTAAGATAGCCGGTGAAATTACTAGCATAGAGGCATTCTATCTTCGTCCTCCGGGTAGGCAAGCACTTGTGACTCCTCTGGTATTGCAGGTGTTTATGGGCGACGGTAATCGCTTTCCATCAGGCAATACGTTTGCTCGTTTGCCCCCTATGACATAAAAAAAAAAAAATTATAAAATATATTTGATATTTTTTTCCCAACTACGGTGAAGAAAAAAAGATTACGGTGACCTAGTTGCTATTTCTTGTCAGCAGCTAACAAAGTCACAAAGCAATGTACTGTTACGTCGTTACAGCTCGTCAATACAGTCGTTTTCACACAATACGGCAGTAGAGATTGTCCATTGAGAGCGGATGTCTATTTATTATCTAACTGTATGTGGTTGTTTATGGGGAATATTTATTTGTGTTGAATTTGCAAAGTCGATGCGGGTTGATTGAGCGACGCCTCGGGCGAGCTGCTTGTGGCCCAAGTAACAAGCATTGACAATGGTTAAAATCATAATGAAATGGCTTTTTAATAAGGTGTATACTAAAAAACATTTATAACTGATTCCATTTCCAAAAGTTAAACGACAGTTATAAACTATATACATAACAAACTAAAATACACGCATAAACGAAGCAAAAAAATATAAGTATTTAAATAGGCTTAAAAAATTGGGCCTCTTTGCAAAGGTCCCGAAAACGCAAATACGTTGGGTGAGAATGCTGCAAGCTCTTCGGTCTCCCGTGGTGTCTAGCAGTTTTTTGGCTATTTGTTTAGAGCTGATGTGCACTGGGCTCCCACGACTGAGGGACTCTAATCCGAACGTAATAAAATGGTAAAAATTAGGTCAACTACTCTCTGTGACGCAAAAATATTGCCGGTATATTTATTTTCAATAGCGTGTGATCGAAACGGGCGATGTATGCTAAGAAGCGCGACTAACGAAGTCACAACAAGTAGCATTGAATGTGCCGAGGCATGGTGATGTTTTCATTCTTTCATTCAGCAATATTTTGGAGTTATTGCTATCAGATAGCGCACATATGCTGAGTTTTTCGATTAGTGTTGCGAGTTAAGTAACATTGAAAATTGACTCGATGAATCCAACTCAGATGGGCAGCAAGTGTCTTAAGACGAAGGTTTTTGACTAGTGTGAGTTACCAGTGATGACTGATGACCATACCCTAAGACTAGGTAACCAGTAGGCGTCAAATCATTCGTGCACCGAAAACCAAGGTAATGTTGATGACATGCTAATACTGAGCCACTGAGACGTGGTCGGTCACAATGGGCTGAATTTAAAGGCTCCAAGTTACTCAAAGGGCAACTAAACGAGCTATGCTTAGAGTCTCCGTGCGTGATCGAATCAGAAATGAGGAGATCTGCAGGTCGGCTAAGTTAAGTGGTAGTGAACATTTCTCGTAGAACCCATGGCCTATGAGATCTCGTAGAAATATTATATCACTGCACCACTGTGTTATCTTGCACAAATCATTCCGCTGGCGTCCTTCCCTTGCGCCACACATGAAACCCGAGATGAAGTAGCAAACTACAAGCTACCGCGCAGCAATCACGCAAAAACAAGCTTCGGGGTATGTGTATAGCGGACCTAATCGCGCTTATTAGGTTCTAAATATACGCCGCGATGAAGTTACGCGGCGCGATAAATGGGGAACTTAATTGTTGCCCTACCGTGTTTTAGCACGATACGCTTGCCAGTTGGCCACATTCCTGTGGACAGAAATTGGTCTGGGCCAGTACATAGGTGAGCGAAAACCAGCCTGTCTATCACAACTGGACGTATTTATTCAAAAGGGAACCAACCCACATTCAACGTTTGTACTTTATGCTATAGTTACAGGGTTCAATGTAAACGGTTTTGATATGTGGACTGGTTCCCTTTTGCATAAATACGTCCAACTATGCTTCGCGACTCATGTCGCGCAACATAGTATCATCCGTCACTCTCTGAAAGTGTTGTACAGAAAGATATAGGTTTTATATCTCGCGCGAGAAAGAGTTGCGTGTCATAGTCATGCTAGACGTGCAAAAGCGTTTCAACCACTCTTTTCGTTACGTTTAGACGCATGTGATAGATATTATTCTTAAACTTGTTTTTTTTTCTTTGGATTATTGGTATGCTTTGTCTATTATTGAATGTATATTAACCTTAGAGACTTTAACTACAGGAGACGTCTTCGCTGTATTTTCTAAACAAAAACCTTTGTAAAACCTGAGGTAAGTAACACACATACAATCCGCACATAAATGCAAAACTTTCGCATCACCCATAATTAAAGCACGCAGCACCCACAATTAAACAGTTCTAACATTAATTTCGATGGTCACACTAACAACTCACGCATTCTTCAAAACAATAAATTCATAATTCCAGCATCTCATAATAAAAGCCATGCGAACTCCTGAACTAATATTTAATATCGATAAATAATTACGAAAATAGAATCGAAGTGAGAATGCAAAGCGGACGCGTTCTGTTCGGTTCGGACACACGGGCGCTACAGTTAGTAAACGATTTTGGGGGACAAATAGAATTTCTAGAATTCCATTGACTGCTTCGTTCTTAAGCCACTCGGCTGAACATACAAAAAAACCGGCCAAGAGCATGTCGGGCCACGCTCAGTGTAGGGTTCCGTAGTTGCCCATCCTTCACAATAGACGAAAATTACGAGAAAGATTTAAATTACGAGAAACATTTTAGTTATCGATTATAGCGCCAGATTGAGCGAAATGTTGTAATATAGTATGGCACTTAAACATTATGTTGTAACGTTCGAAGTGTAGCGACACCGTGCGGCAACTACGTCATTTTAAAGAAAATTATGAATTATTGCGATAACTAAAAACGGCTGGACCGATTTTTTTCAATATAGTTTTCATTAAAAGTACTTATAAGGCCTCATTTTCATGAATTTTTCCATAATTTTTTGACCCGTGGTTGAGAAGTTAGAGGGCGGGGGGGGACACTATTTTTTTTCGGAGCGAATATTTACAAAACTGTTGACTTTATCAAAAATAAATATTTGGACAGCCCTATTATTTATAAAATACCTATTCAACGACACCCCACACACTAGCGTTGGAACGAGAAAAAAAACCACCCCCACTTTATGTGTACGGGAGGTACCTACCCGAAAAAAAATTGTTTTTATTTTACCGTTTTGTCGGCCTGATACATACACATACTCATACCAAATTTCAGCTTTCTAGTACTAATGATCACCTGGCTAAGCCGCGGATGGACAGACAGACAGACGTACAGACGGACATGACGAAACTACATATAAGGGTTCCTAGTTGACTACGAAACCCTAAAAACAGGGTGCAAACATCAAGCAATGAAAATCGAACAATTAATTGCACGTATGTCTGAGTTTGCCGGCATTTTACAAGAGGAGACCACTGTTGAGAAGAAACGCTGCGCCGAAAGAAACTGAACAGAATTATTTTCATTTTTTCTTAACTATTACAGTAATTTGATATACTATGTTCGGCAGAAATGTTTGTGCCCATCCAATGGAGAATGAATTGAATGTTTTTTTTTTCATCTTGGCTAGGGTGCTACCGTGCTCCTCGATAATATAAATTGCAATCACCAAGCTAATTTTACTGTTTATATAATTTCGTGGTTAAAGTTATTTTTAAAAACTCATAAGTAATATTACATTTTACTTAGTGATTATTTCATAATTCTACTAAAATCAAATAATCGCTATTCTCAATTACGGGAATTCGATTATACAATTTTAAAACCGCACCTAGTTTAAAAAGTAGTAGGAATATTTTGTTACTATTGTAGCCTCTCGTATTTACTGTTACCATTATAAATATAATTAAATAGTTCGCACAAGAGTTATCAATTTTGCTCGCCGAATTTTCCGACCGTGTGTCTCCCACATAATGACTACCGTGTAATTTTAATATTTTACCAGAAGCCATTTGCGCCATAAACAAACACTCTATAGTTCTTTACTGCGCCAACGCATGCAAATGGAATTATCTCTATTACACCTCTGATTGAACTCGCCCATATTTCGATCCTATCGTAAGTGCCTAAGAATTTTACTTGAATTTTTTACCTTATGACTGACTTAATAGGGTTGAGCTTCGAACCGTTTAATATGTTTATGAAGATGATGGTGAATGTTAATGGGTTTAGCTGTGCAATTAAACCGTTAAAGTCTTTACAATTGTGTTTACAGTCTGTGATTGCGATTCGTATTTCGGTGAAAACTGAGAGGTTCTTATCTGGATCGCGTAAGAGTGAGGGAGACAAATACACAACGCGAATTCCTCTGACAGCTCACGCACTGTACATACATTTCATGTGTGGTCATTTGCATACTTATGAGTGATTTAAATGAAATCTCATTGAATATGGAGAAGTTAATAGTAAATGGATAATTGTGGAGACGATTTAGTCTATATCTAAATGGAAGTATTTATTCAATATACGACATTAATCCATTGAACGCCAAGAAAATCTAAAGGTGTCGTGTGTTGTCGTGGCTACCAAGCCACCGCATACTAGGTCGATGCAGAGTCAGCCACCGGCTAAGCTTGCACCATAGATTGGAGCAGTTTTATTTTTTTTTTCGAAATTTTCTCTTCATCACGACCTAGCGAAATTTAATTTGTGCATTTTAAAAATTTCTAAAATCGGTTGAGAACTCGCTGAGATCTGCGCATTGTCACAAAGTCCATTCGCTCCGCTCCAATAAGCGTTAGCAAGTAGAGTCTGGCTAGCTAAATAATGTTGACAGATATTTGTGGTATCACTAACAGTCTATGATTTAAACAATTTAGTAGGTGGGTCCTCTGTAAATAATTTTGATACTCTTTGTACTAGTTAATTCCGATAGAGTTGAGAAATGGCATAGTACTTATGTAATTTTTTTGGTGATAGATTAATATAAATATGGTATTATCGAGCTAGGCCTTATTTATAATACATTTAATTTTTTCCATTTATATGGTTAGAAAGTGTAAACATTAGGTATGTGTTTGTCGTTGACTGTACTGTAGAACATAATGGTAGAAATTATGTGAGCTGACTATGAGTACACGTCAACATATATTTAACTTATTTCTTTAGGTACCTTACGTGTGCATAGAGAATCAAATATATTTTCTAGTATCAAAACTATAATTCCTACTACACAAAGAGTGACCAGAGCCGCAGATTTTTAAAATTTTCTCCGCCAAAACTTTGAGTAATATTTCATTAGCCAGACTATACAATAATATAAAATGTAACTTTGATAGAAAATAATTGTGTTTTTCTCAGTCAACCAACGATAACTGGAAAACTACCGAAACGTCAGGGAGGCTCAAATAAATTAACATACGCGATATAATCCGTTTAAATTGTTTCATTTAAATGCGTGACAGTCGCGGAAACCGAAGAAAATATGAAGTATAATATAAAACCAAACTCGTTCCTTTCAAATAAGTCCAATACAATTGCTTTAAGCGATATAATCCGTTTAAATTGTTTCATTTAACCTTTTGACCGCCACAGTCGGCTGTGGCCGTCAACAAAAAATCGTGCCCCTGACGCCACGTCGGCCACAGCCGTCCAAATTTCGATGATCAAAAACTTTGTAATTCTAACCGCTACAAGTATTTTTCAATCCCTGTTGATTTTGGGGCACATCTTTTTTTTTTTACTCTGGCGTCAATGGCACGGTAAATTGCTAGACCGCTTGGCGGTCAATAGGTTAAATGCGTGACAGTCGCGGAAACCAAAGAAAATATGAAGTATAATACAAAACCAAACTCGTTCCTTTCAAATAAGTCCGTTACAATTGCTTTAAAACAAAAAAGCGTATTATCTAATTTTTTTGGCATTTTAATTGTCACTGGCTGAATACCTATATTGGGAAGCTTTTGTAATTAATTACCTATATGGAACATGGAACACTTGTTTATGTATGTACTATATTATATTAAAGTGATTAACCTATATTAATTAATTCATTCAAGTTTTAATTTAACTCTCTTGTGCAGGCATAGCTCTTGGCGTGTAAGTGTTTTTGAAGTAAAGCGTCCAAAGGATATCCAGTACTGAAAGAAAGCCATTAGTGCGTAGTTTTTTAGGGATGCGCAGAAATGTCGAACTTTAATTATCATTCATGACTATTAGAGCACTAATTAACTAATCATAGTTCTATAATTAGTTCTATAGGCATTATTTTGAATCAAAATAATGCCTATTTTTGATCACTACAAAAAATGGGTCTAGTCATTTAAAATGGTCATTTTATACCAATTAGGCATAATTAACACCAGGGGTTAAAACTGTTAAAAGTACATTCCACAGTAAGTAAGGTAACACATTTTGCGGAGCTACTAATTAGGCAAAGGTTATGTGGAAGATATCCTCATTTAGCGATATATTTATACGTATTGTAACCTTTTGTGTTCTTTCGTAAGGTATGCAGTAATGAGTTTACTATTGTATTGTTCTCAGTTTTTTCCACTACTTAATCTGCAAATAATTGAAACAAGTATTTGCAGCGTTATAATTGAAAACATTAATTTAAATAACTCCTCAAATTGGTCGACGCTCGAACTGGTAACACTTTTTTCAAACCGCGTAACTCGATTGGCCGTCCTACCAATTACATTTGATACATTGCCTATTTCTTTAGCCAATAAGTCTTCTTGCAGTTTAGCTTTTTTACCAGCCAGTGTGCTGGCCAGCATTGCTTACAGGTTTTTTAAGGTTGCGTCAACGGCTTCATAGTAGCTGTACCAGATAGTAATTGCCTTATAAGCGTGTGTTGACTTGGTACTATAAAAAACCTAACACGGAGCTAGTCCTTGAGATGGTGTGCGGAAAAAGTAGTGATTTGAGTTTATTATTACAGTGTTTTATTGCAAAATTGTAAGCCGGCCAATTAAGAATAACTAACTTTGCAGCCACAGTCACAACCAATAACGTTGTACTATCTAATATCTAGGAACCATCTTATAATCCGTTTTATTCACGCGTAGATCATTTATTTTTATCGTAGTTTTCATAAAAACAAAACTTGACCTAAGTATTCATGTCTTTAAAATTGAGATTATTTCGTACATACGAGATTTTATTTTCGAACTGCAACTAAAATCAGGGGGGGTATTCGACCAATTTTAGAGATATAATGGAGATCTCTCCTTTTCATCGCCATCCGTCACTTTTGACGTGTACCTACTTGACAAGTGGCGATATCCCTAGAACATCGCAACTTCGTCAATTCAGACGCGAAAATTTTTCGTTTCCTTTGTATGTGACGGCATAAATAACAGGCGCATACTTTAAATTGACCGCGTAGTACGTGAAATTAGTCCTTTACGTTTCGTTCAAAACAGAAATTTAGATACATGAATAACATTTTTGACAATCATAATCGCCTTCGTATTTCCAAAAATTGAGATGAGATATGTCACTTGAAGCTCATCGCATTTTAATGACAGTTCAATGGCGAAATCACTGTTATCTAATAGAGATTTGACGTTTGGCGTTCACTCAAACGGCATTCTCGAATTGGGTCCCATGGGGCCTAATTCGAGTGTCGATCGCCAAACGTCAGATCACCATTACATAACAGTCATCTCTCCGTGATCTCGACTTTGAACTGAAATGTTTTTAAAGAACTATCTCAACTAGTTTTGTTTTTACATAATGGTAATAGAAAAATATAATAGATAAGTAGGTGTGCCAAATTTCAGCTCAATCGGTTGAAAATATCTGCTTCAAAATTGAGTTGCAAGATTCCATCTGAACCAACATACATTGCAAGTTAAATAGAGACTTGTAAAAGTGAATGCGCTTTCAACGTATTACTTATCGTAATTTAAGACAAATATAGTTAACATAAACTGCCTTTGCACGTGAAAATCGGTTCGCCGGAGGCTTAATAAAATTACATTACTAACATTTATAGAATAAGTATCGATGAGTAATAGCACCCTAGATGCTGTCCTAGATATACCCTCGTCCACAAACGGTTGCTTAAACACAATCTTTACCTTTCGACATTCAAACCATCTAATTTCCGTATTCACCATTGCATATCTAAACCACATCAAAGAAGCCAGGAATTATAATATTCTAACTAGACTTAACAAAGAGAGCCTCAGGGTGTTTCATTACTCAGCCGCGCAATAACAAAAGGCATTATGTATGTTATAAAGTCATAGATTATTCACCCTTTTGTAATAGAAGATTTCTGGTCAGCGTCCAGATTCAAAAGTAAAAAGGCGTTAAAGGTAAATACTGAAGCGGCGTTTACGGCGTTTTTGTTACTTGTTAACCCGTCGACCTTTGAATTAGCTTTATGGGGAAATTGTGTAGAATTGATGGTTATCTTCTGTTTACCAGTCATGGACGGATGGACAAAGGATTCTATTCGACTTGGACGTAAAATGGACGAAATATTATTCGATTGTAGTTGAGTCTCTAGAATAATGTGGCCCACTATTGTCGCTCGTGGCTTTAGAGTTTGATCACTTAATTTTCCATACCGTTTAAATAAAATAAATAAATATTAAGGGACAATCATACACAAATCGACCCTGTCCCAAACTAAGCATAGCTTAGGGTAGTTGGGCGGAGGTGGGTCCAGAACAAGACATAATTTGCGACCGGTCGCTACTCTTGTACTGGGTTTGTCTCTATGGTAACTACCTGCCCGGTAGTTAACTTGGTGAATGGCCTCGGGGGGGGCTCACAGTTGCCTTGATCCTCGAGGCAAAACTGGTTGGGCTCCTTCCCGCGGTTACTGCCTGTTAACTACCTGGTTCTAACGAGGAAACAGGTAGCACGGAAACAACCAGTTGAGCCTCTAGAAATCCAAACCCTCCTTACTCCGCATATCCCACACAGTCAGCTGCAAGCGATGACGTGGCATGTCGCAGCGGGCTTTCCATCCACTAAGAAGGATGGTTAGCGGTAGAATGCCACCCGCGTGTTTGTGCCGTGCGCGGGGACCCGTACGGATGGAGAACGAGATCCTGGTAGGTTGAGTCGGACGGGGGTCGGAGTCGTTACCCTTGAAAGACAACACGCCACTTTGGCTCGGGATTCATCTCACACGGGCGGTCACGTCCTAGCCAGACGTGATCAATCGGCTGTTGCGTCCAGTCAGATGGCCGCGGGCGAGTGCCCTGGGGTGATGGGGTCCGTAGTCGGCGGCGCACGATTCCTGAGTCGCCTGTGGAGGTGACGATGGTTTTGGTGCCGTGCGGACTCATGGATAACTCATCCGGGGGCGCTATATCGGGCTGGTATCCCTGATGCGTCAAAGCATCCCCAGTAGGAGGGCTCCAAGGAGGGTGGGGAGCCAGTCTGACGAAGTCTTATGTGGTAGGTTAAATGGATTTCTCATTACCTAAAACGACGAGAAAGGGAGGACAAGCCGTACCCGCAAGGGAGGAGGCTAATGCGCAAGGCGCTACACTGGGTGTTACTGCAGGCCGCAACACTGCCTCTGGCAGAGATGCGGGAGCGGGCCCCAGCCACATAGGTGGACGTGGAGGTAGAGGACATGCTGGACCTGTTCACTTCAAAGGTGCCGTCCGATCTTTTCCCTAAGGGTCGAAAAGCGGACTCGCTCAGAAGGGAACCGAAAGGGGACCCACTGAAGCGACCGGAGGAGTGAGCAGCAAAGGCATGCCGAAGCCTACCGGCCAACCGTGCCGTGCAGCCCTTCCGAATCCGACTGGGAATGTGCCCCATGAAGCGAGTGTGCCCAAACCTCAGGGTGAGGGTGCACAAGCCGAGGGTTTCGTTCTCAGCAAGAGGCAGAAGCGGCGTAATAACGCGCGAGCAAGAGCCCGTCTGACTTCACAGACGGGCGCAGGTGTGACACCGGACGCACCTGCAACCGCGGCCCCTTCAGGGCAAAACAAAAGGCCACTGGGTTCGAGTGGCGACTCTACTCTGCTGGCTAGCGCCTCCAAAAGGACGAAGGTAGGGTCGTATGCGGAGGCGGTGGCGGCGGAGAGGATGGCCATTATCCCAGTGGACTACCCTGCCGTCAAGATTCAGGCTGGGCATCTGTCCGCTATCCAGGGCGCAGTACTAGCGCTCCTGGACGGTGCACCTGATCCCCTGCCGAGAATCGTGCTCGGCAACATTGTGGGGGGCGCCCTCCACGTCAGTTGCCAAGGGAGGGGGGCCTCCACGTGGTTCAGCTCAGCAATCGGAGGAGTGGAGATTGCTGGACTGCACCTTAAGGTCGTGGACGCCAAGGATCTGCCGAAACCGGTCAAAATGGCCTGGAAGACGCGGGTCGTTGGCGCCCAGGACGTAAAACTAATGCTCCGTGTGCTGCAGAGGCTTAATCCTATGCTGCATACGGAGCAATGGAAGATAGTGGACACCCTGATGTCAGACGCAAGCACCCGACGCATCATCTTGATGGATCGGGAGTCGGCGGATGTCATCAAGGCGTCCAACTATCAACTCTTCTCGGGGGTGGATCTGAGCTCTTTCAAGCTCCTCGAGGATGCGGAGGAGAGGATGCTTGGGAGGGCGGAGGTCGACCACCGGGCAACCGGGGGCGGGGCGGCCACAGAGGGCGATGTGGCCGCGTGTGGGGACGCGAACCCAGTGGGTGGTGCGGTACTGGAAGGCCCAGCCGATGACGCCGCAAACGTCGAGGCCAAGGAGGCACTGTCGGCAGACGGTGCGGAGGCCAAGACGGTAGAGGCAGAGGCGGGCACGGAGCCGGACGCGACGATGGTGGAGAGAGAGTGGAGGGAGGATCGTGCTGGGTCACGCATGGGTCGAGAGTCACCGCCGTTGTCAACGGTGGACTCGGAGGCCTTGCGTGATATGGCTGATCTGTACCTGGGATGCGACCTCTCCCCCATGTCTACCGAGGCGCCACCACAGGCCGCTGATCTCAGCAGGCCCAAAACCACATAATGGCGCAATGGCGGGTGTAAGGTGTGTACAAATTAACCTACAACACAACAAAGCAGCCACAGCCCTTCTGGCGAGGCAGTTAATTAATGATAAATTCGATATTGCTCTAATACAAGAACCATATATTTATAAAGAGGAAATTAGAGGTTTGGGCGGAACTGGCGGTACCATACTGTACCACTGCTCCGATGATAATATGAGGACATGCATCTACGTCAGAAATGGCATCGATGCTATGCCTTTACATGCTTTCTGTTCCAGGGATCTTACCAGTGTTAAGATCCAGAATAAAGGGGAGGGGAAGGCTCTTTTCTTCTCGTCAGCCTACCTCCCTTACGAGGCGACGGACCCGATTACACAACAACTGCGGGATCTTGTCGTCGAAGGCAGCAAGGCGAACACCGACCTGATCATCCGCTGCGACGCGAACGCTCACAATGTCATCTGGGGCAGCTCGGATGTCAACAAGAGAGGGGAGAAGGTACTGGATTTTCTGGTGAGTTCCTCCTTACAAATTCTTAATAAAGGCAATGAACCAACCTTTGTCAACGCAAGGCGAGGTCAGGTAATTGATATAACGTTGGCTTCCAATAACACTAGCAAAAGCATCAACTCATGGCATGTTTCTAAGGAAATTTCTCTATCAGACCACAGATACATATGCTTTAGGTACAATACGAAGATAGATGTAAAAACTGTACTCAAAAGGAACCCTAGGAACACTGACTGGGAAGCGTACAAGGCTGACCTGAAAGTGGAACTGGGTGATCCGAAAGGTAAGCTCAATTCCATTATTGATATAGAGTTTGAAGCTGACAAAATAGTTCAAGCGGTATACACAGCTTGGACCAATAACTGCCCGGAAAAGAAAACTCTGGCAAAAAGAATACCCTGGTGGAATCCAGAGATAGCAAAACTCAGGAAAGAAACCAGGGCTATATTCAACGACGCAAAAGCCTCAAACAACTTTGAGAGTTATGCACACAAGCTCACAGAATATAATAAGGCTGTGAGAAAGGCAAAAAGAAGCGCGTGGAGGGGTCACTGCGACCAAATAGGGTCTATACCAGAAGGTATGAGACTAACAAAAGCACTAGCTGCGTCAAAGTCAGTCCCGCTCACAACCATTAAGGGTAGGGACGGGAAAATGACGGAGACAGGGCTAGAAACCTTAAAAATTATGTGTAGCACACACTTTCCAGGCTCAGTGATACACGAGAGCGAATTAGACGATGTTGCAATTAGTGTATTGGAACAAAGCGCAAGCACAACCAGACACAATTGGGACACGTCGAAAAAGGTAGTAGACCATAACAAATTGAAATGGGCAATTTCAACGTTCCAGCCGTTCAAGGCTCCGGGACCAGATGAAATCTACCCAGTACTACTACAAGAAGGCGCAACCGTACTCATTCCTCATCTGAGTAGACTGTACAGAGCGTCTATAGCATTTGGACACATACCACGAGTATGGAGAATGGTAAAAGTAATATACCTGCCTAAACCAGGCAAGGCAGACTACGGAGAAGCCAAATCGTACAGGCCTATAAGTCTGTCTTCATTTTTCCTAAAAACATTGGAAAAATTGGTGGACAGACATATAAGGGATGGTCCATTAAAAAGACGTCCGTTGCACAAACTACAATGTGCGTACCAACCTGGAAAGTCAACCGATACCGCGTTGCACCTGGTAACAACCAGAACCGAACGGGCCATAGAAAATCAGGAACTATGCCTGGCGGCTTTTCTAGACGTGGAAGGAGCGTTTGATCGCACCACGTACCAAGCTATCAGTGAAGCAGCTGCAAGACATGGCATAGAACCGACCATCTGCAAATGGATAGGCAACATGTTAAACGCCAGGCTAATAAAGTCGAGATGAAATACTAGCTACGGCTACAAAAGGGTGTCCCCAGGGAGGAGTACTCTCACCTACTCTATGGAGTCTGGTGGTAAACTCCCTAATGGAGGAACTCAACAGTGGTCCTATCTATACGGTAGGATATGCAGATGATCTGGTGATTCTCGTAAATGGGAAATTTCCCAGTACGGTATCAGCAATTATGAGTGAAGCACTGAGGAAAGTGGAGAAATGGTGTAACAATCACCAACTATCCATTAACCCAGGCAAAACAGTGGTAATACCATTCACGAGAAAGAGGATTCTTAAGGACATGCAGGAACTAAAACTGTATGGACAGGTACTCGAAATGTCCAGTGAGGTGAAATATCTTGGTGTCATACTAGATAAGGAACTCAATTGGAAAAAGCATGTCGATCACACCATAACAAAGGCTCTCAGAGTATTTGGGATGTGTAGATCAGCGTATGGTAAGACGTGGGGATTAAGCCCAAAGGTACTAAAGTGGATTTATACCATGATGGTACGACCGATCATCCTATATGGCAGCCTCGTATGGTGGCCAAGGACGTTGAGGAGCACATGCAGAGACGCCTTGACGAAGGTGCAAAGAACGGCGTGCATGGCTATAACAGGGGCGTTTAGAACTACGCCAACCGCGGCGCTAGAAATATTGCTAGATCTACCACCGCTACATATAGTGATACAGTCCGAAGCGCGCAAATCGCTGCACAGGTTAAAAACAATGGACCTGTGGAGTTATTGCACGCCGAAGACTAAGCACACTAACATGGAAAGCAACAATTTTCTTGACAGAATAACAACCATGAGCTGCGATAAAATGCAGCCTAAGTTTGTATTCAATAGGAACTTCAAGGTACAAGTTCCAACGAGGGCGGAATGGGCCGAGGGTCGCGAGCCACCTACAGCGGATGGTGAGGACATTATTTGGTACACTGATGGATCAAAAATGGGATCAGGTACGGAAGCAGGCATTCATGCAAACGACTTCAATGCAAGTACAAGTATGGGAGGTTATGCGACTGTCTTCCAAGCGGAGACATACGCTATAATCGCCTGTGCCCAGGAGAACATAGATAGACTTACCAGAGGGAAGCACATCTACATACTCAGTGACAGTCAAGCGGCACTTAAAGCGCTAGGTGCGCCTAAAGTGGATTCTAGACTTGTGTATAATGGCGTCCTAGCTTTGAACAAGCTTGGAAGGCACAATAAGGTGCAACTGGTATGGATCCCAGGGCATGAAGGCTTCATCGGTAATGAAATTGCAGATGAACTTGCTAGAAAAGGGTCTGCGACAAGTTTCATAGGACCTGAACCATGTGTGGGTCTCTCGCAGGGAACCATAGCAACAGCCATCAAGGATTATGCCAAAAACCAGCACCAACAAGAGTGGAGGAAAATGGCAGGCTTGAGGCACTCAAAGCTATTCATGGAATGTATAGAATCAGGCTGGACCAAGAAATTATGGGAATACAGCAAAAGACAGCTCCGAATCATAACGGGGGTGTTTACCGGTCACTTTGGGGTCAAAGGACTATTGGCCAAGTTGGGACTGTCTGACAATACAGATTGTAGAATGTGTGGCGAGGAGGCAGAGACAATGAAGCACATACTGTGTGGATGTCATGCCCTCGCCAGACTCAGAATGAAGGAATTCGGTATTGGTTACCCAGAACCGAAGGAATTCCAGGCACTACCAACTGGTTCCATCATCCGATATATGAAGGTGGTGGAACAATCCTTTGAGTAGGCGCGATGGGGGTAACTACACAAAAGATCCCATTGGGTCGAAGTGTATCCGCAAGGACCCCTTCCTAATAAGATAAGATAAGATAAGATAAGCATAGCTTGTACTATGGGTACTAGACGACGATATACATAATATATAAATACATATATAGATAACATCCATGACCCAAGAACAAATATTTTGTACAAATATTTGCCCCGGCCGGGATTCGAACCCGGGACCGCCGACTCAGTAGGCAGGTGTCTACAAACCGAGCCAAACGCGTCGTCGTTTACCGTTGTAGGTATTTCCCATATCTGTAGAACGACGCAGTTGGCTTCGTGGTTGGGCATCCAACGGTCCTGGGTTCGAATACCATCGAGGGTTAAATATTTGAAGGATGAGCGAATATTTGTTCGTTGGTCATGGATATTTTATCACACTAATATTATAAAGCCGAAAGTTTGTGTGTGTTTATGTGTATGTTAGTTATTTCTTCACGCTCAAACGGCTGTACCGATTTTGATACATTTTGGTATGTAATGAAATGAAATGAAATAATTTATTCAGTAAGTAGGCCACAGAGGGGCACTTTTACAAGTCAGATTGTGAATCTACCGGCATTTCGCAAGAGGAGACCGCTGTTGAGAAGAAAGCCGAAAGAAACTCAACAGTAAGTAATTTTTTCGTAAATAATACTTAAAACAATTACATAATACATTTGTGTTATAACTAATTACACTGGTACACGTAAAGGAGATGTATACTCCAAATCAATGTTAAGTAGGAACATTAAAATATAAATTTAACGATAAATTTAAAATATGAAGATACATAAATAAAGTAACTAATTAAATTTATCCGCAAGTGTAACGTTTGGGATTAAATGCAAGACGGTCATTTACCTACATAAAAAACGTCTCACACATATTAAAATACATACACAACGGGATTATCCTCGTCGTCGTCTCGTCGTCGAGCGGCTCTCCTGATGATGAATCGCGGATTCGAAACATGTCGAGCGAATTCGACTTCTACGACCTGAGTAAACCCTTTTGATATGATAGATGTATAATTAAAACTTATTAAACCAGGTCTATTGCGATATTTTGATTTACCTTAATTGCCTGACGTTTCAACACGGTTTCACGTGCCGTGGTCCCAGGCCTAGGTACTGATGAAACATCGCTACCCACATGTGCTTTCAAACCGCGAGAGTATAAAGTGTTATATGTATCTTAATAAGACGGTAATTTCTTTACTTTTTACATATAAGCATGCATTTACATACTGGCCTCATAAACCTACGTACTGATTGCGGCAGACGCGGTGTCTACCAGGAACGCATCACCAGCATGCAGTATTATGCAAATGCGGCGATCGCTCGTCTAACGGGGGGTAATGCCAGTGATTATACGCGTGTATATGTACTACATAAACCAATTTAACTAGTGGATCTGTGAGCTGCAAGCTGTAGAGCTCGCGATTTTTTTTGTATGATATTATAAAGTTTTTACGTTACTCCGCCGCCGTTTTGAAAAAAAAAGACGAAAAAGAAATTGGGATTCACTCTAAAAATTTGACGCTTGAAACTGCGACGTGTAGGGGAAACAGCCGGGTATCCGAACATCCGGATTTCGGACAAAGGAAATAATTTTTGGCCAAGCTGACAGCCGAGACGCTCGTTCGTTCAATAAGGTATAGTGCCGTGCCGCTCACCCAAATATATTTGACAGAAAATCGAGAGGGACGACACTATACGACGGTCGAATTTCGAACATTAGAGTGGTGCTTCAGTTTCTTACAAAAACCGATTCAAAGCAAAATAGCGTCCTACAAAACGTAGTCACTAACTAAAGATGTTAGCGAAAAAAGTAGCAGAAACTAAAAAAGTGGTTACTTTGAGAACTACAATTCTCTATACAAATCGTTTACGCAGTCGCTAGTGAGTACACTGTCACTGGAAACTCATGTTAAGGATACAGAAGTAAGAACAATTGCTCAGACGTCAGTCCATCCATACAAATCATTGAGCACGAGCCGCGTTGAATGGGATCCAATGAATTTCAAATTTGCTCAATTTACAGTTTGGATGCAAACGACGACAAATATATTCATTGATTCGCGGCACTTCTCAATATTGTTTTAAATCGATCTTCCATCGACTTGGAGTAGAAATTTTCGCACCAATGCGTTTTGAGTTTTGATTAGACATGAGAGTTAAAAAGAAGTCACTATGAACAGTCGAGTCAGACCACGCTAACTCTTTCAATCAAATTAACTGTCATAGAGTCAGTTTGTATAGTTTGACAGTTCATTTGCTTGGAAAGGGTGGTCTTATTTTATGACCAGGAGCCTTACCACGATCTCTTAATGCGACTCACTTTAGGCCCTAAACTGAACTGTATCGCTATTTCATACCATGACATTGTATTTACGACTCGGTTCAGATGCAGTTCAGTAAGAGCGTCTCAACTATTTCATTCACTCATTTCAAGTACTTTTCGTACCACGATGTGTCACTTGAGACGAAACTGAATCGCACGAGTGTCAAATTTTGCGACTCATAAATAGTTCCTCATTGAGTGTATTGTTCTGGATAGTTTTGTGTTGAATATTTATTAATTCCTAGCTTTTGCCCGCGGCTTCTCTCGCACAGGTCTGGAAACGTGTCTGTGTAACTTCCTACCGTTTTATTGTTTCTTAAAACCTATACTCATACCTTTACCTTGTTCCCATCAAAATGTTCTTAATTTTTCTGTCGTCGTCGTATTACCTAAATAAAACTTTGAATCGTCCTACTTTATTGACAATGGCGACTAATTATGTAATGGCGACTAATTTATCGAGACTAATCTAGGTGCGTTGTGATCGCAAGATACCTAACACTTGTTCGTAATAGTTCGTCGTCGTACCTCATGGAAAGTTAAAAAACTTATATCACGAGTTTTTTTTATTTTTAAAGACGTTGAAATTTGCGTTGTTACTCAAGTCTTACTAAAAAAATAATACATTTCTCATACAAACCTTGGCTTTCCGTTTAATCCTCTTAAGGATAGGAATTCCGGATACCGTTTAAATCAGTATTCTCAGTTAATTACAATTATATTACTAACTGAGACAATAATGCTCTAATGTAGAGGATCTAACGTTTTTCATACAAAGTCTTACCATCTAATTGCCTTAAATTTAATCCTTTTAGAAGATTAAATTCCAAAAATAAATGCAGAGCAGAGTTCATACACGAAAGTATTTCCTCACATATACTTTCACATTGATGGAGAATCTGTAAACAAAGTTCTAACTCAAACATCTCTTAGCTACTCAAAAATCACACAATTTCCATAAAAACTTTCAACCCCAATTGGGCCCTGGTGTTTGACAGGTTTTTCAGATGTCTGACGAGTTAATTTCTTTCGAGTTATAACGATCTCTTGGAAAATGCAACGGGAAAAAAAAGATGCACAATGCGCATAGATAAGAGTGCATTACTGGTAATAAGTAGATAGCTAACTTCGTGTTTTTCGGTTCGAAATATGACTACTGCAATACTACGGTAAAGAGCTCGTAACTTTGTATGGATTTCATAGTAAGATACGTTTTTTTTCCGTAGCATTGCAGACTGTAGTAACTAAATTAGCCGCTCGAGGGTGCTTTACATCATGCTTCTTTATTTGGTTACGAGTTAAGTTCTTAAACCACAATATGATTTTTAATAGATTAAATTATAAAAACGAGTAAACTATTTTGTAAAACAAAGAACTGGAGTTACAAACATTTGCACAGAACCTAAAATAGACAACTATAATTGAACATATCCTTAAGCAGTTGATAATTTATTTATTTACGTTTATTTATTATTCAATAAAGTTACACAACATTACAGTAATAAAACCAATAAGGCACTGAACTACAAAAGTACATATAAACAAGACTTAAAACTAGTTAATTTAGGCGACACAACCGCGTGGGTCCTTTGCGTCGTCTGATCTGGTGTATAATTCGGCAGATTACCGCGGAACCGCCGAAACACCCTTCCTCCAGAAGTCTGCACTTGCGATGGTGTCCTGCAGCGGCCGCGGCACGCACACCACAAATGAGCTGAAGTACTCGTAGTGCCGGGACTGCAGCTGGATAATATTGATATCATGGGGTCCAAAATATAAGCCCGATTTCAAAGGTCTTAATCTCGGCGGGAGACAGCTGGCGATAAACACGGAGCTCTTAACATTGTCATTGACACACTTGATATTATATGGGTGATAAAATTACTTCACAGCATTCTGTGGTCACAATTTCTTTCCACTGAACGAATACACTAAATCCGCGGAGGATTAAACTGAATTCAAAGACTGGCATAACACGTAAAATTCATTTGAAATTTAACAAATTTAGATGTCAATGATTGACAAGAAAAATGACAGAAGGCGGCACACGTTCCGAGACTTAACTACAATTCTTTTGAAATACAGACATTTTAAACTTTATTTCATTCAATAAAGCATTTGGTATGGCAAATATTGTCATTAAATTAAAAAAAGAACATAAGTCCGCTATTAAATATATGTCTTTTCTTTTCAAAATTACCAACAAAGTGTGCTGCGAAATTAATTTATAATATTTTAGTTACCGAACGGATAGAAGTCAGAAAGAGATAAACATATACGAAACTCACATAGCGGCATCCCTTTCGCGCCGTAGCATCTCACTTGCGGACCAGAGACAAATATCGGTCTTTCATTCACTTTATGCGATCGAGAATCAGCGCTGCTTTAAATTTGTTATGGTACCAAATTCAGCGATTCAATTTAGGTGCCTAAACTGAACTGCACTGCTTTTGGATAGCTTTTAATAAGATTGTGGTAAGGCCCCTGTTCATAGTGACCTCTAGTAGAGGTGAGTCGTTCGCGAGTGAGTGATTCAAGTTCTGTATATATTTTCATTCATTGATCGGTTTCATTTATATGTCTTTCTATTATGTTCTTTTTGCCGTTCAAATAAGGGTAAAAATCTTCTAAGCCTAACAATACAAAATTTGTAACACAACTGGAATAAATCTTGCTTACCATAAATCTACACACGTTCCAAACTACAATAAACATTACTGGACAATACCAGTCCGCTGATTGCGCACATAATACACCCCCTTCGCGATCTCGCATACTTCAGCGGGGGGCTAACAAGTGTCGTGCGACAATGAGCCCGTAATGAAACAATTTGGCGACAATGCGCCGATCGTGGCGATAATGGTGAACTATTGCATAGTTTTGCAAGATGTTACGAGTGTTGAGCGGGTAGCGATTTAATTTTTATGACTTTGTTAGGATGAACGTTCCGTACGCCCGCTCCGCGCGGCCGCTCGACACTCGCACCATCTTGATTCTTGTATTGGTAGATTTACTCTCAAGTTACAATTAGCGTGGCACAATGCTTTTAGAATTAATAGCCGATAGCAGGCTATTTCTGTATTAGGTACCAACAGCTTCCGTCCAACAATGAACTTCCTTTGATGGAAAATTATAATAAAAATAACAGGAAATCATAAAATATATAGTGTAACAACATTAGGCTCAGCATGATACTGCTGCGACTTTTGCGCTTGTCGCACGACATAACATCGCCCATATTTTTCCCACATAACATCATCTACCATAAAAATATCGAAACGATGTTATACTAATTATATAAGTCTCATGTAACTAACGTCTGTACGATTCAATATTTTTATGGTAGATGTGCTTATCTTGTGTGGCGCGTTAGTCCATACTGACTTTATTGCAAGTCAATATTTGTCCCACAAGTGTTTCGTGATACAATCGTGCTACAGATACAGGCCACTTGTCGCTTGTACCACACCCGATTCTCTATTACCGCTTACCATTTACGCAGTGATGTGTCCCATTGTGGCGCTACAATGCGCGCGGACAACGCCACCTATCGGGATTATTGGGATCTTTTGTCTCTGGAATTCGAACATATTTGGCATTAACGCGTAGCTTTTGTTTCACACGGTGCTCTAGAGAAATTGTACCGTCAGCCGCAAAATAGCTAGTTATTATAAAGGAAAATAAGGTGGCGTATTTTGAGGACCAATGCTAAGTCTACTCTTACTTTTAGAATAGACTTAGGTATTATTTTATTTTGGTATTGCTTATATTTTAATAATAATGGATGTCAGTAAAATCAGCCATTTGAAAATCGCTTTGCTTTATTTCAGAGGTGGTGTAAAGATAATCTAAAATTTATAATTTTAGAAAAGCATTGCTATTTAAAAAAAAGAATAATTTTTAATGCAAATCAAATAAAAAATATATATTTTCAGGCTTATGTAGCCTGCTTAATGTACCTTATAGAGTATTTATAATTACGTACCTAAGTCTACAATCTTTAATATTATAATTACGTTGGTCGTTGGTCTACAATCTTTAATATAGACTAACATACGTTATATTATAAAAAAAAAATATTATAATAAATTTAGCTACTAGGTTACATTTTTTCTGAGATTTGTTCCGCTGTCGAGGTGTTAAGAAATCCTTGTACAAGTTGGAAAAACTTCACAAGAGTTTAGCCCAACATATTCTGATTCATACAATATTCAATGTGTCACCGAATAGTTTATAGCACACTCCACTCGTGTCAGGGCCCGCCTTCGGACACAAACCTCCATCATTGTTGTACGTCTGATCAAATACCAACCACAACCGCTACAAATCGCTAAAATAAACTTCAACACAAAGTTATAAGAGCGCATACGATTGTATTAAAATTATTCGACGATTTTGACTTCGCCAAATACAGCGTTAACGCACGATTTTAGGTTTTATTAAGTCGTGTTAAAACACTCTTCAATGACATCAGAAGTCGGATGGCTCTGCTCAAAAACCAATAACATTCCAGCGGGTGAACCAAAAACAGCTTTAACAAAAGGCTTATAGCTGAAAACGAACGCATTAAAGCCATTTAACAATTCTGCAGTCTCGATTTGCAGCTGGGGCAAGCATTTGCGATCTTAACGCGTTGTATTGAGTTGAATGGGAATGTATGGAAGGGTTGTAGGTTTTTGGGATGTATGATATGTGATGTGATTGCAGCCTGGGGCGAGTATTAAGGCAAGCGTCAATAGGAAATTGTCTAGCATCTCGCCGTCAAGATGTGAGTTAGTGGCAGATTTTGCGCAACTGGAAAGGATAATTTATTGAGTCTTGTAGGCACTGTGAACTATCATTATCATCATCATGGGACGCCACAGTTGTCGAGTAATTGTGTATATTTTAAGATACACATTAAATGTAAAATTGTAAAACTTCGGACGGACAGTGCGTGTTACGATTGTTTACAAACCACAAAAACAACTAAATTAATAATATCATTTTATCGTGAGACATGTTTAATGATTATAAAAACGGTTTAAACTCACGTAACAATTGTCAGGAACGGCCCGACATGTTTCGCACTCGTATATAGCTCTGCATCAGGGACTACTACCCGTACAGCGGCGCGGTAACTTCTTCACATATTTTTTGATGTCGGACCGATCCTGATAATTTCACGTGAGTGTAAACCGCCTAATACAATAATACAACTGTTTAATAACAAGCAAAATGACAGCCTATTCGTGGCCGTAGAATATTTATGTATGACTTTTGTCTGAGCCACAGCATACAATTTTCAAAATGGCTCCATGCTCGTGAACATGTTAGGTACATTCAGATCGTACCGTAGCGAATATGTATCTACTTGTTAATATAACTAAAGGATTTCCTAACTGTCAATATATGTACATTGGTAATGCTTTAGTAATTCGATCGGACAGACAAACGGACAAGTGACAGGACTAAGTATTGGACATGAATGGCCAATCAGAATCAGTTGGTCATTGCAGGGGCTAAATTCGATGCGGCTTTTGAAATATGTCCGCGATATTCTGGCAGCTATGTAACTACTGGTGATGATTTATTCGAAATAACTATCATGACATTCTTTCATTATTAGTCAGATTATTTTGATATGAGTAAAACTTAAGAGATATATCCTTAAAATATAAAGTTTAAAATGTCCACTGATCAATCGTCACTAAATGCAGCTCGAAAAGCCAAAATCGATTTATGTTTGTCTTGTAATGCCTTATAATGATTATAATTAAATATTTAATTTCACGATACAAGTACAAATATGCTTAATGTCAGAATTATATAAATTAATATTATTATTTTTTAAATAGGAATAAAATAAAATATTTTCTACAATGTCAAAATAAGCTTAAATAATAAGGGGGAATCAACACTATCAACAGGTATTTAAATAGAAATATAATAACATTCTAAAATTTATAAAACATTCAATGGTTATAATGAGTTAATAAAAGTAGGTATTAATATAATTCACACATATGGCAATGATAATGGTGAACTATAGCAATATTGGGTATATCGTAATGCTTTGTTGAATTAGGGCCCAGGATCATATCCTATAGGCCATATTCATATTGGAATGTCACTTTGGGTTCATGGAATTGATTCCGCAAAACCTTTCTTCATCTTAAACATCTATTAGTCCCTAATTAGGTTATTGTCAATTTATTATTCATTTAATATTTTTGTACCTACCCTAAATTTTAAAACGTTACCTGCCTCTATGCAGGCTGAATATATGATGCTGAAAGAGCGAAGACCCGTTTCAGCTTAGGCATATATTCTTTTGGGCATGTATTTAACGCGGCGACAAATTAATCTGATTTAGGGATTTATAAAAAATTAAAGGTGGTAGCAAAAATAATAAGTTGGCGACTAATTGCGGAGACTAGTATAAAGTAAAAAGTAGCAGCTAAGTAATAAATTTTCGGCTTTGTTTCAATATAAACTAGCATCGAGTTATTGTTTTGGCGGCTGAATTAACTAATTAAGCGGAAACATGACAGCGGATAAAAAGTTGAAAATGGCCTACTCTAATTGTTCAATGGAGATTGCATATAAAATAAATCAAGGTCATAAAAAAATAAAAGGAGCGCTTTTTAGGGATATAAAAAAAAAAACAACCTAACCTAACCCGGCCGAGTCGGATCTTCTACTAATATTAGTCGCCAAGTCATTATTTATATTAGGCGAGGTACCTACACCTCGCCTATGATTTCAATAATCTTGTTTATTATTTCTGCTACCTTAAAGTAGCTGCCATTATTTCAACTTTAAAATATCCTTAGTTTAAAGCTCATTTAATATAAATGATTGCCAAAATATTTAATCGCTGACAAGTTATTATTTTAGTTGCAAATAGTTTGCTGCTCTTTAATTTTTCTGTCGCCGCGAAAATAATAAGCCATTCTTTTGTATTCGTATGCACGAATTCGAATTCTGAATGTTCAGTTCAGATATACAGCTGTTCTCGCCTACAGGTCGTTTTCCGCAACCGATTTAAATAGCGTATTTAACATATCTTTTTTAAAATATATTCAATGTCACCTACAGACATGTAATTTATTTTATATCTATGCCTTATTTTAGTTGCAAATAGTTTGCTGCTCTTTAATTTTTCTGTCGCCGCGTAAATAATAAGCCATTCTTTTGTATTCGTATGCACGAATTCGAATTCTGAATGTTCAGTTCAGATATACAGCTGTTCTCGCCTACAGGTCGTTTTCCGCAACCGATTTAAATAGCGTATTTAACATATCTTTTTTAAAATATATTCAATGTCACCTACAGACATGTAATTTATTTTATATCTATGCCTAAAAATTGAGACTGAGAGTTTTTCCAATGATCCCAGTGATATTAAGAGACATAAATTGAAAAAGTATCAGCTTCGATCGTCAATCTCTATCTCCTAAAGGTGCCTAAAGTACAAAATCGTGTCTAAATCGGGCCTAAGCTGCAACTACGGGCCAATTTAGCAATTACCTTTGCATATTGCAAGCATCAATAGCCCTGAATCCGACAATAAATCCATGCAGCCCTTTTTAGTACTTTCCTTAGTAAAGCTGCAGGCGACATACTGCTGTAATATCCTTTACAGCCTTAGAAACTTCTTATCTGACTAAGAATTCGCATTACAAACTCAAACTACCTACCTCCAATTTAAGGTCTAGGGTTTAAACAATCTGCGAAGCCAGATACAGCTTCAAAAGGATATACTTCTGTACTCTGTGTTCACTGTCATCGGACCGTTCCATTTCGCGACAGTGCTTGTCTTATTAGCATTGTCCTTACAACGGAGCGCTCATAGCGTGATTTGGAACGCCTTTTAGGAACCATCTCGTAGGAGTGTGGTCCGTAATTGTTGCGGACCATCTACGAATGGTAAACCGATCATAAACCTTTAGTTACTTAAATAAGGTGGTAGCATTGTTGGCTGGTTGTTAAGGTGTGTTTGTATATCGTAGGTTTCCTGTCTTGTATGCTGGACAAAGGCTCTGATTGTGACTTCTTTGCGGCTTAATTACAAGCGTGCATTGACTTTTCAAAAAGACTCATGTGTAACTCAATGGTTATTGCATTCTGAAGCTTGAGTAGGAAATTTCAAGATCGAATTTCCAAGTGCAGGTGAAGAAGCATGAAAGCCTTTTTAAAAGGATCTCAGGTGTACCATATTTGCCGGTCTATTAGTGCAATAAATCAGTGCCATTATTATTATTTATAGCTTCATTGTTTACCTTGTTTGTTGGGCAGGAGAAATGTCCAGTCAATAGGTTTGTCTCGGTGTGAATGAAGATGTGATGAATCTTATTCGCCTGTTGTCAGACACTATACTTAGCTGTACTTTAAGGACAGGGTCGTTAAGGATACTTGAAATATTACATGAGCATGAATAAGATACGCCCTACCTCTGACACTACACTGAGTGTTTGAGTCACAAGTAAAACAAAGTTTGGAGCAATTAAATTAAAGCATGTTACAAAATACTGAATATCCAAAACCCCATATTTTAGGCAGCAATGTCGTTGCTCTTAAAATATAAAAAAACACAAGTACTTACTCTAAGAAATTATTTAAATAGAAGTAAATCATTTTAATACTTTTAATTTTACATATCGCCTAGCATAGTCTTACTTAATATAACACTCAACATTTGTATTGACGATCAGTTTTCTACGGATGCGGTTATGATTTTAGAAACAATCTTAATAGCCCGATGCAGGATCCCTTTTGTTTTATACTCCCACACGGCGCCATACCAGTCTAGCGCCATCTGTTGGCCAAAATTTATTTATCCTCTCATCACGTCTAAATAGCTAGACGCGGACGATATCGCGGGCGCATACTTGTGATAAATAAAATTGATAATCAATAGCAACTGTTCTCTTATAGGGTATACCTACCTATTACCTAGGGACTTTACTTTTTGTAGCTAGTAGAGAAACTGGTAAGATAGCCCTTGAGGCTTGCAAATTAAATATTGAATCTAGAATTTTGCGGTAATACTAATACTAGACCGCAGCTAGGGGCATTGAAGCTAGAAGTACACATTACCATCTGGACCACAGGCTCTCGTGGGTTCGAGCAAGATTTATGGCATAAGATTTATTGCAGGATTCACCTGTTATTATCTGTTGATACTACAAATAAACAATTGCGATGTACAAATTATAAGGGATATGATAATGGAAATCGATTATCGTTTTGGGGTTACATTATTGGTAACCATATCTGCTTCCTAAACTTTGTCAATCTAACGAACCGATTGTTTTTAAATAGTTATACTCGACGCCACGTAGCTTGGCAATAGCCACCAATGACTCCTCCTACCATGAAACTCAATTTCTAATAACGACACTTTTTTTTGTTACCCGTAACGACCATTTTTACTTTTATTGCTACACCGTGGTAGAGGGTCCGCTCCCTCCACGCCCAGACACCCTCTACCACGGTGTAGCAATAAAAGTAAAAATGGTCGTTACGGGGAACAAAAAAAAGTGTCGTTATTAGAAATTGAGTTTCATGGTACGAGGAGACCATCTATCTTATCTTATTTAACTGCTAGGAGGTGCCCGCGAACTTCGACTGTGTATTTTTTCCCATCAGCCACTATTATTTCGAACTGTCAAATTGTCAATTAAAAAAAAAGTTTTGGAAAAACCATGGCAAAGAAAAAATTATGACTTGCAGCTTGTAGAAGTTGTGGAGTCATACAGCAAGGACTATAGAAAAGAATAATTTCACTGTCATCCAAAAAATTTACCAAGCTTATTGGTTACCAATACAATTTAAGAGCTTTAATAAATACTATTTTGTTATAAAAGTATATATATATATATAGATTTTGTCTAACTTGACATTTAACTCAGAATAAATTAGCTGTCTCAAACTAAAGTGCATTTTTTGTAGTGGAAATCGTGGATTTCACTTCGTCACATTGCGTTATACGCATACGTATAGATATGTTCCATAATTTCATGATAACAAGCTATTAGATACACGGAAGTCGTCGGCAACATTGTTGCAAGGATGATGGCATTTTAGCTACTACACCGCCACGTTAGACGCTTTGTAGCGGTAATGTTTAAGCTGAAGTTGAAACAGGTATTTTGGTTTTTATGGCACAAAATAGTTGGGCGAACACGCGTCGTAATTACTTTTATATACATATATTTCAGTGCCTAAGACACCGTACTCGATTTAAAGAGAAATTGTGGTGGAGATAGGAGTAAGTAGATATATAGATAACATTAACATCTAAACTATTGTAAAAATAATTTTTCTATGGAGGGGTCATAATTTCAGGAAAAATCATGATAGCGTCGTGACGATCCTGTCATTTGTTTTGTATGAGTGCGCGGCGCCATGCCAGCCTGGCGCCATCTATTTTCATAATTTCCTTTGTCTTCTCATCACACCGAAACGGCTGGACAAATTGTAACCAGTTTCGGTACAGGGACAGCTGGACATCCAAAGATAGTTATATGATACTTTGACTTACGTGAAGTTAGCAGATCATTTGGTGGAAAATTGTTGTGGGCTCTATTGTTGTTATTACAACAGAACTATTTCTAAAAAGTATCAGGATCTATAGAACTATGTTGCAAGCAAATAGAACTCCAATAATTAAGTGATCTGCTGGAACTTGATTTGCTAACTTCACGGACCGAGATACTCGGTGTAGCTTCATCCTTATGCTCAGCATTCAGTCGATCATCTAAAACACGAGCGCACGTCGTAACGAGGGCTATCCGCGGAATATCAACGCAGATTTGACTGATGCGGTCACGATGACACGGGCTTCACCGTTTTTCTCGAGCCGGGGACACGCGTCAACTTTTTTCTCGGGCTCGAGACACGCATCAACGTTTTTTCTCGAGCATCAACGTTTTTCTCGAAGGCTCCTGAGGCAGCTGCGCGTCGTTTGCATCGCGGTATGGTCGTCGTTGGCCATTAATTACGGTACGACCATAGCGGGTTGCCGGACTAGATTTGAATGACAAAACTGCTCGTGTTGACTGATGGTGTAATTGAATCGGTTATTGATTGAAAGTACTTAAAATTTGGTTTAGTGTCTAATAGATGTCCAGCTCTAAGTAGTTATGTTTAAGGTGTTCTTATAAAGCCAGTGGCGGATTAAGGGTCGACAGCGCCCTAGGCAAAAACCTCATTGGCGCGCCTTTGCGGCTCTTTGCGCTTCTTTACGGCCCGTTGCGCCCCTTTGCGGCCCGTTGCGCCCCTTTGCGGCCTTGCGCCCCTAGGCACGTGCCTACTTTGCCTTAGGGATAATCCGCCACTGTATAAAGCGATTTAAGGTATTTTCAGTTTCTCATACCTATTCAGAATCTTTCGCAATTTTGCAATAATTGGCATGCCACGAAAATAAATAACAAAGAAACTATCTAAATTGCTACAAATTTCGTTTGAGCGTGAAGAAGCAACAAACATACAAACACGCTCACAAACTTTTGCTTTTATGTGACTAGTGTGACTGTGATTAATATAATATTACCAGCGTGACTGAGTCGTATGTGTAAGATGACATATTTATTTAAGTTATTTATTTAACTCGCACATAGGTAATGACCATGCAGTTACATAATGTCAACTCCCTACTTTCTGCTGCAACTTCACAGTATACCTTCCGTTTCCACAAATGGCGTTTGCGTCAATCACGTTCGCGTGACGTTCTAATTTTGAAATCTGTCCCATGATTGGCTAGCTTCTTTTGGCGGGGAGGAGGTGTGCGTGAAGCGCCACACATCCAATATGCAGCAAAACGACGTAACTATAATAAAGTCTCACGGCACTTATGCCCTTTATTACTATAGCTGAAACGTAATCTAGCTATCGTTTAAAACGTACTATATGATTGGAAATTGACTGATACATACGTCTTTTTGCGTTGAAAGGTGCGTTTTTGTGGCGCTATTGGTTGCATTCTTGCGGATGGTTTCCACCGTATGTTGGCAATAAGTGATAAAAAACTGATGGTCGGTGATAACGTGTTCACGAGGTGTAACAATGTGAGGTTGGCGCTATGGCTGCCCAAACTGGGAGGTATCGTGGATGAATGACTTACCTACGGACACGCGCATATGCCATATTAGTAATAGAAAACACATTTAAATTAAAACACGTATAAAAGTAGGCAGAAGTAGAAATCTTTCAACATAACTTACTTATACATATTTATTTAGCAGTTTCATTAACCGTCTTCACGGTATCGCAACATCTAGGTTGGCCATTTTTTATTTTGTTGTACACCACATTTTTTTGGACACAATATGTTCTATATTTTTTTTTTTCATTCCGTTACCGCTATTAGGTTGTATGGAAATGGTAACGGAATGAAACGTAAAAATATTGGGACACTTTTTTTCTCCGCATTAGATCGAAAGAGCTCATGATTCTGAGTAGAATAATATTATACCTAATATATACAAAATCTAAAAAAAAGTGGGGTTTGCAACAAAAAAAATGGCCCATGTAATCGATTCCAACGTTTAATATTAAAAATGTTTATGTGTTCCTTATCGAGTATCGTGCCCCGACTTATGAAATTCTGACATTTGAATGTAGTTTCGCAGATATAAGAGGTACGTCGATGTGCTATATGTCGAAATGTGCGTATGCCGGAGGACTTCAAAGTACAATTTAAATTCCCAAAATTGCTCAGTAAATTTTTGAGATTTTCTAAAACTTGTCAAAAAAATAAAATTTTCTCTTTGGATCTAGAATTTCTCAATCACATTTTCTTTGTACTCGCTATTCAAGAAACGGAAAGTAATGAATTTTGGGATTGAATTGCATTTTAGGAGGCGGGCGGACAAAAAATGAAGGCAGTAGTAGGTCTCTTACGCGCGGGGTCAAAAGACAAAGTCTAATTTTATCACGCACTTCTTTTTTTTCTTTATAATTTTACATTACTTTTTCAATACCTTTGATAGGTTGCGCGTCAAATCTGTAGATTTTTTTAAACTTAGGTATTGGATTTTTAGTGTCACTACTTAAGTACGAGTATGTCTATTTGTCTAGTTAATTATACTTAGAATTTGGTATCACAATTATTTGTTGAACCATTGCATTAAGAAAATGAAACCCAATCAGGCTGCGTTATTTTGAAGTCCGAAATAATTGCATTTAAACCTGAGAAATGTGTATCTATGTATGTAAACTCTTTATTGTACGTATAATAAATTGTTTTTTTTTCCAGAAAATGTGAATGTGATTGGTCCATTTCAGACATCTCTGTTCTACTCCGCTTCTCTGTGGCCAGGGAGCCTCCCAAGTACGACACTCGCTACATAAGCGCTTATAAAACTCTCATTTAGGTAATTTGTTTAAGAGCCGTATAAGCACTCGCGAAACCTGTGTGTGCTACTCGAGCTTAATCGCGTGTTGGTTATTTCCCTTGACTAATTCAATTTGACAACGTAATATGTCGAAAGAAATGTTTCATTTGGACATAATATATTATCAAATGAAAAATTTCTTTCGACATTTTTTGGTTTTTGCGTGTTTATCAGTATATTATCACTTTGTTTTTGTGGTCCAACCATTTTTTTTATGTAACATGTTTTTAGGGTTTTGTGTATTTACTGCGCCTAGTACCCTTAGTGAGCTAGGGCATCGTTCAGACTTGATATTTCTTCGTGGCATTTTTCCAAATAATTTTCTAGGTTCTGGTATCTACATGGCTTCACTGAAGGAAGTGTGTTTTTATTGATACACGCCTGAAAATTAGCATGCATTTTTCCGCTTATGGCAAGGCTTAGTTTTCTATGCTTTCCATAATCGGAAATTATGTAAATTGTATAATTTTATAATGGGGAGGAAATATTAAACATGAAAACTTGTTGAATTTAAATAAATAAATAAATATTTATTACATACCTACACTTTAATCTGGCCACTCTAACTATTTTTATTTATTTATTAAGAACTACAATACAATTTCCTTAAATCTAAATACATTGTCCCACAAAACCAGTAGCTGATTTGACTGTGGGATATACTATACATACACCTTTGGTTCTGCGGATTTCCTCATACTCGTATCTGATTAGATTTAAGTAACTTTGAGACTTGTTATGTGAACACAAGAATGTACCTACTTTGAGATATCGCCGAATAAGCTAAGTCTCAGATATATCGCCTTTGAGTGTCATTAAAACGCAATATTTGCGATTTGAATTGCACAACGTGTTATTTCACGGTACAGTACAACCCGATTAAGTTAAGTTTGCGCCTGATATATATAGCATCGCATATACATGAGGTGGAAATTTATACTGGGTATATCGCCACTTCAGAGATCTCTCCGAGAGATCAGTGAGGTATATGGAATTAGGCTCTTCAATTCTGATCGCCAAGTTAGAAGAAAAAGAAAAACGCCTCTGATGTTCTCTCTCCCTGCCAACAATGTAATAAATATAATGCGTGTGAATTAATAGACCATAACGAGATAGGCAATTCTAAATAGTTTTTAGAGTCCGGTTTCTTACATCCATTTTCCTTTTCTAGTATTGAGACAAATAAGGTTATTTCACAGTGATAAATAATATCGCTTACAAATGATGATGATGTCTGTATTTCTGCACGAACGTTTTGATTATTGAGATAAAAAAATATTGCAATCGTTATGGGCGCTTGAGTGTGAAGATTTCATGATTTTCTCTGAAGTTGTTGTTGATAAGACCGCCTGTTGTTTACCTGTAATTGTAATTTCTTGCATTGTACTTCTCCTGTATGTTTTATGAGGTGTGCAATAAAGAGTACTTGTATTGTATTGTTCATTGATCGTTGTCAGAATTTGTCATAGCAGAAATTATTATATTTATTACTATAAGGTGCCCGTAAAGAAATACAACAACTAAAACCGATGTCCCCCCGATCACGGCCCTGCAGGGGCAGGGAACCAATGCCAGCTCCATTCCCCCGCTGAATAACCAAGCTAAACCTTTAGCCGAGAAATGAGCCAGCTCTGTGGTCCGAAGAACACTTTGACAGCTTTTTTTTTAATTGGTTGTTCTGCCGGACGGCCGGGCTCCAAGGCCCGAGTGTCTCCAGTCTCCACAGTCCACACCACAATTATATAGTTGTGTGGTTGAAAGCTGACATCCTAAACTACATAAATATAATATATTAGGTACATCAGACGGGAAAGAAGGCCTTGCCGGGTATTTAGGTATACACGGCCAGCCGTAGCGTAGGGTACGGATAGTTATACGAAGCTGGCAAGCCCTTTTCACGGCTAGGCAAGTATAGCGCTTTTCTCAAGCTTATGCAATGAAAAAAAATACAACACTAAAAATAAATGTAATTCAGCTGTTTAGCCTTTTCATGAACACAGACGCCGTGTTTATTAAAAATACTTCACGGCTTAGGTCTTAAATTTTACTATTACTAATTTACTACTTTATTACTACTTTACAGTTCTCTCGAGTTGTTCCACCTGAAACGTGATACATCGAAGCCACGACGACATTTCATTGCATGTTTGAGAAAAATAAGTTAAAGCTTTTTAGCAAGACAGCATAGTGCGCACAAAACGTTTAAATCCCTTACATCGGAGCATTACGTTCCAACCACACTTAAAAGGACACATTACCAAGAATTCCAACGGCACATACGCCCTTTTGATTCCCAAGCGGCGATCTATCAAACTCACAGATCCCGTTGGCGTCAAATAAATAACTTAACAAACTGCGACAGTAACGCTTATAAATCGCCGCGACTAACCACTAACGACCGACTGACGACTAACGAGCCGGCGGCGTGACGACCTTAACAATCATAATTTCATCAGAGCTAGGTGTTGACAGAGATGCCACACTTTGCACTTTACTGAAAAACGTGCGGTTCTAGCGCAAGTCTCTGAGAGGTTACTCTGAAGTTCATAATCCGAAGTTTGTTGTGCTGTGTTGTTTTATCATGTTATATTTTTCTTGAATTAACGGCATAAAACAACACGAATATTGAATTAGAAATTATTGTGTACCTCAGCTTTTGTTTTTTTTTATTAACGGACCGAATCGATATGATATGATTTTTTGTTATTTTTCATTTACAGAATTCAATAGTGTTTATTTGTTTTGTCAATGCCATACCTCACTACTGCTTAAATGCTTTATTCGTTTAATATGACCATATTATGATACAATATCTTAGTTTTCGGCAATGGAATTAGTACCTAATTGTTGTTCAACTGATCAATTGTTATTTTTAGTAATATTATTACACTGGTAGTTCACTCGCCCCGGTATGGCTAGCGATGAAGGTTTTCCATGAAGGTCCAGCAAGGTTAATTAAGGATTGGGTTCGATCTTTGAATCGCATACTAAAAAAAAAGTCTTACAGTATTTAGTTACCTACTAACAAACGTTTTTACATAATAATGTTTTCTTCGGTTTTCGCGACTGTCACACATTTAAATAAAACAATTTAAACGAACCATGTCGCGTATATTCATTATTTGAGTCTCTCAGACGTTTACTGTTGTCGATGTCGAAGGTTGAGATAAAACCGGCAGTCGTAAATACTGAATATACGCGATATATTCCGTTTAAATTGAAATAATAATGTTGCTTCTCTCTGGATTTAAACCGTCAGCGCATGCTTAGTGTTTATTTTCTTGTCAATCAGCGTGGCAGCCGTAACAATGTGTGTGAAGTCTTTTCGCAAGTGCCAGTATGGAGTTCTGCCTGTTGAAATATGGCACTGTAACTTTCGCTAAACATACTGGGCATATTTGCCTGTCAGCATGAATCGCATTTTAAGTTTTCTAGTAAATTCTAAATGAGCTAATATTTCAAAAGAACTAAATCAGGGAACGATTTCCGTCGGCTGTACAACTACTCACATTTTTTGGTCATGTCTCGAGAGACGAGGGATCAATGGAGTAGCTGGTAGGACAGGGACGGGTCGAAGGATAAAGGTGCAGATGAAGATCTCCTATCCGATGGACAGACATACTAAAAATAGCGACCCTATCATCCGCGGTCGATAGTACTCTTGTCGTTTCTCTTGTGAATACTTGTCTTAGGTGTTCATTTGGCGGTCAATCAGCACAGGCGGCTGTCAGGTTGGCAAGTGTTAACATGCCCAAAGGCACTTGGAGTAGGCTCACGACAGACGCTCGCTGTTGGCATTATATTAGTGACAACTGAAAACTGTCTCTCGTTGTGGATGAAGTAGTTGCACAAACATGAATAATGTTGTTCCTCTCTGGTTTGTACTTGTCTGTGGATGCTTGTCTTGGTGTTAATTTGCCTATCAATCAGCACAGGCGGGTGTCAGATTGGCAAGTGTCAACATGCCCAAGTCAGTTAGAGTAGGTTGGCAACAGACATTCTTCACATTCCATTACTGACAACTGTCATTCTTTGTACATGGAGTAGTTGCACAAATATTAATATCTCATGTTGTTTCTCCCTGGTTCGCATTTGTCTGTGAATGCTTGTCTTAGGTGTTCATTTGCCCGTCAATCAGTACAGGTGGGTCAGGTTAGCAAGTGTAAACAAAACAAGTCACTTAAAGTAGGTTAGCTACAGATGTTCGTAGTGGAACTTCTAGTAGAGACAACTGTCGTTAGTTGTGGATGAAGTAGTTGCACAAACATTAATTTATGTTGTTTCTCTCCGATCCACACTTGCTTATGAATTCTTGTCTGTGTGTGTATTCATTTGCCTGTCAATCAGCTCAAGTGGGTTTCAGGTTGGCAAGTGTCAACATGCCCAAGGCACTCGGAGTAGGCTGGCGACACACTTGCAGTTGACATTCCACTGGTGATGCCTGCCATGATTCGTTGTGTATATACATGCATACACTACTTTAATTAAGCGCATTAGCAGCTAAGAATTAAAATGTCCAAGAAATAATGTAACATGTGCCATGTGAATGTGACTTACATAATTCTACTGCCTTCAGTGATCTGGAACAAAAATTTGATTACCGTTAATTGAAATCAAGAAACTCGTTACATAACATAAACCGTATTTCCTTTATGTTGTGAAATGTTATTTAACCTTAAAACAAGATAAATTACAAATGATGAGTATTTATTATTTACCTACCTACTTTGAGTGATTTCATTTTCATTAAAAAATATCTTGAAGATACGTTAGCAATAACGTGATATCCAGATAGACAGACAGCACTATAAGATTTTCTCGTTTTGGAACACTCTGTGGATGCCAGCAAAAAATGTGGACTTCATCTATTATGGACTGGAATATGGATATCTAAGCCAAATTTCTTTTGAATACCCTCTGTCACGTGTGGCCAGTATGTGACCACTCGAATTGTACGTGTGCGTGTAGGACGTCAAACACCAGTTACGCAAAGAAAATCCCCAAGCCGTCCTATGGAAGTTCACCGTGCCGGAAAAACTGTACTTCAATAAAAACCCATTTTACTCTACGCTACATGCTTTCCTTTTAATAAGTCCCCTCGCACTGTCAATCACGTCGAACCTTGTCACCTTGATTAATGACAAAGCTCTACTTAATTACCACCATCACAACCATGACGTTTTATCGCGTCAACTAAAAACTAGATCACATGAAAAAGGTCCGTCAATAAATTGTACATAGACGTAAGCATAAGCGTCTATAATGGTGCGTCCATATGTTGACGAAAGCAGTCGTTTATATGTAGCTAGAAGGTCCCCTTAACTTAATCCACTTAGTCGGGTAAAAAGTATCCTATAACCATCTTTGGATGTCCAATGCTAGACCTGTACCAAAATTGGTAAAAATTCGTTCAGCCGTTTCAGCGTGACGAGAGGAGTTGAATGTTTCAAATTACTTCGCTTAGTGCAATCGTTCCATTTCGGAAACTTGTGTGGATGCACCTTAACTGCAAAATGCGTGCGCATCGTGTTAGACGGCCTCAGCAGCCGCCAGATCACATAGCGGCTGATATGGACAACGGCTTGCATTGTATCGTGAACTGGCTAGGGCTGCCTTCACCGCTGTGGCCTACCCAAGAAGCACACATGAACATGACCCATATAAGCGCTTATACAGCCCTTGCACTGAATAAGCTGAATAAGTGCTGTATAACCTCTTATGCAGCATGGGACATGGGTAGCCCTATTCCTGTATCAAAATACATTGTAAGGCCCTGACGACGGTGTAGGACAGTGTTCAGCAAAGCGTGGCCTGTGGCACACTGGTGTACAGGTGGTGGTTGTACAGGTATCTTATAAAGTGTGTTTAGACGCAGCTGCAAATCACATTTTTAATTTTAAAACGTTTTCCTTATTTTTCTGATCTACCTAGATGTACCGTGATCGCAAAAACTTCATGGAACACTGGTCTAGGGCATAGCAAGTCAACCAATGACCTGGGGCCCTGAATCATTGATACGGTTGATAAGAGCCTAGTTGGTGGTTGGTAGCTGAAAAGTGGTAGCTACACCTCTGCTTCGCTGTCGCGAAAGCAGCCTACGACGGAGCGGTACGGGGTATATTTTTGTTCGCTGGTGCAATGAACATAATCATGATAGTGATGATGACTTAATCTTTAGCACAACCGGTTAATGCGACTGTTTTCAGCCGACGTCAGAAACGGAGTATGTTCTCAGTTCGTCGGGGATTTTTCATGTTCTTTCTCTAATTTTTCGAGAACGGTTGGACCGATTTGGAAAATTGTTTTCTTGTTTCGAAGAGCAGATTTTCTAGCTGGGCCCATTGTTATATAACATAAGCTCGTTTCGTTGACGTTGGTTATTATTTGTTACACTCTCGACAAATGGTATACTTTGCTGGCACACATAGGTAGTGGTACCTGACCACGTGCTAAGTATAGGCGCGGTAAGTTGTTGTATTTATCGTATTAATTACTTAAGTTATCGCTAGATTCGCTAGTATCGTCGAGTACCTATGTACCTGTATGTAAGTGCGTTTGTATGTAGACTTCGTTAATTTTGAAAGTTTTATACGACTTCTACAGGACTCTGTATGTAAGTGAGCGTAAATTTGTGTATTTTATGTGTTTGACAAGACTATGTGGCACAGGATTGCCAGCGAACCGTCCTAGCTTCGACTTTGCCATTCTAATAAACCGGCAGCCCTAATCGCAATAGTAATGAATCGCTGATTATATATGTCCGATCAATTAAAGTCGACCGAGCACAGATAAATCACGGGTAACCACGACTGGGGCCACTGTCGCCTAATACAGAAGGACGCAATATGGACGTCAGTTGGGAAAGGGGGTAATTAAAAATGTCTCATTAATACTAAGTTAAAGGCCTTTGAAAAGAGTAATTAAAGAGATGGTGCTTGATGCGTTCGAGTTTACGTTTCAGGGGCTTAAGCGCTTTTAAAGATTTAGGTATGATAACGTGAGCTCTTTAGAAGAAGGTTTAATTCTCGTCATTCTCCATCCAAATAAGCTTCAAGCACTATGCAAATAGGCTTCAAAAATACTGATTAAACAAGACTCGGGTTCACTGTCGCCTAATAGATAAGGAAGGACACGATATGGATGTCAGTTGGGAAACGGAGTAATTAAAAATATGTCATTAATACCAAGTTTCTTTAAAAAAAAATATTAACAAACTGACCAGCAATTGATCTCAGTATCACCTGATGGTAAGTGACTACGGGAACTATGACTATGAAGTTCGCTGGTACGGTAATAGCCTATTCACTCTTGTCTCAAAGAGACCCGCATTAAAGGTAATTTAAAGGTATTTGAAAAGAGTAATTAAAGGAGTTTGTTTTATTCGCCTTTACGGTGTCCTATTCCAAAGCGGTTGACTGTCCCTAAAACAGGACCCTCAGGATGATTTAGGTTTGTTAAAGTGAACAGTCTCTAGCATAAGTCCGATAATATAATAAAATTAACGTACAACTAATATTAAAGATATTAATCGTTCTAAGTATAATCCGATTAGATACAATACGAACACGAATAAATTAAAGGGACCGAGACATACCTATTGAAGAGAAAATGATAAATTTAAGCGTTTACCTACATGCAGAATTCGACATAAAATAACTGGAAGAAAACGATTTTATGTAAGGAATAGCCAAGGAGCTATCATCCAAACATCGTAATGTTGGATATTACACGATATTGACGACGTGCGTCGTTGGTAGCTGAAAATTAGTGAAACAAAGTTGTAGATTCACAACATAGAAATTTCGGTCCGAAAAATGAAGGCTTTCATGGACAGCTCGGTGAGAGATGTAAGTAAGGACCTCCGTGACACGGCACCACGTCTGGGGACGGTGGCTTTTCTCCCAAAACTGGCATTCCGTCTACAGACGGATAATTTCCATAGCTATGGAAAATGCCTTGTGTTGTCTTTAGCTAGAAATGAGTTTTGTATCTGCCGCAGCATGTAGTTTTCAAAATGGTTCTGTACCTATCCGTTAAGACAGATTCAAATAAAAAATAACTATTTAAAAATGCAATTCTTTGGCGCAACATAGTAGTATCTGCAAGAAATGATCAAGATGAGATTACATTGATCTAGACAATAAGCAATTATTGTTATGAATATTGAATGCCAATCGCCATTGCTTACCGTCAATCGTTAAATGCCCATTAGAGCATAATGGCGACCATATTGGTGCAATAATCATTCACTCAGTCCATCTGGCTGGTATAAAGTAATCATCATCAGCAGTAATCACATCATTTAGTCTTGTAATCAGATATATCCTTATACAGTAGTCGGTTAAGCATCAGAGCGATCCGGTTACATTATGGGTGGTTTTAGGGTTCCCTACTCCAAGGGTTTCTTTCTTATAATATAGGAGGCAAATGCGCAGACGAATCGCCTGGTAAGCCATTATGAGCGGTTGAGCGAGAGATCCGACCGCGGTGGCCATACGCGTGAGAGAGACACTCGTACCGCGCACCGCTGCCGCTCGCCGCTAAGACCAAATGCCGGGCCGATAACGTGGATACCTGTACCTCTAGCACAACTGTGACACGCGACTCACTCTCGCGCGAGATAAAATACCCATCTCTTCCTGTACAGTACTGTGAGAGAGTGACGGGTTATGCTATATCGCGCGACAATTGTCGTGAACCACAGTTGTGCTAGACAGACTGCAACATCAGAATAAAATAGAATAGAATAAAGTAGAATGTCTTTATTTGCCAGAATACGTATGGTACAAGACATACGAATACGTATGACACAGGATGTTTGAATGTATCAGTATTCAGTCGAATACATGACATGCAAATCATTCAGAGGAGTTACAGGTGCGTTACCTGCAGCCTTTAATCATAATCATAATCAATTTATTTGTAAAGCCAATTTACATGTCAGTTTACATGGTATACACATTAACATTCAATGGTATAAATAATCCTTATATCGTAAGCCTATTCAACCAGTTATAAAAATAATAAATAAAAAACAATTGAAATTCAATAAAAAAAATTATCAATTAGTAGTCACACACAATTTGTAGTACAAGGCTTATACAAGAATAATTAGTAAAGTACAATTTAATACCAATAATATATCGAATTCATTTTTTTTTAAATGATTCCTTGTTCATTATTATTCCTTTCATATGGGAGTACGCTTTTTCCTAAAAGGTTTGAAGGTCGTATCGGTCCGGAGACACCTCGAGCGACAGTTCAGTCCACAGTTATACTATGCGAGGTAGGAGAATTCTGGAGAAACGCACCGTTGAGGATTGCCAGCCATCTATGTGGTGATGATGGAAAAGCGTAGAGCGATGGTGGAAGGGAGTCATGCCGATGTGGAATACGCTGGCAGCCGACGATTCGAGTCGATGCGGTTTCTTACGAGACAGTCTGTACCCTTACCATGAGTTGACGTGACCGTATTCGCTAGCGGCATGGGTTATGGTTATGGTTATGGGCTCTGTTTTCCGCACTTAGCCCGTGTATATTCGGGCCGTTGTGCGTGCATGTTTGCCAGCTAATAGTCTAGCCAGCCTAACTCCGTCCAGAAGCGCAGGATTCTCCTGGTGTCTCCACAGGCTTCACGAAGTGACCTCGGTGCTTTGAGGATTTCAGCCCGTTGCTTAGCTACGGCGGCGCATTCCAGGATCACGTGGGTAGCTGTTTCTTCGGCCGACAGGCATCCCCTACATAGGGGGCTATCGGTCATTCCTAGAACATATAAGTGCTTGTTAAGTGTGCAGTGTCCAGTGATAGTGCCTACTACTACTCGCAGGGCGGGCCTGCTTAGCGATAATAAGCGCTTTGTCAGGCGTGTGTCTGGGTATGGGACTGTTTCCCGGGACTGCCTGCATGTACTGGTACTGGTTTCTGCCCATTGATCGGCGTGTTGTGCTCGTGTTCTGTGACGAAGCCAAGTACGATCCTAGCGGTTACTTTGTACAACTACAATTCTCCATACAAATCTTTTATGCAGTTGCTAGCGAGTGCTGTCATTGTAAACTCATGGCCTCACCATGAGTACTGAGTGCAGTTACGTTTATGGTTAAATTGATAGTGATAAGTTGTACAGTTGACTCAATTAATTTGTAATCGTTTAATGGTCTCCTTGGTGGAGACAATACTTTTTTATTTTTTTGTTAATTGGCGGCGACTTGTCCTTACCACCTGCTTCATCGGATGTAGTTATAAATATGTGTAGGTACTCTTTAATGCCTGCTGTATTTAATTTCTTTGTTAATATCTTTAGGAAGTCTCGTTAGGCTAATAGCTATGCGATCCTAGTTTATGTAGGTATTGATGGTCAGTACAAATTGTTACATACATAAACAAACAAATTTACGAGTATTACTTTGCATTCAAGTGCGTTTTTCTATAATTAGTACTAATTAAAAAAACAGATGGTAGTTGAGCATCCACGATGATTATAAATTATTTTTATATTTTTAGGAAGTATCTGCTTGAAAAAAATTATGGCTCTCGCATCAGGTTCAGTGGTCAAATAGGTAGGATGCCCATGTTGGCCCGGAAAGCCTTGTGGTGATGCGGGTTCGAACCCCGCCTGAATCTTTATTTTTTTTTTATTTCTTTTCATTGTAAACATTGGGTTAGATACTTACTATTTAATTATTTTATTAATGTCGTGACGATAATGGAATTTAAATAATCGTATGTTGCCTGTGTTTTCACAATCTGATTGAATTATCATCTCTCATCATATCTGGCTGTATGAAACTACCTTATCCTAAAGCCAACTCTCGGAAGTAATAACTTACACCCATTTATTAGTTTTAATCAATGCCTACGCGCAAATCAAATAAATCCTAAACTCAAATAAATTATACTTTTATCTATTACATAGCAGCTATACCGCGTAAAATAGCTTTTGATATATTTACCCTTTGACATTCTTTATTAAAATGGTCTTTACACAATACAAAATAAGAATTGTTTTATAATTACAGACATATGCCTAAATACGACGTCATCAAGGTAACCAAGGTATAACCCGGTTGAATCAAGTTTGCACTTCGTCTATACGTGACGAGATGCGCTAGATGCATATTGAAATCAGTCGGTTAGTCACTCTTGCGCATCGATTGATTAAAGCGCTCGTGAGTTGCGTGTTTGGCGCGCATTTCGGACATCTTGTATCATGGCTGCCGTGATTTATATCCTGGCGGATTGGTGATTAACTTAGTGCTTCGATATATCCGTCACTTGAATCGAAGTGAATTAAAAAAGTTGTATATTTGCTGTGTGTTAACTTTGTTGATGCTACAAAGATTAGCTGTGTGTTAACTTTGTTCATACTACAAAGATTAGCTGTGTATTAACTTTGTTGATACTACAAAGATTTGTTGTGTAATAACTTTGTTGATACTACAAAGATTATTTTTATTCTTTTATCATAATTTACTGTATCCCTTTCTTTTGTAGACAAACGTTTCATCGAATCTTCTATTCATCGACAATAATTTCCCCAAAATACATACATTTTTCATAAATCTTGTTTTTTTCTATAGGTTAGGTTAGGGTATTTTATAACAATCTTTATTTTATGGTGTCAGAGAAATGCTTTCGATTTCGCAGTTTTTTCTCTTACGACGCCGACGTTCTTGGAGGCTGTAAGTCGTCGTACTAAATGTATGGAAGGGTTTGGAGTTAATATTTGGGATATTTCTGCTATTATTAAAAAAAAAAGTTATTAATGTAATTTTACTAATAGGGTAACTCACTTTCAATATCAATTTGAAGTTTTTCAATATCTGCTATATTTACGGAATTATCACCTGGCTATACTTAACGATTACACCCTGTATTCCAATGGGTATTAGGTTGCGTGCGCGGACGCATCCAGGAAATCCCGCATCACGGGATAACTTGATTTACATCCCTCGGGAGCATCGAGTGATAGCTTGTAGATAGAACGATCCGTCACTAAGAACAGAGTATTGAAGGAACAGAGTTAAATTCTTTAAACGATAGAAAGATAGAAAGATCAAAGCTCTGAAACTGAAACGTGGTCGCTCATGATGAGCCTTATAAGAAGGCTCAAAGTCAGTCACTCAGAGTTTCTTTGCGAGATCGAATCAGAAATGAAGAGATCCGTAGAAGAACCAGAGTAACCGACATAGCCCGAAGGATAGCAAAACTTAAGTGGCGATTTGCAGGGCACATCGCTCGTAAGACCGACGGCCGGCTGGGGTCATCGAGTTCTTGAGTGGCGACCACGCACCGGACGACGCAGCGTGGGTAGGCCCCCCACAAGGTGGACTGATGATCTGGTGGAGGTCACTGGAGTCCGCTGGATGCGGGAGACGCAGGACCGGTCATGGTGGCGTTCTCTGGGAGAGGCCTATGTCCAGCAGTGGACGTCTTTTGGCTGATGATGATGATGATGAACCTGGTGGAAGAGACCGGGAATCGAACCCGGTACCTCTGGATCACCGGTCAAGCGCGTTAACCTTACCGCCACCCTTACGCCCAAACAACACCCAAATTTTTCCTTATGCGTTGTGTGTCGATCTTTGCACTGTTTATTTGAAAGGCAAGGCTTTAACATCTTAGCGATCTCTATGTGAATACGTTAATATTAACATCTTACCGCACAGTATATTATACAGCAGTGAACAAGCAAGCGAGAAAGGGCGCTGTTATAAAAAAAACCGGGATTCGAACCCGGGACCGCCGACTCAGTAGGCAGGTGTCTACCAACCGAGCCAAACGCGTCGTCAGTATAATATTATACTTGCTTTTTTAGGGTGAGGCCAGACGAGCGTAATTTGAGTCACGTAATTTCGGTCACACCATACAGCATGTCACGTGATCACGTCACGCTAACAAGGAAAGGTACCCAACTGTCCGACTCCGATTTGAGAAAATATTTATCAAATATGAGTTTATGTGATTTTTTTTATGTCTAAAATGTGAGTTTGAGGTGAAATAAACACGTGTCCATTATTTTTTTATGTTCCCCAACATATAATGAAACCAGTAACTAATTATCAATTTATTAAAAAAAAAAGCTGAAGAAATTAGAGGGTTTGGTAATTTTTCAGTACTTTGAAGGACAATTTGTCCTAACAGGTTGAATTTGGGCAGCTAAAAAAAAAACGTGTCTGCTGTTTTAAACTACTCTATAACATGTATCAAAATAAATCAAATCGGAGTCGGACAGTTGGGTACCCTTCGGGCCTGGCCACATCACCACGGCACGGCGCCGTCACCGTGAAACGGCGCGGCGTCGTGGATTTTTACGGTGATTTTATATACGCTGACACCGTAAAAATCAACGACGCCGCGCCATTTCACGGTGACGGCGCCGTCCCGTGGTGATGTGGCCGGGCCCTTCCTTGTAAGTATGGCGTGACCGAAATTACGCAACTCAAATTACGCTCGCCTAGCTTCCCCCTCAAAATGCAAGTATGATATATATTTAGCTGAGCCGGTATCTCTTGCCATGAATTTTTCTTTAACAGTCTCTATTTCACTCATCTACTCTCTTCCATCTCATATCCAATGTCTATATATAATTTACTATATCTAAGTTACACCAGAATATCCAGATTAATTGCGAGCCGCAATACAGTCGTGATGGATTTCCGCCATTTTACAAAACGCAAGTTGATATTGCGATTGATTGATCCTTAACATAATGATTGATACGGCACTATCATTATCGTATCAGTTAGTCAAACAGGTGATCAATTCTTGTGACAGTCGGTGACTTTGACTGATTTTAACCGACTTCAAAAAGGTGGTTCTTAGTTTATTGGGATTCGAGGTTTGGGTATGGCAATGACTTATTTACGTGTACTGTAGTGTAGGTACTTATATAATAATAAATAAAAAGCCTTTTATTTCTTACCACGATAAGATCGTTACAAAGTAAAGTACAGTGGTGGTTACTTAAAGTTAGCTATGTAGGTATGTATTTATATTATCTGTTATGTATATCTTTTTTAGGTACATTTTTATTATTTTTAAGTTGAATTTTTTTTTAAGTACTTATAAATACTAGACTGCAAAGACGAAGAGTCGAAAACATGGCTCTACATATATTACGCCAATGACAATGAGGTTTAGTCTTAGTATTGGCATTTGGTGATTCTATCAGTTCAGTAGTGTTGTTTCCTAATCAAGCTAATATTATAAAGGCGAAAGTTTGTGAGTGTATGTTTGTTACTTCTTAATGATCTAAGGGCTGGACCAATTCTAACAAAATTTGGTATGGATGTAGCTGAAACCGTGGATTAACACATAGGCCACTTTTTATCCCGAAAAAAATAATGTTCCCGTGGGATGAGCGGGTAACACCGCGGGTCGCAGCTAGTAGTTCCATAAATCTGATAAAACCATTCTTATTTTATTATCTATTATGGAACAGTTGAAAAAAAGATACAGTTCATCACATTTCTAAAGTATACAGTGTTCATCAACTTAACCTTCCACTCTGAAACTATCTTATGAATGAGTATAATTAATAATAATGATTATTAATAGTGAGCTGTAGATTTATTATGATTAATCAATCAATACACAGGTGTACACATGCCGACCAACGGGTCCACACCGTCCGATGTTCATAGGAATTTTATAAGATGCTTAACGTGTTATTTATAAGATCGCTTTAATATGTTACTAAACGCAAAACTTGAAAACGTCTGGATGAGTTTAGCAAAATTTTTTCATGAAGAATTTATGGTTAGAGAGCTCATGTTTCTTTTTAATGATTGCTTATAGTATCAACAATATTTGTACAAGGTTGTAACCCTGTCAGTTACATAATCAATTACATACTCCCTGATGGGAGCAGAGAGTGTTTTTCATTTTAGTTTTTTTTTATTCACTAACTGGCGATTGACCTCAGTATCACCTGATGGAAAGTGACTACGGGGTCAAGGAGGTCGCCAGTTCAGTAATAGCCTATTCACTCTTACCTTGACGATACCCAAATTATATTTTTTTGGAAATACACACGATGGGAGCGAGTTCCATTCCATAGCGGTTCGCATTAGAAATGATGAAGCAAATCATTTCTTGCGAATAACCTTATTAATCATTGTTTAAATATAATAATATTATATGTAAAGGACCACGGGCAAATTTGTATGGAGGCTGAACCAAGAACCAACAGAGTGAGACTTAAGTTATTAGATAGGTATCAAGATTAGCCAAATTTTTTAGTATGGGCACCAAGCTGGATTCCATTGCAGATATTATGAGATATTATGTTTGTAGTTAAGATGTGGCAAAGGTTTTCAAGGCTATCCTGCTACTCTTTTGTCAACTATTGAAAATATTGTATAGCTTTTCTGACGCATAATTATCTCCTATGTTTTTATTTGTATAAGCCAAATTTTTCATCATGCCTTTTGCCCATTCGGTCGGCGAGTACCCGGTTACTATTAATTAAAAGAAACACGTTACTTATTTCGCAAGTTATACTTAAAAGTTTAATGGCAAAATTATCGATATCAGTCAACAATTGTCGATAACTTAATAACTTGAGTGAGAACTTAATAATATGTAAGGCAGGTAACTATTAACATGTACTTACTTAAAAATGATTAACTCTGTTTGTTGGTGTAGTTACTTGCAATGAGCAAAAATAAATGGATAGAAAGTACAATTACACTTCACTTTAAGTAATGGCTATGGAAACTTGATTAAAATGAATAATTATAAACACGAACATTCAGTCTCAATTGTACCAATGAGTACGATAGTGTTTTTTTATTACCGTAACAAAACAAGCAGGATAAGCCATATAATTTTATTTATTTATACGTTTACAATCAACACTTAAAGTATATAACCAAGCATGCTGATTAACTTAGTATACATAGGTATTTGTAAAAAGAAAAAGAAGAAAGATAGTAATTGAGCTAGTCCTAACAATATAATCTAAGTAGCTAGTGATCAATGAGAGATCAATGAGTTTTTGGAGTAGTAGGGCCTCGTGCAGGGTCCGTCCGGATTGTTACTACCGTTTTGCCTGCTAACCCACCGCCAAACAGCAATGTTCCGGTGTGGGGGTAAGATAGCCGGTGAAATTACTAGCATAGAGGCATTCTATCTTCGTCCTCCGGGTAGGCAAGCACTTGTGACTCCTCTGGTGTTGCAGGTGTTTATGGGCGACGGTAATCGCTTTCCATCAGGCGATACGTTTGCTCGTTTGCCCCTATGACATAAAAAAAAAAAAAAATGAGATTGAGATGACACTTGGTACGGCTCACTGGTTTGTCACCTGTACCCTTACCATGAGTGAAGGCAAACGATTTGTATGGAGAATAGTCTGCGCCCCTAGCGGTAACTTTGTAGAACTAATTCCCCATACAAATATGCTGTCGCTAGCGATTACAGTCAATGTACGGGCAAGTAAGAAAGAAATTAGTTGAAACTTAACACTATTTGAAAAATTGTAATGTTGTCAATTATCGAATGCGGAGTAAAGAGTCCAGCAATGTGTGCATTAAGGAAAAGCCTCTGACTCAGCATTGTTGTAGTGTTACTAAACCGCCGGTATCCTCTAACATTGTTTACTTCAAACTAAACTTCCCATGCCACCTGCCAATTCGCTTCAATAAACTAGGCACCCTATTCTGAATGTACGACCACATTCCGTCGTGTTCTTGTTATCGGCTACAATGCATGTTCTCGCGGCTCTGATAATCTACCCCATAGATTTTGTCGATAAGCATATCGCGTTATGTCTGGTACCGGTGCTGGTCACTTTGACAGAGGGTTTATTGATGGAAATGTGGCGACATCTATTGGGATGTGTGGAGTTTAAACACTGAATCGCTGGTAAGGCTGTTGTGCACTTCAAAGGAACTAATATGACAAATATTTGGTGCGGTTTTTTCGAAGCATAAAAACATCGGCCGATTACGAGTCTGACTCGCGCACCGAGGGTTCTGAAAAAACACATCTTAATTGGCCGGGTAGTTTATTAAGTTCGCACCTGGTATGGCGCTGGTGACCCTCGTTGTATGGGAGCCCCTCTTAAATATTTATATTATTCTGTATTTGCTGTTATAGTGGCAACATAAATAACTCATCTGAGAAAATTTCAACTGCCTAGCTATCACGGTTCATGAGAAGACAGTCTGTGGTGACAGACAAACAGACGGACAAAAAATTACAATTGGAGGTAAACAACAGGCGGTCTTGTCGCTAAAGAGCGATCTCTTCCAGATAACATTTGGATAACAGAGAGCTTGAAAACTTATAAACATGACGATGATGATACATTTTGGGATGATTCACAATTCCTTTATGGAATAAAATGCAATTTAGTGAAAAACGGTTTTGACTAAAATAAAATCAAAGCCGGAAATCCACAGGTGTTGTCTCCATAATAAGATATTCGCGCCACGTTACCTGATTGGAGCAGCAATTATTCAAAACCATCACACGGACGAATACTAATGCAAGCAATACATTTCAGGGCGGAGCGCGAGATATGGCCTTTATTTTAAAAACCACTTCAAACACGTTAAACTAAATAACTGATATTTATATTATACATTTGTGAACACGTAATTTATGTGGGTACACCAAATTTTTTCGATTCTCGATTTCTTCCGCCAGGTTAAGCATTAAATTTCAATTTTGCTTTATTCAATTTGATTTTTGTATCAATTGTTCAATATAATAAATAATTGGTGTACCCACATTTCAAAAGAATGCGACATTATATGTTTCATAAATTTAAAAATAACAGCGCCCTCTATCCCTTGATCGTTTACTGCTGTCAAGTAGTGCAGTAAGATGGGAATATGAACGTATTTCACATAGAGGTCGCTAATGTGTAAAGCTTTTCAAATAAACTATTAAAATAACAACATACACAAAGCATAAGGAAAAATCTAAAGGTTATCTAGCGTTAGTGGAAAGGTTAACACGCTGGACTGGTAATCCAATACCTACTCGTACCTGGTTCAATACCCGGTCTCTTTCGCCAGGTTACGCAATTTAATTTTTCTTTGTTCAATTTGATCTTTGTATCAACGGGTTGATATTTATATCATGAAATTATAAAATTGCATCGGAAATCAGTTTTCTATGGAAATGGGTCGTTATTTCAGGCGTTTATCGTTATTTAGCTTTGTTTCAGTTTATTTATTCAGTCACAATGTACATTGTATGTGAATATATCAAACATAAAAATAATAATAATAAAGCTTAATACATAACTTAATACTAAAATACTGCACAATTGGTTTATAGATAGATTAAAATAGTTAAATACATGTCAGTTTCAATTCAATTTAAATAGGTAATAATAATACTATCGATACATTCATAATAAATATTCAATTAATTATTACAATCATTTATGAAATCCAACACAGAATAATAACACTTTTCCAACAAAAGATCTTTGAGTCTTGCATTGAAAATACGACTGTTAATTATTGTTTTTAGATGTATTGGTAGTTTATTAAAAAGCTGGATAGCCTGGTAGCAAGCGGCGTGTTTAGCAATTTGCAGTCTTGGAACGATGTTTGTCGTCATGTCTTTCCTTCTGGATGAAAGTCTAATCTCCCGTTCATTATGACTTTCATACTGATTTAAATGCTTGATTAAGTCTGAGAGCAGTACAAGAATATACAAACATGGCACTGTCAGAATTCCGAGTTTGATGAAATGTTCTCTACATGATTCTCGTTGAGGGATACGGACGATTGTTCTTATAGCCCTTTTTTGCATCCTGAAGGCCGCTTCCACATTATATTTGTAACCATTCCCCCAGAGTTTAATGCTATACCTTAGCTTTGATTCCACCAAAGCATGATAAACCATCTTGAGTTGGTTTGTGTGAACCTCGTCCCTCAAGCTGCGGAGTGCATAACAAGCTGAGCTTATTGAGTTGCTTAGTCCTTGTATTTCGTGCTTCCAATTAAGATTGGAGTCTATGTGTATTCCTAAGAACTTGACCACATCAACTTGATGTACAGGCACTCCGTCTAATTTAATGTCTAAGGTATCTGTCTTCTTCGTAGTGGCCGAAAATAAAATAGCGTTTGTTTTGGAAGCATTTAGCGTCAAGTGGTTGGCATTGGGCACAACTTTATTTATGTAAAAAATTAAATCATTAATAAATATTATAAAGAATAAAGGACCCAAAATAGACCCTTGCGGCACGCCACACTTGATACTTAACATACCGGATTTGTATACTTTTTCTATTCCTCTCTCGACGGTTTTTATTTCAATGTACTGTTTTCTGTTACAGAGGTATGACTTATAAAGTTCGAACACTTTGCCTCTTACGCCGTAGTGCTCTAATTTGTGTAGCAGTATTTTATGATCAACCGTATCGAAGGCAGAGCTGAGATCTAGGAATAAACCAGCAACTTTAAGTTTGTCATTAATACTAGTCACTATATCATTGACTAAAGTGTCTGTAGCTTCACGAGTGCCAACTCCTATGCGGTATCCAAATTGCCTGCAACTTAAAGCATTACAAAAATTTAGATGTCTTTGTAACCGCAGCTTCATAATTTTTTCGAGGATTTTGGATAGAGACGGTAACAGCGATATTGGCCTATAATTTTTGGGATCACTTTCACTTCCTTTTTTATAAATTGGCAACACCCTTGCTATCTTAAGTAAATCTGGAAAAGTACCTAGCTGAAAACATTCGTTAAAGAGATTCGCAAGAGGTTCGGCTAACAAGTCCATATTTTCTTTAATGACTATAATAGACATTTCATCGTGTCCAGTAGACGATTTGGGTACCATTTCTCTAATCAATTTCAAGACTTCATGAGGCGAAACGCTTTCGTATTCCATGCTCCTTTCGACTCTTTCAGAACATTCGTTTAGCAATTTGAAAGCTTCACTGGAGTTTCCAGTACTGTGTTTTTCGCTGTGATCAAATTTTCGCAAATGTATCTACCTGTTCCTGCGGTTCAGTTATGACTCTATCTGTTCGGAGTACTAGAGCTTCACGAGATTTTAATTGTGATTTATTTCTGTGCCTATTTACAACCTTCCAAATTGATTTGCTAGAATTATCGGCTCTGTTAACTTCTTTTTGAACCGCTAACCTTTTGGCGTTTCTAATTACCCTTCTGTAGATTGTGATGTATTTTGAGCGGTAGTTCTCGATAGATTTGTCACAATTATCTTTATTATGTGTATTTAGGAAACGTTTCATTTTGCTCGCAACCTTAATGCCTTTTGAAATCCAGCTAAAGTTTACCTTGTGGTTATTGACTTTCATTTTCTTTTTTCTAAAGCTACGTTTGTAAAGAACTGAGATTTTCTGAATAAATGTGTTGATACCTATATTATTCCATGATTGATTTTCAAGTTCTTGTCTGAATGCTGCCTTATTTATATTGTTCAACACTCGTTGTTCGGTATATACATCGGTATTTGTCTTCTCTTGAAATGTGTCCAGGATGGTTTCACATAGCAGCCCTGCGTGACCGTCGGCTAGCTTATTATGATCGATCGTCATGTTAGTAATAGAATCATGTGATAAATTTGATAAAACATTGTCAATGCAAGACCCATGCTCATTTCTTTTAAAAGTTATATCAGTCACAAGCGGCTGATAATTATAACGTTTTAAGAGTGAAATAAATTCAGTTGCCTTTTTGTCACCTTTCGTCAAATCTATATTAAAATCGCCACATATGATACATTTTTTATTTAAATAATGTTCAAGTGTCTTTTCTAATTTTTCCATAAAAAGATCTAAATAAATATCTTATTTGTTTTAGTTATTTAGTTTGTTTATTTTATATAGATCGTTATTTCTTAAAATCGCTGGGCAGAATTTGTATGGGCGCGCGGCACGGCTTGGCTGGTATCAATATCTTTGTCAATCGAAAGCACGAACGGAACAATTTGAAACTTTGTTATTTTGCTATCGTGGCTAAAATATGGTTGTAGGATACTTTTAACCTGAGTACTGTAAATAAAAAATAATTACGTGGCCGAAATTACTTTCTAGTAGTCATATCTACTTAAAATATGTCATAAAAATTGCGCTAAAACAAATTGGGGCCAAAAACTTTACTTGGGACATTCTTATCGACGACACTGGTATCGTTGGATCAAAGTCCAAAAAGATTTTATTTAAACTTCAAGGAATCAAATTCGATTGACGCATGACTGAGCATAGCATGGTATCGGAGGCCAAGATTCACTTCAGTCACTTCAATTAAGCAATTGTAAGGCAATTGAGTAAAATTGCGCAACTTATAATCAGGGCCGGACTTAGCGGGCCAGGGCCCCTAGGCACTTGGCATTTGGGGCCCCCTCCCCTATAAGGAGAACATTATTATGGTGCAAGTCCTGCGTCGGGGACTGGGCCCCTAGACTGGCTGGGCCCCTAGGGGGCCTTGTGGGCCTAGGGGGGAAAGACTGCCCTGTTAATAATGCCGTTGATATCTGGTAACCACAATTTTAACAGCGTTCTGTAAATTTACGTAAAAATGTAACCGTGTCTTCTTTCAGGAAATTTAAGCTAATGTGTCCATAACACAAGCCTACTAGAGCTTACTGTGGGACTAGATTGATTTGTGTGAGGTTGTGCGATATTTTTTTTTGTTACTAAAACATACCGTGCACCGGTCTTTCGACACGCGCCATTTTCTTTTTTAAACTGCTCGTGTTTAGTGCATTTCACATGGTTACAAACAGATATATTCCAAACGTTGAACAATAACATTAGCAAAGTGTTACTCGTGCCCGCGGCTCCCGATACCGGCATCTTATCCGCATCTCAGATGTTATCGGCGCAGGCGTCTGTGGCCAACGACGAGTATGAACTTGACAATATTTCTTATCTATCTATTTATGTATTATTATTATTATTATTTCCATGTATTGTCTTGTCCCAAAATATATAGTTAGTTTTAGTTTAACTCGATTTGTGGTCTGTAAATTATGTAATGTGATATGCAATAAATGTTTGACTTTGACTTTGACTTTGTCCTCTACCAGGTTACGTATTTAAATTTTTCTTTGAGCTTTGATCTTTGTATCAATTGTTTAATATACGAATTATGATGTACATTAAAAAAATGAGACATAATATGTTTCATACATTTATGTTTTTTCTTTGTTTTGCAACCGACACAAACAAAGGACTCAGTCTGAAAACCAGCGCTGTACTTTTTGCCCAGCACACGCTGAGACTGAGACCCATTGTCTCATATTTGAGTAAGTAAAAAGTTTTGTATATTGTTAATATGCTACGTTATTCTTTCTGTCTCTCTCTGTTTTGTAACTGTATTCTGTGTTTGTAATTCTTAGTTGTGGCAATAAATAATTTTCTGATTCTGATTCTAATCTTATTTACCCATCAGTCACAGACGTCCACTGCTGAACATAGGCCTCCCCATCCACAAAGTGCGATCCCGTGCAGACCGCATCCCTTGACTCTCCGCTACCCTCAGGTCACGCGTCAATCTAGACAATATTTCTTGGGTCGTGATTATAATGACTCAAATAAAGCAAAAAAATCATTACGAAACTTGCATGCGGCCAAGTGCAGCTTTTCATTCCCTTTGAGAGTTCAAGACCATGTAACATCACGTTCGAAACGTTGAGGTAATATAAACACTGTTTAAACGCGTTTATAAGTCCCGTCTTGTTATAACAACGTGTGAAAATCGTATAAGTTTAAATCAGTACCTATATGAGACTTGAACTTAAATTCCAATAACTACAGCATAAGTGGTCCGCTTAAGGCCTTAGTTATATATTGCTTTCCGGACTCTTCAAATAAGTAGCTTCAATGGATAGTTATTTAAAACTATTTAACTTACCACTAACTTACATACATCGTCTACAATCATATATGTCGACAAACGAAACTATTTTTCCCTGTACACACAGCAACAATCCAGTAAGTAATTAAGCACAAACTTAATTTTATGCGAGTAAGGAAGTTACCAAGTTGAAATCAAACCCCAGTGTTTAGTTTAAGTGGTCTGCTTAGACAATGTAGGGCCCGTGTCTCGCACCGCCCTGGAATATATTGCGCGCATTAGTATTCGTCCGTTTGTTAGTGTTGAATAATTGCAGCGCCAATCAGGTGACGTGCTGGGAATAACTAATAATACAAACACAGTAAACACCTGTGGATTTGAATTCAAACGCAGAATGAAATACAGAAATTTTGGGTTGGTTTTCTCAAAAGCCGCATGAGAAATTAGCCTATAAGTAATATAATATTTTATTGGTTGTCTCTATAAAACGCGACGCTATTGGTCAAGAGGCGTGGCAAAGCGACCGACCCCACGCTTCTAGGGTTGGCGATCGACGTTCGCTGGATATGACAGAACAATGATTGATACATTTATATATTCTGATCCTAATCCTACTAAGATTAGGTGTCACATAAATAGGATATTAAACTTGTCCAAGGGATCATAGTTTTCCTGTCAAATGGAATTATCAATGTATACAAACTATGACTAATAAAATGAATACTTTATCTATGATTAGCTTGGCAAATGGCTAATGTATGTTAATCGTATTAGGCCCAAGTGTTTATTTGAATGTCACATGTGTTTGTGTGGTACACATCAGTGTATCACACAAACATACCTATTTGCAATTCCTTTGACATGCAGTAATGTCTTGTTTGAAATCAGTGCGGACATTGTAATGGCCACAATTACGCGGGGACGGAAGATCTCCGTCTCGGCAGTATGCGTCGGAGTATGCAAAACGGCCTTTATACACAAAAGACACATGCTACTTGAAAACCTTAAGCACTTACGTCCTTTTATCGATAAAGGGTTAAGAATATGTCCTTCGTACAAAAAGACACAATGTTCGTTAGAAATCTTAGGACTTACGACCTTTTGTAGATGATGGGTATAATATATGTTCGCGGTTTCTTCGCTAATTGTAATTAAGAAATTATACGTCCACTGGAATGGATCCGGTTTCGGTCGATGGGAAGTCGGATTTATTTTAACAAGGACTGGATAATGATGGTAGGATATCGTGGGACGGGTCACGGAGAAGCAATGAGACCTAATTTCTCGGGCATAGTTTTCTGAGCATTGGTACATCACACCGCAAAAAAACTCTACTAGCGGGGTGTCGGCTCTCAATACCACTTCACCGCATATGATGTCGAGACCCTGGGCCGAAGGCGACGAAGTTGGCAGAAGTATGGGTTTCCGTATTCGCACAACCTCGGTCAACTTTGCAAGTAATTAATTTAATTTTAATCTGGGGGCACGGTAGTGCCCCCGCCAAGACGAACAAAAAAGAAGGGGGCACTACCTACCTTTTCTCGAACCGTTTCGTCTCATATTCAAACCCTCATAGTTTCGTCCCAGTTAACACTAGAGCGCCCAAATTCTCAGGTTAAGATGCAGTTAGCAAACGTATAAAATGTACTAAATTTAATTGATCTAGCTTGTATACTTTAGGTTTTATAGGTACCTAAAATACGCCGATTTTGCCACTCACTCACTGACGTATCAAAACCTCTGGGGTACTTCCCGATGACCTAGAAAGCTGAAATTTGGTATGTAAGCTAGTATTAGTATACAAACAACAAAATAATTCTAAAACTTGGAACTTTTACCCCCCAACCCCTTAAACTAGGGGATGGAAGTTTGTATGAAACTTCCGCAAATTTTGATACTAGAGGTCTGAAAATTTGAACCTATAGGGACTCATTGTTATAAATCAAATACATATTGTAGGACTTTTAAAAAATCACCCCCCACCCTTTAAATAAGGGGATGGAAGTTTGTATGGGTTTCCCATAATAGGGGATAAAAGTGTATATATATGGGGCTAAACTTAAGTATTTCTTAAATACACAATTGTCTACTTCAATTGACGCCCAAGAAACCCTGCAGCCCAAAAAAATTAAAAAAAACTAGGGCACCTTACAAAAAGAAATGAGATCCCACCAAAAACATTTCATGTAAAATTGACGGCCAAGACTCACATTCTCATAACGCTTTAGCTGTAAAAAAGTTATCAGATCCCTGGAAAAGCCAAGCCCCTAAGCCTCGACTTTACTAACCCCACCACCTTGGTTTAAAAAGTATGGCATCAACTGGCTTCAAGCCCCTAAACCCGGAGTTTACTAAACCTACACCTTTGTTTCAAAAGTATGGCTTGGCCGTTTCATAGAGTACCGTAAATATGTCTAGCGGACTGTCCGGCCCCTATGGTAAGGAATTAAGTTTATAAGTATATATTATCAAAGACATAAACTTAATTTCTTGATACCATATGGGCCAGACGGTCCGTTGGACTTATTTACGGTACTCTATGAAACGGCCAAGCCATACTTTTGAAACAAAGGTGTAGGTTTAGTAAACTCCGGGTTTAGGGGCTTGAAGCCAGTTGATGCCATACTTTTTAAACCAAGGTGGTGGGGTTAGTAAAGTCGAGGCTTAGGGGCTTGGCTTTTCCTGGGATCTGATAACTTTTTTACAGCTAAAGCGTTATGAGAATGTGAGTCTTGGCCGTCAATTTTACATGAAATGTTTTTGGTGGGATTTATTTATCTCATGCATAGCTTACATTTGGTACATATATGTTACTATCGCCAAACATACGTTTATTGGCGAATGCTGCGCTCACTTTTATAACTACGTTTGTCTACAAATGTACCTAACTAAGTATATAATAATTAGAGTATTCTCTCATATATAGTTTGACCTTAGTAATATTACAAAGGTCAAACTATATACAGATTTTAAAATAACTATATAGTTATGGGGTATTTATTATTAACTGATCTAGTAGAAACTTTTTTAACTTAACTTTAAAAACATTTTGACTGCTACATTCATTTTCTAGAATAATCTATATCTGTAGTACTAGGCTAGAGTTAGGATCGTCGACACCACTGGTGACCAAGGGGTCTTCCTCGCTCAGCGTTTTAGTATAGCAATACAACGAGGTAATGCTGCCAGCGTCTTTGGTACAATGCCACGGGGCCCATTTTGGTTTTAGATTCAGCTTAATAATAGTTAAATACGTATATTGATTTGAACTCACACGATCTTCACTCGTGTATTTGATTACCTCGACGTTTCACGGGTCGTTTTCGACCAGACCCTTTAATGTTAGTTTTATAAATAAATAAACTAGGTATATTATGAGCGATTTTAAACATCCATGTAAGGCCTCTTACCAAATCAACTTGCAGAAAACTAGGGCCATATAATGTTGAGACTTGAATTACCACAAGCTGCATCAATATCATTAAGATAATCGTGCAAATATATGTCTTTACTTTGCATTTATAACTTATATTGAAAGTTTATTTTAAATTCAATAGCCATAAATTAAAATTGTATCTTAAATGTAGTGCTCTAAGATAAGGTTGACTTTATTTTAATATTGCTATCAAACACATGTCAGGTTAATTTAAGCAAAAGCCTTAATCATAAAATTGAACAAGATAAATAAAACAATCCAGATAACTAAAGAGCAAATAGGTACACATAAATTTTCTAGGTCCTACTCATCCGGCAAGCCCTTTTTTTTCCGGCATCTGCAGTAATGTAGTTACTATAAATATAGGATACTTAATTCCCGGCAATGCGAGCTAATACGCAGCTAACACTTATTTACCATGGATACTGCTTCCTCTTAAAACGCAGAATAATATTAAATCATTAATTTAAAGGATGTTTCAGAAGAAAATTGGGTCCAGGTAATATCGGACTTGTGTGTGCCCTAGTTCCTGTCGAGGGTTATAGATATGATATAGGGGAGTTCAAGCTTGGAAGATGACAGGTCAGACTGACTCACTTTGCTTTGTATGTTTTGACAGTTCATTTGCTTGGAAGAGTTAGTGCGGTCTGACTATAAAGATAAAATACTGGACTTCCGGCAACGCAAGCGAACTCGCTAGAGAATTCTAGTTTCCTATAATTGGTGCCTCCTCTTCGAACGCAGATCAGATCGATAAAAGATCATTAATTTTATTGTCATTATTGACTCGAATGGCGCACGGCGGGTTTTATTCAGCGGAAAATTGGTTCCAGGTCATATCGGACTTAGGTGTCTAAGTTCCTATCAATGGGTATTGTAGAGGAGGAATGAGGTAAGAGGAGTCAAGGCTTGGAAGATGACAGGCTAAACATGAAATACATGACGCAAGCGAACTCGCTAGAAAATGCTAAGTTCCTGTTATTGGTGTTTCCTCTTAAAACGCAGAAGGATATTGGATCATTAATTTTATTGTAACCATTGACTTGAATGGCGCTCAGCGGGATTTTTTAATCAGAAAATTGGGTCCAGGTCATATCGGACTAAGGTGCCCAAGTTCCTGTCAATGGTTATAGAGGAGGAATGAGGTAAAAGGAGTTAAGGCTTGGAAGATGACAGGCTAAACATGATATATTTATCACTAGCGAACTCGCTAGAAAATGCTAACTAACTAACTAAGCGAGCGCAACGACCCAAAGTGGATCTTGGCCTCCGACTCCAGATCACGCCACGCTCAACGGTCCTGAGCCAGCTCTCGCCAGTTAAGAAAATGCTAAGTTCATATTATTGGTGTTTCCTCTTAAAACGCAGAAGGATATTGGATCATTAATTTTATTGTAACTATTGACTTGAATGGCGCACGGCGGGTTTTTCACACGCAGCTGCAGGATGCTGGCCGCCACGCGTCAAATTTATCATAAGATGATAAATGCGCGCTTGATGCGTGCGCGTTTTTACTGCGTTAATACGGCGCAAGAGCAGGAAATGACACGGATTTTTGTGGACGATCATTGCAAGTATGTTGGAGTTGCATGGTTTTGTTATACAACACATATCTGGCTTTTAAGTTTTTCAATACTTTAGAATTGTATTACAGTATAGATGTATATCGTTATTGAGCACTGACTGGATATCTTTGAAAGTCCAGTTATGGTAAAACTGGCAGGTGGCGAGTCTACAAATTACTTGCTACAAATGATGTTATTATCAGAGCTGTCAAATAAGCCTGGCCCGAAGTAGTCGTACAAATGAGACTTGCCGACCAAGATCGACAATGTTTCCGACGCTTTACTTTCCCGGCCTCGGTTTCCGACCGAATAGTGACGGGAAAGTGGTTTTTGTTCACGTTGAACACGAGTGCTTTTCCAAACGAATGATACCAGCAGATATGAGGTTGAAAGAGTTAGGGACGATTTACGGCCTGAGAAATGCTGTGTAATAATTAATCTTTGGCGAAAAGTTCAAAATAAAGTGCTAGGGAAATAAGTCTCCGTTGAAATTTTGTTCGTGAAGAGTTTAATTCGTAAAACGGCATGTGCGAATTGCTTTTGAAGGTTACCATAAATTGCGTGTAGGTAAAATTAATGTCACTGAGATAGTAAAGGAGATAAGGTACAAAAACTATTTAGGTTAATTTAAAGAGGCAACACTTTGAACCTCTTATTCACAATTTAAAACTGTATGGGTGACATACATTATTAAAAGTAAATTGCGGGTAACTAACAGTATTTAAAGTTATTGATCAAATTAAAGTACAGTTATCTATCTACATATATAAGTACTAGTCTATAATAGCATGGCGAGTGTTCTGAAGAATTATTTTCTCTTATCCCACCCTCCCCTTTTCGTCATAGAACCACACGTGCCAGTTTGCGATGTCATCGCCTCACCGTGGAGAATATTCCCACACGTACCAAGACGTTTGGCAATTCCTTCATCTGCCGAACCATTAAAATATGGAACTCCTTGCCGGCTCACGTGTTTCCTCCTTCTTATAACTTGGGACCCTTCAAACGAAGCGTGAAGCAGCATCTCTCGGGCCAGCATGACAGTGTCAACTGACTTGCTACCGTCGTTGGTTTCTCATCAGTTGCCATTGTGACTTGGGCTCCCCTTTTTGCTTACCATCAGGCGAAGTGGAGCCACTATGTTGTGCTGTTATAAAAAAAAAAGCCTGGTCAGCAAATGATGAACAGTAATAAGTTACTTAACTATACAGTCGCCTTAGTAATAGTCCTACTGTAGGAATTGATGCACTGTGAGTCATAATGTCTATGAGAAAGAGGAACTTTTGCATCTGCAATGTATGTAGTGGATCTATATTCATAAAAAGTTCTATAAATGCCATAAAATCGCTTGATATTTATAGGTTGCTGGTTTTCCTAATAGCATATAAACTACCTCCTACATCCAGAAAAACCATGTGATGCAGTAATAACCGACGATTTTTTTATATAACTATTACTTATCTAAATGGCTCCACTTTATAATTTATGTTCATATAAAGACATTTAGATATCTTATCGATCATTTGCATTAAGATCTTAAACAGACTGGCGTATTTTCCGTGCGTATAGTTTTGGTGTCAATGTCAACACGCGACTAGAAATTCGTCATAGACGCTTTCAGTCCGCCTTAGATGAAAATCATCACATCACCAGCACGAGCTGGTGGTGATGTGATGATCAGTCAACTGCTGGACATAGGCCTCTCCCATGGTACGCCACTGAGCTCGATTTTCAGCTCACCTCCAGTTACCACCCGCTGTCCTACGAATATCGTCGCTCCACCTTGTTACGGGCGCCCTACACTACGTTTACCGATTCGTGGCCTCCACTCCGGAACTAGTTTGACCCAGTAATACAGAATCTACTGAAAAATTGACAACATTTCATATTTCCAGGTGGAAATTAATATAGAGATAGAGAGAGCTATGCGTCGTGTATCTTAAAAAAAATAGAAATTTATTTTTCTATATGTAAAGATATATAGGAAAATACATAAAATAACCGAAATCTACGACTACTATTACTATTCCTGCATAGGGTTAGTCTTCGACCTATCCATAAAAAAATAAGCCGTCAATAATGTCAAACACAACATCATTAGTTTTTCTTTAATTAGACACCATTTACCATTGCGTCATAGTTGTGGAATCACTACATTTTAGAATGAGTAAATTTTAATAAATAAATAATAAAATAATTAGTAATCTCATGGAAAAACATAAAAACAGTGATTACATCCTCTTTTTAAGCGTAATACAGAAAAGTAATAAAATTGTAGTCTTAAAAATATGAAATGTTTTCAATTTTATCAACTGATATAGCTTAACAAACGTCGGTCAGGGATTAGTGGCGCTTCAAACAGATTTCATATGGCAATAATGTGCATACGTCATATTATATTTGCATTATTAAACGTCAATAGCTATTTGTCAAGGATTTGTCAAATACCAAATTCAAAACATTGTTTACCGCATAGATATAGTTTACCGGAATGCTGATGCTAAATGCTTCGTTATTCTTGCGAAATAAATACTGAATTCTATTAAAAAAATTACTTTCATCACTGGATACTTTAAGCTTTTAGTATCAGTTACCAAAAAATTATCGTTGCCAGTAAAATAAATAAGTATTACTAAAATCAGCAATATGGCGTGGGTTATAAAACCCCCCTGTTCAGCTATATACAGTCTGACCAAAAAGAGTAGAAATTAAGAAGTAGCAATACTGTAGTGTCGTCACTTTCTAATCAATTTAAGAAAACGGGGACGACACTACAGTAACGCCACTATTTAATTTCTACTCTTTTTGGTCACTGTAACTCTCCGCAAAGTATCTGCAAGTCTGTAAAAAGTCTAAAACGTATTGACAACAGGTGACATGATGATGACCTTATTTGCCCTTTAATACACTTGCCCGATTAAATCAGTCATTATACACTTTAATGTTTGCGTTTATGGAACGTTTAATCGTTAAAGAGCTACTTTAAGTAAATGACCATACTTGAACAATAAATAGGGAGCCTAGGGGTATGTTTCTACTGACACATGCGTGTAAATAAATAATTACAATTACATTATATAATATCTAAGCCTGTATGTGCGTCTCACTGCTGGGCAAAGGCCTCTTTCTCACCAGTCGTCTCGCCTCGGATAGTTTATATACCTATACCTACTCACAAATTTTCATGAGAATCGGTCGTGATATGCGTACTCTAGGCAAAAATAGCTGGAAAGCGTCTGGAGTGGACAACCAACCATCCTAACATACGATATAGCATCTTCAAAAAAGATGAACTACGAGAGAAAGAGCTGAAGGACATTAACCTTAAAGATGTCCTTTCTTTCTGCAGGAGAATAAGAAGATTTGAGGAAGAAGGCAGTATGGGAGCGCTGCCGGGACAGTAACCGTTGGCTCCAACAGGGAATTGGGCCGAATGAACGCAGTCAGGCGATCGACAACCCGTCTGTCTCCCGCCAGTCCCTACACCAAATCATCATAACATACGAAAGAATTTTGGACCAAGCTGAAACGCTTCGCTCGCTCGGTCAATTGTATGTACCGAAAATGGTTACCTATCGCAATTCCGAATTTTTGTTTCCTATCTGTAACGTTTCGCCAAATTTTAATTTGTCCGAAAGCCATTTTTTCTGAAATTGTTCATATAATATTTAAGAATAATTTTAAAACAAACCTAACCTAACCTAATGGTTTCTTTAAAACGATGCTTATAAAAGTCTGAAAATATAATGGGTTTCAGGAAATATTTTTGGACCAATGTTACAGAGAGAGTGGAAACAATGTTTGTCAGCGAAAATAAAAGTACCTACCAACTTAATGCTTTAATTTCAGATAGCGGGTTTTGAGTAAATCAAAGGAGATAAGTTTCTATAGTGTTTAGTTCTTGTCCTAGGTTCGATTCTGATTAATTATTATAAACAACATAACGAGAACACGAGCATTGAACACGTATGTAATTGTCGAGTTATAGTTTGTGTCTTGCGCGCAGCTGGGCGCCGTAGCCTAAATGTGCTGTGTATTTGCAAAAGGACCTATTGTTCTATCTAAGCCATAGTGAGATAAGGCCTTTTGAAAGTACAATCGAATATCGCTTGGCTTTTCAAAGTGGCTTATTCTTCACTCAAAGCCATAGAGAGATAATCCCTTTTAAGATTATGTGCATGACTCGAATGTGGCATATTTGTTATTGTACACGGGACACATTGTCGGCTACAATACGGAATGTTAGCATAATAAGTAGAGATAATATCTCTATGTTTGTTGTAAAATCGATATTTAAATACATAGAAAATATAGGTATTGGTACAAACAAATGCGGTTTGCGAAAACCGTGAAATGCACACGAAAAAGAAAGCGACGCACTTTTACAATCGCAGCGGCGGTTTGCCAAAGTAAACATTTGTGGATTCCGCACTATAACCACAGGCGTAACAGCGGCCTATCGGTGTAACTTGGGCGTTGGTGACCTTGTAATGCCGAATCCTTCGACAAGGCATTCACGTGAATGCCCCTCACCACTGCGCGCGTCCCGCACTCGGCCGCGCTGCCCCTCGACACGCACACATAGCCGCGAGTTTTGTTATGGCACACAAGTTTGCTGTCGTTTCTTTTTACGTTAGTATATATATTATTTGCTATAACGGAGATGACACAACTTTGCGCGACCAGCGGCAGCGTTGAGCGTCGAGCGGAAAAAAATAAAGTCATACTGATGTATGAAGTATGCCAAAAACGGTGGCGCGCGGTGCTTAGCTTAGTTGTTAGTAGTATTTAGTTTAAGTACCTACGTTTTTTGACGTGACAACGTCTTAATTTAAGTTGCGCTCGGAGTCACACATGAAAAAATGTAACGCCCGCTCACGTCTGATGAGTGAGAGAGACAAAATATATTTCTATAGTTAAAATTTGTGCAATTCTTATTTTCATTCATCGAGCATTACTGTAACAAGAGGGAAGAGGGCGGAAGAGGGAAGAGGGAAGAGGGAAGAGGGAAGAGGGAAGAGGGAAGAGGGAAGAGGGAAGAGGGAAGAGGGAAGAGGGAAGAGGGAAGAGGGAAGAGGGAAGAGGGAAGAGGGAAGAGGGAAGAGGGAAGAGGGAAGAGGGAAGAGGGAAGAGGGAAGAGGGAAGAGGGAAGAGGGAAGAGGGAAGAGGGAAGAGGGAAGAGGGAAGAGGGAAGAGGGAAGAGGGAAGAGGGAAGAGGGAAGAGGGAAGAGGGAAGAGGGAAGAGGGAAGAGGGAAGAGGGAAGAGGGAAGAGGGAAGAGGGAAGAGGGAAGAGGGAAGAGGGAAGAGGGAAGAGGGAAGAGGGAAGAGGGAAGAGGGAAGAGGGAAGAGGGAAGAGGGAAGAGGGAAGAGGGAAGAGGGAAGAGGGAAGAGGGAAGAGGGAAGAGGGAAGAGGGAAGAGGGAAGAGGGAAGAGGGAAGAGGGAAGAGGGAAGAGGGAAGAGGGAAGAGGGAAGAGGGAAGAGGGAAGAGGGAAGAGGGAAGAGGGAAGAGGGAAGAGGGAAGAGGGAAGAGGGAAGAGGGAAGAGGGAAGAGGGAAGAGGGAAGAGGGAAGAGGGAAGAGGGAAGAGGGAAGAGGGAAGAGGGAAGCGGGAAGCGGGAAGCGGGAAGCGGGAAGCGGGAAGAGGGAAGAGGGAAGATGGCGGACATAATTTTTTCTTAAAAATCGATATCGGTGTCATCTCCGAGGTTCCTCGGGGTTCCGATTACGAAAATGACATCCATTTTGAAATCCAAGATGGCGGACATTATTTTTTCTTAAAAATCGATATGGGTGTCATCTCCAAGGTTCCTCGGGGTTCCGATTACGAAAATGACATCCATTTTGAAATCCAAGATGGCGGACATTATTTTTTCTTAAAAATCGATATGGGTGTCATCTCCGAGGTTCCTCGGGGTTCCGATTACGAAAATGACATCCATTTTGAAATCCAAGATGGTGGACATTATTTTTTCTTAAAAATCGATATGGGTGTCATCTCCAAGTTTCCTCGGGGTTCCGATTACGAAAATGACATACATTTTGAAATCCAAGATGGCGGACATTACTTTTTCTTAAAAATCGATATGGGTGACATCTCCAAGGTTCCTCGGGGTTCCGATTACGAAAATGACATCCATTTTGAAATCCAAGATGGCGGACATTATTTTTTCTTAAAAATCGATATGGGTGTCATCTCCGAGGTTCCTCGGGGTTCCGATTACGAAAATGACATCCATTTTGAAATCCAAGATGGTGGACATTATTTTTTCTTAAAAATCGATATGGGTGTCATCTCCAAGTTTCCTCGGGGTTCCGATTACGAAAATGACATCCATTTTGAAATCCAAGATGGCGGACATTATTTTTTCTTAAAAATCGATATGGGTGTCATCTCCGAGGTTCCTCGGGGTTCCGATTACGAAAATGACTTCGATTTTGAAATCCAAGATGGCGGACATTGTTTTTTCTTAAAAATCGATATGGGTGTCATCTCCGAGGTTCCTCGGGGTTCCGATTACGAAAATGACATCCATTTTGAAATCCAAGATGGTGGACATTATTTTTTCTTAAAAATAGATATGGGTGTCATCTCCAAGTTTCCTCGGGGTTCCGATTACGAAAATGACATCCATTTTGAAATCCAAGATGGCGGACATTATTTTTTCTTAAAAATCGATATGGGTGTCATCTCCGAGGTTCCTCGGGGTTCCGATTACGAAAATGACATCCATTTTGAAATCCAAGATGGTGGACATTATTTTTTCTTAAAAATCGATATGGGTGTCATCTCCAAGTTTCCTCGGGGTTCAGATTACGAAAATGACATCCATTTTGAAATCCAAGATGGCGGACATTATTTTTTCTTAAAAATCGATATGGGTGTCATCTCCAAGGTTCCTCGGGGTTCCGATTACGAAAATGACATCCATTTTGAAATCCAAGATGGCGGACATTATTTTTTCTTAAAAATCGATATGGGTGTCATCTCCAAAGTCATCTCAAAGCTTGCCAAATATTTCAGTGCTAGATGATTCAGAGTCACGACAGCTCAAAGAGGAAATTGGAGACTTGAAAACTCAGCTGCAAAGTGCCCATGAGGAAATCTCGAAATTGAATGGCGAACTCTGTCTTTTAAAGAAAAATATTGACACTTGTCAAACACAAATCGCATCATATAAGAAAATATTACTTGGGGAAGCGCCAAATAACAGTACTTTATTTGGAACCTGCAAGAAGCAAAAAAGGCAACGAAATAAAGCAAGAAAAAATAAAAGCACAGACATTGGCACGCCTCTTCAAGATCTGACACCAATGCGGAATAGACCTGCGTCAACACCTCTTACCGGCGTTCAACACACTGGCTTACGGTACGAGCATGAAACAAATAATAGTTCATCCTCAAGTGATGTGGACGTTCCCCCACAAATCAACAAAAATGGTAAACAAAGGGATGACCCAGATAAAGGTGACGGACAAAAACATGAAACAAGCAAAGACGACAATCCTAAAAATAAAACGAATAAAGATAATGAAAAGAATAATGTTATAATATTAAGTAGCAATAAAAAGAACCGTATGCTAAGCATTGCCAGTAGTACTTTCTCAAATTCGAACATTTGCCATTACATGTATCCTGGCTGTAATCTGAAAGAAATGCTAAAGAATATAGATTTGAAAACAAAGGAACTCACAGTAAAGGACTATTGCATAATCTTTATTGGAGAAGAAGATTTCAAGTCAACCAGGAACTATTGTGACCTAATCATGTATATTAAGAAAACTTTTGAAAAGCTTGGTCACACAAACTACATAATTTGTGCTCCTACTTATAAATGTACCGGCAATAGTAACGTCTATAATTGGCGCGTTGAGACGTTTAATAATCTTTTATACTTAGACATAATGACACATTGTCACGCATATTTTCTGGACTCAAATTCTAATTTATCATACGAGAGCGACATGTTTAATAGAATAACAGGAGAAATAAATAACAACGGGATAAAACACATTTTTGCAGAAATCAAACAAAAACTGACACACATTGAACAATGTTACAAAGTAAACTCTCAATTAGAAGTACATCTAGAAGCAGAAGAAAAGCAAGAGTTTTTTCGTCACTAAAACAATCCATGTTCTACACCAAAATATCGCTGGTCTTATAAATAAAACTGACCTGCTCGTTGTTCATATAAATGACCTAAAAACGCAAAATATCGATGTAGATATCATATGTGTCACTGAGCATTTTATAATGACCGGCCACGAAGAACTGTTGACAGTTCCAAACTATCGGCTTGCAGCATGTTTTACTCGAGAAAATAAACGTGGCGGTGCATGTATACTGGTAAAGTCAGGACATGAGTTTAAGGAATTACCAGCCGTTGCAAGACATTCAATAGCAGGGATATTTGAGTGTTGTGCTATTGAACTAACAGTTCAAAAAATAGTGATAGTTTGCATGTATAGGACTCCTAGTTATAGTAATTTAAGTATATTTTATGAAAAATTAGACATGATCTTGAAAAAAATATGTATTAATAGTAATAAGAAAATCATTATTTGCGGTGACTTTAACATCGACATAATGAAAAAAAGTTTTATATCATCTCAATTTGAATATTTCCTCTTGAGTTTTAATTTGAATCTAGAAATAAGACAGCCTACGAGACTGTCTAGCAAAACATGTATTGACAACTTTGCACATAATTTAAAGAATAACCATAGTAGTAAGGTACTTGATTTTGGTTTGTCTGATCACACAGCACAAGTTTTAACACTTCCAGCCATTAAAACTTGTAACATCAATTGTTGGCGCGTAAAAAAAAGAGATTATTCGCAAGAAAATTTAGAAAAGTTTAAACATTATTTAGAAAGCTTATCATTTGCCGAAGTATATACAACACAAGATCCTAATAAAGCCTACAATCACTTTATAGAGGATTTCCTTTTGCTATACAACTTGTGCTTTCCAATAAAATTAGTGACAATAAGGTCTAATACAAAATTAAAGTGGTTAACAAAAGGCATAAAAGTCTGCAGTAAAAACCAAAGACGACTTCTCTGGCAATATCGACGTATGCCTACAGTAGCTAATAAAAAAATATTTAAAAATTACTCTGCTAAATATAGAAAAATTATCAAATTGACTAAAAAGGCACAAAACAACCACATGATTAATGTTGCTCAAAATAAAATGAAGGCCACCTGGCAGATCATCAATTCCACCAAAGCGAATAATCCAAAAGAACAGATCTTACAGCTAAAATCGAATGGAAGTATTATAACAGATCCCAAGGACATAGCCAACACCATTAATGAACATTTTATACAATATGTGAATAACCTGCCAAAAAAATACAGCACTAAATACAATATTAACAACAATTCAAAATCTATGTTCATGGCACCCGCAACAGTGCCTGAAATAATATTAATCATACAGTCGCTAAAAAACACAGCAAGTGTGGGTTATGACAATGTTTCCACTATAGTAATTAAACACGTTAACGAAACGATAGCGAAACATTTATGTCATATTATAAATCTCTGCATTACAGAAGGCATCTACCCGGACAAGTTAAAAACATCGATTATAAAACCTGTATTTAAAAAAGGTGATAAAGACAATCCTCAAAACTACCGACCTATAGCTCTTGTCTCTATATTCTCTAAGGTTTTTGAGAAATATATATACAACTGCCTCTATACATATTTTGATAAAAAGGCACTGCTATGTAAAGAACAGAAGGGTTTTAGAAAAAATATAAATATAAATATGGCTATATTTGACTTAATTAATAATGTATTAGAAAGTGTTGACAAAAAAATACCCATATGTGCTGTGTTTACAGACATGACAAAAGCCTTTGACTGTGTAGATCATAGGACGCTATTAGGTAAGCTAGATTGTTACGGAATTCGAGGTAACGTCCAAAAACTCATTGATTCCTATCTCACCAACCGTTTGCAATACACAGAAGTCACTAGAGTATGCCAGACAAGTAAGATGTCTCAAACATTTCAGTCTGATGCACGTTGTGTAAAGTATGGAGTACCACAAGGGAGTGTACTTGGTCCTCTGCTCTTTTTAGTGTACATCAATGATTTACCTAAAGCAGTATGTCATCCTATGATTCTGTTTGCTGATGACAGCACATCAATTATAAAATGTGATAACTTTAGTAAGTATGAAGATGACATAAATAATGCAGTAAATGACGTGATAATATGGCTGAATAATAATAACTTAGTAATTAATTTGACAAAAACTAACATAATTAATTTTTATCAGCGAATTAAATATAAGGAATTTAATGTAAATTATCAGGGAAGTCATATTGAAACTGTAGGAGTCACGAAGTTTCTAGGACTTTGGATAGACAGCCAATTGACATGGAAGTATCATATTAATGAAATTTGTAAAAAGTTAAGCAAATCGGCGTTTGCTCTTTTTAAACTTTCGAAAACTATTAACACTAATGCCTTACTGGTAGCTTACCACGGTCTCGTAATGTCAACCTTAAGATATGGATTGATATTCTGGGGCAATTCTGTAGATAAGGAGATAGCATTTAAAGCACAAAAAAGGTGCATAAGAGCTATGTGTGGCTTGAACGTAACGGATAGTTGCAGCCCTTATTTCAAGTCACTCAATATTTTGACATTGCCCTGTTTGTATATTTTAGAAATAGCAATATTCGTTAAGTGTAATCCTAGTTTATTTAATAAAATTAATAACACACGCAAGCTGCCTACTCGGTCGCAATATCAAAACATGTTACGCAGTAAAGACTGTAAGACTGCATTAGTGCGAAAAAGCATTTTGGGGATGGCACCCCAAATATACAATAAAATTCCACCTAATATCAGGGACTTGAATTTAGATAAGTTTAAAAAACAACTAACATCATTATTGATCGAAAAGTGTTACTATAATACGCAAGACTTTCTTAATGACATTGATTTGTAATTGTTTTATATAATTTAGTTAATATTGTTTTAAATTCTAGTATTATCATATTTTTTATTTTCTACCTGCTGACATTGTATTAATTTTAATTTATTTCCTTGGTTAACTTATATTAGGGTCGAATACTTAACCCACAAATTTGTACGCCTAGTGGCAAGACATAGATAACTTCTGTCTAATGTAACAACTACTTTGTACCTATGTTTGACAAATAAATATATTCTATTCTATTCTATTCTATTCTATTCTATTCTATTCTATTCTATTCTATTCTATTCTATTCTATTCTATTCTATTCTATTCTATTCTATTCTATTCTATTCTATTCTATTCTATTCTATTCTATTCTATTCTATTCTATTCTATTCTATTCTATTCTATTCTATTCTATTCTATTCTATTCTATTCTATTCTATTCTATTCTATTCTATTCTATTCTATTCTATTCTATTCTATTCTATTCTATTCTATTCTATTCTATTCTATTCCAAGTTTCCTCGGGGTTCCGATTACGAAAATGACTTCGATTTTGAAATCCAAGATGGCGGACATAATTTTTTCTTATAAATCGATATGGGTGTCATCTCCGAGGTTCCTCGTGGTTCCGGATACGAAAATGACGTCCATTTTGTGATTTTGAAATCCAAGATGGCGGACTTAAATTTTGACGTGATAACGTCTTAAATTAGGTTGCGGCTCGGAGTCACTCATGAAAAAATGTAACGCCCGCTCACGTCTGATGAGAGAGAGAGACAAAATATATTTCTATAGTTAAAATTTGTGCAATTCTTATTTTCATTCATCGAGCATTACTGTAACAAGAGGGAAGAGGGCGGAAGAGGGAAGAGGGAAGAGGGAAGAGGAACAAAATATATTTCTATAGTTAAAATTTGTGCAATTCTTATTTTCATTCATTGTTCCTATTGTGCAATTTAATAATATTCATATCAATAAATATTCTACCGAGAATAAGACGTTGTCACGTAAAATCTTCCTTCGCCCGTAAAACCGACTTTACAGGCAACCATTTTTATTTACTATTTCTTTGTTTTACCATGGTGTGGAAATAAATAAAGACTCGTTTTTATTATCACCTTAATCATCTAATGTAGTAAAATCACTAATTTATTTTAATATCGGTTTATAACACTAAACATCTACGTCTGTTTACAGTTTGTGACTATATCAACAGTACACGCTGTATATATGCCTACTTATAATTTTGTATGACGGTTAATCAGATTGTATCGTTCATTCATTCATACGCTTTCCGTTAGGTACTAAAAGCCAGTAACATAAAACATCCGGCAGTTCTGTCATACTTATCTCGTTTAATCAAACTGTCACTTGAAATTAGGTCGTGTACTCGTGGTTAATAAATAAATAAATATCGGACAAACTCACACAAATCGATCTAGTCCCAATCCCAAATTAAGCTCAAGAAGGCTTGTGGTATGGGTACTAGACGACGATATACGTACTTATATAGATAAATATATACTTAAATACATAGAACAACCATGACCCAAGCACAAATATTCGAGTTCATCACACAATTTATTTGCCCCGGCCGGGATTCGAACCCGGGACCGCCGGCTCAGTAGGCAGGTGTATATATAAACTGAGCCAAATGCGTCGTCAAATGAAATAATGAAAGGAATACGAAAAAAATGTCTAGTCACCTTAGCAACTTTTTAAGTTATCGCTTATTTGAAAGTTTGGAACAATTTTATTAACCATACATATAATTTCCGTATATAAACATTTGTATATTTAACTTGACGGTAAGTTAGTCTATAGAGTGCTCTATTTTTGCGATTAAAAACTCGCTTAAAAAAAGTGACTGGATGTTCTTTCCATGTACCCTTCATGCCTTTCCTTTCAGCTGATAAAACTGTTTTAGAAAAAAAAAAATATAAGAGTATCTTGAAGGATAACCTTCTTATTTTCAGTACGGTATAATACCAGTAAATCTTTATATAAAAACATGAATAAATATCGGTCAATCTCACACAAATTTACCTAGTAAGCTCTAGTGGGTCTGTATAAAATTGTTCCAGGATTCGAATCCAGGATCGATCGGTAGTGTAACTGTACCACTGCGCCAACCGCATCGTCAAAATGAGTCATGGTCATGGATCATTTTGGGAAGGGGATTGTATGTCAGCTCCGAAACATTGTTTCCCATCTGTAATGTAACGCCAAATTTTCAATTGTCCGAAAGTATTTTTTACCTGAAACCCGTATTATTTTTCGGGATTTTATAAACATCGTTACAAAGAACGTTAGGTTAGGTTTGTTTACTAATTAATCTAAAAAATTTACGGTTTAAAAAAAATGACTTTCGGACAAATGAAAATTTGGCGAAACGTTGCGTATGGGGAACAAAAAATTGTGTTTCAGATTAGTAAACCTTTGAAAAGGCCTCTACCGACCGTTACTGATTTAACTATCCTATTTCAACTATCCACCCTGTATATCACAATAAACTTTTTAGTGACTTATCTCTAAAAGGCATAAATAACACTTAACATCTCACCAGTCATTTGAAGTTTAATTTATATGCCCAGTAACACCCATTTAAAACCGCACGTAATGCCCATTGCCATCGCATCCAAGTGTATCGTAAGAAACCAGTCCCATCGGATGTTCCCTAACATAAATATTTACACCGCAAACACCTAAAGAAAACGCTTGAATATTATTCATTCAATGTGTGGACAAGGGAACACATTTCAATAAGACCAGGTAATGTATGTTGCGTTTGAGACGTTTTTGCCGGGAAGATATATTTATTAAATGAACTCAATCGATGTTTTCGTGTTCGGTTTTTGTCGACGCACGCTGTATGGGAGTAAATCGGTGGAAATGCTTGATTGGTTTAAAGGGATTTTATGCGCTATTGTTCTGAGATGCAAGGAATGCCGTTAGACCATATTTAACTTGGGCATTTTTATTTATTTATTGAGCGACGAGGTGGCATAATGTGCAAGCTCGTAAGTTTTTTATTAAATCCCGATACAAACGGCTGTTGTTTTTGGTTTATAGGTTTTGTTCGGCTGTATGAAATCGTTGCTCTTACATGGTCCGACCGATTACACTACGATACATTGTTTTCGTAATGCCATGCGATAAATAAATAATAAATAACAATAACTAGAAAGTGTCTGCAAATTCTGGGTATAGATCTCTCTTTATTCTCAAAATTTGAGGAATTTAAATATTATACATGAATAATAATTTCAAATTATCCATATGAATGATGAATAGTATTATATAATTTATTCCAAACTAGCCCTTTTGAAGAACATTGGCCAGTTTTGGTCACCCATGACAATTTGGAGAGGATCTGAGCCTTTTTGCTGGCCTTTCTCTGTTATGTAGGTATTTGGTGAGCAGGCTCATAATAGGATATTTTTATTATTAGCGAACTGTTTTTTTTTTAATAAATTTATTATACTTACGTCTAAATTTTGTAACACACGTGAGAGACGACCGAATCCCTCCTGAACACCATTTAGGTATATTTAAATGTGGCACTTTTCGCGCAGGTTTTTCCACGGTTTATAAGAAAACATTTATTTTTATCACATTAGAATGTTTTAATATATTCCAAGATATTTCACCAGTCTATTAGCGCAATGGATTTTGAAAAAGGAAGTGTGAGAACACAAAGTTATTTCGTATTAAAGTCAAATCGAGGTATTAATCTAAATATATAAAAGAAGAAACTGACTGACTGACTGACATATCAACGCACAGCCCAAACCGCTGATTCTAGAGAGTTCAAATTTGGCACGTAGGCTAGGGTGGGATAGGGTGTAGGGGTGCACTAAGAAAGAATTTTTCAAAATTCACCCCCTAAAGGGGTGAAATGGGGGTCTAAAGTTTGTATGGGGAAACAAGATTAGTTAGACTATTTTATTTGAAACTTCACAGGAGTATTTCTAACGATAAATAAGTAAACACGTGTTTCAGGTTTTTTGAAAATTCAACCCCTAAAAGGGAGAAATGTGGTGACAAAGTCTGAAAATCAACATGGGTATTGTTTTTATGGTTTATCGGGTCGCTGATTACGAAAACCGCAACGATTTTAAAATCCAACGTGGCGGACGTGAATTATCATCTCCCCTGTTGGGGTGAAATGGGGTTGAAATGTCTAAATACTAAACCGCTGGTTCTAGAGAGTCCAAATTTGGCACGTAGGATCCTTATAAGGTGTAAGGGTCACTAAGAAAGGATTTATCAAAATTAACCCCCTAAAGGGATAAAATGGGGGTCCAAAGTTTGTATGGGGAAACAAGATTAGTTAGACTATTTTATTCGTAACTTCACAGGAGTATTTCTAACGATAAATGAGTAAACACGTGTTTCAGGTTTTTTGGAAATTCTACCCCTAAAAGGGAGAAATGTGGTGACAATGTCTGAAAATCAACATTGGTATTGTTTTTATGGTTTATCGGGTCGCTGATTACGAAAACCGCAACGATTTTAAAAATCAACGTGGCGGACGTGAATTACCATATCCCCTGTTGGGGTGAAATGGGGTTGAAATGTTTAAATACTACACCGCTGGTTCTAGAGAGTCCAAATTTGGCACGTAGGTTCCTTATAAGGTGTAAGGGTGCACTAAGAGAGAATTTTTCAAAATTCACCCCTTAAAGGGGAGAAATGTGGGTACAGTTTGTATGGGGAAACAAGATTAGTTAGACTATTTTATTCGAAACTTCACAGGAGTATTTCTTACAATAAATGAGAAAACACGTGTTTTCGGTTCTTTGAGAATTCAACTCCTAAAAGGGAGAAATGTGGTGACAAAGTCTGAAAAATTTACTATTTATTACAATTACATGAAAACTTTTTACATGGCAATAATAATTACAAATGAATACAACTTAAAATACTTACAATAAAACTATACTCAAAATTACACTAAACTCGAACATAATATAGTCTGAAAATCGACATGGGTATTGTTATTATGATTTATCGGGTCGCTGATTACGAAAGCCTAAGGGGGTGAAATGGGGATTCAAAGTTTGTATAGGGAACAAGATTAGATAACTTGGTAGGTACCCTCATTCCGGAAGGAAGAGGGAAGAGGGAAGAGGGAAGAGGGAAGAGGGAAGAGGGAAGAGGGAAGAGGGAAGAGGGAAGAGGGAAGAGGGAAGAGGGAAGAGGGAAGAGGGAAGAGGGAAGAGGGAAGAGGGAAGAGGGAAGAGGGAAGAGGGAAGAGGGAAGAGGGAAGAGGGAAGAGGGAAGAGGGAAGAGGGAAGAGGGAAGAGGGAAGAGGGAAGAGGGAAGAGGGAAGAGGGAAGAGGGAAGAGGGAAGAGGGAAGAGGGAAGAGGGAAGAGGGAAGAGGGAAGAGGGAAGAGGGAAGAGGGAAGAGGGAAGAGGGAAGAGGGAAGAGGGAAGAGGGAAGAGGGAAGAGGGAAGAGGGAAGAGGGAAGAGGGAAGAGGGAAGAGGGAAGAGGGAAGAGGGAAGAGGGAAGAGGGAAGAGGGAAGAGGGAAGAGGGAAGAGGGAAGAGGGAAGAGGGAAGAGGGAAGAGGGAAGAGGGAAGAGGGAAGAGGGAAGAGGGAAGAGGGAAGAGGGAAGAGGGAAGAGGGAAGAGGGAAGAGGGAAGAGGGAAGAGGGAAGAGGGAAGAGGGAAGAGGGAAGAGGGAAGAGGGAAGAGGGAAGAGGGAAGAGGGAAGAGGGAAGAGGGAAGAGGGAAGAGGGAAGAGGGAAGAGGGAAGAGGGAAGAGGGAAGAGGGAAGAGGGAAGAGGGAAGAGGGAAGAGGGAAGAGGGAAGAGGGAAGAGGGAAGAGGGAAGAGGGAAGAGGGAAGAGGGAAGAGGGAAGAGGGAAGAGGGAAGAGGGAAGAGGGAAGAGGGAAGAGGGAATAGTTGGTTTCTATGGATTATCGGGTCGGTGATTACTAAAAAAAGAATGATATTAAAATTCAACGTGGCGGACGTGTAATACCATCTCTCATGTTAGGGCGCGATGGGGTAGAAATGTCTAAATAATGTCTAAAAATATGGGTGTCGTTTTTAAACGCACAGCCCAAAACCGCTGATTCTAAAGAGTCTAAATTTGGAACGTAGGTTCCTTATAAGGTCTAGGGGCGCACTAATAAACGATTTTTCTAAAGGGAGTGAAATAGAGAGATCTTAAGTTTGTATGGGGAATCAAGATTAGACTATTTATATATTCGAAACTTCACAGGAGTATTTCTAACAATAAATGAGTAAACCGACAAGTACTCTTTATTGCACACCTCATAAAATATACAGGAGAAATACAATGCAAGACATTACAATTAGAGGTAAACAACAGGCGGTCTTATCGCTAACGAGCGATCTCTTCCAGACAACCTTTGGGTAGTGGAGAACTTGAAAAATAAGATTTTGTTATTAGGCGGTGCAAAAATCAGAGAGTAATAATAATAATATATACATAAAAAACAAATAAATACATATTTATAATAAAAAATAAATACATAAATACATACATACATTCAGCCAACAGATAATAGGACCATTTGAATAAAATACGAATTATGAAAGGGATAGATAGTGTTCTTTCAGTTGAGCTTTGAAAGAAACAAGAGATTTAGCGCGCCATAAGCTAAAAAACAGACAGCTTTAAAAGTTAAAGAATTACTATAAAATTTTGAGACGGAAGAAGGTACGGCAAGGAGCAAATTTTGGGCAGATCGAGCAGAAGTGAGATAAGTGAAACGCTCTTTGAGATAGCGGGCAGTTGCAGGATGAAAAAGTATACTATAAAGAAGAGCAAGAATATGAGAGTTACGACCTAAACTTGAACCTAATAGATGTTTAAATTTGTATTTGGTGCCATCTCGATTGTCGTCAAGGCCAGTGCGGGCGGCGCAGCGGGACTGGAGGAGTAGTCATCGGGAAACTTCCTGCAGCCGTAATAAATGCGTTCAAGCTTTTCAACAATAAAATGGCTAGACGGATATGGATGAGGGATAAGCAGATAATACCCTAACTTACTTTTACAAATAGCCTATTTTTTTTATTACAAATAGCCTAATTTTTAACCTGAAAAAAGAGCATCGTTCCCGTAGGATTATGTATATTGTATAGGAACGCGGGCGAAGCCGCGGGTTAATGCTAGTGTCATATATATTGGAATAAATATGTCAATTATAATACGTAAATTGGTATAAATGCGCAATTTCTCAGAATGGGAGATAGTTACAGGTTTGTGGAGGCACCCACGTTGGATGTCATCGCGAGTCGGTGTGGGCTGACGCCTTATAAATAAATCCGAATCTATGCAAGTGCGGCCGTGGGCGAGAACTAGTATGCTAGGGCTAAAGTCGACAATCTGGGATATTCTTATGGGCCTTAGAATTAGGGCCGCCATTCGTACGGGCTTCTCCAGATTTGTCCTAGTTTAGAGGTCCGGGGGCCGTCCTGGGGGTTTTCAATAATTGTACGGAGAAAACCCAAACACTTTTTATGTGAATAAAAAATAAAGCTTGTGTTTGTTTAGGTATATTATTTTCGGACGAGTCCGGGGGAAAAATGTGATTTATGCCAAATGACCGGTTTTTTTAAGTTTCTGTCCGGGTTCGGCGAATTTAAAGATGGCGGCCCTACTTAGAATAACTATGCCTTGAAACCTAGTCAGCGCTTAAAAGTGAAGCCAGGTTTGGTGAGCCACGGCCCGTCACGGGTTTAGTTTCGTCCGCGTAGGCATCTATCACAACGTCAACATTATAAAACCTTTAATTACGTATTATACCATGTGGGCCCTGTAACAGGAGCAAAAATTAAAACAGATTTTCCTCGTCAAACTGAACAGCATCTGTTCAGAAACTTTAAAAAAAAAATACTGTTTTTCATATGTTATTTTTTTCAAACAAAGTAAATAGCATTTTACGTGCAACATTGACATCGCTTTAGTATTGACATACCTGTCACTTTACTAAATATCAAATGGTTCGCAATACATTGCTTCTTTGAAAAAACTTTATTTTACAGGTTACATTATAAATGAGTTATTTTCAAAAAGTTGTTTAATAAATGTTGTTCAGTTTGAGGTGTAGAATCTATGTTTTAATATATTGTTCCTGTTACAGGGCCCACCCGGTATGCAAATAAACGAATAAACGAATCTAAACAATATCACAAGCAAAACGTCGCTATAATTGGCTCAAAGACACGCTAATAAAACCAAAATCGGCTTCATCTTTCGCAAATCTGTTGTATGAAGACTCCTTCTAGGCGTATTTATTTTAAGTTATGGGCACGGAATGCCTGTAAGAATTTTAGCCCTCGTAGTTTTCTATTGTCTATAGAATCAATAATCGCTTTTTATCAAAATAATACAAGTTCTATGAAAATAAGTGCTACTCCCAATGCATGAAAAATTTGATACAAATCTAAACGTGTATTTATTAAAAACTAAGATGTTATAGATCGATTATTTACAAATGTCAACAAAATACCCGTTAATTAATTCTCTTTCAAAAACTTTACCCAACAATAGGGTTGTTACCTTTTAATTCTTAATAAAAAAGGCGACTCATTTGCATAGTTTCAGGCTATTTAAGAAAATATTTATGGGTACAAAAATTGCATGCTGTGCCCTAAAATTTATTCGTCAACAGATGCTTGATAATCAATTAATCAGACATGAAACGTTTAATTACTTTTTTATTTAACGGTAACTGCAAAAGCGTTAATAAAGTAAATAACATTTTGTAAAATAAATAAAACTGGCTTAAAAATAATTGTTCATCAACGGTTGATTGATAAGCAAGCGTCAAACGAACATACCTTATTAATTACCAATAAATAATTGTGCTTACCACCCAATTAAAATTCATTCCATAACTTGAGGAATTCAAGGAATGCAATGTCGGCACGGCACGGACGTGGGCCCTCATTCCACATATCTCTCTGATATCTCGGAGATATCGCCGAAGTGGCGATACACCTACTATATCGCCACTTTACCAACCCGGTCGCTTTCAGTTTACGCCTCATCGTCATGCAACACCCTAAATGGTACAAACTAAATTAACTTGACCAGGTAACATGAAATGTCATATTATGCAACTCAATTCTATTCGCAAACATAGCGTTTTAATAACAGTTAAAGGCGATATACTTACCTGAGACTCTCTTATTTGGCGACATCACTAAGTATAGTCAAATTAGCGCTTAATTGATGAACAAAAGGCGAACGTGCAATTACCTTGTTTATTAATAAACAATACGAGTACCCAATTAAAATTTATTCCATAACCAGAGGAATTCAAGGGAATACCTGAATAACGGGACTGACGGAGACCAGCGCTACACAACTTGCTATCGCTCATCGATATGTTATTGTTGACGCAATGAATGCGCCGATTGAGCTGTCCGACGCACGCGCACCTCGAGCGAAGAGTTAATACTAAACCTTCAAAACAAGCACGGCGAAAATCCAACAACTCCACTATAAAGCCAAGGCAAGCCAACTGTGAATCTGTGAGATAAAGTTGAGAATTGGTTAAATGTGAGTGACGTTACGGTTTAAATGGTGTGAGTCAGGTAAGAGTTAGTGAAGTTTCAAAATGTATACAGTGTTTATACTTGCCACTTCAAATGTATCGTCTGTAAGAGGAGGCTTTGCACGACTTAACATCTCAGATTTATACTTACAAGTTAAAGGAATGTTAAATGAAAGTAACGATGATAAGGATGCATTTGAATTTATTAACAAATATTTGTTTATCTATCCAAATATCACGTAAACCCTCCATGATGCGTTCAAGAACCGCACATTATAACAACTACAATACAAATTTCGTATCTGTAAAAATGTTATTATTGCTAAATATTAACATCGATTTCGATAATATTAATTATTCAAACATCTGTGAAAACTGATGACGTTTAGTTCGAAATGAATTGTCAATTTGCAATTAAATTCGACAAATGTCGCACGTAAAGTAAGATATCGAACGACATGATAGTTGGGGCAGACTCTAGTTTGTCTCTGAATTAAAAAAAAAACTATGACAGCTGCCAGAAAACTTCATTAAACCGCCATTACCGGGTAATATTTGTTATAATGTCCGATTCATGCATGGTTTCTTATCAAATCGATCCCCTTAATTCGAAAAAAAAGTGAAATTTTGGATACATCGTCATCCTACAAACGAAGATGTTGTGTAATATTACATGGTTTATAATTAAAACACTCAAAAACCCTCTTTGCATAAATTTATTTCTAAATCACGTACTGGCCACCCGAAAACGCACTAACAAAAAATAACAAAATGCAAAGAAAGTTTGACAGATGATTTTTTTTTACGTTAAGCTTTTTTACGCTTGTTTTGATTCTGTTGTTCGCTATTACTTTGTCAAAAAATAGTGTGGAATTAAGTGGTGTTAATCTTGCCGTTTTAACTGCACAAGCTTGTGAAGATGTCTAGATGTTTGTTGCCTGTACTATGTTGTCTAACGGCCGGCCCTAAACGATTTAAATTAATTTACATTTTACTTAAGCTCTAATTAAGCGTCGACGGCATAATTGCCCGTGAGATGCTGATTAGGTATTTGCCAGAGGAGAGGGGTCCATCTGGCCCTGTAGGCGGTATCTGGTCAGAGGATCTCTGCATCTGGTGCTTAGGAATTTTGCGACGAGTCTCTAAGTTTAGGGTTCCGTTTTCAGTGGGTAACAGCTGAACACCTATAGATTGCTATAGATTGGAATTCATCATCATATCAGCCGGTAGACGACCATTGCAGGACAAAGGCCTCACCCAAAGTCCACAAAGACCGATCGGTCGTGCGCCGCCCTCATCCACTTCTGCCAGCGATCCTAGCCAGGTCGTCGGTCCACCTTCCCACGCTGTGTCATCCGGTCCGAAATTGAGATTGGAGACATGTCGTTACTTCGAGTTTATTTTAACATCAGGTTTTTCGTACGTACGTACATAAGAGTTCTTCGAAGAGGTCTGGCCATTATACGAGTAATGATCAACATCCAATGTAGCAGAAAATTTTACTAGAACCAAATGTCAAATTGGATAATAAAATCGTCAATTACTTTTGATGCCGACTGTATCACAAAAAATATGGCAATACGACAAGGATAGGTAGCAATGCTTGTCGAGCTGTACTTATGTTAGACTGTAGTTTCGTTTCGTTTCGTTTCGTTTCGTTTCGGTGACTACACCCAGCCAGCAGTTCTGCTGCAAGGACGCGGAGGCGTTGAGCATGCAAGAGAGGGAAAGACAAAGAAGCTCAGCGAAATGACTCAGAAGCGCATACTGGCACAGTACCGAAAGTCGTTCAGGGTAGTATAGAAACCTTAACATTCCCTGGCCGGAGCTTTCGGTTCTAAGACAGGGCACGTATCCGGGTCCTCTCGTGTTCCCCTCCGTCTTTTGCCGCTCCGGTAAGATCAACTGGCCCTCCTATCCGAGGCACCGGGGAGCCAGAAGTTTACAGGTTGGGAGTGTAGGTTATTTTGCAGTCAGGATGAGGACCGACGGGAGAGATCCGACAAGAATACTAGCATCGAGCCAGAAAGGAAATAGACAGATAGTTGTGTAAATATATACAGGGAAGGATAGTGGACTGCGTCTCGTTGTCCAAAGTTTCCAGTTATCACGTAGGATAAGTTCTTGTGTTGTAGGTTGATGTCGCTGAGCCGTCGCTATTTGTATGTAATTATCCTCCAGTTTTGATTCCGTGTCTGTTTCTATCTATTTTATATTTTTCATTCACTCTACAAGTGGCCGTATCGGGTCCATGTTCTGGGGAAAATATTTCTTCGTTCTGGCTGATTACTCTAGTGAATTAAATTTGCTTGTGCTTTCCTTCAACGGTATAATCCAGATTAAAGTTAGGGTTCAGATAATATTGCGTGTGTGTGGACGTCTTTGTAGGTGACTTCGTGAAGTTTCTTTAGTGATAATTGGTCGCGAGCCAAATCATGTTCTATGGCGGGGTCTTATTTGATGCCTGTATGAGTTCTCGTTGGATTCGTCCCATATTGGGTTCTTATTAGACACATTCTTCTTCACCGTGTGACATCGTGGTTATGGCCGTTACATGACGGTTCACTTCCTTTTGATATTTCTTTACCATAGCTGTTATTGTGAGGTAGCGTGATAGCATGCGTTTTTAGTTTATTTTAGGTTGTGCGTCAATTAATCGGTAGCTGCGCATTACATCGGTCGTGGTTTGGTCAGCACTGGATTGTTGAATCAATGATGCTTCAGTGTCAGGACTGTTGAAGTGGACGGAGCTCCGCGAAGTCGTAGAAGACACGAAGATTTGGCATTGTGGTATTCGTAGCTATATGGGGTGTCCTATATTGTAGTCGTCGCTGATGTTCCATATGCACATAGATATTTACCGTAGAGCAACTCACGGCGGCAAATATAATCATATTTACTCGTACTCCACCCTGAAAACTGTTTCTAAAACTGGTTCCGAATGTGTTATCAATTTGTTCCGTGAACGGAGGAGCATTATAACCGGGAGACATTAAGTCTGAAACACTGCCTTTAATCTCTAATTGGATTTGACTGTTATTTTTCTCCTCGGACAAGTGATTAGCGAGCAATCCTCGAACCTCCATCGATGGTCGAGGTTGGTATCAACTGCACGATTTTCAACTGGTTCGCTATCACCCTTGTAGGTACAGACAATTGCCTCCCTTGGGAATTGGTAAATTTTCCGTGATAAATGAAGACAGTCGAGTTTAATGTTATGGATGAGCCGGCGATGCACTTATGTTTATGTTAGTCCCTTTTTTTTTGACAATGGCTAATTGTTGCTAGCTGGCGGTGTCTGCACGTGTTCGGGACAAAGTGACCTGGCCTTTAAAAGCCTTGAAAAAAAGGGACCTCTTTGTTCTAGGAAGTTATTGCTTGCAAGCTATTGCATTTCTTCATTACGTAGCCTCTAACGAAATTATTACTGTTGAACGGTTAATTATATGTTTGTAAGTTACCCAAACTATGCTATTTAAGTCCTACGGCAAAAATTTAAGATGTGTATCATACACTACTCTTGGTTAATATTCGATTTAAAGCAGGACTTTAAGTATAGTTTTGGTATTACATCATGTAATGAGCATAATTATAGTGTAGGTAATATACAAAAAAAAACACTAAAACAAAAATATAAACGAATAATTATTTAGCTGGCCGTTCAGCTCTTCGTCCCTTACAGAGAGCTTTCTTACTTAAACAAAATTATCAGGCATTAATTACACCTTCGAACCGAAGTAGGTTATATCAGCAAGAAGCACGTCGGAATCTTTCGATTATGGTTGTAAAACATGAAAGGATAAAACACTGTACAGTAATCATGACTATATACCACATATACCACGGAAGAAGTGCTATATACCATCCGTTTATAAACTAACCAGTGACATTGTAAACTGACGGATAGGTTAGGTTAGTTTATTATTTCGCTAGATGAATTATAAACTGTCCACAATCACCTACTAAACCTAATATAATTTAATTACGGTTAGAAATATAAGTTTTATGGGAAAGTAGTACAAGTGCTGAAGTAAAGGAACGTCCCTCGGGTAGGAAAAGTACCTAAGTAATGAAAATTACAGTAAATACAACCTAAAACTACATTAATACTAACGATTCCAAAAACTAAATGACAGTTATTGTATATATTTTACAACAACTCCCGATGTTGTTGCGGGTACCGTTTATTTGCAAGTTAAAATACCTAAAGATATAATTGTTCTGACGAATACCATGAGACGGCTGGGTCGTACTATATTACGCTGGTCCACAGGTAGAGGTTGATGAAGTGTGGCCTGATTTCCAAGAAAAGGTGCATAATTGACGTTAGTTAAAGAGTGTTACTATACGGGCCGTGCTTGGCCCTATGTCCATCTAAACTTGGTACTGGTTTTAGCTTAAACTCTTAAACCGTATCCTTTGGGCTCGCCTAGCTTTCCTTGTGGCGGGTCGGCATAGACAAGGAGTATAATAATATTGCAATTGCCATTAGAAAATGGAACGGTCTCACCAAATTAAGCTGCTGTGGTGTGGCCGGCACGGCGGAGGGGTACTGCAGACTCAGAATGGCACACACTTGATCAGCACTCACAGATAGGCCGAGTAATATAGACGCACCAAACACTAGGCTATCTAATTAGTAACTAAATATTTGAAAGAAAGACAGAAGGAGAGATATAACGCGGTGAATTCGTTTACGCGCGGTAAAAATTTAACAGGCGACCATGCAAACATCTGGTCGAGCCTTGTTTTTGTCTCGTGACTCTATTGTTTTGCCGGGTTTTAACGATGCCAATACAGATCGGTAGAGGCTAAGAAAACGCGTCCGCTCCGTATGGCGTCCCAAACGGTTCTCCCAGCTGTACTTATGTTAGACTGTAGTGTATTAAAGTCTGGGCCTCCTTTGCTTGAAGTGAAATAAAAACACAAAAATCCTAAACTTTCAAATAAACAATGCAAAGATCGACACACAGAGCATAGGTAAAAATTCGAAAGGTTATTTGGCGTTAGGGTGGTGGAAAGGTTAACACGTTGGACCGGTAATCCAGAGGTACCGGATTCGATTCCCGGTCTCTTCCACCAGGTTACGCGTTAAAAATGTTCTTCTTGTTTTAATCTTTGTATCATTGGTACAATACAAAAATCCTACTTAGTTCACAGTACAGTTAGATGCAGAAAAACTTGACAATCCCCCAGCTGACTGTACAGCCGAAGGGAGCCCCTAGAAACAAGATAAGCCCACGAATAGCAACATTGTTGCTAGGGAATCCTTGCTGCCCTGACCCTGACAAGTGTCGTCTGTTACATTTATTTACCGTTTCACTTATCCAGTATTTAGTCCTCTGCGACTGCGCGGGTTCACATTAATCATTTAAGTAGGTAGGCAGTGCGCATCGCTTGCGAGCTCGCCTTCCTGACGGGTAACGAGATCAGCGACTTAGGTACTAAAGAACTATGTATAGTTAGGTACTAAAGATCTATAAGCAGCGGTCTTGCCCAAGGATAGTGGCGCTACAAACACCTTCCATATGACAGTAATGTGCATACCTACGTCACATATTTGCGTTATTAAACGTCAGTAGCGATTTGTCAAGGATTTGTCATCAAACAAATTCAAAACATTGTATACCGGAATGCTGCTGCTCAATCCTTCGCTTCATTATGCAAAAATGACTTAAAAGCGGAATATTTAGTCATGTTTCCGTGTGACATTCACTGACTTGTTACCAAAAATTGTTGCTAGTAAAATAAATTAGTATGATCAAACATGTTTCTTAATATATTATCAATGTTACTTCTTAGAAGAGGGATTTTGAGATTTATTGGTATATATTTGAAATGTACAGTTTGTATTTTTCATTGATAATTTTTGTTTCAAAAACTACTCGAAATTGTCAAAATTCACGCAGAATACTGTTCCTTTCAACTTATTTTCGACTTCCTAAAACTTTCGTGAGACATATTTAATTAAACCGCTTAATACAATAATTATTATCGACTGCACGCAATTAAAGCATAAAATAGCTATGTTACTATCTAGAACTCAGGGAAAAGTATTATTCACTTCAAAATGTTGGTTGAAAATATCGGTATTATATTTGTCATAATATGAAAAAAATACATTTTAAAATGTATAAGGCCTATTAAGCAACACCTTAAGTAACAGTTCATAGACGATATACCAATCCAGTTATTGCGGTTTTTTGCCCTAGGCCCGCAATGAACAATTATCACATTCTATAGCTCCAAATAACGACTGGTCCCGTTGTGCGAACGTAAAAAGGATACTTACAAGATAGGATACCTACACAATGATCTCTTTCAGGTGCTAGCATTTTAATTGTTATCCTATAATAATAATTGTAATATTTTCTCACTTGCATGATACTAATGAAATAAAGGATGACATTTTATGTAACAGTAAATATTTAGAGTTACTTAAATGATTAATGTTCGATATTAATGACCTAGGGCAGAAATGTCCTACCGTAAATGTAATTTTATTGTCCTGTAACCAAATATATCCGATCAGTCTATTGGCTGTTTGTTTACACGTTTACTAAGTAATTACTTGTTTACGTTTTTGTATCGTTTTTATGAGGCCTGCAATTAAGAACTATTTTAAATGACTTAAAAACGGAGGAGGTTCTATGTTCGACTTATATTATTTTTTTATGTAAATTCATCGATTTTCCACAATACCTTTTAAGAGAGTAGGTAAGTGTCTTTCCTCAGTTCCTTTGTGGTCATCCCAGAAGGACACTTTAATGCCATTCTTAATATACCAGACTTTTAATTAATGTCAAATCGCGTTCCGCACCTCTTGAAATAATCAAATGGCATAAGTAACCGACAAGCTTACTAATCCTTACATAGGATTGAAAGGAAAGTTTCGTACGATAAACAAGTATTTCTACACGCATATTGTTAAATTACTATAACAAGTTTAAGACTTACATTACTTGGCAGCGACGGCGGTAGGGCATTGATGAACAAAAACAGACATGTTATTTCATAGCATTACGACATCTCTGGCTCGGTTACCTTCTTCGCTCTGCAGGAGTTGGTAGCTGAGCTTGTAGTAATGAGTATTTATTTACTTCATATTATAAGAAAAGAAAATTTATGATATGACGATGAATAGTAGAAGTAGTGTATGCAACTGTACTGTACATAATTTGGCCCTCAAACACTCGTGTGATCCTTATCATTAAACGAGCCAAAGGCAAAAGCACACTCGTGTTTTAAGTCCTTTCATTATGTTACAGTTGTATAAAGTACTAGTTATAATTTAAATATCTATTTAATATAATGTTTTGCACTGAAAAACATTACATTAAACATTTCATTAGAGATCGCTCTTTAGCGATAAGACCGCCGCATGTCTAACGTTATTAATTTTTTTGTATCTGTGTTTAATTTGTAAACTTGTTTGGTGTGCAATAAAGCATTTTGTATTGTATTGTATTGTATTGTATTGTATTGTATTAAATAGGTAATTCCTTATTGGTATCTTCTTCTCGGCACTGCTTCTGACCGATTTTGAGGATTGTGACGTCCAAGTACATCCAAGTATCCATCGGAGTGCATAAAAAAAAGGCCGAAAAAGGAAACTTCTAAAATAAAACACTGCATACGTTACACCTAAAAACATTAAACAAAAGGTGTTCAATTAAAGAAGGAGAGGCGAAGTATTTTGATACATTACATCTCTATAAGGAAGTGGAGACTCGAAAAAACATATTTCTATAATTACTGCTTCTTCCTTTAATCTTCGCGCCATTCACGGAGATGTATTCAATACATGTGCTAAGGCAGGTGCGGCCGCGTGAGTGACACTAGTGTAGTAGGTCAACTTATGTAATTATATATTTAAGAAGGTGTTGCCCACATTTTTTTTTTCTGTACCTACATCAACAAAAAGTACGCTTTATTGCACACAAAAAACATTTACATAAGAAATCAATTATAAACAAATTGAAAACGGTACAGGCGGTCTCATCGCTAAAGCTATATATAAACAAAAATAAACTGTAGACGGGATTTCGAGCTATCCCTGCATCAAAATTGGTTAAAACTGTCCAGCCGTTTTGGCGTGATGAATACTGTTACTTTAAGTTAGTTATGTCAAGAAAAAAAAAGGACGGGTTGCACTCCGGGAGTGCCGGCAGAAGTGAAAACTCCGACTTTATTATATCTCACTGACACTTGATTTCTATTTTAATCTCTATTTCTTACTAATGTAAGTTTATGATTACGCTTCACCATCTGTCACTTACAACATTTTGTTGTTCGAAGGCCCCCTTTCTTTGGAGCAGATACGGTTGCTAGGTTACCAATTGTTATCTGACGCGAGTTTAAAATTTTTTACCCATCTAAAAATTGCCAAGCGCCGCTAAAGAAGTTTTCACTTCAAAAAAAGACGATTGCCTTCGACAGCTACCGTAAGCCCGCGCGAGAACATTTTACAGTCCGTGAGCTCTCAAATTGCGATTCGGGTTTGGATGAGAACTGAGAGGTTTTTATCTGGATCGCGTAAGCGAGTGAAACAGCTTATATAAAACGCGAATTGCATTCTGACAGCTCACGCACTGTAATTCTCGTTCCGCCCTATTTTACTATCTCGTGGGTGGAAAAACTCTTTTATATAAAAAAAAATGTTGCTTACCTGGTCAATCCTCTATTGATTTATATATTTTTTACAGGTTCATGTCCACGTTGTGTACCTGTAAATACAGAGCATAAAGTAAACACATAACTAGATTATTACTTATACAACGTAAGTGGAAGACTGTCAGAATGTAACTCAATCGACAAATAAATATTTTTGATTATTGTATGTTTATGCGCGTGTGTCTCTACAGTTTGATCACGTCGAAGCAGCGGGACAAATTTAAACTAATTTAGTACCCAGGGAACTCGGTATCTACAGATAAAAAAAAGGATATTTTTAAATGACTACGGTGAACCAAAAAGAGCGTTTATTTCTTTCGGATGAGACCTAAAACAAACGCACCGTATGATATCCATTAAATTAATTATTATAAATAACTTATTTACCATTTAACTGTTGTGTTATAGTGTAGGTATAGCTTAGTGCATTTTATACATGACATTTGTCATCTCCATTGATCGGCACGGCCCATGGAACATCGCGGTTTTCGGCGTAAAAAACATACGAAAACGTTTGTAATAAATATAAATTTTAACATAATTATATAACACTAAATATAACTTTTTTTTTTCAGTCAAGATCACGGGATTTGATTTATGTTCATATTAATATTTCTATACGAAACCCGCGGTGTTGCACGGGCAGTGCCGATCACTGGTCATCTCAGTACAATTTAATCGAATTTAGGTTATAAAATGTACTGAGATGACAGACGTCACACGCACGCTATATGAAATATTATAGGTACTACTTACTAGGTAACGTCAAACAAAAAGCTTAGCTCTCGTTATCTCTGTCACACCGATACCGATCTTGGAGCATCGCCCTGTCGTAATCACTCGATCTGCTGTTTTTAAACATGCGATATAATAATCTAGTTTTGACCGGCTACAGGGTTGTCGCTTTCTCACAAACATTGTCACATGTGACTTTATATTTACTTATGAAGGCAAATAAAAAATATTGATAAATAACCGTTATAATTACGCCAATAAAATCAAAATCTCGTATTTGGTTTGCAGATTGATACTGAAATACGATCTTTGATTTAAGTAGGTATTAGTTACTTAGTGAGTTTTGGTTGTCAACAGACGATTTGTGTTAATTATGTGTAATTAAAAAACATGGTGTTTTACTTCCGTGATCGTCATACATTTTAAAGCGTATTTAGCCACTAATATTATAGATTACATATCTACGATACAAGGATCGAACACAATGAAAAAATTGCTTCTCTAGTTGAACTTGAATCGATATTGGCACAAGTGTTTTAATAAAAAGTCCATATGATTCGGTGCCTTTCAATTTGTCTTACAAATTATAATAAAAGTATAACAATAAATTATATCATCTATTTATTTAATCTTTATTGCACAAATAAAATACAATTCGTACAAAAGGTGGACTTAATGCCATAGGGCTTCATTCTTTTAAAAGACATACACACATAATACTCGCAATGGTGTAAGGATATCACGACCCCGACCGGCAAGCTGTTGGGAGGTGGCGACCCTACGTAGGTACATGAATGCTCCTGGGGTAATCCTGACGAGGGGAGATTGGTCAGGGTCTCTACCTCTTGCCTTAAATGGCAGGCCAGAGTGAATATTTTACGATGATTCGCCACGAGATAACAGCTGCAAGCGTCAATTTTAAACGATTTCCAATAAAGAACGAGGTTGTATGTTTCACTGTATGTATATTTTTTTAGTATGTTCACCGATATATTCGCCAATTGTGGACCGAATCTCAAAAAAACAAAAAGAACCGACTTCAAAATAAACTCAAAAGTTTACAAATGAAGCGAAAATTGAAAAATTTAATGATTCGGACAGGATTCGAACCTGCGTTTCCAACGGCTTTCCGGGCCAACACTGGCGTCCTCCCAATTGGACCACCGAATCAGATGTCAGAGTCATTGAATTTTTCAACCAGTTGCTTCGATATGCCTTAGGGTGGCATCGTAGCGCCATCTACCGTAAAGATTTAGACTTTATCGTCGGCACCATCGTCTCAAATTTGTTGAGAATCGATAGTAACGATGTGCTACACCCAAATTACTTATTTTTATTAAAGCAGTAACGTCTGCTAACGTAAACTAAATGTTTACAAATGAAGCGAAAATTGAAAAATTTAATGATTCGGACAGGATTCGAACCTGCGTTTCCAACGGCTTTCCGGGCCAACACTGGCGTCCTCCCAATTGGACCACCGAATCAGATGTCAGTTTGAGACGATGGTGCCGACGATAAAGTCTAAATCTTTACGGTAGATGGCGCTACGATGCCACCCTAAGGCATATCGAAGCAACTGGTTGAAAAATTCAATGACTCTGACATCTGATTCGGTGGTCCAATTGGGAGGACGCCAGTGTTGGCCCGGAAAGCCGTTGGAAACGCAGGTTCGAATCCTGTCCGAATCATTAAATTTTTCAATTTTCGCTTCATTTGTAAACATTTAGTTTACGTTAGCAGACGTTACTGCTTTAATAAAAATAAGTAATTTGGGTGTAGCACATCGTTACTATCGATTCTCAACAAATTTGAGACGATGGTGCCGACGATAAAGTCTAAATCTTTACGGTAGATGGCGCTACGATGCCACCCTAAGGCATATCGAAGCAACTGGTTGAAAAATTCAATGACTCTGACATCTGATTCGGTGGTCCAATTGGGAGGACGCCAGTGTTGGCCCGGAAAGCCGTTGGAAACGCAGGTTCGAATCCTGTCCGAATCATTAAATTTTTCAATTTTCGCTTCATTTGTAAACATTTAGTTTACGTTAGCAGACGTTACTGCTTTAATAAAAATAAGTAATTTGGGTGTAGCACATCGTTACTATCGATTATCAACAAATTTGAGACGATGGTGCCGACGATAAAGTCTAAATCTTTACGGTAGATGGCGCTACGATGCCACCCTAAGGCATATCGAAGCAACTGGTTGAAAAATTCAATGACTCTGACATCTGATTCGGTGGTCCAATTGGGAGGACGCCAGTGTTGGCCCGGAAAGCCGTTGGAAACGCAAGTTCGAATCCTGTCCGAATCATTAAATTTTTCAATTTTCGCTTCATTTGTAAACATTTAGTTTACGTTAGCAGACGTTACTGCTTAAAAATAAACTCAAAAGTCCGAAAAAACCCGTTCATGTACAGATTACATTTGAATCACCTTTTGAACCCGGTGCCAAAGCACTTAATTATTACTATGGAAACAGATACCACGCATGGAGCTTTTAAGGCTCCTTATCCGTTCAAAAATGCTGATTGTTTTAGACATATTTTCTCTACGATCAAACATGTTTCTTAACATTTTATCAATGTTACTACTTAATTTAATACGGGGCCTTTCCAAAGTCGGTTCTATTTTTGTATTTTTTTTTCAACGCACCTAACTCAGAGCATTAAATTCGTCGCTGCAATTTGTCCTAAGTGTCAACCCTGATCCCCCAAGATTACCGGCAGAATGATTTCATAAGAGTCTTTACACAATTTATGGGTTCAGCCGACTGCCGGTGAACACGTTATGATAATTGCGCATTACAGTGTGATGAATATTTAGCTACGTGTAAGTGACGTTGTGTGAAACCGGCTTTTTTCAACCGACTTCAAAAAGAGGAGGTTCTCAATTCAACTGTTTTTTTTTGTGTGTATGTTACGCGATCATTCCGCCCATTGTGGACCAATTCTAAACATATTTCTATTTGGAAGATTTATTATTATTTTTATTTGAAAGATTATAGAGTAACGTGGGGTACAGTGGAGCACTTTATTTTGATAGAGATTTTGCGGCCATATTTTAACTTCTAAATGGCTAGGTTTCCGATAAAAACCAAGGAAATTTTATGTAATAATGTTAATCAATGACATAAATGGCTTCACGTCCAAAAATACTAAAATGCCATTAAAATAAAGGGATTCTGATCCACTGTGACCCATCTATGGGTTACAATGAATACTTATTCCTACTCCTGTAGTCGCATTATCACCAGGTTGGGTTCTGATAATGGAATCCCAGGGAAATTGGGGGCAAGATCAAATGTTATAAGCACTACCTAACAATGTTTTTCATGTACTTATTTTATAAACGTTATCTATTTGCGTCTGGTAGTCATCATCTCATTATGCTGAGATGATGATGGAAGGTACAACTCCTTAATGGTTAGAACTTAGGAGATGTTTAGAAGTTAGTTGTATTATTATATAAATACATGCTTTGAAATATTATACCTATAACTTCAACTATACGCTAATTTAATGTTATCTAAAAGCGTTTTTTTATTGTTTTCACAACCCTTATTGGAGCTCCCATAGATCGACTCGACTGGACTTTGTGACAATGCGCAGATCTCAGCGAGTTCTCAACCGATTTTAGAAATTTTTGTTTTAAAATGCAAAAAATAAATTTCGCTAGGTCGTGACGAAGGGAAAATTTCGAAAAAAAAAAACCGCTCCAATTTATGGTGCAAGCTTAGCCGGTGGCTGACTCTGCATCGACCTGGTATATATATAAAATAACACAAAACAGTTATTATTAAACAGTAACTGATATTGGCCCACTATAAAGTAATATTGTATTGTAGTTATATAACATTTAATAGTTATTTGTTATACAAGGGGGGAAAGTTGTATTTTACCCGCGAGTGTTTATTCGAAACACGAGCTAGCGAAAGGATCCTATGATTGACCACGAGCGAAGCGAGTGGTTCAAAATAGAATCCTGAGCGTAGCGAGTGTTTCAATACACGAGACGTAAAATAACTTTCGCCCGTGTATAACACAAAACTTTTCACCTCACTACAGCGAGGAAAAAAGAATAAGGGTTTGTACTATATCTTTGAAAAATATCTGCAATAATCAACCAATTTGCCATTTATTAAAACTAAGGTCTAATTTGCTTTCATGTACCTAGGTATTTTAAACGGGATTTTTCAGAAAATAAGCTCATGTCAAATTTTACTTTAGCTGCGTTGAAACGTCAAAATTCTTTCTCCACATGTGGATAAAAAGCGATTTTCTCAATAGATATCAAACAAACAAACTGGGCTTTCCGAGCTAGTGAGGTGAAAACGAACTTTTTCACGGTCAAAATGGCAAGTTAATTATTTTTCCATACACATAACATAATATAATATTGATATCTATACAGGACCACAGGACGTTGATGTCACGGCCCGCTAGCCATTTGTATGGAACTTTTTCAGCACTGCGTAGAAATATCGGACTTTAACAGTAATTTCTGACACAAGAATACTCTAAATGTACATTTGATTCCAATAAAAAACAACATCGATTGACATCTTTAAAAAAATATACGTACACTCCTATTTACAAGTTGATTGATATGATAGGAAATAAATTGATCAAAGGAAAAAACGTGTTATATGTTACATTGTGTGAAACGCTACGTTAGATAAAAAAAAGTTATATCAGACAATGTCAGACAAAAACGAAAGTTGTGACTTTGTCTTCCGCTTGGACGAAGATGCGGGTATAATCTAGTAGGAATTAGCCGGTCAAGTGCGAGTCGGACTCACACATCGAGTATTCTGTACTAACTATGAAAGCACTGCATATTGCTCTAACGAAACGATAAATAATGTACTGAGCGATAAACTTACCATTTTACCGTTCGAAAATTGTTTTACGACCTTTAAATAAAATTAAAAAAAAATGAATTAATTACAAATGTATAGTTTCAGATTTTTCCCTATAGTTGTAGTATAAGAACGTGTTATTTTCCAAATTTCATAGTTTTAGTTTAACGGAAAATACCCTATAAACTTTGATTCCCTTGAGAGTGTGGAAATATCTGCCGTACTAAGATAAAAGGCGACCTCTTGCTATGGAGCTCCATACAAAAAGGTCGCCTTTTAGCTTAGCATGGCAGATATACGTTTTTTGCAGCATAATTGGCAGTTTTTTTAAGTGTTAACTCAAGTTTTTTTACAGCTTCAAGGGATTGTATGTAGACTTACAGCTCGATAGTCGATACTTCCCTGCGTTCCCGAGATAAAAGGTCTTGACAGACAGACGGACGGACAACAAAGTAATCTCAGACTCCTGTTGAGGGTTTATATTAATATTTATTGTCTATGTATAGTTTTTGTCTATTTTTCAAGTAATTTTGTTTCTAGTTCTTGTCAATAAACTTCCGTGTACTTGCTGCTTGGTTTTCTTTCGCTCCCGAGTTATCAACGATTCCCGTACAGTTCCGTTTTTTCCCTTTGAGGTACGGAACCCTAAAAATCGACTTTTATAGCAGCGGTACGTTTGACTCGATATACGTGTCGATACCATCGCAGTCCAATGAATGTGGTCCACCATTGCTCATAATTTGTTCAGTGCTATCTGGAATTCTTCGAGCCATCTTCGTCATCCTTCTATCCAGATTCTTCGAATTCAAAGTCTAAGGTAATGTCCGAAGCATGATCTTGATAAGTTTATCTTTTTACGTTTTGCTTTTATTTATGCCTATTTGTATTTATATCTATTACTTGAGTAGAAATATTTAAACCACATTCCCATTTCTATTTAAATGAGCGAGCAAATTTCAGCTTGACCAAAAATTCTTTCATATGTACGAACTCCGAATGTTCAAATGTCCTCCTCTCACCTACAAGTCGCATTTCTCAACTGATTCACGTGAAATTTTGTGATCAGGTTCGATAATTATATAAATTTTATTTTGTCTATTTATGTTTCCGTTTTTTTTTATAATTTTGTAAACGTAAGAAATAACATATTTTGCATGTTTTGCAATCATAAAAAATGTTCGCGGGGACAGGTGCTAAGTACTTATAGGAGGATAAAAATAATATTATACCCATTACCTCTTATTTTGTTTTAAAATAATTGCCGTTATCTTTCATGGCATGTATTGAAAAAGTATAATAACTTAATCCTTGTTTTACACTTTATTTAGTTAAAATTTTAATTATGTTTGATATCTAATTTATTACAACAAGCTAGCTGCATTACTTTTCTAGACACCTATTACCTAAATTTAATTCTATTATAAAATAAACGAACTCTGCATTGTTGGTATCAGGTTAAAATACAACTGATAAAAGTGATAAAGAATAATATTATGTACGAATGCGAACTGATCCCTATAAGGGATCTCTTCCATTAACCTTTCAACAATAGCTGCCAATGTTTGGTTCAACGAATATAATGGCATAGCAGAACGCGGCTGCAACTTAGTTTGCGTGGGGAAAAACATAACGCCTTTTTTTATTCACCATACTAGGGTAAACATATCCCGTAATTATCTTTGGATGACCATCAGCTATCCCTGTTCTTAAAATGGTCAAAATCCGTTTAACCATTTTGAACATATTTACAAGTTACAACTAACACCAGAATTATTAAAAAATCATTATTTTCAGTGACAATTCGTACTTATGTCACTTATTTTGTAAGAAGATAATGTTAAAATACCTTCAAACCGGGTTTACTTACGCCGTAAAAGTCGAATATCGATCGACATGTTTCGAATCGGTACGCGATTCATCATCAGGATAACTGAGTGATCAGTCAATCAGGTCAGTTTTCTATGTAAAAGAAGATAATGCTCTATATACTTACAAATTTGGCTGGAATTTGTATGGCTTGTGTTTCTTACCAATATAGGCCCTTATACGGTACGATGCTAAAATAATTGCTTTCCGATAATGCCAATCAATCAAAATGAATTTGTAACATTAATGTAAAGAAAAAATATATAGCTACTAAGATGTGCGAGGTTTCTAACCGTGAAGTGGTAATCACGTTAGAATAATCATAAACGTTTTTTCCCCTATTTATGTTATAGAAAGTTACGTGGACGTGGAAGAGACCAATGGTTCTGCGGCGATCGCTCAACCAATAAGCAACGTTCATTCGAACGTAAACTCTATAACGAAAAAGTTGTTGTTTCATAGCACATTTCTGTGAGTTAAGTTGTTTTGTATTTGGAGTGGGAATAATCCCGCCTTTTCTCACGCAACGCATGCGCATTTGAATCCAACTATTTGTAACAAGTCTGTGAGTTATCGCATGCAAAGGGGAAAGCGGCAGCCATGCAAAGATCGACCGCGAGCGATTCTTAACTAACTGCGGCTAAAACTGTTCGTGTAATTTCTTGCCATTCATATACGTTGATTATGAGTTGGATTACGATAAAAGCAGTGTTACAGTCAATTGTTTACAGCAAGCGCAATGAATAACTAAGCAATAACATAAAAAGCGTAGCAGTCTGAAACCGATTTTCCAGATACAGTTTTTCTTAGAAAAGTGAAATTAGTTACAGCATATACCTAGATTTAGATTTAGATTTAGATTTAGATTTAGATTTAGATTTAGATTTAGATTTAGATTTAGATTTAGATTTAGATTTAGATTTAGATTAAGATTTAGATTTAGTTTTAGATTTAGATTTAGATTAGGTTTAGATTTATTTATTTCATAATATAAAATGACAATATAAATTACACTAAGTCAATTTACATGCACTTATACTATGATCGTCACATATATTAAAACTAGCAGATAAAATATGATGACATCGATAATAATAACAGCGAAATCAATAATAAGACAGATTAAATAATTACATGTTAAAATTTTAAACAAACAGATAAAAATGTCAAAGAAGCTCATAAATGGATTGTCAAAATACAAGACTTAACACGGTAAAAATAACACTAAAATAAAAAATCAAATAAGGCAATAATTAGAAATAAGGTCAAAAGTAACAGGTAATTGTCAATATATAATGTAATTAATGTTATATAATGTCATAATTAACAAAACTGGAGTAGAAATAAAAACAATGTCAATTACAATATAAATATAAATTACATTTCCATATACTCATTTACTGAGTATAATGGATTATCCAATAAAAAGTTTCTTAATTGTCGTTTAAAACTTTCGTCAGATGGCTCGGTTCGTAATTCCGCGGGTAGTCGTTCATAGACAAACGTTCATAGATAAGTCGTAATTAGATCCTTCTTAGGTCAATGAGTCCATCGGACTTAGCCAGCTAGTATAGCTAGGCTGTGCTACCGACCATTCACCCGGGAGGCGCTCTCCACGCCGTGAGGCCCAACGCCCGTTTTATAATATATCCGTATTTTTGTATTCTTAATGAGAAGCCTAGACACTAAATACCTTATGGAGTGCTGCACCTACACCATCGAGAATTCTAGATTCATATTAGGATCTATTCCTCCCTGCTGTTAGTGTCGGAAATAGTGCATCCGAATTATCGGAATTTGTACTCCCGTATATACGGTACCTCATCAAGGAGGCTATTACGCTGGACACGTATGGTTCTATAGCTTTACATGTGGAGGTATTTCGTTTTTAATTGGTTAACACTGATATCTACCTTGTTTATCTGTTGATAATTATTTTGTTCTCCCTTCCCCTTCTGCATCACCTACTCATTGTGTGATTTATACTAATCGACTCCACTACCTAAAGGTTGTCTGGAAGAGATCGCTCTTTAGCGATAAGACCGCCTGTTGTCTACCGTTATTAAAATTATTGTTCTGTATTGAATTTGTAAACTTTTTGGTGTGCAATAAAGCATTTTTGTATTGTATTGTATTGTATCTACCCTGGATACCTCTCATTTTAGGATACTGACTGCTTCCACCAACAACTTCTTCACGGCTTTCCCTAACATTGGATCACTGAACCTGATGCGAGAGCCATTGAATTTTTCAACCGTTGCTTCTTACATGCAGCATGAATGGTGGCATCGTATGAAGTTTTCGCTTCATTGTAAACATTTGGTTTACGCTAACAGGCGTTACTGATTTAATAAAAATAATGTGGTTCAAGTCTAATTGGCTGCACATTAGAAAGATTTTGTACGTTGTTGTGAGAAGACCAATCCCCCTGTAGTTAATGGACTTCCTTTTGAAACAGCCGATTGGGAACATTCAGTTTTTTCATATTACATTTTTAATCGATAGTACACGTAATTTGGATTCATAATCAGCGGTTAATTTATATTTACGTCGTATGGTATATTACATATGATTTCTTAAAACCCCGATTCGACATTTGGTCACAGTCCGAAGGTATACACCATTACTTTGGTCTATATGGACTCAGTAAGGCAAATAAAAAAAACGGTCAATGTCACAACAACTTATTTAATTTTCCTTACTAATTCCTTGTACAAGGAAATATTGTATACCTTCGGAAAATTACAAAATGTCACATATAAGGATTAAAAAAATATATATCTACGGAACCATATGAAGTTAAAAAAAATAATCGTAAATTCTGAATCCAAATGACGTCTATCTAGAAAAACTATAATATGAATACCTTTGTAAAATTTTAATGTTCCCAATTGTGATATGGCCGTGTGATCATTCATTTGTAAAGCAACCGGCATTGGCGGCGGCGACTCGAGCGCCCAACTTAACATTTGAATAACGTTTAGTCTCATTTGGTTACCAATAACTTAGTATTTAATCATGTCATCTCTAAAGGAACATAAAGCGATTACATTAAAGTTAATTGTGAATAATGATGCCAGTTATCGTATTAACAATAAGTTTAACTAGCTGGGCTTTTGTGGTGACAAATTCGACGTTTATAAGTTGTTTTAGTACGGCTGGGTTTTATTATGGTTGCATGTACAATAGTTAGTTAGTCTAAATACTTGTTGGTTGTAAATAAGGATTGTTAGGTAGTATGTTTATACTAGATGTAACCATATTTTGCCCACTTAAAGCATCTCTTGTGAATTTAAAATTTTCAAATAGTAATAAGCTTAAACTTTTTTCATTATACATCTCATATCACAGAAACCAAAATCATTTATTTGGTTATACGGAGTACTTTTGAAAATATTTAAAAATAAGGTAAAAGCTGCTTAGTGTTATAGGCATCGGAAAATCGGATGCTTTTATACCTTAACTTTGGCGGTGGCTTTGTTTGAGGTATGAGTGAGATAGCAATAGGATTTTGTCAACTGTAGGTAAATATTCACCTGAATTTCCGATTCCTGAGCACTTAAATGACGCCACCTTGACAGACAGTTGAGATTTTCAGAGATGATGTATTTCTGGCCGCTATAACAACAAATACTAAAAACAGAATCAAATAAATATTTAAGTAGGGCTCCTATAAAACAAACGTGATCGGTTGCGTTAACTTTGCACCTCATTTGTATGCGGCGCCATACATACCAAGGCCAAACTTTAGTTAACCCGGCCAGTTAAGATGGGTAGTGTTTGTACTGAACCCTTGGGTGCGGAACCCTAAAAACGCGGTACCAAGTTACGTGTAACTAACGTCACAACGATGTTACCTAATAAATCATGGCACGTTAAACTGAAATAAGTATCGCAACTAAAATAAATAATATACGTATAAATTGTATTAGGTATTTAAGTTACGTTGTTTACAATGGCTGTGGTCTGTAGGTAATTAATTGCGTTTTAATACTATAAAAACCTGCATTCTCTCAACCCGTAAATTCACTCACAAGCGCATACCAAGCACTAATTCTCATACATTTATGAATACCTCTGAACTGCATACGTAAAAACAGACGTAGGTAATAATCGACCTTTCCACGGTATAGAATAATAACAACGCTTAAGCATTACAGGAATTTGGTAACCGCAAAAACCCCCATCGTAAACCAATCAATAAAGATATAGATATCACAAACTGGTGGAAAAAGTAATGAAATATGGCCGTAGTGTCCATAAAACAATCCATAAGGGGACAGCGCACTTTCCATAATATGACCATAGTTTATCTCATACATTAAAGGATCAGCAAAAAGTCTGTCTTGGGTAGGTACGGCTTGAATGTAAATTGTCTTATTGGTTGTAATGTGGAGGAAAGAAATGATCTGCTTGCATAGCGAGTACTAGAGCTGTGATTAGGTTCTCATCGTTGGGATAAAAATGTCAACTGTTAACGGCCCTTATGCATTGGCTACCAGTGGTGAGCTAGGTAGCTAAGCTGTATGAAAAAAAATAATGTGCTAGGCTATCTTTCTAGTAAAGCTAAGCTTGTTAGTTATAGCCCCACAGTGTTTTTCAACCCACGCCATAATGCGGATTTTAGTGGTACTAATTCATTTTACTGGTGACGAAAAATTTTTGGTAACTGACGTTGAAAGTAAAGTGAATGTCACTGATGTAAACAAAGAGGAAACAGGACTACATATTTCGCAAACAAGTATTTTTTGCATAATAAAGTCAAAAATATCCACAGTGATGAAAGTCAAGTTTTTTTTCAATAGGATTCAGTATTTATTTCGCAAGAAGGACGAAGGATTGAGCAGCATTCCGGTAAACAATGTTTTGAATTTCGTTAATGACAAATCCTTGACAAATTGCTAATGATGTTTAATAATGCAAATATATGAGGTATGAGTGCTGGTGGTGTTTGGAATGTATTCGATAAATCGGTGCCGCGCATATTTAAAAAGAGTACGCAAAAACCCATGAAAAATGAACCTATTTTAGTTTAAAAATCTAAACACGCAAAACGTAATCTACAGTTTCCATATTCAACAAGAATCCTATAAAGTCTCCAAAGATAGCCAACCCGCTCTACATACCCTCATGTAAATTAAATCCATACATTTTCGGCGCTATCCAGAATCGAACTCAAAGATCGCTGTTAACCCGCAGGCCGCGAATAATCTTCATATCGCTGATCTGATTATATAAATAATAATAATCACGAGCGGAGCCGACGGCTGGGCTAGTATGCAAATACGATCTCCGATAATGGGTCTGACTAGATAGGCAGTTCTGATGCCCGATAACCTAATATCGCGATTACACGGTGTTTACTGGCCGTAAAATAAATGCTTTCTGGCCTTATTAAGTAGTTTTATTGGTTTTTGTTTCTGTTATAAGTGCTTCCTGGCAAATACAAATAATGAAAACCCTGTCAATGATGGCTATATTTATTTATTTATTAAACTTTAATGCACAGATCGAATGCCACAAGGCATTCTCTACCAGTCAACCATAAGGCTAAACAGAAACATTGAGTTGGTGCAGGGTCTATAACATTCGGAGACAATTACATAGTCATTGAGTAGCCGATATTATTGGAACAATTACAATAATGACTTGTAAAAAACATTTGCTATTATCTATAAAAAAAAAACCAGCCCAGTGCGAGTCTGACTCGCGCACCGAGGGTTCCGTACAAACTTTCACTTATCCCATCTTAATTGGCCTGGTCCAGTTAAGTTTGCACCTGAATTGTATGGCACGAGGTGCAAATTTAACGCCACCGAGTTCTCCAAATATGATGTTTGAAGAGGACTATATTTTTTATGATTTTGTTAGAAATGTATAGTTTTCAGATTTTTATAAGTATTTGTAGTACTTATGTGAAAATATTACTTGCTAAATTTCATAGTTCTAGGTCATCGGGAAGTACCCTATCTTTTTGATTCCCTTGAGAGTGTCGAAATGTACGTTTTTTGCGACAGAAACGGCCGTATCTTTTTTTCACGTTAACGTAGAAGTTTGATTTTTTCGCAGCTTCAAGGGACCGTAGATTTAAGTATATCGTTTAAATTTAAACTCGATACCTCCACGCGTTCTTGAGATAAAGGGTCTTGACAGACAGACGGACGGACAAGAAAGCGATCCTATAAGGGGTCCGTTTTTTTCCGATTGAGGTACGGAACCCTTAAAAAACATGTATAAAACAACTCACAAATCATAACGTACCCAAGTAGCGCACATGCTGTATATGAGCTTATACAACCCTTACACAGCTGAAAAAAACCGTATTAGAGCTGTATAAACGTTTATGCAGCTTGTGTGCGACGTGGGTATAGATATAAAATTGTTGTGTTGTTACTTATGAGTAAGTTAATTACACCGCGTAAAATTTTTCTGCTTTGCCCTAAGGTTGACTGGTAGACAATTTATTAGGCAATAAGTCCGCCATTTGTACGAAAGGTTTTTGGGGCAATGAAGATAAATTTATTATTATTTATTAAATTAATTAATTTATTATAAATAATGAGTATCTATGTGTGGTTCTTTGCTTAAAAACAACAGCGAATGAGATTCAACGCACAAACATAATTAATATAATATAATGCAGGTACTTAATTGAAACCACCACGGAAAAGTTTAAGACGTATATTGGTATGAGAACCAAACAAACCACAGTAAATAAGGTAAAAACAGTAAGGCAAGCGAAAGCAAAACAGTCGGGCAACTAAAACTAATTAATAGAAAGCAAGCAAAACATTAAAGTCTAGGCTAATAGGCAAAGCATTAACATTAAAGTGTGGCCACGTTACTAGAAAACAAATTTATAACATAAAACCATCAGATTTAAAGCGTTGGAGACTTAATGCGGCAAGGTTCTAAGTAAACTAAACAACAAACATAGCATTAAGCGTATAAAACAAACGAAGTTAACTTATTATACAAAAACTAAGCAAAACAAGAGTAAGAAGCTTAAAGCGACAAGGTTCTAACTATAAAAAATAAGCGTATACGCGTTATATTAAAAGCAAACTAGCAAAACTAATATATTTACACAGCAGAGAGATCAAACCTAATATTTAAACACTAAGCGCAAGCTTAAGCTATAAAATTAAATAACATCAAGCAATAACTAAATAAATACACTAACTACCTACACGTACAGTAATAAAAGCGGCGAAGGCGAACGCAGTGCGCTTCGGATAGCCCGTGTTCACGGATGTATCTTTATCGCGCAGCAGCACCCTAAGTACATGAAGTGTACGTCCTAACAAAAATACTAAGGACGCGTCACGGCTGAACGGTAAGTTCCGTGCTACGAAAGCAGTACCGGGCGGTCGTGACGTGTGCGCTCGTCAGGTCAGTTTCGTTCCAAGTCATTGGAAGCGGTCAACTGCGCAAGGCGAACTAACTAACAGCAGGTCCGCCGGGCGGTTATATAGCCGACCGGGGGCTGCGCGGGCGCGCGGGACGGACACTGGACGGCATACGTACTTGCAGCGCGCGTTCCTTATCTCGGGCGCATTATACTTAATACTAAGCGCGGTGGTTCCAATTTAGTTGCATTATAATCTCCCCCTCTGGCTACGAAGACGTCTCGGCGAGGAAGCCAGATTACTCTCTTGACGAGGTGGACGACCGCGTGGACGCGACGAACGAGGCGGTTCTGGTGTAACCTTCTTGGGTGGGCGACCTCTTTTGCGGATTGGCATCGCAGGCGGTGGTAACGGAGTATCGTTGTCACATTTATACGGGCGTAATGCGGAAGCGTGATACAATCCAATGCTACGATCCGGTTGACTAGGGTCTGCAATGTGAAAGGAGCTCGGTCCATGGTTACTGAGGATAACATAAGGGCCATCGCGTCGGGGTGCAAGTTTTGAACTGAAACCTTGATGGGTTTTGCTGACAGCATGTGTCTCTACCATCACTTTGTCTCCAGGTTTATAATTGGGACAGCTTCTTCTATTCTTGTCCACATATTCTTTTCTCTTTTCTTCTTTCATTTCTTGTACTTCTCTAACTTTCTTTAAGGTGTCCGCTAGCAACAACAATTTGGGTGTGATCTCGGGAATGAAGTTTTCAGATGAAATTATCTCACGTAGATCATGCTCATTGTCATCAGGAGTTCTCAACTCGCGACCAAACGTCAGATAGGCAGGTGTATAGCCTGTAGTTGAGCCTACTACTGTGTTCATTGCAAATCGTATGCTAGGAAGCTGCTCAGACCAGATGCGGTGATTGTCGCCAACTAGTATTGCCAGCTGCGTTTTGAGGTCTCTGTTTTTTCGCTCAACAGGGTTGGTTTCTGGGTGACACACTGGAGTGAAGGCATGCTTGATCTTCAGTACATAAGTCACTTGTTGCATAACAGCACTAACAAACTGTGTACCATTGTCACTGATCATCCGTCTTGGCATGCCGTATCTCAAGAAGATCTCGTTGATCAGCACCATAGCACAGTTTTCAGCAGTTGCGTTTTCTAAGGGGAATAATTCAACCCAACGAGAAGCTAAATCCTCTATAATCAGGATCCATGACTTTCCATCAGCGGAAGTCGGTAGCGGTCCGAATAGGTGAAAAGCAATGACTTTGAACCTCTTGTTCATTGCTGTAGTTTGAAGTAGTCCAGCGGGCTTCATGTTAGAAGGTTTGTATCGCTGGCACGGCAAACAGTTACGGACGTAATTTTCAATGTCCTTCCTCATACCTTTCCAGTAGTACCTCATGCTGATACGACTGAAGGTTTTCTCTGCCCCATAATGTCCTGCAGTGGGCTGATCATGGTAAACAGAGATAACATCATTTTGTTCCTCCTTTGGAACGACGAGCTGACTATTTTCAGCGTCACTGTCTGGATTATATCTATACAACAGACCGTTATTCATAATATATCCTTTCAATGTCCAATATCTTGTGTCTTCCTCTGAATTTCCTTCTAGTGCCGTAACAATCTTTACTATCTCTTCATCTTTCATTTGTCTATCCCTTATCTCTTTCGGACTCTTCGTAGGTGAATCTGTTACCACACTACATACTCCACAACTCTCTTTTGTATTTAAGTCGCAGTTAGGACGAGATAGTAGGTCAGCAACAACGTTTGTTCGGCCAGGTATATATTTTATCGTCAAGTCGAACGGCTGCAGTTGTAGGGCCCATCTTGCTAATCTACCTGTCGGAGATTTTAAACTCATTAGCCATTTGAGATCAGTCATGATCGTTATTGGTGTCCCTTCGATGTAGCCACGAAATTTATTCACTGCCCACACGACGGCCAAGGCTTCCCGCTCTGAAGTTGAATAGTTGCGTTCGGCCTGGTTAAGGAGTCTACTTGCGTACTCGACAGGGTGTTCTTTGTCTCCCTCCCCCTGCACTAGAACTGCACCGATTGCGTAACTACTAGCGTCTGACTTTATAGTGTATGGTTTACTATCGTCAGCCTGTGCCAATACGGGAGCTGTAACTAGGAGATTCCGCAAGGTCTCGAATGCTTTCTGTTGTTCGCTCTTCCAGGACCATTCAGCATTTTTCTTGGTGAGACGCGTGAGAGGTTCAGCAACTGAGGCAAAATTTGGCACGAATCGGCGATACCATGAGCACATTTGTACAAATGAAAGTAGGTGCTTGAGATTTGAAGGAGCTGGCATGTTGACGATTGAACTGATCTTCTCTGGATCGAGTTCCAATCCATTAGCTGTGATATAATGTCCAAGATACTTGATCTTTGCACAGCAAAATCTGCATTTCTCTTTGTTTGCGGTCAAGTTATACTCTTTGAGTCGAGCAAAGACATCCGCCAAGTCTTTCAAATGCTCCTCAAATGAACTGGACATGATGACGAGGTCGTCGAGATATGTCAGTAACTTTATATGACCCAAGGATATACGGAAACCATCCATAAGACGTTGAAATGTCGATGGCGCGTTCCTGAGCCCAAATGGCATCCGATTAAAGGAATAGCTTCCAAACGGCGTAACAAAGGCTGTCTTGGCTTGGTCCTCTTCACGGACCTTAATCTGCCAATATCCAGCTCGAAGGTCTATAGTCGACATAAACGGCGTGCGTTTGGCATTATGCAACAGGTCATCGATGCGAGGCAAGGGGTACACATCAGGTGTTGTAATGGAGTTGAGCTGCCGGTAATCAACACAGACTCTCGTTCCTCCGTCCTTCTTAGGGACCATTACAACGGGTGCGGACCACGGAGACATGCATGGCTTTATTATCCCTTCTTCGAGCATCTTGTTAATCTCCTGTTTCAGGATCTCAGTTTTTGCGGGTGGTAAGCGATACGGTGGGACAGAGATGGGACGATGATCTCCTGTGTCGATTATGTGCTCTGTCTGCGTAGTCGGCTTGCCATTCGAAACAAACACATGTTCGTGCTGTCCTAAAAATTCGTTCAATTGCGTGTTCTCCTCATGACTTAATACACGGTCGTCAATATCAATTGATGCAATATCTGTGCTTGATGGATCGAACAGAGCAGAGTCCTCAATTGCTGACACAGCATCTCTGTATAGGGCATCCATGATTGGGGAATATCCATTAAGATGCATATTGCGCTGACGTTTAGGTGGAGTACGCAGATCGACTGGTATCAAGGGTCCGTAATTAGTTTTCTGTTCAGTTGGTAGCTGGCTAGAACTCATGCATTGCACAGAGGTTGTCGGGGCTTCATCAGCTAGCTGCGGCTCAAGTTGTCGCTTAGCGGCCATCTTAGGGGACACAGTCAGTCCAACAGAAAACGAAGGTCCATAGGGACGGTTAAGGCTCATCTCGGTTACAGAGGTACAATGCTTCGGCGTCGCGCATTTCTCTGGAGTTGATAACAACGGTGAAAGTAGTTCCGGTAACGCAACATCAGAGACTACTTCGCCAATAATTGTTTCACCAATATCTTCCTGGTTCAGTTCATGAACGGCGGAGGGCTCATCTATGAATCGACATGTGAGCTGAGGAAGATTAATAATCATCAGGGCATCCTGGATAAAACCTACTCCCAATAAGGTTTTATTATTCTTGGCTTCTGGCAGTACTATAAATGAGGTGGGTACGGACTTGCCATACACAAGGACAGGTGCGGTGACAGTGAGGACATTCTGTAGCTTCGCTATCCCGTCTGCAAAGGTTATGTACATCCTTTCTTGCTTAAACTCATGTCCTGCCTCTAGAAGGCTTTTATATAATTGGTACGAAGCAACACTGGACTTAGCGCATGTGTCAACATAGCCAATCGTCTGTATAGGTCCAATACTGATTGGAATTGTAGGCCGAAGACATTTGTCAGTGTTAGAGTTAACGGAGCAGAAACCTATTTCTTCCAACTTGACTTTTTGTGTATTGCATTTAGGACATCGACTTCGAACAACACCTGGTTCTCCACAACCATAGCACTTGAACTTAGGCTTTGTAGGGTCTAGTGTCGAGACCGGGGCCATCATAGGTACTTCCGATTTCATAACAGGTGCCTCGTTTCTTCTAGACAGTTTCCTACACACATCAGCCGTATGACCAGGCGCTCTGCAGTAATTACAACGCAATCTAGGTTTTGTGTTGTGAACTGTTTCTTTCCTGTCCTTCTTTGTTGCTCTTTCTCCTAAACTTCTTTCAATGTGTCTAGCCTTTTCAGATAATTCCGTAAAATCTTTAATCGATTCTCTAGCTATCCTTTCTCTAATTTCAAATCGTATCTGACCAAACACCATATCTAGTTCTTGATCTTCTCTGTGACGTGGTAAAGGTAGTTGTGCTATTAGTGCTCGTTTACGTTGTATAAAGATCTCCGTAGGAGTATCGTCATCTTGCTTCACTTCAATGATCTCCTGGTAAATTTGATATGCTGGTTTCTTGGGTGCATAAGCATGGCGTAGACGATTCTGGAATTCCTCCCATGTGCCTATCTCATGCTTGACTCCATTCCACCAAACCGTGGCATCGTCTCGTAAAATCAACGGTAGTCCGTCTAAAATGCTTCTGTCGTCCAATCCTTCGACTTGCTTAAACGTTGAAACACCAGATAGAAAGGCTTCCACAGCTACAGAGTTCCTAGCGCCATGAAAACTTACAGGACATGCGCTGACTAAGCTATTCTTCCTTCCAATACCAACCGCTTGTAGAACGTCTATAAGTTGTCCCGCTGTCATACCCAACTGCTGAGAAGGGTCAGTCCCAGACGTTCCGGGATTATTCTGTGACATCTCTACTTTGATTACCTTCGTGGTGCTAGATCCCTTAACCGGTCTAGGTCTTAAGTTATGCCGTCTGGCCTCCACGACTGGGCGCCAAGTTATAATGCAGGTACTTAATTGAAACCACCACGGAAAAGTTTAAGACGTATATTGGTATGAGAACCAAACAAACCACAGTAAATAAGGTAAAAACAGTAAGGCAAGCGAAAGCAAAACAGTCGGGCAACTAAAACTAATTAATAGAAAGCAAGCAAAACATTAAAGTCTAGGCTAATAGGCAAAGCATTAACATTAAAGTGTGGCCACGTTACTAGAAAACAAATTTATAACATAAAACCATCAGATTTAAAGCGTTGGAGACTTAATGCGGCAAGGTTCTAAGTAAACTAAACAACAAACATAGCATTAAGCGTATAAAACAAACGAAGTTAACTTATTATACAAAAACTAAGCAAAACAAGAGTAAGAAGCTTAAAGCGACAAGGTTCTAACTATAAAAAATAAGCGTATACGCGTTATATTAAAAGCAAACTAGCAAAACTAATATATTTACACAGCAGAGAGATCAAACCTAATATTTAAACACTAAGCGCAAGCTTAAGCTATAAAATTAAATAACATCAAGCAATAACTAAATAAATACACTAACTACCTACACGTACAGTAATAAAAGCGGCGAAGGCGAACGCAGTGCGCTTCGGATAGCCCGTGTTCACGGATGTATCTTTATCGCGCAGCAGCACCCTAAGTACATGAAGTGTACGTCCTAACAAAAATACTAAGGACGCGTCACGGCTGAACGGTAAGTTCCGTGCTACGAAAGCAGTACCGGGCGGTCGTGACGTGTGCGCTCGTCAGGTCAGTTTCGTTCCAAGTCATTGGAAGCGGTCAACTGCGCAAGGCGAACTAACTAACAGCAGGTCCGCCGGGCGGTTATATAGCCGACCGGGGGCTGCGCGGGCGCGCGGGACGGACACTGGACGGCATACGTACTTGCAGCGCGCGTTCCTTATCTCGGGCGCATTATACTTAATACTAAGCGCGGTGGTTCCAATTTAGTTGCATTATAATAATAGAATATAAACTCGTATAACTCGGGTTTAAAACGACAACAATCAACAACCTTAACATAGCAAAGATATTTCGTTAGCAAAGAATTCACAAAGCAAAAGAAGAGAATATATATATCGTTAAGATTTTTATCCGCAATCATAACCTTTCTCTATAGAAGATCGCTTATCCAATACAATTTTAGTGTTTATAATATAATTAAATCATTTTAGCCTCCTGCCTGGTTAGTAATATCTCATTAGAGCTATCAATCGTTGTCTCCCCGGGTGGTGAGTGGTGTCAGCGAAGTGACTGACGGACTTAGTTAGTTAGCTGCCTGCTTTTTATTACATCTCTTGCACCTTTATAGGGTCCCGTGCCTGAAGAACGCAGGTATTGAGCTTAATCAGACAGAAATCGTATAGAACATAATATTATTAAAACTATCGTGAGACAACTTTAATAATTATAAAAACGGTTTAAACTCACGTAAAAATTACTCGCGAGGAGAGCGAAAACCAGTGCAGTGGGGCGCGAGTCGCGAAGCATCACGAATAGCTGTCCCATACGACTTCGAAACATGTCGGGCCGTTTTGACAATTTTTACGTGTTAAAACTTAACCGGTTTTATAAGGTATAATACATCTAAATAGAGGAGTTGGGCAGAGGTATACACCTTTGGGCTTGTGCACAAATCACGTGAGGTTTTTTCGGCTACTTTTTGACCCCCTTCTCCCCCCTGGTGATATTATTTGCTAACCCCCCCTCCCCCTCACTACCTCACGTGTATTTTTTTGCCTCCAAAATTTCGTAAAATCGACTCGCTATTTTGAGGTATTTAACAAGTGAAGACTTATTTTTAACAAAACCGAGAAAAAAATATCGATTTTTTTCTTAGTTCGTTCACTGTGGAAAAATACGCGTGAGGTCTCCTTATACCCCCCCTCCCCCAACGTGATATATCGTGATTTTTTCGTGACCCCCCCTCCCGCCTTTCGTGAACCTCACGTGATTTGTGCACAAACCCTTTGCAGCATCGTATCTTTTATCACTGCTGGAAATATCAGGATATGCCGTGGGAAACATTGGTAGGTAAGCGTGTTCAAGTTTTAAATCACTGCCTCTGGTACCTGTGCTCGAATTTTTCGCCACTCTGTATAAAATCGAATGATCGAATGAGATCCCTCTTCGTAACCATCGCCCAGCAGCAAGAGACTCTAAGCTCTAAAATAAAATAAATACTTAATTGTATGATGATGATGATGACGGGTATCCTGTTTTCCCTCATCAGCATATCCCGGGGCTTTCTACTGTTGTCGATCCTGCGCTGTTTCCTCGAGTCTCTTCCAGTCGACGCCAGTAGACGCCACCTCTTTGTTGTGGTACGAGGACGACCCATTCATCTTTTTCCAGAAATAAATAAATGATAGCGTTAATTTCTTGTCAGTTTCCATTGCGACTTGAGCTCCCCTTTTTGCTCACCATCAGGCGAAGTGGGGCCAATATGTGGTGCCAATATAATATTTTGTAAAATATTATCAATACTCCACATAGAAAACTACCGTGAGTCTCAGACATTAAAAACCTACGCAACGGGTTTAATCACGTCGTAAAAGTCGAACATGTCTAGAAATGTTTCGAATCGTTTCGAAATTCATCATCAGGAGAGCCAATCGGATGCGGCGGCGGCCAACCGAGCACTATTACGACGACATTCGACGATATTCGAATTTTACTACATACGTAAATCCGCTGCGTAGGTACCTACTCGTATTTTAATATAATTCTCATCAATATTCATTCACAGACATAAAATATCATCAATCGCTGACATTTAATTTTTAAAATAGAACAGGGTATAAATGAAGAGGGTTATAGAGTTATACACAATTCATTATCATCAGGCCCAGCGTGTCACGTCGGTTTGTCGCCATTAGCTCAGATCTATCAATCCAAGCGCGCCGCGGGGTGCGCGACTCTTTATAACAAGGTTCTGTTTTTAATTGCCTGATCTTGTCTCTTATCTCAGTCGATTTCATTGAATACAGCAATGCAATATTGTTTTATATACACAACTATAAAAAGAAGGTAGACATGTAACCGTACCTATGGTCCCACCGGAAGATCAGCGCTGGCTCTCGAGCTAGCATCTTGCTGAGGTGGGACCTTTTCGTGGCACAGCCATAATAATTTTATAGTTATCTATTGTGTTATGTATTTATTTCTTTCTTTCTTTAGAAAGCATTAATTTTTACCCAAGCTGATGGAGATGCGTCGCTCACTTTGGTATCTTGGTCAATATCTGTGTCTCTGTGCTATCGCTTACCGCCGATGTAATGGCCGCACCGCAGATGCCTTAACATAAGCATATTTATGTCTGTTCACTGGCAGACTGCCGGGAAATTTTCACGGACCATCTAACTGCAGACCATAAATCCAGAACCCATTACAAGCTCATTAAGACGGAAGAATTTCCATTTAAACGGTATCAGTTCAGCGGTGATTTCATGGAATATCTATTGACTACCTATTAGGAAATGTGGGCATAGACACCATATCAGGAAGGATGTAGATGGATTGGTTAAATTAATTTAATTGGGAAAAATATCTATGTAAATAGATCAAACAATTCCTCATAAACTTCACAGGAGTTCTTGACCTACAAACGGTGGAAGATTTTATTTATCTACTTGGGAGCTAACATAAGCGACTTCGGCTCATGCAAAAAAGAAATAAAGAGACGGTTCGGATGGCCAAAGCTGCTATGTCTTAACTTCAAAAAAGGAAGGATCGCAACATCACACGCAAATCTAAGGTCAAGCTGGTGAATACCCTCGTCTTTTCCATATTCAGTCACGGAGCTGAAACATAAACACTGAAAAATGCGGACAGTAATTTTATCAACGCCTTCGAGATGTAGTTCTTGAGGAGCTGAATATATTCCAGATTCCGTGGACGGCATTTTGCGCCAACGAGTCAATTCTTTGCAAACTTCATTTTATACCCGTCGCTCCACCATATTATGTTTGCGAAGAATAATGGCATTAACGACGCAATTTACAACACCTCATGACTACTGGCAAGATCTATGGAAATAGCTCACGGGTAGAGATGTGCCGTTCTCGAGAATGTTTCCCTTATTGTATGGGGAAATACATCTCTACCCAAGGAGCTGATCATCATCATCACTTGGACACCAAGCTACACAACGCACTCCATGAAGTCAAGAACAGGTCCTAGTTGCGAAACACTGTCAGACGCATGATGACCCAACAACGAATCACAACCCCCAGCAATGAGGACATCGACGCGAGGAGAAGAACATTTCTTCAGATCTATTTTAGTGCCTTTTCACGCGCCAGTTTATCAGATATAAGTGTGTAAGTTCACCTTAAAGCTAGTCACCTGGGTAAGGCTCTGAGGTCTTAAAAAGTAATAACGTGTTGATTGTCTTATGTCTAAACATGTCGTATCCTATTTAGATCTAACGAGCGTCGTTCTAAGCCGTTTTTTCCGCTTTGCCGAGCCCGTAATGTTTCCACCAGACATAAATCGCGAAACTGGGCTTGTTTCCATGATTAATTGTGTGGGTAAATCTTATCTTTTTATCGTTGTTGCCTTTTTGTGACGGAATATGCGAGACGGAACAGTAATGGTGCTGGTTTTCAGAGATTGAGTGGCGCAAAAAAGATGGTAGGGTACTTATTTAGCTGGTGTAACTGTAATTATTTATCGGGGTGTGTGCTAAAGTCATACGGCAAGCCAATAAAAAGTGTTTGATAAAAATGATTTTTTTGTGACAAGTTTCTATTGCCGACTATATTTATCTTTGAACATCCGCCAACTAATCACCGAGACGATTCTAAAGTGCCTTAACTTGGTAGGATTGCATCGTCTTATTAGACAGCTTTTCCATGACCAGTTTTCAGCTCCTTATTCAAACTAGCTTCATGGTATCATATTATTTTTTGCCATCGAAGTTACGAAGGTACTTATACCAAATTTCAGCTCGATCGGTGATCGGAAAGTGGTTCAAACCTTACTTGCAAGATTTGGTTAAATGATTACAGACACTGGGACAGGTGAAAGAAAGTAAAAAAAAAATATTTAAAGGTTTACTCAAGTTGAATATCATTCGACATATTTCGAATCGGTTCGCAATTCATCATCAGGAGAGCCGATCAGCCTTGCTTTGTGTCCTTTATTTATCGTGTGATAAACTCGACCATCTCACTCAGCATTCAAATTCGGGTAAAAGTACAAAGACAACGCTGCTTTAGAATTAACAATACAACAATATTTTATTAATACTATGGTTGACTGGTAGAGAATGCCTTATGGCATTAAGTCCGCCATTTGTACTTTTACTTGTGTATTGTGTGCAATAAAGTTTAAATAAATAAATAAATAAATAAATATTAAGTATATACGACCCAGAGAAAGTCAATTTACCAAAGGATAGGATTACGGTTGCAAATAACACACATTTCGACATTAAGCCGATATTCACGAGCGGGACGCCTTAAATCGCTCTCCGGGCGATATCGTTTTGCTATCGCCCGCATTCGTCTTGCCATTGTCGATATTTCAGCCGAGTGTACACTACACATGTTGCGTTTTATTATAACTAGCTAGAGCCAGAGCAGTATATTCTCAATTTTACCCAATTTACTCGTAACGTAACACAGATAAATTACAACAAAAAGTTCTTTTTATTTGATTGGTTGGTTGCGTAAATTGCAATACAATCGGTGGCGATGCGCCCTACTACGATTGCCTACGAACGCGCGTTGATTTTGTTCAAACAAAAGTAGAAGGTGGAGCTGGCGAATATGTGCGGACTGGTTAGTAGTAGTAGTCTGTAGTGAGTTTGTCTTGCCATGAAGGAGACTGACATCCTTCATAATTTATAAATAGAGCTTCCATGTGATTTATTTGAGATCCCCTTATTTTATAGACAATCCTTTCGAATGCTTCATTACATACTACATAGACATCCTAAATCCTCTGAAATCCTAAATTTTGCATAAATCTTGAAGAACTTTTTAGTTCTATAACATTCCAAAATATTATCTGGTTACAGAGAAAAATGCTTCCGATGAAATGATATGTCTATGAAAAGAACCATTCTATGAAACATTTGCAAAGAAATAATGTTTTCTTTGCACGATTTCCTGATATATTTGTGCTTGGGTCATGGTCGTTCTATGTATTTAAGAATATATTTATCTATATAAGTATGTATATCGTCGTCTAGTACCCATAACACAAGCCTCCTTGAGCTTAATTTGGGACTAGCTAGATCGATTTGTGTGAGGTTGTCCGATTTTTTTTTTATAAGCTCAAAAACAGAGCCGCAGTTAACAGTCTTACTGCTCGTTGATGTCAACAGTGCGCAACCCGCCTAACCCCCTAAAAGGCCTCGCCAATTTCTACATATTGGTACCCATTATTTACAGTACAAAACCGGCGCGTGTTAAATCAAAGCGCCGCACTTCTGTTGTCATGCCAACACGGCCAGCCAAAATAGCATATCAGATCTTACGCCTATGATGGAAGTTTGTTCCCGCTTCTTAGTAAGTGTACGGCCTGAGTGCACGCTCGCCCCGCTGCACGCTCAGCTCAAGCGTACACTAAAGCCTTATAATACGAATCTGAAGCATACGTCACTCGTGCGGTGTGACATCTGCTAAACAAATGCAATCGATCCATGTTTCGCTGTATACGATGGATAAAAATATACAGACCCTTATAAAAGGAAGTATTTTAAATCAAAGCGCCGGTATAGGAGTGTAGGCTGATGTTGAATTATACAACATACTGTAACGTCACACTGGAAGGCAACAAATATATGACTAAAATTAGCTCAATTAAATATGCCAAAAAAAATTTTTCTTTAATATCTGGCAAATTTTATGATTTCTATTTTAATCCAAAATCTATTTTGATATTGTTTTCAGAATACTAATAATAAAAAACAAACAAAAAACAATAATTGTATGAACTTAAACGCACTTTCACGATGAAAATTGAAAATGACGTCACATATACGTAAACATGATGTCCACAGCACGTTGTCGGCTAGCAAAGTCGGGTACAACAATGTCCATAGTGGGGCCAAAAATCTACAATAAAGTACCCGTCAATATCAAAGATATAGAAAAATGATATATAACGTTCCTCAATGTTTTAAAGAAATGGCTAAAAACCAATGCTTTTTAGCATGGATGAATTTTACCAATTTAATAATTAAATAATATAATAATACCAATAATGTCACTACCTCTTCCAATTTGTATTTAATAATTAATATTTTTATAATAATTTTTATTTTAAATTTAATAGTAATAGAAATTATGTTTTTATAATGTACCTATTGACTTGTAAAATGTTGACATTTTATCAATAAATGAGTATGAGTATGAGTATGAGTATAGGTGGCCATTGAAATAATTGCAAATATAGACGAATAAATCGGAAGATATAGATATAGATAGAGTGGAAACTCATGGTCGTCTTTGGGCAAATAAGGCAATTAGGCAAACACGCAACGCCAAATGAAATGCCATCATTATATTGCCGTTTGCCCGCCGTGCAGCCAGATCCACCGAACGCTCCGCTTCTCGCGTCCACTGAGGCCCTACATGACACTGATCGTGTGGCCCCGCCTTATATGGCGTAATCATTTCTGATTTAACTGTGCATATGAACTGTTAGTTTTGACGATGGAAATAATCGTAGCTTTTGTTTTATTGATATCGTAATGGTTAATGGTGTTTTCAAATTAGGCTATGTCTGCGTGATCTATTTATGAGTTGCACCATTAAATATAACAACATTCGTAATAAATGCCAATGTGTATTGTATTTCCTAGACTTAATTTTATTTATCTATTCATAAAGTACCGCCGAGCATTCTGTGCGAAGAAAAAACGAGTCGCGTGACGAGAAAACCGCGAGAGTGAATGTGGGTAGTTAAGAATTAAAGAAGAAGAAAGTCAAAGAGATTGAGTGAAAGATGATATGAAGAAAAATAAGGAATAAATTTAAGCAACAAGGTGACAGGGAAAAGTTTAAGAAAAAATTTGCAGTCCACGATGGGCAAGGATAGATGTGGTTGTTAAGACAAAGTATACGAGCGGTTGGTGACATACTGCAAAGATGAGATACGTACCTGAAATACTGGTCTTGGTCGCGGAAGAATACAACACATAAGGCAGGAACGTGGAAGGATGAGGCACTATGGCATATTGGGCTAATCTACATGAAAAACAGAGTAAGAACTGATTCTAACACAATAGGATAAAAAAATAATAATTTAAGGTTCAACCTAGTATAATTCCATCTTTTACAAGTAGGTAGTGTCAAACGTGAGGCAGCGAGAGAGAGAGAGAGAGAGAGAGAGAGAGAGAGAGAGAGAGAGAGAAATACAAAAAGAAACTTAAAATTATCCCTGAAGATTTAAGTTTTTCGTGTATGATATGATCAAAAGACGATCTTGCTACCTTAGACGATTTTGTCCGGTTTGGGGTGACCTTACTTCTGCTCTCTTTTTTAATCACACCTTATAACAATTACATCCGTTACGATTTCATCATTTCAAAAGGTCAACAACATCAAAATAAAATAGTTGAAGACGGACATGATCAAATAGTAGTCAGATGGCCTGCCACAGATAAGCCATCGCCCATGAGTTGATTTTTTTTAATGGCACGTGTCAGTGACAAGCACGTTGACAGTTCGTGATCGAGCGCTTATTGTTGACTCCGCCCGATCGATTAGAAAAAAAATATTATGGCAAGGAGCAGTCGGAAAGGTAAGTTTTGCTGACAGATTGCTATATTATATATAAACTGCTGTATATACTATATGTTTTGACACTGAACAGGGCGCCCTCTATCAACAGTGAAATAAACCTATTATAAAATACATACTAAACGCCGTTCGACATGTGTGAGTATTTTATTTTATTATTTATTTATTTAATCTTTATTGTACAAAAGAAAGAACTTATCGTAGAAAAGGCGAACTTAATACCACAGGGAAATCTCTACCAGTCAACCACTGGGCTAAGCAGATAGATTGTGGGCGGTGCAATTGACTTAAAACAATGTCTATGTCAATTGTCTGAGACTCACGAGAGTTTTCTATGTAAAATTGTGAAATAAAACTGTCTCACTGCAACAAGTTATAATGCTTTGCAATAAATTCCTAGTATGTCATACATTTCCGTTGATAAAACTCGAGTGAATTTGTAGAACGCGCTAGTGTACAAATTGGTCATACAAAAGATTTACAAAACTCTTCTAGAACGCAAAAAAAGATATATAGGTACTAAATTTCTTTGACTGAACGTAACTTTTTCATTTACAGGATGTACTCACCTTCAAACTTTCATTTCGACTTTTATTTTATTAGATTGATTAAGTATTAATGTTTGTTACAAAAAAATATGTGTTCTTTTTTATTGTTTTCAATGTAAGTATCTTTTAACTTATTTTTATCGTTTAATATAGACTTTGTCTGAAATATATATATATGTATATTTAAAATTTTTGTTTATTTAGCTTTTATTATAGAATGGTTTACCCAAATCCAGACGAAATTTTATTTTGTTTCACTAAGGTACCACTTCTTTTTTCCCTCGCAAGAGTTGAAAAATGCCTTATAGCTCAATCCATACTAATATTATAAATGCGAAAGTGTGTCTGTCTGTCTGTCTGTCTGTCTGTCTGTTACCTCTTCACGCTTAAACCGCTGAACCGATTTAGATGAAATTTGGTATATAGATAGTTTCAGTCCCGGGGAAGGACATAGGATACTTTTCATCCCGAACAAATGTAGTGTTCCCGTGGGATGAGCGGGTAACACTGCGGGGCATAGCTAGTATATTATAATGTATTATTATGTTGTTAGTTGATGATTAACCGTTTACCCAATTTCCACAAATCAGGCATTCAATATCAGTTATATTTCACGATTAGTTTCGACAGTTATCTTCAACATATCTCCTCGGTGTCGTACAATTGGTAGATTCCAACGATATCTACCTAAAAACATTAACCACGTCTTAGTGCGAACACCATCGTCCTTATTTCCATAGGAATATGGCTTGTTGTAGAGTATTGTTTGTTTTGAGTAGTGTCATCTCAAGTCACGGATGCGATATAGTTGTGTGGGTGTAAAATATTAGTTGTTTGAATCTGGAACGGCATTCTTGGAGAAACATTGTTGCTCGGGTGTTTGACAGTTATGGCTAAATGGTGGGATTGGCGGAGCTGTAGGCTTTGACATATGTATGGACAAGATTAACCCTAGCACTACACTACTCGTGAAGTGCCCCTCTACACTATCATATTCACTCAACTTCAATCAAGTTCGCGAGTAGTGTGAAGCCGCAATTAGACAAGGAGGAACTCATGGATAAAATATCGCCCTTTGCGAATAATAATTAATTAAAATCAGAAAGAGTTGTTAGTTTTTATGGCAAAAGAAAACTGATTGACATAAAACATTGAAACGTAAGTAACAATTTCGTGGACAAAGGACTTAGAGCATAGACAAATGGAGATGTCATAACGTAAACTCTTCGAACAAATTTTTTCGCCAATTTTAGCGGGGGGCGAGGTACACACGTACAGCACACCACCAAAAGACGAATAACTCAACAGACACAAATTTTGCTGTTGCGATAAACGCACACTACAGCAAAATTCAACACATCAAAAATGACATGCACACAGATACTGTTTTCACGTAACTGTGCAGCATACATAAGAAAAACATAGTGATGGGACACATATGAAGAATGAGTCAAATCATTTTAATGAATGAACTGAATTGTCTTATAGGTACTATTTATTGTGAAATTTGAAAACTGTAAATTCTGTATATTGAAGATGTTATCCAATAAATATATTTGTTTCTATGTATAATTATCTGTCTATATTTATTGTGTACTTATCACTCTCGCATAACTAAACTGCGAAATAAAACTGTCGCCCGCGGTTGTTTCGGGCTTAAACAATCACGGACTTCTAAAACAAGTACACTCGACTTCATATTGTTGTTGCTAAAATGAAACCACTTAATTTTCGCCATTTTGGAGCCGATAGCTATGTGCAAGTTGTGTGAGCGTCCATGGATCTAATATTAGAGATTCACAGATCGTCACAGATCAAAGAACCGTTTGCCTGAAATGTAAATTTTAGTAGACGTTCATGCAGGATGCTTTGAATGGGCACTGAAAACAACTGTCATTCCCTATGGAATATTTAGTCCAACGTGTTTGTAGTTTAGAGGTCAGTGAATATAACCTTCAGGAAAAGAACGTACGCCCCTCTAAAAATTAAGGTGATTATATGACACCACATATAAAGTGATTTAAAGATATGAGTAAATAATAAGTAAAGAGAAAACAATAAAACAAATTGTTATTAATTTAATTAGAATTGCCACATAAAAAAAGTTATAATTAAGTAAATATATTCATCTATCTATCAGCCACAGACGTCCACTGCTGAACATAGGCCTCCCCAAGAATCATCACAACGCTCGCTACGCTGCGCTTTCCTATACGTGGTCGCCACTCTAGCACTTTGCTGACCTAACGGCCATCGATTCTCCGGACTACATGGCTTGCTCATTGCCACTTCAATCGTGCAGTCCTGTGAGCTATGCCGGTTACCTTGGTTCTTCTGCGGCATATCCTCATTTCTCATTCTATAAAAGAAAAGAAGAATACGGAAATAAGGAGGCAGCAGTGAAGATGGAAAGAATATGAAATAAAGTCTATAAATAATAGTATATGTATAACGCATATACTCATAGCCCAGCATTAAATGTTCCTTTTACCTAGATATACTTTTAGCAAACAATTATTTTCATTTTCATATTAAATTTAATCACTACATAGTATAGAACAAAGTCGCTTTTTGCTGTCTGCCTGTTTGTCTGTCTGTCCCTATGTTTGCTTAGATCTTTAGAACTACGCAACGGATTTTGATGCAGTTTTTCTTAATAGATAGAGTGATTCAAGTGGAAGGTTTATAATATGTATAATGCATTCATAATTTATCAGTTCTGCACCCGTGCGAAGCCGGGAGGGTCGCAAGTATCTAATAATACACTAACTATTAAACGAACTGCAGTGATCGAATGAATGAATGATTCATTCAAATGTTGAGTCGCGGTTTTGACTTTGTCACATCCCTCGCCCCTGTACCACCGTTTTATGGTTACATTTTTCTGTCGTTTACGTATCGCAACGGTTTTTTTCTTTAAATGGAGATTATACTTTAATACACATTTAACACTTCGTAAAAATACTTACCTGTGATAGGAAACGCGATCTTGTTACGTATTTAAGCTGTCAGATCGCCTTTTACAAGAAAATATCTGCACAATTCACCATTTTTAGAGAGAAGTGTCACGCGACACAGATCAATGCAAAATGGCGGTGAAGCGACTTCAAGTAGTTTTATATAGCGTGCTTGACCAGTTGACCAGTTATTTTGCCGGAGGGGGTCGCCCGTCCATGGCATCTCCTGTCATTAAATACTCAAAGACAAAGGACCATTTTTTTAAATTTAACCAAAAACGGCACAAGGCTTTTATGTAAAAATCTATGAGTAGTGTTCAACGGAGTGCAGTGGCAGTTTTTCCGAGATAACTAGTACTTGTACTTCTCTTGTACTGTCTTGTGTGTCAAAAGGTTTCTAATGTTTCTATCAGTCAAAAGCGAAACGGAAGAAATAAAGGCAGTGCAAATAAATTATGCGTAGGTATAGCCCAATTGGGTGGTTTTCCACCCGCAACGACAAATTTTTGGTAACTGACGTTGAAAGTCAGTAAATGTAACTGATGTAAACAAAGAGGAAACAGTACTAAATATTTCGAAAATTTCAAGTAAGTAATGTTCGCATAATAATCATCATATGCCGTTTCGTCTAATAAAGCCGAAACTATTCACAGTGTGGAGAGTCAAGATCTTCGATACTATTCAGTATTTATTTGGCAAGAAGAACAAAGGATTGGGCAGCATTCCGATACACGATGTTTCGAAATTGGTTAATGAAAAATCGAAACTGACGTTTAATAATTCAAATACATGACGTAGCACATTATTGCCATATGAAAGCTGTTTGTAGAGCCACTATCCCTGGGCAGAGCCGACGATTGTTAGGCTATACCAGTAAGTATACACAATGTATACATATCTACCCACAGCTTAAGATGTGCAATTTTCAATGAGCGCGCTTTCTCGGACCTCAACATAGCCTAGGACAATATCGATTCATCCTCAAACCCCATGTAAATATCGTTATTAGCGCCGATTACAAGAGGCTTGTACCATCGCGTAACTGCTTCTATCTGTGTGGTCCAGCAAAATAATACTCTACCCCATAAACGCCACTTACTTCGAAATATCTCTTAACATTACCAACCTAAACATCGCCGGTAACAAAAAAGATAGCTCTAAAAACAAGAGCGTTAGACTCAAAATAGTTTCATCATAGTTTTTCCGACATTACATGCTTTGGGGTATGAACTTATGAAGCAGGTTGTTTCGCCTGACCAATGACGATAATCAGTCAAATGACAAGCTATCAGAGCCCATAAAATTAAAGCTATGCTAGGTTAGGATGCTGCCAAGCTACTTTGGAAAAGCGTGCAATTTGTTTTATGCTACGACGAAGTGGCAAATTGATTAGTTCGTTGAGGACACGAACAAGTTTGAAACTCGATTAGTATTCATTATTTTTAGTACTAAACGGGCTCGCGACTTAGTCTGTACGTACAGTCAACCAATTTGATTTCTAGGCCACTATAGAACCTTGTCACAATTACAATGATATAAGAGTTCAAGCGGCTTTCATATTGACATTCACTGTGACAAGATACGACATGGCATAGGAATCAAATTGGTTGACTGTAGGTACTTACGGAAATTCTAGATTTATTTTGAGAATTAGTTTTCTACGGAAAGGGGCATCAGGAAATTAAAATGAAAATTGAAAATGTTTATTGGTTTACATTGATTTACATGAAACAGGTTTGGGTTTTGTGTTATACGTAATTAATAGCGCGATGCTAGGCGGATCGATGTGGAAAAAAGTTGTAAAACTGACAAGAGCTTCCGCTGTCACAGAACTGGCTGAAACTAGGGTTTGACTTGAAATTACACTCCGCTAACGCTCTTTTTCTACTGACGGAATAAAGATTGTGAACACTGAAACAAACCCAAACGACAATCTGAAAACGCACGGACTGTAGAATCACTACGTAGTATAAAACAAAAACGTTTCCTGTCTGTCTGTCCCTATGTATGCTTAGATCTTTAAAACTACGCAACGGATTTTGATGATTTTTTTTTAATAGATAGAGAGATTAAGGAGGAAGGTTTATAATATTTATATGTATAAAACATGGATAATTTATCAGCATTGCACCCGTGCGAACCTGGTGCGGTAGCTAGTTGTATAATATTGATTATTCTTCCATGTCCATCCACAATACGGTATTTGATGACAGCTCAAATAAGCTACTCTTTATGAAATGTCAAAAACGATCTGTTGGTATGAAGCTTCTGTGATGATACAGGCATGTGACGTCATAAAAAGCTGGAGTCAAAACACGTCTTCTTTTTAGTTATTGTACAATTAAAAATAGTATAATGTCCCAAAGTTAGTGATAGTTTATTTGGTTCCGCGTATTTTAATGTGTGTTTAGTGGTTTCAATGCCCCAATTTATGTTCACTATAGTCAAACACCGTATTACAGGATTTTGCGTAGGTATATCGACCACAGACATGGATTATTCGCATCCGCTTCGCCCCTTCGCCCCCGGCGTGGTTCGAACCCAAAACAGGCGAGCATCGCAGCGCGATCCACACTCATATAAGTAAAGGAAAAACAGCTTAACTACCATGGACGCTAATAATTCTAATAAATACGCACACGGCGCTTATTCGAGTATATTTTGAGATATCCCCAAACAAGCGATGTCTTAGGGATATCGCCTTTAATTGTCATTAAAACACGATGTTTGCGATTCGAACTGTATAAAGTGACATGCTTACATTACTACTCGCTCAAGTTAAGTTGGCAACTGTTGGCGTCGCATATATAAAAGATAAGTAGTTAACTTAACGCGACCGGGTTGGCGAAGTGGCTATATACTAGGTATATTGTGAATGTACAAAAAAAGTTTGTCATATTCTTTGACTAACTTTTTTTTGTCGTAATAATTGACAATAATTAACACTTACGGTTTTATAAGATTCATACAGGTAACAAGAGAGTCGGGAAGTATTATGATACACAACTGGCAACACAGAAACGGATTGACAGAACCAACCAACCAATCACAGCGTGATGACGTCAAAAGACTCGCCTGGCATTCCGGAGTGCCATACCTTATTTTCTTATACCATCTCAATACTCAGTGATAGCCATATTAATACAGAAATGTGTTCCATAATCATGTATAATTCCATATCGCAACGGAGTGGGTTTATTATGATGCGATTCACGTTTTTCTCCAGATAGATGCGTGCCCTTTGGAAATTACAATGGAATACTCTTAGATGAATCGTCTAGGTTTTGTAATAACAATAACTGGATCTATGATCTGGATGCAGCTGCTTGCAACGAATAAAACCGAGGATACATGAGTTGATAGTTGCTGAAAACTTCTTCATTCGTTCATAATTTAAGAGCTTCGCTCTTGTCGGTGGAGTAATCGCCACTCTTCCCTATTTCTTGATAGTGTTTTGGTCTCCTGATACGACATAGTGCCCACTTTCTCTTTCACTTGACTAAAAAACGTAATTCTTGGTCTTCCTTACCTCTTTTCCCGTCCACTTTGCCTTCCAGGATGTTCACAAAGAAAGCATCATGTCGCATCAGGTGTCCATCATCCGTCCTCTTCTCGCTGAAAACTATTATTATAATTTTTTTACAATAAAATGTTTGATCTTATTGGGGTAAGGACGCATGTACACTGATTAAATATATGATGTTTTTGATGCCGCAGTTTGTAGTCCATCTGCCTACTGAGCCGGCGGTGCTATGTTCGAATCCAGGCTGTGGCAAATATTTGTGTGATAATAGTAGTTTATGCAACTGATACATAATGAGAGGCATTAAAACACGAGTGTGGTTTTATGAAACGAGCGTCAGCGAGTTTCATAATAGGATCACACGAGTGTTTTAAGGCCTAATTATGTACAGTTGTATACACTACTTTATCTACACACATATCATAAGTACTCTAAGATGGGTTCAGAAGCCATAAGGAAATGACCGGCACCACTAATATCTAAAAACGACATATACTAATGCAGTAAGAAATAAATCTGAACAAAAACATAAACAGATTATTTATTGTAATAGTTGTAATTTACATTTACATTGAAACAATATTTTCAACTAAAATGTGAATTACAATAAACTTTTCTCAATTCTACTTTCGTAACAGCAAAGAACCAACAAACAAATGACAACAATAATGGCGGCAATTCGGACCTCCGTCAAGACGAATGTTTTTTTTTTCTAAACCATATACCTACAAACGAATGTATCCATATTCTCATGTCACTCGAGATCAAATGTCGTGCGGTTTTTATAAAAAAACATACTGAATTGACGTTTCGTATCGATAACAATATTAATATCTATGGATACTAGAATAGAGACCTACTTCAGTTTTGACAGCTGTTCCAAATTTAAACTCATAACCTTACAAAAATTGATAGCGTTATAACATTACAGTACAAATTTTACCTACTGCCACAGATAAGAAAGTTCTCATAGTAAAATTGGTTGTAGTAATGCTGGTCATTTCCTACGGTTTCTGAACGCATTTTGGAGCACTAATGATATGTGCGTAGATAAACTTAATAATTCAGTGAATAAAGGATTTTGACCTTACAAACGGTCCGGTAGTTTTGAATTTTTGATATGTTGTCTAGGATGGTTAGTCAGTGCTTAAAATGCAAAATGCACAATTCCCCCCCCCCTCCGCGCTAAGAAATGCTCCTAAACGAAGATATAATCCAGAAGTTTGTTTTTCAGTAGGAAATTGCGATTTTTTACGTTTTTTTAAATGTGGATATCTCCGTAACTATCTGTCCTAGAAAAAAAATATAAAATGGAGAATGTAGTAAATTTAACTCTCTATAACATTGTCGAAGCTTTCTTCTAGCTAAAATGCTCCTAAAGGAAGATATGAGCAAAAATATGAAGAGAGTGCCGGTTTTTTCAAAATGGCGGCGGGCGCGGAGGGGGGGGAATTGTGCATTTTGCATTTTAAGCACTGACTAACCATCCTAGACAACATATCAAAAATTCAAAACTACCGGACCGTTTGTAAGGTCACACATAGTACTTTAGTCTCTATTCACCGTATTATAAATATTTGTTCCTCGGTCATGGATGTTATCTACTTATTTATGTATTTAGATATTACGTACATCGTCGTCTAGCACCCATAGTACAAGCTTTGCTTAGTTTAGGACTATGTCGATTTGTGTAAGATTGTCCCTTAATATAATAATATTTATTTTTTATGTTTTAGTCTGTAAATTAACAAACATGTCGGCCAGCGAGGCAAACGTATCTACCGCATATCGAAATATCGAATCTACAGATGTAATAGTACTAACGCCATTAGTAAGGACAGTAAGCCTGAATATTTATTTATTTTGTTTTACCAACTATAGTTGAGTGGTTATACGAGAGATGGCGTCACAATAAAACCGGTAAAGTGCGAGTCGGACTCGCGCACCGAGGGTTTCGTACAAACACTTATCCCATCTTAACTGGCCGGGTTAAGTTAAGTATGCACCTGGTATGTATGGCGCCGGATACAAATGAGGTGCAAAGTTAACGCAACCGATCACATCTGTTGTATGGAAGCCCCCTTAAATATTTATTTTATTCTGTTTTTTTTTTGTGTTTTTTGTTATAGCGGCATCAGAAATACATCATCTGTGTAAATTTCCACTGTCTAACTATCACGGTTAATGTGATACAGCCTGGTGACAGACGGCCAGACAGACGGACGGACAGCGGAGTCTTAGTAATAGGGTCCCGTTTTTTACCCTTTGGGTACGGAACCCTAAAAATGGCGGCGGATGGCGTTATAATAAATGAAGGGTACAGGTAAAGAAAATATAATGCCAATTTCTTTTGTAAAGATGTAGAACTCGTCCTGAACTTTGATGACGCAGTTGGCGCAGTGGTAATGCAGTTACCTACTAAGCCAACTGGGTTCAAATCTCGAGCAAATATTTGTGTATTGAACTCGAATATTTGTTCCTCCTATACAATACAGTGTAATAGAATAATTATACTTTATTGCACTTTGTTGCACTTTATTGCACATTTATATAATGCTTAGTTTGGGACTAGGACGATTTGTGTGAGATTGTCTTGATACCTGTACCTATCTATTTACTACCTACCTAATACATAGACAAGCACGCCGACGGGCTAAGCACTCCTACCAAAAAATAAGCGGAAACTAACTTAGTTGTCTGGTTGAAAGTCATTTTCTTCGGTACACTCTTTACAGAGTGGTCGTGGCGGGTCACTAACTCTTTAAATACTTAATGGCGACGACCACTCTATAAAGAGTGTACCGAAGAAAATGATGACTAATTTCAACCAGACAACTAAGTTAGTTTCCGCTTCTTTTCTGGTAGGAGTGCTTACTCCGTCTCGTGTGATCGTCGTACTCGTGTGCTCTAAACTTTACACTTGACGCAGTTGATATCATCTCCAATACGTACCAACATTGTAATAATCCGCGAGTACTTACACAATTACACATCCTAGGCACGTTGCCTCCGCAATTACTGGATACCAACCCGCCGATATGATGCGTAAAAACGTGTCAGATCCTACATGGGTGCCCGTAATTATTCATCAAATTAATGCAAGAATTCACTACTTTTTAACCACAACTATGATGGGCATTTTAACAATTTCCTTTACAGTATTAGTGTTAGGATTAAATTACATATATTGTCCATGTATGGCAGAACAAGATCGGGGTACATTATGCCCTGATTGGAGCCTGGTAGCAGTTTTATGCTAATTGAGAGTAAAGTGTCTTAATTAAAATACAAAGTAAGCATCGTACGTATTTGGCTTCTTGCCGATAAAATCTTATGTTTATTGACAAACAGTGGGGTCGTTATTTTATAATGTTTATTAAGTGTCGCTTTAATAGTGCATTGATAGTGCTATAATTATAAACATAATTTTATGGCATCGGTTGAAATTACCATTTATTTTTTTAATCGGGATCGGAGGAAAGTTTTCGAAGTTTAATTTTGAAATCTATTTTATAATTACTTACTACATAGAGAACATATTGCTAAATATTTCAAAAATATAATTCTATAAACATATTAACAATATTTAACAACTAACACACACAACATAAGCACATAGTAACACACACACACACAAGGATATATAATATTGGTCGTATATTTAAATTGATTCTATGCTAGATAGTAACATTTTAATTGTAATGTAAAGGTATATAAAATGAACTATATCCGCCAACTAGCCGCCGTCATAAAAAAAACATTAAAATACCCTTTACTGAAGGTACCCTTGCCATGAATTTACAGTGCCCGTACTCGCTATCAACTGCGGATGCGATTGTAATTCTACCAAGTAGCTAGGGGTGTTGTACTTATTCTCGAATCGTTTAAGCAGTCGCTAGGGAGTACGGTCACGTTAACTCATGGTTAGGGTACAGAAGGTTCTCTTATAAGAAACGAAAGCTCAGAATCGCAGCAATTCGAGTCGGTGTCGATTACGTGCCGTTATTTTTAGACGTTTGTATTATGTTTTACTGTTCTATAGTTATACACTGTGCTAGTACACTGTTGCAAACTACGATCCTGACCTTCGACATTTGTTCATAGTAATAAGTTTCAATTTAAGTGGAAATCGGCACGTTAGCCAGAGTTATAGGAGCTTGTCGCGTGTTTAGTGTCGGGCCTCACCTTAGGTTAATGTCTTTGAAATTTGAGAGGTATTTTAACGTAGATAGACAGAGTGGACTTAGTTTACATTGTTGTCGTGTTATTTTGCGACAGTTATGCGTGTTTAAACAGATGTTTGTATATCGAGTGCTTGAGTCGTGGATATTTATCGCAACATTTTTCTGGCATACTTTAGCATAGGAAAATAGCATATTTTGGCAGCAAAATAGGACATCTATGAAACTTTGTTTATAACTTTATTTTGGCACTAGAAATGAGGATCTGTTCTCCTGCCAAAATTTTGGGGTCTTACCCTTATTGGGAGAGGTATGGGCCCATATTTTGAAAGATGAACATTTTACACACTTGACGAGTGAAGGGTCCTTTTGCAAGTAATTTCTCGTGCTAAATCGAATGTAACCATGCACACACTTATAGGATCAATATTTTGCGAGCAATTAATGGTAATTCAAGTAATTACCTTTAAAAAGTTATTTTTGACTTTTCACAATTTGAAGTCGGTTATTTGTTATGCGAATGTGACATAGCATGTGTTTGCATCGTAATCTTATAGCAAGCAGTAAGTCCGTTCTATGCAGAACCCAGATATCCTCTTTTCTATTGATCTTTCCCGTGTCCACTTTACAACGAGTATTAAAACTCACTATCCATTCAAAAATGCTGATTGTTTAAGACATTATTCTCTATGATCAAACATGTTTCTTAACATAGTATCAATATTACTACTTAGAACAGGACTATTGCAATTTATTGCTATATATTTGAAACCTACAGTGAATTTTTCATTGATTAATTTTTGTTTCAAAAACTACTTGTATTTGACAAAGTTCACGCAGTAAACTGTTTTTTCAACTTATTTTCGACTGCACGCAATGAAAGCAACGAGAACGAAGGAAAAAGTAATATTCACTTTTGTTATGTATTAAGTTGGGTACTTCTTGGATTTGTATTGTTATGACAGTTGTAGGTAGTTCGAAAATAAATGAGTTTTGCTTCTGATCTCAATGGCGTTGTATCTTTTATTGGCGACTGCGGTAAATTAATGTGTTTTACGCGAAAATGAACAGTAATTTTTCAAACGTGGTGTTTCCTGGACACTTTAATCCAAAAACTGACAAGTGGTGTGATTATAAGGAGCAGTTATTATGTGCATTGGACGTGGCGGGCGCCGCGGCGGACACGTCGCGGGCGCGTTCTTTGTTTCTGTCTCAGTGCGGGAAGGACACTTACGCACTAATTGCGTCACTTCTGGTCCCGGTGCGGCCTACTGGTGCTTCATTTGAGGACATTATCGGTGTTTTGGACAAGTTTTTTGAACCGGAAGTTAACGAAATTTTACAAGCTGGAAAGTTTCACAAACGCGTACAATCACAACAAGAGAGCGTGCAGGAGTATATCGGCGCAATTAGCTTGCTTGGTGCAAAATGCAATTTCGCCGATCTTAAGCGTCAGTTGAGAGACAGACTAGTGCTCGGGGTGCGCGACGAGCGCCTGCGGCGCGAGCTGTTGAAGACCAAAGACCTCACATATGCGTGTGCCGTCCAGTACTGTCTCAACTATCAGGCGACGTTCCCAGACTTGTACCCTGAGCCTAGTACGTCCAGGCAAACTCCGCGTAATGAAAATGAACCAATGGAAATTGATAAAATCCAATCATTGAACTGTAAACATTGTGCCAGAGTTCATAAATCTAATGAGCGGTGTCCATTTGTTAAGGCTCAGTGCTACTATTGTAAAAAACATGGGCATATAGCCTCTGCCTGTAGCAAGAAACAAGGCAGGGTTCATCAGACCGAAGACAAGTGTTCATGTGACTCTGAATCGGAAAATGAAAATATGAATGGCATTTATATCTGCGCTGAAAACTATCATGCACCGATAAAAGCAGATGTGGTGATGAATGGAGCTAGATTATCCATGGAAATTGATTCAGGAGCCTCGAGAACCATCATATCCGAACAGACATTTAAGAAATTGTGGGTGAATCCGCCAATTTTGAATTCTACTAATCTGAAACTAGTAACATGGACCCGGACTCCGGTGAAAATATTAGGGCTGACACATGTTCGAGCAGTTTTGGGAGCTAAAGAGGCCCAATGTGAACTCGTTGTGGTTGCGGGCACTGGACCAAGCTTGCTTGGTAGAAACTGGTTCGACAAGTTGGGAATACAGTTGGTTGGGGTGTGTTGGTCAGAGGATGAAATAACAACATGGAAGAATCAGTACCAGAATGTATTTAAAGAAGGCTTGGGTGAATATACAGGGCCACAAGTGTCGCTGCATGTGCGCCCCGGAACAGTACCGCGATTCATGAAAGCGCGCCCTGTACCTTTTCCTCTGAAGCAAGCAAGTGGAAGACGAGCTGCGCCAAATGGTTAAGGATGAAGTTATGACACCAATCAAGTATTCCGAATGGGCCACTCCTTTGAGGATTGTTAAGAAGGACGACGGATCTTTGCGTATTTGTGGAGATTACCGTTCGACAGTAAACGCAGCAATTGATGTCGACACATACCCGCTCCCTACATCGACAGAGGCATTTGTGAAGCTCAGTGGAGGAAGTGTATTTAGTAAACTGGACTTGAGGAAGGCGTACACCCAGCTTAAAGTAGATGAAGGGACCGCTATGCTGCTGACACTAAATACACCCATCGGGCTCATGAAGGTGAATCGCTTGGCATATGGAATTAGTGCGGCGCCTGGTATATTTCAAAGGGTGATGTCCACGGCGCTGGCAGATATGGAGGGGGTCGCGTGTCTCCTCGATGATGTAGCGGTCATGGGAAGAAATATGGAGGAGCATAATAAGCGATTGGACACAGTATTGCGTAAACTGCAAGATATGGGATTTAGACTTAACATAAAGAAATGCATCTTTGCTTCACGCAGCATCACCTTTTTAGGTCATATGCTGGATGCTGAAGGACTCCACCCATCTCCGGATAAAGTAGAAGAAATTCGAGGCAAACCAGCACCCACTAATAAAGAGACATTGAGAGCATTTTTGGGGCTGTACAATTTTTATGAGAAATTCTTACCGGACAAGGCATCGTTGCTTGAACCTTTGTACCGTTTGCTGGAAGCAAAGGCACCATGGACATGGGGTGAAAAAGAACAAACAGCGTTCAACAAGGCTAAGAACCTGCTGTCATCGGACTGCACTTTGGTGGGATATGACTTAAATAAAGAGTTGTTATTGATTTGCGACTCGTCAGATTATGGCTTGGGAGCAATCTTGGCTCACGTTATGGAAGATGGATCTGAACGACCGGTGATGATGGCATCGCGGACACTACAACCCCATGAAAGACGTTATGGCCAAATTGATAAGGAGGCGCTGGCCATAATTTTCGGGCTATCTAAGTATCATCAGTTTTTAGCCGGACGGAAGTTTTGCATCATCACCGACCACCGGCCATTGGTCGGCTTGTTTAACCCGGAAAAACCCATTCCTGACCAAATATCACCTAGAATGTTACGATGGTCGCTAAAACTCAATGGGTACAGTTATGCCATAAAATATCGGCCAGGCAAATCGATCGGAAATGCTGATGCTTTAAGCCGATGGACAGAGCCACAGACTTCTTCCGTGGTGCGGGATGCAGACCGTTTAGGTGAAATACTCCTGCTGGAAGAGCAACCGCTGGGATGGAACCTGGACGTAAAAACAATTGCCGAAGAAACGAAGAAAGATAGGGTGCTACAAAAGGTACAATTTCACGTGCTTCATGGCTGGCCGAGCACAAATACAGACCCTGAACTGCAACCATATTGGATCCGCAGAGAGGCTCTTTCACACAATAAAGAATGTTTATTGTGGTGTAACAGAGTCATTATACCGGCCTCTCTTCACCAAAAGGTACTCAAATTATTGCATGCTCCACACGCAGGCATTGTACAGACAAAAGCATATGCGAGAGGGTACGTTTGGTGGGTCGGTATGGATAAGGAAATCGAGAAAGTAGTGGCTGAATGTGAAGACTGTCAGTCAGTAAGGAATAACCCACCTAAAGATCCGCAGACGTGGGTGACACCAGATAAAGCATGGAGTCGTTTGCACATTGACTTCGCCGGTCCATTCCAGGGAAAAACTTTTCTACTACTCATCGACTCCTACAGCAAATGGATAGAAGCAGAAATTGTTCCATCGATGAGCTCAGAGTCAATAATCAAGATTTTACGACGAATATTTGCCGCCCAAGGTTTACCTGAGGTTTTGGTCTCAGATAATGGAAGGACGTTTACGTCAGAAGAATTTAATTTATATTTGTCAAAGAACCATATCAGACACTTATACACTCCGCCCTACCATCCGGCGTCAAATGGCCAAATTGAAAGAGCCGTACAGACGTTTAAAAATAAGCTAAAGAAACTGGCAACAACGAACATGCCTTGGGGTGAAAAATTGGCAAAAACCTTATACTATTTGCGCACAGTCCCTAACAGTCCTACTAATAAGACACCAGCGGAAATGTTAAATGGACGCAAGTATAGAACAGCTATATCATATTTACACCCGGACAGCGCGCCCAGCCGCGCCAACAAGCAGCTTGAGCGAGCAGCGCAGCAGCCGTGCGCGCGCGCTTTCAGCGTGGGGCAGCCTGTGCTCGTGCGCATGTATGGGCTAGGAGTGAAGTGGATGAAGGGCGTGGTAGAGACTGTAGAGGGGCCCAGCACTTATGTGGTGAGGACGGAAGATGGAGAGTTGCACCGTCGCCACACAGACCAGATCATAGTTCGAGCATTAAACCAATCGACGGCTGAGAATGAGGACCAGCCACCACTCGACTATGGGTCTCAGTCATCAACAACATCGGATCCTCCAATTGAAATACCACCCCCAGAGTTATGGCCGGATATTATTGGAATCCCTAATCAGTGCTAATAAGAAAATCATTGTAATATTCAGAGTGTTAATTTTGTCTTGTTGATTATGGTGGAAAGATATGTTATGTATTAAGTTGGGTACTTCTTGGATTTGTATTGTTATGACAGTTGTAGGTAGTTCGAAAATAAATGAGTTTTGCTTCTGATCTCAATGGCGTTGTATCTTTTAACTTTAAAAGGTTGGTTGAAATTATCAATATATTTGTCATAATATAAAAACATTTTATTTTAAGGGATAAGGCCTCTTGATATAAAGCTGACAATAATAATAATCCACCTATCATTGTTCACAATCAGCTTACAGCTTAAAGTTTATCCTGGAGTTATTGTTCCAGTTTCGAGGATCATTTCATCTGTGTTCCGATGGCTGCATTTGCAATTACTTATAATTATCATAGTAAATCCATACTTCCATACTAATCCTTACTAATATATTATAAATGCGAAAGTGTGTCTGCCTGTCTGTTACCTCTTCACGCTCAAACCGCTGAATCGATTTTATGAAATTTGGCATGGAGATAGTTTAAGATCCGAGAAAGGACATAGGATAGTTTTCATCCTGGAAATTATCCCTAAAAAGATTGAAAAGTGAGTAAGTAATTCATGATGACATTGATGACCCTGTAGGAAATGTAATGATTAGACCAAAAGCACAATTGCTCTTACATTTGCTTAGGCGCTTTTAATAATCCCTTTTATTAATTAAGGTGATTAGGTGGATATTCTATCGTGTTGTACGAGGTTGCTTCCATACTTCCAAGTTCCACGCGGACGTAGTCGCGGGCAAAAGCAAGTATTATAAATGCGAAAGTGTGTCTGTCTGTCTGTTACCTCTTCACGCTTAAGCCGCTGAATCGATTTTGATGAAATTTGGCAGGGAGATAGTTTAAGATCCGAGGAAGGACATAGGATAGTTTTCATTCTGGAAATTATCCCTAAAAAGAATGAAAAGTAAGTAAGTAATTTATGATGACCTTCATGACCCTAAAGGAAATGTAATGATTAGACCAAAAGCACGATTGCTCTTACATTTATTTGCTTAGGCGCTTTTAATAATCCCTTTTATTAATTAAGGTGATTAGGTGGATATCTATCGTATTGTACGAGGTTGCTTTCATACTTCCAAGTTCCACGCGGACGTAGTCGCGGGCAAAAGCTAGTGGAGAAATAATTTTAAATAATTATTTTAAAATAGAAGAAAATAATTGTTTTTAGTTATATTACGATGGTATATCTGAGTGAATTGAATGGTTTTTATTTAATTTTGTGGGACGCCACTTGCGTAGACACACTGGCCCCGTTTCACCTTCACGGAACATCAAACAGAGCAGGGGCGGCAGCAGAGGCGGCCGAAAAATTAAAACATAATAAGTATAGAGGTCTCGGCCCCGAATATAATTTTATTCCTTTCGGGGTCGAGACTTTAGGTCCGTGGGGTCCCAGCGCCCACAAACTCTATAAAGACCTCGCTAAAAGATTGATTGAAACTACTGGGGATCAAAGATCTGGCAGTTTCCTCGCACAACGCATTAGCATTGCTATTCAGCGAGGAAATGCTGCCAGCGTCTTCGGGACCATGCCGCGGGGGCACAGTTTTTTACACCTTTTTTAGTTTATTTTAGTCACGTAATTATTTTATTTATAACTAATTCCTTGATTAAGTTTTTAATATGAATTGTAATTTTATATACGTTCCAAATTAAATGTTAGATCTATCGCATAAAAAAAAAAAAAAAAAATCATATAAATTAACTTTCACGCGGATAAGTATACCACATTTTTATTTTTATAAATATTGACGCAAGGGTAAATTATGAAAGAAAACTGTAGGTAATGTGATCTACTATAATCTAAGCAGGACTCGAAACTGCGACCCCTACGTTTCCGGCGTAGTGCTCTCCCAACTAGGCAATAAGTTCGTTACGTCAATCACACCAAATCTTTCATTCCATAATTACACGCTACGGGAGCGCCCTCTGCATGCTTATGCGCAATAGCCATACCCTAGGATGTGGTTTACACACACGATCCCCAGTCCCCATTGCTTTACAGCAAGTGTGAGGACAAGAAGAGAGATGGCGGTATTCTAAATGTTTTATAGAATCCTTTTTATCGATTCTATCTTTTTATGTGGAAATACCACCTTTTTACAAATATTGACACAAAAGGTGCAGTATCGAGTCCAGCTTAGATTGTAGTAGAATCACATTACATTTTTCTTTCATAATTTACCTTTGTGTCAATATTTATAAGGATATCTAAAGCCAACTGTACTACAACTACCTTACCACCTTAAAGTCCTTAAACGGCAGCAAGAGATCTTCGATCTATTTAATTGCTAAGGTTTTATGGCCATTTAATTTAACTACGGTTATCTTGCAAAGGAAACCATTAGCCGACCTTTAATTGCTACTCCGGTAATTTAAGTACTCGTACGTCTAATAACAATAGTTGCATGTGAAAATCAATTATAATTAAAATTATGCGCCTAGCGATTAGCGAAATTGGTATTGGTTGTAACCCAGTCGTCTGGTCTGTGTCATCTGCGGGTCAGGGTCTCAATTCGACGTTTTATAAGGTGCAACCACACCGCTGCTACCAAAACGGTGACGGTGCGTTTACGCAATGACGTTTCATATCCATACCGTTTTTTACCGCAAGCTTTCCACACCTGTGCCGCAATTTTTTTTTTTGGGATATAAACGGGTCAATTTAAAAAGTACGCATTTTTTGTATCATTTCGGTGTAAGGTCACCTGAGGCTATTGCGACTATGAGGCAAATGCGACTTTTGATGATATCATAAATGCACAACAGTTAAACATCACCTATACCCATACCCTTACTGCCTAAAGTGCCAACTATTAATATAAATAAAATAGAGAGCACAGTGGTAGGTAAATAAAGTGTTGCGTTTCTATGATATGATATCAAAAGTGGCATTTGCCTCATAGTCGCAATAGCCTCAGGTGACCTAAATTCCTTAGGTATATCTGTTTCTTATTGAGATTTTTAAATCTGATGAGATACTTTAGACTATATTATTAAACATGTAAATGGGACCCTGTGAAATAGTTTTGGGGATATTCGAGATCGAATATCTAAACACACAACAGAATAACAAATGTACCTACTCCATTTCACGTTTTGACTAAATGCGAGTGTCAGTGACAGATGCTTCGTCACTTTTTTTCACGTGATGAACGCAACCATCATAGGCCCTCTGGATGATAAAATAAGTGCACTCCAATGAGATTTCGTACAACGGCATGAAAGGTAAGTTACAACAAAATGATAAATATACACCAGAATGATACAACCAGCCCACCGCAATGAAATGTAGAATGAAATTCATTATTTAATTAAGGGCTGAACTATCACAATCGTAAAAATCCAACCGCAGCTTAAGTCCCAACGCGTTACAATTCAATTTTACAACCAATTTTAACCTCTTAATGGAGATTTATAGCTTGAAATGCCCTCTGATTTATCTGCACCGATGATGAACTAATTGAAATCAACGGTTTAAGAGTAATGAATCGTGGCAGGATCTGAAAAGCGGTTAGAGCGGGGTGATAGATGTCATCACGCGGTGAATAAGTAACAGTGATCAGCTATCTGAAAATGTCGCTGTGACTTATGACAAGAGGACAACAAAATGTTTAAATTTAAGCGAATAATTGAGAATTTCAATTGCTAGGGAATAACATCGGTAGCTAAGGCGCCCATGTTGACCCGAAAGACGTTGGTTGGTTGGACTTGGGGAGGCTGACGTCCAGCAGAGGACGTTTTTCATCCACGCATGATGATAATTAAGTTACAATACAATACAAGAATGATTAAATTTAGCAGGGAACTGTATATATTTAAGTTATATACTTTAATTAATAAACAACAATAAATAATAAATAATTGCAGCTTTCCTTAGAACCTTTACTTCAAAATGATAATAGGTTGTCTCCTCGCTAAAAAGCCATCTCTTCCAGACAACCTTTACCAACCATCAACCTGCAACGTGAGTACCAGAGCAGTGAACAGGCGAGACAAAGTGACGATCATATACAACAGTTATTGGAACTGGAACGACAGTCACTGCTATTATTTTTTAAGAAATATATTTTTCCCATCTCTAGCGGTCTGCATGAGCTATGGCCTCGCGGTGACCGCAAGACGGTATTACCCGGCCCAATTACCCGCGTTATTAAGTGCTTGCTCCGGGCTACCAATATTAACCTATGCCGGTCTATCCTCTATGAGTACGGGCAGATTCGGTCTCACTCGGAAAAGGTTCTGAGATATATTGCATTGAACTTAGAGATACATCATCGCTTGAAGCAGGGACAAATTCGACGTGGCAAATGAGATATCGCTGAAATATATCTGAGGTACGAGATATACAGGCAGTGTGATGCACTGAACTTAGATATATCGTTGCTTGAAGGAGGGATAAATTCGACGTGGTAAATGAGATACCGCTAAAATATGTCTGAGGTTCATGGTAATTTTCAAATAGTCTTCAGTTTTAAATAATTTTATTAATTTATTATCACAGAACCCAAAACTATTATTTGATTATACAGACTAGTTCTGAAAATATTAAAAAATTACATGTAAAAATTGGCCCACTACAACATGACGGTCCTATGTAGTGATAGGTATAACATGACTGTAATAGTGATATCGGAAAAAAATCCCGGTTAAAAAAAATGTCAGTTGCGTAAATCCTTACGAAACCCTAAAAGTCCTTGTCGATCTTGACTCGGGCGCGTTAACCTGTTGCATAACCTCGCAAGGACGCGTACGTAGGCGGAATTTACATTGAATGAATCTCGTCTAAGCATTCCGAACAGCATAAGGTCTTAAGTCACAGGAAAGTCGTTGGCATTACTGTCGTTTTGCAAGTAGGGAGTAGGGAGTATCATACGGACACTGATATTTACCATAACGTAAGGTCTTAAGTGACAGGGAAATTTGCAGCGTTACCGTCGTTTTCCAAGTAGGGAATGCCGTGCGGTCTCCGGACACTGTTATGCGATGTACAGTGCATACATTTGCATAAAAGGTCGTATGTGACATGGGATTCTTTGATAGATGTGTCTTTTTGTGAGTTGGCATTGTTGTGATATATTACGCTTATTAAGGCGCAATGATAGCTCAGGATTAGGAAAAGGTGGAATTTAGTATCGAAATCAAAACAGCTGGACCTTAGAGATGCAAAATTATTTAATTGACACAAGCAACAAGACAGTAAGATGACAAAAGTGAAAGAACAAAAGCAAACATCAAAAAGGCAATAATAGACAATATAAAATACACATAAAAACTAAGTATATACAACCTCAACATTCCACCCCCTTGTGTGCGAGAGCACACAAACTAGCCAGGCCAGGCAACGCCTTACTTCATGTGTCCAGCCTGATTAGTTTCTTGGAGGGCCGACGAAGGAGACCACCCGGTGTTGCTACGTCCACCACCCTAACAATACCATCCCTGCCAGGGAAGGTTGCAGCAATGCGGCCTCGTGGCCATACTCCTCTGGGTAGATTCTCGTCCACGATCAACACTAGGTCGCCGATGCCCAAACTGCGCTCCCTGTTCTCACCTACTTGTCGGGGCTGCATTGTCGGCAGAATCTCTCTCACCCAACGATTCCAGAAGTGGTCGGCGAGTCTTAGAGCTTTCCTCCAGTCTGCTCGTCGAAGGAGATCTCGGTCATCCAGAGTTGCGGGCAAAACCTGGTTAGAGGACGAGCCAATTAAAAAGTGAAAAGGCGTCAAGGTCTCTTCGTCTTCGGTGCTAACAGGGACGTGAGTCAGCGGTCGAGAGTTGACTATGGCCTCAGCTTCGTGCAAAAGTGTCGCTAGGACCTCTGGCTTTGGCGCTCTTTCGCGTAGGGTAGCGTTCATCGCAACTTTGATGGAGCGGACAAGCCGTTCCCAACATCCGCCGAAAAAAGGAGCAGCAGCTGGAATAAAATTCCATTTTATGCCTCTGTTGGCAGCAAAATCGTTGATCTCTGAACTATAGAATTCGCGCAAGATTCGGTCAGCGCCAATAAAGCAAGTGCCGTTGTCGGAAAATATCGTATCAGGAGCACCTCTTCTCGCAATAAAGCGTCGCAAACTCATTATTGCTGAATCAGCAGAGAGGGAATGAACAATTTCAAGGTGGACAGCTCTAGATGTCATGCACGTATACAGGGCTACGTAGCGCTTTTCCTGTCTGCGACCGATTGTAGTGTTTATAGGGCCGAAATAATCCAATCCGGTGTATGTGAATGGGCGGCGGTGGTGAGCAAGCCGTTCTGGAGGAAGGTTCCCAGTCATTGGGTTCATAGGTTTTGCCTTTTTGATGCGGCAAAACAGGCACTTACTAGCCACGTTCCGTACGGTACTGCGCAATGATAATAGCCAAAACTTTTGTCGGATTTCATTTACAACCATTTCGTTGTTTGCATGTCCAGCCTTACGATGATAAAAAAGAACCAACATGCGTACTACTGGATGGCGTCCGTCTAAAATAATGGGTGACTTAATCTCTGTACCGACATTCTGCACAGCAGCGATTCTACCAGCTAGGCGTAACAAATTATCCGGTCCCATCTTGGGTGATAGTTTCGTTAAGCGACTACTTTTGGATAACAATTCTCCTCGCTTAATTTGTTGTATCTCTTCTCCAAATGTTTCTGACTGTACTTTTTCTAAAACGTGCCTTTCTGCGGCTTCCATTAATTCCGCTGTCAGAGGTATAAGAGTGGTGGACGTAGGAGCGTTCGTACGTTGTCGAGTCCTAACATCGGTGTTAGGAGCAGTAAAATTAACGCTGCCGTTTGCGGCCGGGCGTTTGTGACCGGAATACCAGTTGTAGCTGTATCAGGTTCTTTTTCAGAATTATGCCTATTCTGGTTTACGTCCCGAACCCAAGAAGCTGTACGTGACATACTGACCGATTGTCCAGAACGTTCTTCGGCTTCTTGAGCGGCGAGTGATGCTTCTAACTCGAGCTGCTCCACCTGTTTCACCTGATCAAGGAGTGTTCGTTGGTGTTTAAGATGTTCCTGTTCACGTTCAAAGAGTTCTTGTTCTCTTTCGATGCTTTTACGGGCCAGCTGGGCTTCCGCGATCAGTCGCCGTGCCCTGATAGTGGCCGATGACCGCGTAGACCCCGACGTGCGTGACCTGTAACTTGCGGGAACATTAATATGTTCGGCGCCGGTGCCAATTGTGGGGCACTCTTGAGACGTCCCGGGAACTTGAGGGTTGGAAGCCACGGGTGTTTCGGAGGCAGCGGTCGTTACGAGGTCCGATTTTGAGGACCGACCGTGCCCACCCGTAGTGGACTTACCCAATCTCGAGCACGTCTCCTTGACGCTTTTTGCTGGAGTCGCCAACTGCTTCGATTTCGATCGCGTGTTCATTATAACATTAAGACGGGAGAAGGACCAAATATTAAGGCGCAATGATAGCTCAGGATTAGGAAAAGGTGGAATTTAGTATCGAAATCAAAACAGCTGGACCTTAGAGATGCAAAATTATTTAATTGACACAAGCAACAAGACAGTAAGATGACAAAAGTGAAAGAACAAAAGCAAACATCAAAAAGGCAATAATAGACAATATAAAATACACATAAAAACTAAGTATATACAACCTCAACAACGCTGACGTGTGAGACATTTGACTTCATTTTGAGATAAATGAAATGAAATGAAATATTTATTGCCGAACACATGTAAATATAGATAAGATCTTAACAATATGGTGGGTAATGTTTTGCGCATTCGTGTTAATCTGAATTTACTGTGTTTTGAATGATTTTAATTTGGGTTGATAGAGCAGTAATTTAGACTAATTTAGGTATTGATGGTCTAGTGCAGTGGTTTTTAAGTGGTTGTTTTCCGTCTAGACCCCTAAGGAATGTGCACAACTCCAAGGACCCCTTAATTGGTAATATTTGGGATGATGTTACTACCAATCTCTACAACTTATTTATTTACCAATATCAGCGGTTCTTCACCTTTTCCGATTTCAGTTCATTTATTTTAGTACTGCAAATACAAAAACAATAGCGTACGTTTACAATTGCTTTAAAACCAAAAAGGCACCATTTTTTTTTGCCATTTTAATTTTCAAATGCCAGTATTCATTGGTTGAATATAGGTATTGATAAGCTTTTGTAATTGTATGGAACACATGTTTATGTGTGTACGAGTATTATTATTCATGTGAATATATTCGTAAATGCATTCAAAAATACGATATAATATGATTTATGAAAATTTAACTGTGAATAATTTACGTAGATACCTACTTGTCTTATTATTGATATTTGTTTGACAATATTGTCTGACCCGAAATTAGCCCTAAACCCCAAGAAAGAGGTAAAAATGGCTGAAGAAAAATAAAAAAGTCCTATTAAGTAAAACATGTTTTTCGTCATAATTCCACTCTATATTCCATCACCATTTTAATTATAAAATCAGCTGTATTTCGTACGCGGTTCGCCTGCAGCGGTTATCTTACTGGCACATTATATTTATGCTATATATTTACTAGCAATCTGTGGGTCTATCATTTACGCACCTACCTGTTAAGGTGTCTTTCAACTAGAGTTGGGAGTGTAAGTCATAAGCGGTAGCGGACGATATAACTTGGTGTCACGTATCAACCAAAAAATACATTAGTAAAGATGATAAATAAATGCTTACTTAGAATTTATTTAACTACGAGTTACTGTGAGTTTTCATGACATTTTTACGTGTCATGAATAGTCCATATGTTTTGAACTCGTTTGGGGTTCTTCTTCAGGTACCTTAATATGGTCACCTACACGACCAACGACCCACTGATAACCGTGAGTGAAACTATCATTTTAAATGATATTTAACGAAAGTTATATAATGACACTCATTAAGTTTCTGCTTTTGTAAATATAGTAAGCCACTGTGTCATCTCTACATGCTAAATGTATAAGTATATATAACGTTTAATAACTGTTTAATATATTTAAAAAAAATGGCTACTAATAATGACTTACTTGGCATGTATTCATCAAAAGTTTTTTGAAGTCAAACAGTGGTCGGCCGTAGGACAGATCTGTAACAACAGAAGTAAAATATATAAGTAAACTTCGGCAAAGAGGAAGTTTCGATGTGACTAAAATTACTTTCGGACAAATGAAAATTTGGCGAAACGTAAACGGAGTTTATTGTTTCGCTATTTGCATCGTGTGCAAACACGTTTTATTGGTACACCAATTCTGCACCAATTATGTCCCTGTTCGGGTTAATGGTTGACTAGTAGAGAATGCCTTATGGCATGAAGTCCGCCATTTATAAAATAATAATAATAAATAAATATCAGACAACCTCACACAATTCGATCTTGTCCCAAATTAAGCTCAAGAAGGCTTGTCTTATGGGTACTAGACGACGATATACATACTTATATAGATAAATATGTTATACTTAAATTAGATACATAGAACAATCTATGACCTAAGCACAAATATTCGAGTTCTTCACACAAATATTTGCCCTGGTTGGGATTCGAACCCGGGACCGCCGGCTCAGAAGGCAGGTGCTTACAAACCGGGCCAACCGCGTCGTCAGAATAATAATGTGCAATAAAGTTTAAATAAGTAAATAATATGTTACATGTGTAACGTGGATATTGAACATTTATGTCAGAGGTCCATTATTTGTTATTATTTTTTTTATCATTACTAGCTGCATTTGACTAGCTAGATTCGACAAAATGGAATAAATTGCTCATGATACAACTAAATAGTAACAATAATTTTGTCTTATTACATTTACATATAATGTCTATTTGACACAGTCTCGCTGGGCAGGCTGGTCAAGATTTTTTTTTTCGATTGTAAGAAAAATTACCTATAACACAAAGGACGGAAACCAGTATATTTATTTAAAATCCATGACATTGGGGTGGTACAAATTATACATAACCAGGAAATAGAGTTACCTATTACAAAATACAAAGGGGAGTGTGAGAATCGTAAGAATGAAGATTTTCCTTCTTAACTTTTGGAAGGAAAATCGCCGTTTTATCTAATTACTTTAGAAAAAGTCTGTCCCATCTTTGATGACTGTCGTTTTATGTGCTTCTCAATGTAATGGGGGCTGCTATTATTACAAAAATGCATAGATTCGCTTTAAGCCAATAAATTTAAATAAATAATACAAATAATCCGCCCGCGCTCTCTCTTGGACCACGCCTGCGCCCGCGCCGCACTGAGGCAACCGCCCCAGAAATTGATTTAATCAGAGACCGACGTTGACGTCTAAATTGTACCCCGCAACTATCAGCCAACTGATGATTTTATAATTGTTAAATTGTATTTGTGCTACAATTGTAACTGGATGCATCTGTGCGGTTGATTTAAGGTATCATTTAGTTTAATTTTACATATTTATAAATGACTTTTTCAATTATAGCGACCGCCGACGACGTTGTTGAAGGTTAATGTGAATTAAAATGTTAACCTAGTTAAGGACTTTCATCTGCTGTTTATCGTTAACGTTGTTTTTATAGAACTCAATTGAGGGTTCAAAGCATTGAGTAGTTATTGATTCCGTCTTTTGTATATCATTGTTTTTCATATCAAAGCATCTCCCGTTATGTGCTGTACTCGTTATTAAAGTCGGCGTTGATGAATAATCAACCTTACATTATTTGGGTATGCAATATAGATACGAGTACATTGCTAGGGTTGCCATCCGTCCGGGTTTCCCCGGAATTGTCCTGGGTTTGGAGCCCGTCCGGGGGCCGTCCGGGGGGGGGGGTTTTCAATAAGTGTCCAGTGGGCAAAAGCCGGACACTTTTTACGGGAATGAAAAATAAAGCGATTGGTTTTTTAATTATATTATTTTCGGACACGTCCGGGGAAAAAATGCAATTCACGCCGAATGTCCGGGTTTTTTAAGTCTTTGTCCGGGTTCGGTGAATTTTAAGATGGCAGCCCTATATATTGCTTATACAAGCGAAACATATTGGAATTAATTAAGAGAAAAAAAATTGGGCAAGTGCGAGCCCGACTCGCGAATGAAGGGTTCCGTACCTATACGTATATATAATCTATAACAAGTTTGTTGTATGGGAGCCCCCTTAAATATTTATTTTATTTTATTTTTAGTATTTGTTGTTATAGCGGCAATAGAAATATATCATCTGTGAAAATTTCAACTGTCTAGCTATCACCGTTGTTGAGATACAGCCTGGTGACAGACGGACGGACGGACGGACGGACGGCGAAGTCTCAGTAATAGGGTCCCGTTTTTACCCTTTGGGTACGGAACCCTAAAAACTAAAACTTTCTTTTTAAAATACCTACAGAACGGGTTTACTCACGTCATAGAAGTCGAATATCGCTCGACATGTTTCGAATCGATCCGCGATTCATCATCTGCGGGCCTATGATGGTTGCTTTTATCATGCGATAAATAAGTGACAAAGCATCCGTCACGTTTTGACAAAATACCAGTGTGAGTGACAGATGTTTTGTCACTTATTTATCAGGTGATAAATGCAACCATCATAGGTCCCCAGGAGAGCCGATCAGTCGCGATAGCGGAAGTAGGTATTTTAATATGTCTGAGCCTCACGATAGTTTTCTATGTAAACACTTTCTTAATAAGAATTAATTAAAGTTCTATACATTTATAAGACTGCGCATCCATTGACGTGGCCTCAGAACAATAACTGAGGCTACAAACATACAGTTGCATTTATTAATAGACGATTAGGTATCAGAAGCGCCGCAGTTGTCATTGTTAGCGTAACCACCGCGCGGATTTATATGCGCACGCGCTTCTGTAGGGTGTCCACGCGATAGTTCGTGAAGGGAAAAGTTTTGAAATCTTATAACACTTTATACCCCCGCGGTTTGAACACATAATAAACTTATTGAACCAGGTTTATCGCTTGAGTAACAACTCGCTTTTTCATCAATACCTCTGAGACCACGGCACGTGAAACCGTGTCGACACGTCAGGCAATGGATGTAAAACTAGTCTATGCAGACTTAGTTCAATAAGTTTTAAATTTGTGAAATCTTTGTCTTTTTGGGTAGACATTATTTACTTTAAGTTCGTGGAGTTCTAGGACTGGTAGTACTAGTATTTACAAGGAACTAGGGTAGTGATATCGCGCAGTGATATGCCAAGGGAAATAGTTATTTAGGTAATTCAATCATTCGGTCGATAAAAACAATGTCACTAAACTTTTTCGGGTGGTTTTTCAATTTTATGGTATAACGCGTATCGGATCGTACCTACTCTTACTCAAGATCAGATACGAAACTGACTACCTACTTTTTTATCACTCTCTTTTTCATATAGAAGTGAAAGAGACTGAGGTAAGCGAAGTTCGTATGATTCGAATTTTATAATTAACCTGTAGCTGATAAATGACAATTCGTGGCCAAAGATTGAAACAATTAAAAGTTACTTTGATTCACGCTCGAATCAAAATAGCATTTTGTTCGCTGTTATCTCGCAGCAAAATCACCATGTTTGAGATGGAGAGGTGAACAATTACATACAAGCATTACCTGGGCGTTAGGGTGGCGGAAAGGTTAACGCGCTGGGTTGGTAATCCAGAGGTGCCGGGTTCGATTCCCGGTCTCTTCCACTAGGTTACGCATTTCAATTTTTCTTTGAGCAATCTATCTTTGTATCAAGTGTAATATAAGTAGTCCCAGTTGAAGTTCATGTTGAAATAATTACGCATAATAGCATTGTAGATCGCGTAAACTCAATGATAATGTCACAGTCAAAGTACTCAGTCAAGTATTTGCGGCACCGTTGGCAGCAACTTCTTTGCGCAAGTTACCTTTGCTAACTATAGGTGGCAGCACTATAAATGTCAATGTCAAGGATTTATATTGTAAGAGTTTGTTGTCCACGTTCTTTATAATCTACGGTCACCCTATACCATGAGTTAGTGCCTTAGGCGGTTGTCCTGGGTGATTAAGGGAGCGGGATCCTTAATGAGATAAGTGAGGCTGCAGAATTAGATCAGGTTGAACTGCCTTTGGCATTTATTCATGATAATATACATTTGGAATAAGTCGGGTAAAATGTTGTCTTCATTCTTGCTGTGCGCGTATTCCATCAGGTCGATCATGACTTTAGAACGTTTTCTTTTGTTTCAAGTTTGCATTCATTACTACGCTCTCTAGCGATCGGAATCTCTTCAAAAACAAATCACGACAAATCGACTGAACATCTTTTTTTTTACCGTATTCGAAACTTTTAACTACAGCCAAACATAGGTATATTTTAAACTTATAGCAATCAAACCATTTCTACATTTTGCATAGAAAACTACCGTGAGTCTTAGGGTCTTAGTTTATTAAACCACGACGCGACGTGAGTTAACCCGTTTAAGTATTTTAATACATTTTTTCAATTTATTTGCTCACCGAGGGAAACAGCATAAGTAAAGTTTACGATCAAGCTACATTGTAGTTGTTAACGCATAAAATTAAAAGAAGGTAGGTATACTTCTAAGAAACAGTTTTCCATATTGCTAATTCTGATATCTACGTATCAGTACTTATTCATTTACCGTATAGGCAACAATGGTTATCATATTATCATATTACACACACATTAGGGCTCCTTATCCGGTCAAAAATGTTGATTGCTTTAGGCATTTTTCTCTATGATCTAACATGTTTATAACATATTCCAATTTATTGGAATATATTTGAAAGCTACAGTTTAGGTTTTTCATTGATAATTTTTATTTCAAAAACTACTCGAAATTGACACAATTCAAGCAGAATCTGTTTTTTTTTTAATGAATATGACCTCTTGTCGTTATTCTATACTCTATAGGTACTAGAAAGTGCCCACAACAACATCCCCGCCTTTTTTTTCAGTAGTCGGGTTAAAAGTGTTATATAACCTTTGGATATACATAAAGAGACTATCTGGCCCAAGTAAATATATATATATTTACTTGGCCCAGATAGTCTCTTTCAGCAACAGGCAGGATAAGGAAGAAAGATGAGTTGCAAACGCCTGGAAGAGCTACTGGTCCATGAAGGACCTTATGAAGGGAACTCTCCCGCTAGCACTCAAGCGCAAACTCGTTGACATGTGTATTCTGCCCACCCTAACCTACGGTGCTCAGACATGGTCACTCACAGGAAGTCAAAAGTCCAAACTGAAGGTTTGCCAAAGGGCTATGGAGCGCAGCATTTTAGGTGTTAAAAGGACGGATCGAGTCGGGAATACCACGCTGCGCTCCAAAACGCCTATTGCTGACGTTGGAGAAAAAACTGCCACGTTAAAGTGGGACTGGTCAGGTCACGTATGCCACATGCACCCTAATAGATGGGCTAATCGAGCCACGAAGTGGGTGCCGGATGATGGGTGGCGACGACGTGGCAGGCCGAGACGGAGATAGCGGAACGACCTGGACACGTTCCTAAATAATTGGACAGAAATAGCACCGAACAGGGAGTTGTGGAAATCGAGGGGAGAGGCCTTCGCCTAGCAGTGGCACACAAACACAATCAAATAATAAAAAAAAAAACAAAAAACATTTGGATGTCCAGCTATCCCTGTCCTATATTGGTTTAAATCCGTCCAGCCGTTTCGGTGTGATGAGCGGACGAATATTTTTTTACGGCGTAGCGGGCTGATATAAATCCTACATCGCGCTGTTACGATTTTTCCTGAAATAGTGATCCTTCTACAGAGAAAACTGAGTTTTTGTAAAATTTTATAATAGTATAAAAGAGGAGTTTTATTGGAATCTATTTAGTTCTAAGGCGGGCGTTTGATTTCTTTTAGAACACAGGATTCTAAATTAAGTATCATAAAATATATATCAGTTAATTTGTATACAGTGTGTGCTAGATAAATACTTCATTATATATAGAAGTAAAATAATAATAAATTATCGGCCAAGTGCGAGTGGGACTCGCGCACGAAGGGTTCCGTACCATTATCTGTAATTTTGTTGTATGGGAGACCCCTCAAATATTTATTTTATTTTATTTTTAGTATTTGTTGTTATAGCAGCAATAGAAATACATCATCTGTGAAAATTTCAACTGGCTAGCTATCACCGTTCTTGAGATACAGCCTGGTGACAGCCGGACGGACGGACGGACAGCGAAGTCTCAGTAATAGGGTCCCGTTTTTACCCTTTGGTTCATCATCATCATCTCAGCCATAGGACGTCCACTGCTGAACATAGGCCTCCCCTTTGGACTTCCATATCGATACCTCCTACGTATACTGATGCAACTGACATTTTTACGATTTTAGTTTTTTTGCATATTTAGGATCAGAATACTTATACGTATCTACATGCTATAAAATTTTCATGACAAAATTACTGCTAGTTTTCGAAATAAAGTGACGTATACTGATACAACTAACACCGTTTTTTAGTTTAGAACATCGTATACTGAGCTAATTAAGTCACTTGTACCACTGTACGCAGTACACCTATCAAGTACAAGTGGCAGTTATCTCAGTATGCTTGCTCGTCATCGTTGCGGACGTAAGATGTCCCACTATGCGCGACGGACAGTCGATGCGGCCTACGTCTTTTCTACCTACTACGTATCAAATAAGGCTTACTTTTGGTTATGATACAGTTTTCTCCAATCAGTACCGATGGTTGTTTGGAGTACAATAATAGCCATATGTCGCCATTACCTACAGTAAACCAGAGTCACCACTAGGGCTGCCATCCGAGCGGGTTACCCCGGATTTGTTCTAGTTTGAAGCCGTCCGGGAGCCGTCCGGGGCTTAATGTCAATAAAAAAAAGCAATTATTTTTTTATTTTATTAATGGGGGAAATCCAAGTTACGCCAAATGTCCGGGTTTTTAAGTCTTTGTCCGTATTCGGCGAATTTAGAGATAGCAGCTGCTTAGTTGGCACGACAGGCAATTGTAAAGTAAAATAGCAAAAAAGATGTCGGTAACTTACGTGTAATTTAAAAAATATTTGGATCAACGAACAAAGAAAGTAAAAATCGAATCATGAGTTTAAATAAAAAATAAATACGGGAAAAACAAGCCAAGAAAACAAATAATAAACATATAAGACAAAAATTACGTTAAATTTTAGTGTCTGAACGGATTTCTTTTTAAATAATAAATAAATTTTGAGGGACCTTACACGAATCGACCCAGTGTCCCAAGCAAAGTAAAGCTTGTACTATGGGTACGAGATGACGATAATATATATACATACTTTTTAAAGTACATGTAGAGATAACATCCATGACCAGGAATAAATATTCAAGTTCATCACACACATTTTTACTGGCGGCTGTTGGAATTTGATTGAAATGTATAATTTGTACAAGGAGTCGTTTAATTCCACCAAATACGAAGCGCAAGCTTAGTCTGTTCGACAATACCGTGATATTTTCAGTCAAAATATTAAGTTGACGCTTGTCACATTTACGAGAATTTGAAAACACCTACTGAAAAACAAACATCCAAACACATTGGCACATGGAGGAAAGAGACTTGAAATAAATAGGAAAAAAAACTCAAACTTAACAAAAAAATGCGACTGCTGTATTCGACCTTCAAAAACCTTGTCATCTCCTCACGGTAATATAAGCACGTTTTATTACAATAAAAACTTAAACTGTATAATTCACAGCATTTGGTTTGGGAATGCTACTTGTTAGGTACTGTTGACATGACTAAATGACAAATTATTTGACTTAATTAAATTAATACTTCAAGATGATGCAGATGAATTCAGGTTTTGGTCTGACAATTCTGATGGACAAAATAGGAACCGGAATCTACTATATATAAATATTAAAACAGTAATAATGTTGATAATACCGCTGTAACAAAGACAAAAACACCATTCCTATGAGGAGCGTGGACTGTACTTGAAACTGAATTTAAACTGGACTTGGAGGTCTTCGATAGTAGAGGGAAGCTCCTAATAAAATAATAACACTTGAAGATAATTCACATAATGCTGTGTGGAGTGTTGCTTGATCGGAGGCGGCCGTGAGAATGAATCAATTTAATCGAGCGGCCATATATATAATGATCGCTGGATTAAGCTGTGATTGCGCCAATGGGTAAGAAGGGCGTGACTCAATTCTTACGTGTGTATGGTGCGATGTGTGAATGTAATCTGAACAACATTATCTCTTTATTTCAGTAAATACACATTGATATTACATAATGTACGTTGGTAGAACATATTTTGATTAAAAAGTTATCATACAAGATTCTTATTGGAAATCCTATTGTTTACAATATTAAACCTATTCGATGAAGCTTTCTATGTGTTTCATTATATATTTATTCAGGTGGTTTTACATAGTAATTAACCAAAGCTTCATATCTTATCCTAACACAATAATGAGAGCAATTAACCTTATATACTAAGTAAAAATAAGAGAAAAGAAATACGATTGTGTATATAATATTTTCTTATTCTAAGCTGATTACTTACTGCTACATATGATCGAGCTAACTTATAATTATTACATAGTATACCTAACCTACATGCGACAATTCCCTAAATGCGGGCTGTGATTTTAATTACCTTTTAAATAAACGTAATTTTAGTGTAAATTTGCTTTATTTATTGTCTTTTAAACGTAATTTGTTTAAATATCCTAAATACCAACCTCTGAACTTACTATATTGGACATAACATACAAAATAACCTTAACAGTATACTGGTACATAACGGAATGATTCAGGCGTATACTGGTACAAGTGACAAATCAGATGAAACTAACCGATCAGATCCATCAAAACACGAGCTATGAGTTTGTTTATATATCTAATAAATGGTACATGTCCATAATAGGCATAATAATAATATAATTATCCATATTCATCTAATCATAGTTTACGACGTATACTGGATCAAGTGGTAGTTGTATCAGTATACCAAAAACTTAGAACTAGTAAATTTCACGTATACTGGTATAACTACCTTTTTTACTAAAAAACCAATTAATTTTGAAATAGTAAATATGTTGATTTAAGGAAAATATATTCATTAAAAGTATTTGAAATTTTCATTACATTATTTCAACGTATGAGTTAGTTATGGCACTTCATACCTTTGAACAGCCGTCCTGTAAAATCGTGATTTTACAGGACGTATACGTAGGAGGTATCGATATATACCGGTTGGAAGCGATCTGCATCCAGCGCCTTCCGGCGACCTTTATAAGGTCATCTGTCCATCTTGTAGGTGGACGTCCTACGCTGCGCTTGGTGGTCCGAGGTCTCCACTCGAGCACTTTTCGGCCCCATCGGCCATCTGCTCTGCGTGCTATGTGGCCTGCCCATTGCCACTTCAACTTGCTAATCCGGTGAGCTATATCGGTAACTTTAGTTCGTCTACGGATTTCCTCATTTCTGATTCGATCACGTAGAGACACCCCGAGCATAGCCCTTTCCATTGCTCGTTGAGCGACCCTTGGTGACCTTTGGTTAAGGAACCCTAAAAAGCAGAGCGTAGAACGAGCTGGATATTTCCTACAACGACAAGAGCCTAGCTCTTAAATATATGACGATGATGATATACGACGATATATATAAAGAAATGTATACTATGTGCTTGAATATGAAGAAAAGGTTCGAGTCCGGGAGCGAATATTCGAGTTCATCACTTAAATAATTATTTGCCCTTGTCGAGTTTCGAACCCAGGACCGTCCATTCCGTAGGCAGCTGAAATACCCCGGCGCCAAAAATTACACAATGATAAAAATATTTGCAAGGCCGACATATTTTACCCTTAAACATCCAAATATTCAACCCTTCTTCAAATAGAAATGTAAATTCCATCAAACAATGGAACAACTAATGTAATGAATTACAGTTTGACCTATTCCCACATACCGACCAGCCAGCCAAGATCTGACCCAAGCGAAACTAACCCTTTCATCGAAGCGTCAAAGCCTTTGACATATGTTTGTCAAGTTGGCTAGGTACACCCTACTGTCAATTATTGGCAGTTGCTTTAAAACGTACCGCTATTGACGGCGCCATGGTACAAAAAAATGGAGGTTGTGAAGCGCGTCAATTCCTCCGTTTCTTATTAGTGGCGCCAGTATGGATGGATAACTCACATCGGTGGCTTAGGATTCAAAACGCCGCGTTTTTTTTCAAGCATTTAATGAGTACGGAATGAATAACTAAGGCTAATCAATTGACTAACGATCTAAATAACGACATGCTTGTTAGTTTGTATTCTAGTTTTCCGGTAATTGTTGGTACTTTTTATTAGGGGGCGTTCAAGTATTACGTAACGCTATTTAGGGGGGAGGGGGGTCTCGTAAAACGTTACGATGCGTTACAGGGGCGGGAGGGGGTCTTTCTTACAACACGTTACGTAACATTATTTCTTTTTTTTATAAAAAAAAATGGGATTTAAAACGCCCAAGTTGGCAACCCTGGTCGTTTATTTTACGGGGAATCCCTCGATTGTATTGCTCTGGTCGGCATTTTAATCATTTTAACATATCTTTTGTGACTTTTGGGTAAAAATACTCACTTTTTGTGTCACTTATGGTGTTACGTAACGTTTAGAGAGCGGGAGGGGGGTTACAGAAAAACGTTACAGCGCGTTACAAGGGGGGGAGGGAGGGTCAAAAATCTTCAAAAATTGCGTTACGTAATACTTGAACGCTCCCTTACAGCGAATGAGAATTTTTAATGCTGACGTAATGGAATAATTTTATTCACCTCGATGGATGGTTCTCTAGGTATAGTTAGGTTTGGCTTAGGTTCCAAAACCCGTTGACAATGGTAAAGTATTTCAACAATTTCCTTACAAATGTTCAGTTTTCAGAGTTATACCTTATAATTGTTGTCATAAAACCTTGCTTGCTGCTTAATGTCACTGTATAATATTTTTCGATGTACACCATAGGTTTCAGACTATGACAAATTGTAAAAGATAGACCGGACCAAATTCGTTACCAAATATTACAATCTACGAATAAAAAAAACTGTTTAAATTCTGGGATGTAAAAGACAGGTAGAATGAAGTGGTACACGTAAAGAACGCAAGTAGGTATTAGTATATATCCACGACCTTTCTTATGTCTCTGATGTGAGGTCTTTGCCCCAATAGCTTCAAAGTTATTACATATTTCAGGGCCATTTTTGTAAACTTTGCTAAGTTACTATCCAAGAACCTAGTCTAGCGTTCTATCTATACCTAAACTTATCCCGAGCGTTATTTATCCCATGTTTCCGTCAGCAAAATTCATTTCACTACACTTTTCTTTTCAACTGGCGTCAGCTAATGAATAGGACTCGTTTACAGTCTGGTTGCATTTTTTTATGTTCGTAGCCACTTCTGCGTTGGACAATTAGCTACACCCCACGTACCAGTGACAGCCATCATATTACGTACCTAATTACGGTCGCTTAGTATGCCTAATCATATTCATCATGTTTATTATTCAACTAACAACGCTTTATACCCATATAAGTGTATTCTCTTCAGATATTCTCGTTTAAAAACACGGCGACGCTGGCGCCAGCACGCTGGGATTCCGCCAATACCATCAACCCATCAAACCGTGGAAATTATGTTTAACTAACCAAATGTGGTCGTTTTTGTTCTCGCACGTAGAAGGAATGATTTCATATTTTTTTATTCATTCGGTGCCAACAGACCGATTTGAATGATTTCCAAATATGGAGGGAATTGATTTGACTTAGTATGATGTTACCGAAATGTATTTGTTGTTAATTGCATAAATTGTTGAACTGTGGAACGGTGTCCCGGTCTGGTAGGTATAATGGGTTGGAGCTTGGTAAAATTAGCAATGTATGATTCATAATCCGTGATAAAACGACCCTGGAAAACCATTGGAGTTATATCATTGTGTCTAACTGTAGGACGAACGCTAACAAAGGTGCAAAAAAAGTATCTCGTATACTTAGTAATACAAACAGTGCCATGCCACCAATTTATGTGTCCTTGGGCGTTAATTCGAGTGTTCTTTGTGATATCACCAAAGCGATAATTCAGGTATGTCTCAGGTAGCCAGCTGTCGTGTGTGTTAAGGCAACTTTAGTGGCCAATGTTTTTGAGGATCTGCACCCCTAAAATAACTAACTCTTCTCGTGCAACTCAAATTGTCTGTCTCTTTCCATTCAATACAGTGTGAGAAAAACGCATGAAGCTGTTGACAAGTGAGTCGCAGAGTATTTGTGCAAGAGGGACTGGGCAAAGCCTAACGTTATAAAATATTATATTATGATAAAACGTATCATAAAAACATACCTACTTACACATTACGTAGCTTTGTTATCTGTTATTTATATGATCATATATGAGTTAAAAAAAAATGCTATGCACCTGTTCTACCTGTTCTTCACATCAAGCGCGATTTTTCGCTCCAATAGGCGTGTGTTGGCCTCGTTTCTTGAAAGGAAAAGTCCTGTCTGACTGACTTACTGAATCAATCCACCATTTACAGTTTACAGCAGGTCAAGTGTATTTATGAAGGAAAATAAGAAATGATTTTCCAAAACTTATCCCCTAAGGGGGTGAATTTGGGGTTGAAATTTTTCGGAAAAGGCGATGCATGCTCGCGTAGACCCTGAACAACTGTAAAACATTTATAGCCAAACAGGGTGATTTTCATCCCACGCCATTTTGCGGATTTGTAGTGGTATTAATTTATTTTACTAGTAACGACACATTTTTGATAACTGACTAAATATTACCTGTGTAAAGTTAGCGGCCAAATATTGGCCAACATTTGGCCGGCTACCTCACAAAGTCAGAATTTCAATTGTTGACTGTATCTATAGATCGATAAATGCAGTAAGTATCACTATCGGAACACCAAGCACATCTTAAAAGTTATCCAAATCAGTTATTAATATACCTCTATCTCACTTAATTTAAACGCAATGAGCAAGCGACCAATGTTTTGTTTGCAATTTTATACAGAATTTGGCTTTTCCACCCTATTTCCAGATCAATGAACGGAGTTTCACTAAATGTAGTACTAGCGACCCACCCCGGCTTCGCACAGGTGCAATGCTGATAAATTATGTATGTATTGAATCACTCTATGTATTAAAAAATCCGTTGCATAATTTTAATGATCTAAGCATACATAGGGACAGACAGACAAACAGACAGCAGGAAGCGACTTTGTTTTATACTATGTAGTGATAAAGTACGTCTCAAGAGTTATTAAAATCAGCTTTCACTAGACCTCACCTCGCTTAGTTTGGGCAAAATGACCCAGCGGCCAAAGTAATTTTTATAATTTTATGCAAATCTTGACTTTTTCAAACCAATTTCTAGATCGATAAATGGTCTCACTATGTACACCATAAAGCACACCTAAAGACCTATTCAAATCAGCTTTCACTAGAGCTCTACCTTACTTAGTTTGGGCGTAATGACCCAGCAGCCAATGTAATTTTCCGATTGATCCGGTCAAGAATGTTTTGAATTTGGCTAATGACAAATCCTTGACAAATCGCTAGTGACTTATAATAATGCAATTATATGACGTATGCTCATTATTGCCATATGAAAGCTGTTTGTAGCGCCACTATCCCTGGGCCGGACCGACGCTTGCTAGGCTATACGAATTTACATTGTCAATAACCGGCTTTGTCACAATAACAGCCACTTGCATCTGGTGTAGACCAAGCCTTAGCCAATTAAATAAGCTTCATTAGTTCCACTCATTAGCAACAACGCACTAATTGAGTTGTATTTCATCGAGACACCATTGTGTGTGACCTTATTTAATTTTACATAAGCAAAAAATATTCCGGGCCTGTATTTCATTAAATACTTTTTTCAAATATCATAGAACAATGGTCGTGCTAATGGTAGAGTGGAGAGGTGGAGAGCACTGGTTATAGAGGCCGGAGTCAGTCAGAGTCCGGCAGAGTGGCTAAATAGGTATCAGAGCAAAATTATGACAAGCGCGAAAAATAAATAATAATAAGTAAAACCCAAGTAGCACACAAGCTGCGTAAGCGCTTATACAGCCTTTAAGCCAAAGGCTATATCATATCGCCGCTTCATTGATTAGGATTCTAATAAAGTTAAATATATCTGGATTTATATGTTTCTGTGGCTTGCAGCTCTTAAGCTATAGAAGTTACAGAATAAACTTGTAAGTATGCAAAAAATATGACAATGTTGTTTGTATTAACCGACTTCAAAAAAGGAGGGGGTTGAATGTTTGTTTTCCCATAGACACTTCTGTCATACAGTAAACAGTTTGCAACATTTATAAAAAAAAGAAATAGGCACCTTTAAATAAAGATGGCGGTTAACGTCTGCACCCCTCAAGGTCTAAAACTTGGATTTTATTATACCTGCAAATCTCCACAACATAACGCCAAAATCACTTTGGTAAGGCAGAAATACAATACAATACAATACAACAATACTTTATTGAACACCAATAAAAGTTAAAATACCTACAGACTCAATTATAACTTAAGAATTTATGGCAGTTTCCCTCCAGGGCCCATGATTTTGTTCCACACTGTACCTATAGTACCCTGATCAGCAGTGAGCGCTAGCAGCAGACAACACGTACTTAGAGCACTATGTGTATAAATAAAACAATAAATTAATTAAGAGAACACTTTGATTTTGACTTTGACTTTGACAAGGTGTCGAGTTTGAAATCGAAATATGGGAACGACTTTTTCCCGGGAGAGCTCGAGTTGTACAACTAGGAGCAATTGAAACTGAAACTGCCCTAAAAAAACACTTTTTTTCTAGCTTTTTTTAAGGCAAACAGACTTCATATATTTCCAGACTTAGTATTTTTTATAGTAACCCGATTTCTCTAGGATCCCATCATCAGATCCTGCCCAGATGACAGTTGGAATGAAGCCAAATAGAACATGATAATTATTATATCCTTTCAAGCAGGAAGGAATTTTAGGAGCTGACTTCGAGTAATCAGGGAACGTTCATAAAAAAATAATTTGATCTTACCTCTTCCTTTTTTGAAGTTGATTAAAAATTGGTACCTAACTACCACTAAATAGAATTACTATCCACGGCAACACGAGTGTTTTATTCTGTGCCAATATTGTGATTATTCCATACTTTTTTGTCACAACTGCGTACGATTGTCACAAACGTCCTTTTAGGGTTCTGTGCCTAAAAAAGGGGAATGTCTCGATGGCGCCAGCCATCACAGGTGTTAAACAAGTGAACTAATTAGGACAAATGAGAACATTTGTAATGAAAAACAAAACATCAACAAAAACGCCCTCTAAAGTCTGTAATGTGTATTGTGTTACGTTTTTCATAAAAACAATTAGCGAATTTTCATTTACATAAAACGAATATCATAATTTCGAAAGTAATAACAGTCAAATTCTTATGTAAGTACGTTGTAAATGAATAATATAATAATATTTAACCCTTAACATTACGAGTACACTCACTTTATATCTTTTTTGAGATTAGAGATTAGATTAGAATTTGAGATTAGACAATATTAAGTACTGTGTAAATTTACATCACCATCCATTTAAGGGCTAGTACTCATGATGTACTTTTTAATAAAACTTAACCTAGACCCAAACTAACTTACTTTTCAAACATCAGTTTGATCCTCTTCGGGTGGCCAAGGCTATTCTTTGGCATAGGTATGAGCCAGCCCTCTGGTCATCGCATCGACTAGTCGCTTCACCAGTTTCTTGAATATTTTTTTGGCACTTTGTCCCCATTTTTTATTTAAATGTGTGACAGTCGCGGAAACCGAAGAAAATATTATATGAATCTTGATATTAGTAATTATATATATATTTAAGGGCACCCCTCGTGACATTGTAAATGTAGAGAACAGTTTACGGTTCGCCGAAGAAACAAAAATACGTTTCGGGGAAACAATACATAGGGTAACTGTCGTATTTGTTTAGTGGTTAATGCGAAAAAAGCGTTCAACTAACGATTTTAGCGAGCTTATACTTTCTGTACCTATGTTAATAACTGCAGTATAAATGTTATTATTCTTAACGAAATAACGCGTGTCATTTCAGAATACTAGTAGAATCAGAGCGTGGTGTAATGGGTCTGGTGTCGGAGGCCAAGATCCATTTTGGGTCGCTGCGCTCAGTTAGTTCCTTAGTATAGCCCCACAGGGTGTTTTACAACCCACGCCATTATTGCGGATTTTTTGTGGAACTAATTAATTTTACTGGCAACGACAAATTTTTGGTAACTGACGTTGAAAGTCGGTGAATGTCACTGGTGTAAACAAAGAAGAAACTGGACTAATAATTTCAAGTAATTTTTACATAATAAAACCAAAACTATCCACAGTGATGACAGAGATGGGCGCTCATGGGTAAATACCCGGTAAATACCGGGAATTTACCCAATCTACCGGGTATTTACCCATTTATTCCCAAATTAGTGGGTATAAACTATCTATCATCAAATCTTTGGAAATAAGTAAATAGTTCAATGTGATATTCAACTAAAAGGTCGTTTCTTATAAATTTATGTTTATTAAATGTAAAATTTACGAGTAAAAAGGTAATTAAGTTAAGCTGATGAAGCGTCTTACATTATTTCACGCATAAAACTTATGTTGTATTCGTTTTTAATGGAATTTAGTAAAATAGTATAACATTGTATGTATAAATTTAGAAACATACTTATTAACATACAATCGATTTATCATCACCAATATTTATTTTTTAAATACTCAAAATTTACTTAAAATTATATCGTAGATTTCAATAACTAAGCGAAATATTATTAAGGCTATTAGGGTTCTTTTGTTTATTCTAAGTTTTCTTCAAATTCAGACTTTCAGATTCTTCAGTAGTTTCTAATAACCAATCAGAGTGCGGTTACAGGTAGCGTCACTAGATAACGGGGCGACCCGACAGACGCGGTCAGTTATTGTTTATCAATCACAAGGTTACGACTCCTGTACCTTCCTCCATCCACCGACTATGTAGACAGCTAGTGACAACAACATCAGAGGCTAGTCCACACTTGACACTGCGATCCAGGAGATAACACCCTGCGGTACAAAGCCGAAGATCGGGCGGAGATCTTTGCAGCGTACCTGTAGCGCCAGTTTATTGCGAACCCGACAACGAACGACCGATGGCGTGAAGCCTACGGCACTTTGCGGAACCATTACGAGCAGAGGAAGACCCGGTCTTTTTCTCGGTCAGTCAGGTGCAGAAAGCCCTTCAACGATGCGACCCAAAGAAAGCCCCGGGCGCCGATGCGATCCCTAACTCAGCACTCCGTCACTTGCCACAGTACACCATCGTGGCAGTGACGCACCTCTACAATTGGATCCTGCGCTTGGGCCACTTTCCTCAGCCATGGAAGCTTGGACGGGTAGTCACGCTTCCCAAACCTGGCAAAGACCGAAAAAGACCGGAGAGTTATAGGACGATAGCTCTGCTTAGCACCCTCTTCAAGGTCCCACATGGGGAAACTCCTTCCACACATAGAGCCCGAGCCAGAACAGTTCAGGTTCGAACGACGCTTCAGCTCACGCGCGTGCTGCACTTCATGGCCGACTCAATAAACAGAAAGGAGCGCAGTGGCCGTCATACTGGACATGGAGAAGGTGTTTGACAGAGTATGGCACGAGGGGCCACATAATAGAAGCCGTCCGGTCGTTCCTGCTAGAGCCACGATTCCAGGTTGCAGTGGAACAAGCTGTCTCCGCTAAACGCCCAATCCGCGCGGGAGTGCCCCAAGGTTGCTGCCTCTCCTGCCTGCTATGCAGTCTACACCGACGACATCCCTGTCGTCGGAGACATCAAGTTGGGTCTATTCGCAAACGATGCTTACTACACCACTCATCCATCAGCCCGGCCCATGCTGTGTGGAAAATGCAGGCCCAACTTGACGCCTTCCCAAAAGGGCTGAATAACTGGAGACAGTCGGTGAATATCGCCAGAACCCAGGAGGTAATCACCGGGAAGAAGAAGACGCCGCAGCCACTACGCATGTCCGGCCAGGAGGTGCAGTGGCAACACACAGTGAGGTACCTGGGCGTCACCATCGACAGGAACCTCACTATGAAACAACACGTGGCGGAAGTGGTCACCAAAGCCAAGACCGCCCGAACACTCCTGAGGCCAGTACTCACAAGCAGCCTGCCAATCCGCATCCGCACGAAGCTGGGGATTTACAAAACTTACGTGAGGTCCACGCTCACGACTGCAGCTCTGGCGTGGTACGCCCTAGTGGCTGCCACCAACAGGGACAAAATCCGAGCGCAAGAAAACCTGGCACTTAGAATTACTAAATCCCCACAGTGCGGAACGACCATCTCCGTAGGGCACTGGGATGGGAAAACATAGATAAATTCATCAGACGACTGGCAATCAGGATGTTCTGCCAGGCCGATGAATCCCACCACGTGCTGCTCCGAGGTATAGCGCCACTGCACGGACACACGCCCGCGGCCACTCCCAAGAGAATTGCTGCCACAGACTTAACAAGACGTCTCAAGACAAGCTGCGGAGAGACCAGCTGCAAGATGCAATGCAGACAAGAAAAACATAAAAAACAGACAAGGCCTTCGAGCAGTCAACTGACGCCACAAATTGACTACCAAAGCCCAGCCCGTCATTACGGGCTGCGATAAATGTAGTCTCATTGCGTGACACACAGAAAAGGCACCCCCACACTCCAGAATGGAGAGTGTATGATGAAACGTAGTATCGAACGGCTGATGATAACTCGTTCATATTCTCACATATTTTTTATTAAACTTCCGTATCCTCATTTTCCTATTAAATTATATCCACAGATATAAACAGGTAAGTACACGGTAGATTGAGTAAATACTGTAAATTTAGGTATTGTATGGTATTTACCTACCGGCCATTTCTAGACCCTGGAGACCATTCTAGACCAGAGGTACTTGTCAAGACATTCAAAGAACCCGAACACGATGGGATTCTGTTAAATAATTAGATTTTTTCTCAATCAAGTACCGGGAAGAGAGTGAAATTGAACTAACAAGATTTGATACTAGGCATACTGACAAGCATGCAGCCTAATACCTCATAAAAACATGATGTTAGTGGTGATAATAGCTATTTTGTAACATTTCTACACACCCCTAATTTGATATTTTCAATAAATAGAGTACAAATAGTTTATACCCACCAAATCGGGTAGAAACGGGTAAATACCCGGTAGATTGGGTAAATACCGGGTAAATACCCGATAAATACCTTGGGTATTTACCCACCGCCCATCTCTGTGATGAAGTCAAGTTTTTTCAATAGGATCCAGTATTTATTTCGCAAGAAGAACGAAGGATTGAGCATCATTCCGGTAAACAATGTTTTGAATTTCGTTCATGACAAATCCTTGACAAATTGCTAATGACGTTTAATAATGCAAATATATGATGCATGCTCATTATTGCCATATATGTATACTAGCATTAACCCGCGGCTTCGCCCGCGTTCCTATACAATATACAATATCCTACGGGAACGATGCTCTTTTTTTCACGTTAAAAATTAGGCTATTTGTTAAAGTTAGGGTATTATCTGCTTATCCCTCATGCATATCCGTCTAGCCGTTTTATTGTTGAAAAGCTTGAATGCATTTATTACGGCTGCAGGAAGTTTCCCGATGACTCCTCCAGTCCCGCCGCGCCGCCCGCTCTGGCCTTGACGACAATCGAGATGGCACCAAATACAAATTTAAACATCTATTAGGTTTAAGTTCGTAAAGGTCGTAACTCTCATATTCTTGCTCTTCTTTATAGTATACTTTTTCATCCTGCAACTCCCCGCTATCACAAAGAGCGTTTCACTTATCTCACTTCTGCTCGATCTGCCCAAAATTTGCTCCTTGCCGTACCTTCTTCCATCTCAAAATTTTATAATAATTCGTTTACTTTTAAAGCTGTCTGTTTATGGAACTCCTTGCCTGTTAGCTTAAGGCGCGCTAAATCTCTTGTTTCTTTCAAAGCTCAACTGAAAGGACACTATCTATTATTATTATTATTATTATTATTTATTGATACAAAATCCACAGCACAAGTTACAATATTTTTTTAACAGATACATATTTGTTTAACATTGGCCAATTACGGATTTACATTATACAGACTTATCACTAGCAAATAAAAACTAACGTTGCGGTAGGAGACGCATACAGATAAGTGATCAACTGAGTAAGTAAATATCCAAGGTGGAAACATATTATAAGAAACTGAAAAATAAACATAAAAGTAAATGTTTTAACAGTTATTGAGGAACCAATGGTAAGCTGAATAAATAAAGAGAGATTTGGAATGGCAGGTGTTGCATTGATGTTGAGTGTGTGTGTGTGTGTGTGTGTGTGTGTGTGTGTGTGTGTGTGTGTGTGTGTGTGTGTGTGTGTGTGTGTGTGTGTGTGTGTGTGTGTGTGTGTGTGTGTGTGTGAATGATTTCAAACTCGGCAACTCACGCTGACGACAGATGCTCAGTAATCATCCTTCTGAAACAGGTTCTGGTCAGGTAGAAGGGGTCAAATGACTCAAAAAGAGTGTTATACGTACGTGGAAGGCGACTTGCGAGGCAATTGGAACCATACTTCGTACGATTAAAGGGCACAGCAAACAGAGTGGTATGTCTGGTTCGCTGGGTTGTAGCCTTGAGTTTAAGGAGTGCTGACGACAAGTCGCAGCAGTCCAAAGACCCAGAGCATGCATCGTGGAGCAACAACATATCGCGAACCAAACGTCTGTTAGCAAGTTCAGTAAAATTGTGTAGCCTACAAGAGTCTGGATATTGTGTTATTGTGCTACGCATCCGAAAATTTAAGTGGTTTAAAAACTTCTTCTGCACTCTCTCAATAGCAGAACAATAAGTGACATACTGCGGATTCCATATTGTACTACAGTATTCGAGGACGCTACGGACATACGCATAGTACAGTATTTTGATGCAGTGAATGTCATGAAAGGGCTGAGTGACTCTAAGGATGAATCCAAGATTGCGATATGCTTTATTGACGATATAATCCACATGGTTAGAAAAGGTAAGTTTCGCATCTAGGAACACACCAAGGTCTCGGACTTTATCCACCGTAGCAATTCCTACATTAATGATCGTATATTGATAGTTTATTGGCTTATTACGGCGCGTGAAGCTGATATGGTTGCATTTATTCACGTTGACACTGATGCGATTATCTTTGTAATATTCCGAGAGTCGATCCAAATCTTGCTGCAGCAATACACAGTCATGTTCTGATTTAATATGCCGGTAAACTTTTTGTCATCCGCGAACAACAGAAAACGAGAGTTCCTGAAGCAAGAACCAATATCGTGGATGAAAGCAACGTACAGCAAAGGTCCGAGCAAAGATCCTTGAGGGACTCCGGATGGAATTGCCACAAATCCAGAACGGAGCCCACCGACAACCACGCATTGACTTCTATTTTTAATATAGGACTCGATCCACCGCAGCAAACTACCACATATTCCCAAACTATACAATTTCTGAGTCAAAATGAAATGGTCAACGCGGTCGAAAGCCTTTTCAAAGTCTGTGTAGATGACGTCAACCTGACCACTCTGTTCCATACCATTGAGAACATCCGTAGAGAAAAGTGCCAAATTCGTTTCCGTTGACCTTCCCTTGAGAAACCCATGTTGCTGTTCAGGGACACCTCGTGAAATTATTGGATACAAACTCTCATAAGCTATTTTCTCAGCAATTTTGGCGAATGTGTTTAAAATAGATATCGGCCTATAGTTTTCAATTGGAAGTTTTGAGCCTTTTTTATGTATAGGTATGACATGCGCTTTTTTCCACATAGACGGGAAGACACCCTCGTCAAATGATCTTCTAAGTATTATAGATAGCGGACGTACCAGTGATTCAGAACAGTGCTTTATAAATAAAGGAGGTATGCCATCGGAACCGGGGCCCTTACGTTCGTCTAAGCCTTTAAGCAATTTCATCAATTGATGCTCTGAGAAACCCACATACGATGCTGAGTCGTTAGATGAATTTGTGCTGTTGAATTTAGTTGCTAAATTCTGATACGAAGAAGCGGGCTCGATAAACATGTCTTTAAAATAATCATTAAAGGTGTCACATATTTCCTGCGTATCTGAGATGTGCTTGTTTCTGTACGACATTGTTTGGGGATATTTGCTGGAACATTTACGTTTAGAATTGACATAGGACCAGAGCATTTTGGGTCTACACTTAATGTTACGCTCGCAGGTTAAAATGTAATCGTTAAAACATTCTTTTTGCATATTTTTTTGGCGTGAACGTAAAAGTGAAAACATTTCGTAGTCCACAGGATTGCCGTATTTTTTCCAATTACGATGATGCTTACTTTTTTCTCTAATTACTCGTATGAGCGCACTGTTATACCACTTTGGAAACAGATGGGAGTTGTTTACCATAGTAATAGGAACTTGATCACGGATTATGGTGTATAAGTGGTTATAAAAAGCGTTCACAGCGTCGTCGACTGAGCCCCCGTATAATTCTGCCTCCCAATCGACATTATATAAGTAACTGTTTATGGCCTGGTAATCGCCTCTATTGTAGCAGGTTTTCTTAAATGACGGTTTAGGCAAAAGTGGTACTAGAATGTCTTGGGTTTCAATGGTTAAGGCCGGGTGATAACAATCCTCCTGTACAATAGGCGAAGTACATCTACTGACGTTTACTGGGAAATTACAAAACAATAAATCGAGAATATTATCGTTAGAGTTTACCTTATCATTACATTGATTTAGACCCACAAAACTTACTACATTCATCAATTCTTTAGACACATTCTGTGTATCAACGGAGCCTTTTTTTATAAACTCGTGGCCTAATGAGTTCCATTGAATACAAGGTAAGTTAAAATCACCACATACTAGAAAATAATCATCTGAGTTAAGCTCAACGACTTCCTTCAAAAGATTGATAAAAGCCTGCATTCGTCGTGGTACACGGAGAGAAATTACATGTTGGTTCAACCGAAAACCAACCGAAATTACACATCAAAATAGCGCCAATCAAGAATTAGGTTAACACAACAAATTTGAATTGGTTGCTTATACAAATAAAAATCCTAAGCTTTACAAATAAATTGGTTAATTCAACTGTTTTTTTGTAACAGTAACAATATTTTTTGGTAATGACAACGAATTCGCATTTGTTGCAACAAACAAGTTTTATTTAGTAAACTTCCTTACAAATCAAACTCAGTAGATTTAAACAAATTTCGCATTGGTTGTATTAACCATGATTTTGTAACTGATGTTGTTGGTAACTCATTGGTTACTATTACCAATACCAAGTAATAGGATGTACCAATGAATTTGTTGGATCTATCGAGGTGCTTCAGTAGAACCAATGAAATCTAGATGTTGGTCCTACTATAGAAATACTAATATTGATGTTTAGACTGACCAATAATGTCTGTTGAAGTAATGAAAGCCGTTGGTAGGGTATACTAAAGCATTTGTTGGATTTATCGAGGTGCTTCAGTAGAACCAATGAAATCTAGATGTTGGTCCTACTATAGAAATACTAATATTGATGTTTAGACTGACCAATAATGTCTGTTGAAGTAATGAAAGCCGTTGGTAGGGTATACTAAAGCATTTGTTGGATTTATCGAGGTGCTTCAGTAGAACCAATGAAATCTAGATGTTGGTCCTACTATAGAAATACTAATATTGATGTTTAGACTGACCAATAATGTCTGTTGAAGTAATGAAAGCCGTTGGTAGGGTATACTAAAGCATTTGTTGGATTTATCGAGGTGCTTCAGTAGAACCAATGAAATCTAGATGTTGGTCCTACTATAGAAATACTAATATTGATGTTTAGACTGACCAATAATGTCTGTTGAAGTAATGAAAGCCGTTGGTAGGGTATACTAAAGCATTTGTTGGATTTATCGAGGTGCTTCAGTAGAACCAATGAAATCTAGATGTTGGTCCTACTATAGAAATACTAATATTGATGTTTAGACTGACCAATAATGTCTGTTGAAGTAATGAAAGCCGTTGGTAGGGTATACTAAAGCATTTGTTGGATTTATCGAGGTGCTTCAGTAGAACCAATGAAATCTAGATGTTGGTCCTACTATAGAAATACTAATATTGATGTTTAGACTGACCAATAATGTCTGTTGAAGTAATGAAAGCCGTTGGTAGGGTATACTAAAGCATTTGTTGGATTTATCGAGGTGCTTCAGTAGAACCAATGAAATCTAGATGTTGGTCCTACTATAGAAATACTAATATTGATGTTTAGACTGACCAATAATGTCTGTTGAAGTAATGAAAGCCGTTGGTAGGGTATACTAAAGCATTTGTTGGATTTATCGAGGTGCTTCAGTAGAACCAATGAAATCTAGATGTTGGTCCTACTATAGAAATACTAATATTGATGTTTAGACTGACCAATAATGTCTGTTGAAGTAATGAAAGCCGTTGGTAGGGTATACTAAAGCATTTGTTGGATTTATCGAGGTGCTTCAGTAGAACCAATGAAATCTAGATGTTGGTCCTACTATAGAAATACTAATATTGATGTTTAGACTGACCAATAATGTCTGTTGAAGTAATGAAAGCCGTTGGTAGGGTATACTAAAGCATTTGTTGGATTTATCGAGGTGCTTCAGTAGAACCAATGAAATCTAGATGTTGGTCCTACTATAGAAATACTAATATTGATGTTTAGACTGACCAATAATGTCTGTTGAAGTAATGAAAGCCGTTGGTAGGGTATACTAAAGCATTTGTTGGATTTATCGAGGTGCTTCAGTAGAACCAATGAAATCTAGATGTTGGTCCTACTATAGAAATACTAATATTGATGTTTAGACTGACCAATAATGTCTGTTGAAGTAATGAAAGCCGTTGGTAGGGTATACTAAAGCATTTGTTGGATTTATCGAGGTGCTTCAGTAGAACCAATGAAATCTAGATGTTGGTCCTACTATAGAAATACTAATATTGATGTTTAGACTGACCAATAATGTCTGTTGAAGTAATGAAAGCCGTTGGTAGGGTATACTAAAGCATTTGTTGGATTTATCGAGGTGCTTCAGTAGAACCAATGAAATCTAGATGTTGGTCCTACTATAGAAATACTAATATTGATGTTTAGACTGACCAATAATGTCTGTTGAAGTAATGAAAGCCGTTGGTAGGGTATACTAAAGCATTTGTTGGATTTATCGAGGTGCTTCAGTAGAACCAATGAAATCTAGATGTTGGTCCTACTATAGAAATACTAGTATTGATGTTTAGACTGACCAATAATGTCTGTTGAAGTAATGAAAGCCGTTGGTAGGGTATACTAAAGCATTTGTTGGATTTATCGAGGTGCTTCAGTAGAACCAATGAAATCTAGATGTTGGTCCTACTATAGAAATACTAATATTGATGTTTAGACTGACCAATAATGTCTGTTGAAGTAATGAAAGCCGTTGGTAGGGTATACTAAAGCATTTGTTGGATTTATCGAGGTGCTTCAGTAGAACCAATGAAATCTAGATGTTGGTCCTACTATAGAAATACTAATATTGATGTTTAGACTGACCAATAATGTCTGTTGAAGTAATGAAAGCCGTTGGTAGGGTATACTAAAGCATTTGTTGGATTTATCGAGGTGCTTCAGTAGAACCAATGAAATCTAGATGTTGGTCCTACTATAGAAATACTAATATTGATGTTTAGACTGACCAATAATGTCTGTTGAAGTAATGAAAGCCGTTGGTAGGGTATACTAAAGCATTTGTTGGATTTATCGAGGTGCTTCAGTAGAACCAATGAAATCTAGATGTTGGTCCTACTATAGAAATACTAATATTGATGTTTAGACTGACCAATAATGTCTGTTGAAGTAATGAAAGCCGTTGGTAGGGTATACTAAAGCATTTGTTGGATTTATCGAGGTGCTTCAGTAGAACCAATGAAATCTAGATGTTGGTCCTACTATAGAAATACTAGTATTGATGTTTAGACTGACCAATAATGTCTGTTGAAGTAATGAAAGCCGTTGGTAGGGTATACTGAAGCATTTGTTGGATTTATCGTGGTGCTTCAGTAGAAACAATCAAATCTAGATGTTGGTTATATTTCAACAATACTGGTATTGATGTTTACAATAACCAATAATGTCTGTTGAAGTAATGAAAGCTATTGTAGGCTATACACTGAAGCAGTGGTTGCATTGATCATGGGGCTTCAGCTGATTGCTTGATAAAACACTTTGTAAATCCAAGAAATGATTCAATACATATACTCTACAAACAACTATCATTACTTCACCAAATTCTAAACATCAATACTAAGTATGTACTGTTAAAGTATAACCAACAGCTACATTTGATAAAACCCTACGAACAGCTCATAATATTAATACTTTCACAACACACAATATTATAGCTATAACAGACATTAACAAACTTTATTCATGATCTACATAGTTGTAAACTTATTCGTGACAATCCAACAAACGTTTTTTTTTTAATCTATGACTACCCAGTAACTGATTGATAAAATAATATGATAAAGATAAAATATTAATGGATAGTCAGAGATATTGTAATATTATATTAAAGAAAATAAAGTATGTCTTTGGAATATTTTTTTATTTCAGTTAAACTAAAATACAGAAACATTAATTAACATGTCAAAAAGACAACCTTACTTATCAAAAGAAAATTAACTAGTGTAGGTACTATCAAAGAGTATGATTGTAGATAATTGAGTTATACAGTATGTGTCATGCATAAATTATCGATGTCTACTTTGTTTTTTATTTATTATCATGGCTTTACAATATGGCCATAAGAATAAGAGATATTGATTCCCGATAACAAATTAAGAAATCGTATACAATGTTACATTGGTTTAAGAAAAATCAAAGAAATGGAGACAGTATATTCAGTATGTACAAACGAAGACACTGATAACTGTACGTGTACATCTTTAAACTAACAGAAACATAAGTAGAACGTGTTAAGGTCTATGGCTGTATAGTTAACTGTGTCTTTGTTTGTACCAAATTTAAAAGATTTTTTTATTTCAGTATTGACACTTTCACGACCAACAACCCGCCTGGTGGGCACTCATAAGTTTTACTAGGTTGCCGTCAGCTCGCCTGGCGAATTGTACTACAAAAGCGCCCACTTAGCGGGCTCTATCAGCGTCTGAGGTGGGGTCGCGCCCACCTAGCGGGCGCCGATGCCGATAGAGCCCGCCAGGTGGGCGCTTTTATAGTACAATCCGCCAGGCGAGCTAGCCGGCAGCTGCGTAACAATTACGAGCGCCCACCAGGCGGATTGTTGGTCGTGGAAGTGAAATATAAAACAATTCAATTGACATGTCAAAAAGGCAACCTTATTTATCGAAACAAAAAGTATGAACATGTGTTGTATCAAAGAGTATGATTGTAGATAATAGTTATACAATTATGTGTCGTGCATAAATTATCTATGTTTATATTGTTTTTAATTTTTTTAATCATGGCTTAACAATATGGCCCTAAGAATTGGAGATATTGATTCCCGATAACAAATTTAGAGATCGTATACAATTTTACATTGGTTTAAGAAAATACAAAGAAATGGAGACATTACATTCAGTATGTAGGTACCAAATATTAACGATTTTTTTATATTTCAGTATTGACACTTTCACGACCAATAACCCGCCTGGTGGGCGTTTGTAAGTTTTATAATTTAATTGTAAGTATGTAAATATATGACACTACCGCGTTCTATGCGTAAAAATCATCTTCAGTGTGTAATAACGATAGTAGAACTAAGTATATAACTGTATCAAAGAGTTCCTATTGAACATATTTTCGACTTTATTTATGTTGTATAATAGGCAGTGAGAATTTATCAGTATCGTGTGGAATCGTCAGCGCCAAAGAAATAGTTACAACACATTTTTATTTCACGTTGATTACCAATACTATTACGACTCTAAATAGGGACTACAACTACAAAGTACTTGAATTTTTCAGCACGAGACGGCTTAACTTCTTATAAAAAGGTAATTATAAAAGTCTGCAGTCACGTCAATCACGTCCTTACCTCTTCTTTTCTGAATTCGTAAAATCTCTTAAAGGTTAGTAGCACCTGTCCACACAATTGTGTAAGGAAACGAAGTTGTGAGCTTGGCAGATGTCAACCGTGGAAATGCCACGTTAAGTAATGAACGGGTCGATTGCGCAACCGAGAGAGTTTCGATAACATGAGGAGTTAATCTGTAACTTACATCTTAAGATACGTGCTGCCGTGCTAAGCTAAAAGGCGACCTTTTTGTATGGAGCTCCGTACCAAAAGGTCGCCTTTTACCTTAGCACGACAGCGTGTGTGGCCTGCATACTTAATAGATATCAAAAAAATTACAAATGCCCATGCAGCATAATTAGGTCCATTGCCTTCAGCTCGCCTGGCTGATTATACCAAAACAACGCCCACCTGGCGGGCTCTATCAGCGTCTGAGGTGGGGTCGCCCCCACCTAGCGGGCGCCGTTGCCGATAGAGCCCGCCAGGTGGGCGCTTTTATAGTACAGTCCGCCAGGCGAGCTAGCCGGCAGCTGCGTAACAATTAAGAGCGCCCACCAGGCGGGTTGTTGGTTGTGAAAGTGAAATATAAAACAATTCAATTAACTAACATGTCAAAAACTTGAACTTGTGTAGTATCAAGAGTATCATTGTAGATAATTGAGTTATACAGTATGTGTCATGCATAAATTATCTGTATACATTGTTTTTAATTTTTTTAAATCATGGCTTTACAATAATTATGGTATAACTTTACATTATTTTAAGAAGGCAGGTTGTAGTGATGTCAAAGGAATCGGAGGAGTGTGTATTTAAGTGTTTTTGAAAACTTTTAACATCGGTATCTGTCACAATTATTTTGATTACAATAATATGTAGAATCTGCTGATAAACTATGTATAACTTTCAAATGAAGTATAAGTCCTTTAGTAGTATCGAACTGACTGACACAATTAGAACAACGCCACATCGTGAAAAAGAATTGAAGATAATTAGATAAATTTAACATTCGTTTAAGAAAATACAAAGAAGTAATGGAGACAGTACATTCTGTATTAAGTACCTATATTAGTTAAAGAAAATTGTGCCGCTGATCACTCGGGGATTCCCAGCCTCGAGGGGATCGCGCCACTCCACGCTCGTCCACCAGACGTACGGGGCAGGGCTCTGCCGAGAGAGCTCGTGCCCCCCGACTGAGTCCCCTGGAACACCAGGTGCCCACAACGCCAAAAATTGGCCAACATGACCGCAAAGCCGCAGTCAACCGCAGTCACATGCGGGACCTGGTGAGAGACGATGTGTGGGGGAGAGCTGAGAAGGTTATGAAGAAAATTGATGACGATAAAGCTGAGGAACTTAGAAAGCAGCAGGAGGCCGCCGCGCTAGCCACGGAACCCTCTACCGACGGAGAGAACGGTTCTGTGGAGAACGGGGAAACCAAACACGAAGAAACATGTGACAATGCTAATCACCGAGATCAATCACCGAGACCTGAAATGGCAAGGGCTGGACGCCTTCATAGGGCAACTGGCTGGAGCCATGTTCCGCCGCGCTGATCACTCGGGGATTCCCAGCCTCGAGGGGATCGCGCCACTCCACGCTCGTCCACCAGACGTACGGGGCAGGGCTCTGCCAAGAGAGCTCGTGCCCCCCGACTGAGTCCCCTGGAACACCAGGTGCCCACAACGCCAAAGATTGGCCAACATGACCGCAAAGCCGCAGTCAACCGCAGTCACATGCGGGACCTGGTGAGAGACGATGTGTGGGGGAGAGCTGAGAAGGTTATGAAGAAAATTGATGACGATAAAGCTGAGGAACTTAGAAAGCAGCAGGAGGCCGCCGCGCTAGCCACGGAACCCTCTACCGACGGAGAGAACGGTTCTGTGGAGAACGGGGAAACCAAACACGAAGAAACATGTGACAATGCTAATCACCGAGATCAATCACCGAGACCTGAAATGGCAAGGGCTGGACGCCTTCATAGGGCAACTGGCTGGAGCCATGTTCCGCCGCGCTGATCACTCGGGGATTCCCAGCCTCGAGGGGATCGCGCCACTCCACGCTCGTCCACCAGACGTACGGGGCAGGGCTCTGCCGAGAGAGCTCGTGCCCCCCGACTGAGTCCCCTGGAACACCAGGTGCCCACAACGCCAAAGATTGGCCAACATGACCGCAAAGCCGCAGTCAACCGCAGTCACATGCGGGACCTGGTGAGAGACGATGTGTGGGGGAGAGCTGAGAAGGTTATGAAGAAAATTGATGACGATAAAGCTGAGGAACTTAGAAAGCAGCAGGAGGCCGCCGCGCTAGCCACGGAACCCTCTACCGACGGAGAGAACGGTTCTGTGGAGAACGGGGAAACCAAACACGAAGAAACATGTGACAATGCTAATCACCGAGATCAATCACCGAGACCTGAAATGGCAAGGGCTGGACGCCTTCATAGGGCAACTGGCTGGAGCCATGTTCCGCCGCGCTGATCACTCGGGGATTCCCAGCCTCGAGGGGATCGCGCCACTCCACGCTCGTCCACCAGACGTACGGGGCAGGGCTCTGCCGAGAGAGCTCGTGCCCCCCGACTGAGTCCCCTGGAACACCAGGTGCCCACAACGCCAAAGATTGGCCAACATGACCGCAAAGCCGCAGAAAGGCCAACGTGCAACTGAGCAAGATCGCCACCAGCCTCGCCTCCACCATCATCGTCTGCACTGTAGCTTGGTACAGGCAGCAAACGAACGATACACCGCCAGAAGGAAGAAGAGATATAAATAAATCGTCTCAGAATGAGACGTCCCGTTCGTAGTTGCGAACGGAGGAGATGCCGCCACAGAGGGCAAAGCCCTGTCATGGCTTCCCCACACTCCCACAGGGATGTGTGTGACGCAAGAGAATGAGATAAAAGTTGTCCTTTAATTTTGCCAAATTTTCAGCTAATTTTATTGAATTTTATACCGAAGATAAAGTAGTTACTCTTTATTTTATGTACTGTGCTGGATTTAGTGTTTAATTGGGATGTAAGATTTTTTACGACCTATGTTAATAAAGAAACCATTTCTGAGAATCCTATACCGTAATAAACAATTAGATTGGGACAATATTACACCAAATTTTTTGACTTTGACTTAACTAGTTCAGACAGCAAAACGGCAAGAACAAATTTAGTCCTTGTCATTTTGCTGCGTATACTAGTTAAGTCAATAGTTAAATTGAACTTATCGATTGGCAGACAGATAAAATTAATCTTATACTTTTTCCACAAAGTTTCAGATACATGTGATTTTGCACTGTGCCATCACGGAGTCACGGAGCTCAGAGTGTACCATTTTATTTTGGCATGTATTTTTTTTTATATTTATACCTATATCCAAGGTTCTCCCGACAAAACCTACATCCCGACAAATAAATAAATTGCTAAATGTAGTGAAGCTTTTATACTGCAAGTCGACGAAAGTTATGACATGTATATATACAATATGTTTATATTGTTTATTTTTTTTTATGGCTTAACAATATGGCCATAAGAATTGGAGATATTGATTGCCGATAACAAATTAAGAGATCGTCTACAATTTTACATTGGTTTAAGAAAATACAAAGAAATGGAGACATTACATTCAGTATGTACCAAAAATTAAAGTTTTTTTTTATATTTCAGTATTGACACTTTCATGACCAACAACCGCCTGGTAGGCGCTTGTAAGTTTTACTAGGTAGCCGTCAGCTCGCCTGTCTGATTGTACTAAAAAAGCGCCCACCTGGCGGGCTCTGTCGGTGACTGGGGTGGGGTTGCGCCCACTTAGCGGGCGTTGTCGGTTTCTGGGGTAGTTTTAATTTTTCTACCTGATCGTGAAAGTAAAACACGCTAGGTGGGCGCAACCACACCCCAGACGCCGATAGAGCCAGCCAGGTGGGCGCTTTTATAGTACAATCCACCAGGCGAGCTAGCCGGCAGCTGAGTATAAGTTACGAGCGTGCAGCATGCGGGTTGTTGGTCGTGAAAGTGTTAAAGTTAAATATAAACAATTTAATTAATATGTCAAAAAGAGAACCTTAGTTATCGAAAGAAAATTAACTTGTGTGCTGTCAAAGAGTATGATTGTAGATAATTGAGTTATACAGTATGTGTCATGCATAAATTATCTATGTCTACTTTGTTTTTTATTTATTATCATGGCTTTACAATATGGCCATAAGAATAAGAGATATTGATTCCCGATAACAAATTAAGAGATCGTATACAATTTTACATTGGTTTAAGAAAATACAAAGAAATGGAGACAACGTCAAGTACAGGTTCGATTGTCTAACTAACTATTTAAATATATCGTACCCTACAGTACGTATCACCATTTGCTAAAGTATGATAATTACATGGAAATATAATTATTTCACTTGCATCAAGCACTGTCCAATCGCGACCGATATCAGTCATATTTAACTGATAAGATCGAAGATGCTCATTAAACCCAAAACAAGTAATTTTTACACATAACAAAAGTATGTCATCAGATTTCGTATGAAGTATATACTTTAGAATGTAAAACTGATAGCCTATTGATGTTGCTGTGGTAATTATATTATTAGTAGCATACTTAATGCCATTGTATTCAACCCATTCCACTTTATTACCAAAAGAAATATTAGGTGGGATACATTTTAAAATGTCTGTCAAGTTTATTATATCAGAATTATCAATTTTTCCAATTTTGATTTTTGCCTTTAATTGTTCTCCACTTTGCATTCTACTAGCTGCGTTTAATTGATCTTTTACAATTAAAGTATAAGGTAAATTTTTTCTTGATGTAGTATTATTAGCGATACTTTTAAGTACTTTATGCTTTGCTTCGAAACGCATACACCACAAATTTCTGAGTGGACCCAAATTTCGCATCACATGTGGGTAGTGAATCATAAAATGGTGCTTCGGTTTCAAATTATCTTTAAATAATTTCACGTACTCAATATTGTGTTCCGATATCAATGACTCTAAATGACAAATCGAGTTTTCATTAACACTTCTATCTAAAACTGTTTCCACAATTTGGACAAGAATTAAAAGCAAATTCCAAACGACGTCATCATCAGGTATTAAATCTCCAATTACAAGGGGTAAGGAATAAATCAATGTCATCATTTCCGATGCACTTGTGTGTAACTTTTTATTCAACAAATATTCTCTTTTTATTATTCCAGGAATATTTTTGCGTGGTGAAAAATTAAACATTTGGATGCGATTATTAAGAGTGTTTAAATCGAAAAAAATTTCATGTTCAGTGTAATATAAGATTATATGGCACAGATCGTAATGGCACACTCCTTCAAAGATATCGTGCATAATATCTACACTCAAGTTTTCCACTACGTGAAACGTAGACAATGAGTTAAACACACATTCTTCACGAATACCAGTATTTCTTGGATCATTTAAACGGACGTCATTCTCATAATTTTCTCGAGTGCGCAATAATTGATGATTCTGTTTATATTCTGTTATCATATCACTTTTATGTCCCTTGCAAATCCTGCAATAATAATTACTAGAAAAAGATTTACTAAATCCTAAAGCAGTATTTAATCCAAGGTTGTCACCCAAGATTAAAGCCAGCTTAAAATATAATTTAACTGGACCATAAGGACCCTTAATGTCTAAACCTTTGTGTTCTAATAAATGTAACTCTTTCAAAAGTTCACGAAAGATAATCCCATTGCCAAATGACTTAACAGAAGTATAGTGAAGCATTGCAACAAATATATTGTCTAACATAGCGGAGTACTGAGGTGGAAGACAGGCTATTTGGCAATATGTAGCAGCAATCGATTGACGGCCAGCACGACTTCCTAATGCGTTTCCACATTCAAAGTCGTCAAAGTAAATGTGCAGCGGAATTATAATATTTGATTCCAAATTATTTTCGATTTTATCTTTCCAATAAGATGACTGAATAATATTAGACGTACATGAACTTGTATCAGATAGTAATTCCTGCATATATTCAGTTATAATGTTATACATGCCTGGCTTTTCAAAAAAACATTTAAAAACTTTTGCAAGCGGTAAAATAAGACCAGTTTTTTTCTTAGGAAGGATACACACTGTTGAATTTCTATGCAATATATTTAACGAATCATCAATTATGAACGTTCTCGGGAAAATATAATACCCCTTTTTATTCAAGTTCTTTACTAGATTATGTTCTGTTGATGTATTGCTAAAAGGATTCATGCATATCTCCGAAATTTCGTCTAAACCTGATTTTATGGATGCTTCATTTACATGAGGTAGAACTTGTTCTGATAAAATTCTCCCTATTGGTTTAGTAACGTGCTGTGTTACTTGTTCAAGAATATTATTAGCTGTTTTTCTATTCAAGTCGCTATGACCATATAACCAAGTGGCTAAATATTCCAAAGAACTGTCTAAATTTTCTCTGTAACTGTCGTTTATTGTTTTTAACTGTTTTAGTTTGGGGCTACTCAACGAAGTATTAAAGGGCTGAATGACGTCAGAGTCTACATTTACATTCCTGCAGGTTGCAGTGCAGTCAAAGGAATCGGAGGAATGTGTGTTTAAGTGTTTTCGAAAACTTTTAACATTGGTATAGTATCTGTCACAGCTATTTTGATTACAATAATATGTAGAATCTGTTGATAAACTATGTATAACTTTCAAATGAAGTATAAGTCCTTTAGTAGTATCGAACTGACTGACACAATTAGAACAACGCCACATCGTGCCAATTTCTAGTCACTCTTTTTACTCGTGCAAAGCTTTTATAAAAGTGGCCACTTGGCTGAATTTTTTATCGGATGGGAGTTGAATGTCGTAAAAATATTGCTGGATAAATATCCACAACTGTTCACATTCTTTTGGATAAGCGAGGTTTAAGACCATTATACACTTGAAACATATATCAAGAGCTTTGGTTAGACAATCGAACCTGTACTTGACGTTGTCCACCGCCACGTAAAATGCTTCGAAAGCTGCAGACGTACCTACACACACGATTATTGGTTGGCATGTAAGTCCCTTCCTGTTGTAGGATTTACGTCTGTTCTGCAAAGCTTCTTCAACATCCGCATAATTCTAAAAAAAAAAAAAAAAGTAAATGTATTTTATCTATTCATCACAATGCATGTGTAACTCATATCTGAAGAGTGAAATCCAAGAGGCTATGAGAGGGACAGACGGGTATAAACTAAAATATAGAAATTCAAGATAACTTACGTTTACTTGCAGTATAAAAGCTTCACTACATTCAGCAATTGACACCTTATTAAATTTATTTTTGTCGGGATGTAGAACCTTGGATGTAGGTTTAATTTTGTACGGCAACAAACAGCACAGTGCAAAATCACGTGTATCTGAAACAAGAAATCGTCGTTTGGAATTTGCTTTTAACCTATTGACCGCCAAGTGGTCTAGCAATTTACCTTGCCACTGACGCCAGAGTAAAAAAAAGATGTGCCCCAAAAATCAACAGGGATTGAAAAATACTTGTAGCGGTTAGAATTACAAAGTTTTTGATCATTGAAATTTGGACGGCTGTGGCCGACGTGGCGTCAGGGGCACGATTTTTTGTTGACGGCCACAGCCGACTGTGGCGCTCAAAAGGTTAAATCTTGTCCAAATTGTGGAAACAGTTTTAGATAGAAGTGTTAATGAAAACTCGATTTGTCATTTAGAGTCATTGATATCGGAACACAATATTGAGTACGTGAAATTATTTAAAGATAATTTGAAACCGAAGAATTTGATATCGGTCGCGATTGGACAGTGCTTGATGCAAGTGAAATAATTATATTTCCATGATTACTAACATTACCTATTTCACCTTAAGGCAGGTCCGACTTGGCTTAGGTTAGGTACGACGACGGCAGGCTGACTTAAATTTTTTATTTACGGCACTCAAGGACAGTGTCTCTGCAATACACAATTTATTATTAATATTTATTAGTTTTAGGATATACAAGCCATTTTGGTGAGTATTTAAATAGTAGCGAATATTTATTTAAGTACCATATCATATATTAATTGAATGCGTTAAGCGATAAACAAGTTACTTGTGTTTGGGATGAGTAGTAATATGTTTGGTATAACAAAAAATTTCACGGTCAACAGTTAGTTTTTTGCCTCAGCAAAAATTACTAAAATGGAAGTAATAATATAAAATATTGGTGACATCCATTTAACAATAATATAGATTATTTGGTCTTAAATTAACTTTAACGGTGTTCACATATTTTTATAGCATGTAAGAAAAAGAAATATTAGCTTTATTTATACAATAGTTTGTGATACACTATTTGGTGAGCATTCATACGTTTTGGCAAGTATTAAGAATTTATTGGAAGTAATTTATCAACATATTTGGTAGGCGTTTAAACACAAGCCATTATTTAATTGAGTAGATAGTTCAAATATCATGAGAATTTTAAGTGAAGGCATACTTTTTCTAAGATTGTAATGATGATTCCCGATGATTCTGCTGAAAGCTTACATTTAACCTTTTAACCTATATCTATAGCGGTCAAGAGCTGTCGCGCCATCAACTCCGGCGACTTCTATCTTATATATAGATGTAGGCACTTACAATGTAAAATCAACCTACGCGTAATAAAATGAAATAAAGCAAATATTTATATAAGTACTTCTTACTCTCATCGTCTTTTTTCAATAGTGCCTTCAATTCCGGTTTTAAGGAAACGTCATTTTCAAGCAGGATTGTAGCCTTTGTTTGGAAGTCGTCCCACTTTTCAAAAAGCTTTAAACCTCTTTCGGGATACAAATAGATAAAATCGATTTCAATCTGAAAGTAGGTTTATATATTGAATTAGTTAAAAATAATAACCTTTTGAACGCCAAGCGTTGAAACTATTTACCATGCCACTGAGGCCACAGCAAAAAGTTTAGTAACGGGCGTGGCGGTCGTCTTTGGCGTTCAATAGGTTAAAAAGAAAAAGTTTATATGATGTATGAGACAGACAGACAGACATACAGACAGACACAGACAGACAGACAGACAGACAGACAGACAGACAGACAGACAGACAGACAGACAGACAGACAGACAGACAGACAGACAGACAGACAGACAGACAGACAGACAGACAGACAGACAGACAGACAGACAGACAGACAGACAGACAGACAGACAGACAGACAGACAGACAGACAGACAGACAGACAGACAGACAGACAGACAGACAGACAGACAGACAGACAGACAGACAGACAGACAGACAGACAGACAGACAGACAGACAGACAGACAGACAGACAGACAGACAGACAGACAGACAGACAGACAGACAGACAGACAGACAGACAGACAGACAGACAGACAGACAGACAGACAGACAGACAGACAGACAGACAGACAGACAGACAGACAGACAGACAGACAGACAGACAGACAGACAGACAGACAGACAGACAGACAGACAGACAGACAGACAGACAGACAGACAGACAGACAGACAGACAGACAGACAGGTTCAAAAGGTTCATCTTGCCAAAGGCAACTTTCTGATCATCAACTGCGATCAGCAAAAGCGAACACCGCCCACTTACAGGGATTCAAAGTTCTAAAAAGTTATTCGGTGCCATACGCACAAGATACATTCAAAATAACGATAATACTTACTAGTCGGTGTCCATGGCTCGATTTCAGGCATGGCCATTCATTAAGCATTGTTGTTAACACAGCGTTACTATCATAAGTATTTTTTTTTCGATATTCACATGTTTTTTTCCATTTCTCTTCAACCAACGGCCAGGGGTCACGATTGACTTTTAGCCATTGTTCATCAGATCCTGAAAGAATTCAAAGAAAGGCTGTTTTATTCTCATAGTAAAATTCTCAATTTTGAGTAAAAACCGAAGTACTTTCTTTAAGAAAATCCTTAAGGTCCCCGTCTTATCCCACCTTAGGATTAGGTCCACCCTTTATACTTAAGTATATGAATTATCAATAAAAAGTAAATAAATAAAGCTGCAGAAGAGCATACCCTGCGATTCATTTGTGGTTTCAGTTTCACTGTCGGAACACTCAGCACAAGATTCAGAGCTAAATTTTCGCTTTTTAGGAAGCACTCCGGATGTCCTTAACACCCTCATCTGATTATAATATCGGTCCACAAGTTTTCCCTTAGCAGGCATGGTGTTTTTGTGACCTACAGTTCTACTCGGTACATAATAAGTTTCCTGGAATGGTAAAGTAAGTAAGTAAGTAAATTTATTATTATATTTTTATTTTGACGATCATGATGTGAATACTTATATTCTTGAATATTTAATGCAAATGTATACAGTTATTTTCACATGAAATAAATGAATCTAAATCTAGTAGGTATATAGTTAAAGCAAGCAGTTGATTTGACTGACTATAGTTTGAGGCTAGGGCATCTTTCCCCGGATAAATGGGAATACACCGGATATCTTAACAATGAGCTATCTACTTCTAAAACTAACTACTGAATTAAAAAACTAATATTTGTAAAAACCTTGCACTCTGTAGGACACAACCGCACAATTTCAGTAGCAATTGCTTCAAAATCAACTTTTGACATTTTCTTAAATGTTTTGAGATAGTACTCTACGATAGCATGAACTAAATTATTCCGTGAGCTAGGATCAATTTTTTTTTGTTTTATAGCTTGTAAAGCTTGTCGCCCCCGCATGTTATCTGCTAATACTTTTTGTAAGTTGAACTAAAACAAATACAAGAAAGGATACTTAATGTAAACAAATGGCATAACTACACACAGACTATAGGTAACCATGCAAACGTACATAACTTGTAAACATTTTCATCACAACTATTTCAATTAACTTTGTCATTTTTGACCAACTATCTCAATCGAACAAAAAAATTATTCTTGAAATTGGTCCAATACTCCGAGTAATCGGTGAAGATTCATAAAAAAATATCCCAATAAATTGAGAACCTACTCCTTTCTTTGAAGTCTGTTAGAAACATAGTCATATAGATAGATATAGATATACAAGTCAACATGTTACACACATTACATTCAAAAATTACAATATATGGTTAAATACCTTGCTCTGGTCGCTTTTGTCACTTGCAAATAGCTCACACGAAGACAGTGAGAGTGCATCAGTATCCAAGGAGTCAGTGTTCTATAATAAATACAAAGTAATATACATGGTGTCCCACGACATGTCACACATGTGTGGACAGACATTCGAAAAAGTATAAGATAAATTTTATCCGTCTGCCAATCGATAAGTTCAATTCTCCTTAGTAAGTATTTTGTAGCGTACACTGGTAACTAGTACACGTCAAAGTCGAAAAATTAGGTGTAATATTGTCCCAATATAATTGTTAATTACGGAATAGGATTCCCAGAAATGGTTTCTATATTAACACAGTACATAAAATCATAAAATAAAGAGTATAAAAACTAAATCATTTTAAAGTTTGGTATATACTTACAGAATGTACTGTCTCCATTTCTTCCTTGTATTTTTTTAAACCAATATTAAATTTTATCCTATCTCTTAACTTGTTTTCAGGAATCAATATATCCAATTCTTGTTGCCTGATCCCCTCGAGACATGTAATGTCTATCTGGTGATCTAAAAGTTACAAGAAGTTGATTAGGTACTGAATGTGGTGGTATCTACCGGTTTATCAGTTACAACCGTTGTACCCGTTTTCCCGTAGGAATGAAGCATTTTCCCGCGGTAAAAAATAGCCTATGTTCATCAGGGATAATGTCGGCTTCTAATGGTAAAAGAATTTTTCAAATCGGTCCAGTAGTTTCGGAGCCTATTCAATACAAACAAACAAACAAACAAACAAACAAACAAACAAACAAATCATTCCTCTTTATAATATTAGTGCGAGTTCAAAGTGCGCTGACAGCATTAGCAGAAAACCACAACTCCGAAAGTCTGAGAGCCCTTCAAAATGGCTGACATTTTAACCAAAATATTTCGGTAAAATTTACTGAGAAATTTTGGTATCAGATTAATATTTAATATTAATCTGAAAAAGAAAGTTGAATTTACAAAACATGCATATTTTAGCGGAATCTACACGATTCAATTATTTTCAATCTAAAAAAAAGAGCTGATTTAAGCCGGGTTCGAAACGTCAACTTTTAACGTTTCCCTAAAAAAAGTGTGTCGTGTATTGTCGACATAATTCACTTAGCGTTGTTATTGTTCACAAAAACAAACTAACAAAATAAATATGTTTACCGCGACGAATGGAAAACGTATCTTAGAACTGTGATGATTTTTGCTAAATCTAGGGTAAAATTTGTTACATGAGGAGTGAGTGTTTGTGTATGGACCATTTTCAAATCAGATTGGTTTTTACGCGGGATTCAAAGAAAACATTGTAAAACGATGAGAAATTAGAGAATTAAGCACTGAAAGAGATTGTACTTATGAAAATAAATGAACATTATTGTATCCTGTTTCTAAATGAGTTTCGTTTTATCAAAGAACTATCAAACTATATGTTAGGTTACACTTTATACTATTATATATTGGTACTCACCGCGAAATATTTTGATGGTGTCTACGGACACCTCCCAACTCTCTAGTAATTCTTCCATTTTACGGACTCACTGACGCTAAAATATTTATAACTATAAATAAAATGGCACAATCAGAGCTCCGTGACTCCGTGATGACAATAATTAATGCCAGCGTGTGGCGCGTGCGCGTGCGACTGTCTGTGGGTATACTATACTAGGCGCCGCACCCCGCCCGCCACCCGCCTTCGGTTTGAGCCGAAACAGTGTTGCCAACGCATATCGCCAATTCGCCAATTCCGGATAGAATGTAATTTGAATTTAAAATATAATAAAAAGTACTTTTTAAAGGGAACAATTTAAACGCTCACCAAAATGGCTTTTATACCCCAAAACTAAGTTCCAAATAAAATGAATTGCTTCCATTTAAATTTAACTTACTCTATACAGTGCTCCCCAAATTAAATCATTTTGTATTCCAAAATCGATATACATTACACCAGAATAATTTTATGTTGAGTCAGAATATCTTTTTGCTTCCCAAAATGGATTTTTTGCTCACCAAATATTGTTTTCATAAAACATCAAAATTATTACCAAAAAATATCTTTTTGCTTCCCAAAATGGATGTTTTGCTCACCAAAATGGATGTTTTGCTCACCAAATATTGTTTTCATAAATTAGTGTTTCAGCTAGGTATCCATCTAATCCTGATCACCTTTCAGAGCAGATCCGACTCGGCCGGGTTAGGTTAGGTTAGTTTTTTTTTTTATATCCCTAAAAAACGCTCCATAATGTGCGGTAGTCATTATTAGCTATGCTATATCAATTTGAAATTTTCTCCATACAAATCGTTTTTTTTCGATATTTTCCGAATTTGACCGAATTTTCGGACAAGATTTCAGATTCATATTTTTGAGCTCCGAGAGCCCCCCGATACCGAGTTTTAGCCGCCTAGCACCAATTTAGAAATTTTGAATCGTTTTTTGTTCGATATTTTCCGAATTTGAACGAATTTTCGGACAAGATTTCAGATTCATATTTTTGAGCCCCGAGAGCCCCCCGATACCGAGTTTTAGCTGCCTAACACCAATTTGAAAATTTGAAAAAAAAAATGTTTTTTTTTCGATATTTTCCGAATTTGACCGAATTTTCGGACAAGATTTCAGATTCATATTTTTGAGCCCCGAGAGCCCCCCGATACCGAGTTTTAGCCGCCTAACACCAATTTGAAATTTTGAAAAAAAAAGTCGCCATCTTGAATTTTTTTTCCACATTAAGTGTCTAACAACCAACCTTTAAAAACAAAATCTGCTTTTTGTCAAACCAGCCAGCTGTGTGGATGACCTTGTTGTTGAAACCAAAAAAAAGTTACTTTGCAGGCCTAGGCCTGAAAAGCAGTATGAAATCCCTTTACAGTCTTCTCGAGTTGTTGCGCCCAAAAAGCGATACTTACCGAGCCTATTTTAAGGAACGTAAAGACATTTCATTGGATGTTTGAGAAAAAGCCATTTTGGTGAGCATTTAGTTTTTTGCCTCAGCAAAAATGACTAAAATGGAAGTAATAATATAAAATATTGGTGACATCCATTTAACAGTAATTTAGATTATTTGGTCTGAAATTAACTTTAATGGTGTTCATATATTTTTATAGGATGTAAGAAAAAGAATTATTAGCTTTATTTATAGAATAGTTTGGGATACACTATTTGGTGACCATTCATCCGTTTTGGTGAGCATTAAGAATTTATTGGTAGTAATTTATCAACATATTTGGTAGGCGTTTAATCATATTTGGTAGGCGTTCAAACACAAGCCTTAAAATTTCACGTTGACATGAAATTTATCTGTACCATAATTTTTAGAAACACTCGAATTTTGTATGTAAATCTGTATTAATGGCAACACTGATTGACGCGTCGCGTGTCGCGTCAGGTACAGCCGTCGCTCGGCTCGTGTCACGCGCGGAAGTTATAGGTACCAAAAATATTTGGTTCAGTTTACCAAAACTTAGTGGTAAGATGATGGTCAGAAATTCGTAGGTACTCTGTTAGCGATAGGCCTTCTGGTGCCATAATTTTCTGGAGCAACTTTCTAGTTAGTTAGTTTGTGTCTAGTCTTATAGAAGTAGGTACCTACCTACCTACTTAGGTAAAAGGATTAAGTACGTACTTACCTATATTTTTTAAGGTTCCTTCAGATCCCTTAAGTCGAACTATACTCATTAGGAATGTTCATAGGTACTTACATAATTTTCATTAGACGTGCGCGCCGGCGTGATCTATATATATAAATGCAAGTGTCCTGACTGACTGACTGACTGACTGACTGACTGACTGACTGACTCATCAACGCAGAGCCAAAACTACAAATGCTAGAGAGTTGAAATTTGCACAGTAGGTTGCATTTATAAAGTGTACAAGAGATAAGAAGCGATTTTGAAAAATTCAACCCCTAAGGGGGTTAAAAAGGGGATGAAAGGTTGTATGGGGTACAAGTTTTTTTTTAAGCTAGGAGTTTGAAACTTTGTAAAAAGGTATTTTATGAAAAAATAAGAAAACTAATTTCAGCGTTTTTGCAAATTCATCCCTTAAGGCGGTGAAAATGGGGTTGAAAGTTTGTATGGAGATCAAATATTTTTTTGAGCGCGGCACTTGAATCTTCGTGTAAAGGCATACTATTAAAATACAAGAAAAGTAATTTCAGCGTTTTCAAAAATTCATCCCCTAAAAGGGTTAAAAAGGGGTTGAAACTTTGAATCCATTACAAATTCTTTGAAACTTCTTATAAAGGCACATATAAGAATAACAAAGTAATGTTAATTTAACATTATAAAAAATTCAACTTCTAAGGGGGTTAAAAAGAGGATGAAAGTTTTTCTTGGGGTTCAAATTTAATTTTAAGCGTTTTTGAAAATTCATCCCCTAAGGTGGTAAAAAAGGGGTTGAAAGTTTGTATGGAGATCAAATATTTTTTTGAGCGTGGGACTTGAATCTTTGTGTAAAGGCAAACTATTAGAATACAAGAAAAGTAATTTCAGCGTTTTAGAAAATTCAACCCCTAAGGGGGTTAAAAAGAGGATGAAAGGTTGTATCGGGTATAAGTTTTTTTTTAAGTTAAGAATTAGAAACTGTAAAAAGGTATTTTATTAAAACATAAGAAAACTAATTTCAGCGTTTTTAAAAATTCATCCCCTAAGGCGGTGTAATAGTTGTAATTGAGATCAAACTTTTTTTTGAGCGCGGGACTTGAAACTTTGTATAAGGGCATATTATTAGAATACAAGAAAATTAATTTCAGCGTTTTTGACAATTCAGGTCTGAAGGTGGTGAAAAAGGGGTTGTTTAAGGGGTTCCTAGATGACACTAGCTGTACCTGATTTCATAATGATTCCGTGTAATTAGAGCAATTTAGCCGAAGAAAAAACTAAAAAGCGGCCAAGGGCGAGTGGGACTCGCCTACGGGTTTAGTACCATTACGTAAAAAATTGCAATAAAATCACGTAAATTGTTGTATGGGAGCCGCCCTTCAATATTTATTATTAAGTATTTATTATTTGTTGAATTACAGCAACCAACATCAAAATCGACTTGGCCTAAATCTCATACAACTTGCAAAAAAAGGAAAGTAATTTCAACATTGCTTCGATCTGAAAATAATAAAGATGTAAAATGTTCAAGATAAGATTCCACGCGGACGAAGTCGCGGGCAACACAGCTATGTTTGATATTTGCTTTATTTAACCTACCGTTACCTACCGTTTCGAGTTTCAATAATTAAAGCAGCCTGTAACATGTAGTTAGTTTTAATTTTAATTTCAAATATTAACTAGCCGGGCTAAATTGAGTTTGCACTTGGTATGTATTGCGCCGGATACAAATGAGGTGCTAGTTAACGCAACCGATTACGTTTGTTGTATGGGAGCCCCACTTAAATATTTATTTTATTCTGTTTTTAGTATTTGTGGTTAGGTATAGTATAGCGGCAATAGAAATACATCATCTGTGAAAATTTAAACTGTCCTATCAATCACGGCTTATGAGATACAGTCTGGTGATAGACAGACAGACGGACAGTGGAGTCTTGGTAATAGGGTACCGTTTTAGATACAATTAGAAATGGAATAGAAGCCATACATTTTTTTTCTCGAAAATCCAATGTTCAAGCTTAATAGAGCCTGAGTGATGTCAACAAGTGTTGATTTAACTTGCTTAGTGAACTTTGACAAACGTTATTTGGCAGGCGTTATGTCGCTCTCGAACAATAATTTAGAATGTGATCTATTCCTCATTGGTCATACGATGTTTGTACAAGAAGCATTGTCTCTTTCATTATACCAAATTATTTAAATATTAATATATAATTATTTACGCCCTAGTAACCGCTAAAGATACAACAGCCATAGCCCTAATTAGTAAGACTTATAGTTTGTTTATTTAAACTTTATTGCACAACACAAACATCAGTACAAATGGCGAACTTAATGCCTAATGGCATTCTCTACCAGTCAACCATAGGGCCACACATCAGAGATGAGATGAGAGATTTAATCATTGTTTATTTTTATCAAGGGGTGTTTGTAAAATCAATCAAGAAATCTACTAATCTAAACAAAGACCAATCCAACTGATATCAATTGTTGTTTCAACACTCCCAAGTTGGTTATTATCACACATACGCTCGGTTACTTTTGTAACAAAAATATTTGGTTCAGTTTACCAAAATTTAGTGGTAAGATGAGATGATGGTCAGAAATTCGTAGGTATTCTGTTAGCGATAGGCCTTCTGGTGCCATAATTTTCTGGAGCAACTTTCTAGTTAGTTTGTGTCTAGTCTTATAGAAGTAGGTGCCTACCTACCTACTTAGGTAAAAGGATTAAGTACGTACTTACCTATATTTTTTAAGGTTCCTTCAGATCCCTTAAGTCGAACTATACTTATTAGGAATGTTCATAGGTACTTACATAATTTTCATTAGACGTGCGCACCGGCGTGGTGTTTGATATTTGCTTTATTTAAGCAAAAATGAACTATTTTCTAGTTTTCAACTAACATTATAGGTACGCACTCGTGGCTCGTAGGTGAAAGATTCTCTGCACAGGGAAAGGATAACCCATTAGTCTCCTTCAAGTTTTCTGGCGTTTACCTACCGTTACCTATCGTTTCGAGTTTCAATAATTAAAGCAGCCTGTATTTAGTTAGTTTTAATTTTCATTTCAAATATTAACTAGCCGGGCTAAATTGAGTTTGCACTTGGTATGTATTGCGCCGGATACAAATGAGGTGCAAGTTAACGCAACCGATTACGTTTGTTGTATGGGTGCCCCACTTAAATATTTATTTTATTCTGTTTTTAGTATTTGTTGTTAGGTATAGTATAGCGGCAATAGAAATACATCATCTGTGAAAATTTTAACTGTCCTATAAATCACAGCTTATGAGATACAGTCTGGTGATAGACAGACAGACGGACAGTGGAATCTTGGTAATAGGGTACCGTTTTAGATACAATTAGAAATGGAATAGAAGCCATACATTTTTTCTCTCGAAAATCCAATGTTCAAGCTTAATAGAGCCTGAGTGATGTCAACAAGTGTTGATTTAACTTGCTTAGTGAACTTTGACAAACGTTATTTGGCAGGCGTTATGTCGCTCTCGAACAATAATTTAGAATGTGATCTATTCCTCATTGGTCATACGATGTTTGTACAAGAAGCATTGTCTCTTTCATTATGGACAGTGGTCTTACTATAGCAATACTAGTATTAATGTTTACAATAACCAATAATGTCTGTTGAAGTAATGAAAGCCGTTGGTAGGGTATACTAAAGCATTTGTTGGATTTATCGAGGTGCTTCAGTAGAACCAATGACATTTAGATGTTGGTCTTACTATAGCAATACTAGTATTAAATAAATAAATAAATAAATAAATATTAAGGGACAATCATACACAAATCGACCTAGTCCCAAACTAAGCAAAGCTTGTACTATGGGTACTAGACGACGATATACATAATATATAAATACATATATAGATAACATCCATGACCCAAGAACAAATATTTTGCACAAATATTTGCCCCGGCCGGGATTCGAACCCGGGACCGCCGACTCAGTAGGCAGGTGTCTACCAACCGAGCCAAACGCGTCGTCAAAAAAGTATTGATGTTTACAATAACTAATAATGTCTGTTGAAGTAAAGAAAGCCGTTGGTAGGGTATACTAAAGCATTTGTTGGATTTATCGTGGTGCTTCAGTAGAACCCATGAAATTTAGATGTTGGTCTTACTATAGCAATACTAGTATTGATGTTTACAATAACCAATAATGTCTGTTGAAGTAATGAAAGCCGTTGGTAGGGTATACTAAAGCATTTGTTGGATTTATCGTGGTGCTTCAGTAGAACCAATGACATTTAGATGTTGGTCTTACTATAGAAATACTAGTATTGATGTTTACAATAACCAATAATGTCTGTTGAAGTAATGAAAGCCGTTGGTAGGGTATACTGAAGCATTTGTTGGATTTATCGAGGTGCTTCAGTAGAACCAATGAAATTTAGATGTTGGTCTTACTATAGCAATACTAGTATTGATGTTTACAATAACCAATAATGTCTGTTGAATTAAAGAAAGCCGTTGGTAGGGTATACTAAAGCATTTGTTGGATTTATCGAGGTGCTTCAGTAGAACCAATGAAATCTAGATGTTGGTCCTACTATAGCAATACTAGTATTGATGTTTAGAATGACCACTAATGTCTGTTGAAGTAATGAAAGCCGTTGGTAGGGTATACTAAAGCATTTGTTGGATTTATCGAGGTGCTTCAGTAGAACCAATGAAATCTAGATGTTGGTCCTACTATAGCAATACTAGTATTGATGTTTAGAATGACCACTAATGTCTGTTGAAGTAATGAAAGCCGTTGGTAGGGTATACTAAAGCATTTGTTGGATTTATCGAGGTGCTTCAGTAGAACCAATGAAATCTAGATGTTGGTCCTACTATAGCAATACTAGTATTGATGTTTAGAATAATTACTTTGCCTTTAGTCGCTTTTTCTACGAAAGTATCGCGATTACAATTACTGAATGCATTTAACAAATTTAAATTTGTAATTTCAACTAAATTATTATGTACTGGTTTCTGTCATGAACTCATTACACACAGACAGAATTTGAACAATCCGTCATTGTTATTTCAACACAGCGATTAATATCTATTTCAAGAAATTAGTTAATTTAAACATGAGTATTTTGTACTAAATACTATAACGGTCATTAATGTGAACCAATTCAGGAATCAGTAAAAATTTGGTTGTTTGTATTGAGTCGTAACTAAACTAATAAGTAATTTAAAATAAATTGTTGGTTGAATATACTGAACGCATTTAACAAATCACATTCAGTAATTTCAACCTAAACATTATGTACATATTCTGCCTAACAACTAAAGTAACGGTTAAATTTACAAACCCGAAATTTACCATGATGTTATTGTTACTACAACCAGCTTTTGCATTAATTTTAACTAAATGGGTTTAATAAAAATAACAAAGTCATATTTGTTACTTGGATCAATAAGGTTTAGTAGCTGTTTTGTAAAATTTATCAATATCTAGTTAATTTAACCGAAAAATAATCAACCGAGATCATTTTCGTAAAATCAACGTGTAGTGTTTTTTCCGTGCGTGTTTATTTATAAATACATATTATATTACGAGATTTTGTTTATAAATTGATTAATATTTTTACTCGTAAAACACCAAACAAAATAAATGCAAAAGAAAATAACAATTACAATATGAACTCGATATTTTTTAAGGTACGTTTCGAATATGCAATACCTATATATATATCTATGATAAATGGTGAAATTATAAATTATTATTATATTTACAATAAGTAATAAGTT